>JAXCHB010000123.1:6716705-8060046 GCA_036926305.1 Uropetala carovei
GGGCGGCGTAGGGAGAGGGGGGGAAAGAGAATGACGGAGGTGTACGAAGAGGGAGGCGCAGGAGACGCGCCGCGGGGAATTTTTCGTTTTCAAAAGAGATGAAAATGAAAGGCGAGGCATTAAAAAAAAATACCCAAAGCTTAAAAGCGCCACAGACTAATCCGTAAAAGTTTTGATGAGATAACATTTTTTGAACGAGCATAAAAAAGAACTGCAGCAGGGAAAGGCAAAAAATTCGAGTCGCAAAAACGTCGCAGAGAAACGAAAGGGAGGGAGAACGGAAAGGAAGCTTTAAGGTCCGGATGAATTGCGAAGAGGTAAATCCCGATCTCTTCCTCTCATAGCGATCACTTCCAACGTTTTAATCCATTATAGCGACGACCGGGGTCGGCGACAGTTCCCTAGGAAACGGAAGCACAAAAAAGCGGACCGAGTATTCCGCAACGCTACCGCCCAGCCGTCGAATGGGAGAGGATAACGATGGCGCGAGGCAGGGAAGCGAAATCGGAAGGGAAAGGGTCGGGGGAATCGACGGTAGCGGAGGAGAAGAGGTGCGCGCGGCGGCCATGTTGCCGCCGCCACAGCCGCCGTCAGCCCTCCGGTCTGCACCTCTAGGTGTGAGCCGTCGCGTCCTCTCTTTCCCTCCGCCCTTCCCTCCCTCCCTGCCCCCTCACGCCCGTCGCCTCGCGACCGTAGCCATGGCAACGAGCTCTCGGGGCACGCCCTGTCGCCATGGTGACAAGCGGAGAGAAAAGGAGAGAGAGAGAGAGAGGAGGGAGGCACTCAGGGGGTGAGGGTAGGGAAGGGATTGGGCGAAAGAGGTTCTGCGAGAGGGGAGAGGAGGTATGGGGAGGGAGAATTGAGAGAGAGAGAGGAGAATCGAAGCTGGATGCTATAGCAGGGCTGGACTAGCTGGAAGGGAGAGAGAAAGGGGAGGGTTGGTGGTCGCAGGGACCCGTCATGTGCCCTTCCCATGCGCGCATTCAGACGAGAAATATATGGCCGGGGTACGCGTCCACAGTACATTACGTACTAATGGCGGCGCCGTAGGCAGTTGGCGAGCGAGAGCAGGAGGGGGCAAAAAGGTGGGGAGGAGGAGGAAGGGAGGAGAATAGAGAGAAAGGGGGAGGAAGACGAAGGAAGGAAACCGAAGGTGAGGAGATGGGCGGAGAGAAAGGAGGGAGAAGAGGATGGTGATCTACGAGGAGTGAAAGAGAGGGGGGAGATGGAGGAGGGAATCAGTATACGTACACACACATACATATATACCTATACATGCATACATACATACATAGATATATACATACATACATACATACATACATATATATATAATCTCCGTGGAAAGCAGTACAAAGGTAGCACGGTAGGTGACCGTCTCCATGGATGTAGTTCCCGAGGGAGACGGAGATGTGGGTGGGAATTATCGGGAATCAAAAGGGAACTCACTCGTAATTAATGAGATTGAAATGAATGTGTCGTATTGCCCGCTGATTTAACCGGTCACGCCGCTTTATGCATAGGTGTTCATTCGGCGAACACTTTAATTTATGAGCGAGGTTTAATTAATGTGAAAGCAAGGACTCCAATTAGAAATATTTTTACTAACATTTTGGAACTTTGTCACAGACACCGAAATCCTGCCTGCGTTATTTGTAAGCGTTAAAACATTTCCGAATACAAAATGTTGTTAGATATTAAACCTATAACAAAATAAATGCTTTGGATAATTTTATAATCTAACTACGTCGATAATTATCACATTTCGATGAGACATAATACTAAAATGAATGGTTTAATTTAATCAGAATACTAAGTATAACTGACGAATGATGATTACAGATGAAAATATCCTTTCGTATGTCAGTTTCTGCTAACTTCCGTTTATAGAGCTGGCAATTACCCTTTAACTATATACGGCGTATTGATTAGGTCACGCTAGAGATTGCGGAATGTTAGGCGCAATGGCAGTTTTGGCGGAGATGAATAATTCCATTTAATGAATAAACATTAGTAGGTATTAGAGGAATAAGAAATGGCGACTTTTGACTTTGTTGCGTTATATCGACATATCAACAAAACGAGAGAAAGTAATCAGAAAGTGAAGGACAACAATATACAGAGAAAACATGCACCATTAGCACAAACAGCAAAAACGATTCGAGTGATTTCTGGTAATGTTTGCTCCACGGCACACCTTCATGCATGCTTAAGAACATCGCGGCACACCAAACCACCCCTAATTAATTTCACTGCGTAAATACTCATTTTTAAAGATAAAAACTAGCGTAACAAGTAAAAGTCACTGTTATATTAGATTGTTACGACTGGTAAAGCAATAATTGTATAATTTTATTGTACCTACATTAAATACATACATAATTTAAAAATTAAATATCTTCGGAGTGTGAGGCACGCTATATAGTCCCTTCCTCGCGGCACACTAATGTGCCGCGGCACACCGGTTGAGAACCACCGATGTAAGGCACAGTACGTAATTAAATTGCGAATTGCTTGCCAGTGGAATCGAGTAAGTGCCCGAATGAAAAAAATAAAAGAATTCTAGACGAAAATCCAGCACATCGAAAATTTTAATGACTTAAGATGTTCTCGGTGCTGCGCACATGAAAATTTCCGCAATCAGTAACTTTGTTACTCGGACAGAAAAAGTGACAGGGAGAAGCGAAGGTTCCTCGATCCCCAATTCGTTCAATCAAGATCATTTTGCACGGCGAGACGAGATCGCCAAATAAAAATCAGCGAGGGAAAGAGACACGCCTGGATTTATATATAAAAGCGCGCGCATACGAAGCGTGCGTGGGGTTAACGAAAAAAATATATACATACATATATCAAGCGGTTTCAAGCGTTCGCGAAAATTGCGTATAAAATATGAAAAGGCGAAGAGCAGAGGGTGTGGGCGACGATTTTTTTTTTGCGCGCGGGATTGGGTGTAGGGAAGAGACAAACGGAGAGGAGAGTGGGAGAGGAGAAGGCGAAGAGAGGAGCAGCGAGACATACATTATGCAGAAAAGCGACGCCCATCCGATCGAAGGCGGCTGTCCACCGCGCATCGGCGGTAGCTTAGGCGATCGTTTCGAGCGAACGAGGGAAGGACACGGGAAGAGGAAAGGGGAACGGGGCGCGTGCTAGATGGGGGAGGGGAGGATTACCCCGATGAATAGGAAGAGCGTGACTTTTTTTTCCCTCGAGAGAAGCCGGGATGGGGCGACCAAGCCACGCCATCCGTGTCCACACCACTTTTCCATTAGGGTTCCCGCGTCTAATTGGAGCATCAAACTCCTCCTCTACCCGTTCCATGGACTCTGCTCACGAAGTGCCTCACCACCCCCTTCCCCGTCCCTTTTCCCTACTCCCGTGGTAACCTCGTTCTCTACGCTTCCTACGCAATATAGTACGCAGCCATTTCACTCGATATGTTCGGCAACTTCTCAGCGCTAAATAATAAAATAATTAGGAAATAACATAGGAAGTAGCTTTGTGAACAAAGGTAGAAGAGTAGTGGCCGATTTGATAGAAAAGCGCGAATTATACAAAAAAAATTAAGAGGCAAAAGTTTCGGTCGCCGTATTCGTTATTCTTAGAACGTGATCCATAGTTGCAAGCGGGCATATCGACACTTATTTTGCCCTTTCTCTATTCTAATTGTAAGACGATCGATGTACTCTACTTGTATTTTATTTCGTAAATATAGACATTTTATATTAAATTCTTTCCTGAGCTGACTGAACTGGTAGAACGAATAACTATCGGGCGCAAGAGCTGATTCTCTCTAATGGAGAAATCTAAAATTGCACTGGGAAAAAGGTATTTCCGAAGGCGGGACAAATTTCATAATAGTGAACCTAAGTATTCTGATTAAGTTTAAACGCACCATTAATAACAATAATATAAACACTACCGTACATTTCCAATATCTATCTACTATAATATATTTTGAAGCGTGTTTGCGTGTTTCTGTTTTTGTGTGTTTGTTGGTTTGTTCATGGAACTCCTCCTAAACGATAAAAGCTAAAATAACCAAATTTGGTACGATTCTTCCTTACATCCTAACTTACTGAATGGTCAATGCTTGGTCAACCGGCATTCATCAATGCTGCCAATATAGGGGATTAACATTTTTCCATAAGATAACAAGTATGAATCCATTTCTTGACTTGCAAGGTATCCTTCCTTCAAGCATTAAAATACGTAAATAGGAACCGAATTTTTTCGTTTTTCCTTTATTCGACGAATAAAACTCTATACTATCTTATTCCGGCGAAGTTTACATGTTATACGGTCGAAGTTTTCAGTAATACCCGATTTGTTTCGAAATTTTGTGGATTTTTCGTACCCCGCCCGGGCGTTGCCAAGGCGGCCGTCATTGCTACCTCCGATTCAAAGCTTATAAATAGACGAAAGTTTAGCGTTATTCGCTTCGCACTTTTGTTTAAGCAACGAAACGATCGATGTTTATGGATAGCAACGTAAATAGATACTGATTGTTATTCAGGAAGCGTTTATTGATGAAAGTAATTGAACCTTCTTTCTTCTATTGAATACTGGAATCTTACATTTTCTGTAAGTAAAATCATTATATTTTACATTATAATGTTTATTAACGTAAATAAGCTCACGTATCTGGTGTACATTTACCAGCCAGTGTTCAATCATGGACAACTGTACCTTGCTTTTTCACGGGTTTCTTGCTTACAAGACATAAATGTAAACATTTCATAGGCATAATTACACAAGAAATGAAGCTGGATTTGGCGAAAGTAATATGATAGGAAATACAATTATCATTATAATTGACTACAATACGTTCGGAAACGGATTGTTACAAGCAAATATGATTAATTGTGAAGAAAAGCTAATTGTAATTTTAAAAGTATCTACTATAGTATATTTTAAAGAGTTTGCATGTTGTGCTGTAGTAGCTTCACTAAATCCGTTGAAATTCAACGGGAAATTCTGCTAGTATTAAATATTTAAAAAAATGTTTTCTCTATGTTAAAATGTTTCGTTCCCACTGTCTCTTTCACACGAATGAAGTAAAATCAAAGTAATTAAAGGGCCATACTACTTTAATTGGCGGGCCACTAGCGGTCCGCGTGTTTGGTTTGCTGTTTTCAACATTTACCAGAAAACTATAATTTTGCGATACAGTTTAGAATGAGTTTCTTTTATAAATCGTTTTTCGTTTCTGCTGCGTGTTCATCATATTCGAAACAATCACACTTCCTCTATCACACATTCATAAATAAATACATGTACAAACAAAGAATTGCGCCAGTTTTTCGGTATCCTATTACAGAGCTCTTCCAGACCACTAAAATTATGCCATTTATAGATTAAACGGCGTTTATATCATTCGATTTGGGCGAAATTTTATTCGACGCAACTCAAGGTAAATCTCTCATAGCGCTATTCGAAACGAGAGAAGAGGAAAGAGTAGCAAAAATGAACGCTGCCGAAGTGTATAAAATCCCCGTGTATTCCGACGTTGTTCTCGCGTTCCGGAGGCAGTGTATTTCCCCGGGTGCGTGGGAGGAGATGAGGAGGAGGTGGGGGTGGGGTGGGTGATAGTAGGCAGCGATCCGGTAAGCGATTGTCTCTTTTTATACGCGTAGCAGTCTTTCGCGAGGATGAAACGCTGAATCAACAGTGAGGATGGCTGGAAAAAAGTAACATAGGCAGCAGCCGTGATCCTTGGGAGGCGGCGGATGGAGTGAGGGGGAGAGGGGTTTAAAGGGGCGATGTAAGCGGTAGGGGAGGGAAATTCCCCATATCTTCCCGTGGAAAAAAAACACTGGAAGAGGGAATGAAAAACATCGAGAGAGGACGAAAGAGATGGGAATGGAGAGAGAGGAGGGAGAGAGATGGGAATGGAGAGAGAGGGGGGAGGTTGGGGAGAGGGGGGAGGGAGAGGAAAGTAGAAACAAAAGGAGAGAAAGGACAAGAGATGCTCCGTCATTCTGTTTTTCCTCATTGTTATTATTTTCGTATTTCAGCGAAGCCATTTCCCCGTTTATCCTATGCCCGCTGGCCGAAGGGGAGGAAAGGGGAATGAGACGAAGGGAGTGAATGAGGACGAAATGAGTGAGAAAGGGAATGAGAGAGAGAGAAAAGGGATGAGGGTGGACGGAGATGGGGTGTAACACTGTCAACCGGAAAGAATAGGGGATTTGCACAGCAAGTATCCCATCAGAGGCGACATCAGGTGGAAGAGGAAAAGGGGGAGAGAAAGGGAATTGACGCTTAATTTCCACCGCGGACGAAAAATGACAACTTCGGATATATTTTCAGGCATGTAATTTAAAAGATTACGACGCGATTCACGAATATGAATCGATAATCACGTTCAACACGACGTTTCGTCGCAGTTTCGGATGCATATGGAAATATCAATCCTAATAACCCGCTTCAAAGGTTTTGGTCGAACGTCAGACTTCGCCAACGCTCTGAAATGTGACGTTCATTTAAATGAGAAAATTAACAGCCGGCGAGCAATCGAATTGGCCGTTTGGATTTCGAGGACGCTGCGCCTCGTCTGATTAAATTTTTGCGAGTACGCGCCCTTTTGCAGAGAAGCGAGTTTGACGTCGGGAGCAAAATCGAAGGGAACGTTTCGCGAAATAACGAAAGAGAACCGCAGTTGCAATAGAAGCACTTACTTCATCAGCGAATTCCCATTTTTCCGATCCACGGTTGTACATATTAGATGCTAGGAGATGGACGAAAACACGGAAGCTGATTCATCGACAAAAATAAGCACCACAGGACGAAAAACTGTGAAATGACAATTCGTGGCATAAAAAATGGATGCTTAAAGAGAAAGAAAATAAGTAAGGCATAGGCGAAAGGTTAAGTACCAAATGAGGTTATACAGGAAAATATGTTTAATAACATCACTTACCAACTTGGTTATAAAATCTCACGAATAAAGTGGAGGAAAAATTAAATATCAACCGTCCCGTTGTTAAGAGTCCTTCCTTGATAGGATGCGTGTACATCATTGCATATAATACGTGAATATATATATAAATACATATAGCTCCAGCACAAGGCATGAAAGCGTGCAAGGCGTCAAGGCACAAGAACTAAGGGCCATAAAAATATCTAGAGAGTTTAAATTTTTATAAACATTCTTAAAAATTCAGTTTCTACTACCTCAAACGGTTCTGTACAGCCAACCACTAAATATTCGTCGTCTTTAAATCAAAGAAATCTAATAAAATTCAATGATTTTTGTATGCGCCTAAAAGTGCGCATCCATGCGCCTATAATTGCAGGCACACGCGGACAGATTTGCGAAGCTGGAATAATGGGTGAAAACCGAGAACTTCTTCACTTACATTCAGATACATTTTCATTTCCCATATAGATATGCACGACAGGTTGGTATTCGTGCATCGTTTTAAGAGAAAAATCCCTAGATTAAATTGCCAATTCGGGTGCTCGACCGCTTTGCGATTTTTCATCCTAATGCCGTTTTCATGATAATACGTTTCCAACGGACGCCACGGGAAATAAATAAAGAACGGCGGATGCGACTCGAAAAAAGTACAAAACAAAATCGCCGCGAAGCGCTTATTTTCCGGTAAATATTTCGGAGACGTGAGTAGCGATTCGGGGCGATAATGAGAAATAAATAAACGCGTGGCAGCAAACAATTCTGAGCGTGGGCCGAATAAAAAAATATAATATCGTTCGCTAGGATTTCCAAAACGAATGAAAATATATACGCGCGCGTGCTCATTTTCCCAATTTGCCAGTACCTACTAGAGATGGATTCGCTTGGAATATTTTATCTGCAAATTTATTAATTTGTTTCCGCGAATTCATATTTTGCCTTTTATGTTCATGCGCTCGTTTTCTCTTCAGATTTAAATTTAAACATATTATTTTAAGCCTTTCAAATTGATAACTCTCTCCTTTGCCCTACATCTGCAACTATTTCGCGGATTATCACCAATTTCGCGAACACATTTTTTCGCATGAACTTTTTGATTCCATTCTTTCGTTGACGTCAAAATAGTCGCTTCTCAAAAAGCGGTTCCAGTAATAGAATTTAGATATATCAACTGGTCATCCCGAGATCTGAAAGGCTGGTTTAAAAGGCACTGGAATTCTAAAGGATATACTGTTTACTTTCATGCGGACAAAAATGCTCAACATTATATGAAAAATTAATGTACTTGTTGGTGTTATTTAGTCGTACCTCCAAGGCTCACGAATTTTGTATTTTTATACCGATCGTGGATGATTTAGCATTTAGTGCTAAACAATACCAAAGTATTATCCACGACTTTTCAGTAACTTCAGTATTTTTCACGCATTTTTTGAAAATAGTTTTATTTTGGCGTTTGTCTGACTGTCTGTGCAGTTGCTTAAATAGAAATTGCGACGAAAGTGTAAACGATAGAGTGCTGAAATATGGAGAGCAGATTTCTGTTATGCTGCCATTTGCTTTGAGTAGAATGGTTTTTATTTACACACAATCTAGAATTAAAAGTAGGAAATAGAAAAATCTCAAGAGTTTGAAAACTTGAAGGTTTGCCTAGTAGTTTATGTGTATTACGAAATAGCGAGAAAGATAAATACAATCTTCTCTGAAATTTACTAACAAATTTAAAATATCATAAATATACCAATGGGATTTATATACGGCAGGGGTCCCCAAACTGACTTACCCAACACCCCCTCCCCAATTTTTAACGGTGAAGTTTCTCGATAACCCCCCCTCGAAACTTGAAGTTTTCACACGGCCCGCGATCAGTCATTTGAAAAGTCTTAAGTGGCCCGCGTTGTCGTACATAAAGCCTAATGTGACCCTTTCAATAAAAAGTTTGGTGATCCACGGCATCACTGAATGGATGTCGCTAGGATGGTTTGGCTTAAAATAGGGCGAGGAAGAAAGATAATACAAATGGCTCCGAAAGGAGGAGTCGAGTAGATGTTGGTGGAAAGATGGCAAACGAGCAACAAGAACGAAATCATATTTAATTTCCAACTCATCAAAAAGGAATGTTTGGAAAGAGTCGATGAGGATAAAGAGAGGAAATGGGTGAGAGCAAGGAAGACATAAATGTTAAGAGGGCAAGTAGGAGGAGAAGGGTAGTGGGGAAGGAGTTGAAAGGGAATTAAATGGAGATGAGAGAGTGAAAAAGATGGAGATACGAGGAAAAGAAACGGCGATAAAAAGGAAGAAGCTGAGGATGGAGAGGCACTTAGGTTGTGTATGCAAAGGGAACGGTTATTGAGAAAATTGTTTTCATTCCTCCAAAACATAGTAAGACCCAGAAATGAGACTGGAAAATTATTATAATGTTACAGTTTGGCCATAAGGCCAGGTGGCAACTATATAACATTCAACATAGTGCATGAAATAAATTTACAATACCCCAACTTATCTACATCTATAGTAGTATATAGACGCTTCTTACATAGGAGGATACAAATTATGAGTCACTTCCAGATGAGCTTGAAACGTGAAATTTGGAAAGTATGTATGTAGGTAGGTCTTGCAGCAAAACCGACCAGAAAAATCAAAAATTAGAAAGATGTTTATTTTTTGGCCGTTAAAAAAAGTAAAATTTAAAGAAACATTTTATTGTTTAGCTATTTCTAAATGTGTTACAATGCTGAAAATTTTTACATTTTGCAAAACTAAAATCCTAAACAACTATTTCGTGAACCCTAGGGAACCGTTAAAAGAGGTGAGGGCCGTGAAAAAAGTTTCATGTTCTGGCAGTGATATTACGATATAATGCTTATATGCTACAGTAATTGGTTAACAATAAGAGACGAAGCGGATATAGATTAAGCCAACGGGATGTAAATTTTCCATTAAAAAAATTCCGACCAGCGTAGTATGTACCTTTTATCTTATTGTTCTAAAATATGGCCTCCCACAGAACGACTATACTCAAAGTCCTAAATTATTTTTAACTGTAACTTTACAGGGGAGTCAACATCAGATACCATTGCAAGGTTCAATATGATATTGTAAGGTAATACTTGTGGAAATTTTTTAGTATATAAAGGAAAATTCGGCGAACCGAAGAATGAAAGAAGACAGAAATTGGCTAGCTATTTTCATTTAATATAAAGGAGCAGAGGATGGCAGTTGCAAACTGAGTGTTGAAATTAGCCTAGAGAGGTTTGGAAGGGAGGTGGGTAATGGCAAGGAGATGAAACGAGAGGGGAGGATGGCCAGATAGGGAGGGAGACACGAGAAAGCAGCCAATAATGTACGTATGCCTTTGTCGCGTCCACGGATCTTCAACACAAGGCGGTGTATTGCTTCAGCCTTCCGAAAAGGGGGCTGGATGTCAATCCGATTTCTCAACAACCCAACGACAAACGGCACGACGGGGGTGAAACACAGGATTCCAGTCGGTCCCCCTTGGTTACGCTGCTATTAACAGGGAGTGCGTGTGGGTATGACAGGGAACATTGTCACGCGGAGAGGGAGGGAGACGGGTTGATAGAGAGGGGAGGAGTTATAGAGATCGACGTAAAGGCGAGGCTCATTGGAGACACTTGAAGTCTCTCAGAGGCTCTCCGGATGACTAACGCACGCCCATAGAATAAAATGGAGGAAATGTGACGCGAAGGCTTTCTTCGCCACTCAAGGAATCAAAAGATAAGAGAGCTTTACTTTTCGTCCGAGGTGTTACATAAAAATCCTTAGGAACGCATCCTTATAAAGTAGGATAATAAACGATTAAAATGACACCGACTCCGCCGATCAATTTATGAATCAAAGGGTAAATATTACTCTTTCATTTCTGTTACTAAGTAACGTATTTTTAATTATTGATAGTTACAGTTTTTACGCTTAAGCTAAAATCTTGCGATGATTTTTAATTTCACCTGTCGAACAATCCGAGGTTGATGGCCTCCCAAATATTATTGTCGCTATTTGGAGACACACAGATAGCATCTACATATATTGTTGGAGTTAAGTCGATCGGCATATTATTATATTAATTCACAAATTTGGTAGGTGGTAAGAGGCGCAATGCTCAAAAAAGTCCCTAATAATTTCCACTCGGAGGTTTGATTCTCCTCTTATGACCTCTTATTATGCATCTTCGGAAAAATTAGTCTCGATAACGCTGTCCTATAATCGATCTCACTTATTTTATCTCCAATATCGCGTCTACCTGTTAACCTTGGTGCTCTCCTAAACTCGGTTAAAACTTCCGACCTATTTTTCTCCAGAAGCGATAACCAATCATCCAATCTGCGATCCTCCAGAGATACCGAGCTCAAATCACTCGATATTGATGTTGCGCTTTGCTTTTATCATGCATTTGTTTTATGAATCTGACTACCCAGCGCCGCACATTTTCCAACTCGAATACGCTGTCTTTCTCATGTCTAATCCATATACTAGAAGTGTATTCGACCCAGTGCTCTCATTTACCGCCCTTTTTATGCGTTTTTACAAAAATAAAAAAACGCCTAATGGTTCGATAAATTTCCGTAGCCAATAAATATGGAAGAATATACAGCATATTATAACACAATCCGCATTACTGTTAAAAATACTGTGCGTGTCTGACGATTAATCGGCCGCCCCCGTTGTTTGGCCGCGTCGCACACATCGCACATACGGACTCGAGCTGATACATAACCAAAGATAGATAGGTAACACGTTTTTCTTAGATATTTTGTATTAACAGCGATATTTTCTTTCTTTCTTGAAATCTATAAACATGGCGATGACCAGTGTCTTATGCTCTCCAAAACTCAATAAACTATAAAGGGATACAACTGGTTTTCACATGATTGACTTTTTCTGAATCCGCGCTGACAATTTAAAAACCATACTATGTAGAAGACAATTACATGCTTGAGTAACTTGCAAAATATTGATACCAGAGATATCCGTCGATAATTGTCGGGGTTCTATTTGTCACCGCCCTTGTGGATGTGTGTTACGTGTGCTAACTTTCAATCTTTGGGAACGATGGCTTGCGATACGGAGTTATGGAAATTATCCTTATTAAGGTGCAGTGCGATATCATAGGCTAATTCCTTAGAAAACGTGCAGGAATTTCGTCTGGACCCGGGAATTTGTTCGGTTTGATCGATTAGAGTTGCTACGCGATATTTGTCACTGAAAGCATTGTGTCATCTATAGAGTGATTCTTATATGCTGATGTGGAATCTTCTAACTCGTTAATATCAACAATAAAAGCTTTCTGAACTTTCTTGTTCGATAAGTTCGCTTTCACAACTTATGAATAATAAGTCAGTCTCATTCGTAATCACCCTGACGTAGGATCAGAACGATTTAGGATTCTCCTTCGAATAATAGTTAACATATTTTTCTTTGAAATTTTCAAGCGCCTTACGCGTGGATTATTTTTCTTTGGGACACGCTTCCTAATATTGCTGCTTAAATGCCTCATTTTGCTTATTCGCTACGTCTGTTGATACATTCATTTCTATATTAGTGGCATTACCTTTGGCGTCTGAGAACGGTTCACACCTTCCGATTGCACCACCTAAATTCCTTGGTATCACGTTTATATTTATTTGGTATATGTTTATCAATTCCCTCACCAATTATTACTTTGAAAATTCACCATGATGATTCGACGCGTTGAACTTTTAACTAATCGTAACAAAGAGTGATTCGCGAAAATAAAGCTTCGCACGACTCACGTCCTCTGCCTCCAGGTTAAAACAGTAATTATTCCAATCAATTGAAGGTAAATTGAAGTCACCTCCAATTAATACGAATAAATAAAGCTAATTGCTTTTCAAGTCTGTGTATTGCCTGAACGTTTGCGTTAGATTTGTAAAAGACGCACACGATGACTTTTTTTCAACCGTTTCCTCCAACACTGCAGATATAGGGCGGAGAGTTTTTCAACGGGGAGGGAGGAGTTACGAACAATAATGCCTCCTGGCGTAGCTAAGGGATTTCATGGGAGTCCGTGGCACTGTCTTTTGTTTTCAATGGCAACACACACCGTTGTGTAAGAACTTCGACGAGGGGGAAGGTATTTATTTTACTCGGCGATCTCCTGTGGGGCTTATTTTAAGCACAGAGGAAGCGGGTAGGAGCGAGGGGATGGCGGGTGATTTGAGGTAGGGTCGGATCGCAGGAATCCAAAGAGGTCCCAATTGTTCAGAAGGGCTTGACGACAGCAGCCCGTGAAGTACGTAGAGCAAGTACCGTAATTTTCCGATTATAATACGCATTTTTTTATCAAAATAGTTGACAAAAAGTAGGGTGCTTATTATACACGGTTATAAATGCATACAACTTTTTTCAGTACGGAAATAATTTATATTTTCGAACATGTTTTTACCAATAAATCATACATTTCAATGCATTTGGATAACATTCCTTTAAACATTGTTTTTAAAAACACAAATAAGAATATTTATTTATTTACTTTAGCTGTTAAAGCCTAGGAATTCATTACCACTCCCCTCACTGTCCTGAAACAGTTCCTCGGAGATCTTGTGTTCACTCTCATCGTCTACGTAAATTGCGTCGCCGAGAACGTTTTACACACCTCGATTGGCTTGTACATATGAACGATGTCATTGGGCAGCAATGTACGAACTGTTATTCCGACGGACCAGGTTAATACCAAAGGCAACATTGAGACAGGAAATACATTGTATCGATCTTTAACGGGAGTCAGAATGTAACGTGATATTTTCGTAAACTCTCTCACAAATATCTAGTTTGGCAGCAAAGCGCGAACTCCTATTCCAACCGACCAGATTAATACAAAAGGCGACATTGAGACAAAATGTTTTTTTATGCAACATAGCGATCTTTAATGAGAGAGTCAGAACGTAACGTGATATTCTTGTAAACTCTCTCACACGTATCTCATTTGGCGGCATGGCTAAGGTGGCCAGATATAGGGTTAGCGAAAGCGGGACAAACTATTTTAGCCCTGCGGTGTAGGCAATTTACGACTTCATACAAGAGTTCGTCGTTTTCAAAGCGGGACTAGACTATGTACTCTGTTAGCCCCTGGAGTTTAGGAAATTTTTGACGTCCGGTTATTGTTCAGCTGTTCCCTCTGATAGATTGAGGGGTTGAACACTCTTGCCATCTTCTACATGCTTTCACTTCTTACTTCCATCAAATTAGTGGAACGCGGAATAAAAAGCTCAAAAAATGAAATATAAAAGGAAGAACGTCCAGATTTCGACAGGCCGGTTAGTTACAAAGTAGTACACCGTGGTAATACACATACTGTATAAGGTAGAGAAGAGTTAATATCAAGATAACCTGAATATGTATTTGAAAAACTGGGTACACAGACAAAAAAGAGTAACAATATAAAAAGCTATAAAAATTTTACACAGACATTGATGGACGCATGTAACACGATCGAGGCGGCAAGGCGAGTTACAAAATTAAAGGCGCGTTACATACTACTATGTTGCATTAGAGCGAACAGTATGTCTACAACTCCGGGGCGTCAACGCGGGTTGAGCGAAACGATGATTATCGATGGCGACGGTTATCGAGTTCCTACTTTTCTTTTGTGCCTGCTAGAAAGCGGGACATTTCTGGATTGGCGTGGGCAGCGGGACAGATTGTCAAAAGGCGGGACTGTCCCGCCTAAAGCGGGACGTCTGGTCACTCTAGGCATGGCGAGAACTGTCCCGATATTACACATAGTCAAGTAAAATTACATTGATCTTTTACAAAAAAATAGGTGCGTACTATACATAGTGATAACAGAATTTTCACATATAGGTTGCGTATTATAAACGGAAAATTACGGTGATCAATTCTGGAGCACATGGAGGCATCTTCTGAATGGCAGCCAATACCAGTCACGGAAATTGAAGGATTGAACGTAGTACGAAGTCATAAATTAATCTTCGACAATGTGGATATCATAAAAAGGACAGAAAATTTAGACTAATAATTAGGAAGCCGTTTCTCGCTTCTCACTGCATTACTGGAAATAATGCAAATATTGCCTTCGAAAGCAAAGGACAAAACAGCAATATTGAAACGGCACCACAACGAAGTTTTTTTTAAAAACAACTTCAGGTAAAATGTACATATATTGCCTAAAATATTTTTTAAAGTGCCATTCACTACCGACCAAGCGAAAAATTATTTCATGTTTTCCATGAATAAAAACCAAAGCAGGAAAATAGGCAGCATTAACAGACCAAATATTATGAAGAGCCCCAAAGTTAAACAAGAAATAAAAACACGGCAATAGAGGGGTATTAAGCACCTTGAACGACACACACTAAGGTCTGGAGCGCCAAGCAAATGAGTTTTCGGATCGAATGAGGAAAAGGAGACGGAAGAGGAGGGTGATGGAGTTAGAAAGAGAGATATAGAGAGAGAGAGGAGGTGAAGAGAGAGGAGGTGAAGAGAGAAACTCTCCGCAGGATGAGATCGCGATCAGGAAAATAAGTGAACTCAAAGTGGCCGTGGACTCACTCCCGAAGTTCTCTCTTCTCCTTTAAACTCGAGGAGAAAGACGGAGATAGGAGAGGCAAAAGGGAGAGAGAGAGAGAGAACACGGAGAGAGAGGAAAAGACAGGAAGGAGGTAGAGCTTATCCTCAGTTCCCTGACCGGGGCGCCCGAGAGAGAGAGAGAGAGAGAGGTCTCAAAGGGAGTTTTTAATGGAAGGGCGCCTCCATCGGAGTGTTCCAACCTCCTTAGGAACGAAGTTTCGTCCGTCGGAGTTTGGAAGGAAGGATCTTGAGCGCCCTGAGGCAAAAGAAGGGGAACCGTGGAGGAGGAAAATGGTAGTAGTAGAAGATGAGGCGGTACTGCTTTAAGGGATGCCTTAAGAAGAAGGAGGAGATGAGGGGAGAGGAAGAGGGGGAGAGGGGGGGGGGAGGGGGGGGGGGGAAGAAGAAACCTCCTTAGAAATTGGAAGACGGAAGGGTCGAGCCATATCCTCTCGGACTCGCTCATTTCCTCGCCCATCTCATCCGCTCCAGTTCCATCCCAACCCCCCTTCCCTCCCTTCCCTTTACCTCATTCCTCTTACTTCCACCTCAACCTCCTCCCCCTCTCCACCTCTTGCCCCACTCCACTCAATTTCCTACGTGGGAAGCGGCAGGGGAGAGCGCCATCTTTTCCCGCCACCCCACGCGTTGCTTAGAGACCGAGCCGCCGCACGCCCACCCCTGCAAAAGGGCTTGGAGGCTCTTTCAGGAGATGCTTTTATTGAATGGGGCGGGAGTGGGAAGATAGGGAGGCGGGAGTGGGAGGTAGGAGGAGTAAGCGTGGGGGAGATGGAAGGAGAAGGTTGAGGAGACAGTTTGTCATTAAAGAGGAATTTGGACCGAAACGGGAGGGTTGAGGGGGGGGGGGGGGAGGGGAGGGGGGTTTGGGTGGGATAAGATGGGAACTTCTTTCAAGTAGGGTGGAAAGGTGGCGCTATGGTGACTACTCATCCTTTGGCTTCAACCTCGAGAGTTCGGAAAGATTCGATCTCTGGGGGAAAGGAGACGCGACGAGGAGAAGTTTGCCGCAGTTATTGGCGCAACCTCGTACCTGAGATGAACTTACTTACATTTTGTCCAGTACAGTTACACATTTCGGGGTATTAAAACTATAAACGAGTCCCTAAGATCACGGTACGAACAAAGTTTCTCTTAAGTGCTCAAATCTCAAAGTTAATCATTTCAACGGTCAAAACGCGTTAGTAAACTAGTAAACCAAACTCCCTCACATAGAGGTAAACCGAAACGATCGCGCAAAATGTGAATCAGAAAATGTTTAGGAAATACGATGTTTATATGTACTTGAAAAATTATAAATATTGATTAAAAACATGGTAAATGATGATGAAAGAAGTGAAAAGGAGTAATAAAGAAAATACAGAGAAAGACAGGATAAGATGGTGGAAAAGGAGAAGGAAATTAAAGGAATCAAAAGAGGGAGGAGATAGGGAGAGGTGGAGATAAAAAGAAGAGGGAGAAGAAACTCAAACGAATCAAATGAAGGAGGAAGAAAAGAAAGAAAAGGGATAAAAGAGATAAGAGCGAGGAAAACCGTTGCCGAAAAAGAGATTACGAGAACTGGATGAGAGAAAAATAGAAAAGAACAACAAAATGAAAAAAAAACAGGAAGATTCGCTTACCTCTCTGAAAAAGGAGTGGTGAGAGGTGAGGAGAGAGTCAAAGGGAGGGAGGGAGGGGGGGAGAGGGAGATATCGGGGGTTGAGTAAGTCTTATAATAGTATATCTTTTCTTTGATGGATTTCAAAGGGGCATTTTTTAAAAAGGTAGCGAAAAGCCTTTAGAAACGCGATAGTTACACCATTACATGAAAAAAAGCTCACGACAGAGAATAAGAGGAAACAGTGGGGAGAGGGGGGGGGGGGGGGGGGGCGAAGAATGGGGAGGGTAAGTGATGAAAGGTATTATTTTCGCAAATACTGCCAGGACAGCAGGTGTGTGTAAACGCACATGCTAAATTAAGTTTAGTTCTGCCTTAATTTTTACGGCATATTTCGTTGTATTTAAATGAATAGTTAAATACAAATATCAATAAATAATAACCAAGTATTATGAATGCTGAAGATTTCCTTGATTTAATAAACATTCGGACATTATAGAAAGGTTCAGGTTGAAATATTTTAACATTTTAAATATAATTCATTTTTATGAGAATATAGGAATCAGTTTTCAAAATAACTACACAAACCAAATATTTTCTTTTTTAATACATTCTTAGGATATTGCTAACGAAGTACGTACTTCAAATACGAATTCTCTAATTTTTCGTTTGCAGCAAAGGAAACAAAAAGATAATAATAGGGCAAGACAGCACCTAAGATTATGAATTTTTACAATATCGGATTTCTACCTTCTGTTTTAACTGAAAACCCATAATTCTGCAAAATTTCAAGTTTGTATCTCATTAAGAAGTGCCTTATAATTTCACTCTCCTATGGGGAAGAAATGGGGCAAAACCGCCCCTAAAAATTGGAATTTATGCAATATTTTATTTTATCTTCGGTTGCAACGAAATTTCTATAATACTGCCAAATTTCAAGTCTCTAGGTCATATGCAGCTGCCTCACCTTTTTTGTTCTCGAATGGGGCAATACTGGGGCAAAACAACCAAAAAAATGAGGATTATATCAATATATAGGGTTGCCAGGTGATCGGTTTTGACCCGAACAGTTCGGTTTTGGAACCTCATGTTCGGGGTGTTCGGTTCGGGTTGATCAGATGTTCGGGTCAATTAATTTTTAAGCGTTTTTTACAAAAAATTCAATCTGGCAAATTAAGAGTGATATTTTTTTATAATTCTGTATGTAATGTAACATCAAATTTTTAAAAATTTATTAGCGTACAAAACTGCTGAGTTTATCTTCTTACCCCAGCCTACGTTGCAACATCTGAATTCATAATGTTGCTAATGAAAAGTTGATAAACTTAAGGAGTGTTTCGAGTTTGCTGAATTAGAGTACGTTAACATTTTAAGACACGTCCCAACCCGTTGGTAGTCACTTTTTTCCAGTATAGAACGACTTATTCCTGTATGGCCCGCTGTGAAATTATATTTTCAAGAAATTGGAAAAGACAAAACACGCACAAAGTAATATAAAATTTTATTAAATATCAAGAAGACGGTAGAAATAATGATTTAAGTTCGGATATCACCGAGCAAGAGTGTTATCTTTATTTCATGCATCATTTTATGAATATTTTCCAGAAACAGGTCCTAAAATTACAAAAAAAGAGGTTTCTTGTACAGAGCATGATACGATAATGAATGACTTAAAGGAAGATTTAATTCCAAACAAGCTCTTGACCCTCCCTCCAACCTAGGACAATAGGTTACTATGCTCATTGTCAGTAGAATGTCGTGACGGGATACATACATATCAGGATACCAGTTCATGGTTTTGGCAATACGTTCGGGTCAAGTAACTTGATTTCCTTCATTAGTCGTACTTTAACATTAATGGCATTTTAAAATATAAGCCTCTGATTCCCATTAAAAGCTTACCCATATGAAAGGATTAAGCTCGTTGCCTAGGCAGCCGATTGTTGCGACCCAGAAAAATTACCACTTTTTCCGATAAAAACTATAAAATTACGCTAATTCAACTAGGATTTGAATTCTGTCTTCAAAAATAAGAAACTACAATTTATATCCTATCCGATAGTTTAAGTCTTGAGTTCGAAACTTGACGGGAAATAATTTTAAAATGCAAATGTATAAACCTCAACACCGATTTTACAATATCGGATTTCTACATTCTGTTTTAACTGAAAACCCATAATTCTGCAAAATTTCAAGTTTGTATCTCATTAAGAAGTGCCTTATAATTTCACACTCGTATGGGGTAGAAATGGGACAAAACCACTCCTAAAAATTGGAATTTTTGCAATATTTTATTTTATCTTTGGTTGCAATGCAATTTCTATAATCGTGCCAATTTTCAAGTCTCTAGGTCCTGTGCAGCTGCCTCGCCTTTCTTGTTCTCGTATGGGACAATAATGGGGCAAAACAGTCCCATAAATGGGGATTATGTCAATATCGGATTTCCTTCATTAGTCGTAGATGAACATTAGTGACATTAAAATATAAGTCTCTGATTCCCATTAAAAGCTTACCCATATGAAAGGATTAAGCTCGTTGCCTAGGCAGCCGACTGTTGCGACCCAGAAAAATTACCACTTTTTTCTGATAAAAATTATAAATTTACGCTAATTATGTCGGTTCACTGTACCACTGAGCTTCAGACCAAACAATCATGCCCACAAACTCTGCATCCTCGTCCGTCTTCATTTGAAACCATTCAGAAAACTCAGCTCTGCAATTAGGATCGTCTTCAATCAGTCCCGGCACATAAAATTTCCTCTCAGCAGATTTAAGAATCCGATGTACACTTGCCCTGCTGTTCCCATCACCTTACAGATTTTTTGGCGATCATGTGAATTGCTGTAACACCATAGCAGAATTTTCCACATTCGTTGATGAACGGTCTCACAGATTGTACACTAGGGTGGACCTTAGCTATATGGTGAAAATTTTTTTGCGATTGTTTTTTCACGACGCCCCCTAAAGTTGTTCAACTTGGCAAAAAAATAATTTGTACAAAATCTGAGATCGATCGGATAACGGGAAGACGCGCCACAATCCTTTTAAAGTTAGAAAAAAAAAATTTCTTTAAAAACGTAAAAATAAGAATAAAAAATTTGTTAATGAAGGGTGAATGTTGTTTTTAATTAAGAATGCTTGTCATAACAGTACTACTTTATCATAAATTAATTTAAAGGCGTTTACAGATCCCTCAATAGCGTAGACTTTTTAAAATCTGGATACTGAGTTCGATAGTCCAAAACGATTTGAAGGATAAATTGTTTTTCCTCTTCGTTTTTTGTTAAGATTTGATTAAAATCTTGCATGAACTTAACCCCTCGTTCGCCTGTATCATTGACTACTTTCAGTCCTTTGATGATTTCCAATCCTGCCTTATAATTTTCGTCATTTTCCCATGTCGAAGGATCCTTGTCAACGAAATTTGTGGAAATAGAAATTCTTTCAAAGAATTTTCGTGAATCCTTGGAAATGAAATTCTCCATTCCTTGGTCCATATACTTCTTGATATCCTTAGGAAGAACTGCCAGTTTTTTCTTGGATTCGTCAAAGTTGCCTGCAAATTTAAGGCTTCCACCATCCGTCTTTTAGTGTCAGCTGAAATTTTGTCGTCGAAAAATGCCAACGCTGCCGTTTCTGGTGCCAGATACCACAGATGCTTACAAAATTTTTGTAATGCAATAAGACATCTTTTCATCGATTTCGCCATATGCATACAACGATTGCAAAAGCTGCCAATCTTGGCGAGGTGCTTCTGCAGCAATCGGAGCATGAATCCAAGCTTGCAGGTATAAACGCGAGAGGAAAATGCATATGTCGCGAATCCCATTTTCTTTTTCGGCCGTCAAGCTGAAAACTTCTCGGAAAAGAAACATTTTCAGGCAGTAGATTGCCTTGGCCATCCATCTGGCGTGGTGGAAAGCTCCTGGAGCTCGAATAGATATTCCTCGAGGAGGAGTTCCACCAAGAAAAATAACGAGTTCGAGGAATTCTCGATAATCTTCTCTACGCTGCTGCTCCACTTGCAAACTTCGTAGCGCAAATTGAAGCTGTTCCGTTACATCCTGCAATGTTTCCCAAACATATTCGTCTTTAATTCCGGATTTGAAATTCGACTTATTTATTTGAGGCCAGGCTTGCTGAAATTTCTAGAAATTAGGAATATTTGGGCCCGAAGATTTATAAATTTTCTCATCGAAAA
The DNA here is from genome assembly GCA_036926305.1 of Uropetala carovei. Taxonomy (NCBI): domain Eukaryota; kingdom Metazoa; phylum Arthropoda; class Insecta; order Odonata; family Petaluridae; genus Uropetala; species Uropetala carovei. Next base: position 6,738,009 of record JAXCHB010000123.1, read on the forward strand.
CACTTCGCAAAATAATTTCGTAAATATGTCTGCAGGGCAGATACAATAGGTCTGTTCCGATTTTTTGCTCTATAATAACACAAGCGCCTTGGAAACGTTCTGTATTTGAAGCTGTGGTATCGCAACAAAATGCTTGTACTTTATCGGAGAGTTCCCATTTCTCTAACAATTCATGCACCGCGAAGGCTTGGTCTTTTCCACAACCAGAAGAAATAGCAGGAATTCCGAGAAGTTGCTCCATTTCATTGCATGTTATTATAACTGGCAATTTGTCAACCTGCTCTTTGTTCATTAAAGCAGGTAGCATCTTTCCATCCCAATGGAGTTCGAATTCCTTGAACGCTGTACGCAATTTTTCAGCACGTTCTGCTCGTAAACGTTTGCGACATCGACGAATAGATGTTCGATTTGTTATCAAATCATCTAAGTCGTAGTCAAGAGCTTGAGCAGTTGCTGCTATAATTCGAACTACGTCGCGGTCACTTACTTTGCATTTGTCAAGGGTCACAACGAGTTTTGGCGTAATTACCTCTTTTCCAGCTCGTCTCTTTTTCAGGTTAGGCTGGCCACTCCGGCCAGGTACGTCTACAAGATGTTCGCATGACATTTTTTCCATGTAAATACTTAATATAATTTTTTTACTCATTTTGGAATCCTCAAAAGATGGCAGCCCTAGTTGTATCCCATTTTTATAATTCAAGTTAGATGTGGCACGTCTTCCCGTTATCCGATCGATCTCAAATTTTGCATAATTTTTTTTTCACCAAGTGGAACAACTTTTGGGGGCGTCGTGAAAAAAATTTCATGGCTGAAAAATAAGGTCCAGTCTATTGTACACATCTTGCACAGTACCCTCAGTCTCAAATTTATCACGAATTCTTGAAAATGTTAGTCGTGTTGGAGGCTCAGTTGCAAATTCACGCTTCGACTGTATTTGCACTTCACACACATTCTCGAATTTCCAGTACCATTTCAAAATTAATTTGCATTACTCGAATGTCAGGCGAACCTCCGCCATTTTGTATTACGCTCTGATTCATGGGTAAGGTATTGTAGTTTTTAATTACGACTAATGTCATCAGTTGAGTGCATGCCACATTACTTAGAGGCACATTAAATTTAGGTTCCACCATGAATACGTGAATAGATATTCTTTATTAAAATGTGTATACATTTTTTTGAAACACCCTGTATGTATGTGTATATATATATATATACACACACACACACACACACACACAGGGCTCCATAAATCCGCTCGCCCACTCGCCACAGGCGAGTTAATGGAGACCGGTGGCGAGTAAATTTTCAGCCTCTTTCAAGATGCATTTTAAATGTATTACGTTATTTCTTTACATAATTCACAAAACTTTATCCATCTCAAACACAATCTCATTCACTGTCTAGTTACTATTGTGGCTAGGAGGTTTAATATTACAGTGGAACCCGTTTAAGATGTTCTCGCTTAAGAAGTTTTCCTGCCTAAAGATTTCCTCATAATAACAATGTCATTTTTTCCCGTTTAATATGTTTCTGTGTAAAATACTTTCCCGCTTAAGATGGTCATAACGAACCTTAAAAAATGGAAATGTACCCGTTTTATATTTAATTTCATTTCTTACAAAAAAAATGAATGCGATTTGCACATTCCCGTGTGCATTTTCCATATTAGTCCAAATGTAATTTTACTCTAAATATTTATTTCTATAAAAAGAACTTAATATCCCAGTCATTCATTCATTTTGGAATGCAACACCTTGCCACCTAATACTGTTTCTATGAAATAACATTACAATGAACACATTATGCCAAATGACGGCGCAGGACGAAACAGCTGACAAACTCGAAGCGACATGCGCAAGAGGTTAACAAACGTAGCGGTAAAATTTTAAAGAGGGAAATCGCTGGACGCGACGTTCCGAATAATTACCAAAAAACCATCGCCTTATATTCCGGCCAGTATTGTAATTCCCTATGTTATTGTAGTTTTCGGCTCTGACCACTCAGTTATGATAGCGTGTTCGAAGTATTCATAATGTTCTGTGTTTGTGGCTCTGTCGTAGATTTCCTTTTTTAAATTCAGTTTATTAAACCAAGTATATTATTTTTGAATAGGGATGTCATCTAAAAAGGGAATAAAAAGAAAACCACTTTCACTAAATGAAAAACTGGAGATTATAAGTAAAGTGGATACCAATCGAAACTCTACGCGTGTAAAGATGGCAAAATTACTCAATATTCCCGTATCTACGCTCAATAACATCATGGCTAATCGGGAAAAAATACTGAACGATTCCCTTGTTCAGCAACCAAGTCAAAAGAATATGAAATCTGCAAAAAACAAGAAACTGGAAAGTGTGTTGTTGGAATATGAGTTTAATGAATATATTTTATGAGGGATGTATGTTTGGTTTTTAATAACAAGCCAAGAAAAAAATAAACTTAGAGGGCTGAATTCCCGGAGATTAAAAATGGTTGAGGTATAGAGAGTTAAAAAGAGAGAGAGAGAGATAGGGAGGGATGAGGAGGGAGAGAGAGAGAGGGGCAGAGAGAGAGCGAGAGAGAGAGAGAGAGGGGCAGAGAGAGAGAGAGGAACCAGAAATAGGATTTTAGTAATATAGATAAAAAATATAAATAACATGAATACTGCGCTCGACTTAATTGCATTAAATTCATATCTTTGGTCATTTCGAGAAAGTTTTAATCTTATTTTCTATGGTTAAACCTTTATTTAAGTGCATATGCACGGAAATTACCGAGGACAACAATACCGGTAACCATGGAATCTTATTATTGCAGTGTTAAAAAATTTACCAAAACTCGAGTATAAATTCAAAATATGAGAAAATTCGAATGAGAATGAGTAGTCGACCGTAATAATAAGAATCGTCATTCATTTTGGCGTGTTCTAGCGCAAATTTCGTGTCGATAACTTAATCTTAAGATATTTTAAAGAGTAAAAGAATGAAAGCCTTCAATCCAAAATCAATTAATTTGTGAAAAGTGAGTATTTCTCTATTGATTTTGTTAAAAATACTTATATAAAAACAGGTCGCAATACTATGGGCTAGTAAATTTTTTCTGTGGCGAGTAGATTGAAGTTGTATTTCTGGAGCCCTGTATGCACGCACGCACGCACACACACACGTGTGTGTGTGTGTATATACACATATGCGTGTGTGTGTGAGGCCCGGTCTATGGCGTTGTCCACAATATATTTCAACTAATCGCAATTAGAGCAACAGCATGTTTCTCTAATTCTCTAAAGCTCTGTACCGGACTACAGATAAAGTAAGCGACAAATTCTGAAGAACCGCCTTGGATACAGCTAAGATAAACAAAACCGAAGGTCAAGAAATTCTCACAGTTCCTCGGTCGTACAGCCTCCAGTTGCAATTCCGACAGCGACCGGATTGTCTCAAATGTCGAGAAAATGAGAAGACGCTCTAGGTAGCCATTTCTCAGTCTCCACTACAAGTAGGTGGCATTAAAGAAGGAAGGACTATCGTAATAAGGCCCGATCATAAATCACTTATCTAAGATCTTGTCGAAGATAAGAAAAAAGCCGCATGATGGTGCCGACTTCATTACCAGTGACGTGCCTATTTATTTGGCAGTTGAGGCGAGGCCCGGGGTCCCACGATTTTGGGAGGAAGTCCAAGAAATAGAATGTGAATATATCGAAAAATTATAACTCGACAGTCCCCGCAATCCTAGTTTACGCCACTGCTTATAACTAAGCGGTAAGAATGGTTTTGGCAATAGAAGTCTACTTGCAGTATCGACCTTCATAGTTTGGACGAATTCCTTACGAAACAAACGGACCTATGTCAACAGAATACAAGGGAGCAAAACGATAATTTAGTAAACTGCAATTCAAGATACAAGTCTGGATCCATCTGCTTTTCGTCAGACCTAAGACCGCTCTCGACTGACCCGATAGTCATTTGAATTAGATAAAACTCCAGTGCCGAATTACCCAATAGGCACGTGCCTAGGAACCCCAAGCTTATGGGGGCCCACCCAATAGGTTGAATGTTGTATAGGGAGTATTATTGAAAAAGAATATTTAATTTAAAAAATGAAGGAGAGAGATCCTTTTAAAAAATTTCTCATAAAAAATGAGAAAAGAACAACAATACGTCAAGAACGTTAAATGCATTGAATATGATTTTGTTAAGAAATAGATTTTCTTTATTGATACATAAATATGCCTCCTCAAAAGTACGGAAGGTGAATTTTTGAGACTTATTTTCCTGTTTCTTGAGGAGGAAAGAAAAGATAACATTATTTTGTTAATAAAATGTTTTTCAGTATCATAGCTTTCTTTATACCACCACAACCTTCGAAGAGGGCCCCCAAAGTGCCTGTGCCTAGGGACCCCAGAGGTTCTTAATCCTCCACTGTAAAACTCTATCGTCAATATAACTCTCACAGGATTTGACTTACAATTAGAGTAGGTGAAAATCCACATGATAGAGATAATGGAGGTTTGTTTCGGAAAAGGTGCTAAAATAAAAAAGTCTCAAAATATGACATATTCTTGAAATTAGCTTTTTTAATTTCGGAGCTGCCTGCCATTTTGCACAAAGATCGATGAGTGAGAATAAATAAAAACACGATCATATACGAAAATGGGTGAAATTATAACATATTTACACTAACAGTAAGAGCACACAAAGAAATACTGGACTATACTCCATTATACTCATTTCATAACGTTACCAGGGAGTAAATGGAACCAGGAAAAAGGCAGAGAAAGAGAGAGCGAGGATAGGGAGGTAGACACAAAAGCAAGAGAGAGAGAGAGAGATATAGAGGAAAAAAGGAGAGAGAGAAATAGTGCCAAGCCGAAAACACTCTCCGTACTAATTGCGCGCAGGTGACTTGTGTACACACGCCCAGAAGCACATTCACTCCGCCGAGATGAATCCACCAACGATGATGATGAAGGCGGGAGAGTTAGGGATCCTGGGAGGAGTGGGAATTGAAGGTAGGGAGGGAGGAAGGGGTAGGGGTAGAGAGGGCTAGAGACGTAGGCACGAGGGAGAAAGGAAAGGGAAATGAGAGAGGAGTAGCTGGCATGAGGAGATCGCTATGGATGAGGTTGGTATTTATACGCCACTTTGGAGTCACACCTGCAGCGGTGGCAGGGTTCGGAAGGGTTAGAGAGGAGAGGAGATGGAGAGAGAAGTGCGGTTTCCGGTTGTAGGAGGAGGTATGGCAAACAAAGGAAGGGGGAAGAGAGGGAGTGAGGCAGAGGGAGGGAGGCGGGGAAGAGGTTGGAAAGAGCCGAGGACCCATTCGGTTGAGGAGCGGAGATAAAGGAAGGTGGCAGAGCATGCCGGGAAGACGAAGCCGTGTCTAAAGGAAGAGGAAGACTCAGCAGCGGCAGACGACGAGGAATTTTCAATCTTAATCGGTTGAGGGAGAATAAAATACTACAAAGTTCGTTTTCCTAATACAGTTGGGAACGCGGTGTACGAATTACCGGGCAGCGGAAGAGCACGCACCTAAGTTGGCTACAACCGTTTTTGCAATTAAACAATGAATTACTTGAGTAAGGATGAAAAATACAATATTTCCCGAATAAAGATTTCACTAAAGAGGACGAAATTTTGAAACAAAAAATTACATATTCTCTACACGATAAAATGTATTCTCCCATTAATGAATATTATGTCCAGACTTACAGATGTAATCGGTACCTACTCGTATTCAGTTGGAACATTTCCAATTGGGGTTCACAATCAGTTCACCAATTCATACACTTTGAAAAGGTATTCTTTATAATAATTTACGAACTATCTTCTGATCGACATATTACATCCACACGTATGGAGAAGCTAAAGCAAATGTTAGAAAAAACCTTAAAACCCATTTTCATCTCTGCATCCACGAAAAAATGAACGTAGTAGAGGCTCAAAGGCATTTTAAAAAATCGGAACAATATACACTGTACAAACTTTCCCATATACTAATGCATCGATTAGTTATGTTTTGAAAAATATGACCCATGTAGAATCATTCTATACATTAACTTAAATAACTATACCTAATTTGAGGAAAACCGTATGAGCAGTTTTTTAGAAAATCCAATTGTTATTAAAGTTGGCCAAGAGTAACCTAGCCTCTCATTAATTTTTGAGAAATATAAACTATGTAGTATTATTGCAGACGTAAACTCAAGTATCTCTAGGAAATTTGATCAAAATCGTTGGAGCCATTTTTGAGAAATTCAAATTGTTGTTAAGTTGCACAGAATAAACTGCCCTTAATTATTCAGCAATTTCAACCATTTCTACATAGTTTCTGTATGATAAAATGCCTAAGTACGAGATTTCATTAATTTTCGTTCTACCGTATAGGCTCTAGAGCCGCGGACAGACGGCATGTCGAAAACTACTTTTTCGGACTCAGGTACACCTAAAACGTACATTTCCATTAAATCTCGAGGTCGAATTTTTCCGCGATTACAATACTTTCTCAGTATATAAGAAAGGAAAATGGAACTATGTACCTATTTGCCAACCGAGTCCAAAAGGAGACTCCATTCACGTGGGAGGGAGGAATCCTGCAGATACCCGTGTGTGGTAAGTACGGGACGGTGGAAATGAAACGAGTATGAGGAATGGGGCGGAAGCGAACAATTGAGTCCCCAGACTGTCGAAGGCTCTTTCCTTCGACGCCGCTCCTCTTGTTCCAAGCCGCCCCCGTCGCTTTTTTATCTGCAGAGGAGAGCCCACTCCATCAACAATCCCCCTCCCCCCCTCCCAACACCACCCCACTTACACTCGCGAGCGACGATTGGGGAACGAAGGTGACACTTAATTGGAGTTGCTCGGGAGAGAGAGAGAGAAAGAGGGCTCGCAGTGTCGCAACAAAGGGAAGAATAAGTAAGGATCCCGGCTTATGCTGACAAGTGGGTCAACCGCTTCGAGATGGTATTCGAGCGTCGATTGCCTTTAAAGAGTTGCTCGAGAGTTTGGGGAGAAACGGTGCCAAAACAAAACCAAGGGCGTTCATAAAATACGGCCATTTTGTTCATGAATAACGCATTTGCACACATTTCTCGATTAAAACACGGGAAAACATTTCAGAAAACCTATTTCAAAAGAAATCATTATTACATTAGTATAACCGATCTATTAAAATTATAATCTCGAAGGATCAATTATTTATACGAACGAAATGACTAATATTTGGAATTTGAAAAGAAAAATTATTATTCTTGATGGTACCGGTAGAAGATTGGTTAAAGAGTTTGTCTCATCAGTCCAAGGGTCGCGAGACCGTTTCATGCTATGGGCATGGTCCGCTTTTGTGGCTATTTATTTGCACCTTGTAAAAGATCGTGAAAATGCCATTTATAAAGTAATTAAAAAATAAATAAGTGATTAAACTTTAATTTAAGGATAAGTGTCATACACCCGATACACACAACACTTGCACATATCCGATAATTTTTTACCATACCATTTGATATTTAACTGATATTTTCCTAGTTTGACAATTACGAACACAGAAATTATTATCATTTTTACACGATAAAATCCAGCGCCATTGTGACTCATGAGAACTCTTTCAAAAGCTGGATTTTTCGTCGTTTTTCCGAAGTTTTATGACTGATATCGGAACAAATCCATATCTAATAAAATACCCAACGATTACCTGAATATCAGACGCAGATATTTCTAACTATGCAAAAGCCACGAACATTATGGGGCTGAATTCCCATAATATTTCATCGCTAAATTGACACGCATGCTCGACGATGTTTTTTTACAATCTAGTTAACATCGGATCAACCCGGTTGAGCGTATTTAAAAAAAATACAGCGCACGGGCAAGGCCTCCGCCGCGAAACTACTTCTCGCAACCGCGGCTCCATAATCCCAATGCATTCCAGCTAATAGAAAATAAAAACGTCGTCTTCATGAATGGGAGGGCAGGCAAAAGAGAAGGCAGAAAAAAAAGAAGCGCGGGCACGGAAGTGCTCGAAGCAGAGTGGTTTCAGTTGGCGGAATGGGGAAGAGGAGAGAGGGTCAGGCGAGAAGAGGAGGAAAGGAGAGGTGAGCGAGAGTGGAGGGAGAGGGGGAAAATGGAGGGAGAGGAGGAAAGGGGTGAGCAATTAGAAGAAATATCAACGCGGCGGCAAAACTTTCCCGCCCCAACCCCTGAAAAGTAGCGCTCGCCTCTCTCTGCTCACTTAATGTTGCCAACGGTTTGTTTCAACGAAGCACGCGATCTCTCTCTCTCTCTCTCGTTCTCTCTCGTCGCCCACTGCGCGGGAATGAATAAAAAAATCAATTCCCCTCGAAGAGAAAACCCTCTCTCTCTCTCTCCATAACCGTGGCGCAAAACTCAAAACCCCTCGCTTCACACAGCGAGCATTCAGGTACCTACACGGGACCAGGAGTGGTTAAAAATTAAAATCGAGGAAAAGAGAACGAAGAGGGAGAGAGAAGGTGGGAGGAATAGAGAGAGACGATAGTGGGAGAAGGTGAAAAAGAGAGAAACGGAGATACGGAGGAAGAGAGGGAGGCAGAGAGGAAGGGAGACAGGTAGGTAAGGAGGCAGGAAAGGATGGAGGAAGGGGGCGACGAGACGAAAAAGAAATAAAAGACCGAAGTGGCAATGGAAGACGGAGGAGGCGATTTATATCCGAAAGAAGGCAAAGGAGGAGGGAAAGGGAGGAGTTAATTTTTTCGGGACGTGAAGAGAGGTTGAGAGGGGGGGGAGGGGGGAGGAGGATTTCCGAAATATTTCATATGACGAATACGAGAGAGAGAGAGGGAGAGGGAGGAGGGGGCGCCTATCCATCGCTCCCTTTTCATCCCACCAACTCGCCCTCCCCATTCGCTCCCTTCCCCTTCTGCTCCGGCATCCGACCTTTCGGCCTCCGCACTTCATCGCTCATTTGCGAGAATTGAATTTGAGGAAAGACGGAGGAGGAGGAGAAGACGACGAGGCAGCATCTCCTCTCTCCTTCAACCTCTTACTGGAAAAACAAAATGAACATCGCTCATAAAGGTATACCCGGAGGAGTGGAGGGTGGGAGGTTTTATGGGGGGAGAGGGGGAGGCAGGGACGCAGGTTCTTGAGAAGTAAAAGTGAGTGGTGGGCGGGGTCTTCCTTCTCTCTACTGCGCGAGTAGCCAAAAGAGGGTAATAAGGAGAGAGAGAGAGAATGAGGAAGGGAGAGGGCCTCGCGAGACGGTTACTCGAGGGAAGGGAGAGAGAAAAAAGGAGAGAGGGAGGAGAGGAAGAGTATCTGCTGCCCTCAAGTGGCCTCCCGAGCTAAACTCGAACTGAGAGCAAAAATAAATTACGCACTCGACGTTCTCCCCATCGCAGTGGCAGAGCTTGATAACTAAAAAAAATCACGTTGATCGGCGAAAGCAATTTATTTCGAACAAAATAAACGGAAAGTAACTAAAAGCGAAGAATGCGAAGCGTAAATAATACTTAAGAAGTCACCCGATATTTCAGGAAACGAATTTTTGGTAGGTTTTTTGTAATTAAATTCAACATTGCTATACAAGACATGCATTTATCAAGTGGAGACTTTATTTAATACATTATATACTAAAAAAATAATGCCGGGAAAATATTAGCATTTATTTATTTTTGTAAACATTAACGGCTGATTTCATTAAATAATTGGCCAGCATATTTGAAGAAAGACAATTCAAATCTACAACATGACATGAAAATATCCTCCATTTGCATACATCCAACCAAATTACTCCAAGATTTATATCAGTCTATTTTTGTATTCATATGGCATCTACACGAGTTGCGCAAAAATCCACAAGTTAACTAAATTGCATTGTGATGAATTGCGGATGAGCAGAATGCGAATCCGACTTCAAATTAAAAATTATAGGATCTGCCGAATAATTCCGTTTTATCTTAAACTGTCCGAAATTCGTACTTAAATTCATATACAATTAAAATTGAGTTGCTGTGCAATCACAACAACGAGGACGAATTTTACAACTTTTAAACATGTCCACTAGTCCTTCGCACAGTCTACTGCAGATTAAACTCGCTCGTAGATTCAAAATGTAAATATTGCGTTCTACATGCTTTGCGGGAATAAGCAGCCCAATTGATTAAAGTGTAACTTCCCCTAAGCTCTTGAAGTCATTCATAAAATGTTTCCATCGCACTCGACGAATACAAAAAATGTTGCTTTACGACTCGGATTAAATTGGACCAATAAGGTAGATTGCGGGCGAAGGTAGAGGCATCTAGGGTTGTTCAGGCAAAAGCAGAAATAGGGAAACATTCTCCGAGTGGGGAAAATGAAGTACTATGACACACTAGCGTCATCGCATTCAGCTCATTGAGGGAATCATCGAAACATGAATCGTTTCCACATGGAATCAACCGAGAGTTACTTTAAGAGCCTTCAAGAGATGCTTCCTGAATCGGTTTAATTTGAGCAGACGAAACAGCGAATTCGAATTGGAAGCGTTGCATAAATCGGCTCACGTTTAAATCGAGAGTTTCTAAGGGCCGCGGCCGCTCAATGGAAACAGGTTTTAAAAAAACGGTATGGTATAGTATGGTAAAAACTGGTCGTTCATTCATACTATTACAAGCATTTGTTTATAAGACTAACGATAAATCCAACGAATATGGGCAACTCATCAATTTGAAGATTGTGGAGCAGAGTTGCATAAACGTTTATGACAGATAAAATACAACAGTAAGACACCCTTGCTAAACCAAGAGGCGGAAGAACTTTTTCTGAAAAAAAATTAGTTTGCAACTTTGGGGAGGGGACGACGCGCACCGTCGGAATGTAGATCCTCATTAGACCTTCCCATCCGTGCGAACTTCACTCCTCTAGCTTCGGCAGTTTGGATTCAATACTGCTCGGAATGAGCCGAAACACACCGGAACGCCGCTTCGGCTCGTCACACGCGCCGATGATACCGTTCCATTTCGTGAGACATTTAGAAATACCTTCCCTTATAACAAGCGTTCCGATTGGTAACATTACCCATTTCGAGCACTGCTTCAATACCATTTCAAAGTCTTGAATTTTCCGACTTTGACACCACCTAGTGAAAAATGTATGAACTACTGGGAAAATTCAATCTGCGGAAAATTCATAGACTGATAAAAGCTATCAAATTCAAAAAGAATTATCCAAAACAAAAATAATTGACAGTCCACAGACTGACAAGTATTTGCATGCTTTTGATTTTAATAAAAACGTGTTAAAACAAGAAGCTTCCAAGACGATACACTCCGCACATCTACGAGGTTATAATTTCAACAAAATATGATTACCGAATATATTCAACAGTATTAGATGGATGTAAATGAACTACTTCTAGGGTAAAGGTAGGAAAGAAAAAATATCCGCTCAAGTCAGTCGTATTTTACGTCACATCAACATGATCAAATCATAGATTACGAATTATACTGATTTTCAAAAAGAGTTACTCCGAGTATGAGAATGAATCGAGGAGGCGCAACGCAAGGCATAACCGTATTACGCGTGAGTCGGGACGCAATCAGCTAGTGGAACGGAGCGAAGGGTTATGAGTAGGGATTGCAATCCCGGGATTCCGGATCCCGCCCATAATTAGTCCCGAAATCCCGGGATTAGGAACAAGAAAATCCCGGGATTTCGAAATTCACATTTCTATTTTAATTTATTGGAAATTTAGAAAAGTTTTCCCGTTTTATTTTAAGCCTTCTGTATTTCCGGTAGTCATCAAAGGTTCAATTTCTGTATATAGTTATTTGTTCGAGGATTAGGTAAGGAAAAAATCCAAATACCCCAAAAGATTACTCGAAAAAGTTTTTACGTCTTCGAAAAAAAATCCTGGTTTTGCTTTTGCTACTTCGTCTGATACTGATGTAGAACAAAACAATTATTACGTCAGTAATTATTAATGAATATCTGCCATCGGCATTTAACAAGCTGTCATTAATGTTAAGACTAGTAAAAACAATAAACATTGAATTATACGAGGTGACAGTTGGGAAATCTGTGCTTTTATCAAAGGTTAAGATCCAAAAATAAGCAGCGAACGCATTCTTTAAAACATTTTACGTTGGTCCTCTTGGTGCTTCTCGTTAAGAGTAGGCTAATGACGAAACCGGGTTTCTCTCCTCCCTTGCTTAGTGATTTAGACTGAGAAGTCTTCTAGCGTTGGAGTCGTTTGAAGTAACAAGGTCCCCCGATTGGTAGTTGACATATTCGAGACTAGAAACAGTGAACTTAAACGTTCATATTTCCATATACGTGGAAGTCACCTTTCTTCCTAAACTTTTGAAACTGACCAGCTATTCACTGCACTATCTCTTAGATACCCATTGTGCGTATACAAGAGAGAATCAGCAGGTCGAAAAAGGAAAAAAATGTTAGTTGATCCCTAAAGTAGGTCGAGATTATTGAGCGCACAGGCCCTACCAGCGGTGGTAAATTTTTACGAAAACGTGAATTACGAGTTTCAGTGGTATGCTGACGAGACATCGACCTGCTTACATCATATGAAGTACAATGAACCTACGCTGCACCATTTCCATCAACTGAAACACTCTATCGGTGAGTTTCTCATCCACAGGTAGTTAAATTACTAAAGGTATACAAAGTATCACAATTATAATTTTCTCACGTTCCATTATTGTGATACTTTGTGTGCTGGGTTGCCACCTCTTCGGGTTTGGCCCGAAGTTTCCTAATTTGACCCGAAGTCTCCGGAGAAGTGGCAACTAAGCTTGTGAAATAACCATTTAAAAATTACTTTTATTTCTTCATCTATGAGAATCTCCGGGTCAAATTAGGAAATCTCCGTATCGCGTATTGTGCTCGAAGTATAGATCAAAAGTGAGCGATGCAACATTAGACGCACTCTGTTTTTTACGATCATACTTCAAAAACGTTTAAATCTTTTTGAAATATGATTTGGAGTCAATTAATAATGCTTATTTTTTTCATAAAGAATAACTATTTTGCCTGATTATTAACGCGTTACAAATGTTACAACTGCATCATAAAAATCCAATTGATTCAAGTTTAGTTAAAACTAAAACATTATTTTAAGAAAATACTTTGCCATGTGTGTGCATGTGTTGTTAGTTTTGCCAAGGAGTTCATTTTACTGAAGTTTGTATATTAAAGTTTCTAAAATGTAAGGTAAGCGTTTTTGTTTTTACACACTCATGCATTACATTTACATCGTATATATTCACCATTTCTTTTTTATCTCGCTTATTACAGAAAGAATGCAATGTATAAATACATAATATTAGCATAAATAAATACTACCTGTTTTTGCATCTGAAATTATGTTCTTAATTTGTATGTATAATCCGATTTTGTCTGAGGCTTTATTACAAGTAAAGCAAGATATTTCATTAGGAAGCAAACGACAAATAAAAAAAATGCGAAAATTTCGATTCCTTGGATAATTTCGTTTAACAAAATCGGTTCGACCTCATTGTGATATGAACTCGTTTTGAAAACATCGGTACAACATACATCGTACAAACTTTCTCATATACTAATGCGTCGTTTAGTAATCTTTAGAAAATGAAAATCGTATAAGCCTGTTTTTAGAAAATCCAATTTTTGTTAAAGTTGCCCAAGAATAAACTAGCCTTATATTCATTCATTGAGAAAAATAAAATACGTAGTATTATTGTAGATGTATACTCAAGTAACTGTACGAAATTTGATCAAAATCGTTAGAGCCGTTTTTGAGGAAATTGAATTATTGTTAAAGTTGCCTAGGATAAACTACCCTTATATTCATATTTTGAGAAATATGAACTATACAGTATTATTGAAGGCGTAAACTCAAGTAACTGTACGAAATTTGATCAAAATCGTAAGAGCCGTTTTCGAGAAAATCGAATTATGTATTGTTAAAAATGCGTAGAATAAACAACACTTAATTATTGATCAATGTCAACCATTTCTAAGTATACTCTGCTCAGTATGATAAAATGCCTAAGTACGAGATTTCATTCATTTTCGTTCTACCGTCTAGGCTCCAGAGCCAGTAACAGACAGACAGACAGACGGCATTGCGAAAACCACTTTTTCAGATTCAGCGACACCTAAAACGTGTATTTCCGTAAAAATCTCGAGGTCGAATTTTTTCGCGAAAACAATACTTTCTCGATACTTCGTATGAGAAAGTAAAAAGGAATGTATCGTAGTTTCAATGAAAAATTATATTTACGCTTTTTACTTATAACTTGCATCAAATACGTGCATTTACAGATATTCTATGGGAATAGTGGCGCAGCCAGGAGGTGATAACCGGACACTTGCCTCCCCCAAGATCGGAGATAGTCTTAGCTATAGTATAGAGCAGCGGTTCCCAAACTTTTTTTTCGCATACCACCAAAAACGTGACAACATTTCTTCGTACCACATAGTAGGTACTAGGTAAGCATGAATGTAGTGAATGCAGCACTGAATGCTGGCACTAAACTCGCGTACCACTGACAAGAGTTTCGCGTACCACTAGTGGTATGCATACCATAGTTTGGGAACCGCTGGTATAGAGCAGGGGTCGGCAACCTTTTCTATATGGCGGGCCACATTCGTTGTTGTGCATGCTTCGGAGGGCCGCATTGGAAATCAAGAGAGCTTCAGTGGGCCGGATGGGCGTTTAAATGAGAAGTTACCTAGAGATTTTGTGGTCTTATATTAGTGAAAATCAATTCGAATTAGTTTAATAGCGTTAAAGCTCCACCAGAAAAGGTTTTTAGACCTTAATTTTACCGAAAAAATATGGAACTGACTGTGTAAAGTTATACCTAATTTTTTTCATCATTGCTTCGCGGGCCGCATATAACGCACTCGGGGGCCACATGAGGCCCGCGGTCCGTAGGTTGTCTACCCCTGGTACCGATAAAGTATGCGAGCGTCAGAGGGGAATAAGGTGGATCGAAGCTGTTCAAATTAGAATTAGTACCTTTACTCATTAGCTTCTGCCATTACACGAGGGTTCTTGCAGATAAATCAATAAACAAGTGCTCAGATAGTAATGTGTTGAACTATCTGTCCACCTCACCCAAACTAAATTTCTTACTACGCCACCATACGGCAGGAATATTTATTCGTTCGCAAGTAAATCACAAACAGTTTTTGGAGGTCCTTTAAAAGAGGATAATTTATATCGACAAAAGCGATCACGAAGAACATGCTCATGATAGCATTCGAATCACTTATCATACACTCGTGCCACATGGACAAAAGAACTTTTTCGAGCAGATGCCATTGCTCACATTCTCGAATCTATTTATTTTATCGACCTGAAACACTTCATCCGCGAATCATCCGAAAATTTTCCAATAAATATTCACTAGACACCGAAGGAGAGGCGAAGCAAAAAAACCACAAACGCAAAAAATTGTTTTCATTCAAATGCCACCGATCCTGGATAATTAAAGAATGCTTAAAGTTCGAGGTAACGTTCCCGAAATATGCGGGATGCACCATCATCCGCACCAAAGATCTCTACGTTAATCCTCTTTCGTGACACATTGATCGGTGGGCAAGAGAAAGGCGAGTATCGGCACGCGTGTCAGCGCCAAGGATGAATAGTCGGCAAGTAGCAAAAGGGGATCGGGAGATAGGGAGGAAGGGAGAGAGGGAGGGAGGGAGGGAGAGAGTGGAGGGACAGATAGTGGAGGGAGAAGCGATGGAGGGGATTAGAGGGAGACCGACAAAGCGGGAGTCGGTGGTCACGGATATAAAACGCGAGCCGATCATTAGCAGTCGCGACGGAGTTCACCCTTTGATGTCACCGACAGAATGAAGCATGAGAGAGAGAGAGAGAGAGAGAAAGCACGCCGCGCAAGCATTTGCATAGTGAGAGCGGAGAAAAAAAATCTCGGCAGAGCGAAAGAGAGCGGAATTCTTCTTCTTTTGAACGCTTTGCCGACATAAGCGTCTCTGGGAAATGCAAGCGCTCGAGAATGCGTGGACACGTACGCCAAACGACGAGAATGCGTTTGAGAACGTTTTCTTCAGCATTTTACGGCCGCAAAAACCGCTACGATTAAAGGTATTTTTTATAAATCGCGGTATGCCGTTCGGCGCCTTTTTTGAGGTTTCTTAGATTAGTTTCCGCGCATGTGAAGTGTCAAAGAAGGCGTGCCTCACGCCGTCATTACGCATTCGCGAGAATGACGGTGCGCATCACGTTCCGCGGATTTATAACGCGGAGAGGATGACCTGCACGCTGTCGGCGCCGCCGGTGTCTGATGATGTAGCGCTAAATTAAAAGATGTTTCTCGTAATTACGACCGAGATAAATCCTACCGCCTCAAAATGGTTGAACCATCCAAATGGCAATTTCAGCCTCCAAGGTGGCAATTCGAAAATCTTCGACCTCGTTAAGTGCTAAGAGGTCCGTTATCGAGGGCTGCCCGAGGTCTTTTGGCAGGCGAAAATAAGTTTCAGTGCCACCTTCAGATAAGTTAAGAAGTCATTTAAACGAAAGTTGAAAGAATACTAAAAATATTCTGCCTTTTCAGCGATAGATGTTAAGAGCACATTTATCTTCTGGCAAGCAAGACACAGATTATTAATTTATCTCACAATGGTTTTAGTCTCAAGCTTTTATCCTATATAACAAAATAAAAGCCTTCTCCGTTAATTTGTTAAATAATCAAATATGCTATTCTTTACTTCCTTGGAAAGATGAAAAAATCTGATGTGGCCAACACATGACTTTCTCCATATTTGGGGTATAGATATTTAAATTATTATGAACAGCATTATAAGGCAAAATTATTATTTCGTATCGTAGAAGAATAGTCGTCCTTATTGCCGTAAATTATATGTTGAATACGTTTACAGAATTCACCGCTATCTGGTGGCGATGTATACTGGAAATTTAAGAATAAGTTATATATCTCTGAAATGGATGGTTCTACGAAAATTTGTTTCAAACAAAACTTGGAATAAATATTATTCTCTACAACTGTAGTCCTAACAAAGGTTACCAATAACGACGTTTTTAAGGAGATATTTGACGGAAACCGAAAAAACCGATTATTTATAAATAATTCCTAAACTATAACCGCTACGGAAAATTGTTTCAAATAAAAGTTGTAGGAAATTACATTCTCTATAATAATTGTATCAATTTGTATATACAATAATGATATTTTAACGGAAAAATATCGCAAAAACCGAATCTGGTTTCGAATAAATTTTTCGTGATCACAATACTTTCCCCATACTACGTATGGAGAAAGTAAAAAGCACTTTATGTTATTTGCTCTGCAATTCTTTCCTCGCTTGTTTCGTAAGACCCCTGTCGTGGACTTTCGCGCATAACAGTGCCAAGTTTTGTTCGGCCTTTTCCCTAATATTTCCATTTTTTGTCTTTTCGAAATTTCACAATTAACGGCAAAGGAGTGACATCCCATATGGAAAAATGAATAATCAATAAAAATGTATCTGCTCTCCTTTCAGTTTCACAGAAAATGGGCAGACCAACATTTCATATAAACATTTCACGACACTAACGACAGTGGCAAGAAAAGCAATGATTTTTTTATCAGCCGTGATACAAGCGCCCTGAAAACTTAAAAACAGAAAAAGCGACAGATGTGAAGGATTCGCGGAAGGAGAGAGGCACACAATATATCTTTGCTTCGAGAATTTTCCGAACCGACTTCCACTCCGAGCATCCAATAAATCACGTCGCCGACATGTTTGACGAAAGGGTTTTTTTTTATTTCCTCGTAAGGATTCTAAGAATAGACGTCCGCTAGATGACGTTTAGAGATGAGCAAAAAAATAAAGGAGATAGGAATGGTGACGGGTGAGAGAGAGAGACAGGGAATGAAAGAATCCACGTCCCGAAGGCTCATCACGGAGAACACTGTCAACCGTTGCTATGGAGGAGGAGGGGGAGGGGGGAGAGAGAGAGGAAAGAGATAGAAAGGGAGAGAGAGGGGGAGAGGGATGAGGAGTGGAGGGAAGGAGGAGGCGAGGGGACCATCCACCGATCGAGCAAACAAAGGAAGAAGGGTCGTAGGTCGCAGCGTTATTAGAACCCGAAGCGAAAGAGAGGGCAAAGGAGAGAGAAAGAGAGAGAGAGAGAGAGAGCGGAGGGAAAAGACCAGCGCACTCTCTCTCTCTCTCTCACCACTTACATAACCATTTCCCCAGTTCCATCATCATCATCGTCCCCTTTTTTCTCTCTCCATTCGTTTTTTTCATGTCACGGTCCGATTACGACGTGGGATATATGAAGTTTTTGGACTGAGAGAGGGAAACGAGGAAAAGTGGAAGGAGGGGAGGAAATGAGAATCTCTTCATAAAGTGAGGAAATGACGGGAGGGATGGGGATAAAGAGAAAGAGAGGACGGAAGGTAGGTATATAGGTATATGTGCTTGACGGAAAGAACGAAGGCCACGACCTAATAATGAGAAGTATGAGGGGTGGGGGAAAGGGAGGAAGACAACGAAGTTAGGCTCAAGAGACGACGGCGAGCGACGTCTTCTCTTCGCTAGAATGTCATTTATCCACGTCCAAAGCGGCCGATGGGAAGGGAGAGGTGGTTTAAGGGAGAGGTGGTTTAAGAGAGAGGGAGAGAACTGGGTGGAGACAAAATATGAGAGCGTGAGATTTGAGTAGAGGTAATTGAGGTGAGAAAGGACGAAGAAAGAGGAGTTTAGATAGGAGAGATCACTTTTCCCCGAATGTCAACCACTAGCGAATCATTTGACACCAGGATCGTAAATATTTTCCAAAACTGGAAACTTTTGCCAAGGATTATTGCGTATCACCGATGGAGATGTACGGGCGAGCCATTCGCTCAAAAAATAAACAAGACGTCTCTCAAGCATTCCTCAGATTCCGAGAAAAATATTTTTAACATTTCTTTTAAAAAATCCAAATGTCGCGATTGACGGAACTCGCATAAGCTCTAACCGCAATTGATCGCTCAAAGACGATATACCCTCGATGTATTACGGGGGAGGTCGCAAAACACGACGGATTCCAAAGGGATAAAACTCGAGAGCCAATAGGAATCTGTATCGATCATAATTAATTCGGAGGCTCTTGTCTCTTCAATCCGTCTCTCCCTCTCACGTCACCCTCTCTCTCTCTTCCATCCAATTCCCATTACGTTAATCTCTCATCCTGCGACAGATTAAGACGGGAATAAGCCGAGGGCTGAGATTGAGTTTGAGAACTATATAAGGTAGAATGGCGAAGAATGAGAGAGAAAGAGAGAGAGAGCGAATAGGGCGAACGGAGGGAGGAAAGTAAAGGAACAAACGACCAAAGGGAGAGCGACAAGCGTGGAGGAGGGAAGAGATTTTATATTTGTTCCCACGACCCCATAAAACCTCCATCAGCCCACAGATACCGCCATTGCATTTTCGACCTCGTATAGGAAATTATCGGCGCGTGTATATACACACAAGAGCGTAGGAGAGGAAGCAGAAGAGTGGGGAAGGGGATCAAGGGCGAAAAATGTCTCCAGCAAAATGGTAGCGACGAGTAGGACAGTCCCCTATGTCTCCATCGTTCCGCATCCCCTTTTATTTTTTTCTGAGGGGGAGGGGCTTGGAAGAGAGAGAGGGAGGGAGGGGGGAAGGGGTGAGGGGGGAGAGGTGAGGGGTGCGCACGGTATGACAAGTGGGGGCGAGAAGGGGACGGTGGGAGCACTTAATTGTCGGAGGACTTCAAAGGAGATGGAAAAAAATCTTCGACTGTGGAGTGGCGGAGAGAGAGAGAGACTGGGCGGTGCACGCGCACAAAGGGTGGTGCGCTCCCCCTTAAAGGGTATGATGGTGTTTGGGGTGGGAAAGGGTTGATCTTGCCGCCTCCCACTGATCCCCGTTTCTTCTTCCTCCATACCTGAAGAAGACCGCCTGGGAGGCGAAGGGCTTCTCGTGAAAACTTTCGGATGATTCCCGGACAGAAGAAATCGGTATTATTTCCTCTTCTTATCATTATTATAGGGTACGATAAAACCCGCTTTGAAATGGTAAACAATGGAACGGATATCTGAAAAATATTACTTCTAAATAACGGATAGTATTAAATTTTCAATCTTACTTAACCTTATTGTAGCATAAGGATAATATAATATGTATATTATATGTATGTGCAGTCACTTTGAGGGTTGAAACAAGTTCAAATAAAACTTGTAGGCCATAAATCAGACTTATTATAGCACGATCTTATATAACTCCAGACGCAACATCAAAATGTACAAATGGCTTTAAAAATTTTGCATTTTTTGTTTTAAAAATTTTGCAGAAAATTTTAACTCGGAAAATTACTTAATTAGTATCAACAAAAATATATTCGCTTTCTTATAGAGTGGTTGACTTCTTATAGTGAAATGTTTTCTACTGCTTTGGATTCACAGAAATATGAAACAAAAACACTGAAAATGACAGACATGTAATTGATTTTTTTAGCATTAATATTCTAAAACAGATAATTTCATGAAGAAACTTGACTATTTTTCTCTGGCAGCAAACTTCACTACGGTGTTCCATGTTACTCCACAAATGCCAAAGCACACGATAAGTTCGTTGGGTAGATCGATATGGAAAGAAATTTATAATACGTAATTCATAATGAAAATTGACGGCAGGCAAATACACCAAAAAATTCTTACTTTTTCAACGTGCTGGCTCAGGTCAAGTGGCGATATCAATTATCCTCCCTTTTATTCGAAGCTTACTTATATATAATATATACTAGCAGAATTTCCCGTTGAATTTCAACGGATTTAGTGAAGCTACTACAGCACAACATACAAACTCTTTAAAATACCTATATAGTAGATACTTTTTAAATTACAATTAGCTTTTCTTAACAATTAACCATATTTGCTTGTAACAGTCCGTTTCCGAGCCTATTGCATTCAAATATAAGGACAATTTTATTTCCTATCATATTACTTTCGCCAAATCCAGCTTCATTTCATGTGTAATTATGCCTCACTGAAATATTTACTTTTATGTCTTGTAAGCAAGAAACCCGTGAAAAAGCAAGGTACAGTTGTCCATGATTGAACACTGACTGGTTAATGTACACCAGATACGTGAGCCTATTTACGTTAATAAACATTATAATGAAAAATATAATGATTTTACTTACAAAAAATGTAAGTTTCCAGTATTCAATAGAAGAAAGAAGGTTCAATTACTTTCATCAATAAACGCTTCCTGAATAGTAAACAGTATCTATTTACGTTGCTATTCATAAACATCGATCGTTTCGTTGATTAAACAAAAGTGCGAATCGAATAACGCTAAACTTTCGCCTATTTATACGATTCATTGAAGCTAAGTGAATCGGAGGTATCAATGACGGCCGCCTTGGAAACGCCCGGAAATAGTACGAAAAATCCACAAAATTTCGAAACCAATTGCGTATTTCTGAAAACTTCCACCGTGTAACATGTAAACTTCGCCGGAATAAGATACTATAGAGTTTTATTCGTCGAATAAAGCAAAAACGAAAAAAATCGGTCCATATTTACGTATTTTAATGCTTGAAGGAAGAATACCTTGCAAGTCAAGAAATGGATTCATACGTGTTATCTTATGGAAAAAAGTTAATCCTCTATATTGGCAGCACTGATTAATCCCAGTTGACCACACCTTGACCACTGACTAAGTTAGGATGTAAGGAAGAATCGTACCAAATTTGGTTATTTTAGCTTTTATCGTTTAGGAGGAGTTCCATGAACAAACCAACAAACACACACTTCAAAATATATTATAGAAAATTATTTCTTTTTATTTTATTTATTTTTTCAGCGAACTCACTCGTAACACCGCGCTCTCCCTTCTTCACCACCGGCGAGAGCACCTTCTCCTCCGCGGTTCTCTTCCGAGCTCCATTGGCCGTCTCTTGAGCGGCTTTCATCTCTTGCTGTCGCCTCTTCTGCATCTTCTTCAGATTACTCTCCTGAATACGCTTTAATTCCTCCTGAAATTCGATTACCGACAACTGCTTCAGCCTCTCTGTGAAAAAGGGAGAGAACAGATAATTAAAGAAACAATAATAGTCCAAGAGGCTGATTCACCATCTAAAACACACGTACGCCGATAAAGAAATATGTCCATCGGTGTTTTAAAATCTTACGATGATAAAAATATTTGTACGATTGGTAAACATTTTTGCGCTGCGCCCTCCACTGATACATTTCATGAAAATGAAAATAACGCCAGATGGTTCTAAAGTTATAAAACTTTGTTTTAACCAGTAAAGAAACGAAACGTCACCGAATAGAACTCTCGGGGTAAAAATATAAAGATATCCCCCGGAAGGTCGATGAGAAATAAACAGTGCGTATATTAGCCTGCGGTTCTCCCGCGATCACATTTGGCCATTCGTCGGATAAAAAAATCTCTTCTCCTTCGTCCCGTAATACTTGGCCAGCCCTTCCAGTCATGCCCTAAGGTAGAAACGAAAAAGTCATCTCTTTCCTGCGAACAATGAATGCTGAACAAAGGGCGCTCTCTGGATTAATGCCGCGTTTCAGGGACGAGACATCCGCGTTATGGAGTTTTTAATCGTGCGGCCGATGACGCACGCTTCCTCACATGCACGCACCGAGTCGAAATGCTCAGCCGAACCGTGAAACTCGTGTGGTTTTGCTGTTTCGCGGCGTTGTTGACGGCGACGTTTAGGTCGACTCTTTGCGTCTGGAGTATGAGAAGTGCTACACGATGAGAGAGAAAACGGAAAACCGAGTTTGCGTGATTGGAAATCGCTAGGAAAATATAATAAAAATTAAAGTTTAACGACATCGGAGAATTTAAAAACTCCAGTAATAACTATATCATATTTGCAGACCATATATTTTGGTAATTTCATTACTTTTGAGAAATAACTACGTAATTTTAAAGTAAAAAAGTAAAACATGTAGCTCACTACCCTATTACTGACTTATTCAATTTGTATTAAACTGTTTATTAATACCAATGAGAAAAAACAACACCATTCAATATAAATGACAACCAAATACAATGCCATGAAGTTAAACCTCTCATTGTCAGCATAATATGGAAATAATATGATTCGAGAATGTTCAAATACTATATTTCATATAATTTTACCACAATAAGTAAGCCAAAAAATATTAGTACCATATTTTCTCGCCACTTATTATAATATCAATATGATTCTGAAAAAAAATATCAGGGAATATGTACTTTCTCTAGATCATTGTTTCCCAAATGGTGTCCCGCGGAACCCTAGGGTTCCGCGACAATAACAAGATGCAAAAATACATATATTGATTTTTTTAAGCGAAAGCTTAATTCACTAGAAAACAGTAAACAGTTCATGTTAAAAACTCTTAAAACTGATTCCGAAAACGCTACAGTGGCATCCTATAAAGTAAGCTATCGTAGCTATATCTCTCGCCGGAGAAGCACACACATTTGGGGAATCGCTCATAAAACCATGTGCAAAAGACATCGTAATGTGTATGTTAAATGAGGAAGCCTGTGAAAAGTTGAGGTTGTACCGCTCTCAAACGATACTGTGGCACGTCGAATTCACGATCTTGCTATTGATGTCGAGAAGGAGCTCATTTCTAGGCTATGCATATGTGATGCATATTCATTATAGTTAGACGAATCCACCGACGTTGCATCTCTTGCAGTTTTGCTTGTATTTGTGCGTTATGATTTTGATAAATCTATCGAAGAAGACTTGCTTTTATGCGAAAATTTGCAAACCAATACGACAGGTGAACACATATTTAATTGTATTGATCACTTTATGAAAATACATGGAATAAACTGGGGAAAATGTGTTGATGTCTGTAGTGATGGCGCCAAAGCAATGGTAGGAACAGTATCTGGCGCTGTAACACGAATAAAAACTGTAGCACCCAACTGTACTAGCAGTCACTGCGTTCTCCATCGGCAGGCACTGGTAGTTAAAAATATTTCTCCCTCTCTTAAACGTGTGTTGGACGAAGCAGTACAGATAATTAATTATGTAAAAACACGACCATTGCAATCAAGGCTATTAAAAATTATGTGTGAAGATATGGGTAGCCAGCACACAGCCCTGCTTCAACACACGGAAGTCAAGTGGCTGTCGCGAGGGAAAGCGCTAGTTAGATTACTTGAGTTGCGTCAGGAGCTCTCCGCATATTTGCGGAATGACAAATTTCGGCTTTCGCATTGTTTAATAAATTTTTCGTGGTTATCAATAGTTTCGTATCTTGCAGACATCTTAACAAAATTAAATGAAGTAAATCTATCGCTGTAAGGAAAGAATGTAACTATTTTCAATGCGAAAGATAAAATTTTGTCATTCTCCCGGAAGCTACAGTTTTGGATTTCGTCTGTAGAACAAAATAATTTGGATTGTTTTCCAACATTCAATGATTTCCTTGAAGAAAACAAATGCAAACTTTAAGAAGAAATTCAGAGCAACATTGTAGATCATAAGAGTTAAATGGTGGAAGTTAACTTATATACGTGAGTACATAGTACTGATGACAAGTTCAGAATTTTTTTCCTTCTCAATTCCCATTGTAGATCATCTTCGCAATTTATACAGCAACATCAGGAAGTATTTTCCAAACATCAATGACAACAATAACTGGATTCGAAATCCATTCAGTATAACCGAGAAACCAGAAGGATTATCTGCACTAGATTATGAAAATTTAATCGAAATCACTTCAGATGGCAATTTAATACAAACATTTAAAGAAGTTTCTCTGATTACATTTTGGGACAGCTTATATCATGAATATTCAGACTTATCAAGACGGGCAATTCGAGAGTTATTACCATTCGCGAGCACATACTTATGCGAAACTGGGTTCTCCAAATACACAGCAACAAAAACGAAATACAGAAATCTGATATGCGAATTCAACTTTCCAGCATTGAACCTAATATAAAAAGAATTCGCCAAAAAAAGAAAGAAACTCATTCTTCACATTGAAAATTGCTAACGTAATGTATACAATCAGTCAGTTTTATTTGTTGTTCATATCATATCTATTGGTTTATAATAAATGTTTTGTTCATATAAACGATTTTTATCTTTAAATATATGAAAATAAACAAAATGTTGATCACATGACCTATTTTTATTATTATCTTTACTTGTGCTTTGATTATCATCTTATAAACAAAATAACTGTTTGGGGTTCCGCAACTTCTCTTTCGAGTTCCGTAGCAAAATTAAATTAGGAAACGGTGCTCTAGATAAAAGCTGCTGTCTTAAAACAAAAATACGTCATTTAGACCTACGCTGAGAGTGGACAATACGAAATCCGTGAACTGTCTCACAAAAATTTCCATTTTCTTTGCTTCAAATAAATTAGTAAGTTTAATAAGCTCATACGAAAATGAATACTAACGTTTTTATAAATGGTTTTAATATGCGATCCTAAAAAGATTCCTATTCATTCTTCACGTTACAGGTGATGAAACAAATAAAATGACTACGCTAAAAAAATGGAACAGATACGAGATAGGAAACGATCTTATCCTCATCACAGATAATTTGGTTTCGCGAAAATAGGAATATTCAATTTATACAATCGACAGAAGAGAGAAAAATCGAGGAATCCTTCTCTCTCTCTCTCTGCCGCTCCCTCATCCCCTCTTGAATAAAAAACAACTCTCGGACTTTGGTGCAGAATCCTTTCCTCTCTCATTCCCCCTCTCTCTCTCTCCACCCACAACTCCTCCACTTTTCGAGTAATATTCCCAAAAAAGGACCAAAGGAAAAATATAAGGTTCGAAAGGAAAAAAATAAAATAGAAAAGAGCAGAGGCTTAAAAATTCACATAAAAATGCCCCCTTCAGAATTTGGTCCAATGAGAAACGAACCTCGCTATCGCTCCAACCCCCCCATTGGTCACCTCCGATCTCTCCACGGCTGTGAGATTTGCACGTATTTTTTGCCTAAGAGGATAAGAGCCGAAGAGCAAGAGGGGAAAGGGGCGCTGGGGAGGGAAAAGAGAGGCGATGGGAGGAAGGGATGGAGAGAGAGAGAGAAAAAGAGATAGGAAAAGGACCTGCTCAAAAAACCCTTACGTATCCAAAAAAGAGCTAATATTAAAAAGAGAATGTAAATGCATAACTGGATACACGAAAACACCATTTATACGATATTCGTCCTTTTTAAGGGGTTTAATTTTATCCGACGACGATAAAAACTCTTTGCCAATAAGCATACCTTTACACTTTTGTGACGCAATCAATATCTCCCAATAATTAGATAAAGATATGCAAACAGCACAAAACTTTACGCTGAAATATCTTATGCTACAAGGAAGAAATGGTTTTATTTTATTTCTTCCCATTTTCAAAACTCACGCCAAATAGAAAAACATTACATAAGTTGGCCGCTAATAATGCGATCTTGTTGTTCAATTCAAACATTTCTTAATTTTGAGAATAAAAAAGAATCCCTTAAGTTTTTTTGCACCTGAAATACTCGAAATCCATTTGTTCATAAAAACTTTCACGGGCATAAACACAATATGAAACGTAAGATAGAATGACTAATGAGAAGAAAAATGGGAAAAGGCAATTAAACCACGTAAATGTCTCATTTGTGGATGACGTGAACTTGTAAGATATTGTTTAAATAAAATTTCAAAATACTACGAGGCAGTAAAAGGGGTTAACATGCGAAATGAGTCAGGGAGAGAAAGAGAATCGCCGTAACATCAACGTGTGGCGATTCAGCAGGCAGAAAAGATTCAGAGAAGAACGACGAAGATCGGTTCCAAAGCTTCAAATAGAACTGACCGCGACATCCATTTACGACACGATGACAATCGATGCGAAAGGAGAGCAAGAAAACGATGTATATATACATATGCAAGTCCAAGCGATGCATAAGCCGACACAAGAGGTGCTTGGCCACCCGTGGACGCGGCCACCTATAGCGTGGCCATTTCTCCTCCATCTGTGTTCACTCGAAACGACGAATCACCATCATCGCCATCTGCAATCACCGTCCCCTCCGCCCCCGGGGGGCAGAGGGGAAGACGCAAGATGGAAATGAAGGGGGCGTGGTGGGAGGGCGGGGATTCCCTCCAATAATGAGGAGACGGTCCAGCGATCCAGAAAGGGGAATGGAGCGTTTCCCGGCAAGGGGTTAGAGAAATTGGGAAGAGGGGAGGCAGAAACTTTCCCGAAAGAGGGGGTGGGGGGGGGGGGGGTGGGCAGAGGAGGTTTATCCGTAGACCGGCCCCACGAAAGGAGTAGGGCGCGAAACGGGGACGCCGGGGGGGAGGGGAGGTGGCGTGCAGAACGAGAGGTTTGGGACGAAAGAGATAAAGTAGATACGCCCAAGGAGCGAGGATTAGCGCGCTCTTGATTTTTCAAGCGAATTGCTTAAGACTCTAAATCTTTGAGCGAGAGAAATGTTGGCAGATAAAGGTCGGGCGAAACTTACGGGTGAATCCGTTTGGGCGAACAGTTTTGGAAGTGTGTTGGCGTCCAATAGTAAACAAATGCTCTATGGATAATACTTAAGAATGACGTCTTATTTGTAAGTCAGAAAATTTATTACGTTTAATTCTAATCTCGACTATGAAAAAGACGCGTTAAAAACCAACAGCAAAATAATGCAAAAACATAGCAAGTGACAATATTAAAGTATATAAAAGACAACATTCCTAAATCGATTTCTCCGATAGGTTTTCAGAAAAAAATACTGATGAAAAGTGAACAATTTGCCGAAGAAATGTGAAAATACGCACTCGCACTCTAAAATATAAGTGCAGGACAAAGTAAACCGGAATAGTCTTAATGCCGGAAATAAAAAATATATATTCCATTAAAAAAATACGAACGAGTCGCGGCAAAAAATTCACTTAAAATCGGCGCCGGAATTGTTCTGCGACTAACCGCTGTTTCTTCGATTAAGCGCTCTTTTTTTCGAGCCATCCAGCTCAGCTTTCTTTTTGATTCAGATTTGTTCGGGCGAGTACGGTGTTGTATGGTGCTCTATGAAACATTTTGTGATTATGTCCATGTAAAGACGTTTAACATGTGAAGAAGGCAAATATAGCCTATATGAACTTTATGTGATATATTACATGTATATATATATACATATAAAATTATTAATTATTGTAAATACTTTTGAGTTATCGTTAACATTATTCCATTAGTCTCATACACACACACACGCACACATATATATACAGGCAGCCCTCGTCTTTCGCGGCTTTATCTTTCGCGTGTTTCGATCTTTCGCGGTTCCGCATTTGCGACCAGTTTTGTCTTTCGCGGTCCTATGTTTCGCTCTTTCGCGGAAAAAATCACGGAAAAGGCTGCGCAAAATTTTCTATATATAAAATGAATCGCGTTTTCCTCCCATTTTCTCTCATAGTCAGGCCTGAAAAATACTGTTACGTTATTCTGATACGATATGTAAAAATATTTACGTAATTTAAAAAAAATAGATACGTGTATCTATTTTTTTAAAGTACCTATATAGCTATATAAGACACGTGTACGTGTCTTATATATTCTTTTAAATATTTTTAGGTTGCAATCGTCCCACACTTTTGTGTCCCTTCGCACGTGAAAAGTTGCAGAATATAAGCTGGCATCACCATTCAGGAGCCTTCTGTCTTTATTACGACAGGGAAGTTCCGATGGGAAAGACTCAACTCTTGGCCCTTCCGATTCAGGATCATTGGTTTATTTGCTCAGGTTTGACATAGTTCAAACGCTTAAGCTTTGCGTTTTGCGCATCATTTATTATTGGTGGAGTTTCGCGGAGTTTTTCAGGAATGTAACCCCCAAGAAAGATGCGGTGTGCCGTATTTGGAAAATTAGCCCCTGCAAGTTAGGCATCCTTTTTTTCTCGATTATACTACGGAACTTAAATAAGACTTTATTTTCTGATACTTTTTTCGTCATCTTTTAACGTGTTCAAGTCTCACTTTCACTGAAATTAATTTTTCCATGTCTTTCTCTATTTTTCTGCGGTCAACAATACAGAGGACAAATGATCCGTTTTTGCTGGAATGGGAACCAAACCCCGTATTTCCCATTGCCTTAAATACTTCTCTTTCGCGATTTCGTCTTTCGCGGTGTTTTCAGGAACGTAACCCCCGCGAAAGATGAGGACTACCTGTGTGCATATATATATATATCATCATCAGCCTTTTTCAATCCACTGACGGATGAAGGCCTCCCCCAGACTCCTCCAGCTTTCCCTGTCAACTGCCTCCCTCCTCCAGGTATGCCCCAAGAACTTAACAAGCCCTCTGTCCCACCTGTCTTTCGGTCTCTTGATGTTTCTTGGGATCCATTCGATGACACTGGACGTCCAACGCTGGCCATTTTTTCTGGCAATGCCACTGCCATTTTAGCGCCGTCACTATTCTAATCACGTCACAGACTCCCGTCTTCTTTCTTACCCAGTCGTTTCTCTTGCGGTCTCTTCGGGTGATCCCTAACATTGCTCTCTCCATGCTCCTCTGTGTTGTTTGCAGGCGCTGTATCATTCTGGCATTCATGGTCCATGTTTCACAGCCATATGTCAGAACAGGGAGAACACATTGGTCATACAGTCTCCTTTTTAGGAAGACTGGAATAGTTGATTTAAAGATGGTTGCATTCTTGCCCAAAGCACTCCATGCCATCTTGACTCTCTGGTTCATTTTTCTTCAAGAAGCTGGTTTTATACACACGCACACGCGCACGCACACACACAATATATACATATATATACATATAAAAACTTACGGAAGGGGAAAGGTAAATGAGGATATTTAGGGCAACAAGGTGTTTAAGGAAACCGAGTGAGCACTTACCAGAATGAGAGCCGCTGGGGTGTTGGAAAGACATATTTGTAGAAGTAATTGGAGCTTTCGGGATGA
Organism: Uropetala carovei; assembly: GCA_036926305.1. NCBI lineage: Eukaryota > Metazoa > Arthropoda > Insecta > Odonata > Petaluridae > Uropetala > Uropetala carovei. Next base: position 6,767,881 of record JAXCHB010000123.1, read on the forward strand.
TCCCTTCGTCAGCACAAGAGACGAAGGATCATCCCGAAAACTCCAGTAACTTCTACAAATATGTCTTTCCAACACCCCAGCGGCTCTCCTTCTGGTAAGTGCTCACTCGGTTTCCTTAAACACCTTGTTGCCCTAAATATCCTCATTTACCTTTCCCCTTCCGTAAGTTTTTATACCATTTTATCTCACCTTACCTTTCCTTATATGTCATATCTCTTTTAGTAACTTTTCTATCACCTTTATTATTTTACCTCGTCCTTCCGCTATGGCAAATATCCAGTTTCCGCTACCACCTCCGAAAACATATTTCCCTCACCTGGCAAATAGAATTCCTCAATTCCTGCTTGGAATTAGGCCTCCCTCCAAAAGGCCTTACTGTAAGAATCCCCCTATCGGGCCTTCCTCCCACCATCCGATCATCATTTGCCGTCACCAATCACCTTATGTCCCTTAATGTAGTAAAATCAATTTCACGCCACTACCATTCGCTCTCCAATATGCACGTTCAAAAATGTATCACCATTATTCATCTACTATGAAACTTCCCTTTATTTATTCTTAAAAGAGTTGTCTCTCTCTTGTGCTGGCGAAGGGATCATCCCGAAAGCTCCAATTACTTCTACAAATGTGTCTCTCCAACACCCCAGCGGCTCTCCTTCCGGTAAGTGCTCATTGGGTTTCCTTCAACACCTAGTTGCCCTAAATATCCTCATTTACCTTTCCTCTTCCGTAAGTTTATATATATATATATGTGTATATATACACACACACACACACACACACACACACACACACACACACACACACACACACACACACACACACACACACACACACACACACACACACACACACACACACACACACACACACACACACACACACACACACACACACACACACACACACACACACACACACACACACACACACACACACACACACACACACACACACACACACACACACACACACACACACACACACACACACACACACACACACACACACACACACACACACACACACACACACACACACACACACACACACACACACACACACACACACACACACACACACACACACACACACACACACACACACACACACACACACACACACACACACACACACACACACACACACACACACACACACACACACACACACACACACACACACACACACACACACACACACACACACACACACACACACACACACACACACACACACACACACACACACACACACACACACACACACACACACACACACACACACACACACACACACACACACACACACACACACACACACACACACACACACACACACACACACACACACACACACACACACACACACACACACACACACACACACACACACACACACACACACACACACACACACACACACACACACACACACACACACACACACACACACACACACACACACACACACACACACACACACACACACACACACACACACACACACACACACACACACACACACACACACACACACACACACACACACACACACACACACACACACACACACACACACACACACACACACACACACACACACACACACACACACACACACACACACACACACACACACACACACACACACACACACACACACACACACACACACACACACACACACACACACACACACACACACACACACACACACACACACACACACACACACACACACACACACACACACACACACACACACACACACACACACACACACACACACACACACACACACACACACACACACACACACACACACACACACACACACACACACACACACACACACACACACACACACACACACACACACACACACACACACACACACACACACACACACACACACACACACACACACACACACACACACACACACACACACACACACACACACACACACACACACACACACACACACACACACACACACACACACACACACACACACACACACACACACACACACACACACACGCAGGCACGAACGCACACACACACAGTTTTTCTGTATAATTTTCCTTACTATAATTACAAATTTGAAAATACATGCAACAAAAGATATGCAGCCAAAATAATCGGAAATAAGAATATTTGACGAACGTTCTTTTTTGTAAAAGTATACGTTTAAAAATGAAGATAAAAATGAATAGGACATAACAAGTGCATCCAAGTTTTTGGATCACAGGGTGAGTCAGCGCCAAATGCTGCACGAAAATGAAAGGAAGTCATCTGGGCCGAGACATGAACGAGTATTGCCAGAAAAGTAATTAACGTGGGTTTAGGGCTTTGCCCTTTTACCGAACAAAAGATTTCAGTGCCTAATAAGGCGCAAGTGGACCTCTCTCTCTCTCTGTTTCATATAAACAATGCTCACGATCCACTCGCGGAGTTACGAGACTTCGCAAGTCAATTGTTCTTCCGGGTCACTTGGGCGTCAGATCGAACCCCGCTCAGTTTCCGGGCACTAAATCACAAATTTCGGAACTGGAGTGGATTCGCTATATTCCCTCAGAGTTTTTCCACAACGTGCGCGAAGAAAATTAAACGCAAGAGTAAATATAGGAGACGGGGAATGGGATTCGGTGGGGGAGGAGGGCAGACGCTGCTTTCATCCCAAAACGGGCCTCGCAGTAATAAAAGGAAAGTCACGTGAACCACACACACATTTTCCGGACAAATGCTTCCGAAAAAATGAATCAGTTTCGCTCCATTGTTTGTGGAAACTGTTCGAGACAATCTCCGACACATCTCGGGACATTTTTGGAGCACCGATTTCTTTTTTTCTTCTTCTACACCACCGTCGGCCATTCAAGCGTGCAGTATGCGTGCGGGCGACTGTTCGGATCTTTAGACAACAAAAACACTTCGAAAAGGACTCAAGAGAGCATTACTCGACTTCCACAACACGTCACGCCCTGTCAAATTCGAGACCAGCTCGTGCGTGATTTTTCAAAGAGTTAAACGTGGTCCGTGTACGAAAGAAGGAGAGAGAGAGAGAGAGAGAGAGAGAGAGAGAGAGAGAGAGAGGAAAGGAGAGTGGAGAGTAGATGACGGGTAAGACGAAAATAAGGAGATATGGACTAATACATTGGCGGATGCTGATAAAGAAAATTTTGATCATATATATATATATATATATATATATATATATATATATCGTTAGATATGTAGTGAGAGATAGGGATGGAAGAGAACGGGTCAGAGCCTCGAACGGGAGTTTTAATGATTGGAGAATGAACATGTAAAAGCAAAGATGTGTCTCCCCTAAGGGTAGGAATACAGGTTATGGTGGAATGGGATTCTTTCAAAAACGGAATACAAATAAAGGATTGGCACTCCCGCGGTGGACCGCCTTCGTCCGTCCCATACGTACCAAGCCTTTCGAATCAATTTTTTTCCCCCGGCTAATCTCAATCATGCTCGAAGCGGAACCAAAGATCTCTCTCATATAATCCGCGTGCTTTTCTATCTCTCTTTCTCTCTCTCTCTTGTGTTCGACGAGAGCGCAGGCCGGAAATTCTCTCCCTCCTCTGCGAGGTGGGTTGGGTTGGTTACTCATATTCCCTGAGAAAGGGCGTCATCTTGATTCGTGCGATCCCTTTTTCCCGATCCTGGAGACCACTCCCTCTCTCTCTCGGACAAAAAAAATTCAATCGCTTTAAAAGGATTTGGGCATCAGGCGAACACATGCGATCTGAGAGGGAGAGAAAGGGGAGGAGAGGTTGGGAGGGAGGTGAGGGGGGGGGGGGGGAGATGCCGCGGAGTTCGCCCTCGAGGGCAGGGGTTTTGGAGAGCGCGGATGTGAGGAGGAAATTTATTCGTGTGTGCGCGAGAGCGTGTATCGGCAGAGAGGAAAAGAGACTTTTGAGAGAGTTAACCCCAGAACTTCTCTTCATTTACATTCACTTTATTTTTAAAAGTCACTACTGTTACACATTTATCGCATTTAAAAACTAATGAACACCAGTAAGGGGAAAAAACATTCTTTAATGAAACTTGTCTTCGGTTTCGTATGTTTCATGGTTATCATCTTCCGACTCGCTACAACTGTTATTTCAGTAAGGTCGTGCAAAGAGCGAGAAGAATAAAGTACCTACTACTAAAATATGTCAGGCAAGATAGAAATTTCGCAGCGTTAGAATAAAATAAACCCGATTTACCGAGCTAACATCGCATACAACATCACACTTTCTTCCTCTATAACCTTTCCACCTTCGGGATATTTTTACGCCGTTCCCAGGCAACAAGACGAAGCGTCGTGTGCTCTAGTTGGAAATGGCGGACGGCAGCGATCTCAACGAGGGGACTGGCGGTAAACGAGGTAAAAAGCGAGCGCGAGAGGTGGGGGAAGAGAAGGGAAAGGGGGAGGGAGAAAGAAAGTGGAATCGGGGGGAATGGCGAGGGGTGGAAAAGGAGAAGAGATTTTGGGAGGGGTCATGAAGAGATGGAAGGGGGAGACTGAGGTGGAGCGTGATTGGAAGGGAAAAAAGGGAAAGGGGGTGAGGCTTAAAGAGGGAGGTGTGTGCGCGAGAGTGAGAGGGATGGCGGAGGGAGGAAGAGGGAAGGGTGAGGGGAAGGGTAATTGATTGATGCCTTCATTACAGCGAGGCCCGTGAGGGAGGCGAAGCGGAGGACCCTCCACTACACCTCTCTAGAGGTAGGGGAGGGGTGATGGGGGAGAGAGGCTACGAAAAGGATACGATGGCAGGGAGGAGGGGATGTTTCAGGCGGAGAGGGTGAAAGGAAAGGAAAGGGGCGAGAGAGAGCAAGAAAGAGGAGAGAGAGGATGACGAGGTCACAAAGAACGTGAAGAGGGAGTGGCAAAGGGATATTGATTGACGTAATGATTTCGTCCGTCGTTTTATGGAAGAGGAGAGGGATGGAGCATGCTTCTAAGGGTTGCGAGGAGGGGGTTGAGCGCTGCGGTCGGACGATATGGAGGCGGAAGGGTCGGGGGCGGAGGGAAGGTGAAATGCGAGGTTGGTGCGTGGCACGCTGGCTATGACGGGCGAAATGAGAATGTGCGGCCGCTCATATACGACCAGAGTTGAATGGATAGGTTAATTGCGACCATTTAATGGAGTATTACCAGGAATGCGCGTCGATAATACATAAGGATATTTTAGGATTCCCGATAGTGCCATGCGTTACCAACTTTAGCACTCGATAATGCATTCGCACTAAGTTTAAGCGACCAGACTAATAAAAATTTGACAGAAATTAAGTCAAAATAAAAACACCAACATTACAATATCGCCTATGTATATAAATGTAAAACAATAGAAGATAATGTGTGTACCTTTTGAAAATCAGGGGGTTGTGAAATGACCTAAATGACGAGATGGGGCGAAGTATAAGCGACGCGAAAGAAAGTAACACCAAACGGCCGAATCCAAAAGGCTGAGATGAAACCAGATAATAAGAACATTGAACAGATGGACGAATATAACTATTTTATGGTGGGATTCACTGCACGCCCATTGTGTATTTTAAACGATTAAAAGAAAGCGTAGGATATTGAAGAGTGGATTATAATAATATTTAAATATAAATAACTACATAATAATATGAATTATAGTAACACGTAAACTGATGAGAAACACTAAGAAAAGCAATGTAAAACAGTTGAAAAATACTTCCACTGGCACTACGGATAGGCGAAGAATGTAAAATAAAAACTATGGAATCAGAAAGAAATTTTGAAATCTGAATTACACAGAATTAAGAGATTTCTTTTCAAAAGGGCAAAAGGAGTACACAAGTGTACATATAAAAACAAGTTCACGAAGAATTATATTTATAAAGTTTTTAAAAGTGCTGCTTAATATGTGCACCGTTCATGTTTTTGTAGTGGTAGTGGTAATGATTTGCGACGTCATACTCTTCCATCGGTAAGTAAATGAAAGGACCCGAATAAATTCAGTCTAAAATAATTAAAATCGGAGCATTATTACTTAACGGACCTCTGATTATTTAGTTTCATGTAAATAATCAGGGGTCCATCTTTCCACTACGTTGTATTTTACATGACTAAAGTTATAGCTCCTCAAATGTGTATCCCTACTTTTGGTCCAACCCATATGTGTGTGTGTTATAGAAATAGAAAGGGGAGAGTAATAGAAAAGAGCGGCAAAGAGGAGGAGAGTAGAGGCGGAGCGCCGCTTGTGCACTGCAGGGGTTTCATGATTCGAAAGAGACGAATTATAAGGGGAAGGAGAAGGTTGAGGCGATGAGAGAGAGCAAGATTAGGGGAGTGAGAGGATGACTGTTATGGAGTAGGGGAAGTTGTGGGGGAGCTAGAGATAGCAGGAGAGGTGATGCCGGCGGAGGAGGAGTAGTGAAAGGCAGAGAGGGAGCATTATGCGGGAAGAGGAGAAGGGGGTGGAAGAGGCATTGCGTGTATTTCGGGGACATATAGGGCTGTGGACGATAGGATGAGGGAGGGATTAAAGTGTGTATCTGAGGGATGGCGACATCTCCCCACCCCATCCCCAACACCCCTTCCGCCCCCGAAGTCTTCGCAGCGTTTCTCTATCGTCCACGCGGTTCAAAAGGGTAACGACGAAATCAAAGAAAATGTCAATACACATTTTGATGTTCAAAGCAGATTCGCCGTAAAAATAAAAGGCTCCGACGTTTCAAGGTTAGAAGCAAGATCCAGTCGTCGATTCGAAGCTGAAAAAGGAAGCGCGTGAATGACACTTGACAGTTTTTTGAGGGACCGAACGGTGAGTTGGAAATGGAGTAAAAATGACGATGCTTTTTCCTTATGATAAAATTAATTAGCCTCGTTACTTAATTTACATTTAAGTCAATATAATTCATAAGAACCCTTTGAAATGAGGTACTTTCACATTTAAAAAAATATCTTCCGAATCATTTTTTCACCCTCATTACGAATCTCAAATGAGAATTGTTATACGATTATTACTTTTTGAGAAAAAATGTTAAAGTTAAACATTTATACCGAACTACGGAAAGCGATATAATCCAAAGCCGATATTTCGTGACGCCACTAGCCGATAGACAGCAGTTTCTGGTAGTACACGTAAAGTAAACACATCTGACATTTAAATTGCAAAACTACATACATTTCTCATCTTTGATGGAAGTATTATTTTTAGGACGGTTTTACTAATTTTATATCCTTAAAATATGGAAGATTTAAGGAAACAGGATAAAAAATACAAGTGCTGCTTTGTTCCGTTGTGCACAAATACGAGTATAAAAACTCCTGCTAAACTGTTTATAAATTTTTCTAAAGGAAAAAAACGAACTAGTTAGATTAAGGAAACTAGAAGAGATAATAAAAAGTCCCCCCTTTCTCAAACAAATACACTACATTGCTGTGAATATCATTTTCAAGTAAGTGACTACGATTTTACGAAAATTTTAATTATCTTATTGTTAGTGTTTTAAATGTTACATACTTTCACATTTTTTCAAGAAAAAATAAATAATGGCACGCTGTACGATTGGAAATTTGTGTTAACTTTCTGTAGTTCCTGTACATTTCGTGATAATTGGTTTACCTTTTACTTTTGATCACCTTGCTGAAATTATTCAATATGGATTTCATTTTATTCATTATTTTAATATTTTAACAAATACCATTGAAATAATCTCTCATTTTTTAATTGTAGTTAGAAGAAGATATGAAAAATTACATGATATTTAAGCTGATGGGAGAATGTCGCTTTCAATTGAAAGAACATATTGTTCCTCACATTTTTTCTTGCCAAGCTGGAGGCGAAAACGATAAAAGAAGTTGGTCAAGAAATCAGACCATCTTTTTACTTTCTCCATATACGTAGCATAGAGAAAGTAATGATTTCATGAAAAATTTCGAATTCTAGATTTCAACGGAAATACACGTTTTGAGGTTCCCTGAACACGTTTCGGCCGTTTTCTCGATGATGTCTGTGTGTATGTCCGTATGTGTGTGATAGAAATTTTGCGTGTCCTCTAACTCAAAAACTATTCATCAGATCAGCATGAAATTCTATATTTGTGAATTTATATATATTATTAAGATTTGAAAAGCTTTTGTTAACAATCGGTCGGCCGGAAGTAGCGGTTAACTCTTGTAAAATTTTAGTTTTTCTTAAATATTTCGCTTAAAACTGAATTTATGTTAACATATATATATATATATAAGTTGTAGATACTATTTTTTTCTACATCTCTTGCTTGAAATAAATTTTCATATGAGGAATATTTCAAGAGATATTCAATGTTCTTCGAAATTGACGGTTAGTGGGCAGCTCGCTCGCGTGGTAATGACAGCAAAGGTGAATTTACAAAACAATTGAATCGCTAGCGCTGAAGCGTGTAAGTTGAACCGTTCGTATCACCGTATTTATTTGATTTTAGTTGACAACTTACGTATGGGGAAAGTCATGTGTTGGACACATCAATTTATTTGAAGAGGCAGCGAATGGGCATAGTTCAAGAGGCATTGATTTCCACTATGACCAATGAAGAAATGAATGAAGGTAATTCAGAATTTGAGAATACCAACCAGAAACCTATTGTCATCCTAGAAGACTGTAAACAATGATGATGATAAATTAAGTGAAAGTGTTCATGCTAATGTTAATACGAAAAGTAAGAGGATCCAAACCAATAGGCAACCAATCTTTTGTGCAAGAGATGCAGCAACTTCCACTCTAAAGATGGAAACTTATTTTCCCAAGAAGTCGATAATTGATCATGATAGCTCTACTTTTCCATCTTCATCTGAATCCCTTATTTCAGCACAAGAGCCATCATTGGAGTCATCACCAGAAAGTGTGACTTCTGAAAATATTTCAGATACATGCATTCTTAATGTAACCCTAATCCGTATTGAATCTAATTCAAATCTATATTTAGGTATACCAAGAGAAAGTTATTTTATTCTATCTCTATCATAAAAAACATCCAATATGACATTAACTCGATAATGATTGCCTTAAGAAACTAAGTTAAATGATTGTTTGCAAGCACTGGCCAATGAATTTCAAATTTCACTAAGTACCTGCAGTAGAATAATTAGGAAAACTCTGCCACTAATTTCATCACACTTGAAAAAATTTATATACTGGCCAGAGATTCTGCTTTTACTACCTATTGCTTTTTGAGCAAATTTCTTTCAAGTGCTGTGGACCGTTTTGAGATACAAATTGAAAAGTCAACAAATGCTGAATATCAAGCCTTGACATGGTCCACATATTACCGTTGTAATATAACCAAATATTTAGTTTCAGCAACACCTAATGGATTTATCGTCTGGTTTTGCTTCTAGGAAATCGGCGTCCATTCTAACCTTTTAATAACAAACTACGTAATATATACTGTAAATTATTTGATAAATGTAAAAATCTACGATATAGATTTCACTAAGGCACAAAATTCCCTTCGCATTCACAAAACAAGTACAGAATAAAAACCGCTTGACATACACGAAGAGCACGAGAAATACCGGATCGTGACGTAACGTAGCAGAAGCGAATCAGAAGCGATGAATCGATACGACCAACAATTTAAAACTATAAAAAATATATTTATAAACAATTTCTTTTACTTTTCTTTGCAACACAATATTCCTTTTTATATACAGTTCTATCCTAAAGAGTCTTCACGAAAATTAAAAGTTTGTGAAAGTAGGTAGGTACCTCACTGTTGAACGTTCGTCGCAGAAAAATTTCTGCGCTCATTTTTTTAAGCAAAAAAGCAAAGAATTGATTTTAATTTTTAATTAACGCTAAAATATGTAACTTGAAGGAAACGCCGAAATAATATTTGGTAAAATATCAACAAACGAATCCAAGCAGAATTTATAACTGTATCAATATCACATTAAAAATTAATAGCTTTTCCAGCAAAACAAAAAGTTAACTTGAAATAAGACACGGTGATCAGTTTAGTTTTTAACAAATGTGCCATTTAGGACACTATTTTCGATAACGTTACTTTATTTCGTATTTGTTTCGCTTTTGCTCAATTGCCCCATCCAAAATGTCAGATGATCGCCAATTAGGAAACTATTTCAGATAGGCAAACAAGCTGATAAATAGTGAAAATTCTACAAAGAAAATAATAATGCACCTCATTTACTATTTTGAATTTCCAAACCTTTACGTTTCGAAATATCTCTGAGACGCTTGTTTTTATTATGCAGATTATCCTCCTAAGGTTTAATTTTTTCCATCTAATCGTTTAGTTTTTAATCCGTTTCAGTTTCAATTGAAGCGCCATATAGTCGTTTTACCCATGTAAAATCACAGACTTTATTCATTCAAGTTTTTCAAATGTTCTCATTCAGGAGCGGTTCGAGTTATTTTGGATCACCGGACGAATATCTACCCCAGCATAAATTAGATAATTTTTATGAAGATATTTTAAACGTAAAAGTTAATTTATTCCTTAGTGGGTAATGATTATCGAAGCAAAAATATAAAAAATACCATGGACCTGCCCCGATCTCATCCCCATTTCAACTGCTCCTGCGATGTTTTCCAGTTCTCCCGACAAGGACGAATTTGTAGAAAATAACTTAAAATTTAACTACACTTCTTTTATGCTACATTCTCGGCTAATCGTCTTTCACGTTCCTTTTGTATTTTACTTTTGATATTTAACTTTTACTGTAAATTCCCCTATCCTGTTAAAAGGTTCATTAATTAATACAAAGAATACCTATAGGATTAGCAAATAAGTCTTTCCTCCGCAGAGTCGAGCAGTAGCCACAGAAAGAGCACACCACAGATGCGGAGAAGAAAGGGAACGTTGGTTAGCCTGTGAGTGGATGGAGCGAATCGCAGGGAGTGGTTTCATGGCTAACCATATAAAAGGAGGTAGGAGAAGGGATATGCGGCCAGAAGAGGACCACTAAGATAGAGAGAGAGAGAGAGAGAGGGAGAGAGGGAGAGAGAGGAAACCAAGATGGGGCATTATAAAAATAAATTCCAAGCCAAGAAAAAGTGAGCTAAACCACTTTTGAAATTCAATGGCTTTCAACTACGAGTGGTGACATATTCACCATAAAACAGCGGCTTCCGATTAATAGTCTCAATATCAGCGAAAAATAACCTCGAAAATTTTATGCAATTGACTATTTTCACGTTAAATACATAAACAATTACTTGAAATATTTGACAAATTTTGAGTGTTTATGAAAACTTTACACAAATGTATATTAAGCGACCGTAAGGTTGAATTTATCTTGAAAATGAACAACACAAAACATCACTCTACCTAACGCTGCCAAAAACACAAGAAATTATTAGACATGCAGTCCCCGTAGAAAAAGCACAAATCACCTCAATTGTTATGTAGGAGGTGGGACTAATACTGATAATTAGGAAAAACATAAATAACTTTAATGAGAAATTCTACGTACAGCTCCAACTGTGAAAGATTAATTCATTTTAAAAAATAAAAAAACAGCGAGGGGTTTTCACGTGTGTGAATACGTGTTATTTAGGGAAATTGGGAAAAAAAGCATTCATAAAGGAATATAACAACTCCTAATAGTAAAAACGACTTCAAAACCGAATTCTAGACGAGAAAAGCTAAAATAATTTTTTTTTGAAACACCTTACTTGCAACGAAATTAAAACCAGTAAAAATTTCTAAGGCTGCGATATCCTTTTGACCGGACATTACGCCAACATAATTATATAACTACTCACATGACAAATATAAAAAATCCTATAATTTCCATAAAACTCTTGACCATGTTGCATATTTTTTTACAATCCCAGAATAAGTTACATTACGAAAAAACAAAACAAAATTCCGTGAGAGCTCTTTTCTCTAATCTCGAAGAAGCATAACCCAACGATTACGATCGTAATATTTCCGTAACACTCGTATTGTGTCATGCTACGCCGTTAAGAAGATGAAGGGCGTGGAATTTCTCTTTCGAGCCAAACAAGAACGCAGCGCAAAAAACGCAAGACAGTTGGATGAGAAGGGAGTGGTGAGGGAGGGAAAGGGGGAGGGAAGGATAGGGGAGGGAGGGAGGAAGGAAAGGAAGGAGGACACGAAAAAGGAAGATGGAAAGAGAAAGACACTCGCGGCGAAGAAATCCTCCAGCAAAAAGTCAGCGTTGACAAAATAGGAATAAGGAACGAAGTAAATGGAGCCCTTCAACGGCTGCCAGCGACGAAACGAATGTGGCTCCAGTGTCTGCAGAATAAGGACAGAGAGAGAGAACCTCTCCCCCCCCCCCCCACTCACCCAGTCTCCCTCTCTATCTCCCTTCTTCCACTCTCTCAAGACAATGGAAGGAAAAGAGAAGAGATTCGACACTCGGCAATCGGAAAGAGGGCAGACAAATGGTGTTTTCGCGAGTCGGACCTGTGATAGAGATAGGGCAGAGGAGATGAAGTAGTGGAACAAGAGAGAGCGGGAAATAAATCGAGGGAAGGTTGAACGCGGAGGGCAAGAGAGGAGGAGGGAGAGAACAAGAAACTTTTACCGACAGAGAGAGTAATAAAGCAGTCTTACTGATAGCGAAACTTTTATTTCGTTAACTGGAATGTTTATTCAGGACACACATATGTATATAGTTTATATATGTCACCATTCAAGTCAGAAATTTGGTTAATGCCGGTATCAGTCACGTTCAGTTGGTAATATCGAGGAGATAATACAAAAACTTCAGCTTTTCCGAACTAAGCTGACTAATGTTAATAGAGAGCAGCAGTATTTAACAGGATTGAGATGCTCGTCTCACTTGAGACGAACAGGTTGCCATATTTGTCATGTGATAATTCTTATTATTATTATTCTTTACAAACGTATATTGTTATTATTTATTCGGAAATTCACTATCATTATTTAATGAAATAAATTTACTATTATTCTATCAAAAGTAAGCATCGGCAGTAGTGTTTATTCAACATCGCAATGGACAGATGCTTCATTTAAAATTGCAAATTCAAAATTTCAATGCAATACTTGTAATTATTTTTCTTTCAACAACTCTATTAAACCAGGCAGGAAAGTAGAGGGTAATATATAGCTAATGAAGATCTTAAATTCACAAAATGCCAGAGGCATATTCCTCACGTGATACGAGTGGCGATCGTGTTGGACATAAGAGAAATAGTACTGGATATAGAATAATAAAATCCACACGCGTTAAAAGAGACATTCCAACTGTGGATAGACACCGAAATAAGAAACTAGGAGGACTGAGTTGGATGTATTTTCGAAGACTGCAGTCGAAATTTATTGTATAGAATCCTACAGAAACTCGATAAAGCTGTCTAATCAAGTACCTATTAAATCAATCGTGTTAAATGTTGTCGGATAATTATTTTGTTGAAAAATTGAAATTGTTGCTTTTAACATTTTAATAATTTTCAATTTCAGAAACTCCATCAAATCAGCGCCACCCTGACCTGTGTGGCTAGTGTCCATGTACTCAACATCAGTCAGACCAATTGGCTGTTAAGGTATCCCGAATAATGTCAAGAATAAATATTTTTTGCTTAATAATTTTTTAAATTAGGTATTTTTTCTCGCTAATGCAGCATTACCCAGTTTCAGACTTTTACCGCATAATATGAACCGAAAATATAAATGTAAACGAAGATGGGATGAGTGGAGGACAAACGAGAGAGGGAGGGAGAGAGGGAGGGAGAGAGGAAGGGAGAGAGGGAGGGAGGGAGAGAAGTGGGTGGGCAAGTACAAGTCCCACATCTCGGATACTCGAGCGGTTGAGAGAAGAGTATCTCGAGAGAGGAGATCAGTGGGAGGAAAATTGTTTGAAACAAAAGAGAAATGGAAAAGGTTGCGTGGAAAAGGAGAGCAGTGGGAGGTAGGCAACAAAAAAATGACTGACTGAAACCGCTTTTGGGGGACCGTTAAGGGATTGAGTGAGGGAGAGGACGGAACCTATACGCCGAGGGAATTATGATGAGGCTGGCCAGGAGAGGAGAGGAGGGGGGAGGGGAGGTGACCATCGAGTGAGGAGGATGGCGAAAACAAAAGAAGCAAAGAGGAGGGAGGGGGAAACAAACGCACGCATGGAGGGAGAGACAAAGATGGACAATAGCGGACAGAGAGTGGAAGTGGAGGCAGAAGAGGGCTCCCTGTGGGAATTGGAGGTGGACTGTTGCGTGGGTGAGACGAATGCTGGAGACAGCTCCAGGAAGGATGTGGTCGTCAATGATGGCGGCTTGAGATGTGATTAAACATCGGCGAATGCGAGTTTAAGCGATCATTTAGAGCAAAGAAACGCATTAAACGATAACTTAGACATAAATCCGTATTTCAGAAGAAATTCTACTGAAAGCGCAATTTTTTCTTAACCGGCCACGTTTCCAAAGGCTTCCTTTTCTGAGGATTTTCTCTCGAGGGAAGTGGCGCGGTGATTATTTCCTCTTTCGCATTTTAACGGAGGAATTCCTGTTCACTAAGTAGCTAGAGGTTAAATATGTTGAAATAAAAGCGGCTCATTAGGTATATCTAATCCCTTGCCTTAGATGAATATATGCACTTTGCTGGCGGCATCATTACTCAGTTAACGATATAAATATAACGGAGCACGAATAAATTTCAAACATAAAATTCGAAAAGTGGTTATATTACTGATGATTACTATTTCCGCTACTGAACTTATTTTTATATATTCATTGTAAATATCCTCACTGGCTGAATATACCGATACAGGATTAAACTTGTCACACATTTTTGCCACCAGGACGAGTGGGAGTATCCTGCACTGTATGTTACTAACGATTTTACTTAGTGGTTAGAAGACGTTTACTTATCTTCAATTTAGAGTTATTAATGCCGTTTTGGAGGACATAGAGCTGTTACACATGCCTACATCTTACAATAGTTGTAGAGAAACAAATAAGATAATTTTAGTTTCTCTGTCTAACTCCTATCAAGAATAATATGACAAACAAATTACACTATTACACATTATGCCGTTTAGATTCCCATTTATGATCCTTAACGGCATATATTCATACATCTGTGATAATATTTACAAACAACAAATAAACAAATTAAAATGAATTGAGCAGGAACGAGCCGATAGATATAAGGTCGTCTAAAATGAAATTCGATCGATTAATTCGACGAGTTTGAATCATCTCTAGCATAAAGGATTACGAAAACGCATGAAAAATGAACTGTTACGCTTATAACCGAGTTTCAAAAAGGACCGACTATCGTAGCATTAGAAAAAATAAGAAGAGAGCTAAAAAAATAACAAGAAAACGCGAAAGGGGAAGAGCGCCATTTTTTCAGAACGTCCGACGCCGCCCATCGAAGACACAAACGGAAACAAAAAAAATGTCGAGAAGTCGACGAGGAATAAAACCACGCGGTGCTACTCATGAATGATCAGCACACTATCTCTTTTGCGAAAAACAGCCTCTCCTGAACTTCCGACAGCCTCTGCTCGAAAAAAACAGTACGGACGTAAATGGGTTATTGTCGCCGTTACACCGACAAGAAACAAAGCGAAATCCCGCGAAAAAAGGGAGAAAACAAGAGGGAGGAGAAAAACAGAGAGCGAAGAGAATACATAGTTGGGAAAAGCGGAACAAAAGGGAGAGGATGGTATAAGGGCGCGACGACAGATAGAGCTAGTGGTCACGAGCGAACGCTTTTGCGTCGAGCGAAGCGGGAGGAGAATGACAAGGGAGAGCAAAAGGAAGAAGGGCATTACGTGTAGATCCACAAAGGACCGAGTGTAGGAAAAAAAAGAAACTGCGGACGCGTTGTTGTTTTTTTTTTTGAGGTATCGGTGACCATGCTTTCCAAAGAGACACTCTCGCGTCATCTTGATCAACTAAAAGCACAAGCTCCTTTTTCCACGACTGCAGTAGCCGGTTAGTTTGCGTTACTGCTTGAGAGGGAGGGAAAAGAGGAAGAGAAAGGAGTGAGAGACGCCGCGGGATCGACTCTTATGGGAGAACAAAAAAAACAGACATTTCGCTAATTAGATGAAAAATATTTTTTTTTAGAAAGAAGTTGGACGTTACCTCTAAAGCCGCCTAATGTCTGCAAAAAGAGCATTAACGTCTTTTAAATTAGTGAAAACAAGAGGATGTCGGTGCAGAAACATCCCGCGGTGCCAAGAGAGTAAAAAGAAAAGATGAATCATGGAATAGCGCTTAAAATACTGTGGCGCAGTAATTTTCCAGCGAATGAACGGAAGTAATGTCATCATTAGAAGGATTAGTAATTGGTAATATAACTCATGTACAATATCTAACAGGATTTACATACTAATAAATTTGCAAAACTAAAAGTGGAAAATAGTATGGACGCAAGAAGAATGATTTATTAATAAAACTCTCAGAATGTTAATTTTATGGAGAGGAATTTGAAATAAATGCATTGCCAAGGGCGAAAATAACGGAATGAAATCAATAACGGAAAGTATACATAATATAGGAAGCTACATTTATTTTTTTAATAGAAACATACTTACTGCGAAAGATTTTCAAAGCATTATTATTTTTCAGATAAACGGCAAATTTGAACTTCATAATTCAACCCAGAACTAGGAAATCCCGACTGTTCCATTTCATATTGCGTTCATCAATGAGTAATTCAACGTTTTCTAAACTGTGTCGTGACACACTGGTGCCGCAGCTGGTTTTTACGGGTACCGCAAAAAACTTTGTTTGGTAAATAAATACACGACTTGAAAGTGCTGATAGGTCATTAGGGCAATTGTTTCTCCTCAAAGAAATCGATTATACGAGTAATAGTACCAACAAATGGATGGGTTCATGGCATGGCTTGTAATAAACGTATGTACAAAATCGGTACAATATAAATTGCACAAACTTTCTCATATGCATATAGTCTAACTACATTCCTAACTGGAAGGAACTCCTACTGCTACAAAAACAACAAAACAGAGGAAAATATTCTTTGCAGATAAACGGTATTAATATATTGACAACCTCATGTATGTGAAAATCAAACTTGTTAAATAGTTATACCATACATAAATATCAAGTTTCCCCACATGCACTGAAGCATTATTACTGACAATTGTTGAGAGAACTGGAGTGTGCTGGGCGAAAAAATCGGTATATTATAATTTCGCTGGACACAACCTAAATATTTTTGTGAAGTATGGATTAAGCAGTATTATTTATGACTCCAAGCTCTATCACTCAGTGAATTTTAATCAAAACCATTTACGAATAAATCGACATTTTGTGAAAATCAACAATAATAAATAGTTTATAAATAGTTTCTCCACGCATTTTTAACAACAATCCGATTTTCTCAAAAACGGCTCTTACGATTTTAATCAAATTTCGTAGTTACTTGAGTTTACGTCTTCAATAATACTGCATAGTTCATATTTCTCAAAATATGAATATAAGGCTAGTTTATTCTAGACAACTTTAACAACAATTCGATCTTCTCAAAAACGGCTCTAACGTTTTTGATCGAAATTCGTAGTTACTTGAGTATACATCTACAATAATACTACGTATTTCATTTTTCACAATGAATGAATACAAGGCTAGTTTATTTTTGGGCAACTTTAACAAAAATTGGATTTTATAAAAACAGGCTTATACGATTTGCATTTTCTAAAGATAACTAAACGACGCATTAGTATATGAGAAAGTTTGTACAATGTATGTTGTACCGATTTTTTGGACTAAGCTACACCTAAAACGGATATTTCCGTCAAAATCTCGAGGTCGAATTTTTTCGCGATTAAAATACTTTCTCAATATACTTCGTATATGAGAAAGTAAAATGTAAGATTCCAGTATTCATATGATGAAAGAAGATTCAACTGCTTTGGTCAATCGTTTAAAATCATCCCACACTCAGTTTCGTAAATAATTTTCAGCAACTATTTACGTTGCTATGCGTAAAGATTGACGTTGTTATAACGATAACTTCGATGCTTAAACAGAATTTCGAAGCGAATAAAGCCAATCTTTCGTCTACTTGAAGGCTTAATTGAGACTAATTGAATAGGAGGCCACAATGAGGGCCGCCTTGGCAACACCCGGAAAAAGTATGAAAAACCGGTACAACATACATTGTACAAATTTTCTCATATACTAATGCGTCGTTTAGTTATCTTTTGAAAAATATGAACTATGAAGAATCATTATAAACATCAACTTAAATAACTATTCGAAATTTTATCAAAATCGTTGGAGCCGTTTCTGAGAAAATCATTATTGTTAAAGTTGCCTATAATAAACTAGCCTTATATTCATTTTTTGAGAAATATGAACTTTTTGGTATTATTGAAGACGTAAAGTCAAGTAACTGTATGAAATTTGATCAATATCGTTAGAGCCGTTTTTGAGAAAATCAAATTGTTGTTTGAAAATGCGTAGAATAAACTTCCCGTAATTATTGAGCAATGTCAACCATTTCTTCATAGCTTCTATTCTGTATGATAAAATGCCTAAGTACGAGATTTAATTCATTTTCGCTCTACCGTTCAGGCTCTAGAGCCGCGAATAGACAGACAGACGGACGGACAGACAGACAGATGGTATTGCGAAAA
This sequence comes from Uropetala carovei, assembly GCA_036926305.1. Classification (NCBI taxonomy): domain Eukaryota; kingdom Metazoa; phylum Arthropoda; class Insecta; order Odonata; family Petaluridae; genus Uropetala; species Uropetala carovei. Next base: position 6,786,469 of record JAXCHB010000123.1, read on the forward strand.
CCACTTTTTCGGACTCAGGCACACCTAAAACGTATGTTTCCATCAAAATCTCGAGGTCGAATTCTATCGCGATAACAATACTTTCTCAATATACTTCGTATATGAGAAAGTAAAAATACAAAGAATTTCGTAAAAGGATACCTATTTCCAGTGCTCGAAATGGAAGATGTAACGAAACGGAACGCTTGTATTGGTAGTGGAACAGAAACTTTTATGAAACAGAACGCCTGTTAAAAGGGACGGTAATTCTGAATGTCTGACGAAACGGAACGTGTGACGTTCCGGTGTGTTCCAGCTCATTCCGAGCACTGCTTATTTCTGAAAATTTCGGTCATGTAAAATGTAAACATCGTAGGAATAAGATATTATACAGTTTAACCCGTCGAATAAAGTAAAAACGAAGATTCGTAAAATGGACGGTAGGAAAATAAAATTTTTATTCTCTTATGCGTTATATTGTTCCAAGTCCCGAGTTTGTACGATGATTTTTAAGTAGGTAATTTTAAAATGCAAACGAAAAATAACCTGCTCTCATTCCCGCGGCGTTACCCATAATGATCATGATGACCACTACGTTTTCATTATATGTAGAGATATATTACTGCTAAATTTAGGATAAAAATTAATACGATTTATATATTATATGAACAATACTATATATATTTAAAAACTAATATGAATTACGATATCGTTGTTCGAGAATCCGTACATTCGAGATACCGTCCATTCGCGATTGTGTCCATAACTCATACTCTATTGCCCTCACCCTGACATGATTCTCACTACTCCGATAGCATCTCCGGTTCCTCGTCTTTTTGTGAAACCGAATTGATCATCTTAGTATTTCTTCGGGATTTTATTAAGAATCTTTGTGTGTGAAAATAAGCTCATATTTCTGTATCATTTATACAGCACTGACCTTGGTTTCTTCTGTAGAGGGATTATTGTTACTTCTAGGATACTGAGGCCACTCCCGGGTCATAAATTTTATTAGTTTCGTAATCACTTTATTCCTTACGATTACATGACTTTAATTATCTCTGCCGGTATCCCGTCTCCGACTGTATATACTATATTCCCTTCTTCAGTTCCAGTATCGGTTTTTCTACTTCCCTTTCCATAATACTTACTAGTCCCAAGTTATCTTCTTCAATGTTCTACTTGCGCCGATCTTGCCCGCTTGTTGTATAGTTCTTTTATATATTCTACATCTACATCTACATGATACCCTGCAAATCACCAGACTGGTGGGTGGCAGGGGATGCAGAACACCAAAACCTACCTAATAACGCCCCTCGTGGGAATCACTCTCCTGTTATGATCCCGTATGGTCCTTGGGAAAAACGAGCTCTGATATCGCTTGGTCCTACAGTCGATCTCTCGTATTTTATTCTCGTGATCGTGCCTGCCCATGTACGTAGGTGCCTCTGATATTCCTGAGACCTCCTCTAAGAGAACTTCCGAACTAAATTTCTCCAGAAACCTTAACCTAGCGCTAATTCTGCGATCCTCTAGCGATATCCAATTCAACTCCTTCAAGAGTGATGTGACGCTTAATTTTTGCTCATATTTTTGCTTTACGAATCTGGCTGCTCTGCGTTGGATTCTTTCTAACTCAAGCATCAGTCCCTTTTCGTAAGGATCCCATATGCTGGAAGCGTATTCGACCTGAGATCTGACCAATGATAAATAACACGTTTCTCGTACCTGTTCTGTGCTACTTCTTACTATTCTGCCTACGAAGCCCAATTTCTTATTAGCTGCGCCTACGATCCTTCGAATATACATATTCCACGATAGATCACGACAAATGGTGACTCCTAAATATTTAACGTACTCCGCAGATTGGATATTCAATCTATCAATTCTGTACTCCGAGTCTAATTCATTAATTCTTACTCTTCCAGAAACTCAATATGGAACATTTGCTGTGATTAACTTCGATTTTCCAACCATGCTGAAAGGGCGTTTAAATCTTCCTGGGGCGATTTTTGGTCATCCTGACTCGTTATCTCCTTATATAAAACGGTGTCATCTGCGAAAAGTCTTATTTTGCAGCGAACTACCGAGCAGATATCGTTTATATATACCTGTTTATATATACCTGTGTTATATCTTTTTGTTCTGCGTCTATCTTCCCGTCTGTATATACAATTCCTTTACCTTGGATCCCATTAGGCTTATTGGCTTTCTTTTAATCTAATTCCAGTGCCTTAGCGTACATCATAAGGTACCGCCCTAACTTCTTCATCCGTTGTATTCCCTTACATTTTTAATTTATTCATTTATATATGCAAACACATACATATGCGCGTACATAGGTAAACGACTCCACGCATAATTGAAACAAATCTACAAATCCCCACGTTTTGAACGAAATCCTCAGCAAACACGAACCATCCCATCGAGACTTGTAATACAAATTCATCCAAGGAACTTCAGCACATGAAACCTCTTTTGACCTACCTCTCCATCAACTTCTCCATTAGTTACACTCATAAGAGAAGAGGAGAGAGGGAGGGAGAGAGAGAGTGTGGGCATAGAGTAGATAGAAGATAAATTGAATTTACGTTTTCTAGAAAAGATGTGTGGCTTAGTGAGCCGGTGGAATGGAAATTTTGAGTCCCAAGTACATGCAGGGAAAGTAGAGTGAAAGCGAGGGAAAGATGGAAGGGAAGAGAGAGAGAGAGAGAGAGAGAGAGAGAGAGAGAGAGAGAGAGAGAGAGAGAGAGAGAGAGAGAGAGAGAGAGAGAGAGAAGGAAGAAGTTGAGAAAGCTGAGGCATGCTTCCAAGGAGACGGAGTAAATGAAAGTGGGTGGGGAGGATTGGGTGAGCAGAGAAACGCCGGAAGGGGTCAAAGTGTAGCGAAGTAAAGACGTATGCATTAAGGGTCCAAGGAAGTAGAGAGGGAGAGGGGGGGGGAGGAGGAGGAGGAGGAAGTGTGTAGCAAGGAGGAGAGTGAAGAATGAAGGGCGAGGCCAAGGGGTAGCAACATGGTGAAATTGAGTGAGTAGGAGCGTTCCGCAAGTTTGTGAGAGAACGGTGAGGAGGTTGATGATGAAGATGGAGGGTAAGAAGAAAGGTGAAATAGCCGGGAGGAAGGAGAGGCGAAAGATGGACATATATGAAACATACATACATACATGCATGCATGCAAATATACATACATGCAGGGTATTCAAAAAGTCACTGTGTACTAGATTATTAAGTTGTCCATAATAATTACACAAAGCCAAGTTTACAGAGAACTTCTGAACACTCTGCATATTCCTAAGGAAAGAGAGTGGTAGGGATGACGGTGGGACCAAGGTGTTGGAGGAAACCCAGTGGACACGTGCTAGAGCAGGGGTCCGCGACCTGGTTCTCGCGAGCACCGTAGTGCTCCTTAGCTGTCTTACCGTGCACTTTTACGATGCTAAAAATCGTTTCCTATATAGTTCTATTATTTTGATTTGTTCACTTATTTTCTTTATGCGAAAGGACATTTTTGATCACTTTGAAGTAGATTTGATTTGATTTTTTATTATTCCTATTTTTACAAAGGTATAGTGGTGCTCGCTGGTTGCTCCAGAATGTAAATTAGTGCTCACCACGTTGAAAAGGTTGCGGACCCCTGTTTGGAGGGCCGCTGTGGGGTGTTGATGTTACACAAACGAAAGAACTCAAAACATATATTTATATATAATGATGATATAAATCGAGCCGTTTCAATTTTTGACGGAACAATTCTGTTGGTTAATTAAGAGGGGACTATAAATAAAAAGTAATGAAGTAAACTCGATTAACAACAAAATATGCCAATTTTAGAGAAGTATTCAATTATAATTACTAATAATGCGTGAATTCCAATACGAACAAATATTGACCTAACAAATTCCGCCCAAAATTCTTGATCAAACGAACGCGAGGTATTGCTGAATTCCGATGCCTAAGTCGTTTATCATTTTATCTGGGGATTCGCAATAGTGTGATCTGCCATCGAAAATTGACGAACGCGAGATGAAGCGAGCACAGTAAATGCAGAGATTCAAAATGTAAAATAAGCGCGCCGGAGTGCGGAGGAAATGGAATAACGCAGAGGGCAGCACAGGTAAAGGGAGCAATAAAAGAGATACGATGAAATGTTGATCAAAAGCTCAACCAGATTTTCAAAACAAATACCCTCCACTCGTATCTGATTGGAATTGTGATGCCTTTTGCTTACTTCAATAAATGAAAAATGATTTCAACTCCCAATGCATGTGACTGCATGTAATAGCTTAGGGGGAGAGGAAGGATCGGCGAGGGTGGAGTGGGGAAAAAGTAAACGGAAAAAATAACACGAAACACAGAGAGCAAATGGGAATAAAGGAAAGAGGACGGAAATAAAAGCCATAAAAGAGGATAATGTACAAGAGTAATCACATCTATCCACATTCACGTGGCTGCAAAAGAAGTGCTCAGAAGAATGAATACTTTCTTTATGATTTGAAATCTTCGAGAAGAACTTTCAAATACTTTTATCTACTTCCACAAATAGAAAATTTAATCGCTAAGTTTCGAGTATTATATTATTAAAGAATGGATTATGGTTGAAAACTTAACTAATCGATTTTTGATAACGTCCATATTGTTTTCTAATTAGAAAAAATCAAAATCAGCCAATATGAATCATGACTGATTCTCGTTGAGTTTTTTAATGGGGATTTCACAAACTAAGTTCAATTAAAGTTCGTCCAGGCAGAGGCGGGTATATACAGCAAGAAGAAGCTAATGAATCGCTAAGATACTTTAAAATGTATGATCATTTAATACAGAAATGTTTATCAGAAACACATGTTGGAGGAAGTGAAAAGAGAAAGGAAATAATTAGTTTAAATATTTCCGCAGCCATTATCCTACAAAATTCCTTTCCTAATCTGCTTAGAAAAAATTCAACAATGTCACACTCTTCTTCCTAAAGTAGAGATCCCTGATCCTACGTGCTGTCAAATTACACACCTTAAGCCGAGTACAAGCAATCGGTTATTCCTGTGATCTATGCATGTATTTCTTTGTTGCTAATATTTTTACATCGATACCTTCAAGAAGAACATAAATTGCTGATAAAATGTATCTGTATGTTACACGATGAAGAACTGTAGCGAAATGATGAATGAAAAAACACATCGGGTGGGAGAGCAAAAGGAAAACGAAAAAGACGAAAAATGAAAAGAAGCAATAAAAAGCGGGTAAAAGAGGGAAATTTATGGAAATATATCCAGCCTCTATGGAAGTGGGAAAGGCGAAAAGGGTTGGAGGAAGAGAGAGAGAGAGAAAGGGGAATGGAGAGAGGGAGTGATAGGAGGTGCCATTCCATGGTCCGTGGGAGTGGAGAGAGGTGGCGCTGTAGCCGGTCGAATGGAGAAGTGGCGTGTGGAATCCTCGGCGCGCACAGGTATTAATATGAATCTCTTTTTCCCGAAAAAAGCGAGATGATCAGCTAATGCCATTAACAATGCTCGCTCTTGATGTTGAAAGGGGGAGGATGAGAGGAAGGGGGGAGAGGGAGGAGGGGGGAGAGAGAGAGGGGGGAGAGAGAGAGGGGGGAGAGAGAGAGGGAGGGAGAGAGAGGGGGGGAGAGAGAGAAGGATTGGAGGTAGACGACGATGGACGTTGGCGCAAGAATTGAAGCAGAGACAAATACGGTCTTGAGGTGATTTTGATGTACAATTAATCTCTCCCGAAATGGTGTTCATTCTTATTTTAAAATTACTGTAGTATAAGTTGGTGACATTGAAAAAGAATTGCATAACCTTTGAGGCGAGACCACCTCGGGAGTTTAACCTAATTGTATGTTACAAATTGTGTAAAGAAGATAAAGTCGACAAAGGATAAGGATGAACAGACATTTTGGAAGGCTAGTATTCCGGGAAAATTACGTGTTTAAATGTTAATGAAGCATCCAGACAATATTTTTTACACGAAAGAACTTATAATCCTACAAAAACAGGAAGGAACTGTTTCAGAAATATAACCAAACATGAAATAAATAATGCTGGATAACTCATGTATTTTAGATGTATCTAAGAGATTCATGTGATTGGAAATAACATTTTTAATCAAGATAAATTCTTCACATTTAACACATAAGAATAAAGGGATAATTAATTTAAAAATATTTTTTAATATTTTTTCTCTTTTATCGATGCTATAAAATGCTAACCATTATTACAAGGCATTTCATGTCATTCAATATTTACTACTAGTGTAATGCCCGTTGAAATATCAACGGAAGAATTATAGATAGGTAGATAGATTATTATTTTCATTTAATATAATTAATATCACACTTTTACATATGAAATATTTTGTCATGTACAACATTTCTAGTGAAAATTCTGTTGTTGACGGGCTATCTTTAGTTAAACTTAAAATAGTTGCCTCTCTTTCCCTCCCTCTCTCCCTCCCCCTCTCTCCCCCGCCCCCTCCTAATTTCTTCCCCTCCCCCTCTTTCCCCCTCCTCCCTCTACTTACCTCTCCCCCCACCCTCTCGCTCCCCCCTCTACCTCTCTCTACCCCCTCTTTCTCGTATTAAAAGCATTCAAAGAACGTTTATACCCAATAATTGCCTAACAATGGAATTGGTAGGCAAGGCAACGTCCCCTTAAAATGGCAAGATTTCCTCAAACTGTGTGAATTAAACGTTTACATTGAGAAATTTCGAACTGTAGGCGGAAAAAGATGAACAGAATAAGAAACTTTATAATGTTTTCTTCAAAATGGTTTATATCCGAAGATTGTAGGTCAATTCTTTCTAATTTTAATCTAAAAAAGAATGAAAGCCTGCACGTCGAAATGTCCCTTTTCACGTGTTAACTAATGAGAAATGGAAATTATCTCCTGGAATCGAACCTGGGTCCTTGATCTCAAGTTCGATATATTAAAACTTTTTGTTGTCATATCATAATGCTATCCTAAAAATTCCATCAAATTCGGTTAAGACATTTGCGAGATATAAAGCGTCAAAAAGTATTACATGACAAAGTGACATTGTGACACTGTCTTTTATTATTACTTGATTGTGGTCCAAACAATATTATCCAACACTAGCAGAATTTCCCGTTGAATTTCAACGGATTAGTGAAGCTACTACAGCACAACATTCAAACTCTTTAAAATACCTATATAGTAGATACTTTTTAAATTACAATTAGCTTTTTTTAACAATTAACCATATTTGCTTGTAACAATCCGTTTCCGAGCCTATTGCATTCAAATATACGAACAATTTTATTTCCTATCATATTACTTTCGCAAAATCCAGCATCATTTCTTGTGTAATTATGCCTCACTGAAATATTTACTTTTATGTCTTGTAAGCAAGAAACCCGTGAAAAAGCAACGTACAGTTGTCCATGATTGAACACTGACTGGTAAATGTAGATAGATAGATAGATAGATAAATGGCTTTATTTTAGGGCGAAATTGAGACCATAAGGTCCCCTCTTCCATTTAACCCTACGTTATTGATTACAAAATAATAACATGCATAAGTATATATACAAACAGAACTAGAGCAATAAAAGGTGCGTCAGATAAATACAACAAGAACAGAACAATAAATATCACATTACACATTACAGAGGTTTCTAAGAAAGATATGATATTAGTGTACACCAGATACGAGAGCCTACTTACGTTAATAAACATTATAATGAAAAATATAATGATTTTACTTACAAAAAATGTAAGATTCCAGTATTCAATAGAAGAAAGAAGGTTCAATTACTTTCATCAATAATCGCTTCCTGAATAGTAAACAGTATCTATTTACGTTGCTATTCATAAACATCGATCGTTTCGTTGCTTAAACAAAAGTGCGAAGCGAATAACGCTACACTTTCGTCTATTTATAAGCTTCATTGAAGCTAAGTGAATCGGAGGTAACAATGACGGCCGCCTTGGCAACGCCCGGAAATAGTAGGAAAAATCCACAAAATTTCGAATCAAATAGCGTATACGTTCCTATAGAGATAAGACCTCTAACGTAATGCAACCCATTCGAAGCACGACAAATACCAAAAAATTAAAACTGAACACATCTCTTAAAAATTATTACGAAATAATTACCATTTACAATCACGACAATTATGAGAATCAGGCTCTAATCTACTATGATATATTTTGATGCGTGTGTTTGTGTATTTGTGTGTTTGTTCATGGAACTCCTCCTAAACGATAAAAGCTAAAACCAAATTTGGTACGATTCCTCCTTACATCCTAACTTAGTGAATGGTCAAGGTTTGGTCAACCGGGATTAACCAGTGCTGCCAATATAGGGGATTAACATTTTTCCATCAGATAACACGTATGAATCCATTTCTTGACTTGCAAGGTATTCTTCCTTCAAGCATTAAAATACGTAAATACAGACCGCTTTTTTTCGTTTTTGCTTTATTCCACGAATAAAATTCTATACTATCTTATTCCTGCGAAGTTTACATGACACACGGTCAAAGTTTTCAGTAATACGCTCTTTGTTTCGAAATCTTGTGGATTTTTCGTACCCCTCTTGGGCGTTTCCAAGGCGGCCGTCATTGTTACCTCCGATTCAATTAGCTTCAATGAAGCTTACAAATAGACGAATGTTTAGCGTTATTCGTATCGCACTTTTGTTTAAGCAACGAAACGATCGATGTTTATGGATAGCAACGTAAATAGATACTGATTATTATTCAGGAAACCTTTATTGATGAAAGTAATTGAACCTTCTTTCGTCTATTGAATACTGGAACATTACATTTTTACTTTCTCATACGAAGTGTCGAGAAAGTATTGTTTTCGCGAAAAAATTCGACCTCGAGATTTTTACGGAAATATACGTTTTAGGTGTCGCTGAATCCGAAAAAGTGGTTTTCGCAATGCCGTCTGTCTGTCAGTTACTGGTTCTGGAGCCTATACGGCAGACATGTCAAACTCGAAGAAGCATCAGGACCGCATTGAAATGATAGGTGTTACAGATTAAGATTAGGGTTGATTAATGTGGGCCAGGATTGGCAAAATAGACTTTATCTATAAGATTGGTCACCTGTTTTACTATTAAAAACAATGATTTAGGAACCACGTTCTATTGTATCTCAATAACTAATACAAAATTTCGTGTCCTTTTCATAAAATAAAGTATTTATATAAAATCTCGAACGATTTAGCTGAGAGAAAAATTAGCGTTCGGGCCGCAGTAAAATAGAGAAAGGGCCGCATGAGGCCCGCGGGCCGCCGGTTTGACATGCCTGCTATACGGTATAGCGAAAATGAATGAAATCTCATACTTAGGCATTTTATCATACTGAGCAAGGTATACATAGAAATGGTTGAAATTGCTCAATAATTAAGAGTAGATCATTCAGCGTTGAATCCAGGGGGGTACCCGGGTAATATAAAATCCCCCCCGGAGAAAATGGTCAATTAATTCAGTTTTTTATGGGATTTTAGTGAGTTTACGCAACACAAATATTAATAATATGTCAGAACTTACGATATTATTACGTTTCATAGATAACAATAATATCAGAGAAATGTTCCTCTGTTTAATTAAATTAGATAATGTGGATGCAGAAACCACAACACAAACCATTTTATTTCAGCTAAAACAATGGAAAATATATTTAAAATATTTAGTGTCATGTTCATTTGATGGAGCTACTACTTTCTCAGGAAATATTTCCGGTGTACAAAAGAGACTATCAGAAAAAGTTGGACGAGAAATACCTTACATACATACACTGCAGAGCGCGTGTATTATCCTTAGCTCTGACAAGTGCTAGAAACAAATATCCAGCGATTAAACGAGTGCTGCATGTTGTTAAAGATATTTACAAACTGCTTCATAGACCATCTAGACGGGAAAGAATGTTACACAATATTCAATCCATTCTTGAGGAAACACTATTAAAAATTCCAGAAACAATAGAAACTCGCTGGCTAAGTAATTTTAGATCTATTGACGCTGTCAGGCTTTGTTGCGGTTCCATAATGATGAACAGATACATAAGGACCTTGCTTCTTTAGCAGGAGGCATTTTATTAGAAATAGAAAAATCCAGTTTTTTAATAAACCTCTATGTTTTACGTGAAGCACTACTCGTTGTTTCAAATCTAAGTAAGATTTTACAAAAAGAAGATTTATGTTTATCCGCTTTACCCAGACTTAAGCACAATCTGGAAAAACTACACGCCCATAGTTAAAGATCTTGAAAATATACGCCCCGTAAAGGAAAACAAAAAACCTGAAATAAGTTTTTAAACGGCCAGTAAATTCGTCAATGATATGATTAACCAGATGAGTTATCGATTCAACGACAAGGCTATACTGTTGATCAAAATTACCTCGAAGTTGGAATCGGCACAATCATTTCGTACTGTGACTGAACATTTATCTGGTTTGCTGCATTTAAATTTCGATGCATTGTTGAACGATATTCGTTCCTTTACGTATGCCGCCCAATCAGTCAGAATAATACATTGAAATTAATATTGAAATCCAATATTGGATATGATGAACTTAAGAGTTTATGCGTAAAACTATGTTGCATTCCAGTATCCACCGTGAGTGCTGAACGGTCTTTTAGTACAATGAATAGGCTGATGACAAAATTAAGAAATAGATTGGGACAAGAAACATTGCAAGACCTCATGAAAATCGCTATCGAGGGACCTGATGAGTTACCAAATACTTTGTTAGACGATGTTATTGACACATATGCTAAGAAGCAACAAAGGAGACTGAGGTTAACTTAAATTGTTTAAGTTCCTTATCAAGTGCCTTGAGAGTAAACCATAAATTCATATAGTTATTATTTTTTATTAAGGCATAGGAATTTGGCAGTTTTTGTGAAATAAAATATTTTTTTGTTACCTTATGTCTATTTAGAAGTACTAGATGCGTAAATAGGTATAATTTCGTATATTTGTTTAGTTTTAGTTTATGCTTTTTTTGATCTTTCTGAGTACTGATGTATACACGTTTATTTATTTCTTCTATTCAACAAATATATATTTAGTGTTTTATAATTATATTACTTATCAAGACTAAGGTTTATTAAAGCGTTTGTTACATATCTAATCAAATTTTCCATGATTATTCCAAATATTAAATTTAGTTAATTTTGTTATTAAATGGTGATGTATAAAATTATATTACGAATTATTTGTTAATCTGCAATAAATAAATTGCATTTTATTTTACTTAATTATTTAAACAATTACAAAAAAGACAACTCCTACTAATTTTCTAGCGATATATTATATACCCCCCCTGACCCATGCAGTTTCCCCCCCGGGGAAGAACGTCTGGATTCAACACAGTTCATTCTACGCATTTTTAACAACAATCCGATTTTCTCAAAAACGACCCTAACGATTTTGATCAAATTTCGTACAGTACTTGACTTTACGTCTTCAATAATACTGTATAGTTCATATTTCTCAAAAAATGAATATAAGGCTAGTTTATTATAGGCAACTTTAACAATAATTCGATTTTCTCAGAAACGGCTCTAACGATTCTGATCAAATTTCGTGCAGTTACTTAAGTTTACATCCTCAATAATACCAAAGTTCACATTTCTCAAAAAATGAATATAAGGCTAGTTTATTCTAGGCAACATTAACAATAATTCGATTTTCTCAAAAACGGCTATAATGATTTTGATCAAATTTCATACAGTAGCTTGAGTTTACATCCTCAATAATACCAAAAAGTTCATATTTCTCAAAAAATGAATATAAGGCTAGTTTATTCTTGGGCAACTTTAACAAAAATTGGATTTTCTAAAAACAGGCTCATACGATTTTCATTTTCTAAAGATAACTAAACGACGCATTAGTACCTATATATGAGAAAGTTTGTACAATGTATGTTGTACCGATTTTTTGTAAGTAAAACCATTATATTCTACATTATAATGTTTATTAACGTAAATAAGCTCACGTATCTGGTGTACCTTTCCAGTCAGTGTTCAATCATGGACAACTGTACGTTGCTTTTTCAAGATATAAAAGTAAATATTTCAGTGGGGCATAATTACACAAGAAATGAAGCTGGATTTGGCGAAAGTAATATGATAGAAAATAAAATTGTCCTTATATTTGAATGCAATAGGCTCGGAAACGGACTGTTACAAGCAAATATGGTTAATTGTTAAGAAAAGCTAATTGTAATTTAAAAAGTATCTACTATATAGGTATTTTAAAGAGTTTGTATGTTGTGCTGTAGTAGCTTCACTAAATCCGTTGAAATTCAACGGGAAATTCTGCTAGTGCTTTATATTTCTGCTATCATCCCTAAAACGCAGTTATCCCTAGGCGAATTTTGTTTCCTTAACTGTACAGAGCTGATTCAGGTACAGCGTTAGTTCAACATATCATCCTCAGATCAAGAATCTCGTACTCACCACCCCGCCGCCCTTTGGAAAATTCGAAACGAATAGCTGCATATAAGAGACTATCAGGTAACGCCATAAGGGTCTAGGTTTTAAGTGATCTGAGAGGAGATAAGGAGAACCGCATGAGCTCGTTAATACGGGGTATCGAGGAGTCAACAATCGATCCATCCGTACTTGTTTGTCAGACATGGCCGAAAGTCCTGACCACACCTACGCAGAGTTAGGACGTCGCGCACAACGCCCCCCACCCCTATCCTCCTTTTCTTCCTCTCTCTCTCCCTCCAGCCAACTACCGAGCCAGACTCCAGCCAACATTGTTACCATGGACACACCAACCCTCCAACCGGAACTCACCCCTCCGACACCATCCCTTCTTCTCATCAGGACATCTTCGCTCTTACGCTCCCCCCCCTTCCCCTCACCCCCCCTCCCCCCCTTCCCCTCGCCCTCCCCCCTTCCCCTCTCCTCCCCCCCTCCCACCACCCTTTCCCATCGCTCTCATCCCCCTTAGCCGACGCGCAACGGCGCAACCCCCCGAGGGAAAATGAGAGAGAGAGAGGAATGGCGAAGGGAAACACAGAGGGGGATGGACGGAAATAAGGGGTGGCGAGAAAGGGGACGTGAATCGAACCCTCCTTCAAAACCCCTCCATCTCTCTGATCCTGACAATCTCCTTCCCCTTCCCTCCAAAACCCTCCTCTTTAGTCCTTTCCCATAGGATGGAAAGGAACCCTCTCTCATACAACCCCCGGGGAGTAAGAGACTAAGAGGGGAGAGAGTATCAAAAAGGGGGAGGATATGGGATGAGCAGGGGCTGCCGCGAGGGGCTGAAGGGGCAAAAGGGGAAGGGGGGCGGTGGTGATGGGGATGAATTGAGCGACAAAATGGTGACGGGGAAAGAAGGGGTTGGATGAGACTCACTCCAGGTAGCATGGGAACTCGCATGAGAGATGAGAATCACGACAGAATGGCTGTAGAATTAACTTGCAGCAAAATACGTATTACCAACCAATAGCATGCCATTGTAGAATATGAAGAAGGATAAACAATAAGTAACTTGAAGACGTGGAAAAAATAACAAACCGTAGAATATAGCAATGGATGATTTTATCGATTGTCAACCAAATGGCAAGCACATTCATTCCATTGGAGTCTTCTTTAAGATATTAATTAGAGACAAAAGTTTATTCCTTTATGATACAATATCGAGAGATAAAATTGTTTCATACGATGATCTATCTTCAATCAATTAAACTGACCAATGAGGCTCAAGACCGCATGCTATACTTCTAATCAGAGAAGGAATAATGAGAAGAATGGTCATTATACGGTAATCTTTGTCGATTTAAGGCAAGAATAAATGTTCGATGAATAATCGAAAATGGAAAAGCATAGAATAAATGTATATAATTGGAATACAATTCGAATAGATATCTAGTTTGTTAAATTAATCGAAAAAACGTTTCACCATTTCGATACAAAACCATACATATCATCATCACCATCAGCCTTTTTCAATCCACTGACGGATGAAGGTCTCCCCCAGACTCTTTCAGTATTCCCTGTCAACTGCCTCCCTCCTCCAAGTTTGCCCCAAGAACTCAACAAGCTCTCTGTCCCACCTGTCCTTCGGTCTTCTTTTCGGTCTCTTGATGTTTCTTGGGATCCATTCGATGACACTGGACGTTCAACGCTGGTCATTTTTTCTGGAAATGCGGCCCGCCCAAAGCCATTTTAGCGCCTTCACTCTTCTAATCACGTCACAGACTCCCGTCTTCTTTCTTACCCAGTCGTTCCTCATGCGGTCTCTTCGGGTGATCCCTAACATGCAGCTCTCCATACTCCTCTGTGTTGTTTGCAGACGCTGTATCATTCTGGCATTCATGGTCCATGTTTCACAACCATATGTCAGAACAGGCAGAACACATTGGTCATACAGTCACCTTTTTAGGAAAACTGGAATATTTGATTTGAAAGATAGTTGCATTCTTGCCAAAAGCACTCCATGCCATCTTCACTCTCCAGTTCATTTCTCCAAGAAGCGAACCATCAGTAGTGATGAGTTGACCCAAGTAAACATAGCTGGTTACTTCTCCGAGTTCTGCTCCGTTGATATGTATCTTCTCAGAATTTGTGAAGGAGTTGTACATAACCTTTGTTTTATTAAGATTCATCTTAAGTCCAGCGTCTCGGCTTGCTTGCTCAAGCTCTTCAGTTCTTCTACGGAGCTCTTCTGGGCTCCCTGCGAACAGTATGATATCATCTGCAAAGCGCAGGTGACTCAGATGTTCTCCATTTACCTTTATGCCTTTTTCCTCCCAGTCTAGCGTTTTGAATAGTTCCTCTAGAGCTGCTGTAAGTAACTTAGGGGACATAGTATCTCCTTGTCTCACTCCCTTTCGGCCTTAAAGGCACTCGTGTCTTCATGCAGCTGGACAGATGTTGTCGCATTTTCGTAGATATTATTCATCAAGGTTATGTACGTTTCTTCTACTCCTTGTTTCTTTAGTGCACGTAACACCGACGAAGTTCGGACAGAGTCGAATGCTTTCTCGTAGTCGATGAAGCACATACATTGAGGTAATTCGTACTCGTTAGTCTGACTGATTACCTCTCTCACGACTTGGATGTGGTCCATCGTGCTATACCTACTGCGATATCCATCTTGCCTTCTGGGTTGGGCAGTATCAAGATGGTTGGATGGATGAATAGTGAGTATTTTGGTGAATATTTTGCAGACTGTTGGGAGTAGGTTGATCAGTCTGTAAACCACACATATAACACTTGATAAATAAGATTCTTTTAAGCAATATATTACCAAATAACGTGGCCACGTATTTATGTTAAATTAAATATAGCAAATGTGCAGAAGATATCTTTTGAGAAACAATTATTTTATGAAATATTTTCCTGCAGATTTCTTATAACGACCATTATGCATAGAGTACCGTTTGTTAAATGAAAAAAATTGCAAATGACGACCACAGGTAACAGTGCCATTGAAGGCGGTTCTTCATAAACATGCACGGTTTTGTTCTTCCTCAGCATCTACAACTGCAACAGCTACGTGGCACGATACCGCAGCAAATACCATGAGCTCACATCCAGATTGTGTGAGGAGCCATCTTAAGTTACACAGCCAAAATTAAAAATGCGGTAGGAAAACGCTCTATCATATTGGTGAACCCCACGTATTAACAGGCACGATACAGAGTATTATATTAAATTATACTGCATAATAGATCCAGTTACTGGAGCGTGGCGACATAGGAAGCCTGGGAACTTCCACGCATCCCTTGGAAAACGTATAGAAAGCGACCAATACGATAAGAGATAGGGAGCCGCCCACTCCACTAGGGGTCCGATTCGTGCGGCACCAAACGCGCGGAATGGAATCGCTGTGACGTGCCTCGTGAGCGGAGTTCGGGAAAATTAAACGCGAGCACGCGGCACCGAAGATTAACCGGAAAGATGGCGGAAGGAAAAGGATGAGCGGTCACGTGCGCAAAAGGGGAGAACGTGGGGTCCGTCGCCCACCCTAGTTTCCCAAACAAACAAAAACAACCCCTCGGAAACAAAGGAGCAGCGGATAAATGGAACAAACGGGACAAATCCCACACGCCCGTAGAGACATCTAGCGAGACGTATCAAAAAGGATTTTCGGCCATTGTGCGACACGTGTCCGCGTTTAATTTGCAGAAGAAACCAAGTGCAAACATTCGCTTCTTAAACAACAGACGCCAACCGTATTGGGAGAATTGCAGATAAAGAGAAGCGAACATAAGAGGGAAGCAAAGATAAAAGCTTCCTCTGGATGTTACTCAAAATCTTCGTTTTCGGTTATCATTCCGCATGCCGCAAACGAAGTGGCTGGTAGCTTAAAACTGCGGAGTGGTTCATGCATGTTTGCTTTGGTAATTAAAGACATAATTGTACGTTTGAAACGAGCGAACCGCTGCCCGCAAAATTCGTCGAAAAATAGCCGCCGAGTTTTAAAAATTTGGCACGAAACATGTGAAATTCTCTACGTAGACAATTCCATATTTACTCTCATGTTTTCACCCTACTCCGCCGATATTCTAACTCTAAAATTAACGAAGGCAAATTATGATGATGATCCTTCGTTTAAGAACGTGTCAGCACGGTGCCTATACAGATTTGTGAGCAAGAAGAGATTAATTTTGTTACCACCCGACATTTATTTGGAAAATCATTCGTTAATCATTTCTTCTCCAAAAGCTGTGGTAGAGGAATATGCGCGATATTGGAAATTGTACGAGCGAATATAGGAATAAAAATTCGAGAAAAAAAATTCTGTAAAGTTAAACCACACTTCGTAAAGCTATTCACAATTTTAAAGTAGGATGAAAAAGTTTTCTTATATTAATTTGGAAACTGTCAAATATGCCTTTCTGCAATGTTTTAGTGTTTAATTCTAAATTTTACATCGGCGAAAGAAGATGACGGAAGGAATGTGCGAGATTGAAAGAGAAACTGAATGAAAGGGACAACTAAATTGTAATTCAAAGCAAAAATGAAATAACTGCAAGTATCGCTCTTATTTATACAAATAATGAAAAATGGACCCGAAGAAGAACCAATATGGAGGAGATGGACGGGAGAGGCCAACGCGTTCGGAATAATCCCACATCTTATTCAGAATGTTTGGCGAAGAACTGAGGAAGACGAAGAACGCTGGAGGGTATAAACACGCGCGATGCAGTTCCAGAAAGGAACCTCCATCCCACCACCATTTTCCCGTGAGATAATAAGGGCAAAATGAAAAAAAAAACCGAGAGAAACTCTCGCTTATCATTCCTTCCTCGCCCCCTCCGCCACTCCATCCCTCCACGCAGTAGACCACCTCCTCAATTAAGGGGGTGGGGATTAAAAATAAAATAAGGAAACAAATTCACGTTTTTGTTACTTATTTTTAAATTTTCGATCAGGATTTTATATTTTCCCCGCGTCCCTTTATCTTCCATTTTATTCAGCATTCATTCCATAATCACCTCCAAGGTTTCGAGGCTCAAGAATTTGGTGCTCTCTTCCCCGCAAAAAAATTGTTCCGGCAGCTCCCGAGAGTTACTCGGGCGAAAAGACGGACGAGATCGAGAGTGGGCGGAAGAGAGAAAGAGGGTGGAAGGAGAGGGGAGAGGAGAGGAGAGGGGAGAGGAGAGGAGAGGGGAGAGGAGAGGAGAGGGGAGAGGAGAGGAGAGGGGAGAGGAGAGGGGAGGGGAGGGGAGAGGAGAGGGGAGAGGAGAGGGGAGGGGAGGGGAGAGGAGAGCGGGAATGAATGGAAGGAAGAAAGGTAGGCGGCAGAAGAAACTAATGGGAGGTGGGAGGGAATTGGAAGTGCGAGCTCCGTGGAGGAAATGTGATAGAAAATGAGACGTGGGCGGGAGAGAAAGGGGGGGGGGGGAGGGATGGTGAGGGTTAAAACCGTCGAAGAACTATTCGGCGTCACTTCCGTCGATTTAGAGGTCGAATTATCGCACTCGGAGGAAAGGCGGATTATTTCGCGACTAAGTAAAAAGAGACGGTTTGTCGGAGGAGTCGAACGAAAGTTTGGAAAGGAAAGAAGTTTTAAGAGGAAGAAGTTGACTAAGAGGTTAAAAATCGAACCTAATATTCGCGGAGCGCAATATGCGCCATCGAAAAAATCGTCCCAATGAAACAATCTTCACATTCTCAGATATTATGGAATCACTCGATCGATCTTTGAAATGGTTAATCGATGTTCAAGAATATATTTACAGAACCATCAGGTACGTTTAGTGAGGCCCGATGGATTGCCAAACGCTAGTTTCTATATTATTACCGCTGTTTCGTAAAAAAATACCATGGAATTTCCTTTTTAGAAATCAATCTGTGATAAGAAATTCTCTAGTATGATATGTCAAGTCAATGTCAAGCTAGTGAAACGCCCTTACATACATTACCATCTAGCGCTATAGACTAATAATGGTAGATTAGTATATGTAATACGTAATGCACCTGTAATTAACACTAACATACGGAAAAAATCATTTTTTCTCTTCCCCGTTTAATGCATCACCAAGTGATATATATTTAGCAGCCCATTTCAGATTTTTTTCAATATACTGAATTTTTATCAGTTTTTCTCGATCAACTCCTTTTTTCTTCCACAGGAAGACAGTCGAAGCAAAAAGACGAGAATATCGCCTGTCGACCAAAACGATTCGAAATGTAAAGAAAAATTACTCCAACGTGACTCATATAGCAACCAAAATTGAAAGCATAAATCACAAGCCTATATTTATCACTATCCATGCAGTAATATCACCGCGGAGTCAATGAGATCCTGTTATTACTGAACAAAACATTTTATTATTGGAAATTTAATCTTAAATTTGATTTATGTAGCGAGTAGGATAATGGCAGAAGGATTGTCTATGATGCAGAAGCCGTGATTTCGCACGTCACCGGCAGGAGAAGCGAATCCTATTCAAAACACAAAAATCTTTTCTTCAATTATCGCTGAAAGTTGGCACAGCCCAACTCAACCTCTTTTGAGAACGCATTCCTTCAACCGGACGTACATTACTCCACTCAGAGACTCGCTCTCTCGTGCAGAGCGAGAGAGAGAGAGAAATATAATAAGTTCCCAACAAAGCGTTCACTCCTCAATGAATTCTCTGCACGGACAATATTCGGAGCCAGCAACCAATTACCAAATACTCGCGCATTCAGAGGAATCCAAGAACACGAAAATAAAAAAGCACCTTAATTAAGAGGGAGGCAGCGGGGAAGTATTTCAAACAAATGCCTACTTAAAATTGATTACGGAGTCGGTGAAAATCTGGAGAGCTGTGTGCGTCAGTCACTCGCTCCATGCGAATGCCACCACTCGAATCGTAGTCTCCTGCGCACCTAATATCTCTCGTCCTCCTCCCTCCCCCTCCATCCACCCCTTCCCCCCTTTTAAACCCCTTCTTCCCACGCACAAAAACCATTCAACCTTCTCGCACCCTCTCTCTCTCTTTCTCTCGTCCGATTCCACCCCCTCAAACTCCTTCCTTCCTGCCTTATTTCTCTCCTCATTGAAGTGCTTGGAGGGAAATTCCCCCTTCTACACAATTTCTCCCTTCCTTCCCTCGTTCTTTCCCCCTCTTCCTCCTCGTTCTATAACCACCCCTTAAATCCTATTCCTTCTTCCCTCCCAGACCCTCGACACTTCCAGCTTCCTTCCGCCTCCACCGACTTCCCGTAGGGCGCCACCATCCACTTGGGACTTCCCCATTAGACGTAATTGGTGCTTCCAAAGCAATTAGCAGTGACGGAAGAGAGAAAAAAGCGGAGGGAAGAAGGGGGGACGGCAATAGCGAGGAGGGTGGGATGGAGGTGGGGAAGGGGATGGATAAAAAATGAAGCGAGCGTGTGTGATACGGAGAGAGAGAATTCCACCCACGAGAAGTGCGCGCGTGATAGTCTTGCGGTGGATCTATTTCAGCCATAGACTAACGCGTATCAAATTGCGACTTTTTCTTCTATTATAAGTCGGTTAGTAGGTAGATGTATGGTGAATCCTTGCACAACGCCGTTTTCTAAACGGCGTATTTGATTATACGCGGTTAAATAAGTGTGATACGTACACAATACGTATAAAATAATACGTGGCAACTAATTTGGCGCACATTACATTTTACGTATATATGTTGCGTGAGAAAGTTCGTAGCCCACATGAAGAGTGATTTTTCCAACGGTATTAACCCTACCGCACTAAGCGGTCGTAAAAATTACGACTGGAATTTATTTTTCGGCGATTTTCGTTAGTTCCCAATGGACGAGTCGCCTATTCTATTGTGTACCTTCAAGGCTCTACCTTTCTAGTTTTTCGAGCGTGAGTGTGACACCCTTAACAGATAATCGAGTCGTAGAAGTTACTCCCGTCACGTTTCAAGACACTTCAAGGTAAAGACAATTTCAAGTTATCTTACTGAAAGAGTATATCAAGCCAATTAGAGGAGATTAACGTCAGCGAATACTGCGAGACGATATGGTGCTCCCTTCGTACGAGAAATGGTAAAAAATTATTTTTTTACTCATTTTACCGCCCACCTGACTCGGGAGTCGAGAACATTAGAGAACTCAGTCGTACATTGCAGGTGATAGTTGGAGAAAGAACGATCCAGTAATCATTCTTGGAGGAGACTTTAATCTTCCATCGATCGATTGGAAATCCGTAACCTATGTTAGGGGTGGAAAAAATAGAGAAGCTTGTCGTGAATTAATTCGAGCGTTTACTCTAAACTCTCTAGAGCAAATCGTCAACGAGCCGACGCGATATGACAACAACGGAAACGGAAAAATATTAGATCTGCTAGCCACTACCCACCCACTATCGACTAGAAACCTACAAATCGATGACGGCATAGGTGATCATAAAATAGTAATTGCCGACTTCAAATACACCCCTGCGACAATATATAAGCCAACGCGATTAGTCTACATCTTAAGTAAAGCAGATCTCCCAGGTTTAAAAAATTATGTTACAAACCAAATAGCGACATTTATCAATTTTTCGAATAGTAACAGCGTAGATGACTCTTGGACGGAAATTTTGCGAATCATTCGAGAAGGTCTAAAAACGTTTGTCCCAACTAAAGCAATTCGTGATCGCAAGGAAACCGAAACTCCGTGCCTTGCTCAAGAAACAAAGACGGCATCACGCGCGCATAAAGCACCTTAAAGAAGTTGGTAGGGACCACGCGATAAAGTATTTAATATACAGAAATAGTAGTAAATCTGCAAGAAATTCTGTAAGGAATTTGACGCCTACCGATCCATGACACTCTCGGATTCACTCACAAACGACTCGAAAGAATTTTGTTCGTACGTGAGAGAAATTCGAGGTCGTCAGCCCACAGTACCTCTTCTAAGTACAGACAACGGTGAAAGTGTACACGATTCTTTTACTAAGGCTAGTATGTTAAATCGGTTCTTCGAAAATTGCTTCACAATAGACAGCGGTGATTTCATTGATTTCCCTACTCGTATAGACTCAAATATGAGCGACATAGAAATATCCGAAAGCGGTATCGTTAAATTACTAAGTCAGGTCCATAAAAGAAAATCGCCAGGGCCTGAAGCCATACCTGCATTCATTATAAACTCGTTAGCAAACGAATTAGCTCCGTACCTTAAGATTCTATTCAGAAAATCTTTAGATGAGGTTGTAGTTCCTTTGATATGGAAAACAGCCCACGTTACACCAATACATAAAACGGGAAGTAAATTAAAAGTGGAGAACTACCGCCCTATATCGTTGACGTCAATCTTCTGTAAGGTTCTTGAGCACATTATCGGTAGCTCAATAATGCGATTTCTCGAAAGCAAAGATGCAGTATTTTTAGACTTTAGGAAAGCCTTCGACACCGTTTCTCACGTGAAAATAGTGCAAAAATTAAGGGCTTATTCAATTAACGAGAAAATTGTAAATTGGATCGCCTCGTTTCTTTCCGATAGAACCCAGAGAGTAGTCCTCGATGGAGTTGCATCAGACGTCGTCAAAGTGACTTCCGGCGTGCCTCAGGGAAGTGTAATCGGACCTCTGTTATTCTTGATATATATAAATGATTTAGCGGATAATATAACGTGTAAAGTTAGACTCTTCGCGGATGACACACTTGCGTATGGAGAAATCAACACAATACGCGATCAGGAGAATTTGCAAAAGGACCTTCAGGCTATTACGAAATGGTGTAAAGATTGGCAACTCGACCTGAATATAAAGAAATGCGCCGCAATGAACTGCACGCGCTCCATGAATTTCAATCGTTACCCGTACCAAATATCTGAACTAAAGCTAAAATACGTCAATAGCTACAAATACCTAGGAGTAACTCTCAGTAGTAATTTATCTAGTAGAGAGTTTATCAAAACCGTTATAGCATCGGATTATGGATTATTTCTACAAAGATAGGGTAAAGCCGGGGAAGAGTATGCACTTAATGTTTATTTGCATATGAGGTTATTGTGACTTAATGAACTTTATACGTGGTGAAAGATTCGTAATTTATTTTAGAACAAAAGTCAATGAACAAAACTCCCATATATTAAAATATTCTAATTAAAGGGAAAAAAGCAAATGTGAACTCGACGCAATGTCGTCCAAGAGTCCGCATACGCAATAAAAACAATCGCACAGGAAAGAGCCAAATCCATCGTAACTAGTACATTCATTCTGAGCAGGACTCACACTGTATCCAGTCCTCTGCTACAGGCTCCTCCTTTCACTCGCCGCATCCAGGATAGTTGACTGTTTCTTCCACGAAGTGACAGATGAGTCTCCAGATGTTGATGGCAGCGACACGTCTGTTTTTCTCTTCAGTTCCACTTTCTTTTCTCAACTCTTTCTCTTTTCTTTTTTCACCCTCTTCAGTTTTCTTTCCCTTTCCGTAGCGCACTTTTATACGGCGATCCTGACAAACTTCTGATTTCTTCGTAGTATTCCTTCTTTTATTGACATGGCCAGCTTTTGGTAGAGGATGGATCTGGGCTACACTGATTTTTCCGGAACTATTTTCACCAGAACGATCGAGTTGGTCATCGTCACTTGTTAAAGCAGTTGATGTAGATGGGGCTCTGAGTTCTCCTGCTGTTGTGTTTCTGGTTTTCCGTTTCTTGTGCTGTTTCAGTTACCTTTGATGGCGCAAAATCATATTCTGAAAAGACATCTGGGTTGAAAGGGTGAATTCCGGTCGAACGGAAAACATGCACAGCCTTTTCAACGGTGGCGATTCTACAGTAAACAGCCCGGAATTAACCCGAAACTTGCATCCGAGTCAGAGCTTTCCCGGGATTGGCAACCATAAACTTGTCAGCTTCAGTTGCATAGGCTGTTTTCAGAGGAGCAAAGAAGTCTTTGTCAAATGGATGCAGCATGTGACTGACATGTGGTTGTATGTAGTAAAGAACGGCTGGGAGTGTGCAGTGAGGGGCATGGTCGTCCAGAATCAATAATGCCGGATCATCTTCAGCAGGCTTAGAATGCAGTGCAAAGTGTTTCAGCAACTCAATCAAAAGTTCCGAATTCATGAACCCTGATTCTGAGACCAATGGTAAGGTACATGTCGGAGCGTCATTAAAAAGTTCTTGTTTCATTCGTTTTCGTAGAAAAGTCAGAGCTGGAGGAATGCAAACGCAGTAGCACTGAAGCAACGAACTGCCGTAATTGTTTGCCCTCTTTCTGCGGAAACTACCCTGCAAACCAATCTTTTGCCCTTCGGGGACAGTACATTTGGCAGCTTGTGTGGGGCAGTTGAAATCTGTCTCATCTATATTAAATACTAGCTGGAGTTACCCTGCGTTACCCGGGAAACCGGAGGAACAAAATTTAGAAAAACAGCAGTCCATTATCTTTTTTTGAATTGTAGAAAAGTTGCATTGATTTCTATAGGGATTAAAATATATAAAAAAGAATTATAAAACAACTAATTTTACATATTATCATTAAAAACTTGATTGTAAACTATATTTTTTGTTTCATTATTCCTAACAAATATGTACAAATATTTTCCACTTCCGTCGAATAAAGCAAAAATGAAGAAATCGATCACCATTTACCTATTTAGATGAATGAAGGAAGAAAATCTTGCACAGTGAAAAATTAAAAATTACGTGTCAACTCCCTCCCCCTCCCTTCCACCCTCTCCTTCCCTTTTTCCCCGCCCTCCCGCTCACTCCCTCTCTTCTTCTCCTCACTCCCCCTCCCCCTCATTCCCCCTCCCCCCTTCCCTCCCTCCGTTACCATCCATCTCTCTCCCTCCCTATCTCGTATTAAAAGCATTCAAAGCACGCTTACATCCACAAGGATTGATATAACAATAGGATTTTGAGGTTTAACAACATAATTGGTAGCCAAGGCAACATCCCGTTAAAATGGCAAGATTTCCACAAATTATGTAAAATGAACGTTTAACATGAGCGGTTTCGAACTGTAGGCGGAAAAAGATGAACAGAATAAGAAACGTGATTTTTTCTTCAAATGGTTCAGATCCGAAGATCGTAGGTTAATTCCTTCCTAATACCAAAAAAAAAATAAAAGCCTGCACACGCGGATGGATAGCAATACTATATTCTCCGGACAGATAAAAACTGTGTAATATATATATATATATATATATATATATATATATATATATATATATAGATCGGGTCCAAAAGTACCTTAAAACCTTCTCATGGATGAAAGCTTATCCCATGCAAAGTTTGGTTGCGGTAGCTCTTATAGTGTCCGAGTTATTAGCGAACAAACTTATAAACATATTATATTGTTTTCCTACAATATTTCTTATTTATACTTCGATGTAATTAACCGTTAGCTTGAAATCAGCGATTTCTCTTACGGATGCCCCCCCCCCCCCCCCACACAACCCTCTCCCCTTGGTCTGATTTTGTTCATCTACAAACTTGATCTTATACTTGTATTGAAAGTGACAAATATCAAATTTGAACTTCCTAAGTTAATTTACTCGAGAGTTGTCGTCGAAAAACCATATCGATGCCCCTCAAACCCTCACTTAAATTTTTTTTTGAGATACACCACATAGCCTATATTTTAAGCTGGACCAGTCTAAAGATACGCTGCAAGTTTCATAAAAATTCGACCAGCCGTTTTTGAGTGATGCGGTAACAAACAAACAAACAGACAGACAGACAAAAATTCTGCAAACAGGTTCAAACGTCTTCCTGTGATGCAAAACACAAAAAAAGTAAAACCCCGACAAAAAAACAAATGCACAGACAGAGGTTACAATTTTATTTATATAGATTCTATGAGGTGCAAATTCTTTTTCTTCGAAACACACTCAAATTCTCAAAAAATCTGCAGCACTGTACTTTGTTGAACCCAATAACCCTCACTAAGCTGCATTTCTCTGGAGTACGAAGAGAAAATCGTAGTCTATTGCAAAAACAAAGAGCACGCACGTACTCTTATCCTCCTCCTGTGTGCGTACTATTAACCTCCAAGTACTTATTTCACGCGATCGCCGCTAGATAGAAGCACATAACTGACATGATGTTTCACCCTGACTCACAGTAATGTATTCACTCAAAGCTTTCTTTTGATATATAATACATATGCACTGATTATTATGGGCTGGTTGTAATCCTTAAGTTGTAAAGTAAAAAATTGTAGTTTTAAGAGGAAAAACTGATTTTAATCTGACAAATCCAGAAGAATTTGCGGAGCTTATCTGTACACACTTCAATATAGTCGATTCTCTCTATACACACGCGCGCACACACACAGAGAACAGTGTCTTTTCCGCTCCAGGCTCGGTGCTGC
Organism: Uropetala carovei; assembly: GCA_036926305.1. NCBI lineage: Eukaryota > Metazoa > Arthropoda > Insecta > Odonata > Petaluridae > Uropetala > Uropetala carovei. Next base: position 6,812,187 of record JAXCHB010000123.1, read on the forward strand.
CAACTGCTGAAAATTTGTACTTCGTACTCGTACAATTAGACGACGCGTACTCTTACCCGCCTTTGCCCTATAGAAGTCTCTACATATTAATATATATAATACAGTAATTCTGGGTCTAATATTACCCTTAAAAAAACACTAATTCGCTGATATAATTTCTTAATCACGATGCTAGCAGGCTTCAAAATCAGCCTGGGGATCGCATATGATTCCTCGCCATTTCGATACAAGTGGTTTGAGTGACCTTTTCGCGTCTATGGGGTTAAGCTCTCCCGAGGTTAAAGGAGTGGCGGAATGGGCAGACAATGGGTTTGGGTGATAGTGATAGGGAGAGGGGGGGTGACCAGGATAGAGGACAAGGGAGAGAGGGGGTGACCAGGATAGAGGACAAGGGACTGCGGGAGGACATTTCAACGTATGCAGAGGTTGACGTCAGCCGTGGGACCAAGGGGCTTCAGAGAAGGGCTCCGCATAGCCTCCACCTCTTCCTTTCCCTCTGTAATCCGTTACGAGAAATATTTTCAATACATATTTCTATGTTTAATAACCTCAAAGAGTAAAATAATGAGAATTAATCTAGTAGATAGAACAAAAAATTAAGGGATCCTTAAATGAATAACGGTATAACATGCATAGTGACAAAGTGAGTAAAAACGAAATGGTGCGGAACTGACTAACTTTATACAAATAAAAGTGACAATCGATAGATGGTGATGGAATAAAATAACTAATTCACAAATCGTTTCAAGTATCAAGTATAAATATGATATTTGACTGAATATAGCGTATAAATGCATTTTGTTTCGACGACAAAGACAGTTACTTTGATAGCAAACATTTTTAAACTCGAGTAATTTGAGCGAAAATAACAGGCTGCTTGAAAGGCAAAAAAGGGTATCTGGATTGCAAACACACCTAGAGCGAGATTGACAAAATTCTGTCACTGGAGGAATAAATATAACGCAGATAGTGTTTTATCACTCTAAATGCCTTAAAATTGTAAAACAGCAATAGATCCGTACTGCACAGCGGATTTATTAAACATGGAAAGCGTTTTCGCAAAGTAATAATTATTTAAATTTCATATTTCAAACTCCATTTATATTTTTCTACACAAAATATTACTTTTATACCAAAATGAACCAGACTACAGAAGAAGGGAATAAAAACATTAAGGAATTCTACTACAATCACCCACGACACGATCACTTCCTTTGCCAAATTTTAATTAAAAAATAATAATAAATTTGTTATCGTCCCAAAATTCACATTAGACTAGAAATAATAAACATTAAAAATTCCAATCCAAAGGAAATATTCAAATATCCAATACGGTTCGTTCCGAAATGTATAACGATCTCCATTATAAACAAAATTCATCCATCGTTTCCATCACTTAGCACCATCATTACGAACAAGCAGGGCATTCACTAATTTCTAACATAATTCTCGCTAACGTGTCCCCCGATTCCATCGCTAGGCAAAAATGGCTTCTCCTTGGCAGGTCATGAAACTTTTCCGCGTGTCACAATCGAGTTACCGTCCGCTGCTGCCCTCGTGCGAGAGGTTCGCAAAACAGGGAATATCCCCTACTCCTCCTACCCAACCCCCTCTTTGTCACTCCCTCTCTCTCTTCCTGCCTTTTTTTCGCCGTCTCCACCTTCCTCTTGCCCCTTCCCCTAAACGTCTCTTTCTCTCTCTCTTCCACCCCATTCCCTCCTCGCACCGCCAGCTCCGTTACTCTCCCTCCTCCTCCCTCTCTTTTCCCTCTGCGGAGAGGGACAAAGCCTTGGTAAGCACCGGGGCGGCATTCCTTTGACTCCGCGATCCACCGAATGAGTGGCCTGGTCCATTCGCACTCTCTCTCTACAGAGTTGTCGAGGGGGAGAGGATAGAAAGGGAGAAAGAGTGAGATGAAAGGCCTGCTTCTCCTGTGGAGGACTCAGCACACTTGCTCCCTTGACTGGATTCAGAGAGAAAAACTATTGCTGTGTGTGTGTGTGTATGTATATATGTATATATATGTGTGTGTATATATATATACACACAGAGTAAAACTTCGCCCAACGCGACTTCCCGCAACGCGGATTGAAATTTACGCGGTCTCAAATGTGCGACGAGCTTCGCCGACCGCGGTGGGTGATTCACGTTTACGCGGTTTCCTCGAATGACCATTTTCCCTGAAATTTTCGTCCTGAAAAGACGTTAGTGTGAAAAAAATTAGTACTAATATTATTGAGTTTTGCCAAGTCTTTGTGCATCCAATAAAAAACCGTTCAGCGCTTTTCAACCGACGTCCATCGTCAACCTAGAGATGAGGTTCCGTTTTGTCAGCTTTTTGTACGTCATATGAGACTTAACACTTAACTACCGTCATAAAAAATAAGTCACATAAGTAAAGCCGATGGGTCTCTCAGACCTATGGAACATTTCCGATGGCAATCTCTTTTCTGCCGAAGATGCAACGCACGAAAAACTCACAGCGGAGATCGACAAGGCGGAACCACAAAAGTTTTGACGAGATGAATTCTGGATGGTCAGCACCTAGGGAGATATCTCAGGTTTTGACCCACGGTGATAGTCATTCGAGAAAAGCAAAGGCCGTCCGGGAAAAAGGGAAGGAGAATGCAACGGGGAATCCCTTGCCTCAGTTGTGTTTACTCTCGTGTGATTGGCGAAGTGTTTTGTATTTATAATTGTTTTTCAGTAATAATTCTCATAATGGGCCCCAAAAGACCAGCTGAAAGTGCAATAAAAGATCCTAAAAAGAAGAATAGGAAGGTGTTACCCATGCAAGACAAGCTGAACATATTAAATAAGCTTCAAGGGGGAAGCTCAGCTTCATCATTAGCACAAAAATACGACGTAAATGAATCTACGATAAGAACCATGAAGAAGACAGAAGAAAAAATTTGTGCTAGTATTCGTGCCGGTGCTTCTGCTAGTACTTCCTATGTTAGCAGACGAGATGTACTAATGGAGAAAATGGAAAAGATGTTAAATCTTTGGATTGAAGATCAGGCGCAAAAACGTATTCCTTTGGATGGACCTAATATCAGAAATAAAGCCCTTAGCATATATGAGCATTTAAAATTGCAAGAAGGCGAACAAGGAGAAGCCTCTACTTTTCAAGCCAGCAGAGGATGGTTTGACAGATTTAAGAAGCGATTTCAACTTCATAATGTGAAGATTGCTGGCGAAGTTGCATCTGCCGATCATGAAGCATCTGCTAAATATCCAGATGTCTTCAGTGAATTCATTGAAAGGAAAAATTACCGACCTAAGCAAGTCTTTAAAGCCGATGAGACGAGTTTATTTTGGAAAAAATGCCAAATAGAACGTGGATTGCCAAAGACGAACGGTCGGCTCCTGGTTTTAAAGTAGCGAAAGATAGATTTACCCTTCTTTTTTGCGGAAATGCAGCAGGAGATTTGAAATGCAAACCAAAGTTGGTGTATAGAGCGGAAAATCCGAGGGTACTGAAAGGCAAGATCAAAAGTTCACTCCCTGTATTCTGGAGGAGCAACAGCAAAGCTTGGGTTACTGCAAGACTTTTTGAGGATTGGTTTGAGAATTGTTTCGTTCGTGAAGTGAAAAAATACCTGAAGGAAAAAAACCTTACATTTAGGGTGCTTCTCGTAGTGAATAATGCACCAGGTCATCCGAAATCTCTTGCTGAAGCCCATCCTGAAATTGAAGTGGAGTTCTGACCACCTAATACAACTTCACTTCTGCAGCCCTTGGACCAGGGTGTTATTGCAGCATTAAAGTCTTACTACACCCGCAGAAGTTTCGCTAATATTCTTTCGATGGTGGAGACAAATCCATTCTTAGGCCTTTGAACTAATAAAGGAATCCTGGGATGAAGTGAGAAGTGAAACAGTGAACCGCTGCTGGAAAACTCTTTGGCCTGATATCGTTCATGACTTCCGAGGTTTTCCAGATAATACGGAGGACGTTAGGGAAATAATTAATATTGCAAGACACATTGGAGGTGAAGGCTTTGAAGACATGGAAGAAAGTGATGTGGAAGAATTGTTAGAGTCTCATGCAGAGGAACTACCCCTTGCCGAATTAGATCTGGTGGCACAGACTTCGAGTGAAGGCGAAAAAGAAGAGAAAGATTCAGAGTCCGAGAAGCCAAAGTTAACAGCAAAAATGTTGGAGAAGTTTTTAAAGCAGGCAGAAGATTTAAATGAAGCGCCATTTGAATTTGATCCTTCTGTAGAAAGAAGGATGAAGTTCAAGAGAAGTCTAGAATCAGCTTTAGCTCCCTATGTAGAACTTCATAGGGAGTTAAAAAAGTTCAAACAGGTGCCAATTACGGAATTCTTCCGGTCAGCTAGCAACCCTAGTCAAGGTCTGAGCACATCGTCATCACAAGACCTAGAGCAGACCTTCTAATAAACATTGGTGAGTTTCAGTACAACTTCATTAAAATATTTCTCTAAATTTTCAATAAAATATATCCAGCGATAAATAAAAATTACGCTCACATTAATGCGGGTACCCTTTCAGTGAGTGCAAACAACTGCCGGTAGTGTCGCCAGTGTTGGGCATCTGTGCAGCAGCTCATCCGAGGGCCGATCAGGCATAGATGAGGATTGATCGTTGGATTCGCTGTGGACACAAATCAACAAGTGACATTTGTTTTTAAAGGACTATTGTTTTCATTTCTATGAACATTACCTTAGTTTCAATACTAAAAACTTGTTTCTCATTGTCAGTATTTATCACTGCGAGCGACGAAAATGTTGTATTTAAACAAGCATTTCACAAATACAAGAGGGAAAACTATAAAAGTGAATAATATATCTGCCTGGTGTAGAATTACGCGAGAATTTAATTTTAATTTATTATTGAATGTTATTATTTTTTCGTAAACGCAATACTACTGTATATAATTAGATAACGCGATGTGTATTATCCTTTTTCCAAGGAAATATAAGCAAAATATGTTATTATTTGAGAAAACATCTTCAAAGTGTACATTTTTCCAATCTCGGAACCGAACCCCGTTATTCCCATAAGGTTAGTGATTCCTCCAACGCGGATTCGCGCAACGCGGTGTTCTCGCAGAACGTAACCCCCGCGTTCGGAGAAGTTTCACTGTATATATATATATATATATATATATATATATATATATATATATATATAGATGCATGTGCTTAAAAAAGTAAATCGTTTTCATATTCAACGCAGGATAAGGAATATAATGAGGTTTTCAGACAGAATCACTTAACATACATAATTGTGCGCTTACATCGATTAAATAAAACTCTGTGTAGGAAAAGTTTTCCTAAAATTCCGTTTTGATATAACGATTAAATGAAAAGCATTGAGAATTCTGTCAAGTTGCACCTCCAATCTTACAAGAAATTCCGACGTAAATTGAATTTGAAATGATCGCGAGAGAAAAAAGTGCGCCGATGTTCCATCTATCAGTAATCATTTCTCCATTACTAACGAACGAAGGTTTAGGCCTTAGCTTCGATGCGACGAGCAAAAGTGGAGACGCCAAACACTTGCACTTCGGATTATCCCATCCAGACACCCTTATACGTCGGATCATCGCTCGCAGACATCTCACTTACGGAGACGTATATCTTAATCGAAACGCATCGTTAATCAAAGCATAACCGTTCAAAAAAAACACGAATACAAACGTTTCAACCCTCTCCCTTGAAATCTTTCCTTTTCCCTTCCCTCCGCGGCGAAATATTCGAGGCATCGAATTATCAGTCAGAAAGCCTTTAAAAATTTTCCCATCTTTCGCCGGCAACTCTTTTCGAGGCGCAGCGTGTATGTATATATATATGTGTGTGTGTATATATATATATATATATTCTCGGGAGAGTGGCCTCAGGATTTCTTAGATGTAACAATGATCCCTATAAAGAAGAAGCCAAAGGCAATGCAGTGTAAAGACTACAGAATGATATCCCTACTGTCACACACTTCGAAGATCATCAAGAGGATTCTTAATAAAAGACTACAGAAAAAGGCCGAAGAAATGCTAGGGGAAGACCAATTCGGCTTCAGAAAAGGACGAGGAACCAGAGATGATATCGGCGTAGTGAGAATCATTTCAGAAAGGGCAATAGAGTTAGGTACAGCCAAGACTGCTGCGTATGTTTCGTCGACTGGCAGAAGGCCTTTGATAGAGTAAACTGGGTACTGCTGATGAGGATATCAAAGGATATAGGTGTAGACTGGAAAGACAGGAGACTGATCAGGAATCTATATGTGAATCAAGTTGTAAAGGTCAGGTTGGAGAATGCGGACACCAGCGGAGTAAATATCGGTAGCGGAGTAAGACAGGGTTGTTGTCTATCGCCGATTCTATTCAATATATATGATGAGAGGCTAATGCAGGAAGCGTTAGAAGAGACGGGAGATTTCAAAATCAGAGGAAGGATTATAAGAACAGTGAAATACGCGGATGATCAAGTATTTCTAGCAAGAAAGGAAAAGGAATTCCAGAAAATGATAAATAGACTAGTGATAACAGGTAGAAAATACGGTATGGAAATTAATACAGAAAAATCCAAATAGTATTAGTAATTAGGTTTTTAGGTGCGTCAACAGCTAAGCTCATTTTGCACCGTCAAATTCTCTTAGAGAAAATCAACATACATCACAAGATCCATGCCCGAAGCGGGATTCTAACCCGCCGAACTCGCGACCTTTGGATTAGAAGGCAGGCGCACTGCCTACCAGTCTAACCCGGCAGGCAGAAAAATCCAGGGTTATGCGAATATCAAGTAAAGAATAAGAAAATTTGAACGTAAGTATTGGAGGAAGGCCATTAGAACAACTTTCAAATTATAAATACCTTGGAAGCATCATAACGAAAGAAACAAAATGTACCGATGAAATCAGGACTAGAATAGCAAAAACAAAAGCCGCTTTAAGAAGAAAGAAACTCCTACTAACGGGAAATATAAAGCAGGAAATCCGCAAGAAGTTGATAAAATGCTATGTATGGAGTATGTCTATGTATGGGTCAGAAACATGGACGCTAAGGAAAAATGATATAAAATACTTGGAAAGCTTCGAAATGTGGACATGGAGAAGAATGCTGAAGATAAAATGGACAGATAGGGTGAAAAATGAGGAAGTATTACGAAGAATAGGAGAAAAGCGAGCGATTATACAGACTATCAGAAAGAGGAAGGCGAACTGGATTGGACATTACCTGAGGAAAGAGTGCATGATTAAAGAAGTGCTAGAAGGAAAACTGGATGGAAAAAGAGAAAGAGGTAGGAAAAGGTTTCAGCTAGTAGACGACTTGAAAGGGAAAGAGAGCTATCAAGACACGAAGAAAACTGCGGAAGATAGGAGTATATGGAGAACCATGTTTAACCTAGAATAATCACGGACCTGTCAACGGACAGACTACCTATGATGATGATGATGATATACACACACACACACACACACATATATACACCGCTACATATTGAATGGAAGGAGAAAAGTGAGAGAGAAAGACGGAAGAAGGGATTGGAATATGACAAGCGAAAACTGCTTGACAAAAGGGTTTCGATGAGAGAGAAGAGGAGAGAGTTCTCCGTGAAAGGGAAACGGGATGATAAAAAGAAGAGCGAAAGCGGTTGCTCGAAAAAAAACGTGGGTGGTATTAGGCGGGATATAAAGAGGAAGGGGGAGGGAGGGGGAAAGAGAGGGGAAATAGGAATGGGGAGGGGGGAAAGAGAGGGAGTAGAAACAGGGGTGGATCAAAGGGTGTGCCGACTTTTTAGGGACCATGTGGAGAGAAGTTCGCCTTTCGGATAGTTTTGTAATTCGCCTATCGCTTTTCTCCTTTTCGCTCTTCCTCGCCCTACGCGCACGCACACGAGTACACACACACATACACACGGGCATTCGCGTACGCAAACACACGCGGCGAGGGAGGACTCCGCCATACCTATTTCTCTCTATCTTTAAATTCACAACCTCGCTGTGAGGGGAAGCGTGGGCTCTCATTTCGCGCCGCTGTGGTCATCCTTTGATTTCGATCTTTTGTTGGAGAGAGAGAGAGAGAGAAAAAGAGAGGAAAGCTTTGGAATCCATCATATGGAGGCGCGGGAGAGGAAAACTTTAGGAATTCGGTCGAAAAACGGATTCCTTCTTTCCCTCGACGGGCTTTGGGGGTGGGTGGGAGGTGGACGACATATTATACTTGTTCCGGAGGGGTATATTGGGGCTCGTGTGTGTGTGTGTGTGTGTGCGCGCGCGCGAGCGTGTGTGGGTTGGAGTTCCGTTCGTGTCTCGATACATCATGGCTTAAGGGTATTTAATGATAAAGGAGCATTGGCTTTGACAACTAGGCGATCAGATATCTGTAAAAAAACGAAGTTGAAAGCGAGGAAGGAATTAGGTATTCTTTAAAAAAGAGAAGATGGCTTGCATACGCGATTTTTGCTTAAAATAGTAGAGAAGACTTCAGAAGAATTTTTATCTCGTTCGTCGCATTTGTATAGGATATACTGTCGTTGGATTAACTGATTTGTATATAGAAAAAGGAATGACCAGTAATACGAAGTCAATCTAGCTGTAACCTGCGAACACTACTCGAAAAATTCACAGAAAATTCTCAATACAGAATTTTGGAATAACATTGGCCAATGGTAAATTATAGCTCAGCACAAACGATATATTTTTAATTTATAGCAATATACGAGTATTTATATAAATTATCGTTACTAATAAGTTATTCGTTTTTGAATGCGGACGAGAGAGAAAAAAAGAGCGTTTGGCAAAAGTATAGCCCAACCAGGTCCGGTCCAACAGAGGGCGAGACCCAGAGCAAATCGACCTATAAGGGGCCCCGTTATCATTAACCGCTGAATTAAATTTAAGACTTTCCTTGCGGTAATATAGAAGCGCGGGACCCGGGGCGGTCGCCCCGATTCGCCATGCCCTGGGGCCAGTCCTGATCCCAGCATCTTAGGATTACATCGATGCTTTTATTTGAGACGATTGAGGAAGGAAGCGCATATGTTTTCGAAAAAACCTTTCGAGGATAATGAAATAAAGAAGTAGCTTTTAGCGTCATTAATAGAGAATGGCTTCGGCGAAGAGATGGACTGCGTTGAAAGGACAGAATTTTAGGTATTTGGAAAACAAAGATGAGTATTTAAAAAATAGAGGTTTTTTTTTAGGAAAAGATCATCCACACATAGAAGAATCGAAAATTGCGGGAAATCCACATATCTATCGAAGAAAGAAATTGGTCAGTGGCAAGAATGACAAGGAGATGAACGAGAGACAATGATATGAAGTAATGCTACATTAGATAGTTCATTCAATACAGGAGAAAAATATACGAAAACAATATCAAACAAATAAAATCAGAAAATTAAAAAAATTCATTGAAAACATTTACTTTAAATGTGGTGTGATATCCATGGAAAAATTGAGTTTACAGCATTATAAACTTGAAGAAAAATAGAACTTGGCAGAACTTATAATCTATTTTACATAGTGGAACGTTCAAAAGAGCGAACAAAATATTATTTATGGACTAAATTTTGATAAGGTACCTTCAATGTTGGGAGTAAGTGCCATGCATTCTTACCGGCGTATTCAATGATTAAATACAACGTCGAATAGTTTCCGTAAGAATTAGGAAAGGTTCGCTTTAAAATCAATTTGCAACGCTTATAGCTTTATTATTTGGGATTAAAAAGCTCTTAAGAAGTGGATTTTGAAGTCAAAAAGAAAAAATATTTTAATAATATAAACTCAAGAGTCTATGCCCAATGCTCCCGAGAATAGATCGCGCTTCACGATCGTTCTTCTTTATAGTCTTAATTATTTTTCAAAAAACTCGATGTATAATGAAGTCAAAAGATTTTGTTGCACAAGAAATTACTCGCCATTAACTTTTAGGACAAAGGATTCTATTTGAAATTTTTAATACTTTTTCATTAAACGACATACTAAGTGGCAATTTTAGTAAAAGTGCATTTCATAGATTTAAATCCATTTTATTTTGAAAATAAAGAAATCAAAGGAAGAGTGTTCTGTCACTGTCATAAACAAATTTCCGTTCTTTTTGCGTCTATAAAACAAACATGCGAGACAAAGTTAAATTTCAAGAAGCGTCTTATTTATAGTGACTACGGGACACAAATCGTCCTATTCTGTACCTAACTATTAACAACGATAAAAAACAGTCGCATTTTTTCTTCTTTTGAAGGACCTCAACTCCTCTGTGTAAATAATGAGTTTATCCAGAGATATGAGACTTCTATTTCAGCGAGAGGACACCGCAACGCCTCTGACAGGCCGCTAAAAAGGAAGACCAAGGCCACCGTGAGAAAGGAGCCACCGTCCTCTGCGAAACACACGGCCAAGTATTGCTCCAGCGACAAAAGACGGAGACATGAGGATTGCCGAGGAATTACAAGAAAAGAGATTGGACGAGCGATTCGTATCGACTCAAATTGAGGGAAACGACCAAAGCGGATGAGGTTAGGAGAGAAGCTGGGGGCGGGAAAGAGGGAGGGAGAAGGGTAGAAGGATATATGACGGCAAGAGAGATGACTGGAGGAAGGAACGGGAGCGACGGACCATGAGGAAGATGAAAGGGGTACGAGGGACGCGGCCGAGATCTCTCTTCCACTGCTCACGTATCTACCTTCCCCCCCTCTCCCCCCCTCCCCCTACACCCCCCCCTCTACACCCCCCCTCCTACGCCTCGACCCACCTCGCTATCTCCGACCCACGAGCGAAAAAATTCCCATATCCAAAGGGCTTCCTCAGAGCGACCACTACTACAAACCCACAAAACGAGATAACAAGCCGTTGTCCATCGCATCAAGGGCGAAGGCGGACAGAGGGAGGAGGAGGAGGGTGGCGGGAGGGAGGGGGAGGAAGAAGAAGAAGAAGGTAAGGAAGTTGGAGGATGGCCTTATCGGAAGGGTACAGCCAGATGGAGATTTGAAATTCTGTGGAACGATGAGGAGGAGCGGTCTTCTCTCTCTCTCTCTCTTTCTGTCTCTTCTCATTGTAGTCGTCCGGTGCCTCCCGGGGAGATGAGGGTGCAGGGGGAAGAGGAGGAGAAGGGAGTTGCCTAGGAGCAAGGAGATAGGGAGGAGGGTTGGAGCGGCTGAAGTGGGCGCGGAAAACTGACAGATACGGAGAAAGAGGAGGAGGGTTGCTTCAAGGAGAGATCATACAGAGGCGGAGAGGCAAAAGGAGAATAGAAACGCATGAATGAAGCGTGGAGGGAGATTGAGAAAGAACAGGAGGTGGAGAATTATAGGGAGAGAGATGGAGAAACAGTAGAGGGAGATGATAGAGGAGGAGAAAGAGAAAAAAATTACAGAGAGGAAAATAATTTGAAGAAGGGAATGAGCAAGGGCGAGAGAAATAGCGGTAAAGAGCATGGTAAACGGGGAGATTGCGATAGTTTGGAAAATGAAGGAGAGGAACAAGTGGGAGCAATGAGCGAGAGGAGAAATGGATGTAGAGAGAAAGTATTTTAATAAGTAAGAATTTTAAAAAAATTCAAAAATAAAATCTTTTTGCTTTATAAAATAGGCGGTCTTAAAAGGATAACACAAGACAATTTTCAGACTAATAGTTCGTTATAAAAGATTTTGGTGTCATATTCTTTTCATTACTGTAAAGTTATAGTAATGACAAGTAGGTACATGACACCAAAATCTTTAATAACGAACAAATAGTCTGAAATTTTTCTTGTGTAACAAAAAGATTTTATTTTTTTAAATCCTTACTTGTTTTCACCTTTTAAGTGCGAAAATAAATAACATTCAATGAAAAATAACGAACATAAATGATATGCCTCAATCGCTTTCTTACAATGATTGATGTCAAAGTTCGTGATTTGTCGAACTTTGTGACTTCAAACGACTCTAGAGCTTGTAGGCTCGTCAGTTTAAATCACAATGCAAATAAGATGAGAATCCCGGTACAGGCATTAGCGTATTCATTTCGAAAAGCACCTAAGAGGACCAACGGCTTTGTGTAACTTCCAAAGAATGAAGCGTTGATTCGCGTGCTCTTCTCAAAACACGCAAATAGGGGGCCGCAAGATCTATTTAAAAAATCCAACTTTCGCAGGTTTTCAACGGGTGTGCTCAGCATAGCAGGCCAACGTACTCGCCACTACGCCTCGGCACCCCATTTCGCAAGTTTTGAAATTTCGAAGATACTTTCCCACCCAGAAGCCATCTACCGCAGCGCGATGAATAAAGGTACATTCCCAAAGCAACCATCTACTGATTACGAGTTGTTGTTTTATAAAAACGTTCAAAATTTTTAAACTAGAGTCACCGCCAGAGCCACCGCAACCAAATTGACTTTTGGAAAGTTAGAATATTCATAGCTTAACATCTAGATGAGATACGAAATTGTTTATCAGCTAAAAACCTTCTGAAAACCATAAGCTTTCTAACAATGTAACATTCTTTATGATCCGATTATTCGTTCAAAAGATACGAGGGAACAAAAAATGGTCTACTCCAAAATAAATGAATAAATATCGAACGAACGCATATAAAATATTTTATAAAAAGGAAAAGAGAAAGTGCGAAATAATTATAAAGAGCAAAGGAGAGACGAGGAACGAAGATATTAATTTGAGGAAGGAGATAGAAAGGGGAGTGAGAGGAAGGAAGAACACGAGTAAGAACACTACAAGAGACAAGGGCGAACACTTATGACGGTGCAAAGGAAACCCTCGAGAAAAATACTCTGGGAGCTCTTAAGTAGTTCTAAATGAGGCAGGGAACAAAGCTATCCTAGGAGGGGAAAAGGAGAAGCGACATTAAATCTCCAACATACGGCCCATTCCGCCTCAACATCAGATTCCAACACTACACAACGACGTCGTGCTTCACTACGTTTCTGAGAACCTCGATGGAGAGAATGAGAGAGAGAGAGAAGTATAAGGGAGGGGACGCATCCGATTGGTTGTTGGTCCTCTCATTTTTCTTCTTTTCACCCATCCGCTTTCATTCTCGAGTCTCCGATCCGTCCCGGGATGTAGAAAGGGGCAGGCGAGATTTCCTCCGTGCATCTCCGCAGTGAGAAATAAAGGTAACTTTCGAGGGAGAAGAGAAATCAGGCCTCAAAACTCGTGCCTACTGCCTAGCAACCACTTCCTAAGCGCCCCTGTCTCCCTTTTTCGATCTCCTATCGCTTTCTTTCTCTCTCCTTACATGTCCCAGAGGCACAGACTTCCCTTCCACTAAACATGTCTTGGAGGAAGGACTGTGCGTTACCGTTTCGCCTCGGGCGTTGAGCTGTCTGCTCGACCAAGGATATTGAGGACTCGAACGGACGAGACTGAAGGAATGGAACCGAGAGGAAGTGACGATGACAAATCCGGTGAAAGAGATGAGTTTTATTGTCGTATAGGGCAGGGTTCGTCAACCTACGGCCCGCGGGCCGCATGCGATCCCCGACAGTACTCTTATGTGTTCCGCGAAGTTGTTACGAGAAAGTGATCAGTAGTACTGAACAAAGGAAATTTCACGTCTTCAATTTACATTTTGAACATATAATCTTTTACCTAGAAGAGATAAAGCTAAAAAAATAGATGTTTTTCACCTCAGAATCCCTGGGGAATTTCAGACGTAAGCTCTTATGCGGCCCTCTGAAAAAATCATTACTTCTAATCGGTTTAAGCATTTTCAACAACAAATGCAGCTTGCAATATAGAAAAGGAAGGACATCCAGTGAGGTGCTGAGGGCCATTTAACTCGGAAAAATATAGCAGCAAGAATAATTTCAACGTGAGCGAATATATGCAGATGGGTTAACTACTACCAAAAATTTTGAAACCTAATATTTGTTGAACCTATCTACTATCAATAAAAATTCATGAAACAATGACGTAGAACTGTTAAAAAATTATTCGAAAAAGTGGAGGGAATTTATCTCGGAAAAACAGCACGGACTGCAAATAAAAATGATATAAAGTTAAAAGATTCAAAGGCCAAATTCCCAAATAATTTTCAAATTAAGATATCATTTATTTGAGCTATAACAAAGGAAAACGAATCGGACAGGTATCGCTGCATTGGTAGCAAGAAATTATTTATACCACCTAAAACGACGACTTACACAACCGATCAAACTGCAATCGCTTCAAAATGTTCGCCAATATTTTTTATTTCTCTTTGTGCGCTCAAAACGGACGGTATCACGTCATTTAAAAGCAGATTATTGCTAATCGAGATCTAAAACAAGCGAGGTTACGCGAGAAAACGGCCGATTACGCGAGAGTAGAGGTTACAAGACACGACCGATAACTGCTTCATCCGCTGTGTGAAAGAGAGGAAGAGAGAGAGGGGAAAGACTGCGAGAGGGGAGGGTTATATGGAGGAGAGAAAGAGGAGGGCGCGTTATATTGTCCAGGATGAGATAGAGGGGAGAAAGAGGGAGAGAGAGATGAAGGGGATAAAGAGAGAGAGAGAGAGGGAGGAATGGGCCAGTGAGGCACATAGAGGGTGGGTGGAGACAAGAGCATCACGAGGGTAGAGATACAGAGAGAAAGAGGGCCGGGAATACAAGGCCCACCTGGAGGGCATCGGGAGAAGGGCTGCAGGGGAGGGGAGACCCCCTTCAGGAGGGTGCCTGCTTAGGACATGCGTAGGATGAGAGTATGAGTAGGGAGGGGGGAGGGAAAGGGGAATGGCGGGAAGAGAGGGGGAGGAATAAAGGTCTCCGGGAAGGAGCGCGAGGAATCTAAGGCAGGATGGAGTTGGGAGGGAAGGATGGCGGCCAAAGTGACGTCACGGACGCGGCGAAAGGACGCACAAAAAAACATACGCTGCCACGGTGATTGTCATCTCTCTGCGAGAGAAAATTTTTAAAAAACATTATCATAAAGAATTCGTGGGAATGACGAACAACATCACTCGATGATTCGGTCCTCTCGTCAAATGATACTTCCGAAAAAGAAAGTAGTCCGTGATGAAATTACCTACGTGGCGATAATAAGGAAATTATGAGCTTACACGAAAAACTTTCTCAGACGGATTTTTATCACCCCGCCAACTATGACGACAACGGCCAATGAAGACGACAAAGTGCTCAAAAACACCTTTTCTCCTACGTTTAATTAATATATGGCACCAAAATTTTCTGAAAGCGTATATTTTTGTATTTAATAACAGTCTGAACAGGAGGGAAAAGTTTGCTCCCAATATTCACAAACTTCTCAAATAATCTCCTCTGGCCGAAAACCGCACAGTGACGGACTTTCTAAGATATAACTTCTTTATAGGCAAAAATTTAACGGAAGGTTTATCAGTTATACTAGGATTTTTATGTTAAAAATATTAGGTCAAATGTCGTTAATATGAAGGCAAAAATTTAACTCTCATCACAATGAGGTTAACCTACAATTCGAGTGATGATAGCTTCAATTTCTAGACATTAAAAAATATGATTTTCCAAGTATTTCAATGAAACCTATTAGTTATAAAATCGTGAAAGCAATGTAAATGAATTAATGTGATAATAAAAGTATTAACAAGAAAAATATGAAACTGTTTTAATTGCAGTCTCTTTGAGTGGCTGTATTTTCCACTACGTGGTGTAAAACGGTGATAATAATTGATAAACTATGCGGCTCCAACAGCCGAATGAAGTCCGCAAGCCATCCTTTTTATGGCTATTTGAGTGACTTGTCTATCAGTTTGATTCCAGCCACAGGGCGACCTTAATATTTCTATCATGGATGCCAAGAATACATGAAAATTCCGACAAAGGATTAGGATGCTTCCATCGATTAATTATCATCGAGATAATAAGACAACGAAAACGCAAGAAATCGTCCCTTGAAAACTAGAGCTCATAATTTGAAAAAGTATCGGCATTTATAGCAATACATCAGATCGACCAGAGGCAAGGGTAAGTATGAGAAACGAGCCGTAAACCGAAGCGTTACTTTAACGTGGTTCATCTACAGATATCTTGACGTTACGGCTTCATGGAGTGGCGTCGAAAAAGACCGCGGAAAGACGTGAATGAGCCGTCCTTAAGAAAATCCATTGGAAGAAGAAAATCCATCTCTATCTCCTCTTTCTCTGGCGAAAAAAGGCACGGGAGGACAAGGCTTCCTCTTACATTCATCTGTTCCTCGAAAATCTCTCTCTCCCCTCCCAATCTCCTCCCTCCCCTTCTGGCTCTCCTCTTTCCTTCCAAGTCCGGAACCGTAAAACTTTCTCCCTCCGAGAAGTTTATTAATGGGGAAGGGAACATAATGGAGGGCGACTGTCGGGAGAGAGAGCGCCTCCCTCCATGTCCTCCCTCATGCTGGCGATCAGAGGGAGTGAGAGGTGGGTGGGTTTCGTGTTTCCGCCTACATCTATGGACCACCTCTGACGAGGGCCACGGCAAGGACCAGATTTTGGGCGGTGGACGAGGCGGATGGGACAAGGTGGGGACAGGCAGGTAGGTTCTCCCATCTCCCTTTCTCCTCTCTCTCTCTCTCCTTCCTCTTCCACGAAGAGGATGGAATCGTACTATGGGAGGCGGAAGATCGAATCCCGAGAGAAGGGAGACGAATCGCGAGAACACTCTTGCAATTCCATGTGAAAATATTAATCCTCGGTGATATAATAGTAATTTGTGAAAATTAAAAGACATGAGTAACTAAACAAAAAAAAAGGTATCGATATGCTCCGGTTTAGTGGTGTCCAATTGGGCAATTTTATTGTTGGAATGAAAAAAGCAGTACCTTCAAAAATCAACTATTAACGTCCTGGGTTTCAATTAGCACGCCTGCTAAGGCTTACGAGATAAAGATGAGATTTCTGAAAAAGTGAAGCGAAATACACCATGGGCAGATATGAAATTAAATTTTGGCAGATCATTTTTTTAGGAAAACTATGGTTTTCATCATTTTTATTTTGCTGCTTTATCGCCCATGATAAAACTGATGACAACTTATTTGAAGAGTTTTCGTAGACTAAAAAAATAAGGAAATACTCTAGCGTTTTGTACTGATTGTGGCCTTCGTATCAGTCCTTCGTGATTGCGCGATACAATAATACCTCTATTTCGCAGACCCGAAAATCTCAAAAGAAAACAATTCAGAAAATTCAATAAGTTCCAACGGAACGAAGATCCAAATATGGTATCTCAATATCGAATAATAAATACCGAAGATATACCAGCAAATATGAAAGGTAAACATTCCCAAAGTTGCTACTTCATCGAATAAGCGATTTGAGTTTACCGAGGCGATCCTCGCTCTAGTCCAAGAAATCTTCGGACGATAAAGATTCTAAACTTAACCACTAGCGAATGACAAGAGAACCTGCGTAATCCTCATCCGCGCAACCTCAAATTGATTAAGTGGAGATTTCTATTAACTTCCCTTCAGTAAAGGAAAATCGAGAGAGAGGCAAGAATGAACACAACACAGCCTTAGCACTTCATAACCACAGCGACGCCTCGCTTCCACACATTATTCGCTGAATGTTCCCTCCCACCCTCCACCATAGAGCCTCTCTCTCTCTCTCTCGTATACACTCCTCTCCTCTTCCTCCCTCACTCTAAAACCGACCTCTCTATCTTACACACAAGCACGCCCCTCCCTCCCCCTCTCTCCTCTTTCTCTTCCGAAGTTCCTATCTCCTCTTCCCTCACACATCGTTAAACCGGCGTCTCTATGCTCTACGTCATAAGAGGAGCCAGTTCATACACCGGGTGGAGTGAGATGGAGAAATGGAGAGTGGGAGTTACTTGCTTGTAAGAAGGTTCAGGGGGCGGAAGAGAGAGAGGTGGAGTGGGCTGGGCACCACACCCTGAGGGAATACTCGCCAGAAGACCACCACCACACCCTTTACACTGCCCTGGCCACATACTCTGACGGGTACCTTGGCAACGGCTAAGCAATCTTCGCACACTTGCAACTAAGAACTTTGGGGAAGCAGAAATCTCGAGAGGGAGAAACTTCCTTGTAAATGGAGGAGAGAATCTTGGCTTGAACTTTGGAAGTTGTAAAGATGGAAGATTAATGCTTATATATAACTATTGCACGGTTTGTTTACGTTCAGATGTTTTCGGACTTCCTCGAATGTAGAAATGTTGTGCTCGGATAAACGGGATGCATTTGGGAAATCCTTGGTCGAAAATTATTCGCTTATATTTATTTAGAGAAAACTATTTTTTGTATGTCTGTAACAGAGACGGGCATGAAAAACGGCCCCATCTTTGTACCTTGCTAAGAGAAACGATTCAAACAATGCTAGGGTAGTTAAACTTTTCAAATCGTGAATTGTTTACCTTCAAGCAGTGTTACCTGAGGCATACGTATATATAATCCACTGCCATCGGAAGCAATTTTGTTAATTTTCACCGACGGATGTCTTTTTATAATAAAGAATGCGTAATCGTTTAGTCTAGGGTAACAAGATGGAAAGTATTTAACTTTATATATAGAACCATATATCGTTGGATTTCCTATCATCTAAAATTTCACCTGCAAAAAAACTAAAAAAATCACGTGCAAAAAAGAATACATTTTTAAAATTATCAATCATCTACAAGATTTGATGAGAGAAGTTGAGTTTTAGCCATGACCTATTTATTGAAATAATTGGGAATGTGAAAGAGATTAATTGGTCGAGAAACTTGACAAATAATGCTAGAACTTCTGCAATCACAACTAAATAAATTGCATCTCTCTGAAAGAAATACTAAAATAACATAGAATAGCACACCTTTGAACAAATTTGAATTATAATTCTTAAATAACAAATCCGTGTCATAACAGATAAACAAATAACTTAAGGTGACGATGAGTAATTACGTAACTACATACGGTTGCAATGACTGAAAAAATGAAATTTACTCGGAAAGTGAAAATACGAAACATCAATTTGCGTTCCAGCATGCAGCATGTTTGCACAAAATGTTTGCCTTTAATTTTGGAAATCACTACTAGATACTGCTGAGTGATCAATAGAAGCGGCACATGTGCTACATTCCCTTAACATTTCAGAAATGGACAGGGCTGCGAACAAACTTATAGATATAACTACTCTAGCTATACCAAACTGAAACCTAGGGAAAACAATCTGTCGCAATGCATTTGTAATTTTTGCGATAAGTTTAAAATTCAAAATAAATATTGCTGCAAGATGCGAATTGGAAGCGAATCGAGTATCAAAATCTTCTAAAAATCAACATTTATATTTAAACATTTAAGAGATAAATTGCTGAGAACACTAGAAACACAAATGGTGCAAAAGGACAACATTCAGCTCACTGGGAATTAATTTATATAATCACCAATAACAGGAAGCGAAACTGAGCAGTTGCGGTTTATTTCATCGGAAGACTCCAATCAGAAGAAACTAATTCATCGTAAACGACTACAGAAAAAGTTTCTATCATGGTCACGATACTATTCAACGAACAGTTTACAAGTTTTGAAGCACATAAGGCGAGTAAATGGAGGTGCAATGGCGGCGTTCGTTATGGCGGCCATGTCGCTAGCAATGGCGGGGAGAGAGGTCCGAAGGGAAGCGGGCAAGGAGACAGGCATCGCTTTGGGCGAGGGGAAGGCCGGGACCTGAGATGCCGGACCGCGAGCCAGGGCGGGGCCGGGTAATGGGCGGAGGCGGCCCACGTAACACCCAGGAGAAGGTAAGGCGACCTCTTTCTGATAAAGGCGGTCTATCTAATCAACTACCGAGACAAATCGTCGGTTAAAATTGACTTTCTGGTACGTCCTGGATTACACTATTGATAAATCACGAAATTTTTCGCGGAGATATTTCCTCGATCTTTTTGTGAACAAAATCTTCAAGTGATCAAATATGAAAAAATAAAAGAATTGAAAAGGCTAATGCCAAAATTTGAAAACTACACAGATTTATTAATATCCTGCAGATGAAACTTATATGGAAGTACGGAGATTTAGAAGACTTGTATAGTTAGAATTTCTGTTGAACAACCCGAAAATTAAAATCCGCTACACCTTGAGTTGTCTCTAATCCCAAGTCCTCCAGACCCTTCCAGCACTTCTTCCTTGAAATAATTGCCTCAGCAGTATATTTGATAAACAAGAACTATAAGTAAAATTGAAATCACTTGGACGAATTTTCTCGCTAAAATACTATTATCACAGTACAAAAACAAGAGAATGCTAGATATTTCCTTTAATGGAACTCTATATATATTTTTTATAACGTTAATTGCATAAGTTGATTTGCTTTCAACAGGAATTATAATGAATCGTGGGGAATTACTTGAGTATTGGCTATGCCGATAGCTTAGGTCTAGGTGAAAAATTACTAAGCGTAATCATTTCTCGTACTGTTATGTTTAAATTAGCAACTGTCAATCAAATAGCTTCTTTTTATTAAAAATGAATTATAAGCCACAGAAGCGAATGAAAATGCATTGATTCAAGTTACACACACTCACAACATCAGATTTTAATTGCAGAATTGATAAACAAGTCAATTTGTAAATATGAAAGTATAAATAGAAGCAAGCTGTCCGGCAAAACAAGGAATCGAACTTTATCAGGTGTTTCTCATGGAAAATATATTAGCTTGAACGACAGCTCAACGGGTCATACTGACTCAGAATGCGTTTGTTTTCATTTGGTTTCATCCTTCGAACTCTTCACACAAAAAGGCCTTCATTTAAAGATTTAGGAAGAATCTGCTTATGCCATAAAAAAATAAAATTTACGTACCAATAATTAGTAAACCTGTTTAATCAATATTGCAAACCAGATGTAGAAAAACATTCTTAGGGGTCACTTAACACAAACCTTAATTATTAAACGGTCGATTCCCGTTCAACTTCCTCTTATTTAGTTTCAAAAATTTAATTATGGTGATGTGACAAACTGCCACCGTAGGTATTCTTCGGCAGAATAATACTTCCTTGAAATGTCCCTAAGTTTAACAGATTGAATATATAGACCGGAGAATCAAAGAAGAAACAATCATATAATTCATTAAATTGACAGGTTATACTGAGGAATAAAGGATTTACCTCACTATCAATTGCAAACTTAAGAACCCAGGTAAGCATGCACAAACCCATTCATTCCTTAGAAATGGACAGTGAAATCCTGTTAGACGGCGAATTGTGAACGTAGTTGTTTTTATAAATCAACAAACATCATAAATATTAAATATAGTTTCGCGACTCAAGCATAGCCATTTGTGTCTAAATTCGGACATCCATTATGCTGGCTCAAAACTCGCGTCCCGTAAATATTTTACCACAGAGATTTTTTCCAAATAAAATATATTAAAATCCGCGCGATTACGATTAATGCAGTAATTTCATTCAAATTACGGCAAAAAGCCGTTGAAATGCGGTGAAAATCACATTATTTCAGCCAACGGACAAAATAATTAATGATTCAGAGGTCATACAGACTCCATCATTCATTTATTTTGTTTGTTTGGAACATTACGCAGCAAAAATCTGGCAATTAATGAATATTAAAAACGGATGTTTTGATTTTTTTTTAAACAGACGAACATAACGTTAGCATAAGCCTTACTTTCTTCATTATGAGCATCATGTATACAAAACGTTTACTCCAAAACCTGTTTCGCTGGCATGAAGGAGGATAATTTAAAAAAGAAGAATAAAGTCGAAGGACAATCAATCAATTCCCACTCAGCTAGGGAATGATGGCGTTTTTGTTGGTACTGAAGCAGCTCCTATTCTATACGCTTTCAAAATTGCATTTGAACATGGTGCATGGGGGCAT
Source organism: Uropetala carovei (assembly GCA_036926305.1). Taxonomy (NCBI): domain Eukaryota; kingdom Metazoa; phylum Arthropoda; class Insecta; order Odonata; family Petaluridae; genus Uropetala; species Uropetala carovei. Next base: position 6,833,932 of record JAXCHB010000123.1, read on the forward strand.
TAAAGTTTCTCGTGCATTTTCCTTGTTCCACATCCTTTCAATTCGTTCAAAGCTGCGAGTAAACAGTACAAATTAATAATTACATTTTGAGTTCCACGATCGAACAATTCAGTAGCTAAATACAAACTTCATGTATGAATCTGACGGAAATAAATGCGATGGTAAGTCTACAAACCAAAATTACTTAGGAAGATTAACGTTACCAACTGAATAGAATTAGCCGGAAACTAATAATTTTTCGTCCGATGTCCATATCTGTTTGAAAATGGGGTCATCAATCGATAAATATCATTTTATAAATGCACTCGGGGAAATAAACTTCGGGTTAAAAATGGAAACACGAGCGCGCAATCAATCAACATTGGGTGATCTCATAAGTATTTCAGATATACTCATCGACAGACCAGAAAATCTACTGATTTTTCTACCTCCAATAGTTTCACCGTCCAATAGAATTAACCGCCTCCATTTTAACCTCGTCCATTCACGATCCCTCGCCTATTCCTATTTTCCAGCCAATATTTTCTCCCGTTCACAACATTCACTTCTCTCTCAAAACCTTCCGTTTATCCTTTCTTTCGCGTTTACATCGGACTTCAGCAAATTTTCTCTTCATTTAGGGCTATGAACACTTCATTTATTTCCTTCCATAGACACGGTCGCAAAAGATGAACACGCGATCACGAAATCATAGGTTGCGGAGTGGGAAAATCCATAAATATCAACTCGGCGAAAAAATACCGTCCTCAACTTTATTTTATTATAAAGGAGATGCAGTAACCACGTCGGAAACAACAAGTCTTAATTCGTGGATCGACAGCGTGAAAAGCGATACATGCACACTTGCATGCATACATACATACATACATACATAGACGGGTACACACACAAACACGAGCATAGAGGCGTGCACCGTGTGTCGGACGGAGTTCGCGATTCGAAGCGCGGGGCAAGAGGCGCGTGCAAATATCCAATGGGCGATAAATGGAGGCGATGCCATTTTTTTCGGAAGCGGCGGATCAAACACGAGCGGGAGGCCGGAAACTAACCAAACATTGACTCTGTGAATAATCCTGCGGATAAACGATAAAGCGATCGCAAAAGGCAAAAGAATACTCGCGTCGAATATCACGCTTTTGCCCTCGGTGCAAAATCGAAAAGCTTTTATCCCGCCATCGGGGAAACGCGGTCCCGACAAAGGGGACATTACCATGGGTTGATTTTTCCGTTCGACTTGGCGCGCACGCTGAATTATTTATCCGACGTTCGCATTCGAACAGATGGCGCCGCCGCAGCCGATATCCGGCAGAGGTCATCTTTTCGAACCCATTTTCGGGGAAATGGCCCTTGTCGAACACGACGACGCGCATTTAAAAAAAGCGCACGTTACTTTTTAAAAACTTTTTTCGTCCCGTATTCATAATCATCGTATCCGAAGACTGGTTTTTGGCGATTCGAAACCAAAAAGGAATTTGCGAACGTCTCCATTTTCGGCATAACTCATTCATTCTGATTTTACGATCGGTTTGATACGGCTCGTTTTTAAAATTGCTCATGATTTAAGAGTTTTTTGTAGTGAAGGTGATTAGGAAAGCAGCGAGTGAAAAATGTTCTCGTTTCGAATGAAGAGATTTAAAAAAAAAGCGAAAGTATAGCAAGTAGACACTACCAAAAACGCTTGTACGCGCATGCCGTGATCCGAAAGAATTGAAAAAATGCCCACAAATGGTTATATTCTGAAATTAAATGAGGGAAGAACACGCATTTCTACTTCATGAGCTTGATCACCTGTCATTTGTTCAAGAAGGGTTTCCATTTCAATCATAATATTACATCTCGCTTTTATTAAAGTGAATTTAAAGGGTTTTCTTTACTGGTTACCCTGAATAATACAAAACTCTCTCCATTTTAATAACAAGATAAATATTTTGATATATCTACCTATATAGTGTACAACTCCAATTACCCATTAAAGAATCGAGACAATTCGTTCATAACCATTAAAAAGCTATTCACAATAGACTATGAGGGCGAATATTTTCCTAATACATATGTATAGAGCAACCGAAATTCATTTGCCTCTGTTACGCATAGCGGTACTTTGGTTACCTGTTCTGTAAAAAAGCTTGTTTAAGATTGTATTACGCTTGAGTAACAATAATCTCATGCTATTATTCAATAATTATACTAAATTCAACAGTAACATATTTCATGTAATCTTATGAAATAAAATGTTTTCACGCGCTTCAAATATGTTTCAAATCCACAAATACGTTTAATCACAACAAAAAAACATGCAAATGAGACAACAGATACAATAGAAAACTAAATTAATCATGCAGTAAGACAAGGCAAGGCATACAAAAACATAATAAAAATTAATACGCATTAGTGTGAAATCGGTGTGACAACGACAACATCACACTTATCACGCAACGTAAATACACAATCGAGACAAAACAAAATCAAAATCAAACCAGAGTATTAGAATCGCGAATCGTTCGTATGAACCTAACGAAGGAGAAGAAAAGAAATAAAATTTCCCCTATTCGATTCGATTTTCCAGAACCTAGGGAAATTATCAATCAAGAAATCTTAAAGGGAAAACATTTTAGACTTTCCGGATACCATAAAAAATCGTCACTGTAGGAACTAATCTCCCGGAATTACGGCAGAGAAATCTTAGAATACGGCCGTCGACACTCTCTCTCTCTCTCTCTCCATCACGAAAGAGAGAGAGAGAGAGGGTTACAAAAGAAGGAGAGGGAAACTATTGACGAAGGAGAGGCGTTGTTTACGCCAAAGCGCCAGACTTATTTGTCAATGCCAGTAAGGTCGGACATCGTACATGGGCAATGAATTTACCCACGATCGAATAAGAGAGTGTGGGGGTGGGTGGATAGGTGAAGGCGGACGAGATGTGGCGGGAGGAGGGCGAGGCGCAGGGCGGGGAGGAAGAGGCGAAGAGGATAGCCAATAGCGCCCTGGTCTCCAGCAACTTCGGAGTGTTGGGAGCAAGATGGCGGCGGCGACGAAGGCGGCAGCGGCGGAGGGCCAAGACTGCGGGGGCGGGAAGCGGGGTTAAAGCGCGCGAGAGAGAGAGAGAGAGTGGAGAGAGGTGGGGATAGAGAGAGAGCGAGGGGGTGCAGACGGCGGGTATAAGAGGCAGTGGAGTGGTGGTCTCTTGGGAGAGAAGCGAGGAAACGTCGATAGGAGCGAGAGAGGGGAATGAGAGGGAGGGGAAAGGGGGGGATCTCCCCCTCCCATTATCTCTCACCCTCTCTTTCTGAGGAAGGAGAGCAGAGGCGCCTCCATTGAGGGGTTAAGAAAATCCCCTCCTAAGGAGATCCGTCTCATTTATATCACACATACTTGGCGGACTGATACATACATATATTTATAAAGAATGGTATATTTTTTTATAAGATTCTCCTTCCCACTCACACTCCCACTAAGTGTCTTCTATTTCGAAATTATATTTATTTTAATTCCTCGGAAGGCATGTCCTCATATACGAAGTAGATGAAAAAAACCTCCCTCTCGGGTTGAAAAGAGTATGTTCTATATTCCAACTGAGAAGAAGAGTACTTTCCTCTCCCCTATTCGCCGAAGTATGCTTGGATGGGCATTTTGAGCAAATTCTCGAGAATTTGAGGACTTTCGGGAAATAGTACGGAAGCATTACGTGTTTATTTGTGTTCTCTCCTAGCTCCGATTATGTTTTATAAGGCGGGAATCTTAACGTTTATAAATTATCGGGATGTGTCATATAAACAATCTTGATTTATTTTAATCGCGCAATAACACAATACAATACCTAAAAATTCATGTTGGAGAAATTCTCATTGATTTCATGTTCATTTCATTTCACGCATGGAATAAAGTAAACAACGGAAGAGCGAAGTCACGGATTCTCATTGAAAGAAAAACCAATGCAATAATTTAGCCAGAAAAGACATTGTATTTATTTCAATAAGGAATAATTCCTAGATTGCAGTCAGTATATAACATTGCATTAAACTCTCGTGTTAATTTCAGCTTAAGTTGCATTTATATGCTCAATTTACGCAGCTTAAAAATAATTCACAAATCTTCAGAATGAAATATGCGACGCAGTGATTTAAAAAATATATAGCCTTCCGTCTGTCAGTAAAGTCAACTTACTCTTCTCACGATAACTCCCCTCCTCCTTTCTTTCTATGTACATTTTTCCAACGGTATACTCCCGAGAGAGAATCAACGACACCGGGAATTTAAAAAATCGGATAAATTCTCCAGGTTACATGCGAAAAAACGCGCTTTCCCCTTTCAGCTAGAAGAGAAAACGAGAGTAAACACATCGGATATTTTATCCATTCATAACGGAAGAGCGCCATCGATATTCGATAACTGGAGCCTTAAGCTAGAAACCTCTGAGTGACAGTTCATCCACTAAAAAGTAAAGATATGAGATTCCCCGATCTGACGTGAATATTTATGAAAAGTGACTCAACTACGTCTACCTAACGTCACACGAATCACCAATGATAGGTGAGTGGCAGGGGTAAGATAACCTCCAAACTAAAAGCCATACGAATCTCATACGATCGCAAAGATATTACTCCGTGTTTTTTGGAGGAATTTTAACGCTTAATCAAGGTCAGCATCGTCAAAACGATTGCCCTCACAAAGTCAAAGACTATTGCGATCTAATGCTTATTCATGTAACATTAAGTCACATTTAAATATTCAATAAACACTGATGTTTTAACATCGCACAAAAGTTATTTTTCGAAAACATTTACGAGGCAAAGTATTTTTTATTTGTCTTGCTTCACTTGTATATAATAATAATTCAAGAATAAGCGCTTAAGTATAAAAATTGAAAAAATAAATCTCTAAAGTCTTTTTATGGCTATTTAATCAAATTTTGATACTCAAATGTTAATTATTGAATTTTCTTCCCACCGTATGGCGAATTCGGTAATTCTCTAGCTAATATGTAATAATCGAGTAAAATTATACTAAGTACATACAGCATTTGAATACGCAAAAAATCAAGAGATTTGTAATTTGATTAAATTATTTCCCTTTTCTCGATAAACTTTACCATATTTAGTATGAAATACACAGTATCGATGCATTATTTAATAATTCTACGCAACGTTATCTAAAACATTAGTGTTTCGTCTTTAAAAACATAAACAGTTAAATTTGAAATAAACCCATTATCCAAGAGCGAAAACGTTACCATCTTGCCTTATTTATCCACCATTTACAACATAGAAGAAACACTTTCAGTTCTACTTAATAATTCATTAAAAAACGATTATCCACAGCACCGCGAATTAAAATTGAGAAGACACCGGCGGTGGAAGCAATGGCGTCTACGCTCCACTTTGTCCGTAGAAACCACAAATGGCGCATACTTAGACAGCGAGAGAAGGAGAGATAGTGAGAGAGAGAGATAGTAAGAGAGATAGTAAGAGAGAGTCATCGAGTGAGTGAAACTGCAACTAAAGGACGAGGCTGGCGAAGACTCGCAGTGCGAGTGAGGCGCTCAGAAAGGAAAAGAGAGATGAAATGGCTGCAGGGCAACTTATTTGCGAACGAGACACGAGTAGTGATACTACGGAAAGAGAGAGAGAGAGGAGCAGCTCACGTGAACCAATGGAGACAATGGTCCGTGGGAGCATAATGGAAAAGAGAGAGGTGAAGAGAGAGAGAGAGGACTACTACGGAGAGAGAGATTAGAGTGGTACTACAGAGCAAGAGAGAGAGAGAAAGAGAGAGCCTCGGGAAGTAGAAAATGGAACGTGGGTGGAAGGGAAAAGAACGCGTTGGGAGGAGGAGAGACTAAAAGAGGATGGGCGAGTAACGCTTGCCTCTCTCTCTTTCTCTCTTTCATTCCCATTCCAGAATGAGTCCGCCTCCGGTCACCATTCTGGGGTCGGGATTGGAACGCCGGGTTCTCTCTTTCTCTCTCTTTAGGAGATTGACGAAAAGAATAGAGCGTGGAAAGAGAGAAAGAGAGGAAGACAGTGAGTGAGAAGGGGAAGAAGAGACAGGAGAGTGAGTTTTGGGTGTGGCTGCTTGCTGTATCCACGAGAAAAAGATTTTTTTTCGGATAATCACGGATCTACAATAAAGAATTTTTCGCCGGTAAATCGCGTTTTTATATATCATTTCGTCATAATTGCGAATGAAACTAACAACTGAGGAGACAATAATTTACCGATAAAAAAACGAAGATCGAAATTGAAGTTCTTATCACAAAAGACGATTCCTTAAATTTTATATTTATAAAATAGAGCACATCACTCCTCACAGTTAAATTTAATTAATTTAAAAGTATTATATTTATTATAAAACACCTTAGAATAGCAGGAATACTAAACTTTATAATACGACCAAGGAAACGAGGAAACGGAGAAAAGAAACAGCACGGAGACGAAGCACACCTCCTTAAAACGGTGTAAACAATTCGAGGCGAAAAGGTTTGGATATTGACAATTCAGTGATATCATACGACTCCGCGTATTTCCGTAACTTTCATCATCTCCTTATCCTGTGGAGAGTGGGTGTAATGGAAAGAGCGATGGCGCATAATCCGTGGAACGAGAGAAAAAGAAAAAACACCACTCCTTCACTCCCACCCACACTTCCTTTCCCTCTTCCCTCGCCCCAGCAAAAAAAAATATACGCGAAGCAAGAACATTAAGAGGGCACTTCTATTTGATATACAAAATTTCCAGAGAGAGTATACGATTCATTTGTACAGCACGAGAAAATCCCTCATTCTTTCCCCGCTCTCCCTCCCTCTCCATCTTTCCCACTTATTATAACTCTCTCCAGTTGTTACCCTTTCTCCCTCCCCCCTCCCGCCCCCCCCCCCCCCTCTCTCTCTCTCTGCAGCCAAAACGTTCGAAGCGAATCCTCTATAACCACCCCAAGGTTTCACAAAGCAGCGAAACGGTCTCCTCTATACCTATATATAAAAAAATAAGATATGCCTGTGTGTGTGTAGGTGGTGCGGCCAAAAACCGAAAATTACGTATATTTCGTTTCCATGAAAAACACGGGAAACTTTCCTTTTCCCTACCCTGCCTCTCCCTCCTTTCTCCCCCTCCCTCCTTTCCCTCCCTGCCGCTCGCTCCCTTCCTCCCCCGCCGCCGCCTCTTTAACCCCTAAAGGCGCACACTACCGCGCAGTTTGAATTTCGGGTCGCATTTATTGCGCCCGGAATCGCGGGGCCTCAAAAAGCCGCTTTCATGTAATATTATTTTTTATTATTATTATTATTTCCTCCTGCTTAGACAAGCAATCGTGAAACAACTACGACGAAATAATTTCGAGAGAAAGAGACAAAAATATACAAACACAGGGGCAGCGCGGAACCACCAGCGGATAAAATTTGATAAATAAACGAGAGATGAGGAGGGAAGGTTTAGGGGGAGGAGGAGGGGGAAGGAGGAGGGGATAGCAATTGGGGAGGGAATCTGAGGACAGAGCTGTAGAAGAGAAAAACAGTGACCAGAGGGCATATGTGTATGAAAGGGTGGAGAGAAAGGAAATGGAGAGAAAGAGAAAAAGGAAGGGATGAGAGAGTAAGAAGGTGATTTCGGAAAAGGAGATAGAGAGAGAAAAAAGAATGGGATGGGGGTTGGGTTGAAACGGAAAGATGACGGAGGAAAAGAGAGAGAGAGAGGATAGGGAAAAAGGTAATCAGGAGTGGAAAAACGAGAACGGGAGAGGATTCGGGGATGAGAGTGCGAAAAAGCGTGCAAAAAACTGCCAGAGAGAGAGAGAGAGAGAGAGAGAGAGACGAGAATGAGGTGTACGAGGTGATGCTTAAGCGAAAGATATTAAGCGAAGAGAGGCATGCGATAGATATATAGGGAGGAGAGTGCGCTGCGAGGTAGTCGGTTTGGGATTCTCTCCCACTCTACCTCCCCCACTTCACCTCCCCCACTCTACCACCTCCACTCTACCACCTCCACTCTACCTCTCCCTACCATACCTTCTCACTCTGTCATCGGCCCTCGATTTCATCCCCTCTTGCAAAAATTGGGCTCTCCTGCGGTTTATTTTTAGCTCGCTGCTGCATAATCGCTCCGATTCGAATCGGATATCGAGTATCGCTCCATATTAAGCGCTTATCCGGAAACACGTCATGATAAAACTCGGAACTTCAGGGAATTTTTGAGAGAGAGAGACAGACAGACAGACACAAAGGATTCGGTAATTACGAGAAGTGAATCGAGTGACTATCGTTGATGGAAACGGCATTCGGAAGAGTGGGAGAGTAGAAGAGAGAGAGAGAGACAGAGAGGGAGGGAGGGAGGGAGATGGCCGCTCTGCTGAACAGAGGGACACCGACAGGAAGCATATCTAGCAGAAGGAAAATAAAAGACAGGAGAGTTTAGCGGGGACAAAAGAAAAAAAGCGAAGAGAAGGAAAATAAACAGTCGATTTTCGAAGTAACAGGAGAAAGAAAACAAGGGGAAGAGGAGGATGGAAAAAGAAAAATAGCGAAAAGATGGAGAAGAGAGGTGAGGATTGAGGATATGGGGCCGCAGGGTGCAGTCGAAGCGCTGATGCGATAGATTACGAATAAAAACCCTCGTAAAAGCCCTTATCTAGGGATACGTGTCCTGCTAAAGCATCGCGAGGTCGGTCCATAGAAAATTTCACCTCGTTCGACTCGACGCATTTTTTTACGAAAACAAAAGAAGCAACTTTTACCATTGTTAGGAGATTATATATATAAACGCCCCTTAGGCTGCCTCCAAATTTCAAGAAAGAAATAAATTTAGTTGCTATAACTCGAAGGGTGCAGAAGTAGTTCACCGGACGCGAGAGTGTGACGGACGGACGGACAAAAATATTACATTAGCGAATTTGAAAAACACATTTAAATGTAAAGGAGAGAAATGGAGGAAGAGTACAAAGGAAAAAGGAAGATGAGGAGCTAATAAATTAGGGAGAGGAAGGGATATAGCGAACGATGGAAATAAGAGATGGAAAGGAGATAATGGGTGAAGGGTCTGTCGGCTCTCCAACAGTCCCTTTTTGATAAGGGTAGGAGTGCTCTGCTGATAGATACGGAGGCAGGGGACATGACAAAAATGAAACGGTATGGGAGGAAGGTGGAAGTAGATCTAGAAAGCTGCAGAGAGAGAGGGAGAGAGAGTGAACATAAAAATCAATATGACGCCAGAGACGCCTCCTTTGGCCTTTCCTTACTCTTAGCCACCATCGCGGCAACGCCAAGATACACACTCTTTATCAGACGGCCACGGACACTTCTTATGCTTTGATTTAAAAATGGATTATTAAATAAAAGTCAGAAATTTTTTATCAATATCAATTCCCGATAAAATTTTAACCTCATATTCCACTTAGCGCCTTCTTACTTTCGGAAGATGTGTATATTAAGATTTTCAAAATGTGTCCCTTTTATTCTCTGTGTATTACGAACAATCTATATCGATGTCCATAAACGAAGAGTATAAAAATAACGCCTTTGGAGATGAAGAAATAAAAAAAGGATATATCTTTCGTATAAAAAAGAATTTAATATAATACTTGCACATTGTTAACTAAAGGTGTCACTTTGACACAAATGGAATCAAACTAGCTTTGTAAACTTCCACTTTAATTTATTTTCGCTGCAGCTGTTACCGTGAAATTAGACTGAAGTGTATATCTGGAGATCGGGTTTGATTTCGTTTATACTGGTATATTTATAATGGTAAATTATAGTACACCAGTGTGAAAGATTTGGGATTTTCAAATGCACTTTTTCTTTCGTTTTACAACGTTCCAGTTCCACCTGTTCTAAGCGTGAATATATGCAAGATTAGATTTATATTCTTAATGACTCATGTGACAGCTTAGTTTTTCAAAGCAATTCTTAATCATTTAGGCACTCGAAGCAATTTAACTTTTGTTGAAAGCAGCTTACGTGCGCTTAAGGTTTCTAAGATAAAAATCAATGAAAAGTAATAATAATAAAATATTTTAAGTTGAAATCATGAACTCTATAAATATGTGCATTCATTTTATAATTCACGGAATATTGAGCCAATTTTGCGGAAAGTTAACTTTTTATACCTAATCTGAAAAATGGCTATTCAAGGAATACAGATTTACCAACTAGCAATAACATCGAAGAATAATTTGAAAATTCAGCGCAATAAATCGACAAGTAATACCATCATATATAGTATTTAAACAAAAGACGTGAAATGAGCCATTAAAAACATCTCCTCGGAGAAATATCATATAGAGATCGGTTTTTAGTTTTTGCGTACAAGAAATAAAGAGCATTTCAAATATGACAAAACAACGAGAAGTATTATAATTTTAACTTGATATGATGAATATAAAAAAAATGTTTCCTAAGGGGTCGTTGGTTAAAAATATAAAAATGTCATTGCTAATAATAACAAAAATTGTCGCGAGGACTAAAAATTATTTTCGAAGCAGTTGAAGGCTTTTTACTTTAGCCTCCATTCCGCCCGTCATTTTTTTCATTCTACCTAATTGTGAATTTATTAAAAGTTAAGAGGATCTTCGAGGGATACCATCATCGCACAAAGAAAAAGAGACAGCTCCAGCAAAAGGTGGCCTAGCGATCGCCGAAGGAGAAAGAGCAACGTGACGACCATAACGCGATTGATACTAATGCCCGAGCACAGTTCGTCAAGTGTTTTCCGTCGAATCTGTTATCGCTTACGATTGCGCGTAGCAGAGGAGCAAGGCCACCCCCTCCCGTTAATTCCGTTTCCCTCCCACGAGAGGGCAGTCGGAGGAAAAAAATGAATCGCGAGTTCCAACAGCATCGACGATGGTGAATTAATTCCTGCCTCCATTTAAATAAAACCACGGCAGGCTCAACGGCCCCCTCGGAATGAAGTGGAAATCCCTACAAACAACAAACTGAGCTCCCGGAGTGAGAGAAAGAGAGAGGAAGGGGAGTAGAGGGAGAGGAGGAATGATGGGGAGGTTAGGGGAGAGAGAAAGAGAGGAAGGGTAGTAGAGGGAGAGGATGGGGAGGTTAGGAGAGAGAGAGAGAGAGTCGACGTCAATTTGAGGAACAGATCTCAAAAATTCACTTTCAGGAGAGGAAATGTTATCAGTTCGGATTCAAGATATTTTAACGATATTTTTTATAAAAATGGTACTTGAGACGCATCCGCTGTAATCACCAACATTAACTGAGCAATATCTTTGGAAGGGAGCACGTAAATGGGAACCGTACTGAATAAGAAAACCTATGCGTATTAAGGTGGAGATGAAAGGATTATAGGTATTTTTGGCGCGATTATTTCAAACTATTTTATGCAACATTAATACAATATACGACTCAAGCAAAAAACTTTTGCTGTATAAATAAATTCCGTCCAAATTAGTATTTCCTCCATCACGCCATATCCATTCAAAATACCAAAATATAATTGTAGCAGTGGCGCACCCATTGGTAGCTTCACGGGCTAGAGTTCCTCCCTTAAGAATTTGACGGACTATTTTTCGATTACGCCAAACATATAAATAGATAAATTAAAATTTTGTTAAGACGGCATAATGAGAAAGACCTAGATATTTATATATTTTTTGCAATTTCTCCTACGTCAACGTATTTTGTGATAATTTTTATTTCCGAAGTCAGCGTCAGAAGCACGCCGCTGACATAATGTAATGCCAACCATACGCAACTACTCAAGCTATAAACATCGAATCAAAAGAAGAAGAAAAGAAGTCACCGCAATAAGATAATGCTACGTGCCCTCATCAAAAATGTGAACCATAACCGGAATGCTGGCCGAATAATTCTTCTATAGAGAGCTAATGACTGATAGTTGATTCCCGCGTCTACTAATTTCCACCCACAAACCAACACCCCTTACGGGAATTCCTCTGCTTAATATTTCCCACATAACGAAAAGATCCTTGGGCGATTCCGGCGGCTTCCCACTTGATCCTAGCGATAGATTTTAATCCCCAAAACGAGATTTACCCGAGGGAGTTATAACGCCAGTCATCTCACGGGAATCCTTCCGAGGAAGAAGATGCGTCATGGGACACGAGATCGCTGTATCCACCGAGGCAAATCTCCTCTCCTACCCCCTCCATTCCTTCCCCAATCCCTACCACACAACACGTGCACAGGAAAGTTCGATCTCCCCTCTTACAAACGGGGTGATCCTCTCACTGACTAGCGGGTCGGCGTGGATTCTGGCGCTGTAACACATCCCATGGGACGGGATGGGTGACAGGGATGGAGAGGGAGGAAAAGATTCTGGAAGCGAGGGAAGTCATTAATTGGAGATTTTGTGATGATGAAGAGGGATAGAGAGGGAACGGAGGAGTGAGTGGCGGCGGGTGGATGTGGGGAGAGAGAGGGAGGGGGAGGGGGGGGATAGCTTGGAGTGGGGAATGGAGGTAGCGGAGGAAGATAGCAGTATTATTAGGTGGAATCCTGGGATAGAAGGCGTCGACGGCGGATGAGTGAATGCCGGGAGGGACGGAGGTCCTGGCGGGTAAGGAATCGACGGTAATCCCCGCTACGATGGAAGGAGCGGAGGGGAGGCGAAGGGGTTGGGGGAGGCGAAGGGGTTGGGGGAGAGGAAGGGGTTAGGGGGAGAGGAAGGGGATGAACCAAGAGCGGAAAGACAGTAACACGATGGAACTCATCGCGAACGAATACAAATCGTAACTGCTCGCTCCGCCCATATTTTCATGGTGAAAACCTTCGAAAGATTCCAAATTTGGGAGTGGATTTTTAAGTATAGGCAAAAATGGCCCGAGATATTTCCCTCACGCTACCTGAAACAATTTATTCCTGATTTAGGAAATCCCATCTCCCATATTTATGTAAATGTCTTTCAACCGCGATCCTTTTTCAGTGTAGAATCCATAACGATTTATCATATCATAGTTTATCAATAATTACAGCTAAAATAGTAAACCACAAGTTTTTCGAGGCGCATTCTCCAAAATGTGTATTCCCTAAATGATCAGGTTAGAGGGATTTGTTTAAGGTCTATGTTTTTGTCAAGCTGATCCCAAACCGAGTAATAAGCAAATTAAAAGAATAATCTAATTGGATCCTCTTGCATATAAATAATGTTAATCGTTGCATAGAGTCGTGAAAATAGCGTCCTCGGTATGTGAAAACCGCAATTCAGAATGCCACCTAATAAGATCAACCATAATTCGAGTCTCAGATGATTAAAGTTCTTATTCTCGTCTATAAAAACTCCTACGATTCCTCAAACATTCTTTATTCAAATCCTATAATCCTCAGATACAGATTTTTTCGAAAAATCTTTCATCATACTGCGTGATAAAATTGTGGCGATTGTTTTTCGCTTTCATAAACTAACGATTGGAAGATATAGGAGGTAGTTTCGAATCAATATTATCGTGATTATGCATTCTAAATCAAATGAGATTGGTGTCAAAGACCAGAGAACTAAGGCCTAGAGGAAAGGAATGGAGCAATGAATTTCATCTACTCAGATAATTTCATTGAAGTACAGAGATGGTAGGTAAGTGGCTGACTGGGTGGAAATATTTGCACTCTTAACGGATAAACTAAATAGGGTAAAAAGAAGAGGGATGCGCGTTAATTTAGGAGAAAATGTAATCTATCTCCGTAGCACTAGTTTTAACTTCCAAATTATGTAACAACGAACATACAAAACTTTTTAAAAATATTATATATTTATAGCTTGTAATGCCTTTTAAGCCCGTTTGACACGGTCGCACATTAGCTAGCATAAACGCTAGTCAGGAAATGTGGGTGTGTCAAACGAAAATGCCATGGCATTTTGACGTAATCGCATTTTCCTTGGCATTTTTGATCACATGGAAGGCAAATAGAACAGGTCCGATTTTTGCTAACATTTTTCTTCGCATGCCCAATCAGGAGCGACCTCCAATTCCAATATGGCGTATCGTCTGCTTCTCGATTTCTTCGCTTCAGTTGGAAATAAATAAAATAATTAAAATTGGTCAATGGTCTATATATAATTATTAAAAAACAAAAAAATGTAGCAGAAAATAATTCAAGTTGAATATTGAAGATAAAACCGCATATTCAATTCAACACGTACACATACAACACTAGCGCTGCAAGCCATTCGGTGTTTGATGATCGTACGGTGTGTGGATAGATTGCCTATTGTGTAAATACAAGATACGATATATATATTTTTATAAATATATAATATAATATTTATAATAATATATAAATATAGTTTTAAAAATAAAATTGCAATATATATATATATATATATATATATATATATATATATATATATATATATATATATATATATATATATATATATATATATATATATATATATATAGTAAACAAATCGCCATGGCAGAAAAGACGTGGTGTAGAGATTCCGTCAAGACCTTGATAGAATTGTACGAAGCAAATCCCAACTCCAGAGTGGATCCGGTTGTCGATTTCACTTTGTTTCTCTCTCTCTCACTCTTTCTCTCGAATTCATGCTATCAGAAATTCGACCGTGTAAAATGGTCGATTCGACAGAAAATTCGATGGTAGATGCGACGAATCGTAAACGAGATATGCGGGAAAATATGCTAGCATTTATGCCAGCAAACTGCGACCGTGTCAAACAGACTTAAAAGGATTAGTCATAGGCCAACTGCACTGGAAATAAATCTTCGTTGAAAAAAAGTAAGATTGCAACGCACAAAACTGTATGTGGGTGATCAGTTTTGAAGCTCCCTGGGATACGCCATAGCAAAATCCCTAAAATGTATTTGGAAAACGTACAATGACTAGACAAATGACTTTCTACATTTATTCTAAACCGGCATGAAAACATTTTCGTTGTACACTATTTATCTCTAGAAAATAAGCTATATAATGTTATCTATTATTATTTCACAAACACTAGACCGGAGGATCCCAATCTAAGGTTCCCAGACATTACATGTTGGCTCGCGAATTTAATGTCAATTATCCGCGATAATGTTTACAAATCAAGTTAAAGTGGTTGTGGTGGTAGGTATTTTACTACGGCCTTCAAGGGTGAGAACCAGGCTCTAAACCATTTTACTGAAAAGGGCTAATTTAATTATTACATTTTTCTGGACGGAATGGTTCAGTCTGTAATACACACAACTGTCCCTGTAAGAATTAAAAATAAAAACTGAATATATAAAATCCAAAGGTTGGAAAGCACTGTGATAAAATCGTTCTATTAAAAGTGTGTAAACAGCACAGTGATTCCAAAGGAAATTCCAGTATTACAGCTGGAATTCAATTTATGTAGCTGTAATGCTCACAAAAAGGCCGGAAAACCATGACAGCCGAAAAGCAACCTTTCTCAGCGTTATATAACCCAGAGTTCATCCTCAAAACAGGTGATAATTCGTCGATATAACGTGAAAATTAAGAGAAAAATCACAATAAAAAGGGCTCGTAGAAACCTGACGAAGACGACGCTCAGAAACGTAAGAATTGAGGGATAAGGCGGGGATTTCGATCGATGTACACCCTTCCCTCGCCAACCGCGGGGGTTATGTTCCTGAAAAGTACCGCGGTTGGTAAATACTTAAGTATATGGGAAATTGGGGGTTAGGTTCCACGGTTCGTATTACTATACCATATATTATTGATCACTTACCCTACTCGCTTATTTCTCACTTAAATACATTATATAAATATTACGAATACAATAACATGCTGTTCTTTCCTTACGAGCTCTCTGGTTTGGCATAGTCGAAACTCACGTAGATGAAAAATGTGTGACGAAAAACAATCACCGCCATCTATGTGCTATTAAATGCGAGAAATAGCTTTCCGCTGCATTCCGCTGTTCGGAACTACATATTCTATCCCAGAATGAATTCTTTTCTTTAAGAATTTCTTCAAACGTATCACACTATGCATAAGCCAAACTATTGAGTAAAACAATTACCAACTGAAGGATTACAAACGCCCTGTAGGTAACGGAGAAATTACGTGCATACTACGACGTACATCACATCATTTTATACAATTTACTACGGTCTTCTAATCTTAGCCGGCGTTTTTTGCATTTAAACAAATATTATTACGCACAAATTCAGAAAAATATTAAACGTTTAATTTATTTAGTATGCTGATATGAATAAAACACAACTAAACACGTCGTGTGAACTTGCGGTGCGCGAAAAGCATGCGTATGCTGATGTGAATAATACACAACTGATCGCCTCGTGTGGAATGTAGAGACTTGTGTCGGGCGAAAAGCGTAATCGTACATTACGGCAACAAAGTAATAGCAAGCAAGTCAGAACAACAACATAGCCTTTGTGAGTGAGTGCAGATGACAACAAAGTCATACGATGCACGGGATTATCGTGTTGAATGCAGTTGTGGTGCGCGAAAAGGATACGTAATCGTGTCAGCACGGCAACAACGTAATAGCGAGCAAGTTAAAACGACAACAAAGTCTTTATGAGTGAGTTAAGATGACAACAAAGTCATAAGATGCACGGTATTTAAAAGTTTTCTTGGTCCGAACCGTGGATACACACGGGAAATGTCCGCGGTTGGGAAGGGTGGGACTCAATATGTAGACCGCGCATAGTCGAGGGCCGCGGTTAATAAACCCGCGGTTGGAGAGGGAAGGGTGTATTTACACACTAAGGAGTTTTGCTGGCTCTGAGCCTCCAACGGATGAAACAGAGGGCCTTAGAATGGGGTGTCTCGTTTGATTCGCCCCGCGCGCCGTGATCCATGGCAACGGCAAACATTTACAGTGCACAAAAGGTGCGCGCCCACATAAGCTCGAGCGTCCGCCGCCACCCGAACGCGGCTTATTGGCGATGTCTTAGAGAGGATGGGGGAGGAGGGAGAGGATGGGGAGGAGGGAGAGGATGGGGGAGGAGGGAGAGGAGGAAATCACAATGCGATAGGGGTGGGGAAGGGATGAAGAGAAAGGTAGATGACATTCGATGCGGGCTGCGCCTGTCTCATTCGACCCTTTGAAAAACAGGGACCTATCATATTCCAGAAGAGAAAAGTGAGAGTAAGGGGTAAATGGAACTATTTTCTTAGGAGATTAATAGTTTTATGGTAGTATCGGAATCACACCGAAGCATTATAATTTATTTTAATTTTTTAAAATGTATGTAATTAACCTATTTGATACTAGAAGAATGTTAACTCACCCCCCCCCCCCCTCTCTCTCTCTCTATATATATATACATATATACACACACACACACATGCTTAAAGAAAAGGACAGGTAATAATAAAGGTGGCAACAAGGTGTTGTAGGGGAGCCCAGTGGACACTTACCTAAATTGGAGAGCCACTGTAGGTGCTGAAGAAACACGGAAAACACAAAAAACACGAAAAAGACACAAAGTGAGCGGACGCCTTTCCTCAGCGACAGAGAGAAACGTACGTTAGGTAAGTGTCTACTGGGCTCCCTCCAACAACTTGTTACCACCCTTATATATATATATATATATATATATAAATACTTAAGGAAAAGGAAAGGTAATAATAAGGGTAGCAACAAGGTGTTGGAGGAAGCCCAGTGGACACTTACCTAGAATGAAGAGCCGCTGGGGGTGCTGAGGACACAGCACCCCCAGCGGCTCTTCATTCTAGGTAAGTGTCCACTGGGCTTCCTCCAACACCTTGTTGCTACCCTTATTATATATATATATATATATATATATATAAGATAGCAACTAGTAGTTGAGAGGGATAGGAGCGAGCCAGTGGACACTTACTTGGTGTTGTGGACGTCCATAGCGATAGAGGAAGGCCTTTGTTTGAGCTTTCGGGCATCCGCCCTTTTTCGGCACAAGAACTAACAATACACACACACACACACACACACACACACACACACACACATATATATATATATATATATATATATATATATATATATATATATAAACTTACGGAGGAGGAAAGGTAAATGAGAATATTTAGGGCAACTAGGTGTTGAAGGAAACCCAGTGAGCACTTACCGGAAGGAGAGCCGCTGGGGTGTAGGAGAGATATTTTTAGAAGTTACTGGAGCTTTCGGGATGATCCCTTCGGCAGCACAAGAGAGACACAACACCTAGTTGCCCTACACACACACACAAACACACACACATATACACAAACACATATACAGAAACACAATACATTATAGACATATGCTGTGAAGGAGATATCAAGAGGAGGAGGAATAAAATTCAACCTCTGAGGGTTAAAAAAAACTCTCTCCAGCCACTCCACTCACCCAACTCCTCCATGCACCGCTTATCGAAGTTCCGCCCGCACCTGCCCCCACGGGGGCTTGGACCTCGGCACAATGGGCCCCCGTAGAGAATAATCGCCAGGACACCGACAAATAAGCTCCACGTATAAAGGATGCCGACAGCGACCGCGTTCTCAAAAAATCCACCCATGCATCGTCCCATCTTTCCCACCCTCTCATCCATCTCCCTTCCTACCTTTCACTCTTAGTCGATACCCAGCCGCTGATATTTAAATAATGACTAGTTGCCATATCCTACCTCTAACCCTTTCTCCACTCACCTTCTTCATATAACTTTCTTCCATTGCCTCGCTCTAGGCCTAAATATATGTACTTTATATACACACACACATACACATATACATACATATATACATACATACATACACACACACACATACATATATATATATATATATATATCATCAGTCTTTTTCAATCCACTGACGGATGAATGCCTCCCCCAGACTCTTCCAGTTTTCCCTGTCAGCTGCTTCCCTCCTCCAAGTTTGCCCCAAGAACTTAACAAGCTCTCTGTCCCACCTGTCCTTCGGTCTTCTTTTCGGTCTCTTGATGATTATTGGGATCCATTCGATGACACTGGACGTCCAACGCTGGTCATTTCTTCTAGCAATGTGGCCCGCCCACTGCCATTTTAACGCCTTCACTCTTCTAATCACGTCACGGACTCCCGTCTTCTTTCTTACCCAGTCGTTCCTCATGCGGTCTCTTCGGGTGATCCCTAACATGCAGCTCTCCATACTCCTCTGTGTTGTTTGCAGACGCTGTATCATTCTGGCATTCATGGTCCATGTTTCACAACCATATGTCAGAACAGGCAGAACACATTGGTCATACAGTCACCTTTTTAGGAAAACTGGAATATTTGATTTGAAAGGTAGTTGCATTCTTGCCAAAAAGCACTCCATGCCATCTTCACTCTCCAGTTGATTTCTCCAAGAAGCGAACCATCAGTAGTGATGAGCTGACCTAAGTACACATAGCTGGTTACTTCTCCGAGTTCTGCTCCGTTGATATGTATCTTCTCAGAATTTGTGAAGGAGTTGTACATAACCTTTGTTTTATTAAGATTCATCTTAAGTCCAGCTTCTCGGCTTCCTTGCTCAAGCTCTTCAGTTCTTCCACGGAGCTCTTCTGGGCTCCCTGCGAACAGTATGATATCATCTGCAAAGCGCAGGTGACTCAGATGTTCTCCATTTACCTTTATGCCTTTTTCCTCCCAGTCTAGCGTTTTGAATAGTTCCTCTAGAGCTGCTGTAAGTAACTTAGGGGACATAGTATCTCCTTGTCTCACTCCCTTTCGGCCTTAAAGGCACTCGTCTCTTCATGCAGCTGGACAGATGTTGTCGCATTTTCGTAGATATTATTCATCAAGTTATGTACGTTTCTTCTACTCCTTGTTTCTTTAGTGCACGTAACACCGATGAAGTTCGGACAGAGCCGAATGCCTTCTCGTAGTCGATGAAGCACATACATTGAGGTAATTCGTACTCCTTAGTCCGACTGATTACCTCTCTCACGACTTGGATGTGGTCCATCGTGTTATAACCACTGCGAAATCCATCTTGCTCTCTGGGTTGGGCAGAATCAAGATGGTTTTGAAGGCGCATAGTGAGTATTTTGTGGAATATTTTGTAGACTGTTGGGAGTAGGCTGATCGGTCTGTAGTTATTTAAGTCTTCTTTGGAACCTTTCTTGTGTGTGTGTGAGTGTGTGTATGCATACCCGCCTAAATAACCTTACAGATACAAGAATACGGCACTTAACAACGACTTCGATCGCGCTAGTCTCTTCAGAGATCAAGGGATACCTTACCTGGATTAGGTAGTTTGAGTTTTTCCTCCGAAAGGATTTTCCAATATAGATGCGCAGTCGGACCGGAATTTTTCGATTTTTTTTGTTCACCTAGAAGGATATCTCGATAAAGTAATCGATTTGCGGATTCTCACGAAACCAAGTTCACGCGAGTTTGAATAATTATTAATACGAGTCGGTCCGAAGCCGCGTATTAAAAACCCTAATTCTTCGGCACGTATAATTTAAGTCGCAACGCACGGCTGCGTGGATCATGATACAAGTGATGAAAGTAATCCTTGATAAAAAATACTGATGTCATATAACGAGCGAGCTTGCAGAGGAAAAACCGCGCGAATAAAAATTAAAGGGAAATTCGCTCTCGTTCCCATATGCGCCCTTGAAAACGAACGGCTATTCCCGATCCAAAGATGAGAGGCCATTTCAACTTTCGCCGCTCCTACTCCTCGCCTCTTCAAAACCCCTTTTACCCGTTGGCAGCCCTCTCTCTCTCCCCCCTCTTCCCTCCTCCTCCTCCCTTAAGCCCCTATCCCACTCCCATTCCTGATTATTTTGCGGAACCCGGAGTGGGAGGCTAATGGCGGCCCGGCGAAAAGGGATCGCAGGGCGGCAGCCCAGACACGCTCCCCGGCCCATTCGCCCCTTTTCCTGTCGGCGCCATTGATGTAAACATCGCACACACTGCCACTCAGCAGCACGATTTTGAGACGCAGGAGAGAGTGGAGAGAGAGAAAAAAAGAGGGCGGAGGGAGGGAGAGGCTAGGATACACTAGGTGAAGGAGAAGGGGTTGTGAGGGAGGATGGAAGTTGCGAATCTGGAGGTGGCTGTTCGCAGACGTCTCGAAAATTCCGAACGAGGTTAAGGAAAAATTTTGGAAAAGCGATTCCGGTAATTTTTACGCGGACATATGACAACAAAACATCTTCGAACTGATGGCTGTTAATAGTGTTGAATTGGGTTTATCTGGCCATCACACTTTTGGGATGTAAAGGATTTTCTTTGGGCGTTACTCGTGAAGGAGATTTTTTGGAGGAAGTTGATACTAGTTTGGCTAGCCTGACCCCGGCGCATGAGAAATACACTATTCCGCGGCGAGAAGATTAATCTGCCTCGGTAGTTCAGTGGCAAGTGGAAGACCCGACCAAGGTAGAATTTTTCTTCTGCTTTTTCAAGAATATCTTTATCAATATCAGCAATTCACACCTTATCACCGTGAGCTTAATAATAAAGACGAATACATAAGTTCACCCCGAACGAAGCATTCGAACTTGAGGCCCTATCAAAGTGAAGCAAACACGCTGTAAAACTCTCAAATACAACGAATATCTCAATCAAATAATTGATTATGCATACATTTCATGCCACGAAACGATGGAAAGGAGTTTAATTTCAGTAGAAAAGTTAGACATTTCTTCGGACCAATTAGTATTTACAACCTTATTATGGTTTTGCTTCTTTAAATTTCAGTATATTTTGAGGATTTTTAATCTACGGCCATCAAAGAAATTAAGTGTAAGGCATTACGACACGCGACGCCATTTACATGTCGGATAAGCCGATAAGCACGCATACAAACGTACTCTCACCCCTTACGCATCCTCCAGATCAAGAGACTCGAGCGCTCTGTTTATCCTCCAAATGTATTCGAGTCGCTTTATCATCAGCGATCACGAAGCATTCCCTAGCGATAAGAGGAATGCGGTTTAAAAGCAAGGAGCGGGATTCTAAGCCACGAGGGACGGAGAGAGAGTACCATCGGGAGGGAGGGACTTCCATTTATAACTCTCACCTATGCTCTCTATCTTTCACTTATTCGAGCGACCTCACGGTGGCGCCGCCCACGAAAGGCGACCGCGAGGGAAATCGACACAGGCGCCTCACAAGGACTCTGAGATGAGGAAGGAGACTGCTGCTTGCTGCTGGCGGCAAATCCCTTTCTACTGAGAGGAGGGAGTTTGAGGGAAGGGAGAGACGTACACGAATAAAATGATTTTTAAAGACAACAAGATTTGTTTCTATCGTCCATTTTTCTAAATGCTTTTCCACATTGACATTTTCATGCAATATTATCAGAAAAAACCCGAAATATGTAGAAATGGATTTAGGAGTATCCTATTCAAATACCTTAAGAAATAATGCCAGGCACTCGATAAATATTTTTAATGAGGTATAAAGGAAGTAAAATAAAGATGCAAACAACTTATGGTAGCATAACCTCGAAAGCAACTCAGTTAAAAAATATGATTCTGGCAGATGAGAATGTGGTATAATATTCTTACTTATTTCAGTTTGGAAGATGTTAAATTGTTAAATTCAAAGTACAACTGTAGAGTTAAGAAAAGGTAGAAACTTTATAACAAACTGATAAGTGAAATGAGTTATGATATACCTACTATCATAGAAAATGGTAAATCTAATTTTCAAATAAATTACATGCAGTCCGACCATTTTAAATGAGCATATTTTATACCAAAAAAAATAAATACGTATTTCCATTCCTCAAAATGCCGAAATAACTTTTAAAACACTCATCATTGTACAAACTCGGGACATGAACAGAAGAACCGTTAGAAGAATAAGTTTTATTTTCCTAGCGTCGATTTTTGAATGCACGTCTAATTGACCCATAAATTCGTTTTTAACGTCAAAACTTCGAGTTTACTGAAGGTAAAATCGTTCGACGTCATGGCAAACCTCATTGATGGATTTTCGCGAAATTACGCAATCCTAATGGGACTGAGACTTTAGTATGGATTATTTTTCTTACTTAAACGATGTAGAAAAAGAAAGGGAGGAGGCGGGGAGGGAGAGAAGGTAGATAGGAAGGGAGGGATAGAATTAGAAAATGACGGGAGGAATAACTTGAAGAGGTAGATGGAAGAAAAGAGAGCGACAGATTGGGAGAGGAGGGAATGAGGGAAATGTCTAAATACACTATTCAACAAAGTAACAGAAAAGGCTTTTATCATTTTTAGATAAGATATGAGCTCGTGACAAAAGCAATAGTGAGGCAAACTGATTCGCCTAATTTTTTTTCTTATTAAAATTCCGTCATTATCTTGACGGGCAATTACACTGGTACGTAAAATATTAGGTCACAAACGAGATTTAAAAAATGATGCGACAATAACTGCTTTCGATTCAATCCGAACGTAACTAAATTGATAACGACTTACAACTGTTTTCAAAAGGTTAAGGCCATTAAAAAGTTGAAATGATACATATTCCAGCTACATATAGGCGCGGAACCTATTACGGATTTGTTATAATCCGAATTCGTAATGCCCTCGCGAGCAGATAAACATTATCCGCGTTCACAGCTGCCGAAAAGGTTTAGGTCACCGATTTTCGGCGCTGCAAAAGCGACCCTTAAAAAAAAAATAACTCCCTCTCCATCCTTTCATTTCCAGCCCTCATACTCCATTTTCCCAAACCTCCGATTCCCCCAACCTCCCCTTTGCATTCCAAACAGGTTGATCTGGACGAAGGAAACACCGTCGGAATACATATAAAAATAACGCACGGCGCCGCGTAAACGAAATGCTTCAAATGGGCGGCGAGTGCATTTGACAATGCACTCTCTACGTGGACCTTCCCCCTTCCTCCTCTATAACTCTCTCTCTCTCTCTCTCTCTCTCTCTCTCTCTCTCTCTCTCTCTCTCTCTCTCTCTCTCTCTCTCTCTATATACATATATATATATATATATATATGTATGTATAGATCGCTCCGCCCCCACCACCACCTCCCGATGGAATCACCGACGGTGCCGAGCCGCCCGCCCTCTGCCAGAGAACGAATTTCAATATTGCACGGAATAAACGAATCAAATGGATGGGCTTTCGACGAGTGGGATTGAGTGAGGGGAATGAAGGAATGGCGGGGGAGGAAGTGGGGGAGGGAGCGGAATGCTGATTTCGCCGCAGCGGAGAGAAAGAGGCAGAGAGTGAGAGAGAGAAAGGTAAATGAGAAGAGGAAGAGAAGAGATGGGAGACGAATTAGAGATGGAATTTAACGCAGAGAAATTTTGTTGAGATAAAAAAATCACAGCAGAATGAATTATCATTCATATCTGGTCACATTTTCAGTGAGGACTGTAATCGAAATGATAAATTAATGTAGTGGAAATGTTTTTTCTCACGAAATGTAGTAAAATTTTCAAATAAATTAACATACATTTACAACAATAATATTGCGTAATATTAAACAAATTTGGAATACAATATTATTTATATTTGAGATACCAAAATATCCCATCAAATCTAAGCTTAAGAAACAATACCAAAAATACTGCAGTGCGGAAGATTTCGCCAGAAAATTATAAGTAAATAATTGCTCATCACTAGAGTTTATAAAATAGAGAAGATAAATAATTTAATATCAGAGGCAAACATTATGTGGCATTAAAGCCGTGAGGAATCTTTTTTCGACAACCGCAATAAACATTTTAAAAAGTTGGAGTGTCGAAGGAATTCCTTGTCTGTGTGTAGTCAACATGAAATATAAGGTAGATTTTCGGGAGAAGTTTCTTTGATTTACGAGTTCTTCACTTAAACTAGTGATTAAATGCCTTTTCACAAGCACCAACAGGCTACTTGCGATTTTGCGGATGTAATGTTCGCCGCCGCAATAATATCTAATCTTCGAACAAGGTGGAACATATAAAAATTTTAAAAAATCAGACCACCAAGGTCGAGTCTCTAAGACGGAGTAAATAATATCATGAAGCAAAAATGACGCAGACAATGATTTGCGTACTCGTCGTTGCCGCTCTGCATATCCGCTGGTAATCCGCAAAAAATCAAGATATGAAACTTGATTTTTAAAAGCGAAGTTCTATGTGGATAGGTCGGAAAAATAATAGTGTTCCACGAAAACGTTAACTCTCCAAACGCACGAAAATTAGTAAATTAAAAGTAATAGTAAAAAATCGATTGTCCCACTTTCTATTTCTATATATTTTACTGACAACAATAATACAAAAACTTTGCTAGTTATGACAGTGAAAACCGAAAGCAATAACGATAAAACGATAACAGCCATCGAGAAAAGTGAACGTACGGAAGAAACAAGATGGCCGAATAGAGAAACGAACAAGTGACAATAGGGGAGGGAGGGGGCAAATATTACTTACAGGAAAAGGAAATTAACACAAGGTACAGAAAAACAGATGGGAGCGCACGACACTAAGGAGTCTCTAAAGTAAAACTAAAACGAGAGATTACATTGTGTAAATTGCAATTTGCGAGAAAAATGATAAATATGGAGGAGGAGAGTCGTTAGAGCGAGACATCAGGGGAAGGAGAGAAAGATGTGAAATCCAATGAGAGGGAGATGCGAGAGAGGGGAGGGAGGAATAGGGGGTGAAGAGGAGGGAGGGAGGGAAAAGAGCGTTCGAGGGCGAACCAGACGGCGCTTACAGAGAGAATTTCCAATGCAAGGGCCCAAATGGATTTTCAGGAGGCATTCATCTCTCACGAGAAGAGAGGAAATGGGAGATATTGAAGAGAGGAAGAGAAAGTAGGAGATAGAGAAGGCGAATGGAATCCCGGAAAGAGGATTAGGGAGAGGCGAAATTTACCGCCCAAGTGAAACATGAACTTAATGCAAGTTGTTTTGAATGACGCGAGAGGAAAATAAGGGAATAGTATGGGACGAAAAATTAAGAGCAATTATAACATACGATTTCTTGCCGGTATATCGATCGGACGCATTCATATAAATTGATCAATTTCATCGCATGAAGAAGTTATTTTTAGAGTACTTGATTTAAATATATATATATATATATATATATATATATATATATATATATATATATATATATATATTGTAGAACATGCATGAATATTGATATTGACTGTTATGCCATAAAATAACTTTAACTTAAAATTTCTCAATTCAAATATAGAAGACTAGGTGTTGGTTGCCCATTAACGCGTTGAAGAAGGTGTAATTAAGGAAAAATGTATATTTTCTTGTCAAAAAAATTATTTACATATCAAAAACAATAACTATTTTATGAAAATCTGAATAATTTCCAAAATATAACATTCTCTTGTCTAAATTATAGGGTAAACCTACCCAATTTTCTGATATACCTTATCTCGTGATACGACACACTAAATTCACCACGAAATTAGGTACGTGTTCCACGTTTAGTTTGGGCGGTTCTCCATTGAAGACCAGCATGTCTCAATATGCTAACGAAGTTCTGAAGATCATGGGTCGCACCACGCTCATTTTCTTATGAGCACAGCAACGCAACGTGTTGAAGCAGGCAATACAAACAAAGGTAACTTATTGTCTTATTTATATAACATAGGTAAAGATTAATGTATACTCATGAACGCAATACTCCTCAGCGTGTACTCATTACGGTTAATTGTAGTTTACAAGTTTTTTGACTGCACTGCTTAAGAAAATGACCGTATTTCTTACGATTTCGTGGACTCAAAAGGAAAGAAAGTTCATACAGATGGATGCTAAAAGAAGACAAAGCTATCCAACAGAAATTCTTCAGATTGCAGTTCGGAAGGTTTTTGGAGCTCCAAGAAGCCTTAACACCTCTGAGGAAAACACATCTGTTCATGATAAAGTTGTTCAGCAAAGCCCTACTGACAACAAGCCTGAACAGTCAATCGACGACATCCTGCGCTTGCCAGATTTTAAACCACCCCAAAATTTCAAGCCTGCAAAAAAAGAAAAGACCCCAAAGCTTAAGTAAATCGTCCCAAGCAAGGAAAATCAACCACAACTGAGCCTACAGCCAAAGGCTTGAAGTCTAGTTTAGTAAATACGGAACCCAGTACCAGGGGGTTGGCCAAAATAAAAAAGAAGATAACTAAAAATAAGGACAAAGATGAATGGTTTTGCTCTTCTTGTCACGAAGGTTATGGCAGCGGCCGAAACAAAAGTCCATGGATCCAGTGTTCCTTCTGTCTGAACTGGTACCATGAAAATTTCCAGCCAGTTGATTCAACTAATCCACCCACAGTTTTCATGTGTAATGTGTGTGCACGCCTTGAGGAAAGTGTAGGTGACAGTAAAAGGGACTTACATGTTGTAGAAAGAAGAAAAAAGAAATTGTAACGAAATAAAGTATGCAGGCTCATGAAATTAGGTAGCCCATCACAGAATAAGGTACACATGTAACATGTTGATTAATCGAAATTAATTATGATTTTTGTTTGAGTAAAGGACTCTTCGCAGTAATATATGTTAAAAGAATGTCTGCCCCAATACTAGTAAATATATTAAAGTATTTCATGAATAATATGTGGTTCATCCGTCATCACGACATTAGGTAGGTTTACACCATACACGTTCGAAAATGATTCTACAAGGAATTAAGCCAGAAAACTACAATTTTTTCTCGGTAATCCTTCCTTAATGTTTTTGCACCTGTTTCACATCAGAATTACTGATGGTGATGAGTAAATGAGTTTATGATATCATTAAGAATTCGAGACGGCAAAATAATCATTTTAAATATAAAATGCCTCTTACGAGCAAATGAGTCACTCAGTTCCATTCACACGGAAAATAAATACAAATTATTCCAGTTCAAAATTTCGTTTTAGGAGGGAAAAAACGGCAGAAATATAAGACAATGGCAATTCTATTAAACGAGCAGTTGGTCATTTTCCTTCACCCCACATACGCAAAATCGGAAAATACGATAAAATCAGCATGGAAGTGGGCATCCTAAAACTCAAAAGGCGAAATTCCTGTTTGTGTTAACAACATCCTATATATGGCATGTGGAATTAATTGACACGGTTCAGTACGCGAAGAGGAGAGAGACAGACAAACGACTTTATTAAGGGCGAAATTGAGACTATATAGTCCCTTCTTACATTTAACCCTACGTCAACAGTTACAAAGGAGAATAAAAAATAATAATAATGTATGTATGTAATATATGTACATCTACACACAATTGCGCAGAAAAGAACCTGAAAGTAAACAAATAGCAAAACATACAGAGAGATAAAGAGGAAAACGTTCTCGGGCGGGGAGGCAGGACGCCCCACGACGAGATGGAATCACATACGCCTCTATGACTAGGGGAAGCTGTCACATTAGGCGGAGCTGCGGAGGGGGCGGGTCGGGAATTGGGGACGGGGGTGGTTAAATCCCACACGGTACAAGGTCTACGCGGTCTGGTAATGAATGAACATTTAAAGGGAGATAGATAGAGAGACGGAGGCGGTAACACGACCCGAGCGTCTCTCTGCGTTGGGGAGTGTTCATAGGAGAGGTTTGGAAGAGATGGAGAGAAAGGAGCGGGGGAGGGAGGGAGAGATACAGGTTGCGAGGTTAATGTGTGAGAGAGAGAGAAAGAGATAGGAGAAAATAAATGAGAAAGACGATAAAAGAGGTAAGATGAAACAGAAGAGAGATGCACACGAAAAGAGGATGATGGATAAGAGGAAAGACGAGAGATTCGAAAAGAAAGGAAAGAGAACGTGAGAAGTCTCCAGAAGATGAGTAGAGGAGAGAGAGAGAGAAATGGATGGATTAGCGGTAAGGGGAGAGAGGGAGAGAAAGGGAGGAGATATGTGACGCGGAGCATACAGATGCGAGAGCGACGCAAAGGGAGGGGGAAGAGGGCGGAGAAGGGAAGGGGGGAGGGTCGGTGGGGGTCGATAAACAAGAGGAGTAGGGAAGAGGAGGCGGAGGGAAGCAGAGAGGTGAAAGGACGTCGATATGGAGTGCACGGCCCAGGAAGGACGAGCGAAGAGAGAGGGCGGGGGGAGGACGGAAGGGAGGGAGGGGGGTGCGTGGAGGACTTTGCCCTCCTCCCTGACACCCCCTCGTAGGCGTCACCACACCGCCGCCATGTCATCCGAGAGACTCTCCTCCCTCCCCGCCCCTCAGACCCCTTCTCTCCGATACCCAACCACTCCCCACCGACAGCATACAGTTGCCATGGCGACCGCAGGCGCGCCATTTTTTTCACCCCGCCTCTTCCCTCGTTCCCGCCACCCCCTTTCATCCCATTCTGACCCTCCGCATACTCCCCTTTTCTCCCCGACCCCTCTGCACCCCCCTCCTGACAACCCCTCCGGTCTTACACGAGGGGATCGACGCCCCTCCCACATCGGGGAATAGGAGGGTGGTGGTGTGCAGACTAGGCGAGGGGAGAGAAGAGGGGGAGGGAGGAGGCGGGAGAGGGAGGGAGAAAGGGCGTCATGGGACCCGACGCGTGGACGCCGACGCTTCCGAGGGCCGATCGACCAACGTGCAAGTGAGGAGGTGGAGGGCGGGGTTGAGGGAGGGGGATTTCGTTGGAGGGGATGGGCAAATGGGGTTGGCTAGGGATGCACGGGGAGTGGAGTAAGTGGCAGAGCTACGGCGAGGAGAATGGGGCCGGGGGGGCGGGGGGCAGGGGGGGTTGGGAGGAGGCGACGGGACCGGAATGATAATGCAAGAGGGGTTTCGATGGATGAGCGGTGTAAAATGGAGGGAATTTTAGAGGAAGCGGGAGGGGAGGGGGATGGTGCGTGGAACTAAGGGAGGAGGGAAGAAGCTCCAGCGCGTTGTGCAAGCAACCAATGAAATCGGCTACTGACACCTCCAATGAGTCATCGGTTCGTCGAAAAAATCGCAAAAACTGATCTCGTGATTTTTGTTATTATTTTTTTGGTCGACGAGTAGTCGATAAAAAATCATTTCGGATGAATCTTAATCGCAAATCACTCGAAATGGGGGAAGAGATGTGGAAATCCAGAAAATAAAGAAATGTTCTTTTTTCCTGAATGGTCGTTTCGGGCGTGGGAGCGGTTCCAATTTTTTCGGCTAAAATAAAAAGAAAAACAAGCGAGCGCTCATTTCATGCGCGTGATATATACATATAGATACGTACCTATAGATATACACCCAGAAGCGAAGTGCAGTAATCGCGGCCTCTTTGTGGGCGACGCCGAGGATTATGACGCCACGAGCCCGCAAAGCGTCGATATGACGAATTCTTTCGACGGAATGTTCTTTTCGATAGGGGAAAATCATAAGAAGAGAAACTCTTGATTCACGCCATAAATTTGAAAGATTAGAAAGGTCTAGGAGAAGCGGCATAATTCCATATACGTATCATAAAATGCGTGACAGTGATTGTGACACGGTCATAATTTATTTCTCTATAAACCTATTTACAATGAGGGTCTCCATTTGGCACTTCCCCTACATGGGCAATGTCTAATGTAAGAGCTAATTTTATCGAGATAATCATGTGTATAATGTTTTTGAAATAAAAAAAAATTTACCCATTACGTATTTTTGAGGATGTTTAATAGCTGTATTAATTTTAGCTTAATTCGAAAAGGTACCCGTAAGTCGTGGCCAGATAGGTTCCTTGGACTTGGCTTAGAACAACAGATTAATCAATTACTTAATATCCACAGATTAATTACATAGCATTCGTCATAATAATGAAGAGATACAGGTGGATGAATAGCCAATAGGGGATAAGGTAGAAATAATCAGCTCATTTTATCGTCAATTCTTGAAGGGTTTAAAAATGCCAGTCTCGTACGACGACAGAATTTCAGGAACGAAGCGGATTGTATTAAAATAGAGAGATGGCAAGCGGAAGAGATATAGAAAGCACTATAAGGTGGTGTATGATAGTAATTGCGGTGTTTCCCTCGACGCAGGTGCCAAATGTAAACAGGGCTGCGAGGCGCCGCCCCCCCCGTAAGGGCAAACAGCGCATGCGCGAGGGGGCAAATAGACCGCGGGGCAGAAACCGTTAGAGAGAGGGAGGGAGAGGAGGTGGAGAGTGAAGAGGAGAGGTCGGGATCGAGGGAGAGAGAGAGAGGAGGGAAGGGAGAGTGAGAGAGAAAGGGAGACATGTTCGCTAATGGGAAGAGGAAAGCGAAAGAGGGACGTAGCGTAACACCTCATTATGTTTTTTGATGAGGTATATAAAAACTAGACAGGCAGTGACTAAAAGCAAAGCTGCTCTGAGGAACTTACGAGCAAAATATACTCTTTATGAAAGAATTTCAACGAATTGAGCTTGCGCGATTGTGTGATGATGCGAAAATTGCGATAAAAACAAGTGTGTGCCTGAAAAAAAATCGTGCAGGTCCCAAACAACGCAGTTATAGCAGACTAATCTCCCGGAGTAATTTTTATACAAATTTTTAATCCATTATTATTGATAAACCTTTACCTCATAAAACGTACATTTGAATAATCCAATTTAATTAAATACTTAATGATATATATATACGAACTAAATAAATAATATAGAAGAGTTTTATGATAATTATTTACTTCACTTCTTCAAAAGTGTTATTTCAATATCAATACTGTCAATATTTTTTCGCTGTGGAAAAACTGCTAGCAATAAACTGAAATATTCACATTTATTACACCATTTGAAAAGAATATAAGAAAAATGATTAAAGTAATTAAATGTATCTCTAGTTGAAAATATTTCGCTATGAATGAAAACGACCATGTTAATATTAACAATTGCCCCTTGCTTGAAGTCAAACCAAATATGGCGAAGTACATACTAGGGGCCTCCAACCAATCGATCGCGATCGACCGATCCATCTTTGGCCCTTTTAATGTCGATCGCTGAATATTGCCTCAGCGCTATTGCTTTTTATTGAATCAAGTGACAAATGTTGAGCCGATATAGATTTGAACTTACATTTGGAACTTTTTTTATCAAGCTATACAGGTGATTTCATAATCGTTCAAAAATTAAGAGCAATAGAAATGCTTAAATCAAATAATACAAATATCTCTCTATATCAGTTCTCGGAGCGTGACACAGAGTGTATCGATGTTTGTCGACCCTGAGTATGCTTAAGTGTAGCTCGATACGTGGTGTTCCAATCGCGAATTATTGCAAAAGTCAAACGTTTGAGGCTGTGACTTTGTGTAACTTGATTAACTAATTCAAGTTATGTTTTGGTTGATTTCTTCCGTCTGTATATTTATATAACAGCCTTTTTCTTCAAATTATAATAGATTAAAACTTAGTACTACATTGAATTATCCTGGTGGATGAAATTGTAATAAATTTTATTGTAACTAAAATATTCTCTTGTACAGAAAGAAAACTCGAATAAAACTTTATTCATCTACATCTACATGATACCCTGCAAGTCACCAGACTGGTGGGTGGCAGGGGGTGCAGCACACCAAAACCTACCTAATAACGTCCGTCGTGGGAATCACTCTCCTGTTATGATCCCGTATGGTCCTTGGGAAAAACGAGCTCTGATATCGCTTGGTCCTACAGTCGATCTCTCGTATTTTATTCTCGTGATCGTGCCTGCCCATGTACGTAGGTGCCCTAACATTCCTGAGGCCTCCTCTTAAGAGAACTTCCGACGTAAATTTCTTCAGAAGCCTTAACCTAGCGCTAATTCTGCGATCCTCTAGCGATATCCAATTCAACTCCTTCAAGAGTGATGTGACGATTAATTTTTGCTCATATTTTTGCTTTACGAATCTGGCTGCTCTGCGTTGGATTCTTTCTAACTCAAGTATCTGTCCCTTTTCGTACGGATCCCATATGCTGGAAGCGTATTCGACCTGAGATCTGACCAATGATAAATAACACGTTTCTCGTACCTGTTCTGTGCTACTTCTTACTATTCTGCCTACGAAGCCCAATTTCTTATTATCTGCGCCTACGATCCTTCGAATATGCATATTCCACGATAGATCACCACAAATGGTGACTCCTAAATATTTAACGTACTCTGCAGATTGGATATTCTGTACTCCGAGTCTAATTCATTGTTCTTACTCTTCCAGAAACTCAATAGGGAACATTTGCTGTGATTAACTTCGATTTTCCAATCTTGACACCATGCTGAAAGGGCGTTTAAATCTTCCTGGAGCGATTTTTTGGTCATCCTGACTCGTTATCTCCTTATATAAAACGGTGTCATCTGCCAAAAGTCATATTTTGCAGCGAACTACCGAGCAGATATCGTTTATATATATCAGGAATAGTAGTAGGCCTATGACACTTCCCCGTGGAACACCCGATGCGACTTTTACCGGGTATGAAGATTTCCCATCAATAACTGCTATCTGTTTTCTGTTGGAGAGGAAGTCTTTTACCCAACTCACGAGCGATGAAGGCGCTGACATCCGTGATGTCAATAGTGTTAACGTTTGGGATTTCGATAAAAATGGTGAAATAAAACGCGATCAGAAATAAGATGCTATATCAACCAATTGGCGGAATAACAGTATGAAGAACGCATGTATTCCTAAAACGATTACGAATGGTAAGGCTGAGGTTTATCTGAAAAGCGATAGTGAGTTGTTTAACTCGAATAAAAAGTTTGCGATTAAATCGTATTTACGTGTTAAGCAGGACAATTCATGTTATGACGCTGGTTTCGATGTATCTTAAAGTTTGGGAGAAATTTGCTGGGATCCCCCCTCAATCTCCCCTCCCCCTGCTCAACAGTGTCAAGGTTCACTCCGCTGGGTCGATCCTCGGTAAAATTATGAATGAATAGGTCTTGGGTGCTGAAAGGTTGGAGACCCCTGTACTATGCGAAATCAGTACATCGAAGCGCCGCATACAGGGACAATAATACTGCTTTACGATTCAAATCTGCATAAAAATCACATACCCTAAGCATAAAATTTTATTAAAGGACATTAATGTAAAATAATAATCATCATGCCACTGAAACGGCCATTAAATATTTAGAGGCACAGATCTGAATTTAATTAACAACTCATGAGGCAATGTGAGCTGTAGTAATTAAAAAAGGGACTGAAAGTATTAAAAAGTTTCTAAACAGAATTTTTAACTTGGAGAGTGTAAAAAATATCGCTAAAATTGAGAAAAACAGCAGTTTACTCGGTCCAATCCTATCTGCCCCCTACCTTAGGTTTTTTTATCTTAAAAAATATTACATACTGTAGGCAAGCGAGGAAAAAAATCTAACTGCTAGACTAAATTTATCTCCCTACTACGATCGGTTCTTCGCCAAAAAATGTAACGCGTCTCCGCTTGGAACCAAAGGGACATAACTTATCACAATGGGACAAAGAAAGAGAGAAATAAAATATGAAACGATAGGCGATCGAAGGATGAGAACCGTGCGCTAGGCTGATATTTTTTCACGGGAAAGGGTGGTCACCCGAGGATTAATTGTCGCAGAGAAGTGGGATGAAGGATGAGAGGGGCAGGGAGAGGGGGTGGACTGGATGAATGAAGAGGAGAGAGAGGGAGGGAGGAAGAGCGTGCTCTATAGGGCGACACGGGATGTGATCCTATTCACGATGCACCTAAGTGGAAATGTGAGGCAGGAGAGCACGACTCCCCAATCCTAAGTTCAATTCACCTAACCCTACGCTAACTAGACCGGGATAAAGACATACCTACTCGCCATACATCGCCACTGAGTGAGTATGGGAAATATTCTGGCAACTTCAGATATAGGAACGTATTATGATGATCTGTTAAGCCGATCGCAACGAAGCGACTGTGAAAAAAATTCTAGGCGTGATAAACAGTGGTACGGATATTCACTTCTGAACCTTGTTTATTTGTACGATCGTGTATATTTTAGATGGTCTTACGGAAAATACGTGATGGCGGTATACGATTCCGGGAATTTGCTTTGATACGATACGTTGGAAGTAAAGCGTCATAACTAAATGTTGTTTTCGATACTTGCGAAGGACACTCAGTTGCGATTAATGGAAAAGCGTATGAACACGAAATATGCACCAATAGGGAAAAGGTTATAAAGACATAAAACTGAATATCTTTTTTAAAAAGGAATCGGATTTACTTAGATTATGAACAATCTCTTAGCTTTCGCGGTGGATTTGAAAAGCGTTTTTTAACGCATCTGCCTTCTATCTATTTACATGGATCTGAACAAAAAGCAGGTGACATGTTATTAACATTTCAAAATGGAAGTTATTATAATTTTTGATATTATACATTAAAACAGACAATATATTTGTATCTCAATAATAAACATAGGTACAGATCCACTTGTTATGAGTTTCGTAATATTTAGATAATATGAACAAAATAATTTTATATGTTGAAGTAAGAGGTGGCCGCACGTTTTAGAAAAATAATAATTTTTTGAGAGAATTTCAAAAGAGCCAACTTTCACAAGTAACCTCTTGGAAAAGTCTAGGGGATTAATTCTCCCATCAAATTAGAAAATACTTCTAAGGTTTCTATATTTTAAAATAAAATCATCAAGGTTAATAATTTTTCAAGATCTAGACCACTGTCTCCCAACCTGGGTGCCGTGAAGTGTTCTGAAGGGTGCCGCAAAAAATATACCGTTTACCATTTTTAGCTTCATTTTGCATCGTCGGCTTTCAAAAATGCAAACCAGCGTTAAGTCGACCTTCATTTCGTCGCAAAGGCACTTCGAAATGAAAGGAGATACGGAGATTGGGGTTAGGGGTTCAACTTCACCACGATTATTACTGACGGTGGATAGGGAGGGGTGCCGCCAAATTCTGAAAAGTCACTTAAGGGTGCCGTGACTCTAAAAAGGTTGGGAAACACTGATCTAGACGTTCCAAAGTAAGTATCAAAAATTGATAAAGAACAAAATATGAATGACCATGGAAACACGGAAAAGTTTTTCTTTTAAGAAAGCGCGGAGAAAGTTGAATTTTTTTAATGGCAAGCATAGTGTATTACCAATGAAATGGAAGAACTTTGTGGACAAACAAATAAATTAATACGATTTATTCGAATAAGAAATTTCTTTTTATAAATAGTTTCACAAAGGATGAAACAAAATTCAGTAAGAACTAAAAACTGACATTAGGTTATACGCAGCTACGCAAAAACATAATTTCAAAACTGAAACTAGTATTAATAAATACAAAATGGAAACTGATCAGCCAAAGTTAAAAATATGCATGGACACGTCAATATAACAGAAAGTGTAATCATGTGAATAACTTTCTAACCATAAGCAGTCACACAGTTACGCAAAATCTATTTATACATAGATAGAAGACAATCGATGTCACCATTGCAGTATTACAAACAGATAACGTTTCAATCGCCTAGACACGACCAACTAACTGACCAAAATGGACACCACACATGCGCTACTCGAGATAAAAGAGGCTCTTACCGACATGGCTGCCACGCTCCGCGCAAGCGCAGTGAGATCTTCCGTCGTCCAGGGAAGATTGCAGTCGGTTATCCGTGGTCGAGACCAAATACTCGGCCGATGCAATCAAAACAGGAACGAGCGAGGAGGCAATCCAGAAGAAAGGAGAACGAAACTCTTACGGCAGAAGAGAATATTCCCAAAGGATGGATACTAATAATCCGATCGGATGATAATCCTGAGAAAACATTACATTTCAACGGAAGATTTATTCGTTCCATTTTTCCTGATGGAAAACGCAATCATACGCTGTTATGCGACTAATGTTTGTACATCGAGGACGAATGGACGGCAGATAAACGGGGAATGGACAGTAATGACTTATTAAACCCGGAAATTAAAGAAACCTCGTCTCCAGCTTACAAAATGATTTTCCCTGAATATCTTTATTGAAATTTATGAACAGAAGCAATATTAACTAAATGCCCGCACGAACTGCAAGTTTGGAGGATATCTCGGAAGGCGAATTATTCCTTCATTTGAAAGCCCATAAAAACAAAAAAAACTAAAGTACGAGTTAAAAAAAGGAACTATAAGGATAGAATCGCCTTGAAATTTAAAAAAAATTTCGCTACAACCCGAAAGAATCTTGACCGGCCATAACTTGGAGAACTTGGAGTCATCGTATCGAACAACCCGACAACTTACCACCTCTCTGGAAACAAAAGGAGAGCTTTAAGAGGAAATTAATTAAGAGGGTGTTAAGAGAGGCACTACGCAAATCGGGTGCGGAAAGGGAAAGAGGTTATGAAGGCGATCGAAAAGAGGCAGAAGCAGAAGAGAGATGAGCCGAGATGTTAGCAACGGACGGGACACGAGACCTAACTAACTCTGGGGCAAGGAAGGAGATGGAGCATCGGACTTCTCCTGTATCCAATAAAAGTGCAAAGGGAAAAGGCCCCGCAGTAATATAGAAGAGATTCATTCGCCTGTTTTGTGTGTGATGCCAAAAAGAAACAAGGAGAGAAAAGAGAAGAGCAAAGGGGCGTGTGGGGTGAGTTGGGCCGATCATGTTCTATTCTCGGGGAGGCTGAGGCGGCAGGGGGATGTTTGAGGAAAGGCAAATGTAAGTAGGAGGCGGTTACGGAGAGGGGCGGAAGGGCGAGGTCCGTCGGAGCGGGGAGAAGGGCCAGGCAGGTAGATAAAGAAGACCGGGTGCAGATGGAAAAGGGATGCGCACGAAGCTTATGGAAAGGCCTATTGGCGGAAGAAAGGGAGGCAGGGCAGGGAGAGGGGTCTTAAAGATATTATCTCTTTATTTTTTCATTCTTCCGGATTCAATGGGATGACAACTCCGTAGAATAGAGGCCTTGTGGGGAGGATAAGTATGAGAACACAAAGAAAAAAAGAACAAAAAATCAGTCGGGAGAAATATTCCATAAAAATATATCTCCCATGGAAATTTTCGCTCTCTGCATTTGTTGCCAATTCTGAGAGTATACTTTGCACGCCCCGAAGACCTTTTAGTACTTCAACGGTTGAGATTTTTTATATTTCGTCAAAATTCGTACACAAAATCGTGCATCGCATCTTTAAAATCCTTAACGGCGTATATTTTAATGTCGATTCTTTGGCTTTCGAAGCAGACGTTAGGTAACATTCATGGAAACATTCTCATTCAAAATATTAAATTTTACGCCAAATTTTTCCTCCCTCTCGACATTTCAGAATATTCCTTCGCACTGTCCGTTTCCACATCGGATTGAAAAAAAATAAGCAATTCGCCGCGGAATAAAATAACTTTGACTTGCGTAGACTCGCGAGACGCGTTACCTTCTTCGATAATTTATAAAGGACAAAAGAGGTATAGGAAATAATTTATCGACGACATTGGCAGATAAACGAAGAGAGACGGCAAGTCCTTTAAGAGCAAGCAAGTCTCGAAAATAACAAAATAAAAACTAAGTTGGCGAAAAGTGAGGAGGAAATAAGGAGGTAGGAAGGAGGAGGAAGGATGGGGTAGGAGAGGAGGGAAGGAGGGGGGGAGGGATGGAGAAGGGGGGAGGAGGGAAAGAGGTAAGGATGGGGGAGGAGGGAAGGATGAGGGAGAGAGGAAGAGTTACGTCGCGAAGAATGAAGCGACAGAAAGATACAAATAGAAATAACCCAGAATGGAATAGAAAGATGTTTTGGAGGGAATGGGAAGGAAGGGGGGGGGGGAGGAGGGAGGCTGCTTAAGGGCGAGAAGGAGGAGGAATAGGAGGATCATAAGGGACTACTTTTATGAAGAGGATGAAATGTAGCGTAAGAAGTGGAAGAGATGGGGCAAAGGGAGCGAGCAACGTGGGAGAGAAAAGAGGGGCAGGTGGGCGAGACTACGGCCGCCAGATGAGGGGGTGGATGAAAGAAAAATATACCGAAACTTCTTCCATCCGTTAACAGAAAAATTCGTTTCTTTTATGGAGAAAATTCAACGGAATGCGCTGATATCTTAAAAAAAGGATCATGATAAGAATTGTAGTTGACGTAAAGTTTGAGTCTACATAATTCAGTTTTCACAATAAAAAATAGAAAACGGGCTATAGCGAGAGTTACTTTATTTCTGTTTATAATTCTGTGTGTTCGACCAATACTCAATTTAGTTTCAACTGTGAAGTATTCGAGATAATACTAAGCAATAAGCGACACCCTAAACAGCAATCGATTTCACAATACCGAAATTACGCCGAAAGACTAATAATTCCCAGAATAAAATAGTTAAGACCATAAATTTCACTGCATGTAAAATCTAATTAGGTTTTACGAATCTACGTCATTGGGATTAAGTATCATGGGAAACATTTTGGATCACGAGTCAGCCTAAAACTGCAATATGACGGCAATTATTGTAAGAAAATGTTTAAGAATATTTCTACGGCAAAACTAATCCAAAATTGTGACTGAATCTGCCATCGACAGCAATGCATCTAATGTCCATTGATACCTAATAGGTATGTGGATCCTCAAGAGGATATCGGGAAAAATATGCGAAGTAAAATTTAGAAAAAAACGAGAAAAGTCGTGTCTCCAAAAATCTTCGGCCTTAAAAATGAAAAGTCTTGTCAGGGAATTATGCGAGCAATCGATTTACATGGCTATGGACTATCCTCCCGCATACTGCGTCCCGTCACGCCAACCTACCCTAAGAGAATATCCCTCTCCAGATATTCTACATCCCTTACCTGCAAGAACAGTGGAGCTCCTTAAACCAATTACCAGGACGCATTGGCGCACACGTCCCTTTACGGTCCGTAAGAAAGGGGCAGTGAGCGGAAAGAGGAGCCGCAGGTAAGTAAGGATCCACCGTTACCAGCCGCATTGCCCTCACCCTTCGGAAGGCCTTTGTTTCCCAGCGACCAGTTTAGGAGCAAGACGGCGAAGATACGCCAAC
The DNA here is from genome assembly GCA_036926305.1 of Uropetala carovei. Classification (NCBI taxonomy): domain Eukaryota; kingdom Metazoa; phylum Arthropoda; class Insecta; order Odonata; family Petaluridae; genus Uropetala; species Uropetala carovei. The sequence goes on from JAXCHB010000123.1 coordinate 6,873,581, forward strand.
GTAACTTTTCACTATTTCTATTTTCTGCCTTTCTTTCTAACCACACCTATTAGCAGCGATAGGTAAATTTGGCAGCCACGAGACTTTTTTATGGTAAAGTGAGATCAAGGGTGCACTAGTACATTCACCCTTTATTAGGGACCGAATAAGGCGGTGGTCCCCCTATTAATTTGCATCTCGATAAATTTTTGTTAAAATATACCAGTAGAAAATTGAAATTCTGAGGAAGGCTACACCGGAGAAGAGACAGCGACGTGGAACTTCTAAAATAATTTTTTTCTCCAACATTCTTGGCGTGTTTATGTTTCATAATTTGGACAAATTAATCAATGAAAGCGTGATTATCATAAAACAATGAAAAAGCTTTGTACTTAATTTCTCAAAATTCGTTTACCTCATGGCCACGATTTCGTTGGTTTGCTACATCATCGGATGAAGAAAAATATTTTTTTAACAGTAAATATGGAGGTGAGGTGGGAAAGGGGTAGAGAAAGAGGAAAGGCTAACAACTAACGACAGGAGAGCGTGAGGAAGACGAATAAAAGAATGTTTATCTACCGGTCGAAAAATAAAGGAATGGGAGGTCAGAGACCTTTAGCAACTGGGAATGGGATGGAAAAGGATCTCATTAACAACTGCTAAATGAGATACACAGAAATTCTCAGTTTTACAAAGACTTATCCACAACTTTAATATTTTTATGAGACTTCTCATCTTTGGATCTTCCATCGAGAGAGTTTTGAAATATTTCAAGAAAGAAAAATTTTAAATATAATTTTGTGTAAAGACATATATATATATATATATATATATATATATATATATATATATATATATATGTATATGAAAAAACATTCCTCAACGTTTCCTGCATCAAAAAATACATTCCGTAGAAAAATATATTAAAACGGAATGGAGACATTAACTTCTAATAAATTGAATAATCAAACCAATAAAGAATATACCGCGTTAAATGCAACAACGCAAGATGCGTCCGCAATTTCACCATCCGAATCTTTTGAAGACCGTTCTTCCGTGGAAAAAAGGAAGGTAATCGCGTACCACGAGGCTTTTGGAAGGGCTCCTTAACTGCCGGAGAAGAGCAGTTTGGGCTGAACGTCCTTCGAAAATATAATAACCGGACTGTTACGGAAGGGAAGTCGAGGAGAGAAATAAAACGCAAAAAAAAACAGGGGAGCAGTAGATGGAGATGAGGAACGGAATGATTGAGAGACGGGCGGAAACGGAGACGAAGGAGCGGTGGAAGGAGGAGGGAAACACGAGGTCCCAGAAGCCTTAAAAAATGATTCCCTAGACTCTTTTCATTCCCTCTCAAGAAACAGCGGAGAAACTGAAGAACGAGCGGCGCATGAACACAATAGTCGAAGAGGGAGCGGGTTGCGTGGGGAAGGGCAGTGAGGAGCGTGCAGGAAATATGGTGAATAGGAGGCGAGTGGGGAAGGAGAGCGGCAAAGTGGGCAAGAGATGCTGAGGCGAGGGGATGAGAGTGCCGTGATGAGGAGGAGGAGGAGGAGAGGGGGGAGGGGGAGAGAGGGATGGGATGGAGTAGCCCATGTGGGCTGAAGGACGATGGCTAGGATAACCATAGGGATATGGGGGTAGGTCACGGAGCGAGATGAAGGAGATGCCTGCTTAAGGGTTCCTTTTTTTACGTTTCGAGTGCAGGAAGGGTGCGTTGCTTCCCCGACCCTGGAATTGATGGGGATAAGAAGTTGAAGACAGACAGAGAGAGAGGGGGGGGGGGAGGGGAGATGGGAGGTTGAGGGCATCGTGGATGCGGAGAAAGAGAGGAGGACAGCATATAAGTAGGTGCGGACCGGTCCTTGTTCGGACAGAGGTATTGACGTATGGCTTCACCTCAGAGAAGTATAGATGATGATCAACTATGGCAGCAAATTATGGCCTATGTTTATATAGGTGTCGAAGAATTTTAAAGAATTAACAAATATAAGGCGGAAACTTTATTTCGTCATATTTTTACTAATTAATATTATAGGTAGTTTAGCCTGATTTAAAAAATAACTTAATGTTTCGTACATTTATGATCATTTTAAAACATGCAAAGTTTATGGAAATACGTTTCTTTAACCGAAACTTATCTTTAGTATTTTCCACTGCCATATCAAAACCACATGAGAATCGCCAAACATGAAACTCAAAAATTCCCCTTCAAATTATATTTTGCTAATTATCTTCTTTATAGCCAATACGCCGCTTATTAGCTCTCAATCTTTTTTGCTTAAGTTTGTTGGTGAATCAATGCATATTCCCCGAAACCGTTCCGGTATAAATAAATTACGACGATTTTTCTATATGACCGAGAGCGCAGAATCTTGCAAAGGGTGCTTCGGAGAGACGCGAGAGATTTCAGCAACTCACAAAAAGAGACAGAATAAGAAAAAATGCAAGCGCGCGGATTGGTTCGTTCGGCGCTGGCTCAATCCCAGATGCGGGTCGTGACGAAGAGCCTCCGACCAAACAATACAATTCCGCTCGCGGCGACGCCGGCTTTCCGTGACAGCCACGGAGGACGGAAAAAAGGGCACGGAGAGGTTGATTAGCGCAAGGGGAGCACAGACGCCATTAAACTTGGGAAGTCTCCTGCAAAACCGAACAAGAAAGAGAGAGGAACGTATTTTTACGGTAGATGGATCCAGAGTCGCCGCGGGCGGGAAGTTGGGCGCACGACGGTTGCTGGAACCGGATGGTGCCGCGGCACCAATTCCCCCGAGGGATCCTCCCACACACGCGACATCAAAGAGTGCAATGAATTGAGTCGGGAGGGCTGGGACCCTTGAGAGCGGAGACATCGGCCACAATGCGATGTGACATGCATTCGTGCAATGCGAAAACAAACAATAGAGGATAAAGAAGAGAGAGAAAGAGGGGAGAGGGAAGATGGCCTAAGGCAGGGGTTTTCAAACTTTTTTCTCTGCGGCCCAATCATAATATGTTATTAGGCCCATCAAAATTATACCTTATAAAATATTGTCAAGTAAGAATTTCTAAGGATGTATTTAAAATCAAAACGGTACAATTAAATAACTTTTAAATCCCATTAGTTGATTTTGATTATCTTGGCAACATTTTAGCCTAAATTTGGCGTCAAAATATTTTTGATTGGCCCTTATTTGAGGCTCTTACAGAACATTTTGCGGCCCACCGTTGGGCCGCGGCCGATACTTTGAAAAAACCTGACTTAAGGGGAAAGAGGGGCAGGAGGGGAGGGAAAGAGATGCGTGAATGCAGTAAGAGGGAGAGAAGGAATTCGGAGAGTCAATGCTGCACGGGATTCCACGAAAAACTGGATTCTTCGTAACTCACACCGTGATCGGAATTTAAGAAATCGAGGCCAATTTCGCCCATCGGTTCAGTGCAATTACGAAATGAGAACACGTAACCGGAAGAACGCCATCCTGCGATTTAACTGAAAGAAAGATAATGGGGCGCAAAACTCTTTCGCAAGTAATACCTGTTGTATCGCAATAATTACGTTAATTGAAAAATACTACGTAGATTAAAACTTAAATTGAAGTGCTAAAACGTGTAGAAGACTTTTTGGTTTTTTAAAATAACCACGTGAAAGTATTCGGTGTACGGGTTTTGTTTAAAATATCGAAGTGTGTAACAACTGTCGGGTGAACGACACTACGAAGCAAATATGAATATAAGAGGATATATTCACGATTTAAACAATTTTAGTGAAATCTAAAGTCCATAACAAGTCTTCAACTCATAAGGATATTATTGCCCCAGATAAAGACAACTTAGAATAATGTGAGTATACTGAGAATGAAACACATTCCAGGAAAGGAATTAGGACGTTAACTAATCAAATAGAGTACATTTACAACATCCACTGAAACAGAAAAGCATGGCAACCCAAGTAAACTATCCACGACAAAATAAAAATAGTACTAACTCGACACCAAGTCATTCCACTCGTCTCAGAACTAGCGCATGGGCGTGAAAACAAAATACGGCGGCGAAATCGTTTCATCCAACGGACATCTGGGCGGTACAATAGGGAATCGAGACTGGCTATCTTGCTGCCCGCTTCACCTTTGACCTGCTGCGGGAAAAAATAACAATAGGAACCAAATCCGCACCATTTGTGCACACAGTGTAAACTCTGCCTTCTACTCTCTTTCTCCATCTAAGATATCCTTCTCATCTGGGATTGCGTTCCACTCCATCACGCGACATAATGGAGTTGTTTTCTTTTTGGAAGAAAACTGCCCCAAATGACCGTCCGGGATGACCGGTTAACGATGACCACTTGCTCCCATCGACGCATCTGCGCCTCGCGTCGTCGGGACGCCTCCCACACTGAGAAACCATGTGTGACACAATACGACGGGAACTGGTAAATCGTACCGGGGATTTTATTTAAAAATCCAATGATGCATATATACATATATATATATATATGTATATCTCTCTACTATAATATATTTTGAAGTGTGTGTTTGTTGGTTTGTTCATGGAACTCCTCCTAAACACTAAAAGCTAGAATAACCAAATTTGGTACGATTCTTCCTTACATCCTAAGTGAATGGTCAAGGTTTGGTCAACCGGGATTAATCAGTGGTGCCAATATAGATTAACTTTTTTCCATAAGATAACACGTATGAATCCATTTCTTGACTTGCAAGGTATTCTTCCTTCAAGCATTAAAATACGTAAATATGGACCGATTTTTTTCGTTTTTGCTTTATTCGACGAATAAAACTCTATACTAACTTATTCCTGCGAAGTTTACATGTTACACGGCCGAAGTTTTCAGAAATACGCAATTGGTTTCGAAATTTTGTGGATTTTTCGTACTATTTCCGGGCGTTTCCAAGGCGGCCGTCATTGATACCTCCGATTCACTAAGCTTCAATGAATCGTATAAATAGGCAAAAGTTTAGCGTTATTCGATTCGCACTTTTGTTTAAGCAACGAAACGATCGATGTTTATGGAGAGCAACGTAAATAGATACTGATTATTATTCAGGAAGCGTTTATAACGATTGATGAAAGTAATTGAACCTTCTTTCGTCTATTGAATACTGGAATCTTACATTTTCTGTAAGTAAAATCATTATATTTTACATTATAATGTTTATTAACGTAAATAAGCTCACGTACCTGGTGTAAATTTACCAGTCAGTGTTCAATCACGGACAACCATACGTTGCTTTTTCACGGGTTTCTTGCTTACAAGACATAAAAGTAAATATTTCAGTGAGGCATAATTACACAAGAAATGGAGCTGGATTTGGCGAAAGTAATATGATAGGAAATAAAATTATCGTTATATTTGAATGCAATAGGCTCGGAAATGGATTGTTACAAGCAAATATGATTAATTGTTAAGAAAAGCTAATTGTAATTTAAAAAGTATCTACTATATATTTTAAAGAATTTGTATGTTGTGCTGTAGTAGCTTCACTAAATCCGTTGAAATTCAACGGGAAATTCTGCTAGTATATTATATAAGGGTTGTATAAAATATTAACGAGCGAATCCCAAATAAGACTTAAGTAGCTTGCCCATCGAAGAGAATAGGCTCCAAATGGCTTCATAAACATCTAAAATATTAAACATAAATTAATTTTAAAATACATAATAAACAATAATTATGTATGCATCTTAAATCAAGTCAATTAGCGTTGATTCAATTTAGTAGGAATCCTAAAAGAATTATATCGGTTATCGATCATTAAAGTAAAAAAGAGGCAGAAATATCCATATGAATAACCAGAGCTGCAAACCGAACCGAACCAAACCGCTGAACCGAACCGCAGTCATTTTGCTGAACCGCGAACCGAACCGAAACCACTGATTAATTTTTCAATGAACCAAAAACCGAACTGTAATTTTTTGCAAAAGTGGTTCGGTTTCGGTTCGCTCTCAATCCACAAAGTACGGACCATCGAAAAGACCATGAATTTCCGTTGGAAAAACCAGAGGGTTTGCTTCAAAGGAAAGTGCCTAACTCTTTCCTCTTTGATACTATTTTTATCCGCATAAAAATCACGTTAGGATCAAAAATACAATTTTTTAAATATAAATAAATGAAGACTAGCAGCCCGTTGCAGCTACGCTTGCAAATAAATAGTTCGGCTCTAGGTTACATCTTCTTTGTTTCCTATTTATTTGAAGTGTTTCCCTATTTCTTTGTCTTTCTTGTACTCTCCGCTCCTCATATACATGGGCAATCCTATGACCTTCCTCATCTCTTTCTCTCTCTTTCCTACAATACTCTTCCTTTGATCTCTGGCTCCTCTTCCTTTCTCTGGCAGTTGTAGCTGGGCTAATAGCTCTCCTTTTCATTGGTCTACTCCTCAGCATTTTTTAATTTTCTGCGATTTTACAGCAATATATTAGAACAATTACGTGATTACAATGTCACAGAGTTACTCAATGCTAGTTTAATATCGCGGTATATTCAAAGGGGAAAATTTTTTAATTCTACCTTACCTTAGTTCCAATGATTATCGTTGCACCTTGATAGACGAACTCAGAAACAGTTGCTTTCCTTCAAGTGTCTATCAACGACTGCTTTTAACTTCTTACAGGACCTACTATAAAGGCGACTCAAGCGTTTATTTAGATTATCAATGAAGAGAAAATAACAATAACGCCTTTCTTTCGTCTATTTGAAGGTTTAATTGGCCTTAAATGAATCGGTATGAGTACGAAAAATCTGAAAAATTTCGAAAAAGAATGCGTATTTTTTGAAATATTCGACCGCGTAACGTGTAAACATTGCAAGCATAAGATAGTATAAAGCTTTACCCGTCGAATAATGCAAAAAAGAAGAATAATATATTTACGTATTTTAATGAACGAAGGAAAAATACCTTGCACTCTGAAAAATCGAAAATCCCGTGTAAACTTATGGGAAAATATAATTGTCTCCTGGATTCGAACCCGGGACACATTAGCAAAATAAAATATTTTTCCAGGGACCTCATAGCCAGTAGAAACAAAACGCCGTTTACTGCATATCTTTACGACGAACGGTTCTCGAGAAATACGCCGATATAATTACGCGAGGCTTCATACGCACTGACTACACGCATAATATATAGGATGATGATGGGATTGTAATATAAATTTTTAAAATATAAAATTTTCCTTTCTTTAAAATAATAATGACTGTTGATTGATTTACTTATAGATTGATACTGAATATATAATGTATATATTGGATAAATTATTTCTGGATAGTATTTCAAATGATTAATTTAGTTGAACCGAACCGCAAACCGAACCGAACCACTTGTCAAAATTCCCGTCTGAACCGAACCATGAACCGAACCACTTCCAAAAATTTAGAACCGAACCGCGAACCGAACCACCTCCAAATTTTGAAGTGGTTTGCAGCTCTGTGAATAACATACAAATCAAGTCCTCAAGCAAGTCGAGAGAGAATTTCACCTTAACTGCAATTCATAAAGAGAAAAAGAAACTACGGATTCTCAGTTCTGGGTCAATGTACTGCTAAAACATGATTAGGAAAATTTCGGTGGTCCATCTTTTAGTAAAACAAGTGATATGACAGATATACCCGTCGAAACTATGTGCAAAGAACTCTAAACTGAAGGAAAGTTTTCTTAATTGTTTTACCTGAAGAGCAACATAAGATTATTTAAATTCCAGTATATTTTACAGATGTTATCTCCTCAGGTTTAATGGGAATACTGAATAGTAGGACAGTGTGAAGATTAAAGCGCGGAGAGTAAAACAATTACAGATAAATGGTAGATTGCCGGAAGACTAATTAATATGGGCGAAATGTCAGTTCAGAACTAATTATATATATATATATATGTGTGTGTGTGTATATATGTATATATATATATACATATATATATATGTATATATATATATACATATCGAGTGAGGTTAATATAAAAGTTATCAAAAAGACGAGCTTCTTCTACTTATATGCTTTTTATCAAATGAAATCAAAGAAGTATTTTGCGTCCATTAACCTTAAAAATATAGCTTATATAGCGAAAGACAGGCAAAATTTAAATGGAACTATACAGGCAACTCCCGAGTCTCGATTGTTCGATTCTCGATTAATTCGAGATTTCGATCCCGCCGATCGATTATATACGCGGAATAAACTTCGCGTTGTTATTGGTTCCGACCAAACGCGAGGTTTAGTTTTGGTGTAGACGTAGTTATATCTGCTCTAATTGTTTGAATTTGTGCTGATTTCACTTTTTTCTGTTAATATTTTATTTAAATTTACTTATTTTACTGATTTATTTATAAATTTATCACTTGACATGGCATCTAAAAGGAAATGTAATAGTGATAATTTAAGGGAATCAAATAAAAGAGGGCATAAGATTCATAGTTATGAATTGAAATTAGAAATTTTAAAGCGTGTTGAGAAAGGTGAAAGCCAAGCTGAAATCGCACGATCGTTGGGAATGTGTCCTTCAACTATTAGCTCTTATGTGAAACAGAAGGTGAAAATTCTAGAAGATGTGATAAATTCACGTAATTTGATAACAACAATAAACAGTCCTAGGCGCGGTGTTGTGATTCCTAAAATGGTAAAACTTTTAAAACTTTGAGTAGATGATCAGTGTCAGAAACACATTCCTATTAGTGAGGCCATGACTGGAGCAGAGGTTAAGGATCTGTATGATGATTTGAAGGAAAGGATAGATGAAATTTCTGTTGATGCGCCTCCATTTAGTGCAAGTCATGGCTGGTTTGACAGATTTAAGAGAAGGGCAGGTTTGCATAACCTTAAATTAACTGGCGAGGCTGCAAGTGCAAATACTGATGCTGCCTCAAGTTATCCTGATGAATTGTGTGCATTGATTTAAGAGGGCGGCTATTCTTCTCGTCGTGTTTTTAATTGTGACGAAACAGGATTATTTTGGAAGAAGATGCCAGCCAGGACGTACCTTGCCAAGGAAGAAAAAACCGCCTCAGGATTTAAGCCAGCAAAGGACAGGCTGACCCTGCTGCTTGGTGGCAATGCAGCAGGAGACTTTAAGCTTAAGCCCCTGTTGGTGTACACCTACGAAAATCCCAGAGCTTTTAAGGGGAAGACAAAAAGTATGATGCCTGTCATATGGAAGTCGAACCAAAGGGCTTTGGTGACTGGATCTGTTTTCAGGGGCTGGTTTGATTTTTATTTTGTCTTCAGTCAAAAAATATTGTAAGGACAACAATCTGCTATTTAAAGTTCTGTTAATTTTGGACAACGCACCTGGATATCCCCAGAATTTAGATGACATGAATCCCAATGTGAAAGTATTGTTTCTTCCTACAAACACCACCTCATTGCTCCAGCCTATGGACCAAACGGTAATTGCAACATTCAAGCGGTATTATGTTCGTCGCACATTGTAGCAGGCAATCGCAGCAACTGATATGGAAGGTGGTCCAACCCTAAGGGACTTCTGGAGGCACTACAACATCTGAAATGCAGTTAACAACATTGGAGATTCTTGGGCTGAGGTAAAGCAGTCAACCATGAATGGGTCATGGAATCAGCTGTGCCCACAGTTTGTCATTAATTTTAAAGGATTTGAAGAGACCCCTGCGCAGATCATCAGAGAAGTTGTTGCACTGGGGATGCAACTTGACTTAGAAATGGATGAAGCAGATGTCGATGAGCTAATTTCATCTCATGCAGAGGAGTTGACCAATAAAGACCTCATCGAATTGCAACAATCCATTGAGACCAAGGAAGATCGCGAAGATGATATTATGGTTTCTCCAACTAAACCTATGGACTTGTCTTTAAAAGACCTTAGTGAGATCTTCCGGAGTCTGGATAATTTCATAAACTTGACTAACGAAAAAGATCCTAATACTGAGAGTACCTCATTGGTGCAAAGTGCTGTTCTTAAGGATGTAGCCTGCTACAGGGTCCTTTATGAACAAAAGAAGAAGGCTAAAATTCAACCGAAGCTGTATAAATTCTATCAGAAGGTTGAAAGACCACAGCCAGCAGAAGCTGCTTCAACATCTGCTGCAAGGACTAGCCCGTCCAATTCCCCAGTCAATACCCCATCCAGTTCCTCACCCAATAGCTCCTCTTCTTCCAACTAAAATCTTCGAACTTCTCAATTAATAAACAAGTCCAGTAAGCGCAGTTGAAAAAGATTTAAGGTATGAAAATATTTTTAATTTTGTTTCTTTATTCTTAAGTTATTTTGTGCTTTTATAATAACTTTTATATTAAATTCGCTGCGATAAATAGTTCTATGTATAGATGTACGCAGGTGTTATCCAGCTCGCGCGAGTCGTTTGTAACAAACGAATCGCGCGATCCGGACCGGGCTGTCTGTAAAGCATATTGCATACATCTATCTTTGAAGTTCGAAACAGAAATTTATTTTTTCCTTTTTAGTGCTAAAAATTAGTTATACATTTAAAATATTTATTATATAATTTATTCATAATTTAATATTTTTGTATTAACATATTAGTAATGTTATTTTATCTTTATAGAACGTGAGGGGAGACTTTTTCCCGAGATGCGGGAACGTATCCCCCGATTATAACATGCAAGTATATGGAAAAACGGCGTTCGACACTCGAATATTCGAGATTCGAAGACGTTTTCAGGAACGTATCCCCAACAAGACTCGGGATTCGCCTGTATTTACTTTTAAATTGCTACCCTTATCAATTAGTAGTCGACATCCTTCCCACTCCTTTCGAAATGGATAATTCTACAAATGAAAATAGGAACATTTCTTTTTTTATATCTACAATATTACACCTTGAATAAAAATGCTAAAATTTGATATGAAATGATGAATTCCTGAAGCCGTTCGTAGAAATATGTTTCTTCGTCGAATCATTGCCATTCTCTCCACGGTAAAGGACATATAGTTAAATTAGCTACAGTCAGCGGGTAGCGATCAAAGATAAAACTGTAAAACGACCATAACGCAAACGAAAGAGGCTGGAGGTGCTCGCGAGACCAATATTGCATAAGAACAACCGCTGGAGGCGGCGGTGGAAGTTTTCTGCCGCCAATATGACAACAATGAGCGACAAAATATATAAAGGACACGATGAAGTAAGCTGGGAATTCGAACGGTCGACCAACCGGTAAACCTCGCGTGGTCCGTTCAATTCTCTGAAAGAGGTCGTAGAGTGAGAGAGAGAGAGAGAAAAGAGTGGAGCAAAAGATAACATTACGGACGATTAGAGAGACGGGATAAACAGAGAGCGGGGACCAATGGGGCGCCCTTAATTCCATTCTTCTCTCCCTCCCTCGCCCCCATAATTCCCCTCCTTCTCGCCCATTGCCTCCCCCAACCCTCTCCGATACCTTGGAAAAGGACACCGTGCGTCGCTCCCGCAGAGATAAGATCTCCACCGCAGACAGACAGACGAACCAACAGTGGGAACGTCCGCTCCGTGATTTCCCGAACTGCACTCGATGAACAAAGCAACTACAGGTAGTAAAGGAGGTTCACTCGGGCGTTAACAGGGCTGTTTCTTACTGCCCGAGGAAGGGCCTAAAAAGAACCTAATTTCTCTCTCCTCGTTCCGAAAATATCTTTTTCCGTGCTGGGGGAAAGAGCAGTTTCAAGTTCGAGCGAAATTACCTGGGGCCGAAGGTGGTTCGAGAGAAATGTCGAGGACGGCTCCACGAAATATATTTCACGTGTACAAACATATCTCTAAGTAACAGGAAGAGTGACATCATTCGAAAAATCAGAGTAAGACTCACAACATTAATCCCAAAACTTAATTAATGCTCATTATTACCAATACTGAAACTACCAGTTTCGTCAGAAAAACGCACAAAGCAGTAATTTTATTGGAATGACTGGATGGTTTTACGTTACAAATTAAAACTTCTTATTCTGGAAACTAATAATGTTGATTGTGACGCTATTATGTGCGATATACTATACTTGTACTGATTTTATTTCCGGTACTCGCCTGGATCTACTTCAATTTATTTCGCATTTAAAAATGTACTTCGATTAATTACAACAATGACGGCGGGGATTCGAAAGCTTGAGAAATTCCGTTACATGAACTGTTCTGGCTGCAAGCTCAAACAAAAATGAGCATAGCAAAATTTTCTAACTTTCGGCCACGAATTTTTAAATGGGCGCAAAATTCAGTTACGCTTCACTGAGTATCTCGAAATTTCAGGGGGAAATCATACTCGGAATCTCTCCCTAAGGCGATTTCTGTCAGGAATATTTCTTAAAACGCACAGAAAAACTTAGGGTAAATAAAACCAAAACTACTTCATTCGACAGATTTCCTAAAAACATTCCGATGAAAATGTTAAATTCAGTTTTTAAAACGCGACGTGTTTATGACGCCATAACTAGTGAACATGCACGATATCACAGTCGCATGAGCAGCCCAAGGTGCCTGCGCGCGCACACACACATGCTCACATGCAACATGGGAATAAGGCGGAATGGAACGGGCAGTATTTTTATTTTTTTCGCCATTCGAAGGGAATAAAAGTCCTTCTGCTTCGACTCCCAGCAGCGCGACAAATCGCTCCAACGTTCTCATCCGGCCCTCGAGCGCCAATCCACTTCCCAAAAAATAACGGCGCCTCTTTTTCCCACACCCCGATCCACCCCCGCCCTCCATTCCATTTCACCAGCCTTCCTTTTTTTATATTCCGTAGTTTCTGTTGTATCCAATAGAGATGAGAGACCTCCTCCCTTTCTCATCCCTCTTATCCTGCCCGGGGGCATCACCTTATGTTTTCTCGAGAGATACAGAGAGGGAGAGAGACAAAGAGGGACAGATGGAGTGAAGGATGGAAGAGAGAGAGAGAGAGAGAGAGAGCTAGGTCATCGCATCAGAAGAGAATATTTGGTAGAAAAAAGAAAGGATGGACGAGATGACGGGAGGAGGAATCAGAGGGCTGGTAAGAGCGAAAAAAGATGCTGAGAAGACAAAACCATAAATAATATATACAATCACTATTGATTTTCTATTTCTATAATTTTGACTTTGAAACTCTGGCCGTTTCAAACGTCGCTCACCAGCTAGCGAAAATTCTTCTACAGTGCATAAAAAATAGTCCAAGAAATTCTGAGCATGTCAATAGTTTTATGGATCATCGTTTCATAAAGTTGAGCATTAAATTTGGTGATGGAAACAAAAAATAAGTTCTAGTAGTTTAAAATTTAAAAATTCTATAACACGAAATCAACATGAATGTTTCACGTTAAATACCAGAGACTAGGTTTCTAAATACAAAGAGCGACATTAATGTCGCAAATTACGAAAATAGGCGTGAACTAGGAAAACATTTTATCGCTGTTGCATTACCGAAACCATTGAGAGAACATTTCCTGGAGTAACAAATATATTGATCCGTACTGCTAAATAGTTTCACCACCGTGTAATGCGACGAAGGCTGCGTGTACCGCTAGAGAAGCCAATGAGAGATGCAGCGTTTGAAAAAAAGAAATAAGAAAGAGGCTGAAGATCACTGTTTTCTTTGTTTCTGGACAGGGGTCGCGATAATAATACAAACTGCAGAGCTGGCAGGAAATAAGAGGAGGCAATGGAGAAGATAAGCGAGTCCGGGAGAGATGGGATGAGGAAAGAGAAGACGTACGAAAGAGAGGGAGGGATGTGAGGAGAGGGAGAGAGAGAGAGGGAAGCTTGAGAGACAAAATGAAGAGGGAAGCAAAAGTTGGCAGAAAAGAGAGAAAGAGAACGAAAGAGCAGGGAGAAGAGTATGAGAGGTAGAGGCGGCGGAGGGACAGGAAAGGTGAAAAGGGGGCGGAGGAGGGGAAAAAGTGAGGGGGAGGAGGGGGCTCGAGAAATAGAAAGGTGGCCCCGAAGGGAAGCGCGGAAAAGGAACAATATTGGAAGAGGGAAAGAAACCTTTCTTCGAATGGTAAGGAGAAAGAGAGGGAGAGAGAGAGAAACGTGGCAGCGATACAATGCTTTCTGTGAGATAGGAATCCTAGGCCGCGATGGGAGAAAAAGACCTCTCAGGATTCGTACGTCAAGATACGCGGAGCGTCATCCTTCTCCACGTGAAAGGCACGGACAATATGACGACAGATACGGATCGGATATTTGGTAAATTGGCGAGATTTTTGGCAAATGATGACGACTACAAAGCAAACAATCGCATCGAATGACACCGCCCATTTCCGATTTTGTCATGGAGAGCGACATTACTGAAAAATGCTGCGTTTTTTTAATGCTAGCTTGTGCGCTTACTGGCGTTGAAAAGAATCAAAAAGAATTTTGAGAAATTTAAAATACAATCATAACTACAAATATGAACAGAAATAATTACTGCACGGAAAAATTAATACTTCAGTTTTAAACTATACTATATAAATTAAATAAATATTCATACAATAAATTAATTCTATCACAGGACATTCCATCAATTAGAACAATAAATTAAATCACCAAATTTCACAAAGTGCGATTAAAATGTGACTCATAAATTCGGAAAAAATTCAATTTTTTGCACAATAAGGGAATCGCAAATACGATATTTAAAATGATGCATGGACATTTCTTTTATCTGAAAAATATAAAGGGTATCTGAAGTTCACACAGCCGAAATAAAAAGAAATTAGCTGAACATTCCCAGTATATTATACAAAAATCTGATGTGGCCAACACATGACTTTCTCCATATTTGGGGTATAGTTATTTAAATTGTTATGAATAGCATTATAAGGCAAAATTATTATTTCGTATCGTAAAAGAATACAGTCGTTCTTATTGCCGTAAATTATATTCACCGCTACATGGTGGTGGCGCTGTATACTGGAAATTACGAATAAGTTAAATATCTCCGAAATGGATGGTTCTACGAAAATTTGTTTCAAACAAAACTTGGAAGAAATATTATTCTCTACAACTTTGGTCCTCACAAAGACGACCAATTACGACGTTTTTAAGGAGATATTTGACGGAAAACGAAAAACCGATTATTTATAAATAATTCCTCAACAATAACTGCTATGAAAAATCGTTTCAAATGAAAGTTGTAGGAAATTACATTCTCTATATCATTTGTATAGAATTGTATATAAAATAATGACGTTTTAACGGAGAAATATCGCAAAAACCGAATCGGGTTTCGAATAAACCTCGACTTCCGGTTAACCGTTATTGTCGAAAAACTAATCAGTTCTTTGTGCCCATACCAAAGTGTTATAATTGAAATATGGTAACTATATGGCAAGTACTTTTTGAGTTAGAGCGCCCACAATCACATACATCCACACGCACACATCATTCCGAAAATAGTCTAAACGTGTTCTAGGGACCTCAAAACGTGTATTTCCGTTTAAATCTCGAATTCGATTTTTTTCGTGATCACAATACTTTCCCTATAGTACGTATGGAGAAAGTTAAGTTTTAAAAATGTCAACCTATTATAAGTGTCGCAAAACGCTTTGAACTTTAATTTTACGAGCACGTTATGGCTCGTTTAAAGTATCCCACCCATGAGATAGACCTGCCCATCGAAAATACAACATACGAAGCTTAGGCCGATATCTTCCTTTGTCTAGGGCAGAAGTGGAAAGGGGAGGGGGACGAAGCGAGAGAGTGCCTCTCTGCACCCACCTACTAAACGAGGTTAAGACATGATAAAAAAATTTAAAAAGAAACGATAAAAAAAGATCGATCCCAGAGTCCTACGAAAGGGAATCCTGAAAAGCCCGATCCTTGGTCCTCCTCCCTCTCTCCTCCCTCCGGACGCTGATGAAAGGAGTAGAGGGGAGGGTGAGGGGTGGAAGGAGGGGGATGGGAGGGGTCAGGCGAATGTGTACGTGTGGGATTCGGATGCAGGAGGTGGGTGGGAGTCTAACCGTTCGCTGGAAAGAACACAAGATAAAAGAATCCCTTTGTCCGAGCCCTCGCTGTGCTGACTAACAACAAACGGAGCAGGGGCGGGGGAGGGAGGTCGGAACTCAGGGAGGTGGGAGAGAGGAGCGGCATAGAATCGCCCCGAGGTGGGTCCAAAAAGAAAGGATGGGGCAGAGGAAGGAGAGAGGCGGATGGGGAGAGAAGGGGAGCAGAGACCCCTCCCACCCTCACCACCTCCTTCGCCTCCATATTGCTTTCCTCACCCTTGTCCTGGGTCGGTGTTTTTTCGAGAGAGAGATGGGCGAGGAACACTCATCCTCCCATACAGGCGTACCAACTACACAAGGGTTGAAAAAAATGCTTGAACTACGTTAATTTTTATGCCATACATTCCTTATTACCCACACTCTCTACGTATATTAAGTTTCTTCGTACAGCATTTGTTGTTTGAATTTCACGGCTGGCGGTTCGAATTTCACTCCCTATTAATATAATGAGATTACGTGTTGTAAATTACTTTTCCAAAGTCATTCAGATATTAATAATGAAATAGATTCTTAATGACGGGTTCTCTGCAAATAGAAAAAAATGTTACGTCCTCAAATGGCCATTGCTCTTGATCTACATCGCATTTAAACCAGTAAAGCGCCTTTTACAAAATAACTCCATAGGATATTAATTCTAATAAGTAGACATTTTGTCTTTTTGACTTTTACTGCGCCATGCGATCGAGCTATTGAATAAAATAAGATTGTTTTGTTTGAAAACTGTATCCAAATCCGAAGGAAAAACAGGTATCCACTAGTGTGAGGATGATGGAAATATCCAACTATCAGGGTCGGAAACCACAAAGTTACTAGTTCATCCTTATATTACACCTCGAATTCTCATTTAAAAAATATTGCTAAACTCACACGAACACACTTGCTGATTCTTTTTCCAAAACCTATTCTTTCTCTTCGTCTGTTCCTCGTACACCCTTTTTCTTCTTTTCTCCTGTACTCCCTCTCACGCTATCACCTGATCCTCGGCACGGCGTCTCCCTCCATGCGTTTCGTTTGAACACCGTCATTTCCGCCAAAGTCCTCCACGTGAGGTGAGGAGGGAGAAATAAGGATGGAGAGAAAGAGAGAGAGAGAGGGAGGGAGGGAGAGCGGTGCGGGATTTAAAAATAAAACGGATAAAGCATGGAGAGAAAAAGAGCGATGTGACGTGGAAGAGGCGAAAAAGAGAAAAGGAAAGAAAGCGAGGAAAAGGGCGGGGTTAAATAAATAGGAGGAGGCAAGGGGATAAAGAGAGAGGGAGAGGGGAGAAAGATAGAGGGAGAGAGGAGAAAGGGAGAGTGAGAGAGGAAAATCGCTCGAGGAAAAGGAGGTGTGTATGTAGATATGAAAGAGCATAAGAGTGCGTGTGTGCGTTTGTGGAACGGGTTGAGGCGGTGTGTAGTAATGGGGAGGAGGGGTTTAAAACCTGCTCAATCGTTTGCCTCTGTGAGCACGCGGAGCATTTTCGACTGTAGGAGGGAGGAGCAGAGGACGTGTAGGGGGAAGGAGGCGGGGGGGGGGAGGGTAGAGAGGTGGGGGGGGAGGGTAGAGAGGTGGAAGGGGAGGCGGGTGGGTAGGTAACGGGGGATAGAGAGAGAGAGAAAGGCTCAGGGAGGATGTGTATTATAAGGTAAGCATTAAAAAAAGGTCCCTGGATAAAAAGAGGCGATAAGTCACGGAAACGTTGGTTCTGAAAAAATCACAATGCGAAAATGTTTTCGAGAGGGAGAGAAAAAACGAATTCCATACAATCCTTTCAGCGGCAGATTCGAATTTCCCGAAATTTGACGTTATTAAGGGATTAGAGTTGGAGCGATGGCATGTAAAAGATGGAAAAAAGCGACTATTTCGGTATATTGTTTCCTAATACATCTAGGAGTCATTAGAAATTTTATCGCGGGATCTTCGTGCCATTTAAATTAATATTTATCCTAATATGGTCGTCCATCAACGTAGGAGAACCGAAAAAGAATTACAAATTAAAAGATACAGCGAGTTCTCACGACTTTTAAGATTTCCACATGGCAATATTTCTATGCATCTGCTAAAATAAAAATCTCAATTTTGACTTAAAATTGCGGAAGCCATGGACGTATTCACATCATTGCTCTTCGTATTTCTGTAAAGGAAGCTCTATAAAAGCTCAACGTGAATCTCTCGGGAATTAACAATAACGTTCCCTCACTTTATTTTGCCTAAATCGGCTTTCAATTATAATCTTTATTAAGTTATATAAAAATTATAAAATAAGCCAAAGCTCTCATGCGAAATAAAACTGAACACTAGCTATTATCTTCTAACAAATGGGATATTAACCCATGACTTCAAGGGTTCACTCTCCAGTATTTGTTCGCTTTTTACTGATGGTGAAGAGAAAGGAGTTGAAGATGTGAAGAGAAAGGAGTTGAAGATGTGATGAAATTCCTTAAGATAGATAAGATAGTATAGACGAGAAAACATTCGGTCAACTCATAAATAAAAAAGAAACTGTTTGCATGCATTATATCTTGACACCAGAAAATACTGCATGGCAATAAAATGAAAGATTTTGTATTCGCGATGCAATTTTAACTATGCAACTGTAGAAAATTCCGAATAATTGTAAAGTACTACATCATTTTCAGTAATGACTTACAATTGACTCCATAATTTCACATTCTAAGATAACTGTGAATGCAAACCTTTAAAGAGGCTGAATTTATTTATCAAAGAATTGAATATCTACCTAATATAAATAATCTACACCAATAAATAAAACCATTTCTTCTATAAACATTCCACGCATATTCAAGAGACGTGAGATATTGGGAGAAAGTGAGAGGGAAGAGTGAAGAATAGAGAGGTATTAGGAAGAGGAGTGAGGGCAAACCACGAAGACGCCTTCAAGTCACCTTAAGGCCCCCACCTCCTCCCCTCCCTCTTCATAGTCGAACTGCCATCTCCCGCCGAATATTCGTCTCCCTTCGCCGCAGAAAACAAAATTGAACAATCGCCTCCCCCACCTCCTCTGCCCTCGGGCACGCATAAAAAACCCGCAATAAATGGAGGATTGGAAGGGATGAAGGGGGAGGGGGGAGGGGGGGAGGGGAGGATGAGAGAGAGGGAGAATTCGGTGGGCGGAGGAAACAGGGCCAATCTCGCCCTCGGGGAAAGAGAGAGGGACGGAGGTTAGGGGAAGAAGGAAAGGGGCAGAGGGTGCCATTTGAAGAGAGGAAATGCCAACGATGGATAAAGCGATGGAGGAATGAGAGGGAGGGGGAATCGGTTAGGGAAAGGAAGCGGAAGGTGAAGCAGTTCACAATCCTCAATTCGCATAGGAAAACATAACCCTCTTCCTAACTTCAAACGGTGGAAAAAAACTTCACAAGAATGAATTTTTAAAAAACGTGTAAATTAAAAAAATAGGATTAAGATTCGTTTAATTTTAACTACAGATTTCCTGAATCGAAAAAAAAACGATTTATGCTAATTTAAAACCTAGTATAAGTCGATCATCCGGTCAATTTTTCTGAAAAATACCCAAAAAATAGTTTAATCAATAAGAATTTTATTCTTCATTATTTGAAGAAATAAATATACACTATTCCCATACAAGTTGTGGATAAATTGTGTACCTTTGTTTCTTTAAATAATAATGTATTTCCATCAAGTGACACCCGAGTTTGATGAATTTATAATTAGGATTTTATTCTTTAATCTCTCATAAGGTATTGTTTGTATATGTACCAGGGAACCAGTCCCACCATCTTTCCCTTCACTACGACCAATACCTCACTATTTTCTGCCCGTGGCGACCACTATCGATATTTTGGAACACATCCTCCCCCTCTTCGACAAATCCGCCAACTTCCGCCCCCTCCCCCACCCTCCCCCTTCTCCTCCCCCCTCCCAGTCTGTTCGAACGCCTCGAGGCCTAAACAAGGGAAGAGAGTGGGGGCGCAGAAAAAGGGGAAAGAATGGACGAAAAGAGCGAACCTATTGCCTTTCGAGTTTATGGCGGTTTGCAGAAGCGGAGAGGAAGAGGGATGGCGGGAGAATAAAAGGTTTTTAACGCGAGGGATAAAAGGACAAGGCAAAGGCGGGTATTTATTAGCGGTTTTTGTGCCTTCCATGACGGGAAAGGAGAAAAAAAAGAGGCAGAGGGAGATTGCGTGGGTGGGGGGAGAGGGAGGCGTATCGCCAAAAGGAGGTGGAGCCGCGGGATATGGCCGATTGGCGTTCGGAACACGGCAGAGGAAGTGGAAAGCGGAGCGAAAGGAAGGAAGAGGTTATCTTTTGTGTAGAAATCAAAATGCGTGCGCCCGCATCGCGGCCGGCCATGTTATATATTCGCGGACAAGAGGAAGTGAAACGGTGGAAACGAGATGTAGATAGGAGTTTTGTCCGGGGGAAGGAGGGACAGGGTGGCCGAGGTCGGGGAGCTGCGAGCGAGCGATTTCTGCGGGGATCGGAGGCGTGCGAGAGGCGGAGGAGGCGCACCTGGGATCGTAGCGGAGGCACGGCCATCGGTGGCGGCGGTCTGCTAAATATCCCCACGACTTTGTTCCTCTCTTTTACAAAGGTCGGGACCCCGAACCGCGAGACAAAGACATATGAAGCGAGAATGCTCGCCGCCGATCTGAGTATACGGAACACGTGCTTCTTTTTTTCCGTCGCAGCTGTGCGTTCCGCGGTCTCTTTTATTCTCTCGGGCGGCAGCGGGGAGGATAATAAATTGGGGTCATCGGCGGAGTTCAGATGGAAGGGAGGAAATTGCCTCAAATCATATCTGCCCGCTCTCCCTAATAAACACAGACAGACGTGCGCTGCCTTTTCTGAGAAGTTTTTCACCTTTCGCGAAAAATGAATTTTCAGATGAGAAGAAATCGTGTTCCAAGCTTATTACTAATATAGACATGATCAAAATGGAACGGATACATGTTACTGAGGAACATTACCAATGTTAACAAAAGAAAACTGGCTGTTCGCAAAATAACTAATTTTAAACGCCATTTGTACCAGATTTTGACAAATAACTTCAACTGCATCTATATTAATTGACGGTACACAAAACATCCTAAAAATATATTTTTAGATCGAACGATATACATACCTCCATGAGTATTTGGTCTATTTTTTTAAAAAATAATTTTTTTCATTCATTAGAACACGATTTTATTAAAATTAGTAAAGCATCAATTGAACGTCATTGTTAATGTAGGTATCCATGAATGAAGAACATTGTTAACACTCACTTTTACAAGTTTAAAAATAACCGTTTTTACAGCTAGGCTACACTCTTTTTCAAAAAGTAAATCGACGTCAACCATTTATACCACGATAAGTTAATTAACAACCCTCTACCTCACAGTTAATCTGGAATAATAATGCTATGCGTTCGTTCGATAGACTCATTTCGGTTCTCATTCACTTTATTTGAAAGCCGAGTTAAAAAAAAGACGGCAGGTTAAATAAAGAAGGAGAGCGGCAGCATAAGCACTGGACACGCGAGGTCAAGGAAGAGAATATGCGCAGGTAGAGGTGAGAGAAGATATGCCAATGAAGTGACGGAGAGGGAAGGGCTTACTGTCCACCCTTCTCTATATATTTGAATGAAATAATACTGATTTTTGTCCTTCTCTTTCTCTTTGACGAAAAATAAAACCGCGCAGGCGCTCGTACACGCAATTTTCTTTTTTTATTGCTCATCTCTCCGCGAATGGAACAAGTGCGCACGCGAGCACAAACACTCGATAAATGCGAATGGACACACACGCACACAGTCACACGCGGACATTTGAACGGCCATCAAACCGCAACCGCTGTGGGCGCGAGGGACGAATGAAATCACGAGAGGAATATCGTCCGCCGCTCTCTTCGGGAGCCATCTGCGGCCAAAGATATCAAAGGGATGAAAAAACTGCGGAGCAGCGCAAACGCATTCTCTGAGTGGCGCAAATAAGGCGGGCGAGTAGAAAAGCGACGGGACACTTAAAAAACAACAAGGTTTTTTGTTTGGAGGGAAAAAGATAAATTGGGAAGGGATTACAATTTCCCGAAAGTCTCTTAAAGATAAAAACGTGAAGGAATACCGATGCTCCGTCATAAAACGGAAAGAAATGTATGCCCAAATAAAGTATGATTTGTCTTGAAAATAATACATTTATATAATCCAACGCTGCTTCGAACCCCATATCACATTTCAGTTAGAATCATCGGAAAAATGGTGAATAGAAATTTTCGCTCGTCGTAAAAAACTCTGTCTAAAGGCACTGCAGGAAATTAAAAGTTATCGGTAATGCATCTAAAGATTATCCATAAATTTTTAAATTTAATTCGGCGTTTATATGAGATAATACGTTCCTTATAGATTAACTGTTCATAAGTTTAAATAAAGGATTAATGACCAAGTGGCACATTCCTGTAAACTTCGCCAATGAGCGCTAGAGACTGGCCTCAGTCGTACAAGACCCCTGTGTACCATGCAACCCGCACGACTCGTAACACTGCATAAGCGCCAGGCTATCTACCGCGAGGATTCTGAAAACCGGTTTCTCCTTCCCAAAGATAAGTCACCACCTTGCCGTAACTGATTTTTAAAAAAAGAAATGGAAATACATGTATTTATAACAGATACGAAAATTTTATTTACCTTACCCACATCCAAGACATTCTATCAAAGTTAGAAACAAAAAGGCTTCATTCGCCATTTTTGCGAAGAATTTATTATTATAAGTTAGTGTCAAAAGGCGACCTGTTTACGATGATAAAGTGTGATTAAACTTGTTCGATAAAGGATTTTGAAGGTCAAGTAAACACACTGAAAAAAGCGAAACGAATAAGAAGGAATTCTAAATGGCATAAAATGAAAGTTTTGAAACTTTCGCGTCTCAAAGAAAATTTTCGACGATAAACAGAAAGAGAAAGGTTTACAACGGATTTATTGAAGTAATTCTGCAAAAATTTTACGACAAAATATATATGATAAAATCATAAAATAAGCTTTGTTGTAAGAACGATAGATCGCAATCTATGATGGGATGAAAAAATTGGACAATTTGTATTTTACACTGAACAATGAGTAAATTGAAAATTTAGAACAGTGGTTGCATGGGAAATTATAAACTGGGAGAAACAATGAGCTAACTATGGAAATCGAATGTAAAAAATAACTCAATTTTCTTTATTCTTATCTGATATCGGGTACAGACATTCATAGACTGGTGTTAAATATGGAAAAATACGGCTTAAATTATTCAGAATGTTTGCATAACATCACCAATTATATTTATGGTCGTTGAGGCTGGTCTCATTATGCTTATTTTCACAGAAAACCATTCGTATTTTCATATTTATAAATTTAGTCCTGAGGTTTTTCCGTAGCTTCTCATTGATTACTTACAAGATTTTCCGCTAAGCAAAAGAGGAAAAAATTCTGAATTTACGAGGAAAATCCCCGAAGACTTATCAAACCCATATGAGCGCCACTCGCTATTTAGGAAGTAAGTATATTCCTATTTTTTGCACACCAGATAGGCTATGATTATAAAAAATGAATCAATAAATACTACTGATGAGATTAACTTTGCTTACCTTTAGTCTTGTAATCGAATTACAAAATCACCTTGTAAAATTAAATAAATATTTTTGCATTAAATTTGTTACGATACTCGAGTTCCTTTGCTGCTTGGAATTTCAGCGCCTAGCAGTTATTTTTCATTAAATGATTGTAACTTTTACACGGAGTATCTTTACACTATCTTTATAATAAGGCTAATTCTGGAAAATAACCAAAATTATTCTGAATACATGCATCCGTCACAGCAGTATTTTAAAATATAATCCAACATCCAATAAAACCTGTAGAATTTTTGAGAATCTATAAGTGAAATGCTAAATTCAGAAAAACTGAATTTTGCATCAATTCCTTATCGAGAACAATCTTAAAAGAAATAATCTTGTACCTACCGTCCTGTTATGTTATTGTCTAGATGATATAAAACTACCCTATGAAAAAGAAAATAAATCCTAGATTTAAAACTGTTCGTATATGTGCCACGAGAATTGCATGCATATCCATTGACGTAAATAAGCGCGTGCTCTTAAGATCCGATATATTCGATCAATCTTTAAAATAGAGCACACGAAAAAGACACACCTTTGACGAAATAGAGAAGACAAAAAAAGCCGACGGGGTAAACGAAATCCGTTTTGACAAATAATAAATAAACTCCAGAGGGAGGTCTTGCAAGGCGACGTATTCGCGTCACCTGGGACCGTTTCCACTCTCGCTTTGGGTCTTCGCCTGACGCACCTGCCAAGCGGTGTCACAAAGACAGAGAGAGAAAGAAGGACTTAAGATGTTGCGTGTCGGACGCGATGTAAGAGGATGCTGTGATATCTCGGACGCTGGGCCGGTCGCGTGGCTAATCCTAGGTGGTCAACTTCTGAGGCGGCGGTCACTCGGGTGGAAGGGGGAAGGGAGCGGAAGGTGGAGGGGTGGACGCTCGATCGCCTCTCCGTGACAGAATGGACACCACGCGGGGCAAAAGGAAAGGACCTCTATAAGGAGATTAAAGAGCGGTTTAAGGGAAAAAAAGGGAGGGAAGGAGAAAAGGCGAAGCCTGCACGGTCAAAAGACATGCGATTAGCGACACGTGACACTTGTTTGCCGCGAATGTATTTAACGAGCTGTTAAAATTTATCCGGTGAGGATTTGGGTTTCGCGTTTCAATGGTGATGATGTTTTCGAGAAACCAGGCACAGCCTGATGAAATTTCCATCACCTCTAAATTGAATCTGGAATGTCAATATGATGATCTTAAGCTTATATTTTAAATAAGTCAATGAATAAGATAATGTATCAGAAAATAAAAATAGTACCGCACAATTAAATTAATAAATTACAGGGATTATTTTTCGTTTAAAGGCAGGGCACAAGCAATATTACTTCGTAAAATCTTAAACTTGGTGAAAAGTATATTGATAAATTTGAAGATTATTATTGAAAAGGATGAAATTACATATTCTAATTTCAATGGATACCCGATGTATTATACATGACAGGTTAGAAACGTCATTCGCGACCGTTTATCATTACTAACATGCACTCCAAAAACGTAAACCCAAATAAAATTAATATAACTCGAAGAGCGAATTAATAATAATATTTTTACATCTGAAACAACAATGCCAAAGTACTCACGCTGACCCATAATATATCACTAAAAATTAATACCTCTCTATAAATCGGAAAGCGCAATGTAGAAACTACATAATAAATTTGTGCCTTTACGCTCATTAATTCAACTCATAGGCACAAAGTTATCTTTGATTTGCGAATATTTCGCTATTACCATGGATTCGTTGCTTTCAACCAACTGTAGCGTTCGCTTCATTTAAAATCGCGTAAAACTCGTAATTTTATAAGCCAACAAAATAGGAGAAAGCTTTTTTTTAAATAATACTTTCCTAGGAAAGCGATTACTGGGTATGCAAACATAAATTTGTCCTCGACCGCAGTCGCTCAGTAATCCTTTGATAACACGGTCGGATGGAGAGAAGCACATTCGTCTAATAAGGCCAAGCACATGACGGGTGACAAAGGCGTGAAATCCACGGGCAAACTGTGCCTCGGGGCAGCTTAGTCCATCGATCGATAGTCGGCGCTAGGTTGACAGGCAAGAGCGCCGTCAGCGGCGCGTTTACAGACCACGCTTAGAGACGGGAACGGTATCCGTCTCGGCGGCGGCGGCGATGGCAGAATTCACGACTGACGTTCAATCCAAAGCAAAGCTTAATTGCGGCTGTAACGGAAGACGAGATCCGGAAATCGACTTGAGCATTAACAATCTGCTAGAAATATTTGCGTTTCCTTTCACATCGTGAATTCGACGAGGAGGAACTGCGCCATCCGGGTTAAACTCCTCTGCTTCACAAACACGGGGTTTGCAAACGCTATCGCCTGCGACAGCCACTGTATTCGAATAATGCACTGAGGAAAGAATTAATATTTACCGGCTACTTTATGAATCATTACGATACGATAAGGAAATTCAATACGTGGACAGTCATAATACCTAATTGCTGGAAGTTTCACCATGCTTCTAGATACCTAGGTAAGAATATTATATGAACTGCTCTTTCAGAATTCCTAAGTACTACAGTGAAAGAGGTCTCACAGAAATGGCGAAATACGACAGTGCATTGTTTAACCAAACTTAACCACAAGTTAAAACAGTGGAATGGATGAAGCAAAGAAATGGAAATGTTTTAGTGAAAAGTGGAAATGTTTTTTTTTTCAACGTAGAGATTCATCTAAACTGAAAGTAATACGTGGAAAACGAAAAAAATCGGTACAATGTACAAACTTTTTCATATACTAATGAGTCGTTTAGTTATATTTCGAAAAATATGAACTATGTAGAATCGTTATAAACATGAGCTTAAATAACTATACGAAATTCGACGAAAATCGTATGAGCCGTTTTATTTGAAAATTCAATTATTATTAATGTTATTCATTTATTGAGAAATATGAACTATGTAGTATTATTGCAGACGTAAACTCAAGTTACTGTACGAAATTTGACCAAAATCGCTGCAGCCGATTTTGAGTAAATCAAATTGTTGTTAAAATTACCTAAAATAAACTAGCCTTATATTCATTTTAAAATAAATATGAACTATGTAGTATTATTTAAGACGTAAACTTAAGTAACTGTACGATATTTGATCAAAATCGTTTGAGCAGTATTTGGGAAAATCAAATTGTTGTTAAAATTGCCTAGAATAAACTGCCCTTAATTATTGTGCAATGTCAATCATTTCCTCATAGTTTCTATTCTGTAAGATTAAATGCCGAAGTACGACATTTCATTCAATTTCGGTTTACCGTTTAGGCTCTGGAGCCGCGAACAAACACCCACAGACAGACGGCATTGCGAAAACCACTTTATTGGACTCAGGTACATCTAAAACGTATATTTAAATCAAAATCTCGAGATCGAATTTTTTCGCGATTACAATACTTTCTCAATATACTTTGTATACGAGAAAGTAAAAGGTCGCACGAGCTCTGTCATATAAATTATATAGTTGACGTGAAGGGTGAATTCACTAGACTTCGAAACGCTAAAATTTTAACCGACAACATTAAATTAACCGGAAATTAAACCTGCAATAATAAAACAATCTTACCAAAATATGGTGTAAAATGAGATTAGCCACAATCCTGATAGGATAAAACACATCCATTCAAATGACCCAAATTATTATGTACGACTATGACAGGTGAAAAACGAGAGATATTTTCAACAAAGCATTTAGTTAAAGTTAGTTACAACAGATTATTAGCTATTAAAAATGGTTGATTACAATCATTGCAGCCGCGATAAATTCAGTTTTCCTCCGCGGCAAACCGCTTTCGATTTAGCGTAGATGGAACTTCACTGAACTTACTTCCGATTAAATGCGAAGAAAGCCAATCGATACCCTAATTCATGTCAATAAATGGTGTAAAGTTCTGGAAACATCACCGAAACTGAAATACAACAAACTCTCTTGCGTCAATATAGAGCCCAAAGCGTTAAAAATGAGGAAGTTTACATTTTTTCTAATAGATTTTGCCTAAGTTCGGCACGCTGTATTTTTTTAATCTGAGGAGACGACAAAAGCGTAAAAAATACACCGAAAAATATTTCCTGAAAGCAATCATAGCTCTAAAAGGAAAGAGAATTTTCCGGAAACGAACCTATTTTTCCTGTTTTATATTCTCGCTAATGAAACAAAATCCTTCCAACGCTATCCGCATACAATAAACAAAGCAATTCCTCACCCCACGAAGAAAACCAACAAAATAAGCGGCAGCGTCAAAACCGAGGAAATGAAGTACCCGAGAGAGAGAGAGAGAGAAAACGGGATCGAAGGAAAGAAAGGCATAAAGCGAAGAAAGCAGTGAAACGCAATGGAAAGGGCGAAGGATGAGAGAGGCGTGCGAAGGAGATTCTTGGGTAGAAAGCAACTATAGAGAGAATGTCAGAGGAAAGGGTAAGGAAAGAGAAACGACTACTTCAAGACGTAAACACTGAGTGGGATCGAAGGTTCTCCTCATCTGCGCCTGCGGTTTCGCTTTTGTTTCTCAAAAACCACACCTCCCCAGACCTCCCACCTCTTCCTACCAACTCATCTCGCCCTCTCTCTCCCCCGCAATCACCCTTCCAACAGCCACCACAAGGCTCTTACACAACACCGCCCTTCTCTTTCCCGCCCAACATCCTCCCCCACCTCCTACCAAAAACACCATCTTGCGGTTCTTCTTCCCCACGCAAGACGGAAAGAGAGAGGAACGACAAGGAAGCAGAGGGGGGAATGCGAGGGAGATAGTGTGAGGCAGTGAAGCAGGAAAAGGAGGGAATGGGAGCGAGGAGGGTAAGACATGGAGGGCTTAGTTAACCATCTCGCCCGCCACTGCAAAGCCATAAGCAAAACTTGAGGAGTTTTCGAGAGAGTATGTGACTCCCTAAAGACTAGTGTAGGGAGGATTTGCCCGAAGGAGGGGAAGAAGAGAAAGGGGCGAGTGCGATGTAATGGCGAATGATGGAGGAGGAAGGATGCTGCAGTGTTGCGGAAGAGAGAGGGGCGTGGAGGTGGGAAGAGAAGGGGGCCTAGCGCGGAGCTGTGAGGGACTCTCATTTGCCACGGATGGAAACCGCGTTTGAGGGAAGCGTTAGCAGAAGGGGATGGGAAGAGGGAAAAGCTGAGGAGGGAGACAGCTTTCTGAAGGTGGTGGTGGTGTCGGAATGGGTCGCGCACTTAATGGAGACGCAGAGGCGGAAATTAGAGAAGAGAGGTTGCCACTCACTCTACTCCACCTCCAGCTACTCATCTTTCTCATTCCTCTTAGTTTCATGATGTAAAACAAATTAGATTCGAGCTTTAAAAGACTACACGATCAATAAAATCCGAAGATGGGTATTTTTTTAAAAATAAGGATGAAAATATTATAAATCAAAAGGTTATTTTTTACCTTTTTAATGAAGTTTGTTAGAATAAGTTATAACGTGTAAAGCGAGCTTTAAAAACCCAAATTAATTCTGTAAAAATAAGGAGGAGGTTTCAGACATCTGGAAATTTTAAAAACGCTCTCGTAAAATATAAAGTGCTTACTATGAGACATTAATTCATAATGAGTAACCATAACCTTAAATTAGTAAGCAATTAAATTTACCCATTTACCGATTGCATTGAATTCTTATTTAACATTTTTTTCGAAGGTTCAAGCTACTGGAAACATAACATTTTTAATGTGTGATACACCGTAAAATATTGCAAGGCGACTAATATTATGATTTTTTCGTGAAACAATTTTTAACTTCAACGCAATAAATTGAACTATGTCCCAAAAAATTCTGTTCAGAATGGATTCGGCGGGAAGCTTAAGTTTAAACATAACGATTTATTAGCATGTAAAACGGAAACATAATCAAAGCCCTTGCAAAAAGATTCAAGTATAAAGGGAACCTATGCCAAATCTTTTTAACTTCCACCGCATAAAAGTAATGGAAATAACAAATTGATGTCATTTTTGTTTTAATATGAGCTTCCTACAATATAAGGTCTTCGCCAGCGTAGTTTAATCGATGTTATCACAGTTCAAAATGTCTCATTATTATATTCTATCTATATTTTGTATAAAAGGTAGGTCCAAAAAATAAGAAAACTGCTATTCCAATGGAAAAAGTTACAGTACTTTTGAATCTTCGCCTCAAAGGTGCATGCGATACACCGCATCTGCAAGGTATCTGTAACGCTTCTCTGTGGGATACGAACACAATGTTTTCCTCTTTCAATCAATTTCAAGAAAAATGACAACTAGCAAAGGACTTCTAGCAAAGAGTGTGTCATACCGACATACTCTTTGCTAGAATTCCAACTTTCGCAGTAATTGAACTAATGAACTAAATAGAAAGGGAATTGTGCGTTTTATTTTGCAACGTTACCCATGGGGCTATCTGCTGGCTTTTTCGATATGTTAATGTTCTTACACATACAAAATTGCAAAAGGTTTAACAATTAACCATATAACGCTATGCAGGCCTAAACACAGTCGAACCATAAAGGCAACTGAGCTGCGTGGCTAGAAAACAGCGGTTAATCACAGAAGCAGGGCAGTTAGTCTCAGAACAAGTCCGGCACCGAATTCAACTGAATTTTTTTGCCGCAAATCGCTTCGAATTTTTTAAATACATTTATAAATATCCGGTTTTCGGATAACTTCAGCTTTTGGGCTTTGTATTGTATTTTCGCCATGTTATGGTAAGATAAATAATGAAAAATAAGAAACAATGCTTTCCCTAGCAAAAATAGTTCAGGTAAAATTGTGTCGACAACTAAAATCAAAACACATTCATCCATAAAATACAAAAGGATTTGTTTGTCGACTTAAGCGTATTGTAAAACAAACCTATTATATCACACGATAACACCAAACAATAACGAGACTTGATTTTACTTCTTAAGTCGATACAATTCTTACATAAATTGGTTTAAGATTTAATTAATACAAATCCAAATAAGGGGCCAACTGTAACAGATAATATTTTTCCAAAGACAAAAAGACTTGAAATATTTTGTAAATGTTTCTGAAAGAAATTGATTTTGACATGGCAATATTTCGAGACAATCCAAAATTGATTAGATTGGCAAAAGAAACAATGAGTGCCTTATAAAATAATAGTTTCACAACAGAACATAGCGTCTCTTGCCACCGCAAATCTCGGTAATTGCAATTGTCACTGTAGCAATAAAGGCCGGTTACGAAAGTGAAAACGTGTACAATCACCCTTCCTTTATATAACATGATAATTGACTTATAGTTAATTTGAACACTTAACATACATCTTTCGATGATTTCAGCATCCCTAGATAGACACGATAATTCGTATTCCGTGTGATTTTCCATTTAACCTAGTACAACTACGCGATATTCGTAATATATAACATTGCCTAAATATAATAGACATAGAAGTCCTAGAATGTCGAGATTTAGATAAACTCCTATATTTACCGATTTGGTAAAAAAATGCTTTTGAATCTTCGCCTCAAAGGTGCATGCGATACACCGCATCTGCAAGGTATCTGTAACGCTTCTCTGTGGCTGGAAATAAGCTTAGCTTTCAAGGAAATTGGATTATTACCGATTTATAATATACATTTTCGTACCATTTAACTACTACATAAAAAATGATGCGATATTAAGAGTACACTGAATTGTGAGTACACGGAGAAACAATTGTAAACACAAGATGTTAAAATCGTTATCACATTTTCAATTATGTGCTAGCGAGAGACTTAGGCCAGTTTTTTATAGCTGAGTTTCTTAAATATTAGAGCAATATTATTGGCAGAAAACTTTGTTTCTAGCTCAGGTCTCTGAATGACAATTCAAAAATTAATAAATAATTCCAACTTACTTCAGCGAGCCACCGTTTAAAATGATTTGCAACAAGAGTAATCCATATAAGTGTATGCAAACTTAATACTAATTAGATTATGCTCATTTTCAAGACTGTTTATATGGACAAGTTAAAGTAACAAATATTTTCAAGCACATATCGTAGAGAATCCCTTCCAGCACTTCGAGACATTCATGATTTACATCGATTTAATTTTATTATGTCACCGAAAAAAAGAAAGAAAATATGATTGTAATTTCTATCGCATTGATCAGTTTAAGAGAAAGTTTCCATTTTTATAATTACTCAATGCGGCACAAAACAAAACACTAACGAAAGTAGTTTTAAAAATAATAACATTTGAATCAATTCACTCTTCACATTACGGTTAACTAAGCTTACAAAAATTAAATTATCCACAGAGCAATTCCAAAGTTAAAAGTCACGTCCATAAAAATAAACCAAAACAAGTAAAATAAATGTATATAGGAAATGATAGGTTTTTACAAAAACTATCGTATTTCTCAAATAAGTGTAATTATTTACCAGAATTGAAAAAACGTTTTCAAAGGACGTGTAAGCAGTAAAATGTATAATACTGCATTTTTTCCATAACTCTTTACCTTGCGGACTGGAAGCTTAAATTTAGGGCTCGTGGCAATGTGAAGATTTGATTATACGTAGTTCTTCAGTACTTTAAATAATCAACACTCGGCGATTTTCGAGAGCAGTTGGGGAAGTTAGATAAGTTACATATTATAAAAGATAGAATTTGTAATGGAGAGAGTAAGGAAAAAATACCAATAAATAAATGGAAAGTAACGAAAAAGTTAAAAACCCTGTTTACAGATGTTCGCTCCAAGTGTTTCCGGCGACCGCTAACAGATGGCATGGACATGCGATGCCTGCTCACGCGTCCGCTTGGGAGATCTGCAGAGGGGTGACTGCCTACTCGTGCACAGGAAGGATTCTTCCGCGAGAATTCGGGAAAATAGGACAATAGTATCTTAAAATGATAGTATATCAGAGAAGAAATTGCCCTGAGTAAGAGGTTCTCGCAGAAGACATGGAGGGCAATGAATACATGAGACTGTAATAACGGACGCAGTACCAGCTTATAAAAACAAAAAAATAGCTCTTGATCATGTTATCATCTGGAAAACCTCTAAAATAGCGGTTCTTAAACTATATACACTTACGACCACTTTTACGGCATCCGATCTTGTCGTGACAAGACCATAACGCGATCCTATCTACCTAGCAGTAAATATAAAATTTGATTAGGATATCTAGAGAAATCAGTATTTTTGTTAATATTAATAATGAAAAAAATTCTGCAAATAAATTAGAAGAAAAAATAAAATTAGCGACAACCCTGATAACGCCTTTGGAGTCACTGCTCTACAATGTAGGCGTTAAACTCCAATATACACATGTGCGCGACGCACACGGACGACAAAACAACCAGCCGATTTTTAACAGTAATGCGGATTGTATTATAATATGCCGTAGGTATATTCTTTCATATTTATTGGCTACGGAAATTTATCAAACCATATGGCGTTTTTAAAATAAATTTTGTAAAGAACGCCTAAAAAGGGAGGCAAATGAGAGACTTGCATACGGGCGGCCATGATGCGCCCCTGTCAATATAATTCTCATAGGCGTGTAATATTTACTTTTTCATATGCGAAGTGCATATAGCAAGTATTTCTACTTCGAGTTTTTGACGAATACGAGAGTTTAGAAACTGTTGAAGGAACCATAACGCACTGCAGTGGAATGCGGTTCATATTTGTCGATTTTCCCTAATTGTCAATACTAAAAAAAAAGGCTGCTGGGATTTATATTAAAACTCGCCCAGTTATACAGCATGCCGTCTACAAGTCTGAACAAGTGAGAAAAGAATTGCAGAGCAAATTACAGAAGACGTTTTTTAAGAATACTAAAACAAAAACATTCCCCTACAGACCAACCTATCTTAAAAATTTTGCATCTTTAATAATATTCAATATATTAATTATGTAAATACATTTTTTTGGCCTGTGTAATTTCACTTTTGTTTCGAAAATTTAATCAGCGAATCTCACAACAATGCATTTCACCATTAAAATGTTAATCAGCATATCACATAAACATTACTCCAAAAACAATTGGCATTAAATAACAACGACAAAATATTTCATAGAAATAAATTTTAGAACTGTGTTATTTCACTTATTTTCGCTTAATGGCATGTCTGTTTATTTACATTCGTCGCTGTGAATATGCCCAACAATACGAAAGCCATAATAGACCCGTATAGATAGTTAATAAGGGGTTTTCCAATACTCTGTTATAAGGCAAACGGACAGACGGACGGACCCCAAATTTTTTCCATATCTAGTTCGAATGTAACTCTATATATCCTGACAATTTGGTGTTTGTAGCTTACGTAATTTTTGAATTATATTGTAAACGGTCACACAGACGGATGAACCGAATACATAAGCTCTTTTTTTAGATAAAAAATATCGCTAACATCCATAAACATAAAAATATATCGAGTTGACGAAAAAAATCTTCCCCCGATACAACAGAATTAGCATTGTTGCTGCGAGAAGATATATTCGTCCCGCATCCATTTAAATATTAAAATTTCCGTATGAAATAGAAGCCTACGGATATGAGTAAGTCTGCGCGATGTATTTCGTTCTTTTCTAAAACTTTCAGTAAAGACAAATAACACTTTTTTTGTTTCTAAAGCGGTACAAAATAATGGTCAATCAACTTTTTCCTGAAAATGCCTTGGAAAGTATTCGAAATTTTTCTATATAAATTGCAATAGTCGCAAAAACTTCTGTACAACATTAGCCGGCCATACACTTTTTGAAGGACCTGGTCTGGCGGATCAGGTCCTTCGGTCCGCGGCGGATTCGGTCCGTCGGACTCAGTCCTTCGTTGCTCCCACTAACGTAAAAATAGAAATCCTTCGAGTATGGCGGAGCTAATCATTCAGTGGACTAGGTCCGTTCGTGTATGGGGAAGAAATCCGCCGTTTTTGAAGGATTTGGTCCCTCAGGACCGGGTCCTCTGGTCTCTCAGGCAGTCTTGAAGGACCTGCGGATTTTTAGTGGCGGACCTCAGTAGCTTAGCTGCCTTCTTCCAGCTAGTGTCGAAACATATTAATATTTTATTTAATAAAATGTCTCGAAAAACCATTGCCATAGCCGCGGCATGGTTTTTCGCTGTATATTATCATGTCATATCGAAAAGGAGGAACCGGACGAAGTGGATGAAAAAATAAATTTTTGGGCATATGCTTTTACTTAAAGAATTAAGAGTTAATGAGCCGAGTGATTTGAAAAATTAATTAAGAATGTCGGCATCAGTTTTCGATCACCTTTTTGTTCTTGTACTCCTCCGAACCGAGTTTCCACAAGCTTTGTTTTCCTCGGTAAAGTTCTATAAACTCACTTGTTATAGACTTGTTCCACTCCATGATTATATTTTTCGCACTCAAGTGAATAACACACACAACTAAAAACAAATATAACAAAACAACAATAAACGACTAAATTATTATATGCTATCGATTAAAGAAGCGTAGGGAAACGATATGTAAACGCGCGAAGAGAACAGATGATAAGATGACAGATAACAGAGGTTGATTCACAGGTCCGCTGTAGACATGTGGAGGGCTCCTGCTACATTAGTGGAGGGCGGAGGACCAGATCCGTAGGACCAATTCCGCCTGATTTCTCACGGAGGACTTGAGCACAGAGGACCTGAGTCGGCGTCCTCCACTAACGGGCGGACTTTTTGAAGGACCTAGTCCGCCGCAGACCAGGTCCTTCAAAAAGTCCGCCCGTGTATGGCCGGCTATTGTCTCTCAAATGTTGAAGCCTCACAAAATTTCTGGAGGTTTTTCTGTCATTCAATAGAGCTTCCTATCAAGTTTCAGAGTAAGCAGAAATAAGCTTTACTTCTGGAAGAAAGATGAGAAAATTTAGATCTCTCTATGCTCTTAAACGAAGCTCTGTAAATGTATAAATATGCTAGCATATATTAGAACAGTGTTTCCCAAATGGTGTTCCGCGGAACCCTAGGGTTCCGCGAAGCGTAAATAGGGGTTCCGCGAGAATAACAAGATGCAAACTCGAAACCATCTTCAGAAGGGGAGAACTGTGGACCGAATCCTTTCTTTAGAATTATAATAACGAGCCCGGACCTGGATTTTAAAATAACTTGGTATATCGGGGTTGTCAAAGCATTTATGCTCGATGGGATCTTGCTTTAGGTAGTAAATATTGGAATTAGTATTTGGAAATGTCAGATTTAAATACATCCGCACAAAGATTGTAACTATTTTCAATGCGAAAGATAAAATTTTGTCATTCTCCCGGAAATTACAGTTTTGAATTTCGTCTGTAGAAAAAAATAATTTGGATTGTTTTCCAACATTCAATGATTTCCTTGAAGAAAACAAATGCAAACTTGAAGAAGAAATTCAGAGCAATATTGTAGATCATCTTCGCAATTTATACACCAACATCAGGAAGTATTTTCCAAACATCAATGACAACAATAACTGGATTCGAAATCCATACAGTATAACCGAGAAACCAGAAGAATTATCTGCACTAGATTATGAAAATTTAATCGAAATCACTTCAGATGGCCATTTAATACAAACATTTAAAGAAGTTTCTCTGATTATATTTTGGGGCAGCTTATATCATGAATATTCATGATATAAGACGGGCAATTCGAGAGTTATTACCA
Source organism: Uropetala carovei (assembly GCA_036926305.1). Lineage (NCBI taxonomy): Eukaryota > Metazoa > Arthropoda > Insecta > Odonata > Petaluridae > Uropetala > Uropetala carovei. Next base: position 6,909,669 of record JAXCHB010000123.1, read on the forward strand.
TTCGCGAGCACATACTTATGCGAAACTGGGTTCTCCAAATACACAGCAACAAAAACAAAATACAGAAATCGACTAGATGCCGTGCCTGATATGCGAATTCAACTTTCCAGCATTAAACCAAATATAAAAAGAATTTGCCAAAAAAAGAAGGAAACTCATTCTTCACACTGAAAATTGCTAACGTAATGTATAATTGTCAGTTTTATTTATTGTTCATATTATATCTATTGGTTTATAATAAATTTTTTGTTCATATAAACGATTTTTATCTTTAAATATATGAAAATAAACAAAATGTTGATCACATGACCTATTTTTATTATTATCTTTACTTGTGCTTTGATTTTCACCTTATAAACAAAATAACTGTTTGGGGTTCCGCAACTTCTCTTTCGAGTTCCGTAGCAAAATTAAATTGGGAAACGCTGCTCTAGATAAAAGCGAGCCGAAGGCTCGTCAGTATATCCTTTCAATGTTATAACCTCTCAAAAAAAAATGGAGAGGATATTGGTGAGCCTTCGGTTCGCTTTGTTGTAATGGGCAGTCGTCTCCGGGCGCTACCGCGCCCTTCGCCTCGCCCGGAACCAAAGAAACCCTCCCCGTTGTCCGAAGATTGGGTTTGTAAATGTCGAGACCAGCCAATCAGTTTCTGTTAATGTTGTTTTAAAAATAAAATATCGTAAATCCAACAATACCTCAATATATCCTTTCAATGTTATACCTTCTCAAACAATCATAACAATACATGTTTATTTTTTAAGGTATTCCCGTTAACAGGAAAGTACCAAAATTACATTAGGGGAGACCGGGGCTAGTTGGCTACAGGGGCAAGTTGGAACGTTGCAATAATAACGATGGTATTTGTAGTTAGATAGCACTACCAGCTAGGCAGCAGTTGCGTATAGACGTGGCAAGAGTGCCCCGAGAGTTCCGACGGCCTGTGACAACTTGTGCACGTGTGACAGTACTTTTTAGATTATTTTCCATCCTGACTAATAATTTTACATAATACTAATTGTAATAGATACTTATAAGGATGAGGTCATTTGTTAAAACATCACGCTGCTGTGAAAGCATATACACTTATCTTCAATATGCTGGGAGTTCAAGTTTAAATAGTTTTTCCAAACCAATTATATGTAGGTTTAAAGTTGCGAAATGGCGAAGGGGCAAGTTGGCTCAATAAAAGAGGGGCATGTTGACACGCTGTGTCAATATGCTCCATGGAGCCAAGGAACAATTTCCGTCGTAACAACGGTAAAAGGAAGACTCCAATTTGACCGATACACCGGTGAAAAATGATTTACTAGAGTTTAAAAAACAGAAGTCACTGAAAAACGAAAAACTTAAAAAAAAGTTTATTTGTAACTAAAAAAGTTAATAAAAAGTTAAAATCAAAGAAATAATCTGCTTTGTTAGACCTATCAGATGATTAGGAAACGTTTTGTATCGTTTTTTTTTGAATCAACAGCCGACCAAGGGAAAAGTGGATACTATATGTGGAATGTAAAATATGGGCTCATGAAGAATGTAGTGATGGTAGCTTGTACTAGCCGCAATTGTGAGTCGGACTAGACCTATAGAAATTGCTCTATTTTACATTGTCTTAAATGATCTCTTTAAATCTTACTATAAAAATGTGTTCTTGTTTTTGTCAGTATTGAAAATTGATATCCAGAATTGTTAGATGCTTAGAAACAAGATGCTTTTACTAAGTTTATCAAGTTCACTTTTCAACCATTGTCGTATTGCCAATATACAACTTTAAATTTTAGCCCTTAGATTAGGTAAATGTTAAAAAAACTACATTTTGTTCGTTTTATTATATAACCTGTCCTATTTGAATTTTGTAGTATGTGCCAACATGCCCCTTGGCGTGTGCCAACTTACCCCATCAACGGGGTAAGTTGGCACGCGTGTAAAGGTTTATTACAAATTGCGAGTTTAGCAATTATAATAACGCTTCAGTACGTACATCACTCTTTAGCCAATGTATTACACTTTAGAATGGTATCGTTGAAATTTTCATTAACTCACTAGAAAAAAATTCAAAAATCCCTAACTAAAAAGTGTTCCAACTAGCACCGGTCTCCCCTACTGTATTGCACTTCATGAACGCTGTTCAAATATAAATCCAAGATCCTAAGTTGAGATTTAACTTATTAAAGGAATTATATGCTAACCAGGGCTGACTCAACCACAATACCAGCCCAAGCGATCGCTTAGGGCGCAGAATGGATCAAGTTTAAAAAGCACTCGCTATTTACTTTTAAATTGATATACAATATAAAATTCCTTGGAAGAGCCAAACAAGTTAGGAAGGTGTACAGCGTATCACAAATGGGCGCGTTTCGTGCAGTGGGGTATTTGAAATAAATGATATACGTGTACGCAAGGGAAATAGCGTTTTAAAGTTCTTTTATTCGTCATTAAATATCTATTTACTTTCTACTTAAAAATATTGTATGCACACGTAACGAAATTAAACGTATTTTTGTGTGATTGTTTGTGTTAGCAACAATGAAGAAGTAACCAAGTAAGAAATGTTCTACGTTCAACACGAATTAAGACATTCTTGTTTGATTTTCTTGATAACGGCTACTCCTACGATAAAATTGTATAGGACAGGGGTGCTCAACCTTTGGGCTACACGAGCCACTTTAACGATTCAGTATGTCTCACGAGCCACATATGGGTTTAATACGTATAAAAGTATAGTATAAAGTGTTAAATTACTAATTATTTAGAAAATAATACTGAAATGGGTACTTATCGGTTATACCCCCCCCCCCCCACTACTATAAAAACTGATTGGCCTGTCTCGACATTTACTAATCCAATCTCCGGACAAGAAACTGATTGGCCTGTCTCGACATTTACTAACCCAATCTCCGGACAACGTGGAGGGTTACTTTGGTTCCGGGCGAGGAGAAGGGCGCGGTAACGCCCGGAGCCGACTACCCATTAAAACAAAGCGAGCCGAAGGCTCGTCAATATATCCTTTCAATGTTATATATATATATATATATATATATAAAATTGGGATGAAAACATTACTATTAAGTAGTGATGATAATAATAAATAAATAACTACATAGCAATCAATATTTACTTAGTAACCACATGGATGGGGGGGTATAACCGATAAGTACCCTGAAATGTGTTATTTAAATAATTTAAGGTACTATTGTTTATTTTAATACATCAGTATAATTTAAGGCTACAGTTCCGTATTGCCCCCCACTCGGTTTCTATGGACTTATTGATATAAATAAATTAATAATATCCATCTTATAGATACGCCAATAAACTGTAGGTTTTGGAAGTACAATACTACATATATTCCGATATAAATTATTAGATCTACCGATAATATATCCTTTCAATGTTATATCCTCTTGTCAATTAATAATCTTGATTCTTTTGAATATTTTCTATTATGTATTAAGGATTTATATGATCCAAATTCTCTATAAAATAAAGTACTGAATAAAATAATGATTGTTTACATAAATTTTCTTAATCTTAATATAATATAGGGTACTTACGTATTATCTCCAGGACCTTACTTTGGTATTATCTTACTTACGTATTACAGAATAACAACGTATTGTTGGATTTACGATATTTTATTTTCAAAACAACGTTAACAGAAACTAATTGGCCGGTCTCGACATTTACAAACCCAATCACCGGACAACGAGGAGGGATACTTTGGTTCCGGGTGAGGCGAAGGGCGCGGTAGCGCCCGGAGACGACTACCCATTAAAACAAAGCGAGCCGAAGGCTCGTCAATATATCCTTCCATTTTTTGTGAGTCATCATAATTTAGATCCTTTTGTTTATTTTATATCTTGTATCAAAGAATTATTCACTCCAAATAATAAATAAAGTTATTATAATGAATTATTTTCTTATTTAAAATATTTTTTGTTAGGCGGGAATATATGTAGTATTGTACTTCCAAAACCTACTGTTTATTGGCGTATCTATACGATGGATATTATTAATTTATTAATATCAATAAGTCCATAGAAATTGATAGAAACCGAGTGGGGAGCAATACGGAACTAGCCCCTCATTTAACACTATTAAACAATAAGTTATTTTTCATTACCTACTCATTGTGAAATTTGGCATTGCATGCTGCCCGCCTATTTGTTATACTCCGGTATATACGGTGTTACAGCCAGTGTCATGCGCACATTGATATGAGCATCAGTTAATTGCGATCTGTACTTAGATTTAAAAAATGTAATTGTTGAGAAACCTTTTTCACAAAAATACGTTGACCCAAAACATGCATTCATTCGTTGGAAAGTTTCTTTCAACAAAGGATATTTTTCCTCTTCTACCAGTGTCCAAAAATGATTTTGTGAAGCTCTTGCCTTTAACTGCAAATCTCTTTGGAGAGTAATTATTTCCAATTCTATATCAGCAATACCTTTATGCATTACTTTTTGTATTTATGCTGACATTTCACTAGCTTCAAAATCACCAAATGGATTTAATACGAATGTGGCAATTGGTTGCATCACATAAAAATCAGAAAATCGAGCTTCAAAATCGTTTTTAATCTCTTCGTGGTCTTAAGAGTATGTACTCATGTCTATTTCCATAAATTCTTGAGCTCTTTTCTCTAAGCTGGGAAAATGAATGAAGATTCTGATTTTTATTTGATATATTCATAAAATTAATTTTGATTTAAACGAATTTACAGTTCCAATCATTTGAGCTACGGTTTTTTCTTTTTCTTGAAGTTCAAGGTTGAGATCATATAGCTTGGATGTTAAGTCTGTAAGAAATGCTATGTCAGATAACCACCTAGGGTTAGTGAGTTCTTCACAATGTTCATTCCTTGTTTCCAAAACAGCTTTATTTCTTGAAGATCTTGAAATCGTTGCAACACTTTACCTTTACTGAGCCATCTAACCTCTGAATGCAAAATAAGAACACCATACTGTGAATCAAGTTCCTCTGTAAGTGCTTTAAAGAGTCCGTGTTGCAGTGGCCTAGCATGAATAGAATTCACAACTTTCAGAATAACAGCCATAACATGGTTAAAATGAACATAACGTCTGCTGATGAATGATGCAATGGTAGTTTAGAAAATCTGGAAACTCAGCATCTTCCCTACACAATGCAAATAAACCAACACCCCGCCCAATCATGGCCGGTGCACCATCAGTTGTTATATAGACGAGTTTTTGAAGTGGAAAATTGATTTCCTTTACATAATTTTTAAGTGCTTGATAGATGTCTCTCCCAAGTGTTCTTCCTTTTAATTGTATAACTGACAGTATATCTTCTTTTACAGTGCCGTCTTTAAATACCAACCTTATAAATACATTCAATTGTGCTATATTACTAATATCTGTTGATTCATCGCATTGTAAACTAAAAAGTTCGCACATTTCAAAATCCCTCTTCAGTTGCTCCCTAACATTCTCACGCATCGATTCAATTCTCCGAGTCACCGTATATCTAGACAGCTGAACTTCTTGTATGGTTGACAAAATTTCACTCTTATTTTTAAATTCGTCAAACGATGATTCTGATGCTGCAATCATTGTTTCCTTAAGCAATTCGCCATCATCAAAAGGTTTTTTCTTTAACGCAAGTATGTGTCCCACTTTAAATTATGCAATAGTAGCAGCCTTCGATTTAGTGATAGACTTGACAAACACAGATGACTGCGCAGCCAATAAAGGTTTTAATTCCTTAACATTAGCTTTTCTTAAATTGCTGTTAGAATGATACTCGATGCCATATTTTTTATAATTAGTAAAATGTCGTTCTACATGACATTTTTCCCCAACAGCAACAGCTGCGCCGCAAATTAAGCAAAGTCAATGAAAAAATACTCTTCTTCCCATTCTTCATGAAAATTGAACTTGTATGTACGCGCTTTCTTTTTTTGTGGTTCACTTGCAGACATAACTGAGGGTATCTACAAATAATAATTAAACAAAATCAATTACTTATTTATCAGAGGAAAATACGATTAAAGAAACAACAATAATTACTAGCTCACCTGCAACAATAGCAACTAATAATAACAACATTTATATGAAAATAATGGATTTTTGACAGGTTTGTAGTGATGAACATTTCTGATTCGATCGCGAAGATCGATCATCGACGCGCATCGCGTCGTCGCGATATACAACACCTCGAATATAAGTAATCGCGATATTATTTATGGCGGCGAGTAGGAATATGACGGGCTTGGTTTGTTTACATGCAGAAATGGACATTTTGCAACAATCTCGACTACTCAAAACAGATCATAACTGCATATAACCTCCAAAAGTTTGCCAACAAACTTGTTTCACTCACTACTACAAATGACGCGGAAAATTAAATACATAGTCATCGAGAGCCACTTTAAATTGTTGCGCGAGCCACATGTGGCTCGCGAGCTACGCGTTGGGCACCCTTGGTATAGGAAAAGAAATACTCTACTAGTTCTACAAGTTTTATTTGAAAAATATTTTGATCCTATGACCATTACTTTACGAGATATGACGGAAAGTTCATTTTTTATCACCAGTAAAATGGTACCCCTGATTGACTTACATGATTCATTTACGAGACTTTCTTACTGTCTTTGATTGTAAGTCCTTAATAACAAATTTCATGAAAATCCGTTCGGTAGAAGCCGATAACGAACATGCGGACGAACGGAGGGACAGACCGACGCTAATAGGCGCTCACGCTGGAAGTGAAACGCGTCGAAAAAGATCTGCTTGGGATGGCAGAATGTCTTGAGCTGGTTCTGGTGCTATCGAAAACTCATGTTCATAAGAAAATTTAACGGAAAACCTAAACTACTGCATTTCGGGTGAATTTGTATAAAAAAGATGAAGTTCGAAATAGAAACTTAGAAAATAATACTCTGAGTGAAATTTACGAATTGTCATTCTATTTTTGAGAAGAAAGGTATAAAAAACTTAAGAGCAATGAGAAAAATGACTACATCAACAAAATCCAATGTGTAACTGAAATGAAAGTACATGGAGGCCCAAAGAAATTGACTCAATTTCAAAATAAATAAATGTACTGTGATACGAGTGTGAATCAGAAACCAATTTTTTTCAAATTTATTTCTACTGATAAAAATTTTTTTAAATGTCTTCCATCATTCTGTGCACACAAGCGAATGGGTGTCGTACAGTTCTTGATTACAGGCTATAGCAGGGATGGCAAATGATTTTTGAGTCACGTGCCAACAAAGTAATGTGAACCATCAGAATTTTTTTCCAGTGCCACTAGTTTACTCCTTCTCTAAGAAACTTCATATTTTACACAGAAAATACAAGCTTACGCTTGCCAAGTAAAACCGCTTGCGTGCCATTTCTGGCACGCGTGCCACGTATTTGCCATCCCTGGGCTATATTGGCCTAATATTGGCTATAACTGTTGTTGTGAACTTATCTGACAAAATGTTAACTTGTGACAAAATGTGTCATATAGTAATAATATTTTTGACTTTTTCTTGATTAATCCACTTCATAATTCCGTCCTATCTTGTAGGGTTATCCTGTAATTTCATTTTGAAATCGGGTACATTTATTTGTCCCACCCTGCATCAATGACCGCCGAATTATCATCAAGGACTCCATACTATATCTAAACCCACGCATAAGCTGCCTAGGTCGCATAAATAAAATCTGTAAGGTTATCTCGATAATTATTTTGTTGTTTTTTAATTCGCGCAGGAGGTACAAGCAACCCCCCATATCTGGAAGGTACACGTATATGCGTCGAGTATATTACATAAGTAATATCTCTAAATTTTAAAAATAACACGTCCAAAAAGTCACTTTCATTAACATTCATAACGACAAGGAAAGTAAATGAACGCATTGCTCGGATGAAACCCCAAGGCAATCCAAACGACCGGCTCTTCCATAATTTATTTGTCTCATAATACGAAAATTTTGAACCGAAGGTAATTCACGCCCCAACGACCGCAAACCTCCAACAACACCAAAACAAACCCGTCAAAATATTTTAAATTAAAATTTCTCATTTTCAAAATAACAAAATCAAAAGTTATCTTTCGTCGCGACAAAAAAAATTTAGCTTTCATTTGGTCCGAAAATAAGAGATAAATTTCTAGGAATATTTCTGAAACAGCGTCGAAATGACTTGGGGATCTGCTTTTTCCACGCGTGAGGCCTGGTTTCGAATCCCCACGTCTAAGGGCGTGTCCTCAGTCTTCAAAGGACGAGGGGAATGTTCGCCACGTTAACACAATCCTTGGAGAGGGACGCTAAGCCGTGTAACCCCATGGATTACTTCGTAAAGCCAACGCAGGCAAAGGGTTTCCCTGCGCCCTTCGTGCACATGCGTGTACGTGCAGATGCTCACGCATCTAGACGGTGTTGGACTGGACATACGCTCGGGCTAATGGTCATACAGACTTCAACAAATTGGTCACGAAGCTGTTGTACTGCGTGGTTGGAAAATAAGACATTTTTATTTACGTGCGGCACAGTAAAAGGAAAGTGCATGGATGATGCACTTTATTTGTGTAATAATATATTTTACTCTTTCGAGCCCAAGATAAATGCAATCAATATATCCGAAGTTTGATATTTCTGACAAAAAACTTACGTGAAATTCACTTACAACCGTGAAATAAAACACGGATAAAAACGTACTGGAACGCGATCAGTCATTGCTAGTACAAAATGGTAGAATATTCATAAAGAACTGCACAACAAATAAACTTACGGTGCTTCACACTACGTCTTATAAAACGTGAAATTAATTCATAACAAAATGCCTCACATGAATAATAGTAATTCAATAACAGAAATAAATGCGAAAAAATGGACAAAGAAACAATTCTCTTATAGAAAAACTTAAAATAAAATTAACAAAGGCATAGTAGGCAAGTGATGCATCCATCCTACGTCCACCAATGGTTGTCTTTGTCGGCATTCGCCCTTGGTGACATGCCCTACCGCCAAAGGAAGCCATCAAAGCATCAAAAGTCAAAAGGCTATCCTTTTTTAATTACTTCTCCCTCGCTGAAAATCCAAACGGAACATCGCACTGTCGGATTGTTACCATTCTTGGAATAGCCAACTCGAATAGCGGCGAAAGTTACTTCAAAAGAAATAGCTCGAGAGGTCGCTGCAACCATGTTCGAATGGTGGGCGGTTATTTGGGATGCGAAAGGAGAGGAGAAACGCTGGTGAGGAGCAGAGCGAGAAAAAAGTGCGTACGCTAGTAATAGGAGGTGATTGGAGATCATGATTGGTGATCGCGAAGGCTAACACGTAGGATGGAATGCAACGTATGAAATACGAAGAGAGAGAGAGAGACGGATGAGAGTGGTGAAGGAGGAATTGAAATTATGGCGGAGGGTGTTGCGTGGAACACCGATGGGTAGGCGAGGTTTATCGAGATAAAAGGGAATAATAGCCTTCCTACTGATTATGGGAGTACTGCTTTCCGTTCCCCTATCTAAACGTAGATGGAACGTGTCAGCCATTTATCTGAATTAATTTTCCCTTATGAACAGCAACTATCAAATGACTCTATTCTCTATTAAATATAAATTGATGCGTCCAACACATGACTTTCTCTATACGTAAGTTGTCAACTAAAATCAAATAAATACGGCGATAGGAACAGTTCATACTTACATGCTTCAGCGCTAGCGATTCAATTGTTGCCACTACCACGCGCGCGAGCTGCCCACTAACCGTCAATTTAGAATAAAATTCAATATCTCTTAAAATATTCCTCATAAGAAAATTTAATTCAGACAAAACTTGTAGGAAAAATAATATCTACAACTTTTATATATATGTAGGTTAACAAAAATTTTAAGCGAAATGTTTAAGAAAAACTATAATTTTACGAGTAAACCGCTACTTTCAGTTGATCGATTGTTATCAAAATCTTTTCAAATCTTAAGAATATGTATAAAATGACAAATATAAAATTTCATGCTGATCTGATGAATAGTTTTTGAGTTAGAGCGCACGCAAAATTTCTGTCACACACATACGGACATACACACAGACATAATCGAGAAAACGGTCAAAACGTGTTCAGGGAACCTCAAAACGTGTATTTCCGTTGAAATCTCGAATTCGATTTCTTTCGTGAAAACAATACTTTCTCTGTACTGGAGAAAGTAATAACAACAGCTTATCTCTTAATGATTTAACAACATTTTATGATTATCCCAGCATCCCTCAAACCTCTCTCTATGGAATAATATTATGGGTTAGTTATAATTGATCATGAAACCCACTTCGTAGAGAGCAGAATATACGAGAATTTCGATCTTTTGTACGTGTTGGTTATGCGCATGCTCAGACTGGAACGTTTTCTCTTTCCTGAGATTTGAAAAAAAAGAGAGAAAGGGGAAAACGCAATTCTTCCAGTAGGGTCGAGACCGCGAAAGGAGAGCGAAAGAAAGAGGAATTTCTTTTTCAAATTTCAAACGAAAGGTGAAAAAATAAAGATTATTAAGTACTTTACGGGCGCAACGTAAAGGAAGTGTTTCCATCTCCGCCAATAAAAACGCCTGCCGCAGAGATGGGAGGAGAAAAAAAGGATCGATAGAAGAGGGTATATATGAGTTGCGGAGTAGAAGAGAGAGTGGAGTGAGAGTAGGTATAATCGAGGGAGAGGGAGTAAAAGGTGATGGAGGGAGGAAAGCGAAGTGCGAGCGAGAGAGAGGCGAAGAAGGAGATAGTCCCGGTTTAAGCCTCCCCGGGGCGAGAAGAGATTGAATTTCACGCGTCGCGGGAAGTACAAAGAGTGGATTTGTGGAAATTATTGTTTGATCTCCCGCCTCGTCTGCACCGAAACTCGATATTTTCACATCTGAGGGATGAGATAGAGAGAAAGAGAGGTTGGAAGAATCTTCGGGGGAAATGGAATTGAGAGAGGTGAAATGAGAGAGAAACAAAGGGATTTGGATAGTGAGAGAGAGAGAGAGAGAGAGAGAGAGAGAGAGAGAGAGAGAGAGAGAGAGAGAGAGATATGAGAGGGAGGTATGTTGTAGCGAGTGAATCGAAAGGAATCTTCAATGGGAGATAACACGATACTGAAAATCAACCACAAAAGATATCAGCTAAATAAAACGCTAAATATTTACATACACAACGACATATAGAAACGATAACCCAGTAGTAACCGCATGGATATTACGTTACATATATAAAACTCAATATTTTACACTTCGTTTACTGAGTAAAAGCGTCAAGACGACACAATGATCGCTTCGAATGAGACGTCATCGAAAGATCGGATCCGTCTGCTAAAAAAACGATTTCATGCATTTAAAACATCGAAACGATACTGCAAAACGCGCATGCAATTGAACTCCACTAATCGGATAAACAAACTACTGATACAGAAAATTTTCAAATGTATATATGTATATTGATACATTAAGCATAAAGAGGCCAACCGCGCTGATTTTGCAAGCTATTGTACTGATCAACTTTCTGGACTGATTCATGAATATTATAACCCGTTATTCCGTATCCTATCTCACCAATCCCTAATTTGATACTCTCGAATTCTGTCCCTATCATTTAAAACGCTGCTTTCGTAGCTGTCTGGTAGACTCGACTTCTATCGTTGAGTATTCGTAAAAATAACACGAATATTTCAATAGATTGCAGTCAATACTCGAAATTATGGGAAAAGAAATTTGTGCCGATTTGTTGCGTGATGTAGCACGACATTGGAATAATACTGTAATTCCCTCAGTATAACACATTGCAAATATGTACGACATATTTTGAAATTATTATTGATAACTAATTCTTCGCCGACAGAACAATATTTAACTGCGGCTGCAACTAGAAGGGTGTATGGAAAAAAAGTGAAAAAATGAGTACGTTTCTGATTGATGACGTGGCATAAAGAAGTAGAAAGAGAAGAGAGAGAGAGAGAGAAAGAGAGAGAATGGAATGGAGGGAAATGATGAAGAGTGGAGAGTAAAGCGCGAGGAAAGAGAAGGGATTGCGTCGAGTCAAGAGACCTTTGACCCGGCAAAATAAACAGAAATTACGCGTAATTAAAATGGTAAAAAAGACTTTCACTCGGTCGGATCTCTCTCCCTCTCTCTAACTCTCCTCTTTATCTCTCTCTCTCTTACTCACTTTTTTCTTTCTCTCTGCAAGAGAGGATAAATAAGAGCGAGAGGCGGGCCATCCATAATTAATGACGAGACTAACCAGAGAATCACGAACAAAGCACACACCCTCTCTCTCTCTTTACAGGTGAACGGCGACAAAATAAAGAGTAGTCAAAATCAATCCACTCGGGAGAAAAATACATTTTCGCGGTAATAATAAATACCGAGCTAAACCACTTCAATTCAAACGAGCGAATTTTACCGAGTATAAAAAAATTATTTTAATATGATATCGGGCAACTTACCGTGCCAAATAAAACACTAAGAACGTATCGATCAAATATTATGACTCTCGAATAACACTCAACGTTTTAGTGCAGTTTATACGAAATATTCTTGCGGGCGGGAATCAGTTAAAACATACATACTTTTAATTCTAACTTCCGGTAATCTAATATACCTTTCCTCTTCCTGCCTCTTTCAGCAAGAATCTCGAAAAGACGACATCATCGTACTAGGGAAAACAAGTGTGAAACGCGTATCGTCCCACTGATCACTGATCTTTAGCTCCTTCGCTAACACGATAGATTATTGATCCGCAGCAAAAAAGAAAACACTTCATACTTATTTGCATATTCGAGATAACAAAACAATTCACTTGAAAGAACCAACATGTCGATGTGATGTTCAAATCGCAACCTTTAAAAATCGAGCCGCTACATTCGAAATCCCTTTTCTATGAATCTCAAAACTCATAGAAATGAAAACGCAGGACCGCAAGTTAAGTTCATATTTTATAAATTCTAATAAACTCTTTGAAGTATTCCATATTATCATTCTCACCAAAGAAAGCGCCAATGAATTACTTTTGCTTATGTATTGAGTAAGCAATGATGAAAGTCAATTATGAGAGCATAATCAAAAACGACGAGTTTTATTTTAAAATTGTCTATTATATTTTTAAATTTTTAGAAATGGTTACATTGTAATGAAGGAAGTCTAATAGTGTTTATTCGGGTTTCAATTCTTCCTCAATTATGAACATACTCTTTCGACATTATATTAACACTTATATCCCTGAAGAAAAACAATAACCCTTTTAATGTGTTTTATTTGCGCAATATAGTCAGAAAAATCCTCAATCGCATAATCCTTGCCAATAATTTCGGTCGCGAATAGAGACCGATGTGAGACATGCAACTTCCAATGGAAGTCAGCAGACGTCAACAGAATTAAAAGACGACATCACCAAACGTCTTCCACTTCTTGAAACTTATCAAATACAATTTGCCGCCATTAAGAGAACCTAAAAACCCTTTAACGACATTCTTCGTCCAATGCAAAGTTTTACGGGTGAAAAGGCAGGTCAATGGATTCTCCCCTTTCTCGAGGATTCGCGGCGGATCCATCTGCCAAAGGATCATCCCATTCCAGCGTGCGCGCACACACACCAACGACGGCCAACAATGAGCGAATTATCTCCAAGGAGACAGCATTTCTAGGAAGTTCTCTGCCCCTCTTTCCATCTCCAAATCTCCATAAAAACGGTTCCGACCACCCCCACCCTCTCTCTCTCTTTTTCTCCTCGAGGCAGAGAGAGAAGAATAAAATGGAGATTAATAATTAAGAGACCCCTTTCTAGGGACTTCCTTCCCCACGGACTCTCCACTAACGGGTTGAGACGGCTCGATTGGCACCGTGAGCGTCATCAGACCTTCGCGGCGTCAGAGAGAAGCTCCAAGAAAGACAAAAAGGCGATCTTTGAGCGGAGGAGAGAAAAGATACGCTCAAAGGAAGAGGAGGGTGGAGGGGAGTGGCGGAGAGGAAAAATCTCGAGTTAAGTGGAAAAATTTGTCAAAAGGAAAAGAGAAGAGTTCCGTTGCAAGATTTGCACGATACTAAATATTTTTATGTTCACTCGAATTTAAATAAAAGGTTAACAGCAAAAATTTATAAGCGGCAAAAGATAACTCAATTCGATAAGTAGAATCCCACTGAATTCGTATATAAATACCAATACGCTAAACATAGTTTTCTTAAATGCGTTATAGGGTAGTAGAAAAAAATGTTATATTCGTCGAGAATCGAACTTCTGTGTTCGATTTTCCGTGAGGATGCTGTTACCACTGAGGCAGCAAGGAATACACCGCAATGTCCGCCCGGCTAGGGGTTTTTTCTCCCCTTCTGCATTGAATTTTACGGGAAAAGGTATTATGAAGTTAAAGTACTTTCCATCCGGACAGCGTTGTATCCGGTGATATTTAAGAAAACGTTATCTTTTTAAATTGTCAACTACTTAAAATTGAACCAAGACACGTATTCTCATTGGAGCACGCCAAATGTAAACATATAACAATGAACATTTGCAATATATACTGCAAAGAAGATAATAAACTCAAAAAAGTTAATTCGTCTTAAAACGTCTATCGGCAAAACGCTTTATATTCGAGAGCAAAAGAGAATAATGCGATGCACGATCGAAAACAAAATTGACGAAACGAAAACCAACGTCATACGAAAGAGAAGAGCGCCGGTCGAAAAACGTGAACGACACAAATTTCTGTGACCGACGCGTACTTCGAGATGCAATATTATTGCAAGAGCACGAGACCCCGGAAATGACGGCCGAGGGAGAGATTTCGAAAAGAGATAGCGGGTTAATTACGAGATGACAAAAGAAGCTCAAAAAGGAAAGAGCGTCGACAGCTGCGAATCTCGGAGAAGAGAGAGAGAGAGAGGGAATGGGAAGGGTCCAACGCGGCCGCCTTTTTAAATCTCCGTTCACCTAAGAGACGGCGACAACAAATCGTTACTCGAACAATAGCAAAATTAGAGAACATTTCTCCTTTCGTCGATTTTGGATTAACTTTTAATCGTATAGATGTCTCTTTATGGTTGCGCTGTCAAAGTGAGACAAATCAGATCAAAGGTATTTTTATTTAAACTAACGGTCGTCGAATGCCTCTTAGATTACCGATGAGTGACAAAAGAGCTTACTTTTTCCCTCTTAAAGACTTAAAACTACGGGGAATTCCGCATAATTTTAGTCCCGCCGAACGTAAAATGGCAAAAATTAGGAAAATAAGACAAAAAAATACGAAAAACTGAACCATGAAAGCAATTTTTCGATTTTTACGCATTAGAAGAAAAAGGTTCATTCGAAAGGCGCATTACGCGTGTGGAGTGAAAAAAGGAAGTCTTCCTTTATTTTCAGCGAAGGGAAGCGGAGATGGAGGAAAGGAGGAAGACGAGCACCTGAGAGAGGGAGAAAGAGGGAAAGGAAAGAGAATAAGAGGTAGCGACAAAAGCAGATCTCAAAAGGAGGAAAGAGGTGACAAAGAGGGATCAACAAAGAGGTGTAAGAGAGGAGAGAGAGGAAGAGAGTTGAGAGCGAGAGAGAGAGAGAGGAAGAGACGGAGAGGAAAGAGGCGAGGGGGGGCTGAATGAGTCGAGTGCGGAAGAATGCGTGCCGAAACCACCGAGAAAGAGAGAGAGAGGTGGAAGGGGAGGAGGGGAGTGAGATAGGAGAGAGGCGGAGATGGGGATGGGAGGAAGAAATCGATACGGACCTCTTCTTCCTCTCCCGGAAACCCTTGCCGGGAGACACTCGTTTGGCGTCAATTCATCCGGGAAGGGCCTTCATTCCGCCTCCCCTTCGCCTCCACCTTCGCTTTCTCTCCTCAGGTACCTACGGAGTCTACCCGGAGGGCGCACGCCAACTCAGCTCACCTTTTGATACGCGCGTCCTGCATTTTGCTCCGAAGGGGTCAAGTGGGGGGCGGACGGTGGTGTCATCCCCAGCGTTACCGCTTTTCCTCTCTCTCTCTCTCTATACATCCGAGTTCCTCAACCTCCTTCGTGCGAGGGACAGGGTATGTGCGGTACTCATCTCAACGAAGGAAGAGGGAAAATGAAAACAAAACGAAAAATGGGAGCTAACCTACCCTTCATACCGCTGGGCCTATTGCAATTACGCCATCTTCAGAGGGTGTTCAAACTAAGGCGCGACTCTATTGATTGGCGCCATCTAATGATAAATACAATGGACTATATACAATCGACAGAAGATGTGGTCCATCCAAAAGATAGTCTATAGTTATCAGTCAGATTTGTTTCGTATTTTTTTATGATTTGAGAATGCGAAAGAGAATGGTGGCTGCTGATCGAGCTGATTCTATATCATTACTGATTGAAAACGCAAGTAATGTCTGCTTTTAAAGAAAAACTTTTTGTTAGCTTTTATATATGAAAATGTATAAATATTATCATCAATCACTTTTAACTTTATGTACTTAATATTCGTTTAGACTCGAACTGTTACTATTAAATATGTTTCATTATAGCTTCATTTCTTGCTTTCAACTTATTCGAGACGACGGTTCAATTTTTTCCTTCATTATACTATAACTCCACGGAAACTATAATAAAAAAGGGCGAACTAATCAGTTGAAAATAGAACGAATGAAGCAATAACTCAATTTATAAAACTGAACTAAGGAACGAGTCTTCTAGTAAATGCAAATGAAAAATTAGATTTCATAATGTTTCCACATTGCACATCACTATATATCCTGAACTT
This sequence comes from Uropetala carovei, assembly GCA_036926305.1. Classification (NCBI taxonomy): domain Eukaryota; kingdom Metazoa; phylum Arthropoda; class Insecta; order Odonata; family Petaluridae; genus Uropetala; species Uropetala carovei. The sequence continues at coordinate 6,926,369 of JAXCHB010000123.1, forward strand.
TATGTTATCCTGCATGACAACATCGGTAGTCTGGAAATTTCTTTTAAAATATGTAATCGGAAGCACAATTGAGCTTGTAAGTAGATGAACCTCAAACATATCTTTTACACTTAAAAGCAATAAGGCTGTGTAAACAGCTACACAAATTAACAAGATTCAGAATTTTTTCCAGACATTTCCTCCTCATAGTTTATCATTCGGACAGAAAATTTTAGGAAGTTCAGATAATGATTGAAAAAGCAAAAAGTAATTCTTCCCAAGGTGAGATTCCACCCAAACAATACTGAGGAATCGCGAATAGACTATCTTGGTGCCAACTTAGCTGATAACGGTGTGTTGATTTATTAATGTCTGTTAGCGATCGACTGCGCACGTTATATTGTGAAATAAGGATGGAAACAAAGATAAAAGAGGAAAAAAGTGGGATCCAACTTCTTTCTCTGGCCATCTGCGAAACGCTGCGGAATTACTTCGAATGCGTAATGCGAAGAAAACCCCCAAAAAACTTCCTTTCTCTATATCTCTAAACAAGCAAATATTAGGCTTAGGAGATGAAGGAAGAGGGGGAGAGAATGCGAAAGAGAGAGGAAAAACGGATTCCTAGCGCCCACGAACAAGATCACAGCAGAAAGCATTGCGCACATTGTAAAATAGGTGCCTTGCGCGTGCACATATACCAACGGAAGAGTAAGAGCTATGCGATGCGCGCTCTCTTCGCATCCTCGTGCACACACGGGCTCGGCGCTAGTTCACGCAAGAAAAAGAGAGCGAGGGAAGAAGGAGCGGCACCTTTCATGTGCCGCCCGCCCCCTTAGCACTCTCAGGATGATCAACACACCTCGGGAGAGGGAGCTTCCTCCTCTTCACTACTCCCCTCTTCACACCCCTTCCTTCTTTCTCCATCTCTTTTACGCCCTCTCTCTTCCTTTGTCTCGTCGTATCTTCGCGGAGAGGGAGGGGGGGGAGAGGGGGGGGGGAAGAGCACGAGTGCCCTCTCGGGCGCTACGCCCTTCACTGCGTATTGCTATGCCCTCTTCTCCCTTTCGCCTCGCATGGCCTCTTCCTCCACTCCCCTCCGATCCCCTCCTCAGAAAGACCCTCAATCCAATCTTCCCACTGACCTCCTTTGCGATGCGTGATTCACTCTACGCTATCCTGCACATGTTCGAATGACACACGTAGCCAGGGAGACTAGGAAAACTACTTCCTCCGCTTACCGGTAATCCATCGCCGACTCATTTTTTGTCTCGTAATAATATCCGCCACGTAACATCTTTATTCGACTGAAAAATGATGCTCGTAAAACATAGAGTGAATGATGATAATGACAGTAACAAGAGGACGTCAAAATGGAAGTTTCGCCAATGAGGTAGCCAGGACTCGCCCTAAGCCAAGCAGCTCCTATATGTGTGAAAGGGTGTTAACCATGGAGGCCATTAATCACTTTTCCTGAATTAAAACATTTCAAAATAAGTATTTAGTTATAAATTGTGAATCTCAAATGAAAATCCGTAATCAAATCATACATGATAATTTTGTCAAGTAAGATAATAATACATATTTTATGGGCAATTTCATTGTATTAGTAAATAGTTTTATTATAATGGGATAACTGCCTATGATAAATGCAAATATTTTCAACATTTTAAAGAACTAAGAGATAATAAATGCAATTTATTCCCTAAGTGATTTTTAAGATGACGAATCTTGATTCGAACAAATAGAAAGTCTTACTTATAGAAAACTGTTCATGCTAATGACAGTTTATACACAATGAACACCAAAAGCAAAGTAACTTCAGCACTGAATTTTCAGGAACAACAGTTAGTGAATAATATCAAAGAAAATTTGTATATAAAATATTTTGACGGTTACAGTATTAATATCTTTCATTTAACTTGTGACGGAAATTGTCTTACACATCTGTGACTTGTGTAAGTGAAAACACAAAAAACGTGTCGCACTTCCGGTAAACAAAGTAGAAAAGAGACCTTTTATCGGAGGTGTTGCTTGATTATGTATATCAGCAGATACAAGTGTGAAGTTGTGTTCCACTTTCCGAAGTGTTTTAAGGATGATCACGAAAAGATAACTTTTAGTGAGATTTCTCTCGTTTCTACTGTATAATAATAATGTACGTGTATATATGAGATAGAATTACTGCATTTATACACAGTATATCCTCAGATTTCTTCTAAATTTATTTGTTTTAGCGCCAATTTAACATTTTTCGAAGATTAAATACTCATTTATAGCAACTAATGGAGAAATTTTTTCGGCGTAACGGTATATGTTTAATTTTACATAAGAATCCATTAAAAGTAAAACAAGAATGATGGCAAAGATACTTATAGATTTTTCCTGGATTGAATATTAATACATTTTTAAAACAACCCTATTTAAAATTAAATAATCACTAAACTAACATTATTGTACCAAGTAGTAATAAGATTTAAATAATGTTTTATACACGGTACTATGAAAATAATAGATAACTTCGAATTATCCGTGGAACGTGAGGCAGAACTCAACCAATTATGCGTGTTATGGTTAGAATTTACTTATTTGTAGATTTATTTTGTTCCTTGCAAACAGGTTGAAAGACAATTATCGGCGAAAACTGCATGCAAAAAATCCTTTTCCGTCAAAGCGCGAATCAGCAAAAACTCCAGTTTGTGGTTAATACTACGGATATAACGAAACCTTGGACCTAGAACAAAGCACATAAGGTGACTATGTAAGTCAACGAGATTAATGGCGTTTAGTTTCTCCGCGAAGGATTTACAATAAAAGTAAGTGGGAGGGCTGGAAAATAAAGGAGAACGCCCTGAGAGAGTCGTTGTGCGTGAAGAATGTCTCCAACTTCGTCCAGAAATGTAAAAAAAATCGGTACAACATACATTGTACAAACTTTCTCATATACGTACTAATGCGTCGTTTAGTTATCTTTAGAAAATGAAAATCGTATGAGCCTGTTTTTGGAAAATCCAATTTTTGTTAAAGTCGCCGAAGAATAAACTAGCCTTATATTCATTTTTTGAGAAATATTAAATAAGTAGTATTATTGTAGATGTATACTCAAGTAACAGTACGAAATTTAATCAAAATCGTTAGAGCCGTTTTTGAGAAAATCGGATTGTTGTTAAAAATGCGTATAATAAACTACTCTTAATTATTGAGCAATGTCAACCATTTATACATATACTCTGCTCAGTGTGATAAAATGCCTATGTACGAGATTTCATTCATTTTCGCTCTCCCTTCTAGGCTCCAGAGCCAGTAACAGACAGACAGACGGCATTGCAAATACCACTTTTTCGGATTCAGCGACACCTAAAACGTATATTTCCGTAAAAATCTCGAGGTCGAATTTTTTCGCGATAACAATACTTTCTCGATACTTCGTATGAGAAAGTAAAAACCACGCCACGGAAAACAACTAACAAGCACGGTCTGAGAAGAAAGGAGGGCGACGAGGGCATGAGAGAGAGAGAGAGATATCAAAGGAGAAAGAAGGGATAGATAGATAAGAGAAAAGAAAATATCGGTAAGAAAAGGTTAGGTCATCCTATCGCCTTCCCCTCTTCTCTTCCTTTCTTTTCACATACTTCACCTCAAAGACAAAACTCTTTCACAAGTCTCAAAAGTGAAACCGAGGCGCGCGCGCACACACGCACGCCTGCCCTTGGGCTCCTCGAGAACGCACGCTCTCGCCTCCTCTTCTTCTCCACCCTCACCCCATCCCACTTCCTCGCCAATTTTCCTTGGTCTCTCTCATTCTCACCCTTCCTCTTAATCTCCTCATCTTACTCTCATCCCATTCCACTCTACCACACAACCCAACTTCCTCCTTTCATCTCTCTCTCTCCCTTTATCCCTCGCCTCAAAAAAACACTCCCTCCACTGAGCTTCCCTTCACAAGAACCACCCTCAACACGCTTTTATCCCACCTCCGTCGGCCGCATTTTTCTTCCTCTGATAGATCTCACGTCAAAACCTTATTTTCTTTAAACTCGCCCGGGCTAATTATACAGTCATCGCCCTCTTATCCAAAGGCGGAGTCGCACAGGACGAAGAGGTGCAAACATATTCGCTGCAAATTAATATTAGAAAGACTTCAAACGCGTCTCCATCGGGCAGCCGACGAGCGAATCTTAACTTTGAAGGTCTTCAAGGTGGGCGATAGCGCCCACCATTGGGCGTTTTTGGATTTTTGGTGGGCGTTAAAGAACTCATCAAATGCTACTCTAATTTTTACACTGAAACATAAAATTCTACAAAAACGCTTAATGATACGCACACATATTCTGTACAACTATTTTATGTACAACTATTACAGTTCGTTTGTCGTTAACTATAGTGTCATATCATACTATACTAGCGACAATGTATCCATGCTGCGGTAATATCTATAGGCCCATGTGGGTGGTCGTAGTCTCGTAGAAGCAGCGAAGCGTTTAAGTTTAATTTTATCAAATATATAAAATCATAAATTTTTAAACACTGTTATTACCACTGAGACCGTATTCGGTAATCTCATCTAACGACAATCGCACTAGTATTAGGGTTATCATACGTCCGCATTTTCTTAAAATTTAACGAGATTTTAGCAAATAAAACTCATATTTTTCTGGTTATGCCCATCATAATCTTAACACTATACGTAGACTTAAGCAATTAGATACCTTGTTTTTACTTTCTCCATACGAAGTAATGGGAAAGTATTGTGATCACGAAAAAAATAGACTTCGAGATTTAAACGGAAATACACGTTTTGAGGTCCCTAGAACACGTTTAGACTATTTTCGGAATGATGTGTGCGTGTGGATGTATGTGATTGTGGGCGCTCTAACTCAAAAAGTACTTTCCATATCGTTACCAAACTTCTTATTTAACACTTTAACATGAGTACAAAGAACTGATTAGTTTTTGGACAATAACGGGTAACCGGAAGTCGAGGTTTATTCGAAACCCGATTCGGTTTTTGCGATATTTCTCCTTTAAAACATCATTATTTTATATACAATTCTATACAAATGTTATAGAGAATGTAATTTCCTACAACTTTCATTTGAAACAATTTTCCATAGCATTTATTGTTTAGGAATTATTTATAAATAATCAGTTTCTTCGGTTTCCGTCAAATATCTCCTTAAAAACGTCCTTATTGGTAATCTTCGTTAGGGCCAACGTTGTAGAGAATAATATTTCTTCCAGGTTTTGTTTGAAACAAATTTTCGTAGAACCTTCCATTTCGGAGATATTCAACTTTTCTCGTAATTTTCAGTATACAGCGCCCATACCATGTAGCGGTGAATTCCGTATACACGTTCAAAATATACGTAATTTACGGCAATAAGGATGACTGTATTCTTTTACGATACGAAATGGTAATTTTGCCTCATAATGCTATTCATAATAATTCAAATATCTATACCCCAAATATGGAGAAAGTCATGTGTTGGCCACATCAGATTTTTTTTTTAAATTACACTACATTTTAGGTTTAAAATTAAATTTGTCCGGGTTTTATTATCAGAATATGGTAATCCTAACTAGTATGTGCCATTTAGGAAAGAAAGTATCATCGAATTTTTTACCAGCTATGCCAAGATAATGATGAGCAGTTTGTTCGCTTGTTGCTGTATACTGAAGTTCATTGGCTCTCGAAAGGAAATTGTTTGACACGTTTTGTAGAATTATACGATAGCGTGTTGTTATTTTACCTTAATGAAAACAAAATTATTTGCAATGATTTCAAGTCGGTGAAAAAGGATGCTTTTTACTTGGCTGGAATATCTGAAAAATTTAATGAAGTTAACTTACGACTTCAAGGAAAGCAAGTGACGCTCATTGATTGCAAAAATGTTATTTCGGTATTCACTGACAACTTGGATTTATTCAGAAAAAACATCCTGCAAAAAGAATTTTACCAGTTTCTGGAACTACACAACATCAAAGATGATCTTACAGCCGAAGACATAGATAAGTTTGCAGATCACCTTTCTGTCATTAGAATTGATTGATGACTCGTTTTCGCGGTGTAATAGACTTGAAAGCGGATGCCTAGATGGTGACTCCATTCATCACAAATGTGTGTGATGTGGATATTGAATACCAAGAGGAGATAATAGAATTAATTCATGAGGATGAGTGTAAAGCCAATTTCAACCAAGGTGGATATGTACAACTTTGGCAGAACAAGAAAATGCCCTCTCTGTATCCACGCTTGTGGAAGAAAATATCGTCGCTTTTGTTAGCTTCATATCTAGTCGAGAAGGATTCAGTGCAATCCTGTCCAAAAAAAGAAACCGCTTACAAATAACAGAAAGAGGAGATCTTCGAATGGCCCTTACAGACTTGAAGCCAGACATTGATTCCCAGGTTTGTAGGCACCAAGCACAAAGTACGCATTGAAATGTATGCCAAATGCTTATTTTAACATTCTTTTTGGGATTAATAAACATAATTAAATTTGATGTATTTTTAAATATATATTTTATTAAAGACTTTATTGTTAAGTTGATACGATAGGTGGGCTCAGTGGCGCAGGGGTTGCAGCGATTTGCACCCCCCCCTCCATAAATCGCTTTGCTACTGGGGGCGCAAAATTATTCTTTGCCCCGGGCGCCAGAAACCCTCACTACGCCACTGGGTGGGCGGTGACATTATTTCAAAGGAAAACATATGGTAAAAGTGGGCGGTGACTCAAAAAAGGTTGAAGACCACTGGTCTAGGCTAAAGAAAGATGTCGCATTTGTCTGAGGAAAGAGACTGATCATGACCGGGATTTCACTGACGCTATCACGGGAAAAAAGTCGGCCAATAGTCGCAAACAATAAAACGATGCGTTTAGCAAATATATAAGTAGATCTCATGGCTGACCACCATGCAAATCGAAATTATACAATAAAAAATTTAATTAATCTAGATTTAATATCATCTCCATCGATTTGCTCCGTTACAACAGTAAAAAGGTTGTGGTTTTCATATGGATAGACGTGAACCCGAAATTATGATTTGTACATTTTTGTACAAGTACTTTTACAGAGTTCTTCAAAACTCCCTGGGATGATCAATAGTAATACAGGAATATTTATAGCTGATTTACTCGTGGTATTGCTTAACTTAACTGAAAGACGAAAATTAGCGAATCGTATTTCATATTGTTGTACGATTTTGGAAATATTTCGCTTTAATCATTAAACATTCTATTTATTCATCGTAGCTTCGGAAATTTAAAGGTCTATCCGGCAATAAATATCAACATATTCCAACTAAATTAAAACATTTATGATGCTTATTTACTTTGCAAGGACAGTGAACAGAAAAGTTGGGAAATGTATTCCTCTCGGTAAGACAGTTATAACGAGTCCGGAAACCAGTAGGTACTTCGAACGAGGCTTTCTTTTAAGAGAAGAGTACGACTTTTCTATATTATATTTTATCATACATTTACACTCTAAGTAATGGGTTCCGTCAATCATTAATAAATTTCATATTAATATTAATGTAGCAAAAATGTAATGTGATGGAAGCGGAAGGACATAAACATTTCCTTTCCTTATTGAGTTCAGCGGAAGGAATAAAAGTCAACAAGTCAAGAATCTATTTATAATGAATATGAAATGCGCGCATATAGGAACCATAATGCATGACTTTCTTCTCATAATTTCCCAAAAGATTTTTTTCGACCTTCCTCCTCAACTTGTTCAACTAACATCTTTCACAGGCAACTACCAAATAAACAACTGAAGATAAAATCGCGTGGAGGTTTAATTTTCTCATTGCCAAATCGCACAAATACTCGAGTACTAAATTTTACGTTAAACTACACTCGAGAAGAGAATTATAAACTTTCACGGATTAATTAATTCAAATGTTTTAGAAAATAAACATTAGTTATAATTTAAAAGACTAATTAAGAACTATTAAGGACTATCAGGGTAAACAAAATCAATTTAAAGAATAAAAGCGTTGAAGAATAAACTTTATAATATCTGGGAGGGAATACTGATTTAACAAATATGTAGACTCTCGCCAATATGAAAATATGTTAAAGAAAATTATGGAAATTTTCACATTATTTATATATATAAAATAAAACGTCCACCATTCGAAGACGGACATACATTGTTAAAAAATAAACTTTACATCTAGCATGAAACATAAATTAACATGTTGTTTTACTAATTCTGTTCCAACAATGTAGTACAATATAAGACATTTTACATTACGTCTAATATTTTTAATACTACTAATTTCGACTGCAGAGCTCATATTCCGCCGATATACTCAATTATTCTTTTTCTAGCTGTAAAAGATCGAGTTCCAAATTTATCGATACATATTCTCCCCGTAAAGTGCATCCTCCCAGCTCTTCGCGTCCTCCCTCTCCCGACCACAGCTCCCTCCACATCCCCTGCAAAATCTACCTCCTCATCTACACCTTTTCATCGACGGAAGCTGTCCTACGCCACGTTCCTCCTCCTCGTCTCTCTCCCTCCTCTCTCTCACTCTCTTCGAAACTCTTCTTCTCGCCATCTATTTATTTTTCCACTCCTTTCTACAAAACTCTCCCACTCTTACTTCCAACCAGTCACTCTCTCTTTGCCCCTCCCCCTCTCTCCTCCCCCCCCCCCTCTCCCCTCCTCCTCCTCTCGCCTATCCTTCCGACTTTCTTTCCGCCGTTTCCTCTCCGCCTCTACCTATCTTTCTCTTCCGACTTTCCCTTCCGCTTTCTACGTGTTGTCATTAAAAAAAGAAGTTACATTTTTATATACTTAAAAATATTATTTTTTGGGGATATGAATTTAATAAAAGAAGCAGAAACTAATTTTTTCATATTCACAACGAAAAGAATTTTATTTTCCTTCTCTTAGAAGACTCTTTGCGCCACTTCAATGTGATTATCTCTAATGAAAAGCAATAGAGAGAAGAACAGCGTTAAACTGAGACGATTGTATTTTTTGTATTATTATATCCAAACAGACTACAAATAAGGAATGATAGATTTTTTAAAATACTTATTTTGTGAGACTATTGATGCTAAAGAGAGAGTTAAAGAAAGGTGGAGGAGGAGGACGAGGAATATCCTTTCCGTATACGTACATACAGATTTATAGATAGAGTCAGGGATTCATCGAATATCCGCAGATAGAATATTTTGCCGACGACTGCTCGAAGGTGAACGGTGTACGGTGAGGACTTCGTGAGCCTCACGACCGCTACGGTAGCCGTGAAGGCCTACAATGAACCCGCGAAAATCCTCATTACAAATTGTAACTATTCTTATACATGGATTATTATATTATAGATTTTGGGAGTTTATTATAAATAACGTATGTGTGTGTGTGTGTATACACACACTCACACGATACGAATATGCGTGAGGTATTTTGGTTAAATTTGTTCTTGTTACCACCTAGTCTTAAGACTTAATTGTAAAGACGATTTTTAAATAAATAAATAGAGCAGTTTCGTAAAATGAATTCCGCGGCATCCTGGTATGCCGCAACTGATTGTTTAGGGGTGTCGCTAAAAAACGCTGTAAAATGAATAAAACTAAAGTTCGGAACTTTTATACAAAATTAAGGCATTCATTTTTGCTATAATAAATGTATATAGTATCAACAAATAAATAAACCCAATCGTTGCGATCACCGTAAGTAAAAATATGCAACTTTGTTTCGAGGTGAGGTTGCGACGGAATTGTTTCTTTGAAAAGAGAAAATATTGATGGTTGATTGAAGAAATACTTTTATTATTGAAAACAAAAGGAAGAGATAGCAGAAAACCTAGATCCCTTTCCACTCCAACTAACACTACTCTCAAACATCTTCATTCTCAAAACTGTTTGCATGCTACATCATTCACGGCGAGTTGAATAAACTTTTTTCTATCAAATTTGCTTTTTCTATTTCTATATTACTCTTTTTTCTATGTCCTACGTTCGTTGGTATGGAAAAAAACTCGTGCTACGATACATTCTCTCAGATGTGGAAACCGAAACCCATAGATCTCTATATTTGCTGTTCGCAGAGTTCTCCAGGAACGTAAATGCGATGTGCAACTGTTCTTACCTTCAAATAATTATATTGCGATTGCCGATTTTAAATAGGGAACCAAACAACAACGGCCTCAATCAAAATACACCTTCAGAAGAAATCTTTCTGATACCATCACTTTTCTTTCGCCGTAGCAAAATAATATAATTTGAAGAAAAAAATCAATATTTTTATTTAAAAAACTACCACTTTGAGTTAACCACACACCCTTCATTAAACATTATAATACTACAACAGACGTGAATTTTTAAAATAAATAAATAATTTTATTTAATTAAATGTCGTCAACGCTTCGAGCGCTCGTATCTGTGACCGGCTCCGTTTGAATCACCATGATCGAAGCAGCCTCGACCAATACGAGGAGACGCACCGTGGGCGAAGGAACGCAAACATTTACCCCACATTCTCGCACCCTTACAACTGATCTAAAAACACGTACGCGAGAAAATTGCCCGAGGAGTCTATGGAGTCCTACCTCTCGCCAGGAAAGAGGGGAAGGATGCAGGCGAGAAAACCTACGTTGGGTCAGTAATGCCAGACGTTTTATTTTTTCGGTGAATTCGGGTCAAGGGAAAAGGGACAATGGGCGACAACGAGACATAGGCACACATGCGGGCTGGCAGGGAAATAAAGAAAGAGAAGCGTAGGGGTGAAACAAAATAACGCTGATTGCGCACGTGGTGCTGACACGAGCTATCTCCCAGCCATAAAGGAGTGCAAGGGAAGGCAGAGGGAGGGAGGGAGGGAGAGAGGGAGGGAGGGAGGGAGAGAGGGATGGAGGAAAGGGACATCAAACGAGTCTCTCTTTCCTTTTGACGCACGCTACTGACAAGTAAAAGACAAAAGACTTTAAGATGAGTGATACTTGATGAACCGTGTTCACAGCTTTGGCGGATATGGGGTCGGAGAAGCAGCGGCGCCCATATAGAAAAGGAGACTTTTGGAAGAGTTTTTCCCCTCTTTTGAGGGTTTGGCGGGAAGCAAAGGTGCAGCAGAAGAAAGGGAAAAAACGGAAGTGGATGCGAGAAGCGGAACAAGCGAGCGAAGGAAGAAGAGAGGAGATTACGAGGAGAGTAAACGGAAAGTTTTAGGTAACGACTTTGAGACGTTAGACTGAGAAGTCATCAAGTGTTTAAATGGACCAAGTTGACGACCTATTAAACTTTGAAAACACAAGTTTACTAAGTTTCAGGGGATGAGATGAAACCGCATAAGATGTGGTTCGTTCGCGAAACGCTCCTGTGTTATCGCTTCATTCTAACGTCACGCAAGTAACTTTTAACGAGAAAGCTACCGCAGTAACATCTCACGGTATATTTGCTCCTACCGAATATCGAAAATGTTTCATTCAGAATGATTTAGATCACCCTACTATTAAATTAAAATTTTTATGTTTAAGTAAAAAAGATTTCCTGATATTCGCAAACCATTCATTAAATAATTTGTTGCAGAAGAGGCGAAGTAATCATTATATGTAAATTTTTAGAAGCGCACTTAAAATGCGCATACGAAAAATTAAATCAATGTAATTAATAAAACGGGATAAATTTCAAAAGCTATTTATTGTTAAAGTTCTAACTGTGATAATAAGTATAAAATAAATACAACTTTTATATAGATGAACAATCGCCCTCTTCCATCTAATCCACAATTATTGCGCTTAAAGGAAAAGATAAACTAAAATTTGAGTTTTCCGTAGTTCTGAGACTATAATACGCAATAATTTTAGCGAACGATAATGTAATCATACAACTCTGCATGTATGCGTGTGTGTGTATTCCAATTTTAATTTTTTTAATGCAAAGGTACAAACAATCCCGTTTGCGGGAGAAATATTTTGCAAATATGTTTTACCGCATTAATTTTAAGATATTTACGTCATAATTCTTAGGCGTCACTGAATTTCCGAAGTGATTAAGTTTATAAAAATGACGTGTACTGCACTGATTCATCCGAATCGGTCAAAGCAAGCATACAAGATAATTCATATTTTTATTCGATGACTCGTCCTTGAAGATTTGAAAAAAACGTTATGTTTATGGAATAGACAAAATGTACTTTTCGAATCCAGTGTTATCTAAATTATAGCAAATGCAAAAATGAAACTTAATTACCACAATAACTGATTACCGATCGTTACACAATAATTGAATTCATTACGGAATTAATAAACTCAATAATAATAAATATAAGACATAGCTCAATAAAAAGAGAACCTGCCACACAATTACTCGGTATTTAAACACAAAAATATACTGCCATGAGAAAAAACGGCTATGTTGGAATTCTTTCAAGCTGCGAAAAATAAATCCCTTTGCTAGACGTGGGAACAAGCACGGAACGCCATAACCTCGTGCGAAACTGTTTCGCGAGCGTTTCCGGAGCAACCGCGACTGGCACTCTAACAGGCGAAGAGAATAAAACGGACTTTGAAGAGGGCCTGCAGTTGACGAGAGCTTTTCTGTCCACAAAACACCCTCTGCAAGGGAGACTGGTGAAAAGAGAGAGAGGGTTGGCAGGAGGGAGGAGATGAAGGAGATTCTTCGTGGGCGGACACTGAGATGGGAGATGTCTCTGCGGTGGTAGGATGGGAGGAGGGCCAGCTGGTTTGGCAGGAAAGAGAGAAAGAGTGATAGGGAGGAAGGAGAAGGAAATGGAAGGCAGAATGCGGAGACGTCGCTCAGAGAAGCACCGCCGCTACACACAGCATGAATAATGTCAAAGGTGTCTCGATGTGAAGGTAGTTCCGAAATGGCCCCTTTGCTAAGGGAAATGGTAAGGGTGGAAACGTGCAGATGAGCAGGGTTGGGGAGGACTGAGGGTGGAAAAGTTTGATGAGGTGAATGGGTTGGGTTGAGGGAGATAAGGTTTTGGGAAAAGCGGCGAGTTCAAAGGGTAAGAAGAGTCCGAAGTGGAAGAGAGGGGGGGGGGGAGAAAGGGGGTGGGCTCGTCACGCTACTCACATTGTTTGAGGGAGAAACTGCAGGATACGTATCCGACGGAATCACCCGCTGTTATTAAACCTTTTAAAAATGATACGGAGAAAAACATACGCGAATGTGTACGACTTGAAAAATCTAAATCGACCGAAAAGCCATTAATCTCAAAAACTTCCTTTCTATGAAACAGTATGACTGTACAATTTCGGAGAAGACCAGAGAAACGAGAGCAAATCCTCACTTCCCACGTAATGCATCTCATAAATTCCAACGGTTGTCCCCCGAGTGAGACAAATCCCAACCTTTCTATTCGAGTGGCAGTTAAAGAGCTTAAGATTCCGTCAGTATCTCTAAAACGCGAGATCATAAGGAATAGCAAAGATGAATTGATTTAAGCAAATTTATCATATAATGAATATTACAAAATCCTATTAATGAACATAAATCAACTAGTCATTCCTCATTCACGTTATTTCAGACAATGAGTGGAAATTTTAGTCTTCAATTGTGAAGAGATAAAAATGTGCTCGTCTTATATAACAAAGAAAGACACGGAACTTATGTTTTCACAACTTTTATATTAATTTTTCGAGAAACACTAAAATCATACACTGGTAAATTTTGATGCTTTTCTTAAATTCTGTTGCATTTTTCCACAGATTAATTAATTTTAACAAACCTTCTATTTGAAATTAATCGAGAGCCAAATATACGGAATGCCCCAGTTGGAGCAGCGTAGGAGAGAGCTTGAAAGATAAAAAGGGTATCACAAAAAATAAAAGAATGAGAGGGTGGAGAAGAGGAGAGTGGAGGCGTTTTTTTTACCAATCTCACGATACAAATTTCGTCAAAAAAGTGAATAGCAGAGAAGAAAAAATGTTTAGAGAAAAGAGAGAAAGATACAACGGCTGAAATAGTTTCTAATAGGCGATTTCGAGGCACAGTTGGAATCATATATTTAATTATCTGACGAAGGCGAATTCCTTCAAATGAGTTAATATAGTGACGCGGCCGATATAATGATATGTAATGGTTAAAATGCAGGTTAAACTAGAGATGAGATTAATTTTGAATTTTAAGAGAATCTTCGAATATAGCTAGAGCGAGAAAGATACGGAAAGATAAGTACTTTCGAATTGCTCTTCCTTTTGCTTTCTTCGAACTGAATGCAAAGGAACTTTGAACAATGTAATGGTTATGCAATATAAAAATTTACCTAAAAACGGCATAAAATAAAAAAATGGAAAGAGTTGCTGATATCAACAACGGAAACTTCGGAAATCCTTGTATTCATATTAATGTCTAATTTGATTACTTGAACTTGAATTACATATCAAGTGCGTATCACGAGAATTCAATTAAAACATTTATCACAACAATAAGACTCATAAAAACGCCATTAACAGAGGTTAGAGCAAAGACTTAAGTACGAAAAGGTTAATAACGTCGAGTCAAATAGTCAACAAATGTGCAACAATCTCAACAACCTTCATTGGCTCCTTGTTTGCTACAGAAGGCAAGAATTTACTGACTTAATAAAATTGATTTTCCTTGCAATCAAGAAATAATTGCAAACAGAAAACTGGATCGGCAGTTGGATTTTGTTAAAACTGCGAATAAATTGAAAACTGAAGATTATCATTTAGGTTTCAAGAAAGAAGACGAAAACCAAGCTCTTGCTATGTGTCGCCGCAGTTTACGTTCAGCAGCTTACCGTTATCGAAACTCCACGGAGTTAATGAGATGGAAGCTCAGAAAGCAATGCAGACAAGCAATATCACAGACATGGAAAAAAGTTTATAAGTCAGTGAAGTCATAAATACGAATTCCAAGTGAAAATAAAATACAAAATGCAATGGGATTCAAAATACCCAATATAATCGTAAACTAATGAAATGCTCGCGCGGTTGAGATGCTGACGATACGCTAACAAATTGATACACAGATCAAGTAGGGCATTACTAATTCCGTCACTCCTTTAATGTCTGCATGAATTCGCAACCGTACAAAAAATTATATGCTACATATCCAAATTATTCTTCAAAACTTTCTTGATTATTTTCCCTCCCACCTCTTGTTAGCGAACCCCGCCGTAAAACTCCGAGAAATATAAGAGAAGGTGGACGGTAAAAGGTTAAAATCTTACGGATAGTGAGTGGCTTTTTCTGGGCGGAGTCGAAAAACAAGCCATTCGCTAAGGAAGCGACACATGCGAGACGCAGTCGCGGTCAGATTTCGGGTTCCGCGTGAAACCTCAATTACAATAGTTAGAATTTCTAAGAGATCCATTTCTCTCTCTCTCTTCCACTTGATTCGCGAATTAGTGCTCATCGCTAAAATCCGCAAACATGCACTGAAGAAAAAGCGTTTTTAAAGATGTCTCTTGCGGTCCTCAACATGTACAAGGAGGACGGAGTGGAAGAAGTGAGAGAGAGAAAAGGGAAATTTGAGGCGTATAAACCCGGGATACGTCCGAATCTTCCCCTCGAAACGCTGTCGTGGAACTTCCGCGTCGTGTGCGTGCAGAAGTATCAGCTACTGCGTGAAAGAAGGGAATGTATGACAACCGAAGGGAGAGAATCGGATTGAGGGCACTAACTAAGAGGGATCTTTTGCGTTGCACTGCCTTCCCCCCCCCCCCCCCCCCCAAAGGGGGAGCACGAAAGGCCCATGCGACACCTTGCAGTTCGTCACATTCGAAAGGAAATCTGTTGACTGGATGCGATTACAGGCTCGTACTATAGCAAAAACTGACTCCCTAAAATGTTCTTCCCTTATAAAAGTAGGAAGAGGAGTTTAGCTCACAATTAATCGAAGGTATGAATACTTTTTACGAAAATTATATTTAAAAAGTTTGAATATGAATTTCTTTGGGTGTCTTAAAAAGAATCGACGCAATGAGTCATATACAGTATATGAATTACATCAGGGATGGCAAGTACGTGGCACGTGTGCCGGAAATGGCACGCGTGCGATTTTACTTGACAACGTAAGCTTGTATTTTCTGTATAAAATATGAAGTTTCTTAGAGAGGAAGTAAAATAGTGGCACGCGAAAACAAATTCTGACGGTTCACACCATAGTTCCCTCTAATTTTTTTCATCCATGGGCGGAATGAATATCGCTATGCGCGCCTACATGAAGCTAATGCGCGGATATGCGCCCGGGTTGGCGCGGCACTGTTCGGATTATCCTAAGATAAACACAGTCGTGCGCGCTTGAAAAAGTTAGTGCGCGGCACTTCAAAAACTGCTGCGCGGCCGCACAGGCGCGCAGCTTATGTTAGAGGAAACCATGGTTCACACCACTTTCTTGGCACGCGACTCAAAAATCAATTGCCATCTCTGAATTACATCGTTTTCAATAATAGTATGTATTACTAATTCATTCCTCTCTATTTATCATAATACATTTACACAATTTATAACAATATGTCACCTGCACGCCAACTTTTACGATTATGAAACAATAAAATCTAAAGTTCGTATTTCATCAAATATAATAAAACCGTTCCGAAATGGTTATCCTCGTTAACATTTAAATTGGAGAATCCATAGCGTGCCTCAACATGATTAAAGATATTAAAGATTTGGATAATTCTGGATTCTAAAACCATTTCCTGAAACAAATCATTTCGTAATTGCCGCGACGATTAAGGTTAAATGTCTCCGTCCGATTGACCCTCGAAAAATTCGAAAGTGACCCATTTCAACCACGTTGATAGAAAAATAATGACCTTTTAGGTTATTTATAAAGATTCAATAATTTTGAAAGAGAATTCCTGCCTGATAAGATTAAGCAAAAACATGCCATTCATTCCAAAAAAAGTTGGAAAACTTCTAAATTTGACATTAAAGATATTTGTAAGCCTATTCTTCGCAGCGATATACTGTGGTATGCGTGCAAAAAATAATTTTAAAATGAGTTATAAATTTTAAATGACATCTTTTACCCTCTTGTGAATTAAAAACACGATAAACGTGGAAAACATCGCTACATCCAATCTGCTACTTCCCACAAGTATCAAGGATAACCCATTATGGGTTGTCGCTCAAACCCATCACGAAAGCACGAATAATTTTACGCCATACCGCTAAGAACTAATGTTTAAAATCACGCTTGATTTTTCGCCTGCTTCGTGTATATTTAGATAACGTCCGTTGCACTAGGTAGTAAAAGTTTAATTATAGCATTCCGTGCGTAACGCCGTTATACTCGTCCAACTTAAACTAATCACGAGGCACGCTACCCTTTTATTCTGGTGGTTGCAATTTCTTTCCTTACGTAACCTCCTCTTTCTCCCTTCCAAAGAAATGAGTCGCCTCTTTCTACGTGGAGCCGATCAATCAATCCCTCTCGACCGACCGCCCCCGCTCAACCAACCTCCCCCTCCCCCGTCCCCGACCGAGGGCACTTGCATACGAGATGGTGCACGCACCGGATGACGGCGACCGAGTGGGACACGTCTCCCCTTCCTCCCCCACGAACCCTCCCATCTCTTAGGTTTTAATTGAACCAACGAAGCTCCTTGTATACCTACACGAAATGAGAAGGATTGAGCAATTTTCATGAACTTGAGAAGAGTATTCTGAAAGCAATACTCTTCAGTAATGTAAAGAAACGATTCACACAAACGCCGACGATATATTTCTAGGCGTCTGAAAAACGTATCGAAGGCACATAAAATCACTAAATCTCAACATGAGAAGCAATATAATCTGAGCCACGACAAAGAATGGAAGAAATACATTTATTTCCTTGTGACAAGGTTATCATTATAAATAAATATCTGAAATCATAAACTGAATATTTTAAATAGAAACGAATACATACAAAATTATAAAGCTATAATTTTGCAGAAAATAAATAAAAGAGATGAAATGATAAAATCGGGCAAATTTTGTGACGGGGTAGCTTTCTGGCAAGGTCATATATTTTTAATCGGAAATTACTTTTTAAATTTGAGTAAGTTGGATTAAAAATACATAACTAAGAAGACAAATTTTATGATCTAACGTAAAAATAGGTAATGTTATTCATAAACTAGCTGAAACGCCCGACTTCGCTCGGGAAAGAGTGGCAAACGATTTTTATTGCTCGGGGAAAACGTTCCTCATTCCTTAATTACGCAAGAGATGCTTACATTAACATTTACTATTTTATGTATTGTATTGTACGCATTAACGTCTTACTTAATATTCACATGGATAGATGCATCGAAGCCTTTAAAGCGGCAATAAAATGATGTGGATTATGTCAATACTATTAGCCAAAACGTAAACAATAAACAACATCTTGGTTACCGAACCAATGTAAGTAGATGTATCGATTTATTTTGCGATAAATCTTTCAATGTTAATGGTAAAAGATAACAATGTTCTAATACTCCTTAAAAATCATTTGACTCACTTTACAAGTATTCATAGACGATATTTAGGAATATCTTGGCGTTAGCTGTTCTTCCTCTACGGCATGCCAAGGCGTGGATTTTTCTTGCATTAATCTTTACGTGGATATCTCCCTTGAAGAGGACAACAATTAAGAAATTTAGCTTTGTTGCCGCCTGGAAAATGGTCATCTAAACAGATAAATTTTGCGGTTAAAGGAAAATTTCGATCGATTTAGCATGTAATACGACAAAACATGAACTGAATTAAAATATTCAGTCTTTCGTGCGTAAAATAAGTCATTTCCCGTGATGGTAAGTTAATATTAAGTATATTTATATCCACATCAGTGAAGGGCTGCATGGCATTTTGGGGTTTCTCCACACCATTTCCCATGAATTCTTATGGAAATAGTATTTTGTTGACCCCATGGGGTATAAGAGACCCCACAGTCTGCAAACCTAGACCAAGTTCTTCCTTTGGTCCATAAGATGGCCCATGAAACTTTTGAATTCGATAGTTTCAACGGTGTAAAAACGTATAAAGAACATACATACACACACATACACACTAAAATATTTATAAGATGAAACAAAAAAAATCGGGAACGCGAATGCATAGGTGTGACACAACGCCATCAAATAGGGGCGAATAAAATTAACAGGATGTTG
Organism: Uropetala carovei; assembly: GCA_036926305.1. Lineage (NCBI taxonomy): Eukaryota > Metazoa > Arthropoda > Insecta > Odonata > Petaluridae > Uropetala > Uropetala carovei. The sequence goes on from JAXCHB010000123.1 coordinate 6,945,433, forward strand.
CCGCCTATTCTTTTTCCTGTTGCCATACGACGAATTTTAAAATATTAGCGGCCGAACAGGAAATGCAATGGAAGTGCGTTATTTAGTGGGTGACAGTATTTCAAAGACGCCTTTTCACCCGCTAAGGACCGGATGTCCTCCTGTCTCGTATATTCCGACCGCAGGGGGTCCCATCCAAAATTTAGGAATAAGAAGTACCCGGAGGAATCGGGAGACGGAAGGGTTGGTGCTGGTGCGGTGGGCGTTACCACTGGAACGCATGCACCCACTCGGAACGCAATGGACGGAATGCTAACGCCATCCGCTACTCCCGCAATTAATGAACTCGACCATTTATCAAAGTCTTTGGGTAAACGGAACCGCCGAAAACAAAGAAGGCGTAAAACCGCCGTAATGCTACTCTAACCCGTCGACGAAGCGAGTCCACAAGATATACGCCCCTAGTCGACTAACAATACCATTGAATTATGACATTTAATTTGAAATGGTAGGTTTCGTTGGACTTAAATCATGTCTAATGGCCCATCGAGAAAAAAAATCCTCCTAAAAACAACCTCAAGTTATTCCTACATGTTCTCGGATGCCTCCAGATATACACGTCGCTATGTTCGTCCCCATAAGGCATTCATGTCTCTCCGCTATTATGCGGAAGTTGTGAGAAGCAATAATATCGAACGAAAGACTCGTTTATTATATAAAATAACAAAAACGGATTCAAAATTTAGGTCCCAGAGATGATCCGATGATTGAAACTCTAACGAAACGGAACCGAAGTAAAAATGTGAACGGCATTCGGAGAAAAAGACGCAAAGACGAGGTTATGCGACCGACTCGTACACAATTCGGTGAAGCGACAGTTTTAATGAGGACAACAGTACGCGAGATGGCGAGGAAGAGAAAACGCTAAAGACAACCGTATTATTATTCATTACTCCTTCAGTCATTTCACTCTTTACGCAACGACGTATTTCGTCCTCTACAAATTAAAATATAGAAAGCAAAATTAAAACAAATACCGAGGACGATGTATTCGCAGAGACTGTTAAACGATATCTAGGAAATAAAAATCGCCGCAAAATTTGAATCGAACGGAAAAAGAGTTGGAGAAGCAGCGACATTCTGTCGTGTCTTTTGGAATGTTTGAGAGGGAAGGGAGAGCCTGATATGAGAACGGGAGAAGAAGAAAATGGAAGTGGAGGTAGGTCACAGGTTAAAACGAATGGGATGGGAGAGAGATGCCGTGAGAGGGAATTGGTAGAGATGGGGAGAAATGCTTAAGAAAAGATAAGGATAAATTCGGGATTCTTAGAGGAAAGAAAAGCAGGAGAGGAAAACGTCACGCTCTTGAAATGGGAAGAGAACGGCTGTTATTTTATTTCGAGAATCTCCGCCTGAGGAAAGAAAACGCTTTCGCCGAGATACACAGCCACCGAAAAATGGCGATTAGGGTAACCAGTGGACATGATTAATATAAATTGATAAATTAAATAAATTTAGCCATAATCGTCTGTTACACGGGAAATAGTGAACTTTCTTAAACGAATGAAAGACAGCTTTAGATTCCTAATACACGAAACGTAGGTTTATTTTTGTCACAACCATAAAATGACAAAGATGATTCTATATTCTTAAAAAATTCAAAATAATTTCGACAGACGTTTATTTAAAAATAAACATAATAAATTTATTTTACCGAAAATGGGAAGAAATAAGGTTCGATTGGCATTATTCTTAGGTCGACATGTTTTAGAGTTGCTTAGACCGATGCGATACAACGTTTAATAATATATGAGAACGTGTAACGACGAAATAAGGAGAACGAGATCGTCTCAAAGAGAAACACACGAGAGCTGCTCGTAATTTCGCATCGATCAAAGACCTTTATTATCCCACATGATACATCAGACAAGACCGCCATTGAAAAATAAAAATCTCATTCCGAATGACAAATTCTATTTATACATCCTAATTACGATCGCGTTGGAGGAAGTACAAAAAATCCCAAAAGACTCCAATCGCTTTCTATCTCTTTCAAACTTTATTTTTTTCATAACACTGCAATTTCCAACAAATGCCGGCCAATTTTTCCATAAAGAATGAAGAGGAGTGATCCGATAAATCAAAGAGAAAAACGCTGCCGAAAAACTGAGACAGAAAGAGAAAAGGAGGGAGGAGCATAAGAGAAAGGAAAACGTACGAGAGAAAAAAACATAATTGAAGATTAAGAGGAAAATAAGCTTAGTTAATGGATAACAACATAAATGGAAAAGAACGATATTTAGAGACACGAGATGGAGCGACAACAGCTTAGGGAAGGGAACGGATTGTGAAGCATGCACGAAGGAAACGGGGAAAGAAGGTGGTTTATTAGGATGGAGAAATAGAGAGAGAGAGGAGAAGGTGCGTGTGTGCCACGAGAAAAGGACGGGGAAGAACAAACGACAGTCATCAAGGTGTCATCTCCTCGGCGGGTTCCTGCATCATCCTTCCTCCTCCCACCCTTTGACTCCTCCATATAAACGGCGACAATACCTCTTCCTTGTGGAGGGGAGGAGGAAACTTTCTCCGTCTTAAAAAGCCCTCGATCCACTTCCTCCTCCACAATCAAGCACCGAAATAAAAAGGGTAGCCACTTATACTTTCCACTACGAAACCCTTTGTTCCTCCCGAAATACCTTCCCCAATTCCCCTTTCCTTTCCTTTCCGCCCCCTCCTGCCGCCGCGCCCACTTCGCGACAAACATGCTGACGGAGGACAAGCGACGCGAGGAAGTAGCGAAACGAGCAGGAAGAGGAGCAGGGGGAGGGGGGGGAAGTCACGAGGGGGGCTAAAAGGGGGGGGGGTGTTCGAAAGGGGTGGCAAGTGGCTAGCACCACCAGGCACGACACGCCATACCATACTACGAGAGCAAGGCACCACCACCCCTCATCACACCCCACCCTCTGGATGTACTCCTGTCCCCACCCCCTCCGCCCCCACACCTCCCCTCCTCTGTCCCGGAGGCACACCATAAACACCTAAAGAGAGTGGAAGTCCCTATTGCCGCCCCACCTGTCGCCCCCAGAAAGCAATAACGAAGGCCTAATATATCCCTAGGTTGTCGGGAGGCAGAGGCAGCGTCGCCGCATGCGGCCCCCGAGAGCATTTTTGCGACTCACGAGACGATAAAAAAGAAGCGATCCAAGAAATTTAAAAATATATCTTTAATTAACGACGATCATAAATCCATCTGGTAAATTTTTGTGCTAAAAAGTTATTGTACGTGATTATCTTACCTAATATACCATGGATGATACTGGGTGGAATATTTATGCGGTCGTCGAAATAATCGCAAACTTCCGCAACGCACAAGAGATTGTCGATACCCATCATAGTTTCCGATTCAAAATAACCGATCACAGTCGGCATACCATGGATTTTCGACATTTCAGTCAGATCATCATTCTGTCTTTTGATGCCTGTGGGCGGAGACGTGAGTTCCGGAATCTGCATCGTGAGAGGAGTGATGACGATGCGAGGTCGAAGGAGGAGTGAGGTAAGGTTGAAGGAGGGTGGAGAGCAATAGAGAGAGAGAGGGTATAAAGAGAGGGAGAGAGACAGACTGAGAGAGAGAGAGATAGATAGAGAGAGAGAGAGAAAGAGGCAAAGGCGGGGGCGTAAGTTGGAGACACTGACTCGGTCGGGAAAAGAGGAGGAGAGCGCCACTGCCGCATGCGACGAGATTCCCGCGCGAGATAAGGATGGGCGTGGAAGGAAAGCCATAATTTAAATAAATTGTTCCGCTTTTAGGAAAGGAGGGAGGGGGAGAAAGAGGAAGGGAGGGGAAATGGGTGGGAGGGCGGGGATCAAGTCGACGGCAACGGAAACAGAGGGCGGAGAGGAATTAGGCAGGCACGACCATTTGGAGAAAGACAGCGAGAGAGAGAGAGAGAGATAAAGGGGGAGAGAAAGGAGGAAGGAGGGAGGGAGAGAGGTTTATGTCGCAAGGTTACGCGGAGGCACCGCCGCGATCAAATTTATTCTGTCCTTCAAAATTATGGCTGTGGTTAAGTTGAGAATCCTTAACGATTCGCTAATGCTTATCCATACTAAGTCTTACGTTCGGATATTTGATAAAAATTTCAAGCAATACGGGTTTAGATTCCCAAGAGGAAGATTTATATGAAAATTAAATTGTTGGGTATGTAATAGTGATTAGATCAACGACGATATCATACAATAGAAATCACTTTCAAATGCAATATTTATTTTTGGTACTCGGCAAAAGCTTCAAATAAAGAACCAGAATAATTAACTTATTTGTTTTTAGAGCACAAAATTACAAAAACTGCGTTACCATTAATAAGTGAAAGTTTAAAATTTTTAATTTAATGAACAGAAAAAAAACCTGAACAAGACGAACAATATTATCTGCTGTTATGGTTAATATAAACAAATAGAATATCAAGCATTTAAGATTCCTTTCACATTCGTTTTGGAAAAATACTATAAACGGAATCCTACAGTAAAGAGGACCTTTATCATGTAATATATTTATCAACCTAAACGGTTGGAAGCGCGCCAAATATTATCTATCGCAACTCGGCCTTCCGTAAACGGCGTAAATTATCACAGCTTGAAAATGAAAAACAATGCACCCGATAACGAATTCGAATCGCTAATTATGCCCAAACACTTTTCCGACACCAATTACCTTTATTACCGCTAAAATAAAGACACTGTACAAACAATAAATCGCATTGCCGATTAGGCTAAACATGACACAAAGAAGCTGATGTCAAATAATTATCAAAAGCAATAAATTATTTTTTACCCAGAATATAAATAATCTTAAAGGACAGCAAAGGTTTAGCGAAGTCACCGGCGACAAACTCAAACAAAGCCGAAAACTATTAGCCGCTATCTTAATTCTCTTGAATTGTGGCTGGTGTTTGAAAATATACAGGATATCGCGGTTTTTTCTCAGTCACTGAATTTATAATTTAGACAAGACACAAAATTAATGCAAATTCAGGCGGAATCGATAGCAAGTTGAGGCTGGCTCCACCATTATTAGGCAGACAAAACCGAAAAACAACACGATAAGCTAAACACGAGAGTAATGAGAAATTTAAGGGAAAACTGACGGCAACGACAAACAAAAATTCTACTGAGGTAATCGAAGTTAAGATTAAAAAGCAAAATAACAAAAATTTGTTTACCCTCATTGAAGTAATTCTGAATTTCGTTGAAAATAGCTCAAGGGGAAGCATGAATTTATAACGTGGGTCGCATGTCTTATTTCAACTGATTATTTTATTTTATGTTGGCTGCTTCCTATGGACTCTCACAGTGATCAATTAGGGATTGGAGGATCTTACATATTGCTTTCAGTCACCGCAACAAGGGGTTTGACAAATTTTGAAACATTAAAAAGTGAATTTCAATGTGCTAACTACGAACTTATAACGACATTACTAGAATCCGCGTAAGGATATAAAGAAGAGAGAGGAAGATTACTCACGGAATGCGTAAGAATCCTGCTTTCGAAATCCTAATTAGTTAGATCGCATATTGGATTCAAGCACTAAGGCGGACTCTGAAACCCGTTTCTATATTTTGCATCCACAATTAATGTTATGATAACTAATTGAAACTTTTTAAGACTATGAGACACATATGCATGTAAAAATGTAATAACTACTGCTAAAGACGTTAGAAAGTAAACATTAAACAAACAGTTTAAGGTGAGATCAATGAAACAAATAATAAATGCAACAGCTTAGAAATGGACTCGAGAAATAAACATTTTAAAATATTGCATCGGTTTTTGATGATTGAAAGATCATTTTTATGATGAGGAGGAGGCCTTTGGTTCGACCACCTTCTGAAAGCCTCTTGCAGATACATTTTTACATTCAAGAGAAAAATAGAAGTCCGATGACAGCGTTAAACGTTTTCCACGATGTACACCGTAGTATTTTCGTGGTATACCATCGAAATGCACGCCATAAAAGGCGAGATAAAGCCCTTCCGCCTAAGCTCCATTTCATCCAGAAATTAATAGACAGAATGACAGTTCGAACTGCGTAAGTAAGACTATATAAGAGGCTAACTAACGCGAGCAATAAACTTTTGAAAGTTGTCGGACATTTTTTGTGATAAAATTAAAATTATTAAAAATAATTTTGCTCGGAAATAAATCTGTAAAAATAGTTCGGAAAAATGCTAAATGCATAACGAGTCAAGGAGATTCATATTGCAAAAATCGTAGTCTTCGAAGTACGTATGACTCTCAAAGCGCCATTCATAGATTTTTTAGTTTCGTCCAAACGGCTCGCGGCAAAAGAAATAGGGCACTCACGAGACTCCATTCGCTGCCATGCAATAGCCGAGCAGAGGAGGGCGAGGGTCTTTCCAGATCCAGTTGGGCTCTCGATGAGACTATTCTGCCCACGCTGAAGACCGCTGATCACCTGAAATATGTTAATAAATCATTTCCATATGAAGCTCACTAAAAGATGAATCTTATCTATCATTTTCTATATTAACATAGCCTCGTTAAAAATTTTGCATAAGTTTTTTTATAGGGAAAAGAAAATTTTCAAATTCGTCGTGTATGATCACGTGATCTAATTTTTCGAAAATATTATAAGTGAAAATATAATTTAACTTAGATAAAAATTCATTAAATAGAGGGCGCAAATAATTATGCTTATCTTGCGGATAAATCGATAAAATATGCTTAAAGGTATGTTTTTATTATTAGCAAAATGTGATTTTTATGCAATACTGACGTTGGTTGAAAAACTTAAGTGAAACTTTCTTCCTAACACCCATTAATTGGCGTTAAATTCGCATCAAAACATCATACACTCAAAATTAATGCGTCGACATCTTTAAATGTGCAAGTGAATTATGCCACGAAACGCAACATCGCCCACACTCCATATTCTCTTGCATGAATTCGATTATACCAACATAATGGCCGCAGAATTTGTTGCTGCATTTTAGGAGCAAAAAAATGTAGACACCGCCAGAAAATTTAATTTGATGGGACTAGTAAAAAAACCTGTTTACAAGTTGAGTGTACTGCAGATAACACCATTCTAAAACTAAATGAAAATGACTTTAAATATACAACCGAAATGTCAGTTCCTTCTCTTGGTTTGAATTCCAAGTGGAACCAAGAAAAGATGTTTATTGAAATTGATATGGAGCATATATTAGTTAGGATAACCCGACAACAGTTGTCGCTGACTCTCACCTTTCCCATCATGGCGACCTGCGAGGAGTAAGCGCGGCAAGGGAACTGCACCTTCACTCCGCCGATGGTGTAGTCGCATGGCGTCGGGAGCGAGGGCTTGCTGTCGACGTAGAATGAAGTGGAAGCATCTCCCGATCCGCCTTCACCTAAGGCAGATCCGTCAGATGCCATAACGATTCCTCTTCTGCACGACGTCCGATATCATTAGTTGACGGATCGGCGCTTTAGAGAGACCTGTGGGTAAATTATGGTCGTTACTAGCGTAATTGCCCGCCAAATATAACGGGTAGGCGTGAATTAAGTATCACGTTAAAATAAAATGAAAATTAATGACACCAACTTTTATGTGAACTAAAACGTAAAAATCCACATAATCGAATGTTCCAGAAAGTAACAATAGTCATGGACATATAAATGATATTTTAACACGATTTTTTACAATTTTTGTGCATTTCTTACGCATTAGAATCGAGCCAACAATAGACTTTAACAACTGCAGTTGCCATTGCGATGAATTGAGTAAATGCGTAAAAATCACGAAAAAATAGTCATTAAACCTAATTTTTGACTTTTTTCGTATGAGATTTGAATTTCTACGATAGGGAAATTCATTTTCATATTTTTATCGACATAACTGAAAATTCCGGGTTGATATCTCATTTTAAAGATATTTTAAAACGCTAAAGAAAAAAGGCTTTCTCGCTTCGTTCCAACTCTGCCCATGTTATTCAACTGGAGAAAAGATATGCACCTAGATTCAAACCCAGGACTACTATGTACACGGCGAGCAGTTTCAAATTGAAAAGTTGAATAGTCAAGTGATTCCTGAAAGTTTGATCGAAAAAGGTAAGCTTTTTAGTTATGAGCGGCTTTCCTTTTCTCCAATCTAACACAATACAGCAACCAAGGATTACACCGTCCGCACGCATGCACACACACACACACACTTTCCAAGAGAATGATATATGTTTTAATTATGGTCCGTTGGTCAATGATAAGTTAAAATACATTGAAAAATTAGGAATCAACGTAAAACTTTATGACGGTAAGGTTTTCAATTATTTGTAGACCAGAGTCAACTGTAAGGAATTGGAAGAGATGGCAAACTGCCTCGCACAGTAAAATTCAGAATTAGAAGTCATTATGTGTAATATAGTAATTACGCACAATGAACTACGCGACGCTAAGATTCGATTGGTGTTTCTCTAGATTTTATTTTGTTTTTTAATCACTGCAGCTTGGTTTGTTTCTCACCGCAAAATGTTATTCTGTTTTTAATAAAATTAATTTAACGCATAAAAAATTTAAAAGTAATGAAATCCAACGAAAATAATCGGTAAAATGCCATATAGTATAAACAAATAAAATACCATTCTTGTTATTTAACTATTACAAATAACCTAAATAAAAAATTATCTGCAACCTAATAAAATTTTTACTTTCCAGAAATTTTCACTTCTAGCGTTGATTGTATAAAGCCGAAATTAGTGTATGTATATGCATCGCGACCACGCAACGGAAGAATAACACTTTGTAGGGAATTGGATTTAAACCAATAGTTACATATCTCTGTGTTAGCCCATTTCAGACGAATTTCAATCATGTCTTACGTTTACGACACAATACAGTTTTCCATTGCATTGCTCCCTCACTATATCGTGGACTTCGGGGGCGCCTGGAGACCCAGTACGTGCTCACAATTTTTTTATTATTATACACTAATTTCATGTTTAAAGATAGCTAAAAGCTTCAAAATATGAAAATGAATAGGTACTTATATTCGCCTATAGTCAGCACAGTAGAAAATTTTGTCCAACGTAGAATGTAGGGTGAGTAAGTTAATCCCGCGATATATCCGAATTCGCGTTATAAGCGACGGCATTGCAACTTAGAAGAACTTGGTTTCCACCCGAGAACTCGAACTTGAATTTCTCTACTGCGAAAATTATGCTGACAAAATATTACACGCGAACATTATCACTCAATAAATATATCAACATCTTTATCGTGAATGAACATCGCTTCATCTTCTAATCAAGGAAAGGAATTGTTATAAAATTCAGCCATGCCAATTATTTGTATTTTATGCATTCAGAAGTCAGGATCAGACGAGAACAGCGCCTGATCTATGAGAGGAGAAGGTATCACGTACGAAAATATGAATTAACGATCGAAATAAATAATTTGATAGCATAACAAACATCTGTCTGTTATGGTGTATAGAGGAAAACTAAAAATATAAGTAGTTCGTTTTACTACAATCAGGATGGCGCGACAAAGTGCTTGCCGTTACGGATTACATTTGGAATTATAGGTAAGCGAAGCTTGATGAAGTGATGTAAAATGACGAATCGGCCATTTTACTACAAGAAAAATTCTTTAACAAAAGAACCTTATATTTATTCGACTATAATTTTTACTCAGACGAAACATCCCCAAACATGCCACGAAGCCGGTGTTCACCCTCTTATATCTTATCAGTTTGATCACATTAATTTAATGTATCATCTATATTTATCAGAGAGAAGTTCAATCGCAGATCGTTCTCCTACCATTTTTTAACTCTAAATTTTAAATATTGCGTTCCTGAAAACGAAAAATCTATCAGGTATTGTTAAAAACAATTCCCAACAATTCTATGGCCATTTCGCTTGATATAGATACGTCCGTTCGAATTTTGGCAAATGAACTGCTAAGAAAGGAATACCAACGGATTGATTCTTTCAACGCCTAGGCTGCCCATAATAAATAACCGTCCAGTCAAGAGGACCGATTAGCAAAATAAGAAGAGTACACAGAGCATTCTGCGGAGAAGGAGTGGATGTTCGGACTGACTGACTGAGACGTCGGGGCTATAAAGTGGCGATGGGAATCGTCGTGAAAGAGCAAACGGGGGCGTAGCTGAAAAGGGACGGAGGCGAAAAAAGGAAAAGGGAGTGGGTGGATATGGAGACGGAACGAAAGAGGCGCCCATTAGTAACAGGACGTTTAAAAAGATTGGATGGGCAGAGGCTGAAACTCTCCCTCTCTCTCTCTTTAGCTGCTAACGGGTGGGATGGGGGAAGTTAAGGGGGGAGGGGGGAGTTTGAGGAAGGAGAAGGGAGTTTAGGAGGGAAGGGGGGCAGAACCAATACGCCCAACACATTAGGCGCGGGCGACCCACACCAATTTGCCCATCCGCTATCTCGCTTCTCCCCCATTCCCACTATTCGCCCACGCCTCCCGTGAGAGACCAAAGCGTTCCTCAGCGGCTGAGTGCCGGAATACGGGGCACCCTCTCTCTCTCTTTAGAACACGTCGCAGGTGTTTCCTGAAAACCTTAAGTGGGAAAAGGAGGGATAGCAGCGAGCCGAGTGAAGGCGGGAGGGGGAGGGAATTGGAGTGCTTATCAGTGGGCAACACCTGGGCCCACCGCCACACTTGGCCGAAAAAAGTAGTATGAGGGTGAGGGAGAAAGGAGGTTGGGATGCGGTAGGAGGGTGTGAGGGGGAAGGGGGTTTATGGGATGGGGAAGAGGGGGTGCGGCGGTGGTGTGGAAACAGAGGTAAGATATATGGAGCAGAGGTGAGATGGCGGTGAGGCAGAGGAATAGGGGAGAGAAAACGACGGAGAAAGAGGGAGGGGGAAATAAAAAACTAAACTTAGAAAAAGAAAAAATGGAAAAGGTGAGAAGGTAGAAATATAAAAAATGGTTAAATGGAAAAGATTAAAGGGATACTAGAAAAGTGTAAAGTATTGAATTTAACAATTATAAGGTAAAATTTAAATCGCACGCGGTGTATTTAATTATTTTAACTGGCGTCAAACAGTGGCTCCTGACATTAATTATTCAAGGCCCTGCAATCTAAGTATATATTGAAATCTAATCTAAAGACTTCCCCTCTATTTGACACTACATTTTAATAAATTAAGTACCGCAGTGCAAAAAAATAACATTTCCTTCATGACTTTTAAAATGAGATATTTAATATTATGGGATTACACAGAAAAACATTTTTTTCGGGGCCCCTTACTGCAAGGGCCCCTGGCGCGCGTCAACTGCGACCCCCCTTAAATCCGTCACTGGCGTCAAAGTCCATACATACGAGTCAGATCCTATTTTCGCTATTTCAGGCAGCTTACTGTTTGCCAAGGGGAAAAAGGCAATGTTTGTAAATATTTGGTACAAAAAATAAATCTCTTCAAATTTATTCTTCCTAACTTCAGTATCCAGAAAAGCAACATAACTTTTATTCTGTAAGTGTTTTCACTTCAATGGCATACCATTATTTATATAAAAATAACAGAACAGGTCGAAAAAGATAGAGACAAGGCATTAAGACTTCTCATGCAAGTTTAATGAGAGAAAACAAGCAATCCAGATAAAGTATCCGGAGCGGAAATCAAACAGCCATGTTTTCGACGGTGTTTATTTCACCGAATGGAGACGTCGAGCAAGAGGTTCGAGAATTAGACGTCCGCTGTTTCATTACCAACTATCGACGACACAGAAGTTCGTCTACAAAAGGCAATGAAACCCGGTCCCAATAAAAAGAGATTGCCAATACGACCAATTGCCAAACATTGTTTTTACTCAACGAAGAGGATGCAGTTTTTTAAGGATGGGCAACGTCAAAACAAAGGAATTTTCGACATGTTTCTTCCTGGAATAACATAAGCGTTTTTAAACATATAAAGGAGTCTGAAGATCGAAATGTAAGAGCTCACGTCCTAAAATGTGTTCCGACAACAGTAAGGCAACTTGGCTAACATTTTTTGTTCATTTATTGAAACGTTAAGAGTCTTCCAAGAAAAAACGCCTGAATTACACACGAGCTTACTAATAAGATATTCAATCCAAAACTTTGTAATTTTATTGAAACTTAGAGAGACATTTTCAAAATAAAACCCTAAAATTGCAACTGCATCATAATAAAACTACCCGAGCTATGTCTCAAAGTTTCTTTAACCGGCGTAACTGCGCAGTAATAACTCTATTTTAACGCAATAGTATTTTATAAAACAATATCAGCCACGGCATGGACATCAACCTTTACAGACACATCCACAGACAAACGCACACACACACACATGGGCAGAAGAAGAAACAGTTCCAGCAGAATCCGTAAAGCGAACTCTCGGTGCTAAAGTCATTCACCAGGAGATAAACAGAGAGAAAAGGAGAAAGAGAAGACGGGTGGGGAAAGCGGAATGGAAGGGCAATAAGAGACGAAAACATCCGGGAAAGGGAAAAAAAGGGATAAAAAGTAAAATGGAAGTACAAAAAGAGAGGAGAATGGAGTAAGTGGAGAGATAACGCAGGTGGAGAAGGAGGGATTGATTGAAGCGAAGTGCTTCGTTCCGATTCCCATTGCTATGAGATACAAACACTGTTCGTGAGGCCCTTGCGGCCTGATGATAATGGCCGGGGATGTTCGCGCCGCTAGGCGTTAAAGGTCACGGCTTCGCTAGAGGAGCCTCTCCGTGCCCTCGACCCCTCCGCCTCGGGAACGCCACCGGCCACGCACTGTTTTATCGCGCGCACACACGCACGCATACTTGTCTACTACCAGCACCAATCACCGACACCACGTCCCTCGCTCGAACGGGATCTCATCAACGAACCGGTAATATCTAGATAGAATTCGCATTCACCTGCTCACGAGACAAGAGGAAATACAACGACAGAAAAATCTGATGTAGCCAACACATGACTTTCTCCATATTTGGGGTATAGATATTTAAATTCTTTTCATGAATAGCATTATAAGGCAAAATTATTATTTCGTATCGTAAAAGTATACAGTCGTCCTTACTGCCGTAAATTACGTATATTTTGAATATGTTTACAGAATTCACCGCTACATGGTATTGGCGCTGTATACTCCAAATTAAGAAAAAGTTGAATATATCCGAAATGGATGGTTCTACGAAAATTAGTTTCAAACAAAACGTGGAAGAAATATTATTCTCTACAACTTTGGTCCTTATGAAGATTACCAATAACGATGTTTTTAAGGAGATATTTAACGGAAACCGAAAAACCGGTTATTTATAAATAACTCCTAAACAATAACTACTATAGAAAATTGTTTCAAATGAAAACTGTAGTAAATTACATTCTCTATAACACTTGTATAGAATTGTATATACAATAATGATGTTTTAACGATGAAATATCGCAAAAACCGAATCGGGTTTCGAATAAACCTCGACTTCCGGTTAACCGTTATTGTCCAAAAACTAATCAGTTCTTTGTGCTCATGTTAAAGTGTTATATATGAAGTTTGGTAACGATATGGCATGTACTTTTTGAGTTAGAGCGCCCACAATAACATACATAGACATCATTCCGAAAATAGTCTAAACGTGTTCTAGGGACCTCAAAACATGTATTTCCGTTGAAATCTCGAAGTCGATTTTTTTCACGAATACAATACTTTCCCATTACTACGTATGGAGAAAGTAAAAATTACGGATTCCTGTTGATTGACTTTTACGCTCGCACAGGACGGGAGTGTAAATAAAATGGTGTAGAGTGCGGAAAAACTATTACTCATTATTTTTAAGTTGCATTCGAAGTAAATCGAAATAAAAATTGCTAAACGCGATCTTCGTGATAGCGATGTCGAACTGAGACAAATAAATAAAATTCAAAAATTCACTCAGCACCTTAAGAGGAATTCATCAGTTTTAAATGATACTTACGGCAATTTTGACCGAATCACGTATAAAAATTGCTATATCATAGGAGTTTTTAAAGTTATATAGATAATGTATTACATATGCCTCGGGCATTTCCTTCATAATCCAAAAGCAGTCTTTCTACGAATGTCATAATTTGTTTTCCAGAATAAAATACAACTAAAACATTTGCATAGGTGAAGTTTTTCAATCGTCATATCATTTCATATGTGTTTAGCAATGAATTCTTTGTTTTGAAGGCTAACGATGCATTAAAACTACAGATGAGTAATATCAATTTCGTAGGATGAAACTAGATCACTCATCTGCACCGAAATTATATTTTCCTTAATTACGAAATGTTTGGCAAAAGAATTTCACACGGTCCATCGGCGACTACACATAATGAAATTCCATACACCCTACTAAGACCGTTAAACATAACGCAAGTGTCATTTATGCAAAGAAGCCGGAGATAATCTATTTTCATAACCAGACCAGACTGAAAAAAAAGTACAAAAACAAAGCTGCAAGGAAAGACAAAAATATGGCCTTTTGCAATATGGTGGAGCATCATGGATGTGGCAAATCTAAATGGATTTTAATTATTTATTCTGAAGAAGGCGTGGTTTGAAAGTGGAAAGTCACAGAAGGCACCTGTTTGTGGAAAATTCTGCCATAGAGTCGATTCTGCTCTACAGGCAACAAATATGTAAATTTCACGACAGTCAAGAACTATCCTGGAAGATATCTAAAACTTCGTCACTGAAACTGAAGTCGCTCAGAAGCCTAAACGAAAGAGAATACGACGCTCAGCTTCCGAAACAAAGAAATACGAAAGCAGTAATCAAATGTGTGCACACACACAATGTAAATAAATGTTTCCTCGTTTATAAAATTAAAAAATTAAAAATAAGATTTTTATAAGAAAAATCCTACGATTTTACTGCTGGGTCTTTTATACCCTATGCATGTAAAAACATACATAAGCTAATATTATACATGCATCCTAGGCAAGGGCGGATCTAGGAGGGAGGGGACAGTTATTGACTATTTTTCCATGGAAGTGGGGGATATTTTTAATTTACACACTAAATCCTTGTAAAATTTATTTTCTATTAATAAAACATGATACACGATAGAATAGTATTATAATTATCACCGTGAAGCCTATTGGAGAAAACCTCCTGCAACATGAAAACCCTCTTGGTTTCCCCTTTTGCTACCCCTAAAGAACATACAAGAGGGGGGAGGAGAGATCGTCCACATCGCCACCTCCTTGGATCCGCCACTTATCCTATGGTTAAATACTGCTGGAATAACATTATATTAAACTAGTGTAATGCCCGTTGAAATATCAACGGAAGAATTATATATAGATAGATTATTATTATTTTCATTTAAAATAATTAATATCACACTTTTACATATGAAATATTTTGCCATATACAACATTTCTAGTGAATATTCTGTTGTTGACGGGCTATCTTTAGTTAAACTTAAAATAGTTGCCTCTCTTTCCCTCCCTCTCCCCTCCCCTCTCACACCCTCCCTCTCGCTCCCCCTCTACCTCTCTCTCCCCCCCTCTCTCTCGTATTAAAAGCACGTTTATACCCATGAGGATTGAATTAACAATATGATACATTTACATCAATACCCTTCAAGCCGCCAGAGCGTTTGGCAGGGGGTGTCACAACACCAAGTGAACTCTAATTAATTCCTCTGTTGGACTGTCTTATCGCGTCTGGGAAAAAGGATCTTTAGTATTTCTCTGTTCTAGCGATTGTTTCGACATATTTTCTCCTGTACTCTGATCTAACATTACGTTCACTAACACCGATGGGGACGACTATGCCACGTACGTCTTCAACGAATTCGGAGCTTTAGAATTTTTCAAATAGTTTCCTTTTGTATTAAATTCTTCTACTCTTCAACGTCTGCCATTTCAGATCCCTCAATATCTCTGATACACTCGCATCATACCGATATTCTCCTTTTACAAATCTAGCCGCTCTACGCTGAACCATTTCGAGCTCTCTAGTTAGGCCCTCCTCGAAGGGGTCCCAGACGGCGCAACAGTATTCCACGATGGGTCGTATTAGGGAAAAGTATGCGATTTCCTTCACATTCGAGGGGCATCCCCGCAGGACTCTAGAGGAAAGTCCTTGAATTCTGTTTGCCGATGCTATAACGGTTTTGATATGCTCTCTACTAGACAAATTGCTACTGAGAATTACTCCTAGGTATTTGTAGCTATTGACGTATTTTAGCTTTAGTTCAGATATTTGGTAGGGGTAATGGTTGAAATTCATGGAGCGCGTGAAGTTCATTGCGGCGCATTTCTTTATATTCAGGTCGAGTTGCCAATCTTTACTCCATTTCGTAATAGCCTGAAGGTCCTTTTGTAAATTCTCCTGATCGTGTGTTGTGTTGATTTCTCCATACACAAGTGTGTCATCCGCGAAGAGTCTAACTTTACACTTTATATTATCCGCTAAATCATTTATATATATCAAGAATAACAAAGGTCCGATTACACTTCCCTGAGGCACGCCGGAAGTCACATTGACGACGTCTGATGCAACTCCATCGAGAACTACTCTCTGGGTTCTAGCGCATAGAAACGAGGCGATCCAATTTAAATTTTCTCGTTAATTGAATAAGCCCTTAATTTTTGCACTATTTTCACGTGAGAAACGGTGTCGAAGGCTTTCCTAAAGTCTAAAAATACTGCATCAACTCCTATTCCTTTATCCGCTGCTTTCACAATATCTTGTGTGAGTAGAGCTAACTGAGTCTCGCATGATCTGCCTCTCCGGAAACCATGCTGGTTTCTATCAAGCGCATCTTTGCTTTCGAGAAATCGCATTATTGAGCTAAAGAAATGTGCTCAAAAACCTTACAGAAGATTGACGTCAACGATATAGGGCGGTAGTTCTCCACTTTTAATTTACTTTCCGTTTTATGTATTGGTGTAACGTGGGCTGTTTTTCATATCAAAGGAACTACAACCTCATCTAAAGATTTTCTGAATAGAATCTTAAGGTACGGAGCTAATTCGTTTGCTAACGAGTTTATAATGAATGCAGGTATGGCTTCAGGCCCTGGCGATTTTCTTTTATGGACCTGACTTAGTAATTTAACGATACCGCTTTCGGATATTTCTATGTCGCTCATATTTGAGTCTATACGAGTAGGGAAATCAATGAAATCACCGCTGTCTATTGTGAAGCAATTTTCGAAGAACCGATTTAACATACTAGCCTTAGTAAAAGAATCGTGTACACTTTCACCGTTGTCTGTACTTTGAAGAGGTACTGTGGACTGACCTCATCGAATTTCTCTCACGTACGAACAAATTTCTTTCGAGTCGTTTTTGAGTGAATCCGAGAGTGTCATGGATCGGTAGGCGTCAAATTCCTTACGCGCTTCGCCTCTTGCAGATTTACTACTATTTCTGTATATTAAATACTCGTTCGCCTGGTCCCTACCAACTTCTTTAAGGTGCTTTATGCGCGCGTGATGCCGTCTTTGTTTCTTGAGCAAGGCACGGAGTTTCGGTTTCACCCACCGCGGGTCCTTGCGATCACGAATTGCTTTAGTTGGGACAAACGTTTTTAGCCCTTCTCGAATGATTCGCAAAATTTCCGTCCAAGAGTCATCTACGCTGTTACTATTCGAAAAATTGATAAATGTCGCTATTTGGTTTGTAACATAATTTTTTAAACCTGGGAGATCTGCTTTACTGAAGATATAGACTAATCGCGTTGGCTTATATATTGTCGCAGGGGTGTATTTGAAGTTGGCAATTACTATTTTATGATCACCTATGCCGTCGTCGATTTGTAGGTTTCTAGTCGATAGTGGGTGGGTAGTGGCTAGCAGATCTAATATGTTTCCGTTTCCGTTGTTGTCATATCGCGTCGGCTCGTTGACGATTTGCTCTAGAGAGTTTAGAGTAAACGCTTGAATTAATTCACGACAAGCTTCTCTATTTTTTCCACCACTAACATAGGTTACGGATTTCCAATTGATCGATGGAAGATTAAAGTCTCCTCCAAGAATGATTATTGGATCGTTCTTTCTCCTAGCTATCACCTGCAATGTACGATTGAGTTCTCTAATGTTCTCGACTCCTGAGTCAGGTGGGCGGTAAAATGAGTAAAAAAATAATTTTTTACCATTTCTCGTACGAAGGGAGCACCATATCATTTCGCAGTATTCGCTGACGTTAATCTCCTCTAATTGGCTTGATATACTTTTTCTGACGGCGATGAAAACTCCATCTCCGACTCTTTCCATCCTGTCTTTGCGATATACCACGTAATCTGGTGGGAAAATCTCGTTAGAATTAATGTCGCCCGATAGCCAGCTCTCAGTTCCCAATACAACGTCTGCACGATGGCTTTTAACTAAGTGGCAAAAATCAGCCTGTTTCCTTCGAATGCTTCGGCAGTTCATAATAATAATTTTTATTGTGTTTTCTACGGATATAGAGGTCTAACAATGGAATTGGTAGGCAAGGTAACATCCCATTAAAATGGCAAGATTTCCTCAAACTGTGTGAATTAAACGTTTACATTGAGAAATTTCGAACTGTAGGCGGAAAACGATGAACAGAATAAGAAACTTCATAATGTTTTCTTCAGAATAGTTTATATCCGAAGATTGTAGGTCAATTCTATCTAATGTTAATCTAAAAAAGAATGAAAGCCTGCACGTCGAAATGTCCCTTTTTACGTGTTACCTTATGGGAAATGGAAATTATCTCCTGGAGTCGAACCCGGGTCTTTGATCTCGAGTTTAATACGTTAAAATGTATTTTTATTATGTCATAATGCTATCCTGAAAATCACATCAAATTCGGTTCATTAATTTGCGAGATATTAAGCTTCAAAGAGGGTTACGATGACAGAGAGATCTGGGATATTATAGTAATAATTTCCGAAAGTTTAAAATAGTCCATTTCATTGCGTATTACCTTCATTGTCTCTCGAAAGAGATAGGAATTTCTCAAAACCCACTTCAAAGATAAATAACGAAATGTCCTTTACCTCAATCAAAGTCTGAAGACAGTGCATTGCATGGAATTCATAGCCCAGTTAATGGCGACTGGAGCCTTATTTCATATGAGAAACTTTAGCAGATATTTTTTTGTTTATTTTCATTTAAAAGCATATTGAAAAACCTCTGCACAGCTACGCCTCATGCTATTGGGTGCCGAGTTTTTAGCGGAGGAAATGTAAGTCACCGTGGAAAACGACATTTCTTACAAGTAAATTATCCATTATTTCTAAGGTTTAGCGCGGTAGAATAGAGAGATCAAGAGTACAAGTCATTATTAAACTAGATGGCCTTAATTATACGGACAAACATTTTGAAAATCTAAGAAGTGGAACTATGCCATATAAAGTGTTACTCTGCAGGTGCCAAAAAAAGCCGACCCAAGTTTCGTCAACTGCCAAACGCCTGAAGGAATGAAGGCGAAAATTTAACTTCGAAAGGAAATTCATGTCGAAATTATGGAAGGCGGCGAAAATTCGCAGTAACGGTGGATTACGCGAGAGACATTTTAAAGCAAGAAACCATTATAACAAGACGTCCACTTCCTTTCATCTCCAACGCCTGGTCACTCAGGCCTCTGCACCCTTGACCCCAAAGCGCCGGATGCGAACTGCTCCAAACAACATCAACCCCGCAGAGACACAGTGTTTCTCCATTAGTGACGGACAGGACGGGCGGAGTAAATGGAAATGGGAGAAGAGGGGGACACATACATCATACATTTAAAAGGTCGGGAGGAAGGTAAGAGAGAGAATGCAACGGATTGCTATAGAGAGAGGATGAGGGGGAGGAAGATAGGGAAGGAGAGGAGGATGGCGGGAGAGAGGAGAAAGAGATGGAGAGGAAAGAGGGAGAAAGTGGGGGCGGGCGGATTTACGAGAGCACGTGTGTTAACTACGGACACCTATTTTCTTCGAATAGCGATCCGGATCGTGAGAACCACTTTGGAATATTCCGCCTTTCGAACTCCATTATCCCATTCCCCGCAACATCGCACGCATTCCTCTCTCTCTCTCTCGTCCTTACCGCATAAGTCGTTTTAGAGGGCCTGAGTTTTCCAGTCACGTGATGATGTCCGGTGGAAAGGAAGAGAGGGCACGTTAAGTGGCCACGCAATCGGAATTTTAATTATGGACCCTAGGGGCGGCGAAAATTACGCCCTGCACGTGAAGTCCATCGCTGAATTATAAACACAGGAATTATTTGAAGGGCTTCTGGGTTAAAAAATAACCAGGTTTTGACGAAAGAGTGCTGAAATCTAACAATAAGAAGGTGTGCCATTTATTCTGTATATTTTAAATAGTAAATACATTGTGGCGCCGAATACCTAAGATTCCGCACTGAAATATAATGTTATCATCTCTTACCAATAATTAGGTATTTTTCAAGAATACTCCCAAATCGAGTAAGAAAAACATCTCATAATAATCCTTATTTAGCAACATGTTCTTTATTCGATAAATCGAATTTCGTACGAAGCATAACTTCGTTAATTTCTATATTCCTTTTCCAAAAAGAAATTTCCTCGAAGTATTTCCTTCATTAGGCGAAAAAATTCGAAGAGCAAGTATTGCAATTCAAGCCAAGATATATACCTACATACGAAAGTCTAAAGCAAATGAACATCCTGCTCTTCACACTCATGGATTTTTCGAAACTTGATGGTCTTCAGTACAAAACCATCTATCCTACATACAAAGGTGAATATAAAAATAGTACTAACTTATTCAGAAACGTACCAATTTTGATGAGTTTTTCAGTGAATCACGAATGAGATATTTTTTTATTTCTCAATTTGTCGTAAGGAGGCTACTGAGCGCACTGCCGGTATTTTGATTCCTAGACTTCTGTCCCAATTTTTAACAATATTTTATTGCCCATTTAAATAGCTTACATTTTTCACTAATCAACTTTAACCACAGAATCGCCATAAAAACAAACACAAATATTTTTCTAGGCTACGAAGTCGGTTTGACGACTTTCACCAAAAGAAATGCGTACTGAAATGCCTCGGAGATAGCTTTTTATGGAACATCAGACTTCCTTTTAAAATGAACTAAATTACGCCTAGGTTTCCAACCCAACCCCTTATAAATGTATTTTGGAGATGATATACAAATTCCTAGTTTTAAAATGAGATTAAAGAATACGAATTAAAATGAGGAGAATCTACCTACAGGATAAATATGAAATTCGATGCGATGATACTGCATTCAATGCGTAAAAATTAGAAAAGATCCTCAAAGCGAAGTGTCATTCTATTGCCTGTGGGGCTGACACAAGGTCGCTTGGATGGTCGTAAAACTCCGTTAACATAAATGTGACGGCGAGATTATCTGAAATGGAAATTCTGTAAATGGAAGTTCTGTAAATATAAGCAAAATACGTTTCGGAAGCCTTAAAAATTTACAGCCATATATTAACAGTATCAAGGATAATGGTCATTCGGAATTCTATCTGCGGATTGTCCATTATTTCCACGCAGGTGAAACTATTCGACAAAGATTTCGGCGAGTAATTT
The DNA here is from genome assembly GCA_036926305.1 of Uropetala carovei. NCBI lineage: Eukaryota > Metazoa > Arthropoda > Insecta > Odonata > Petaluridae > Uropetala > Uropetala carovei. The sequence continues at coordinate 6,966,927 of JAXCHB010000123.1, forward strand.
AATAATCAACAAGCAAAAAATAACGTTATAACACAGCCTTATTATATTCTGCTATGATATACATCTCAATCATATTCAAAGCAGTAGCTCGATATTATTATATTTTTTACAGTAAGTGAGCCTCAGAAATTTCGACACTTTAATTTGCTAGATAAAGTTCGTCTGAAATCGAGTCACTCGACGCGCATGCGTAAGTCCGAAGATGAGGAAAACTGATTCCGTAGATGTGATGCATGAACAGTGGATTCTCTCAAGGGGGTCCGAAACATTTGGCAAGCACAAAAGTTGTATGCAAGTTATGTCGCGTATTGCATTATTAATTATATTTATGTTAAAACAAATGGGCCAAACCGTCTCCTATTCCTCTCTGACGGTGCCCATGAACCCAAATTTAAAATAACTATGTATATTTCCACAGTTTAGAAAAATTACAATTTTCCAAGGGGGAAGTCCAGACCCCCCCCCCCCCCCCCCCCCCCCCCCCCGTGCCACTGTGTATGAATAACTTAGCGTACAATAACAGATTAGTATGTGGAATAAACTCGTTCAAAATATGTTGAAATACGATAGAAACAGTATACGCGTCATAAAATATAATTACAAATCAGCATTCTGGAAATCCGTTCCTAAGTCAAGACTAAAAGAAAGATATAAAAGATAAGTTACAGGATTCACGTCAGAGACGACATAATTAATACTGCAAACAAAACGTCACGGAAGAAACTCTTAACACGGTATGATACTCCTCCAGAAAAGGAAGTACCCTTCCACGATTTGTAATTCCACCAACTCAAACCAAGAGATGAAACATTCGCCCTAATTAAACGTCCAACCCACGGCGAAGGAATCACAATACCCGGATTAATTTCAGAAAACAAATGAAAGAAGAACGCGGGATTTCACCAGAAAATTGGTTTACACATCCAATTTCCCGCGCGTCACCTCAGACAGCACAACCAATCAGCCGCCTCGACAACCAGAGAGACCTGTCCGCTGTGTAAACTCCACGGAGTTAATGTCTAAATAGCCACGATAGGAATCACTAGGATACGATCGCAAGGGATCGGACGGTGTGGGAAATGGAAGAGGAGAAGGAAAGAAGGGAGAGGCCGCGCGGAAGGGCGTCTTCCGAAAATTCGAAACAAAAGAAGAATATAAAAAACATATTAAAACGGGCCTCCGTGTCCCGGAACCGCACCCACGCGAACTTTCACGTCTCGTCGCGGGGGCATCATAGGGCGACATCCATCCCCGCTCTTTTTAACGAGGGCGCTGGAGGAAATGACGTCACGGCGCAGGTTGTTCCTGTCCCCGCGTCACACCGCACGACACGGTCGCCAGACCTTCCCTCCGGGGTACACCCGAAAAACGAGAGCCGCCCCTCTAATCTCATGAAGAGAGAGAGAGAGAACCGCCCGTCCATCAAATGAGGTGTTCGCCCTCGCAATCTGATCGCGTCCTATGGGACGATTTGGTACGGGATATAAGCGTTTCACGGTCCCTCCCACGTTCCCTTAAAAAAAGGCATTTATCGCGATGGGAGCTCGGTAAAGAGGATGAAAAAATCGACTGCATTGCCATTCGCCGGCAGCGAGATAATGTAAATGACGCGTCGTGACAACCGGGCGGCGGCGTAGGGAAGATCCTTCTATCCTTATTGTTTGATTTACCGCGTGGTTGGAATGGCGGTGGTGATTATTCCGGCCTCATAAACAAGCTCATCCGTAAGTCTAATAGATCAAATGAAGAATTTTCACGCGGGGAAATGTTTTATGAAATATGAATTTAAATGGCTACAACTTTCGTGTTCTAATATGAGAGCGAAATGAATTCCAAAAATATCCCTGACCCAAAAAATACATGATCTTTATCTCTTTAACCATCCCCTTTTACCTGGTTAAGAAGAAAATGAAAAGCACTTATTAAAACGTAAACGTACGCATACAAAATCATGGCGAATCAAGATTATATAACAAGGTCTATATCTCACTATATCTTTATTTATTTTTAAACAGCTCATAAACAACTCTTTACGGTCTTTTACATGAGTGTAACAACACATGTGAACGGCAATAAGAGTTTTTTCCCAATGTTTAACAAAAACGATGTTTGATGTGACGATCTGCAAAAGAAATTGCAGACATGAATGCCTCAGATAATATTATCCTGATACGAATTTGCAGTAAATTAATGGTGACGCGCTGCTATTTACAGAATCTCAATGAACAATTGATTTGACCAGATCAATCATTTTACTATTGGAAAAAAAAGATCATGCCAATGGGATTCAAGGTGATGTATCAATTTGATCCAGCAACCAGACAAAGAATTTCGAATTGACTACTAGGAAAATACTTCTATAGGCGATGACCTACTTAAATATAATGAAAGGTGAGGAAATCACCACTACTAGTTCTACAAGTTTTATTTGGAAAGTATTTTGATATATGACCAATACTTTACGAGATATGACGGAAAGTTCATTTTTGTCACTAGTAAAGTGTTACCCCTGATTGGCTTCCGTGATTCATTTATGTGATTTTCTTATCAACTTTGATTTTAAGCCCTTAATATCAAATTTCATCAAAATCCGTTCAGTAGAAGCCGAGAACAAACATGCGGACGGACGGACAGACCGACGCTAATAGGCGTTCATGCTGGAAGTGAAACGCGCCTAAAAACATAACTAGACACAAACTTATAACACGTAAAGTTTTTTAGACTTATAAGAGAAAGTACTACAATTACCAAGAGTTTGTTAATGTGTAGATTCCGCCATTGTTCGTAAGTAAACATTTCGAAACAACAATACAAATTTTGTGCCACCATGCCTCAAAAGAAGAATACTGGTGGCAAACCAATGTAGTCGCTGAGCTAAACAAAGAGTTTTAGAAAAGGAAGTTTTACACAATTTTAGTAGACTACCCGGTAAATTAGGAAAGAGAAAACTCAAATCTCAATAGTGGCCAAAGGTAGAAGGAATATTCTACGGAGAGATTTCAAGAATGTTGGACATCTTGAATAAAAGGATGATAGAAAAAAATGATGAAAACTTAGAATGAAAATGATTACAGTTCCAATGAAGTAGGTATATGGCCGCAAAACAATAAAGCTAAGAGGATTACATCGAGATAAATGATGGCATCGGATAAAAAACCAACAGAAAGGAAGAATAATCGGTAAAAAGGGCGCAGAACTTGCTACAAGCCCGTGGAAGGTTGACAACGCATACTTATTAAAACTCACTCTACGCGAAAGACGGCATGAGAAAACTCGGAAAAAAGTGAGAAACTTTTCTATTAGGATTTAAAGATCTGTGGAAGAATTTAGAAAAATTTTACTCATTATATCGTAAAACTGACTCCCACAATGTTACTATTAAATCAGTGGATTATAACGTCTATACAGAGAGATATAAAAGTTTACAAACAATTATTTATTAAATTTCAAAATAAAATATGTAAAGCGTAAATCAAGAAACTCACAAATTTTAATTACGCGCTTTGCCGTTATTGTCTAAGCAGCTATAACGGAAGAAGAAATTATAAATTCATAAATAACATCTAATAACCTCCAAATATTAATTTCAAAATTTATAATACTATTCGCAAAAAAAAGATAGAGAAAAAACTTCGGATAGCAAAGTATGATTCCGCTTAAGTATTTTCCAAACACGAGGAAACCTCCCACTGTAGAATAAACCGTACATCACTGCCGGAAGGAGTGAGTAGCGAGGCTTCAGATCGTTCGATATTTCAATGCCGTTCTCAGCCACCCATTTGCGTAGAAGGTTGTAATAAAGGCCCGAGCTCTCATTTATTTTAATTTTAAATCAAGACGACCGCGCTGCTCATTCCCGTGACGATCCCGAGGCACGCCAAACACTTGACCACAAATCAGAGCGAGAGAGTCGTGCGAGGGAGCGCCGCCCCACAGGCAGTGCCAGTACGACGGAAGAGAAGGGGAGCGAAAAAAATAGGTTGACAAGTCTTTAAAATGCGCATCCTAAGAACTGCATCACACGAAAAAGGAGAGTGTAAAAGAGGGAGAGAAGGGAGGGAGGGAGGGGGGAAGATGGGAAGGGTGAGTTCGGAGAGGAGAGATCACGCAAACTATTCGGAAGCCACGAAGGTAACAAGACAAACATCCCACATCGCTGACGATTACACGGCGAAATGCCGGAGCAAATTTGCACCTTAATGTGACCAAGAAATAAATACTTTCGGCTAGATACATACACACAGAAGTTAGCAATGAGGAATGGTCGACACAATGACACAAGAGAATGTCGCCAGGGCCGGCCCGAGATACGGGCGAGCCCGGGGCCCCTAATTGTTGGGGGCCCAAACCCGATCATCTATCTACCCATTACATGCAAGTGAATAAATATTGGACACCAATTCATATCGTGAAACGGCTGGAATCATGATGAAATTCCGTTTATTTATTCATTATCAATAAGTTTTACCGAACGATGAATAAATTAACCTATATTCTGTAAATATTATATCAAACATTTACGGAGGGGGCGCTAGAGTGCTATCTCGTCCGGAGAACCAAAATTCCTCTGGCGGCCCCTAAATGTCGCAGAAAGAGTGAAGGTTAATACTTGCGGAATAAAGGAAAAAAATTGATGTGGCCAGCACGCGACTTTCTACATATTTGGCGTATAGATATTTAAATTATTATGAATAGCATTATAAGACAAAATTATTATTTCGTATCGTAAAAGAATACAGTCGTCCTTATTGCCGTAAATTATATTTTGAATATGTTTACAGAATTCACCGCTACATGGTCGTGGCGCTGTATACAGGAAATTACGAAAAAGTTGAATATCTCCGAAATGAATGGTTCTACGAAAATTTGTTTCAAACAAAACCTGGGAAAAATATTATTCTCTACAACTTTGGTCCTCACGAAGATTACCAATTACGACGTTTTTAAGGAAATATTTGACGGAAACCGAAAAAACCGATTATTAATAAATAATTCCTCAACAATAACTGCTATGGAAAATTCTTTCAAATGAAAGTTGTAGGAAATTACATTCTCTATAACATTAGTATAGAATTGTATATAAAATAATGATGTTTTAAAGGAGAAATATCGCAAAAACCGAATCGGGTTTCGAATAAACCTCGACTTCCGGTTAACCGTTATTGTCCAAAAACTAATCAGTTCTTTGTGCTCATGCTAAAGTGTTATATATGAAGTTTGGTAACGATATGGCATGTACTTTTTGAGTTAGAGCGCCCACAATCACATACACACACGCACAGACATCATTCCGAAAATAGTCTAAACGTGTTCTAGGGACCTCAAAACGTGTATTTCCGTTGAAATCTCGAAGTCGATTTTTTCCGTGATCACAATACTTTCCCATTACTATGTATGGAGAAAGAAAAAAGACTCATGCGCCATCCTTGGCAAGGAACGAAGGCGAGTTTCTAATTACAACAGGATTTCTGATTGTGGTATTGACAAAGTATTGAACATGCATATATAATTAAAGTATTTCCTTCCAAGAATAGAATATATTTTATAAATAAACAAGTCTTATAAACACCAAGGACGATAATTGTAAAAGAAAGTAAACAGGAAATAAGACAACTTTGCCACCACTTTGCGCGCTAATTATGAATACAACCTCTACTCGAGCCTTATCTGTCGATACCAAAATTGCAAAACAACAAGCACGAAGTTGTGGCGAGCCTGACGAACTCAGTAGCGACATCACTTAGCGTCTACCTCTCTTCTCCTTGACCCTCAGCACTTGACAATATCCTCTGGAACTACCATGCATTTTCAGAGGATTTAGTTAAAACCCACAAGACGTTTGCATGTCAAAAAAATACCATGATCGCAAAAAAGGTAAGATCCTAACGGGGCCTGTGACTAGACCAGTGTTTCCCAACCTTTTTAGAGTCCCGGTACCCTTCAGTGACTTTTCAGAATTTGGCGGCAGCCCTTCCTATCCACCAATAGTAATAATCGTGTTTTTAAATTAACATCTTTAAAGCATAAAATCAAGATTTTATCTTTATTTATTCTACTAGTCCTTTACGTATCTTAGTTTCAACAGTTAATTACCTACAGGCATTTACACCATACAAACATATTTGCTTTGATACATGATGCACAAGAAAGTAACTTCGCATTAGTATAGGTAACAATAAAAATTACACCACTGGTGAAGGGGCATGTTATGAATTCCACAAAGAAAAAAATGGAAATTAGTAGGAGCGAGGATAAAAATGGGAAAACAGAATAATTTTTGATAGACGAAGCCTATCCGTTTAAAGAAAGAAAGAGGTAAAGACGGATGGAAGGGGAGATTGAGAAAGGGTGTGAGAAAAGAAGTGTTTGAAAAGGAATGGAAGAGGGAAAAGGATAAAAGAGGAATGGAGAGAGGGGAATAAAAGGGAGAATAAGGGTAAATAGATGAGGTATGGGAGGTGAAGGGTGGAAAAAGAAAGGGAACGACATGGACGAGAAAGAGGAAAGGACGAGGTTGTATGGAGAAAGAAGAGCGAGAGAGGGAAGGAGGGAAAGGGAGAGAGAGATGGGAGAAGGATAGCGGCGGATGACAAAAGGCTGAGAGCTCCTTGCATTTGCCGAGTTGCCGCTCGACACGACACCTCGGGCAAATATTTTCTGCGACTTTACGACGGACTGTAGTCCCGCTACGCATAACCGAGATTGGCTAAGCTACAAAAAAAATCAGCGCACCTGAACAAAATCTGATGTGGCCAACACATGACTTTCTCCATATTTGGGATATAGATATTTAAATTACTATGAATAGCATTATGAGGCAAAATTATCATTTCGTATAGTAAAAGAATACAGTAGTCCTTATTGCCGTAAATTACGTATATTATGAATATGTTTACAGAATACACCGCTACATGGTGGTGGCGCTGTATACTGGAAATTAAGAAAAAGTTGAATATCTCCGAAATGGATGGTTCTACGAAAATTTGTTTCAAACAAAACTTGGAAGAAATATTATTCTCTACAACTTTGGTCCTCACGAAGATTACCAATTACGACGTTTTTAAGGAAATATTTGACGGAAACCGAAAAAACCGATTATTTATAAATAATTCCTAAACAATAACTGCTATGGAGAATTGTTTCAAATGAAAGTGGTAGGAAATTACATTCTCTATAACCTTTGTATAGAATTGTATATACAATAATGATGTTTAACGGAGAAATATCGCAAAAACCGAATCGGGTTTCGAATAAACCTCGACTTCCGGTTATCCGTTATTGTCCAAAAACTAACCAGTTCTTTGCGCTCATGCTAAAGTGTTATATATGAAGTTTGGTAACGATATGGCATGTACTTTTTGAGTTAGAGCGCCCACAATCACATACACACACGCACAGACATCATTCCGAAAATAGTCTAAACGTGTTCTAGGGACCTCAAAACATGTATTTCCGTTGAAATCTCGAAGTCGATTTTTTTTGTGATCACAATACTTTCCCTTTACTACGTATGGAGAAAGTAACAAGCTGATAAAGCTACGTAACGGATGATTGGCTGGTCAAGTAGCCATTTAATGGGATACAACTATCGTTAAAACTATCTGAGGAGTCTGTGGTAAATGACATAAAGTTGTGCGCCATTTTCTCACCGAATTGTCGGCATACTAGATCAAAGTGTTATTGTAGGGAGTAAGAATTTGACATTTTGAGGAGGACTAAATACAAGAATCAAAGGGAGCTTACAATTAGAGAGACTGGGTAGTCATTGTGATTACACGGAAGTGCTGGAGAGTGAAGTTTGGCGAACGAAGTAGATTTCCGTCGGAAAGATCTTTGTCGAAATGAACCCGACAGCGATAGGTTCCAGCGCAAATAGATGAAAACAACAAGGCTTGACTGCTAAGCATGTATGGCGGAACTGCATCACCTGATATACACCATAAATTATATCTCATTGCGAACATATTTCCATGCATAAAGGGAGACGTAACTGTTAGCTCTTATCATGCCATGACAGTAATTGCGTTCACAACGAGCAGTAAACATAATGAAATGAATAAAATAAAATTACAAACTAAGAATCGGTAGTGTGTATATTTAGTTACACAGTAAAATACAAAAGATTAGAATTTTGACTCTCACCTAATGGCAACCATCAACATACATTCCAATTTAGCTATGAAATTATTAATATCTAATAAGGATAATAGAATATTATATATGTAGAATAATTAAAACTGAAATGCTCGCAGGAAACGTTAATAAATTGGAAGAAATATAAAAACAATAGCGTTTTTAAGGTTTGACTCTGACACCAGAACTTGATAGAAAATCCAGACCAATAAATGGCTATGAAAACGGTCTCAAATAGTTTATCACTCTATTTTACCAAATTAGATCAGAAAACAAGCTCCAAGTTAAGCAACATATAATCAACACAATGCCATTGAACACTTCAACAACACCAATAATAAAAATACGTTTTGCATTTAAAGTTTCAATAAGATAATAATTACACAAACTCATAAAGCAATCCACCACATAGCTATATTTAACTTATATGATAATATTTTACTGCAAATAACACTAGCCTAAATGAGAGTTAATAATTATTTAAGACTGTTAACAACTTCTAAGTTTAGGTTTACTCAACAGACCTCAGCATATGAAACTTTAAAAATCACTTCTGATAGCATTATTCAATATTTTTTCATTTTTATAAAGATAAAATAAAATATATGGCTTTCAAATCCCTCCATCGACATTCCTTCAAAATTCAAGGAATTCACAGACAAGTTTGGAAAATTTATAAAAAAATAATAAATTTGAAAATATGACCAAGGTGGTATTTTAAAAATTCAAGAAATAGTTCAGCATAATATAAAATTATTTGACATATGATCAGCACCAGAATTCTCTCAAAGGGAGTCCTGAATCAAAGGAATTTGAAAAGAGGAAACAACTCTATGCAAGCTATACTGTGTGACATACGTTAATATACAAATCAATGGCAAAGTAACTGACAAAAATATCTTGAGTCAATGAGTAAATCCAATTATTTCAACTTATGCTTTTAAAATTTCTATTCCTATGAATATAGCTTAGGCGAGAAGGGGGAGTGGAACAGCTCAACCTTCCTCCCCTCCAGACATGTGACTCAGCACATGAGGTGCACCAGCTGCTTTATCCAATAAAACTGAATTGCAACACATTCACCAGATGAATATTTTACTCACTCTATAAGGTGATGAAAATAATAAAATAATAAAAACTACAACTAATCACTTTGTGAAGTAATCCTTGATATTAATGCAACTATTAGTTATTCATTTGCTACTAATATCATTGGAACAAGTTCCGTTATTCTTAATCCATGAAGAAAAATATGCAAACAATCAGATAATCAAAATTTCTTTTCATATTTGACTGCATGAATTTCAAACATAACAGTAAATATTACATAAGAAATGCACACTCAGAATAGTATAGGTCAATTAAAATTGATGGAATAAATTAAAAGAAAAATATTACATATTATAATCAAGTACAACCAAAATAAAAAGTACTATATGCAACATATAGAAATAAAGGAAATACCATATACTTCTATTTGCTCTAACTTGTTCACTTATGCTACTGTTAATTTGATAAAAAATTTCATTGATTAACCAACATAAAACTTTTTCATTTAAGAGCATTATGACTATATCTATTTTCAAGGTCATGAAATGAACCAATACATTCATTAATGTTATCTCATCAAACAAAAAAACCAAATAGGCCATACTTAATACGATAAATTCAACATCTAACTGAAAAAATGCCGATGTTCTGAGGTGATGGACATAATTACTCATTTGTAACAGTTTCTTTGTTTACCTATGACTATATCTGACTCAATGACCACATGAAATGATTAATATAATATTTACTTCATAACATAAATTAGACTTTATTCTACTAAGACTTCAGTAATTATTCAATTTGTAAATACAAGAATTCACTACAGTAGCTTAACCTCATAAAAATGTTTTGAATTTGCTACAAATCACTTGAAAACAACAGAATAACTCACTGTCAATTTAAGAAGCAAAATAAAAATACTATTATATTCTCTTTTAAGATTCAATGCATCCTCATTTCTGGATAAACTTAAAAAGTAATTCTGTTAAAGGTATCTAATAATATATGTATTACTTATGAATCACTGGCTAGTTTTAGTAAAGTAATGCACTTAACTAAAAGCTTTGCTTCAATCTTCACTTATAAAATGTTATTGGGAATTATGACAAACTTCGTGTTTTATACATTAGCTCGTTAAAATACTAACTTAAATAATCTACCATTATTTCAGCAATATAAATTCAAAAATACTACATAAATATACTGGCAAATAGTCTTACTAGAAAGTTTTAATAAGAATTTGTTCCGCTGTGCTTGTTATAATTTAAATCTTTATAATATTTACACTTGATTGTCCATAAACAATGTATGAATGAATTTTAATAACAACTGTTAACAACATTAAAATTAACGGCACATGCTCTAATTTATTTTGTTCGAAAATAACCGAAATTATAATAGCAATAACAACCGACTACATTACTATGTAATTGATTTTGTATTGATTTCAATGTATTATATTGATGCATATTTTATAAATTAAAATAAATTACAAAATAACAAACATTATTTGCATTTCATGTGTATTAATCGACAACGACAGAACGTCATCAAAATTCATTCCTGTCATTTTCAATTCCAGCAGTTACATAAATAGTCAAATATAATGGCAATTACAGTAAATTAATTCCGAAAATACAAATATATAGTATTGCTTTATAGCAATACATAATCGAATACGATCTTGACTAAGGATGAAGAAATATAGTAATAGGTTCGAAAGAACGTCAACGACTACGTTACATGAATATGCAAATAACATATAAATCCTCCGCATTAATGCTTTATAATAATACATTTTGAACTTACCTTATGTTTGTGTGTACTGATGTCTTCAAATATATTCACAAATGTAACTAATTATAAGTATATTCCCGCCAACTGAGTGCAAGCGAAATTCGAGTTACTTTTGTTATTTATGTTTTTTTTTACATCTACGATTGTTAGTGCATTTTTTAGTTTATATTACTCTGTTTCACAAAATTATCATAAATTCTTACACTGTATAGATAAAACGGTTCTTTTTGTAAGTTAATTGTAAATCAAAACAAGGTGGTATTCTCGATGGCAGAATGGATCGATTGAGTTTGGTAGCGAGGTTGAAGAGGGAGGTGCTGCACTCTTTCGAGTCTTGGAATAACCACGAGAGAGGGGTATCAGGTTTTCGTAGTACGACGGAAAGAGTGTATTCCTTAGCTTCTGCGGATAAAGTAAAAGCCTTGAATGGTAACAGGACTTCGCCCACTCTTCCATTGGTTAATCGGTATTTTTGTTAATTAACATAGGCTTAAAAATGAAATAAATAAACAGTTTGAAAGAAAGTTATTATTAAAAGTTCAACTTTTTCAGCAATTATTTTTGTGAGTGGTTACAATGACTAGATTTCGCAGTTATAAAATTATATTTTAAAGTCTACATTACAGTATATGTGCCTGCATTTTATCTTGGCAATCCGCTCTAGATTCTCCAAGATGGCTTATTTTCAAAATGTGTTTTTTCAGATAAACGAACATTGGCAATTAAAACTGGAAGAACATATAACTAGGTTGAAATGACACACTCTCCAATTCAATGAGATTAATAAATCGAAGCTACGCATTTACTTCGCTTTCCAAGAAAATCCATCTTAGTTATAAACAGTGCTGTAGTTAAGGGTATACGCCGTATACCCTCTGCTTTTTATACTCTTTTTTATTAACTTCAATCAGATATATACATGATTTCAAATCCGAAATATAAATGTATTAATAAATTTGAAACAAAAGTTGTACATAATAAAAAATTTTGGGCGTCCCACAATATAACATATTTGAATAGTTTTTACGTTCTTTGTATTTTCATTTTATTTCGAATGAATATGGTATACCCTCTGCTTTTTCGAACAAATAGCGTATACCCACGCCTTATGAAAAATTATACAGGGCGATTGAAAAAAACACCTCATACGTTATTTCCTGGCATCGTAACATTACAGCAGTTCTTCTCAAACGAGGTGCAGCGAGGAATTTTGGCGCCCCGGGCGAGATAGCACTCTAGCGTCCCCCTCCGTAAATGTTTGTAGAGATAATTACGAAGTACATGTTAATTTATTCATTGCTCTGTAAATATTATAGATAAAGAACAAAACAGAATGAATGGCACAAAGATTCCAGCCTGCTCGGCGATATAAATCGGTAGCCAGTATTTATTCACTTGCAAGTAATGCATAGATAGATGGTCGGAATAGCGCCCCCAAGATTTTGCCGCCCCGGGCAGCCGCCCGGTTTGCCGGTACCTCTGGCCAGCCCTGGCCGCGACACATTAGTGTGACTCGAGGAAGGTACTAGTGTGCCGCACAATCTGAGGATATTTCATTTTCAAAAGCGTTTGAAACAAACAAATTCGTATAAATTTTATGATGCAAGGAATTTATCATGAAACTACGAGAGGAACTGATAGATCTTAGCAACGATCACATGACTTAAAATTAGTATTAATACCTTTAGATGTATTTTAGCTAAAAGCTAAGGGTGAATATGCTTCAGTATCTGAATATTCCATCGATATGACGTTCCAAATTCAACAATGTATTTTTGCGAATTTAGTTATTCGTCAACGGCCCATATAAAAAATTTTAAAGCACCTAGATGAAGAATTTCTTGTAGTTCTTTATATTATTGAGCTAAATATAAAGCGTCTTTGTACCGAAAAGGTAAGTCTATATTTTCCGTCTAAGAGCATAACATTTTTACACATTGAAATATGTATGTATTTTATGTACAATAAAATTCTACAATTATTTGAATGTTGCTTTACTAATCGTAACAATCTAATATAACTGCGACTTTTCCGTTTTTTACGCTAGTTTCTTCTATAAAAATGTGTATTTACGCAGTGAAGTTAATTAGGGGTGGTTTGGTGTGCCGCTATGTTTTTAAGCATGCATGAAGGTGTGCCCTACAGCAAAAAAAGTTGAGAAGCACTGCATTACATTTCTGTAATTTGCTCTAAAAAAACCTGGGTAAGAACTCTCTCTCAAAGTTATACTTTAGTATATATCTAGATACCTCTGCTTTTCTTTACGACTACAGTAGGGCTTCTCAAGCGGGATCCCGTACTTACAATGTATCCGAGAATTTCCCGGGAACCCACCGCATTACGCGGGAAATTCCCGGTTTACTATACGATAAATATGACATATTTTGGAAACACATCTAGACAGGAAAATAACTAATGGCATTAGTAGCGACGAAAAATTGTGCATTACATTGAATTGAAATTATGCACAATACATATTACATGAATTGACTGAACAGAACATTGATGGAGTGTAAAGCATTCGGAGCCCCGAATATTGGGGGCCGTCGAAGATAGATAGATATATATATATATATATATATATTAAGGCATCGCGTGCAAATTTTATATAAACCTTAACTAAAAAAGTCGCATGTCAAACTTATTACCAATAAAAACATTTTTTAATTATAAATTTAACATAGGAGACCCATAAATCACAGAAAATTTACTGTTTACTGTAATGTATATTGTATAGTTACAGTTTAACAGTTTTTTTATCAACCAATGCTTTATAAAGAAAATATCAATAAAAATTATATCAGCCCCCCACTCATAAATATTCAGTGTTTGGCCATCCCTGGATATATTATAAAGCACTGCATTGAGAATCCATTTCGCGTATTTAGTACTATTTCTGAATTATGAATAGAAATAAATAGATTTGTTACGACAAGATCACAAGGATAATTTTCGTTCGGATATGCATTTTCACCTACGAAACTGATTGTGAGTTGAATTCATCTAATTCGGTGCGGAGATATAGTTGGCGAATCGTCTTTTACTTGCTATAATAAAACCCATTCGTCCATATTTAACGAAAGGCTTACACTCACTCAACCCATTTAAAATTACGTCATATCCAAATTGAAAATTCTGTGGACAATAATTTTCGTATCAATCGGATACCTTTGCCTGCGACGACCTAAACGCCAGTCAACCAGACCTGACATTAAAGGGAGATATTGAGGATTTTATTCCTTAGATGAGAGGTACGAACTTTCCTACCTTTGCTGTGGTGTAAACCTCCAGCGGTGGAAGAAGAAATAAATCCCTTTCCTCCAGCGCAGCGATGAGAAAAATTCTTCACACTCAAATATACACGGCACTTCCTCACAGAATGACCATTACACTACACAGGGACGTGCAAAAGGGGGTAAATGAAAAGCACTTTCGGGTTGACGAATGAAATAAAGGGTAAAGGTTTGATATTGGAAATTGGTGGGAATCACAATCCGTATCACCTGTAATGAGAAGAGAAAAAAATTCACTGGTACTACCTAAACACGATAGGATATGTGTCTTAAATAGACTTAAGGCTAGGAAAACCATTCATGTAGCTTATATTGCAATAATTCTCCGTAGACACCATGAAACTACTTTGATTCTCGCGAGAATTTAAAAATTACATTATAATTTTACAAAAAGAACATTTATTTAAGATTATAGATTGCTTTTATTCTCGCGAGAATTTTAAAATTATATTATAATTTTACCAAATGAACATTTATTTAAGATTATATATTGCCTTAATTCGGCAAATAAATTTGCCAAACGTTCATAAAATACATATCTTCAGAGACTGCATGGCCTTCTCTTCGAACTTCCTTCGTCACATCCGAACACTTTCACATCTCAAAGTAGACTGACCAAATCGATAGAAAATTTCCCGTCATTCTCAGAAGACGTGACGAATTTTTCCCTTGGCACTTTGGACTGTTAAATAATCGATAATGAAGTGATGGGAGGTGGGGGAAATGGGAGAAATTCCTTTCCTATGACCATCAGCGTAGACGAGGAACTCGGAGTGCCCTCCATGAAACCGCCAAAGTGCACAGGGGCACGCACTGGCCTACTCACAAGAAATGCCTTTCAAAAAAATCCTCCCAATATCTGGGAGGTGGGGGAAAATGCCTTTCCTTTGGTTCTTTACTTTTACACCGTCAAATGTAGACAGATAGGCTTTTTTGAAAGGCATTTCTTGTGAATAGGCCGGTGCGTGCCCCTGTGCACTTTGGAGGTTTCTTGGAGGGCATTCCGAGTTCCTCTTCTACGCTGATACCTTTTATGGTCATAGGAAAGGCCTGAGGCGGTTGACTCGCCGCCTCACCCTGCCTCTTCGCATCACCTAAACATGCTTCGCTTATGAGTATACATACAAGGTGAGTGAGTGAGGACTGATGTAAATTAAAATTTCAAATTTGTTGTTATCCGTGCAGGTAGTTCTATCAGAAGCATCAATTGTTACTATAACAACTTTGAACGAAAGGTGAATACGTATACGACATAGAATTGGCTGCGTGAACGGGCGAAGAGGAAGAATAAGTTGTACGCAAAAGATTTTGCAAGAAGTTTCCTCATTCCCAGGAGGATCTTAAGGTCTGGTACTCCATCGAGATTGGATTTTAAAGCAAATTCATATTTAGACTAATATGTGTAATTAAATGGGATGAATCTTTTCCATTCCACTGCACACCAGCGGCTTCGCTCGATCCTCGCGACACTACGAACCGAATTCACGAGATATTGTGAAGAACTTTCATCATTCATAAGTGAAATAAAGCGGGAGAAATGAATCAACTTTTCCACACAGATGGAATAAATTATTGTTAAAAACTACATTTTCAAAGGTTGTAAATATTTGGATCGGTCTACGAAATAATTCATTCATAATTTCAGCTTAAGTAACTGAAAGAACATTCTCAAGAAATTTGTTCAGTTATATTAGTTAGAGAATAATAAAATAGAGTGATACTAGTATTCCCTTTCCTAAAATGCTAAATTTATCGCGGTCGGCTTTGTCTCGGCACACCAGCTGCGAAGCGCTATTATCTATCTACTTCTACTATAATATATTTTGAAGTGTGTGTTTGTGTATTTGTGTGTTTGTTCACAGAACTTCTCCTAAACGATAAAAGCTAGAATAACCAAATTTTGTACGGTTCTTCCTTACATCCTAACTTAGTGAATGGTCAGGTTTGGTCAACCAGGATTAATCAGTGCTGCCAATATAGGGGATTAACATTTTTCCATAAGATAACACATATGAATCCATTTCTTGACTTTCAAGGTATTCTTCCTTCAAGCATTAAAATACGTAAATATGAACCGATTTTTTTCATTTTTGCTTTATTCGACGAATAAAACTCTATACTATCTTATTCCTGCCAGGTTTACATGTTACACGGTCGAAGTTTTCAGAAATATGGCATTTGTTTCGAAATTTTGTGGATTTTTCATACCCCTCCCGTGCGTTGCCAAGGCGGCCGTCATTGTTACCTCCGATTCAGTTAGCTTCAATGAAGCTTATAAATAGACGAAAGTTTAGCGTTATTCGCGTCGCACTTTTCTTTAAGCAACGAAACGATCGATGTTTATGGATAGCAACGTAAATAGATATTGATTATTATTCAGGAAGCGTTTATTGATTAAAGTAATTGAACCTTCTTTCGTCTATTGAATACTGGAATCTTACATTTTTTGTAAGTAAAATCATTATATTCTACATTAAAATATTTATTAACGTAAATAAGCTCACGTATCTGGTGTACATTTACCAGACATTGTTCAATCATGGACAACTGTACGTTGCTTTTTCAAGACATAAAAGTAAATATTTCAGCGAGGCATAATTACACAAGAAATGAAGCTGTATTTGGCGAAAGTAATATGATAGGAAATAAAATTATCATTATATTTGAATGCAATAGGCTCGGAAACGGATTGTTACAAGCAAATATGATTAATTGTTAAGAGAAGCTAATTGTAATTTAAAAAGTATCTATCTACTATATATTTTAAAGAGTTTGTATGTTGTGCTGTAGTAGCTACACTAAATCCGTTGAATTTCAACGGAAATTCTGCTAGTAATATATGTTTTGATGATGCAAATATTCCAATTATTTTTTATTTTTGCGTTTTTCGGGTATGAAACTCGAATTAGAACTAATAATACTCAATTACACATTTTTACAATCTCAACACTCCCAAATTTAGGAGATAACACCATGAAGTTCAATGAATCTCAGCGACCGCATCCGGTAACCAAGGGATTTCCAAACTATTTTTTTTGCTGACTTTCCATTTGGGGCATTTTTTATGTTCGCATACCCCTTAGCGAAATTTTTAATCTTCGCCTATCTCTTACTTAGTACATTTTAAAGTGACAACGAAATGAACAACATTTGTATAACGATAGATAATTCATATTTATAACGTTAGAATTTACAATTTTGACGTATTTTTCCGTTTTATAACATTATTCTTCTTATGTTAGTCGTAACATCGCAACTTATGATAAAGAAGTCGCGCATGAAAGACAAAGTTACGATCTTCGAAACACATTCGCGTACCCTTTCAAAACTCTTGACGTACCCTTAAGGATACGTATACCACCGGTTGAAAACCCCTGCGGTAGCCGAATTGACACTGTCTTCGGCGTCGAAAGAGCAGAATGTCATTACTGCCCAGCCCGCAATGATACAAATTCTTTTTCTTGTGCCGAATGAGCAGCTATATTTTGGCCAAGTGTGTTTTTTTTTTATTAAGAAGGCTTCGAGAAAACCCAATATTTCGAACATTCGTTTAGAACCACTTATGTTTGGTTGTAAAATCATTTATGAACTTTTCCAGATTGCTGCCAGAAATGTACCTAGGTAATTTCGCCCTGCAATATTTGGGTATGAATAATTGAACCGATTTCTTGTGATAGATCAATTATATTTCTTATGCCGCGTGAATGAACTGCGTCAGCGACAAATATTCGAGGCGGTGTCGTCAGAGGGGAGAAAGGAATAAAGAGATCGGATGGGTGATATAGGAGTGTGGGTGGGGGAGGAGGGAGGGCGAGGTAGGGAGAGGAACGATGCAATTTGTCACAATTGGCGCGCGTATGCTCATTCTGTCGGAAGTTATGACCATGGCGTTGCAATACTGCAAATGGCGGTCTAACAATAGCAGCGCAACACTCAGGAGAAATGAGATTCACAAGAATGGTGAGAATCTCGCGCAATCTGCAGCATTACCTCGCACATTAAACCTTATTCATTCAGTCTTGATATGTGATCCTTATGTGGTTCAGCCGTATATATACATATTTATCATCACATAATATTCTATGCTTATTTCTTTTCACCAGAAAAGAGCAAGAAGAATTTATATTAAAAAAGAACATCAATTAAGGAAAAGAGTAATTATATTATTTTTACATAAATTAATAATTCTAGAATAATTCTAGAATAGTAAAGCATCCGTCATATCATTTTACGTTACCTGGAACAAATATTTAATATTATGTAAGTAAAGTGACCCTAATCAAAGTCACATATAGAAGAACATGTTTTCACTCTATAAGAATGGTTATTGCTGGAATGCATACATACATATTTATGAAATAATTTCTTAGAGAAGCATTTTATAAGTGTAAAAATGGGTTCGCAGTAACAACGGAAATTTCCCCAAACAATAGGCATTTTCTTGATATTCTTAAGTACTGCTCATCGGCCACTTCACAACTCTTGCTTAAGAGTATCACTAAAAAGAGGAAGAAAATCACAATGAGATTTTCGTCGGAAGAGAAGGGCGATGTCGAATCGTTATCCCGAACTTAAAAACTTCCACACACATTCTCTTCGCCCTCTTCCCTCCCCCTCTCCTCGATTTCACTTCCTACATCCGAGTTCCCCAATTCCTTTTCCTCCCGACTATTACGATTGTCATTTTTTTGTTTCCGCGACGCTGCGCCGCCCGGCCCATGATGATTTCCGGTACACAAGTCCCCAACATGACTGTGGAGGGGATCTAGCCTTCTCTCTCTCTCTATATCTTCTTGGGTTGGGTGATTCACTGCCTCAAGGGGCGTAGTGCGGGGGCAGTGAGGAAGTGGAAGGGAATTGCGGGACGAAGGAGAGCGGGAAGGGTGGAAGGTTGGTGGTGCGGCAGCAATAAAAAGCGGAGGGTTGGGGGAGGGGGCGAATGGTTGTGTGCCGGAAACGCCGCGGGGGTGGAGAGAGAGTTTCGCTAGGAGGGATGTAATTCACTCGCAATAATCGTACGGCGTAATGTTAATTGTGAGGCAGTTGCGCTATAGCGCTTCCCATTCGACGCGATTCCTTTCTGTTTACACTGCGGTTTTCTCCGGCTATTTCTTTGTATTTATCCTCAATTATCACATCGTTCTGGCGAGAATTCTATTTCAATATTGGTGTAGACGCCCCTCAAAAATTACATGTAGAATTAAATTAAAACTGAAGTAGTTCAATTTGTAGACTTCAGCCGAGTGTTGATTAAAAAAATCTGATGACTTTCTCCATACAGCGCAATGAATATGAATGCTCTCGACATCAGCATTCTCAGAAATAAATATTTATCAGCGATTACCCTGGAGAAAAATTAAGTAAAGAAAATTGTTAATTTTTTCTATAGATAACAATATTTCGATGCGCAATTAAAATGACCCTAGGTGGCGCACGCACCGCTATCAACAATTAGAAAGTTTTATCATAGGAGCGGAAACAATGGTATCACTTAGCGACGTATTTAACATAAATTTAGAATATAAATCAAGATATATCTTAAGCTATCGGTTTTATGAAAAATTGTTTAAAACAAAACTTGTAGCAAATTTTATTCTCTACAATTTTTATAATAACAACTATTTATGAAAATAGATTTTTAAATGAGATATTAAAAAACGACTAGAATAAACAACTTACGGTTGACTTATATTGTCCAAAAACTAATCAACTCTTGCCACTATTATGAAAATATTATATTTGAAATTTGGCACTGAAATGTCAAATACTTTTTGAGTTGGACAGACACACACAAATAAATCATCGAGAAAATAGTCGAAACGTGTTCCAGGGACCTCAAAACGTGTATTTCCGTTGAAATCTCGAATTCGATTTTTTTTATGAAAACAATACCTACTTTCTCTATACTATGTATATGGAGAAAGTAAAAATCAAAGTAATAAATTCACGGCTCATTGTCAACAGTTAACGAATCTTACGCAATAAATGTTAATTATATCGTCATAGTTATACTTTTATGATACTTAACGTTGGTTACTTATGTCAGATAATTCACCGGGCCGTTTCCTTTGCCCAACTTAATGCGGCACAAAATAAGGTTGAAAACGAAATAAAAATTATTTGTTGCTATGTAAACAAAACAGCTCTGTATACAGCAACTGTAAAGAGTTTAGTTCCAAACTGCAACATAGATAAAAATGATGTGTTTATTTTGGTATAACTAACGCAAATAACTATACCATCGACGCGCGTATAGAATGTACACAATTACACTCTTTGCTACTCGACTTTAACTCACGAAATGGCATTCTACTTCTCATTTAATTGGGGGGACACGTTATGCAGCCCCATATCTAAATCCAGTTAGATTTAAATAATCTTATTAAGATAACAACAATACAGTTGCTCTAAGCTATAGAAAATTTCTAGAAAGACAGAATTACATCAAAAGTTAATTAGATTAGTAGAATGTAATGTGCAATCTCCTTTTTGCTAGATAATCGCGTTTAACTTACATTTCTCATAGAGACGGTACATTTCTACTCTGGAAAATATGACATGATTTACATTTATAGTACTGCCTTATTTTTGCAAATTTAATCGCTTTCAAGGCAAGTCATAATTTATAATTTACTATTGATCAGAGCTGAGAAGTTCCGGTACGGCTCCGAGAGTTTCGGTTCAGGCCTTAAATTTTCCAACAAATGTGTTTTTATTGATAAAAATTTTAGATGAATTACAACTTTTTTCAATTACATCAAATATGATAAAATTTTCTTAAAAGTAGCGTGACTATTAGTAGAGGTCATATTTTAAAAAGAAAATGTCCTTTTTACGTTCTCCATACGTAGTTTAGGAGAAAGTATTGTAATCGTGAAAAAATCTAAATCGAGATTTCAACGGAAATACACATTTTGAGATCCCTTTAGTACGTCTTGACTCGATGATTCCTGTATGTGCGCGTGTGTGTGTGTGACAGAATTTTGTGGGCGCCCTAACTTTGTCATTTTTCAGTTTTTCCCAAATACATCCTTTAGAACTTCATTTATGCAAATATTTGTTATATTACATCTGTAGACTGTAAGTTTTAAAAAACATTTTTTCATAATACCGACTGTTTAAGAGCTATATTGATTTTTCGTCTGAATTTATGTCGAGTACTTCGCCAAGTGATTATTTCTAATTTATATAAACGATATAATCTCAGTAGTTAGAAGTAAAATTACGCTTTTCACGGACGACACCGTCATTTTTATAGAAATAGGCAACCCGGAAAACTATCAGTGTCTCCAAAATGATTTTTAAAACTATTTCAGTATGGTGTAAGGAATGGCAGCGAGAAACCAACCAAAACAATATCTGCGTCGTCAATTTTTGGAGAAGCAAAAATAGCTCGCTATATGTTAACTATTCGTTCGACAGAATAAGGATTTCAGATTCGGTTAAATAGTTCGGATTTTTTTTTGTAATTGTTAAAACCGGTGCGTACGCTGCCAAGGGTGATTTCATTGCATATCGATATTTTTTTAATGAAAGCAATAGCTAACAATTTTCTTGACTTATTGTTTTCTCAATGAAAAATTATTGAATTAAAAAAAATTATTCAGGCTCACGGCCACGTTCAAAACTAACCTTTCATTGCGTTAAAATTTCGTCACCCTACCGAAAAGATCATATCATATTGCAGATCTAAATAAAGTATCAACGTATTGTTTACGATTTGTGTGCGACCTTATTCGTTCTTTTTAATTTACGCGATAAATACAAAATTTTTTGGCGGATGATTAAGTTATAGTTTTATCTTGTCGATAGTATCATGACGTTGGATTTATATTTTCGTCTTCAAATTCATAAAGCTTTTCTTGAATCGTCGTCTTAAAAAAAACATCTTTGATCAATTACACAACAAATTCAACTTCTGAATAATATTCTTTAGATGGGCCTCTTTCTTTCGATTGCGGATGATATTAAAATATCAAGAAACGACAAATCTTCCAAGCCCACAATTTCATTGTATGCAATGTAGAGAATATTTTTTGACTATACAAAGAAAGGTGATGAAACTTATTGGAAAGTGAGCTCTTACAATGTATTCGAGTAAATAATTGAATGTTACTCGTTATTTCCTGCATTACGTAATCTTTGAACAGCTTTCTACCAGAATCTTTATTCAAAACATGGAAACCAAATGTAGATGGATTGGATACCAAGGCCCAAACACTAAATCTAACTTAATAAGGAAGAAGAATAATCAGAGAAACTACACGTTTTCAATTTTGTATAAAAATATAATAGTAGAAATTAAAAAGTCTATGTTTTCAATTTAAAAAACGTAAAAATATTAATAATAATTTATTCATTTTTAAGGGAACTATCCCGAACCGTACCGGAACCAAAATTTTGACACCATTGTTCCGGTTCAGGTTGCGGTTCCGGTACAATTTTTCCGTTCCGGTTGCGGATCCAGGAACTGGAACCGTACATTGTTCCGGAACCGGAACTTTCCCAGCTCTGTGATAGATTTCACTTCGTTGAAGATGATCATTTCAATATAATAGGCGCGAATATAAGTTTTATCGGTAGCAGTTAAGATAATCTACGAATGAAGTCCGAATGAAATTTTACATCAAAATAGCATCCGAGTAAGCGTTCGAGAAAACTGGATCTTAAGCATGTACTGATAAGAACTTTTTGAGCTCTCCAAAGTTCGAATTAAGATGTTTATGCCTCAGACACCCGCGCCGGACGACTTACTCTTTTTAATCCGTACATAATGCTGATTGTGAACCTCTTAATAACAAGTTATCTTTGACTTTAGAAGGGTTTTAGAAAGAATTTTTAATGTTAATCTGGTTTAATATTATTTTGAAAGAAAACTTATGTTTCATTAAGTTCTTACAGCAAAGTTCAATTAACAGAATGTTTTTGTAACGCATCTTGGATGTCATATAAGTATTTCAATAAGAATCTTAATACAGATTCGACTACCACGCTTCCGTATACATATTTGGTACTGTATAAAAAAACTTAATTTACCACAGTTGTAAGAAAGCCATTCAGAGAAACCAAAGAGTAATAATAAAATAAAATTATAATAAAAAAATAAAACATTTATGATTTTAAGATATTTTTCTTAAGCTGAATCACTACTCGCTAAAAGCTATCCAGTAGCCGAAGAAAGCGTTCTTTCTCTGTAAAGGGTTCTTATATTGAAAGAGAAATTACATTTAAAAAATAGCATTCCTGTGGATCTGCTTGTGATTATCGAACAAATGAAACTTCGCTGAACAAAATTATTAATTCTTGATTTTTTAATCTTCCGTATTCCGGCATTTTTGGAGCAAAGTTCAATTCAACGCTAATATCACATCAGAAATACGGACATGCATACACACAGGAGTGAATAATCCAAGAAACTTAATGAAACGCGGGGTGTGGGCGAGTGTTAGAACCCAACCCAACATCCCCTTACCCCTGGCGCTATCTGTTAACCGCATACAATTGCAAGCATAAGCTCATAAGAAGGAGGAGGAGGAAGAAGAAGGGGAGATAAGGGAAGGAAATATGGCCATGCTCCTCCCGCGGGGTGTTGGTTGTCCAAGAGTGGATGAGGGAGTTTCCCGCGAAGTGAGACGACGGAAGGGAGCAGAGTGAAGCGAGAGAGGAAATTGTGCGAAAGTTACGACGAGATACTCTGTCGCACCCCTCCACAACCCCAATGGCATCCAACCCATCTGTCTCACTCCCGTCTCAACGCCAAACCTTTTCGATCGCCATTAATTAATGAAGAGTGCTTTTCCTTGACAGTTATAAAAAAATAACAAGAGCTGTGCTTGTAGCGCAAAACAGAAAGTTCATATACACAAATCTTACTTTTGAAATTTTATATAATGGTGCTTTTAATTATGGATTTAATATTTACTAAATAAATAATATAATTTTTAGTAATGATAATAATCATTTCAATTATTTAATACTTGAACAAATATTAAATAAGTAAATTCACCCAAACACGCCATTGGGCATTGAAGGGAAGGTTTTTAATGAATTTTTAATTTCGCATGACACATTAATTAAAGATGTATTTAAGAATTCCTAAATATTATAAGATTAATTTATTATCATTTTTCTATAATGATTGAATAAAGATGAGAAGATCATTTGTTGGTACAGCATATAAACATTCGCCAACCGCGGCTGTTACGTTCGTGACAACCGACATTTGCGAAGTTCCAGGACTTCTCGGAAATCGGGTTAGGGGAATTGATCCCCGAGAGAAATGCCTAAATTCGTATAATGTAAACTTCAAGATTAAAAATAACTAATCTATGCTTCAAAAACATGTTTACTAGGTATATATAATGCAAAAGCAAATACTTTTAAAGTACACATTTCGTTAATAAAATAATGGTGGAGATGCCCCTGCTGAGAGTGCTTCTCTAACATTATACTTACTTCAAATTCCTCAAATAAAATTCCTCGAATTTACACCTCCCTACTAATTCGTGATCTTATCGAGAGTTTAAAATCCTCTTTTATATGACTCTCCTTCTAGTCAAGACCAGTAATTACGTAGCTTTTTCAATAACATAAATTTTAAACAAGAGTGAAATGATGAAATTTCACTTACCGTAATTTTCCGATTATAATACGCATTTTTTCTCGAAATAGTTGACAAAAAGTTAGGGTGCGTATTATATATGGTTATAAATGCATATAACATTTTTCAGTACGGAAATAATTTATATTTTCGAAAGTTTTTACCAATAAATCGTATATTTCAGTGCATTTCGATAACGAACATGTTTTTACAAATAAATCGTACATTTCAATGCATTTCGATATCATTCATTTAAATATTGTTTTTCAAAACAAAAATAAGAATACTTATTTATTTATTTACTTTAGCTGCCAGAATAACTACAGCCTAGGAATTCATTACCACTCCCCTCACTGTCCTCAAACAGTTCCTCGGCGATCTTGTGTTTTCGCTCATCGTCTACGCAAATTGCGTAGCCGAGAATATTTTACACACCTCGATCGGCTTGTGTGAACTGGACTTGATGTTCACGTAAACGACGTCGCCGGGCGGCAAAGGTCGAACTGTTATTCCAGTGGACCAGGTTAATACAAAAGGCAACACTGAGGCAGGTTTTTATACATTGTATCGATCTTTAACGGAAGTCAGAACATAACGTGATATTTTCGTAAACTCTCTCAAACATATCTAGTTTGGCAGCAAAGCGCGAACTCGTATTCCAACCGATCAGATTAATAAAACGGCGACATTGAGACAAAATGTTTTTCTACAGCGTAACGTGATATCTTCGTAAACTCTCTCACACATATCTAGTTTTGCAGCAAAGCGCGAACTCCTATTCCAACCGACAAGATTAATACAAAAGGCGACATTGAGACAAAATGTTTTTATATAGCGTAGCGATCTTTAATGGGAGATTCAGAACGTAATATTCTTGTAAACTCTCTCACACATATCTCATTTCGCGGCAAGGCGACAACTGTCCCGATACTACACAAAGTCAAGTAAAATTACATTGATTTTTTATAAAAAACATAGGTGCGTATTATACATAGTGATAAGAAAATTTTCACATTTCACCCGTAAAAACATGGGTGCGTATTATATAGGTTGCGTATTATAATCGGAAAATTACGGTATATGCATGAGTGCATAAGACTGATCACAAATGCGAAGATAGAGAAGGAGAAAAATTCTTAACTTGAACGTGAATCGAACCCGGACATTCCACTTGCAGGGTAGGTGCTTTAACCACCTTTGAAGCACCTATCCGGCAAGTGAGAGACCCGGGTTCGATTCCCGGTCAAGTTCACAATTGTTCTCCTTCTCTGAAATAATTTTAATATTAGTTCAATATGCCAACTAGATACGGCCTCGCGGAGAACCGCGGATACTCAAAAATGTATACCGCAAATGTCATAACCGGATATAAATTTTCAGCGGCGGTTTACTGGACCGCGGTTAACGTGACTAATAAAACAGCCAAGAGTTAACCACAATGGCTTGAAATAAAAATAATTTTACTTGTTGATTATTATTTCCCATTATAAATTTTAATGTATAATATGCCAAATTTCAATTGGGGTCTCTAAACTACTCTTTTTTCAGCGATAATATTTTGATGACTAGGACAAAAAAACAGAACCGTAGAAATGTTAAGAAGTCGCAACAAAAATGTTAAGTGGAGGACTTTATCGATTTTCACAGCGCTTAACCATAAGAATCATTTCGTTTTTGCGCCACATAAAATGAATTTTCCTTCGGCTTCGTCTCATTTCGTGAAAGGGGAGGGGGTGGGCGGGCGAACTCTGACGTTTCTGGCGAATCCAGCGATGCGGCAAGGGAGGAAGAATTTAGTCCCCTCTGCCATCCCCTTCTCTCCGCAGAACGCCGCACCCTCTCCTCCTCCTCCTTTAACCTCCCTCCCCTCCCACACACACACGTACAAACCGACGCCAACCTCTCCGTTTTGCTTCACACTAATATTTCCGGCAAACAAAATGGAAGTACTGGAGCATGCAGGGAGTAAATCAATTCCTTACCCCCCACTCCCCTCTTCTCCCTTTCTTCCTCTCATCCTTACGTACTCCCTCTCCATCCAGCTTTACCTACTCCATACATACTGTGACTACATACTATATAGTCTGTGTCAGATTTTTAAAAAATCACCCTCGCATAATATGGCCGAATAGAGATCAAGTGCGCTCTCATTCGGAGTAATTCGCAAACTTTTTTCAAATGCGAAAATAAATAAACTATTAATCTAATTTTGTAACAAATACTACGTGGAAGGATAAAAAATCTGAAGTACTAAAGAGGAATTCACAATTTTATAGCAATTTTAAAACGAAATGACCGAGTTATCAACTTAGGTCGATGATATTGCCTTAAACCGAACTTTTCCTATTTTAAAATTTAGGTTAACATTTTATTACGGACTTACGTAAGACGAAGACCTTATGCAAAAAATATTGGTGTAATAATTAACATTAGATATTTCGTTAGGTAAAACTCATACATTTTGTATTTAGGGTCATTCAAAAAATGATTGTAAAATAATCTAAATTTACACGGGCCATGCAGACCTTGGAGGTCTATTGCCGTCGTAATTTAGAGAGAATTTCTTAGCAGCTCCGCGGTAGCAATCACTTTTTACAGTGGAAAGCGCTTTCCACACGCACTCTTGCGTACACAGAAGGGGTAACCCGGTGCTGGCACTTGCCTGCCCTTAACGAGAGAGGCCAAGGGGGCAATAGTTTAACGTTTCAAGCAACGAAGCGATTTTACTTGGTTAATCTTCTCAAGACACACACGTTGGAAGTAAATAAGCCGATAAAAACCTACCTCCTTCAGATTTGAGCTCAGGCTCATAAACTAACACTATCCACTGTACGACCATTCTCCCGATCCTAAATAATGCCAAGGAAAATTAAACTCGTAAATCGCCTTATGCAAACTCGTATCCCTACTCAATTAGTTTACTTACCGAAGAAGAAATCATAAGCACGAAATTGAGGGAACGTGGTGACACAGCTAACACGGCCATTCGCTCTGTTACATTGTAGCGACAGCTTAAGTTCTGAGCAAAAACCAACCGATCGTGAGAAAGAAATGGATTTATGTTTATCAAAACTCCATCCTCGGAATCATGATAATTCTTCACCAATGCTCTCCTTATACAGTAAAACCTCACATAGCGCGTATTCACAAGACGCGATTTCGCTAAGACGCGGTTTACATTTCACTACCAAACCTCGCTAATTTGAAAAGTCAAAGCTAAAGTCATTCTTCAAATTTCCCGTAACCTACAAATGATAAAAACTTCAAATTAAAACATTTTAAAGAAAAAACACTGAAAAAGTGATTCATGTAATCATTTTACAGAAATGTTACGTCGAGAGATTCGTATGCATGCTTCTCGATACCTTATGGCCGAATTTGTTACACTGTGTCACTTGAAGTTGCAACAATGTTACTTCTCCCTGCCCTTTTTTCTACCAATGTCGTGTTATCATCTCGATCTATTGCATGGCACTCGATAATTTCCGAGCTGAAAGAAATGCGGGGAATAACCTGGTAGTAACCTTATGTTCGCGTTGCTCGTTCAACCTCTCTGTGTGCCTTATCGTAACTGGTTGTCTTAACCTTGCCTTCTGTGATTTAAAATATTATTCTTATCCTTAATATTTATCTTTCTTATTGAAAATGGAGCGTAAACAAAAAAATTGTGATTTTTCAAGCGAGAAGAAAAAAGTTAAGCGCACAGTAATTACATTAGGACAAAAAATTGAAATTTTAGATAAACTTAAATCAGGACACGGAATCACGGTGCTAGGGAGGGATTAGGAGGTGAATGAGTCGACTATTCGTACCATACGAAAAAATGAAGACAAAATAAGAGCCAGTGTAAGTGCAGCAACTTCTGCAGGTGAAAAAATTAAAAGAATGTCAAAGCGAAATGTGCACTTAAACACAATGGAAAAATTACTATGCGTGTGGATTGAAGACCAAAACCAGAAGAGGGCACCACTGAGTGTCTCGATCATACGTGATAAAGCATTGCGTCTTTATAAAACAGTAAGCGAACAAAATGCTGAATCATCCACTAACGTTCCCTTTAGTGCAAGTGCAGGTTGGTTTGAGAAATTCACAAAACGCTTCAACTACCACAACGTAAAATTAGTGGGCGAATCCGCCTCTGCTGATCACCAGGCGGCCGAAAATTTGATAGCAGAATTTACTAGGTTAATCGAAGAAAAAGGTTATAAGCCGCAACAAATTTTTAACGCGGACGAAACCGCCCTATTTTGGAAGCGAATGCCAGGGAGAATGTACATTTCAAAGGAGGAGCGAACAGCACCTGGATTCAAGGTTTCTAAGGATCGTCTTACGCTATTGTTGTGTTCAAATGCGTCCGGTGATTTCAAGTGTAAACCGATGCTTGTTTACCATGCAGAAAACTCACGCGCTTTGAAGGGCAAAAATAAGGCATTACCTACCAGTCTACTGTAAAACAAACCGAAGGCTTGGGTTACTGCAATAATGTTTACTGACTGGTTCAAATTTTGTTTCATACCGCAGGTGAGAGAATACCTCGAAAAGCAAAACTTGTCTTATAGGGTTCTATTGCTACTTGATAATGCCCCTGGGCACCCAGCTACGCTGCAGCATGCTGACGAAAACGTAGAGGTGTTGTTTCTTCCAACAAATACGACGTCTATCTTACAACCTTTGGACCAGGGAGTAATTAAAGCGTTTAAATGCTACTGTGCTACTGTGGTAAAGTGGCTGTGTGGGTGTGGAACATAACGGAGCAAGGAGACCACTGATGAGCCAAGAGTGTAGCGGCCGAAAGGAAGGTCCTAGACGAAAAATTTCAACATTTCAGCTGAAAAGTAGCCTATTGCAAACAACTTTGATCTCTTACACTTTTTTGTTTTTCAGAAAAATAACAAAGATGGCCTATGTACTCGAACTTTTGGGACACCCTGTGTATATATATATATAAGCTTAAAGAAAAGGAAAGGTAATGATAAAGGTGGCAAGAAGATGTTGGAGGAAGCCCAGTGGACACTTACCTAGATTGGAGCCGCTGAGGATGTTGAGGACACATGAAAAACACAAAAAAAACACAAATATGGAGCTTTCGGGCTGACGCCCTTCTTCAGCGACTGAGAGACATGTAGCGAAGTTCTATCCGAACATCATTCTATAAGCACTCTTCTTACAGAGGAGGAGGATATAGGAGGATACTAATGTCTGGCCCAAACTACAATAGCTGGAGAGCTGAAATTTAATACATAGGTGAATGGAAAGAAATAATCCGAGAAAAAACTGAAAAATTGCAGTAATGTTTGTTTTCTTGGCCGGTAAAAATTATAAACAATTTTACTAACATTTCATGGTTTAGGCACTTCTAATTGTGCTATGAATCTGAAATGTTTTCTGGTGATAGAATTTGCCAAATAATAAAAACGGGATTATAGAAATTTGAAACTGTTTATTTGTTCGGCCGTAATAAATTCTCAAATGTTAAACAAATTGACTAATGCTAATGTACTTTCTGAAGGTGCAGGAAGCTGAAAATTTTAAACAAGGTAGGGAATGATGCTCCGGTAGTGAATAACATCGAAAATTTTAGAAATACTTATGATTGTGACTGTTAAAAATTCATAAAATATAAACAATTAAATTTCTATAAATGCACTTCTATAGGTGCCACATTCATGATATTATGCATAAATGTGAGGTGTTCGACAAGAATGAGGAAAACCTAAAAAAACAAATTATAAATTTTAGGGGTTGTTTTTGCCCCAATAATTTCAAAACAGACAAACAGGTAATTCGGCGCATAGATGCAAACATGCGTTTGGAAATTATTTTTCTGCTTTTATTTTTACTTTAAGGTGAGAGAAAATGCTTGCAGAATGCAAGCACACATTCACTAGTATCCTATATCCTTGGCGGGCGAGGGAATAAGGAAGGGATGTTTTGGTGTTGTGTGGGTGGCAGCTGGTGTAATGGAGGTATTGTTGGTGGTTGGTGTCTTTGATATGCACCGAGGTGCTGATGCGTCCATTTCTAAAACATAGATTTACGTCGAGGAACGTAGATTCTGTCGTGGAGGAGTGGTGGGTGAAGGAGAGGATGGGGTGGGTGGAGATTGTATTTAGGAAGCAATCAAGAGATTCCGCCCCATCGGTCCACAGTAAGAAGATGTCATCGATGAAGCGGAGCCAGATGAGAGGCTTTTGGGGGGAGGATTGGAGGAGCTGGGACACCCATTCTCCCAAGTAGCAGTTAGCGTAAGAGGGCGCCATCAGTGTGCCCATTGCAGTTCCTTTGGTTTGTAGGTAATGGCGCCCTCCAAACGCGAAATTATTTTTGGTGAGAACCATCTCTGCCAGTGTAGTGAGGAAGGCAGTATATGGTTCCTTCTCCTCTGACCTCTTGTCAATAGAGGTTCGAAGAGTGGCAAGTCCTTCTGGGTGGGGAATGTTCCTGTAGAGGGAGCACACATCTATGGTGACCATGATGGCGTTTGGTGGGAGGGGAGAAGGAAGTTATTTTAGTCGATGGAGGAAGTGATTCGTATCCTTGACGTAGGAAGGTAGCTGTTGGACAAGGGGCTTGAGGTGAAGGTCGAGGAAGGCGGAGATTCGCTCAGTTGTTGAGTACAAACTCGCGACTATTGGGCGACTTGGATTTCCGGTTTTGTGAATTTTGGGAAGGAGGTAGAAGTTGGGTGTGCCGGGGTTGGGGGGCACAAGTCGGGCGATAAAATCCTTCGATAGCCCTTCTCGTGGCCCCTCTGTGTGGAGGAAAGTGCAAATATCGGAGGCGTGGATATCTGTGGGATTAGAGTCGAGGGAGCAGTAATATGTTTGGTCCGAAGGTTGGCGGAGGGCTTCTTGGCTGTATTCCTCCCTATCGAGGATGACCAAGGTGGAGCCCTTGTCTGTGGGTAAAATTATAATATTTTTATTGGACCTAAGTTGGGCCATAGCGTGTCTTTCATCTCTGGAAAGGTTGTCTTGGTGGTCGAGGGATTTAGGGAAGTCCGGGCGAGAGATGGCATTGGAAATATAAGAGATGTATTGTTCTAGGGGGTGGTGGGGGGAAGTGTGGGGGTTATGTGTTGGGATGGCAGTTTGAAGTGAGAAAAGGGCTCATATATATAACAAAGGTCATGTACAACTCCTTCACAAATCCTGAGATGATCAACGGTGCAGAACTTGTAGAAGTAACCAGCTATGTTTACTTGGGTCAGCTCATCACCACAGACGGATCGCTTCTTTGAGAAATCAACAGGAAAGCGAAAATAGCATGGAGTGCTTTTGGCAAGAATGATAACATCTTGAAATCAGATATCCCAGTCTTCCGAAAAAGAAGATTGTATGACCAATGTGTTCTGCCTGTTCTGACATATGGATGTGAAACATGGACTATGAACGCCAGAATGACCCAGCGCCTGCAAACAACACAAAGGAGCATGGAGAGATGCATGCTAGGGATCACCCGAAGATACCGCAAAAGGAAGACTGGGTAAGAAAGAAGACGGGAGTCTGTAACTCGATTAGAAGAGTGAAGGCGCTAAAATGGCAGTGGGCGGGCCATATTGTTAGAAGAAATGGCCAGCGTTGGACGTCCAGTGTCATCGAATGGATCCCAAGAAACTTCAAGAGACCGAAAAGTAGACCGAAATACAGGTAGGACAGAGAGCTTGTTAAGTTCTTGGGGCAAACTTGGAGGAGGGAGGCAGTAGACAGGGAAAAAAGGGGAAGTATGGGGGAGACCATCCGTCAGTGGATTGAAGAAGCTAATGATATATCTATGTCTGTGATGTGAATTATCAGTCATATATAATTCTAAGTTACGTTTCAGCGATTCAATTCTCTACTGGCGTATTTTTGTTTAAATTTATACGCAATTCTTGACAGTATGAAATGTCTAACACAGACCAAAAACCAGAATCATAAATTAAAAACTAATAAAACATTCTCAATGAAGATATTATTCTTATATTAACTAGATTGGGCGATTGGTATTGGATTTATTGGTTTATATGGAGACCACGCAGTTCTCTTCAAACTCTTTTTCCGGATTTCGAACTATCTTGCGTTCAACGCGTCGAACGTATTCCTCATCACAGATGTCCTATCTCTCCTCTCCTTCGGTTCCAATCTCTTTTTTCATCCCTTCCTCTCTCCTCCTTCCCATCATTGCTCTTTCTCTTCTGCCGACCGCTGCGACCAGCCTAAGGCTCAAGCACTCCACGAGCGACGGCGTCGCTAACACAAATGAGCCGTAAGTCACCAGCTCGCATACTAGGGATAAATGATTTGGAAAATTCTTTCTCCCCTTTCGCTTTCCCTAGTCTTCCCCTCCATCTCTGATCCCCCCCCCCTCCTTCCACCCACCCCCATCCCGACCACAGCACCACTTATCCCTCCTCCCACCTCCTTATCCTCTCTGCGACAAATTCATCCGGACCGTCTCTCTTTCTACTTCCTCCCACGCCCTAATTCATCCCTTTTTTTTAACCCTCCCTGAACATCATCCCCTTTCTCTCCCCCTTTCGTCCTCCTCCTCCCCATTCCTTCCTTTTCCCATACTGCACGTTCACCAAAATATATTTTCTTTTTCCTTCTCGATAAGTTTTACGTTTTTTTAAGTTTAAATTTGGGAGCAGCTTGATTCAGCGTTTTGCGTCATTTTTTGTGTTACGAAAGGTCTCTCGTCCTTACTCCTTGCGTGGTGGAAGGCTATATATTTACCTCTAAATTAAGATCGATGGATTCTTGCCCCTTGCAATCATAGTTCGAAAGTCATTGATTTAGTTTGGTTTTAGCATTATATATTGACATACTATTTGCTACTCTTTCATACAGCTAAAATATCCAAGAAGATGAAGATTGTTTTGCCTAACGCATGAAAAATTGAGATGAATAATCCACCAATCGAAGCAAGAGCTTAGTCCTTCCAATCGATAACCCTTTTAAAGCGACAGCAAGAGCTTAGGTCTCATCGCTAACCCTTTTAATGCCTCCGTATTCTCTAGAATAACACCATCTTCGTTTCGTTTAACTTCGTATATCGGCAGGAACCTTGGAAAAACTGTCACTAACAAATATGAAAGTAATATTTAATGGCTCTAACGATTCAAAATACAGTAAGCGCTCACTAACTGCGGAAAATGTCGTTTTTCCTTTGTTGCAATCAAGAAATATTTCATTTTGGTTAAAATGACTGTAATATTTGAGCGATAGAATAATATTTTTTGAACGAAAATATATTATTTCGCATGTTCGCGGGAGTCGTAGTAAGCCTTTTGAGAACGGCGCCTATGGCAAATGCCACACTCAGTTACTGCGGAAGCGTTGTTCTACCCTTCTCCAATGTCGCATATAATAATCTCACTTTTTTAGTTATTACTGCCATTAGCACTATGAATTATGTCATAAAAGTGAACGGTAATAAATAAGCCCCGTGTTAGATAATTGTCGGAAACTAAAACTTTCCTATTAGCCCACCTTTTCTAATGTTGCCTCGTATTTTGGTATTTGCGGTTTTGCAAGAACGTTACCCCTCGAACAGTAAGATCGTACTATTTATATTCAATTTTATATATTGAATTTTATAGCAAAATATCCCAATTAAGATACATATATAATGTTAACAATTTAAGAACTTTTCCCAATAAATATTATTCTATTAATTGCACAAATGTTAAATTAAAAATTAAACAATGCAAACAAATGCAGAAGGCCTTTATCCTACAAAATGAAGGCAATGCCATGCAGAAATAATTTGAAATCCGCGATAAGTACGAGGGAAGCGGATCCTATGAAGAAATTTAAATTGCGGTTCGAGTTATTGATAAAAACCGCAGACATTCTGCACTACTGAGGTTTGGTCCCGAATGCGTCGTTAATCATGTTGCTCTTAATTAAATGAGATCGCTTGAGATAATAGTTGAGGCGGTGTCCTGTTGCTCTGCTCAACGGTGGGTTTAACGTGAAATCTTCGCTTGATTAGGCGACAGGACCTTTTGAAGCCTCCTGTCTGAGGTACAGACGCTGGGTGGGCCACTTAGTCTGGTTCTAACTTATTGACCTTACTAGAAAGGGTGACCATTCAAGGAGATATCCTCCAGTCGGTGCAATTCTCGAAGGTGTACGGAATATATAATTCTTCCACGTGAAGATTTTAGTCCAAAGAAGACAGAAAATATCACATACACTTGTAAAATATTGAAGAATTTCCCTGATTATAACCAAATTTATCGAACAGAATATTTCCCTACACATAAAATAATCCAATGCAGTTGGTCAAGAAAAATTAACGCTCAAATTAAACTATTGTACTTCAGCATTTTCCGTTTCGGAGTTTCACGCAGTTTATATAAAGCGAATCTTCCGACTTGCTTGTTTGCTTTCATTTTGAGTAAAAATAAAGTCCTTTCAGTAATGACATGAAGGATATCTAAATACTCAGATTAAAATGTAATTGATAACTAAATAAAAAGAAAATTCCACTTATGAAATCAGTACATCAGAAAATAGTTGTTACCTTTCTGTCGGAAGCGACATGACAATTACATTTGAGGACATAAACTTTTCAAACACTAATATTTTTATCCTTTGCAGTTTATGGTAGGATACCCTAAAGGTTAATGCAAATTATTCTCATGCATATTAACAGATCATTCGCGAACGCAATTTTCAACGTGTCATAAGTAAGGATTTATTGAAGACAGGAAATCTAAATAACTATTTGTTCAACAGTTTGAAGGAAAAGTCATAAAGAATGGCTACACTAATAGAGGATTGGGTACGAAGTAACTACTATTATACAAATAAGGCGAAGAAGACGGAAGAGGAAGGAGGGAAGGGGGAGAGTGCGCTGAGCTTAGGGTAAAAATAGGGAAGGCATAATCGAATACAGTCATCCTTGGCGAGGGGTTCAGGGAGGCGTAGTGAAGGGGATTATGAAATGGCAGCTTTCGATGGATTATCATACATTAAGATCACAAAAAAAGAGGGGACATGGGTCTTCGCGGTTCTGCTTTGATGCTTCCTTCATCAATGATGACCCCTTCCTCTTCCCAGATAGCGAGGTTTTATCGAGAATGGGCAAGTCCCACAAGGGGTCATCTTTTGCCCCCAAATGTAAAAAAGGAGCAGAATATTCCGATCACGCCTGTAGGATCTCCCGTCCACCCTAACAATTCCCCATCATTTTCCGATCTACTACCATGGTCATGGTGTCCCTAAAGGCTTTAAAGGTCGAAAGTCGATCGTGTTTTATTTCATTTACGACGTTCTTTCCTCCGAATGTTGCTTTTCTATATGGCCTCAATAGCTCCCAGGGGAGGTGGGATTCCCAGTGATAGTCATGCATCCATTGTGGGATGTTACTGGTTGAAGAAGCTGGTCTGTATCAACCCAAATAAAATGCCGAAAATATTTTTGGCAAAAGCAATAACTTTTAAATGTACATATATAAGATAAGCGTTTATTCATTCCATAAAATACTTTCAAATCTACAGTGCAGAGTAATTAACATTTATATCAATGAGTGGACATTACACATTTATTTTCAAAGTTAATCTTTGTAATTATAATAACTATCAAACTGAAGTCATTTCCACGATTTACTTCTACATATTTGATGTAATTGATATGGCACATACAAAGAGATTTATAGATACTGCTCGTGCATTTTTATCTCAATCAATATTTTTCGAAATCACTTTAAAAATGTTTTCTGACTAAATAAAAAAATTAATTAATTAAAAAATAATTAACGGCTAATTTCTAAATTCAATGCTGTTATAAAAACTCTTCTAGCTTCGAGAGTTCCATTGAACTATAAGAGGGAGTATTCGAGCATGAACTAACGTATGAAGAAAATATTTACTCGCGGTGTCCACGTTATTTTTAGTACTATTAAATTGTTACTAGCTGAGCCCGCGCAAAATTTGCGCGTTTAATTTTAAATTGATTCATACAAAATTAATAAGTTTTAAAATAATTTGATGTTAATAATTCATATTTTACTCTAGCAATGAATTTACACAGTATAGGATACTTAGATATTTGACTCCCAATGTAAGGTTTGCGTGTTAGAATCTCACTGAGGGAAAGGCAGTGTGCGCATATTAAAAAAAATGTTATCCGTAGGTAATCAGAAATCTGTATTTTATAAGTTATGGTATAGAGTAAATTGATGCGGCACAGTAATTAAATTGAAATGATTAGTGATCGGAAGATTCTTACGCGACAGGTATAAACTGTAGTGATGTGAAATGAGGAAACAGAAGAATAGAACTGCTAAGACCGGGAGTCAAACTGGGTCTTAACACCTCAAAGAAAGCAAATATTGGGAAAAGAAAAATGTGAACTTTCTGTAATTTACAGGAAATGTGATCCACTTAATCAATCACGAAACATAACTCTTGTAAAAGCGAAGCCACAAAAAATAATTATTTATCCACTTAAGCTATGCGAAAGTATTAAAAAAGTAAGCGCTGAATCAATTGATTGTAGAATAATGCGGAGTATAAACTTACCGGGGTTTAGGAAGATTCCTCCTCACCAAAGCCTTCCTAATGAAATGACAGAGTCTTACGCGTATTTCCACTGACAGGTGATTCTTGGTCGCTTCAGTCACGAAAATAAAAACATTTGGTATTTCCAAAAGGTTAAATATTCAGATACAGTATTTTAAAAAGTAAATATGCTTTCCTACCACAACCTACGATAAACGCGGCCTAGTCACAGAAAATAATCTTACTGAATGTTCTCGAGTTAAATCATTATCTTAATGAATACATCCATTGTTATATTTATAACAATAAAACTTTAATTAAAGCAGAAATGTAGCGTATACTGATCTTACTAATTTAAGGATTCCATTTTTACGTCAATGTGAACGTTTAATCGATGGTAATTGAATCAGAGGCAACAATTAAGGTCGACTTGGCAACGTCCCGAAGGAGAACAAAAAATCGGCAAAATTTCGAAAACAATTGTGTATTTCCTAAAATTTCGACCGCGTAGGGTATAAACAATGCAACAGTAAGATAATTTAGAGTTTTAGCCGTCGAATAAATCAAAAACGGAGAAAATCGGTTGATATTTACGTATTTTAACGGATGAAGGAAAAAACCTTGCACTCTGAAAACTCGAAAATCCCGTGTAAACTAATGGGAACATATAATTATCTCCTGGAATCGAACCCGGGACTTTAGGAAATTGAGAATAGTTTTCTAGGGACCTCCTGGCCTGTAGAAATATAACTCATTGTCAGTTTACTGCAAATCTCTACGGCAAATGGTTTTCAAGATCGAGGGGGGGACGGACGGACGGACAGACGGACGGACAGACGGAAGGACGGACACTTCAGAAATTATATATAGGATTTTTATATTAGATCGCATCTTTAAAAAAATCAAACCAAAGCACGATAAATATAAATCTTAGGGAGTGAGAGTATGTCACTTTAAAAAAGGTAATTCCTAGTTTTCGCATTGACTTTATAAAATTTAAATCCATAGGACAGAGACAGTAAAATATTATGGACTTTTGTAATTTGAAAATATCTCATGCATCAATATTGTTAATTGTAAGAAAAAAACAGTTGGAATAACGCAACCACCAACATCTTTACACCGTCGCAACTTGTGCTCACAACCTTCTCCTCCCCATTCCCTGAAAAAAATCCCTCAATCTTGACCACCTCTCCAATATTCCTCCTCCCATTCTCTCTGTAATGCCTCCCCAAAACCTACGCCACCGAAAGAACTGCCACCCCCCCTATTTTTTGCACCCTCCCGCTCAGTTAAGCGTGGACTTCTTTCTCTCTAGAGAGGAGGGCGACCAAGAGGAGAGAAGAGGGAGTGGGGAAAGGGAAGAAGGAGAGTGATGGGAATAAGTGTGGAAGTGGAGTGTGGGTAATGCTTGCTGGTGGACCCCTGGAGGAAGCCGAGGGAGGGAGGGTGGAGAGGGTCGTGGCCTGACTCCAGAATAGCCTGCCGTCATGGGTGGACCAGCAGAGACAATCCGGGCAGATGAGGAATGACTTTTCCGTACCGTGTTCTGGATTCTTGGAGGGGGGAGATAGGGGAGGGGAGGGGTGGGTGGGAGCGTAGGGAGGACTCCTGGGGCTGTTTATTCCACGCATTTGTATTTATTCATTCGCTCATATTTTTATTCCCTCCTCCCCCGCATCCCTCCGGGTGACCACTCTTCTGGACCTTGAAGAAGAGAGAGAAGCGGAGGGAGAAGACAAGAGGGGGATATTTGGTTTGGGAGGCGTATTAAGCAGAGAGGGGAAGGGTGTGGGAGCGGGAAATGGCACGGAGGACATTGTAGGTTGGAGAAGAGATTCTATTCTTCTTTCTCTTTTTTCCTCTGAAGAAGACAAAACCCATGGCAGCAGCATTATGGCCAAAGTATGTATGACATTTTTATTTACACGGAACCAAAAAATCTTCAGAGATGCGCATTGAATATGGTTAATAAATTCATGCAGTGTGCCAGAATAAACAATTTAAAATCCTACAGCTCCTAAATGACGTATTTAACTTTCTCTATTGTCGACTAATGAACATCAACTTATTTTACAAACTTATTAATTTTATTATGAATCAATTTAAAATTAAACGCGCAAATTTTGCGCGGGCTCAGCTAGTAAATGATAAAAATGTGATAAAAAATTCCTACCGCGATCCTTGACGGTTGAATTATATCTCCGGGACTGAGGAGGGAATGATCAATGGTAGCGTGCGCCAAGGAGCCGAGTCCTTTTGCGCAAAGAAAATAAGTGGTAATAGTCGGAGAGAGGGCATGGTCGCAGAATGGAGGGGAAGGAGGAGAGCGGGGAGGGGGAGTGGGGAGGGGGAGGGGAGGGGGAGAAAGAACACTGGTTACACAGTGGAGAGAGATTGAGGGGCTATGGAGGTTGTTGAGGCGGTGGGGTAAAGAACTCTTTCGGAGCGATCGGAATTAGGGGATAAAAATTGCAGCCATTCGCCTCAACCGCTCGCAAACCGTTTCTTACCCTACCCGTCTCGTATCCTTCAACCCTCCCACGCCCTCCTTATACGGCCTTTCTTTCCCCGTTCTACCCCTCCTCCCTCTCTCCCTCCCCTTCCAACCTCCCGATTTCCCCCAGCGACAGTCACATTCCAGTATTCCCTCCACCCATCTCCGTCCACATCCTCACTCATTCCATCACCCCTCCTCCTTTCGCCCATTCCCACTCCTCCCTCCTTTCCGATCCCTTATCCCAGTCCTTGGACACTTCTGCAGCCCGCTCCATTCCCATTTATTCGAGTCTCGGATAAGCCCCCCCAAATGTTCCCGGAAACTCTCCTCCCCTCCTCTCGGGCCCCTATGGGCCAAACTGCCTCTCCCTCTCGCCCACATTCCCCTCTCCCTCGCTCGCTATCTCCCATCTCGTCCACGCGTCTCCCAGCCTCCGGGCTCTCTCTCTCTCCCCGACCAACCGACATCATGTAGCGGTCAGGGAAACACGTCCGGCCGTGGATGCGATACACGCCGGTCTTGATTTGGGTGTGGTTCTGGCATTACGCCCTTTTTATAATAAAAAAAAACACCCGTCGAAATTGATCTAATCTCAATAAACACCCGGATTCGAGAGAGCGAAATTGGTTGGAACTAATTAGGCACCATGTACGAGTATGTTCGTTCCGAATTAAGGACTATTTGTTTTTATTTGATTTTTTACGATTACTTTTTATCTAAATCTCGTGTTCTGCTATACATCGTGGGGATATTTCTATCGCCTTTCCACTTTGGAATGTTTGTTTTTTGCTTGATACGCATTCTCTCAAATTATCTCACATATTTGTGAATATTTTCGTTATGAAAATACATTTTTACACAATTACTTTTATAACCATTGTGTTTATGCTAATGAAAGTTATTTATGGGAATAGCAATATTTAAATAAAAGCTAATAAAATATTTTTATTCGCTTCATTTTGAGCCGATATTTAAATGCTCACAAATATTGCAGATAGGAAGTCACTTTTTGTGTTTTAAAATAGGTTATGTCTCTAAGAGTCACCTACATTTTCCGACCTGTCAATCCATCCTTGAAATCAATTACCGATACTACCAATCCGGGAAGACTACACCACGAAATGAAAATTTTTGGTGTGATATATACCGCGTTTATGTAAAATTTTCATGTTACTAGGAGACCGCATAAATCTGCAGATTATGTCGAAGATTCACATAATGATGAATTCTACCCAAAAGAATTTTTGCAAAGTTTAAATCCATCTAGGTGGCCTTCAAATCCACTAACATTAAAATTTGTAGCCCCAATACTGCTATTGAGAAATCTCACTTCAAATATGGGACTGTATAGTGCAGTGGTGCACAACCTTTTTCCAGCAAAGGGCCGCATTTCACATTTTTTCCAATTCCGCGGGCCGCATAATGAAAAAAATTACATTGAATTCGTCAATTTAAGGAAAATCTTAATTAAAACTTATTTTATTACACTTTATGGGATTTAAATTTTTTTGTTAATTAATGATGATTATAAATAATAATAATTACAACTTAATTTTCTGCATAAATTAAACTTTCCATTTAAATAAGAAAGCTCTGACACAAAATTAATAGAAAATAGGATCAATCAACCTTTTCTATTTTAAATTGAATTTAATTTGCCTCAATGCGATCGTTGAGCCTGCATTTCCGTTGTTTAACGCTTAATATCTGGTGTAAAGTTTGTTGTGTTTAGACACAAGATTGAACACAGATTTTCATCCGTCAACTGGTTCCGATATTTCGATTTGATTAATTTCATCGATGAAAAAGCGTGTTCGCATATATATAAGTGCTTCCAAACAGACTTGTGCAAATAGCTGCCATCCGTCCTAGATTTGAATAGGATTCATTAGGAAGGCAGAATTCCCTCCTTAAATTTCGCACCTCAGTTCATCATTACTCTGAAGATCGATGAGTTCGAGCTGTAAACTGGAGTCAGCCTCTTTATATGAGGCTTCAAAAGGGTTCACAAATGTTTTTAACAACGTTTTCGTTCCGCTCAAATCTCTCAGTGAATGACTGCTCGATACGTTCTATATGAGTGGCATAATTGAAATTATTCACATTATATTTTTAAAATATTTTTTGGCAGTTAGGAAAGTGACAGGTATTGTTCTTCAACAGTTTCTCCCGAAATAATGATAATTTGATTTGGAACGCTGATATATTGTTAGCAAGTTAAAATATCAGGTGATTTTTACCTTGCAATCTCAATTTCAATTCGTTTAAATGTGCAGTAATATCAGTCAAAAATGCCAAGTCACACACCCATGTTGGATGTTCAAGATGATTTACTGCTTGTCCTTTTTCTGTCAGAAACATTTTTGTCTCCTCGAAGAGATATAAAACGTTGAAAAACCTTGCCTCTGCTAATCCACCATACTTCAGAATAGTACAGAACATCGTCATATTCAGCTTCAATTTCCTCGAGAAAATCTTTTAATTGTCTGTGGTTTAGCGCATGTGATCTGATGAAGATGACTGTATTTAAAACATTACTCATAACTTTACTAAATTGTAGATCCTTCCCAATTATGTTTTTCACATGAATTATGCAATGATATTTTATCAACTCATTTTTGGGCCCCAACTTTTGGACATGTTTGGACAGAAGAGATACCATCCCGTTTTGAGCACCTGTCATAGAAGGCGCACCATCAGTAACTATCTCCACAAGTTTATTTAAGTCCATATTATGCTTGTGAAGACTTTTAAGCAATCCCTCAAGCAAATCAGATCCTTCGGTATGATTTTTCAACGGATAGAGCTCTACGAGTTCTTCATACGCTTCAACATCTGGTGTTACACCACGTGCGAATATACACATTTGAGAGGTTGATATGACATCTGTCGATTCATCTACTGCCAGTGAAAAGTAAATGCGCTTATTGAATAGTTCCGAAAATTTGGTTTCAACATCACAGGAAATATCTAATTTTAATAAAGTCTCGAATGAAAATTTTCCGAGACTGGAGAGAAGAAATCCCCCACCCTCTTCCCTAGAGCGTAACGTAATTTATGGATGATCGCATACAAATTGGGTTAGTTCCCCCAAACTATTAAAAAACCTGTCAATTTCTTTAAATTTTAGAAGTTTACGTAAGCGGTCGCGGGCCGCGGGTTGTGCACCACTGGTATAGTGGAATGCGGATCATTGTAGTCACTGCTGGTGGCCCAAGGGCTGCTACAAGAGATTATTTTACGTGTAACTCTATTGCAGTAAGACTGGTTTTCTATTCAATTTGAAAATGGGTTAATATTCAGCAATATAATCATTTACATAAACAGTAAATAAATCACAGGGTCAGACAAAGGACAAAAGTGGGCTTTAATTGAGAAACGTATGTAGCATACTTGGCTTCAGGCATTTGAAATTAATAAAATCCTTTATGAACAATCAAATATCAGGAATATTGTTTACAAAAAAGTCATATCAACAATTATATTTATTATAATTCTCTGTTATTAAACACCTTTTTGTTAAAATTGTTGATTATCATTGTTCACACGTAAAATACCTAATGTTTCTTTAAATTTCTCGCATCGGAGCTTGGGTTTCTGTACTAATTGCTATATAAAACAAAACAATAAATAGCTGCACAGCACGCCACTCATTGTCTGGGAGTATACTTTTATGGATGACTGACATGTTCGATTTGTAGCGAAATAATGAGTTAGTATCAAATGCTGCAATTCTATATCCAAGGTTCTCAGCTCCACTAAGAACCGGGAATAATTTACTTTTGATATTCAACCGGGTGTTTTAGATTTCAACGGCAAATCGAAGCCCGTTTTTTGTTATCACCGTCACGAATCACGGGTAAATGCCTCGTTCGCCGTCATAAAAATCTCCCCGGAGCATTGGAACTTATCGCTTTAATAAGCCACGCGATCAATTGTTCGGGTGCTGGTGTTTCGGCGGGGGAACGACAGGTACAGATGGGTCCCTTCCGCTTCGCCGATGTCCTTCCTCGTAACAGATGACCGTTGCGGCGTTCGGCTGATGAGGCCGCCCGGGCGTGGCTAGGGAGAGGGACCCAAGCCGCCTCACTCAGTCCTCCGCAGCCGCCTCCAGAACCGCCTTCGGGCCTCTAGCCGCCTCTACTCTGTCCGGCCACACGGACCGCTGACCCCACACTGACCCCAAGGAATGTTCCCGACACGAATTCGGCAAATTGCGTGCGCCTGGTCGGTTTCCTGGACAACGGTCGTCTGTTTCCCTAAACTCTGCGGGCAATTTCTCTGCTCTCCCTTCTTTCCGTTTCTATACATCTCCCTCCCTTCCTTTGACCAATGTCGCATATAGCCTCACACTCTATGTTTTCTTATCCTTTACTATTTTCACGGAAACATTAAATGCACACTCAATCTTTCCAAGGTTACCCGACAAGCTCCAGTTATTTATGCCAACCGTGAGATCTCACGTATTTTTTTCGCATTCTCCTTCGCATGTGACCGTACAAACGGAGTTCATATTATATCAATTGAATCGACTGTATGCTGTAAATTCTTCGTTTTGGCCAAATGATGAGGAATCCACTCCTGCTTGATATGAAAACAGAATAAATTGCTGGTGATTTCATTAATCGTGCTCACGAGAAATTAACAAATGCTATAAAAATTGCTTATTTCTTGTAACGTAAGATAAGGCATCATTTCCAGAGGCGAAACATGCCACACTATTTGAAAGAAATTTACCGACTTATTAACTCCCTAACTCGTATATCATATAAATATTTTAGTGTACGCGTGTATGTATGCTCTTTATACGTTTTTACACCGTTGAAACTATCGAATTCAAAAGTTTCATGGGCCATCCTATGGACCAAAGGAAGAACTTGGTCTAGGTCTTATACCCCATGGGGTCAACAAAATACTATT
Source organism: Uropetala carovei (assembly GCA_036926305.1). Lineage (NCBI taxonomy): Eukaryota > Metazoa > Arthropoda > Insecta > Odonata > Petaluridae > Uropetala > Uropetala carovei. The sequence continues at coordinate 7,011,713 of JAXCHB010000123.1, forward strand.
TCCATTAGAATTCATGGGAAATGGTGTGGAGAAACCCCAAAATGCCATGCAGACCTTCACTGATGTGGATATAAATATACCTAAATATTAACTTACGATCACGGGAAATGGATTATTTTACGCACGAAAGACTGAATATTTTCATGTTTCGTGGTATTACATGCTAAATCGCTCGAAATTTTCCTTTAAGCGCAAAATTTATCGGTTTAGATGACCATTTTTCAGGCGGCAACAAAGCTAAATTTCTTAATTGTTGTCCTCTTCAAAGGGTGATAGCCACGTAAAGATTAATGCAAGGAAAATCCACGCCTTGGCATGCCGTAGAGGAAGAATAGCTAACGCCAAGATAAAGGGTGCAAATGGATTCATGCCTAAATATAATCTATGAATACTTTTAAAGTATAAAGCGATAAATCGTTTGCTATTTAAAAGAAAACTTTCCCGAGCGAAGCAGGGCGTTTCAGCTAGTACTAGTATATAGCTTGCTGCTATTGCATTCCCTTTTCAGCTGCGTATTCGTAAAAGCATCAAAATAAACAGGTTACATACTGTAAAAATGGAAATGTTTTAGGAACAAATAATACTCAAGTCCCGAAGGGAAAAACTAATTATGTACTGGGTTTATATATATTAATATATCTGCCGGAGTGTTAGATAACTCATCAACTCCTCCCTTTTTTTATTTTCCTCTTTTCCGATTTCTCCCTAAAATCGTTCCATAGACATTCACGCTGAATAATTCACCATTCTTAAATGTTAAGTTTTTATCCGACCTCTATTATTTCTGCTGCTCCTCTCTTCGTCCCAGTGACACTCCCTCTACGCTCCCAAACCTCTCTTCTTCCTCCTGCTCTCCCCTTCCCTACTCCTTTCTCCCTTCCTCAATAAACTACCGTCGACCCTTCGACAAAATCCAGCTCCCATTACCCTCTCTATCTCTCTGTCTTTCTCATTCTCTGGGTTTATTCTTCGAGTTGCCTCCTAATCTCTATTTCCGACGATTGGCGCAGTTTATTGGCCATCACTGTCTCCTATCTTATGAATTAATCAATTCGCAGATCTCTAACGCCGAGAGTGACGTTTTGTCTTCTGCCAATTGGGAACTCAAACGGATGGCTGGATTACATTAGTGTGGCGCGTGTAAGGTTTGCGGGGATTGCGATCAATTGATCAGAGTGGCTTCGCCGAATTGATACTAGAAACCGTTGCAGATAACGCTTCTGTTATTAAGAGTAAACAATGCAGGCCACTCACGGATGCACGTTTTATTATTACGTGCATAAATTCGCTGTTGTATTCATATAAATGTATATTTCTTTTTTAAATGTTGTGAAAAAGATAAAAAGCAAAAGCATTGTTACAGTTATATTCTTAGGCTTAGTTTCTTTTATTGTATTTATTTTTCTATTATATTAACTTTAAAAATTATGCATAGTTATAAAAAGTTTGGACTTCAGTCATAAGTTGAGCTTCATATTTCTTGAAATACACCAACTCAACATACAAAATTACAGAAACAGGTAATTTTCATATTCAAGAATAAACATTCAAGTATCAAAAATTGAAAAATCAAGTACCTATCGTAAGAATCTCAAATAGCCATTATAAAATAATTCTTTTATTACTATTGAAGATGTCCTAGATAAGTACTTGATTTATCAATTTGTGATAATTGTTTATTCTTGAATTTTTTTTAGCCATAAGACAAGCTCGTCAATTCTCCATTGAGGTGATTTTGTGATGGAACGTACGAATCCTGCAACAGGCTTACGTTGGAATACGGGAAAAATTATTTCTAATTTCACCCAGGTGATTTCATATTTATTCAACCGTGTCTTGCTCTGATTTCTCCATGCAATGTATGTGACGTATTTATTAAGTACAACTTTATTTAACGTTCTGGCAGATAATCGACATATCTAAACGAACAAATCTCCGAGGAAACTTTCCAAAGCATTTCTTTCGCCTCTCGTTCTTTACACACCGTGTTCTCTCCTTCTCTACGAATTCTCCCATTCCTCTGCTTTTCCTTCCCCTCCCACTTGTCTACACACACGCCCACTCTGATGCGGTAGTCTCAATGGACAAGCGTGGGAGAAGAAGCAGCAGGCCGTGAAAGAGTGGGCAAGAGGGTGAGGGAGGGAGACGGGAGAGGAAGAAGGACGGCGCGTCATCGCCTAACGAAGCGCCACTGCGGGCGAAGAGTCAACTAACCCCTACCAAGAGTTAGGGTACGATGGGAGGAAATTTACAGGGTCGAGAGAAGAGCAGACAGTGCACGGAAATCTCTATCTGTAGAGGTTTCGCATTTCTATGCTAAATTTGTCCGGACATCGAATATTCATTTTTAGAATCAATCAATGTGACATTTTGGAAATGATTAAAAATTTAAGAAAAAATTAAATTAAATAGTTTGTAAAAATTGGCAGCGTATCCATAATACTTTAAAAATATATAATTTGGTCACGTACGCGAAGTAATGAAATCAAGAATACATTTCTTGTAAAAAAGTGACTGATGACTATTTTTAGAGATTAAGGCAAAGTTTAAATGCGGAAAGAATTCCTCTTTATCCGTAATTATAATATTTAGAGATTCATAAGGAAGATGGACGTAATACGAATATAAGGTTTATACAAAAGTATAAAAATCTTAAAGGCTTTTTGATATTTAATAAGAATCAAAATAATAAGAATTTTAAAAAAGCAAAAAGATAAAATAAAAAATAAGAAAAACTCATTCATACGAGTTAGTTATTCCTCGTCAAGGACTTAATGTCAAACTCACATTCGTATCTAAGAGTTTAAGAGCGACAGCGAGTTCCTTGGCACCCTCACACTCACGCGCTCAAACACAAAACTAAATATCGAAAGGAGAATACTTAGGTTTACTGGGAATTATTATTTCGTTTTGCGTTTGAGCGAGTTTATATTTGTATGTGTATGAAATAAAACTCAGTACGTAAATGTTCACTTTAATTAATAATGTAATTAATAATTAAAGAGGAAATTTACTTAGCGTGTGCTGACTTCATTTGCATAATGTCCTTTCGCTAAGTGAAACCTTTCTCGTTTAATGATATCATAGCATAAGATAAGAAGGGTGAGAGTAAAAGCGGAGCGAAATTTGTTGGGCGACGAAGATGTGGGAAGATGGAGGTAAAGAGATAACCGTCTTAAATAAGACTAAAGAGAATATTGAGGAAGGAAGAGAGAGAAAAGGGTTTCCGGGAGTGAGAGGTCAATGAAGACGAGGACAAAGACCATTCATTCTCTTCCTGCTCCAAGACTTCATCAGAAAGGCTCAGCTTCTTAAGGAGTTCTTTGCAAAGATTCCGATTTCTCTGGGAAGTTAATCTCGGCCACCACGGGGGTGAAAGAAGGAGAGGGAGAGAATAGAGAAGAGAATGGGCTGATCCCTTAAGATATTATCTTTTAGGGACTCCCCCGTCCATTGCTTTAGGCTTGTTCCCTCTCAAAGTGGCGATCGATCAAAGCTTAAAAAGTTGACGGTGACACGGGCAGACAAAAGGCAAGGGGATCAAATTGAGATTTAATTGAACGAATCGGGCTTCGGTGGGTAATGAAGGAAATTTAAATTATGTGATTTGCCAACAGTTATGTGATAACATCCATGCCGCATTATTATTCATTGAGGTAAATATTTTAAAGTAATTTTAACCACTAAAACGACTAAGGTGTATTGGAAGTCAAAGGACTGCCTTCTTTCAGCCAATCCAAACTATTGAAAGGATTGCAAAATAATATTTCCACGAAAACAAAATTGCATAAACGGTAAACGTAAATGTAGAAATTTTCTCGGTTTTCAAGAATGTATGAGTTACACACTAATGTCATAAAACTTGTACATGTTATAAATGGAAGTTAGGTAATCCCATTAAAATTAAGGGTCGGAGAAAATTTCTCACCTAAGTATAGAAAACAATTGAAAGAGATGAACAAGGAAAAGCGAGAAGCGAAAGAAAAGCATGCGTAAAATATTTTTGGAAGAAAAAATTCGTACTTCTTTAAGTATCTTAGGAGTTGGGGGAACAATAACGATAACATCATAGCAATTAATAATGTAAACGAGTTAAAAATCGCAGACAACGAAGATAAATCGGTTCGCTAGTATCTATAAAAAAAGAGGCGAAATACTTTAGAATTACAGAATGTTGAGATCGAAAAATAAAATCACGAATATAAAATGAAATTGAGGCCTCAAAGAATCAACCAACCGCGAAATTGTCTTTCTTTAATAAAGGGATTGCAGAATGGAAAAAATACTTTAAGTTCTCTATCAATAAACGAGAAGGAATTCAAAAATAAATGTAAAGTGCCATTACATACCAACTGGAACTGGAAAAACAGAGAGGACAGAGGACAAGTATGCATGCTTGATAAGGCGGGAACCTAGTGAGCCCCTTAGTCACTACGGTAGCCGTAAAGGCCTATATCAGGAATGGCAGATGATGTTTGAGTCGCGTGCCAGGAAAGTAGTGTGAACCATCAGAATTTTTTTTTCGCGTGCCGCTAGTTTACTCCTTGTCTAAGAACCGTCATATGTTTTACAGAAAATACAAGCTTACCCCTGCCAAGTAAAATCGCACGCGTGCCATTTCTGGCTTATATCGATACTCGGAATACTCCGACTTCCCACATGGTTTTGCTATAATTGTAATTGATTTGTAAATATTGGAATTTTTCTTTTTTTATTAATACTGTGCATTTTCTTGTTTATACTTTGAAGAATGTGTTCCCACCGGACTTAACGCCTATTTGTAACACGGACTTGGTAAAAATATCCTGTTATTACACTTAATAGCATGAGCTTAACAACAATTTGAATTAATATTAAAATGACAGCTTGGAAACAAGGGTATGAAAAAATTCTATGCGATACTGCAGCTATAATGAAAATATAAAAATTACAAATGCTTAAATATCTTGTAATAACACTGATTAGTGTAAGGATGACAATTCCAAATATTAACGCTCTTTCTCTTTTAAAAGTTACTGTAAATTATAAATGCTTCATACTGATTGAAAAATAGAAAATGTCTAGGTCCGTAATAATTTTTATATTCATTCGGAAATAATTTGTTTAATCAGATTTTTCAGCAAAACAGCGTCATTGAATAGAAATTTTTATATATCTTAGCAAATGACTACAACTAAAAATTTTTCCTTTTCTACCCCAATGTAAATTAATCGCAAAAGCTTAGTTACGTCATGTAGAACCAGTTCATAATAAATTAAGAAAAATCTCTTTTGTTTACATCGCATCAGTTGACTCAGTTGAATAATAACGCGCCCGATTCTAACATCTCCACATTTATAAGGCAATCCGTGAAAATTTTAACGGCGTCCGAAGAAGATCCTGAAAATCAAATGAAAGCGGAGATCACTTTACAACCAGATTCGACACAATCGATCTGGTAATAGAGTTGCCGTACAATCGGACAGAAGACTATATCGACCGGGGACTTTCAATGCTACTGCAACAGTGGTATGGGGTAGAGGAGGAGGGGCTGGAGAGGTAAGCAGGATAGAGTCAGAAAACGAGATGGTGGCCGTCTGGTATGAGGGTGAGGATGCCCACCCCCACCACCATCATCCCCTCCTTGATATCCACCCTGGGGGGATGTGCGGACGGTGGGGGAGGGACGCCGGGGGCCGTAAAAGGGGGGGAGGAGGTCGAAGCGATTGATTGCGAGATTAATGGCCTTTATTTGGGCTGCCCCCAGTCGGGGGTCACATGAACCACACCGCCCCCACCCCCGTTCCCTTTCACCCCCCGCCCCCCCTCCCCAGTGCCTTGAATCGTTCTCCCGTCCTATTCCTCCTCTCCATTCGACTGCCGAACCCTTGAGGGGGCCCCGCGTTGACCTTTAGCAGTACCCTCTCTCCCTCCTCCTCCCTCCCCCTCCCCTTACTACCTCCCTCCCCCCTCCTAACTCCCTCCTTCCTCCTCCCTACCACCTACTCGCCCTATCACTCTTCTAGGGAGGACTGTGAGTTAAAGTCGGGCCTGCATTCGTCACTTCCTGATACGTTCCCTTTCTCTCTGTGTTCGGCGTCGCTACATGCCTCCGTCTCTCTCTCTCTCTCTCCCACGCCCTCTCTCCTTATTCACATATCTTTAATCTCCATCTCACTCTTTCTCCTCCCGACAGCTGCTCCAGACGGTTTCCTTTTGCCATCCATATCGCACGGACGCAATCTTATATGTGTACGCACTAACACATGCACACATACACATGTATACACATTTCGCTCCGAATAGAATGGAATGACAATTCGTCGCTCGGGATATGTTTCCCAATTACGTTGCCGAGAGATCAGTTTATTTGATAAGGAAGTGGAAATCGGGCGAGATTTGGCCATTGGAGATTTAGGATAACACTCGTCCGAATAACGTTGCGCAGGGGAGAGGAGCGCGTGAGTGAGATTCTATATTTGGCCACTGTGCTATGTTTCCAGTTTCTTCTACCAAATTACATCGCTCATTAAAAAATCGATTTAGTATTTTTTCGAAAAACAATAACACAGGATAACTTTTATGAGTTTTATCAATTGCATTTGCAAAACTATTGTCTTTCAATTTTTTTCCGCTAATTTCTATAACGTAACTAAGGTTTTAGGAATTAGCTATCTTCTAATACTACTAATTGTAAGTTCCTTTGTGGCTGATTTAACAATTTTGTTCAAATTTCGTTCCATGGAAACAAATTAAACAAAATAAATCGGTACGTTTTTCTTTACATAACGACCGATTTTCATTGGTGTAATGTGCAGTATTCATCGAAATTTTATTTAGCTATCGTCTAATATTTTATTTTACTTTGTTTAGAATAAAAGTAGTAATAATTTGTTATAATGTCGTTTCTTTAAACTAATTCACCAAGCGCAGATGCACATATGCAGGTTTAAAGAAGTTTAAGGTTGTCATATGTAATAGTATAATTTTGCTTATATGAATCACAGGCTTTCTTTTACGCAATAGCCAATTTAAAAAAATACATTTTCCTCCCATGATACTTAAACCCATTCTTTTCATTTGGTGGTGGAAAAACGATTTCGTTCTAAATACCATCTCATACCGCGGTAGTTTTTCACACTTTCACTTAACGTGCGTTTTCAATCCTTGAGTTTGATACGAAATGGAGGTATATTTCTATTTCAGCAAGGTGTGTTGAATTTTATTCTGTGAAATTTAGAGGAGACAATGCATGATATTTCCTTTGTTAGTTGAAGATCGATCGTGGAAAAACACTTCATTATGAATTAATAAAAATGTTGACGCAGGTGAGCGATCCAGTTTCCTCATACGAAATTTATATTTTTTTATCCGAAATTCGCTCTGCCGAGAAAGTTCACCGGACTGTCAATTTGAGTTTTTTTCTCTAACTTGGCAAACAATAAATAATACTAGCTGATCCCGCGCAATCTTTGCGCGGTGAATTTTCAATTGATTTATAAAAAAACTAGCAGAATTTCCCGTTGAATTTCAACTGATTTAGTGAAGCTACTACAGCACAACATACAAACTCTTTAAAATATATAGTAGATAGGTACTTTTTAAATTACAATTAGCTTCTCTTAACAATTAATCATATTTGCTTGTAACAATCCGTATCCGAGCCTATTGCATTCAAATATAAGGATAATTTTATTTCCTATCATATTACTTTCGCTGGTTCATGTCTCAGATCCGGGGCCATGTTTTGGAAGACTACCTGCTCTTCGCGTTAGACCGTCATTAGCATCCCTTGCTCCGACTCATAGCTCGGTGTAGTCTACCGTCACAGCGGGTGGTGAAATTACCGATCTATCATTGCAAATTTGTAATACTTTTTGCAAATAAAACGACTGAAAGTTACATCACTGCATTGCGGTGAAAATCCTGATTATTGGCGTTTTTTAACCGAAATTCTACGATGCATATCAACGGAGTTAGGAAACGAGCGAGGTAGAGGGTGGGGGAGGAAGGAAACTGAAGGGAGAGTGAGAGGTACCAACATATGCGCTTCGACTTGTCTTAAACGTTTTAGGATGGAAATTTGAAATCGACATTGGCTTTCCGAATTATAAGACGTACAACGACTCTGTCCTTTCAGCTATCCCTTTCAAATAGTCTACAGAGCCCATAAAATATTAAACATAAAGTAACGACGATGGAAATATGATTGTTTTCATTGTCATTGGTCTATGTTACATGATTTTCTCGTGATTTAAAATTTTCTTCTTTGGAATAAACAGGAACGGGGTCTGCCAAATATTTTTGTTGCGTTTTTCTAAGTCTGAAATTATTAATTTTTGATTTCTTTGCGAGTAAAAACATAAAAAAAACTGGGACCAAGTTTTACTGAATGATCGGCGTGTTTCCCTGTCAACGCCCCCAACCAACCACTTCGTCTTTGTCAAGCGGCTGCGATTATACTTGTGCCTTCCAAACGCGCTCTCGTCGATTTCCACCGTTTTCCCAGCTCCTCCAATTTTTTCGCTGTTTTCTAACAGCCACACCAACAGAAGCTCGCGGAAGCTCGACAGTAGACGTCCAACGGTACATCTACTTAACCCCGTCTCCCTAACTATGATGGCTGTGGGATATTTTAATATCCAAGCCACCATTACACTTAATATGTCCTCAATTGGAATCTTCCATGACGCAAAAAATGTCCCGCTCCGAATGGACGTCTTTTTTCTGCAGCCTATCCTTGTGCACCTATATACAGGTTGATTATTTGTTCCGCCATTGAGGCTGATCCCTCTCCATCGGCCGCACACACAAATTTTCTGCTCCGCTATTATATCAAAAGATATTAAAAACGGCAGAAGTCCAGCAGAAGAAAGGTGACTCTTGCACGCTGCAATACTTTGGAGGTATTCCATTTTCCTGTTAAAGAGTGATCTGTCTCTCGTCTTCTAAATCTAACTGAGTTGGGATCGCTCGCTGCACCGCTGTACAACGATGGCTGATTCCGAGAATTTACAAATCGTAGAGTACTGCCAGAGAGCCAATGAAATGAAAAGAGATTCTTGAAAAGGAGAAATCTCATTCGCTGTAAGTGAAAAATTCTGAGAAAATCATGAAACATAGACCAACGACCAACGAAACCAGTTGCTCATTACTTCTCGGAAAGTCTCCTCTTGTGAGGGAGAGAAACGGAAGGCGAGGACAGACTGGAATGAGTGAACAGACGAGGCACCGCGACATATTTCATTAATGCTATCCTTTTTCTAAAATGCATTTTGTAAAAACATGAAATTATACAAGAATTCGAATTTCAAAACGATATGGTGATCCACAGAAAACTGCATTCATATTTTCAGCGCATATCTGTGTCTTTATTGAATCACTTGAATTATGTCTGGTGAAAAACTCGTATTTTGCGCATATGAGACTTTTTTCATTTCATTCTTTGTTTTATCTCTTATATATTTTGAAGGGTGTGTTTGTTGGTTTATTCATGGAACTCCTCCTGAAATACAAAAGCTGGAGCAACCAAATTTGGTACGATTCCTCCTTACATCTTAACTTAGTGAATGGTCAAGGTTTGGTTAACCTAACATTTATTATTCGGTTATTTTTAGCCCATTGTCCAATTTCAATAGGCCATAAGAGTAGCATGGGTTTCTGTGCAAGCCAGTACAAAAATACTTTTTTAAATTACATAAGACTAACATATGAACTCGGGACAAAAACAGTTATATAGAAAAAAGAATAGAGTTGCATATTCTTGAAAACGGAATTAAAATCTGTGCCGAATTAGCTTCAATAGCTAATTATTCGTAATCACATGAAAAGGCTTTTTATTCTCGCGCAGTTTTTATTTAACCTGGCTAGAAACTCAAGAAAATTTCATCACGATCATCCGCCGGGAAAGTTTCAAATCTTTATTCTCATATGCCAATGTCTTTCTAGGTGAATGGGAGGAATGTTTCCTCGACATACACCCCAGACCACTCCTGTGGCTGAGGTATATCGACGACATATTCCTTCTTTGGACACATGGACCCGCCTCACTCCAATCCTTTTTACAGCTCCTCTCTTCCCACCCAACGCTCTCCTTCACCCACCACTCCTCCCCCACCAGCATCACCTTCTTGGATGTCGACCTCTCCATCCAAGAGAACCAAATCCACACCAAAGTGCATTTAAAACCTTCCAACCGCCTTCAATATCTCCACTTCCACAGCTGCCACCCCCTCCACACTAAAACTTCAATCCCCTACGCCCTAGCCCGCCGAGGACGGAGAATCTGCTCGGACAGAGACTCCCTTTCCGAGTACTGCTCTGTCCTCGAAAATGCTTTCCTCCAACGCGGATACCCGCCGGACCTGATTCGGGACCAAATCCGACGGGCTGTCGCACCCAGCACCCCTAACCTACATTGCAACCGCCCCGCAACCCCCGACTCTACCCCCCAACTCACCCTAACCACCACCTTCTATCCCGGCATCCACGATACCCTAAAAAGCATCCTAAAGGCAGCCCACCCAATCCTCACTTCCTCCCCCAACCAGGTCTCCTTCCCCACACCCGCAATCCTCTCCTTCCGCAGACCTCCCAACCTTGCCAACATCTTGTGGAGAAAAGAACCCCCATCACCCACTCCTCTGCACCCTGCAGGGTCCCACCCCTGCGGCAGACCACGATGCCTAACATGCCCTATAAAACCACCCTCCAACTCATTCTCAAACCCCACCACCAACATCACCTACCCCATAATATCCCCTACCAACTGTACCATCCGCAACGTAATCTACCTACTAACCTGTACCCAATGCCCCGCCTTTTACGTCGGACTCACCAGCAATTCCCTCAACATTCGCATGAACGGCCATCGCAACAGCGTTAGTCTTAAACGACAGCTACCCGTGGCCGTGCATGCGAATAACCACAAACTCAGTTTCAATGTTTGTTTCACGGTGAGGGCCATCCGCGCCCTCCCGGACGACGCTTCCGCCCCCCAACTCCGTCAATGGGAACTGGCCCATATCCAAATCTTAAACTCTTTCTCTCCTCCCGGCCTCAATATCCGTTAATATTTCCTTCTTTCCACCCTCTCTTTCACCTCTCACCCTTCTACATCCTCCAATCCCCGACCTTTCCAAGCTCCCTTCCTTTCCACCCCCACACTTTCACCCCAGTGTCACTGCCATATCAGTTGTGTCTCTCTTGTGCTGACGAAGGGATCATCCCGAAAGCTCTAACCTCTACAAATGTGTCTCTCCAACAACCCAGGGGCTCTACTTCCGGTAAGTGTTCACTGGGTTTCCTTCAACACCTAGTTGCCCTAAATATCCTTACTTACCTTTCCTCTTCCGTAGTATTTATATATATATATTTATTTATTTAGGGCAACTAGGTGTTGAAGGAAACCCAGTGAACACTTACCGGAAGGAGAGCTGCTGGGATGTTGGAGAGACACATTTGTTGTGTCTCTTTTTGTACTGACAAAGGGATCATCCCGAAAGCTCTAACCTCTAAAAATGTGTCTCTCCAACACCCCAGCGGCTCTCCTCCCGGTAAGCGTTCAATGGGTTTCCTTCAACACCCAGCACCTAGTTACCCTAAATATCCTTACTTGCCTTTCCTCTTCCGTAGTATTTATATATATCTGGGGGGACACTGTGACTTCAAACCACAACCAGCGCTGGTAGGCTTCTCAGTCTAAAACACTAAGCAAGGGAGGAGAGAAACCCGGTGCCAAGGGGACCAACGGCTTTACGTCCCTTCCGAAGGACGGAGCGCTTATTCGCGTGCTTTCCTCTAAACACGCAAATAGGGGCCCGTAAGATCTCTTTTGAAAAATCCAGGATTCGTAACCGGCTCGCACCGGGTATGCTCAACGTAGCAGGTCAACGCCCTCGCCAATACATTTACATTTCCATTTACATCAATACCCTGCAAGCCGCTAGAAGCGTTTGGCAGGGGGTGTCACAACACCAAGTGAAGTCTAGCTAATTCCTCTGTTGGATTGTCTTATCGCGTCTGGGAAAAAGGATCGGTAGTATTTCTCTGTTCTAGCGGTAATTTCGACATATTTTCTCCTGCACTGTGATCTAACATTACGTTCACTAACACCGATGGGGACGACTATGCCGCGTACGTCTTCAACGAATTCGGAACTTTCAAAATTTTCAAATAGTTTCCTTTTGTATTCAATTCTTCTACTCTTCAACGTCTGCCATTTCAGATCTCTCAATAACTCTCGTACACTCGCATCATACCGATATTCTCCTTTTACAAATCTAGCCGCTCTACGCTGATCCATTTCGAGCTCTCTAGTTAGGTCCTCCTCGAAAGGGTCCCAGACGGCGCAACAGTATTCCACGATGGGTCGTATTAGGGAAAAGTATGCGATTTCCTTCACATTCGAGGGGCATCCCCGCAGGACTCTAGAGGAAAGCCCTTGAATTCTGTTTGCCGATGCTATAACGGTTTTGATATGCTCTCTACTAGACAAATTACTACTGAGAATTACTCCTAGGTATTTGTAGTTATTGACGTATTTTAGCTTTAGTTCAGATATTTGGTAGGGGTAACGGTTGAAATTCGTGGAGCGCGTGAAGTTCATGGCTTCGCATTTCTTTATATTCAGATCGAGTTGCCAATCTTTACACCATTTCGTAATAGCCTGAAGGTCCTTTTGCAAATTCTCCTGATCGTGTGTTGTGTTGATTTCTCCATACACAAGTGTGTCATCCGCGAAGAGTCTTAACTTTACACGTTATATTATCCGCTAAATCATTTATATATATATCAAGAATAACAGAGGTCCGATTACACTTCCCTGAGGCACGCCGGAAGTCACTTTGACGACGTCTGATGCAACTCCATCGAGGACTACTCTCTGGGTTCTATCGGAAAGAAACGAGGCGATCCAATTTACAATTTTCTCGTTAATTGAATAAGCCCTTAATTTTTGCACTATTTTCACGTGAGAAACGGTGTCGAAGGCTTTCCTAAAGTCTAAAAATACTGCATCAACTCCTATTCCTTTATCCGCTGCTTTCACAATATCTTGTGGGAGTAGAGCCACGGCAATCCCTATCTTCTTTTCGTATTGTCATGTCTCGCACCCATATAATATTACATTCCACATCCAAGTGTTTACTAACCTCTTTTTAACATTTTTATTCAGCCTACTTGCCGACAGCTCTCTTCGTCTCGTAAATGCCCCCTTTCCTGTCCTGATCTCTTTCATACTTCTATCCTGTGACAGAATAATACCTAAATAAGTATAACATTCCACCTCTTCCAGTCTTTCCCCATCCACTGTAATTTTGACCTTTGATTTCCCGCTCTTGGTAAACGTCATGACTTTTAGTTTTATTCCCATTAATTTAAATCCCGAATACCTTAGCCTTTTCACTTAAACATCTGCATCTGCCTTTCCCGAATCAAAGCTAACCAGGATGCTAAGGATAGCAGTTGAGATGGTTTCCCGTCGCCTTCACCGCACGAATAACATTCGAGTTAAAGATGTTTCAAAGACGTCTTCAACTTAACCACAACATTAGTAAGGTTAAGAATTCAGTTTACTTTTGTTCGAGTCAATGCAAATATCCTTCATATTGCTTATTCTTTTATCAATACCACTCCAACTCTGATACAAATATTTATCCCAGGGGTAGGCAACCTTTTCTATATGGCGGGCCACATTCGTTGTTGTGAATGCTTTGGAGGGCCGCATTGGAAATCACGAGAGATTCGGTGTGTCGGATGGGCTTAAAGATACCAAGAGATTTTGTCGTCTCATATTAGTGACAATCAATTCTATGTACTTAACTAGCCTTAAAACTCCATCGGAAAAGGTCTTGAGAACATAATTCCACTGGTAAAATATGGAATTGACTGAGTTACATTGTACCGATCACTTTTTATCATGGTTTCACGGGTCGCATAAAGCGTACTCGGGGGCCGCATGAAGTCCGCGGGCCATAGGTTGCCGACCCCTGATTTATCCCATCCCATTATACGTTAACATAGGTAAACTTACTTATCTAATCGAGTTAACGAGCAATAGATTGGCAAAAGCATTGAATGAGGAGGAGAATTTTACCGATCGCGTCACCATCGACAAGTGAAGGCGAGCGTTCCGTTTACCATGGACTCCTCTTCACGCGCTCTCCCTCCAATCCCGCCCATCGCCTCTCTCTCTCTCTCCAATTCCTTGTCTCCCGCACCTGCGACAGCGGTTCCCTGGCACGGTTCCATGCTCGTGACCCTTATCCACAAATTAAAATGTGCGATAAGTGGAGATCGTTAGATCGGCGACGGAAAGAATGGAGGGGGAGGAGAGAGAGAGAGAGAGGAAGATGGAGAGAGAGAGAGAGAGAGAGAAAGGGAGGGAAGGGGCACACATTAAGGAGTGGATGGTAATTATATAGACGAGTGCAGGATCAAACGTAACTTCCGGTGAATTCAACAAATGTTTTTGTTACAATTCCTCATTTTATAATTTCACCGAGTGAGTCAGTGGCCGCTTTTGTGCAAACACGTGATCCTCATGGGAGCAAGAAAGAACTCACGATTCAGAGTACTTACGGCGAGCCTTTCTTCCTCGCTTACTTTTCCAGTTTTTTTTATGAGACCACTAAAAATCATAATGAAAACTTTCAGAATGTATGAGAGATCTGTGGAACGAAAAACTGAGCAAATTAACCCTCCGGAATATATTATATATATATTTTGTAACAAATAATTCCACACGCTATTCTCCAAAAATATCCATCAAGCATTTTCACCTCAATTTACGATTTATTGGTATTATTCCCATAAATAGAAGGTTTTCAAAGAAGAAGAAGCTCAAATTAAATTTTTCTAAAAAATAATGGTGACTTTTCCGAAATACGAGTGTTTGCCGTTGTATAATTTATCACAACCGTCACATAAACTCCACTGCATAAATATAAATAATAAATAAATTTTAAATATCAGTCGTTTGTTCATGACATTGTAGGGACGAATGAAAATATTTTTCGTCCGTGCTATAATGAGCAATAGACAACTATGATAGTAGGCAAATAATAAGAAAAAAACTTGTAAACTTAGCTGTTCTTAAGAAATGCTCAAGAAAAATATTGGGCGAGTGTAATGGGAAATAAAAGATAAAGAGCTCGAGTTTTTTATTTGAAAGACAAAAAGAGATGAAAAGAGAAATGATAGCAGCGGAAGAGAAGCTTAGCACGGGAGGAGAGAGAGCAGGAGACGGGAGATCGAGAGAGGCATGGGCTAACGGGGAAGGCGAAATAATAAAGACGGGAAGAAGGAGAAAATGATGGAAAATAAGTAGTGGCGAAGTAGTGGAATAAAGAAAGAGAGAGAGAGAGAGAGATATTTCGATTTCATATGCGCTCGGTAGGTGTTTACCGGTTGCATCTCTTTATTGCTTACAATTTGTTTGTATCAACAAGATTTACAAGATGTATGTTTAACAATAATTTTCTTAAAAGCTCTTTACCATATATTGCAAGAATTCCCGTTTCTTAATTATAATAAATTGCAAACACAATATATATCATATACACTTGAATCTTGTTTCTATTGCAGTTCTTTGGCTGCTTACAATTATTGGGTATTTCCGTATCATGTATATATTACACAGATTTTACTTTTCTGAACCAATATATAACACACATTCCAATTGTTGTTGCTACAGTATGAAAATGCAAAAACCAAGATATACAAGTATCTTACATGGAAATATTTTAGAAAGGTCCTTTGCGTGGTTACCATTTGTGAGATCAAAACTTTCACTAAGTTTATTGTCACAAAAGGGAAACTGTCTTCTCCGTTACATTATAAAATATCCCAAGATTTTTTTTTTTTTTTTTTATAAACCAATACCCGGGTTTCGAATAAACCTCGACTTCCGTTTAACCGTTATTGTCCAAAAACTAATCCGTTCTTTGTGCTCATGCTAAAGTGTTATATATGAAGTTTGGTAAGGATAAGACGTACTTTTTGAGTTAGAGCGCCCACAATCACATACACACACAGACATCATTCCGAAAATAGTCTAAACGTGTTTTAGGGACTTCAAAACGTGTATTTCCGTTAAAATCTCGGAGTCGATTTTTTCGTGAATACAAATCTTTCCCATTAATACGTATGGAGAAAGTAACAAGGAAATTTAGTATAGCCTCCTTGTTAACCCAATAAGATCTCGGAAACCTTTAGATCACCGCACAAAGACCACTCTTGTTCGTTATATTTATTACTTTCTGCATACGTAGTAATGGGAAAGTATTGTATTCATGAAAAAAATCGACTTCGAGATTTCAATGGAAATACATGTTTTGAGGTCCCTAGAACACGTTTAGACTATTTTCGGAATGATGTCTGTGTGTGTGTGTACGTGTGTGTATGTTATTGTGGGCGCTCTAACTCAGAAAGTACGTGCCATATCGTTACCAAACTTCATATCTAACACTCTTACATGAGCACAAAGAACGGATTAGTTTTTGGATAATAACGGATAACCGGAAGTCGAGATTTATTCGAAACCCGATTCGGTTTTTGCGATATTTCTTCGTTAAAACATCATTATTGTATATACAATTCTATACAAGTGTTATAGAGAATGTAATTTACTACAGTTTTTATTTGAAACAATTTTCTATAGGAGTTATTGTTTAGGAGTTATTTATAAATAACCGGTTTTTCGGTTTCCGTTAAATATCTCCTTAAAAACATCGTTATTGGTAATCTTCGTAAGGACCAATGTTGTAGAGAATAATATTTCTTCCAAGTTTTGTTTGAAACTAATTTTCGTAGAACCATCCATTTAGGATATATTTCGCTTTATCTTAATACCAGTATACAGCGCGAACACCATGTAGCGGTGAATTCTGTAAACATTCAAAATATACGTAATTTACGGCAACAAGGACGTGTCTTCTTTTGCGATACGAAATAATAATTTTGCCTCGTAATATTATTCATAATAATTTAAATATCTATACCCCAAATATGGAGAAAGTCATGTGTTGGCCACATCAGATTTTTTGCAATACTGTTTGTAAATTTTCATATGACTCTTTTAGGTACATTGAATGTGCGACTGGTTTGGAAGCAAATTTGTTTCCATTATGCAATAATACATCCTTTAAGCTCCTTTTTGAATAGTCAATAAAGAAACGCCAGTCCTTCGTGTCGTAGGTATCTTCTCCCAACTGCTGAGTCAAAGCAGGAATATCACAGCAGAAAACCAGTTCACCTTCCATTCTAAAATAATTCCGAAACTCGTTCTCGCGATTGCTAAACCAGTAAAAGGTTGTTCCTGGGGCTAATAGATTCTTTTCTTTTAATCTTGATCCCAATAATTCACTCTTTTCCTAGTAACACCTAAGTCCCGGACTAAATCGTTCAACTCATTTTGAGTAAATAGCTGCGGAGTTATGTCTTCGTTGTCAGATGAGAAATACACATACATATTCCTCTGCTGTAAACTCCGAGCTGGATGAGGATTCGACATCCTCCAACTCAGCCGGCGGTGTAGGAATCGGGACGTCTGGTCCATGCGGTATAGGTCTTATAGCTGATGACAGGTTGGGATATTTAATTCCCGCCTTATTACTCACGTGCTTACGCCATTGTTGCCACTTCTATAGAAGACATTGTATTTCTATTTATTCTATACGACCGCGCCAAAAGTACTTTGTGCCAGGGTGCGAGATATCTCCGTGGCGGACCCCTGGCTCACTTGCTCGCTTACCATAAATTGTTGCAACCTAATTCGTAGGCAGCAGAAGCATTAAGTCTATCCCACTTTAGGACGACAGTAGCGTTTTATTTTTTATCACATTCTATTCAACGTTCAATGCATTAACGAAATTGTATAACACCGTAAATATATAGGATTCGATAATAACCATATAATATCGAACTGTGTAAAATCTGTACGTGATAAGCCAAAACGAATGCCATTTTCGAATTCAGCGAATCAATATTTATATAAATCACATATGTTTACCAAAACAGCAAAATCTTCGCGGGCCTGTGTTATTTGCACCTTTGCGCTTTCGAGATCGATGCCACGCTCATGCCCAATGCGATATCCAGAAAATGATTAACACTGCTCTTTTTTGGCCAGGAGTGGATGCAGAATATCACCTTCGCTTCGGCTGAAGTTCCTTATTATTATAGTCGATTTAATCAGCAACTATAAACACAGGCCATCTCCACATAATCTCTCCTTTGTACCGCCGCTTTTAAGCTATGCCCTGAAGTAGTTTAAAAGAATTTGATCGTTGTCTTTTCTCTTTTGGCTAAGAGGCTATGATCCAATGCACAAAATGCGTTATGTTCCTTTAATATAAAGCTCCCATTTAATTCCAAATTCTCTTAGGAGATTATCAGACTGCCCTGGGAGAATTGCACAGCTGAAGCGGAAATTTTAACGCGAATCGTTGAACGTAAGAACGGTTTTTAACCAGTTCCCTCCCTAGAGGCCTCTGTGATATACGACTACGGTGACCATTCGTCCTTTATTTTAAAGGACAGTCCTTTTATTTTATGGCGTTGTCCTTTGGATTTTAAATAAATTCAAAAACACGTTTTTGTCCATTTTTTTAGGTGAATTAGGTGAATGCCGGACTGTCCGGCAGAGTTCTGGGCAGGTGGCACTATGTTTTTCAGTGGGTGTCCTTTATTCCCCTCCAGAAAAAATGGTCACCGTATATATGACCCATATTGTCGTCCTATTTCCACTCCTTAATCCCTTTGGGTTTCCGATCCGCTTCTGGAAAAGGAAATATTCGCCGAAAAGCTAGGAACAAATCACTACATAAATGTTAACCCGACAAGGAGACGTGTTTAGTGTTAGCAGTCGGCAGTGAATTGAAAACTCATATGTGACCAATTATTCATTACGGAAATGCATAGGCTTGTGTGCTGCGGATAGATAGTCAAGCGAAGACACCATCCTGCGGTTTGGAACAGTAATGTGTGTGCGTGTGTGTCTATTAGTGTGTGTGTGCCTGCGTGTACTTGGTACAGTTTGATGTGAATAGTAGAATGCTGGTACCAGCTTCATCCCAACGCTCCTCTTGTAAGAGAAGGGTCAATGGATAGCGACCCTCTATTGCTCTGTAGGGGATAATTTGATCAAATTTTCCCCAACGGCAGATAAATGTCTAGAAAACTTGTAGTCGTGTAAAACTAAAAAAAATATGATTAAAGAACTAGAGATTTATGGTTTATTTAGTTATTTATATACCCATTGGTTAGTGTTCTTATCCAATTCTACCACTGAATATTCTATTTAAAGATGCTCATTATTTCGTATAGATAGAAAAGGAAATAGAATGCATCGCTATTTCATTCTTTGTAAATAATCTCCACGCGGAGCATTGCATCTACCAGATTTCAAAAATACATTATGACATTTACCGATGTTTTGATCTTACAGTACTCATATATTATGATTAAACATTATTTTTCATACTAACTTAAATTCGCCAACTTTAACATATTTATCGCTATTATGATAATGCAAAGTTAAATATCGGAAAAATTTTCAGTTCTTATTATGAGTCGTGACATTATTTATTTTCAGAAGTTTAAAATATTTCAATGTTGGTAAAAAATACGCTAGGAAAAGCATCTATCATATCTTTAAGGAGTTTAAGAATAATAAAATGCAGCAAAATGTTATTACTCATTAGCCAAAAATAGATAACGTTATTTCAGACCAAAATAGATTACTCCATCAATAGCAAGTAATAACGCTTTCTAAATGTTTGAGAATTTTGATCGGTGGAATAACTCACATCACAAGTTATCATTTAAAAAAATGAATTGCGACATTTCTCCCTTCCTTTCTTGGAAATGGGATCTATCTCCAATCTTCAATATGCAAATTCGTGTACAACTAGAAGCAGACCCGTAACTAGATATTTTAGCGCCCGGGGCAAACTACTAAATATGCGCCCTATCCCTTTTCAAGAAATTATTTTCTCTGGTTTATTTATTTAATATTTGGATTTTTTGGTCCCTTGCTTAGTTACGCCCGGGGCAGATGCCCCGCCTTAGTTACGGCACTGACTAGAAGGATGTGAATATGTCGATAATTTTGAATTTAATAAAAATCCGCACCTCTAATAAAATGTGACTTTTCTTTCGTACTGTGTCAAAACTAACCATTTGTCCGCTCTTTACACTGACAACAATATTTCAGATATCGCTTTAAAAATCCCTTGAATCATCACGGAAAGTCATGGGGGGGGGAGGGGGGGAGGGGGGAGGGGAAACGCTACGGATAGAAATAAAAGAAGCGACCTTTTAAAATATTCCAAAATATACGTAAGAAGAGACAAACATTTATCGCTACGGATATGCACGCACATCTCTCTTGAATTTTTTTTCACTTTAATTGGACGCGTAATCAGGCAAACGAGTGGAAGGAGGCGATAAAACGTTGTTTTTGTTAAGATGCGTGCGATGGCGTAACCTTAACAAAAGAATAGAGCAAAATGAATAAAGCGGGCTCGCGAATCCATTGCCATGGAAATAATGAAGATGAAAACGACGAGTGAGCGTTGAGACGGAGGGAAAGAGGGCGAAAAAAAGAGAAAGATGAATAAGGCGTTTGAGAGAGCGTCCGCCGAGTGCACAAAGAGAGAAGGTTGGTGGGGGGGGAGGTGTGGGGGAGGAAGGGGAAGGGGGAGGGGGAGAGAAGGGGAGATATAGGGAGGGAGGAGAGGGAAATGAGACAGAAGTAAAGGCTGCCGACTTTGGGTGTGAAAGTAATGCCCGGCATTAGCCAAGGCGCTGCCTTTCGGAGGAGGAACTGCGCGCGTGAAACGAACGGGTTTTTAGCCTCTTCTCCTCCATCTCCTCCTCCTACTCTCCACTTCCTACTCTCCCTCTGGTTTCCGGGCCGTAAAACTCTCGGAGGTGGAAACTCTCGCTTCGGATGGAAAGGTGATATTAAGTTGTTCGTAAAAAATAGCCTTGTTTGCAAATCAAGTGTGTTGCGTGAGAGAAAAGAAAGAGAGAGAGAAAAGTGGCAGTAAAAGTGGAAGAATAGGATGTGGAAGAATAGGATGGGAATGAAAGTTGGGTGGTAAAGAGGGAGGAAGAAATCTGGAGAGGAGGGAGAGAAAGATAAAAGAGGAAATGGCATGGGGAGTGAAGGAGAGAAGGATGAGAGAGAGAGAGAGAAAGGGCTAAGTGAAGGGTTTTGGGAATTGGGAGGGGGTGAAGAGAGGGGAGGAGAGGTTTTTAGCATAAGAAGGAGGTAAGAGGAAGAGGGTGGTAGGGATGATGAGTTGCCGGATTACGCTAAAAGAGGTTCGAGAAGGGGAAAATTATGAAAATTCATGGAATCTTAAAGATAAGGAAGAAATGGGGAAACTTTTTCTGCATTATAAATTTACGCTGCGTAGGAAGTGGCCCACTGAAGCCTGCGCATGTAAAGAAACTTTATTTCATTTTTTTATCTCCCGATAATTGGGTTTGGGTTGGTGTTGCTCCTCTTTCTTCCTTTGTTTTGGGGTAATTTGAATTTGAATTTTAAGTATATTTTTCGTTACCTTAATGCAAAGGATGGCAAAAGAAAATGCTTTCTCACTCGTTCCAGATCCAAAATTTACTCTTTTAATGTAATATAGAAGGCTATGAAGGAACAAAATGTTGAAATTATATTTTGGTTTGCCATTTAAAAGAATGGGAATGCATCTGTTATGATACTTGAGTTTGCATCATTAGTTGAAAACAATTGAGGATCGCATTGTAAAAGAATTCATTGAAATTGCTTTTTATACTATGTTCATAATTTTCGCAAAACATCAGCATGTTTGTGTAAGGATATGGCGACAGACGAATAAAATGAAACCTTAGTATCTAATTTTGATTTGAACAATTAATAGAAAAATCTGACGGAGGCATATTTTATTTTTCACTAGAACCATGCATCCTTTGAGAATTTAAAATATCACCAACAATATTACTTATATATACATATCATCAAATGCTGCTACTTATATACACCCGCCACGTGCATCAATACGGCCCAGGTTTTAATAAAATTATCCAATAAAACTTCTTCAAGTTTTCATTATAATAAACATACCTTAAGATTCGATAATCTACTCTTAGATTACCTTAAATTTTTGGAATAGAAAATTCGTTTATAACATATTTATAATCGAGTAGTTACACATGAAAAATTGTACATAATTTGTTTTTTTTACAATAAACGACTCACATAAAAATTGAATCGCGTTAGCGGCGAAAATAGCATTTTCAGTTAAACCGCTGTTACTGATGATTTTTGACAGGCTTATATAATAGATAATAACACCTATTCGTTGTAGTTATATACTCCATGCTTGCTTAATTTATTCTACCAGCTAATAAAACTACAGTTAAATGCTGCGGAGGGGAGGATATTGTGCAAGTTACATATTTGGACATGTATTACTAGTAATTTGACGTTTTTCAGAGTATGTATACTGTAGCAAAGTAAATTAACTAAAATGAGAACTTTTAAAGAAATAAATTTAAGAAAATTTACAATTTTTTATTTCAATTTTTCAAATATTATTTTATTGCCATTCAATATTTTTATCGTGATATTCTATTGAACAATAATTTAATTAGGTTGATTTTCGCCTTACTAGTATCCCGTAAAATGAAAATTTTTCTCATAGCGAGTTTAAAATACGTATTATTTAAGTTTTATCCTTTTCGTTTTCTCTGTTTCGCCAAAATATATTGGTTGCGTGACTTAATCACTTGTATTTACGTTACATAGCTTGCAATGGTTAAGAGCATGGCTCTAATAAAGCGTCTAACAAAATTTAAAACCAAAGATCTCGTTGCATAAAAGATCACAGTAATTATTATTTTTCCAATTTTTTATTTTATAATCTAGTTTACGACGAATTTCTTCGGTTAAACAGCAGTTTTAAATAAAAAAGTTATTCTCCCGTTCCGAGTTTTGGTAACATAGTTTCGGGAATGGATCTCTAAAGATCGCCAGCGAGTAGTACGACTCAAATGTCACTTTCGCGAAGAGGGATTGGTAATTCAGAAGCGTAAGGAGGAGGGAAGATGGGGAGTGTGAGAGCGAAGGGGCGGAACGAGAGTGAGAGGCAGAGGAGAAGTGGAGCGGAGGCGGGGGAGGAGGAGTCGGGGGTGGGAAGGAGGCGGCGGCGGTGTGGGAATAGGGTGCGTCCGGGAATACATGGCGATAAAGGGCTCCACGGTCTCAGAGGGACGAAGTGAATGAGGCGAAAAGGCGCGATGCATTGGGCTATGAGAGCGAGCAAAGAGGGGAGGGAGGTTTGCGGGGGTTAAGAGGGAAGGAGAGAACTCGATTTACAGCGGAGGAGAGGGACGAGGGAGGGGCATTCCCCGCGGAAGTGAACCGTGTCGAGCTTCAGACTCCGAGTTCGCGTGAAAAGGTTACAAGTCTTGGCTCGGAGCGTAATAATATACAGTGTGTGTGTGTGTGAGGCATGGCTTTGGGGGATGAAAGGAACGGGGGAGGCGCGAAGAAACGGAATGAGAATGGAAAAAGGGGAGGCGGAGGAGGGGTCAGCCTAGATGGAGTGTAGAGCGCCTTTGGGGCTGACACCTCGTGAAAATGGGATTAAAAAAATTGTGACTGCATCCGCGTGGGGGGAGGGATGAATAAAAAGGTTGTGCCGTTTGAGGTGGTAGCTGGAGTTTGATGGGGGCCATTTGTGCGCGGCGTCGGAATGGATTTGTCTCCGCGAGAAAGAGTGTGCGCTCTCTAGAGCAGTGTTTCTCGACCGGTGGGAAAGCCGTCTAGTAGGTGGGACCAGAGCCGCCGGCTGAAGGCATTTTCACATCCCAATCGATTACGCTTTCTGGCACATTCTCCTTTATATAGTTAACAGTCTCAGGAGAGACTTGATGGAATTTCTTCATATTGTCGAAATAAAAAAAGATTTACTTCGTAATTCCACATAAATTAATTTTTTAAATAAAAGAATAAATACATTTTTGTGGAATTACCGAGTAAAACGTTTTTATTTCGACCTTCTCCTTTGTGTCTATCAATTATTAACGTGCTACTTATATGCTTATAAACGTAGAAATACATTTATTAGAAAAAGTGAGGTTTTTCTTTATACCATGTTGGGAGCAGGGTTTATTGAAGAGGGAAAAGGTTGAGAACCACTGCTCTAGAGCGAAACGCCTGTGGAAAGAAGCGCGCTGACGGTCTTTTGCATTTTGCAGTCTCCTGACAGCAGGCAGCTTATGCATTAATTCCAAAGCTCACGAGAAAGTGAGACTAAGGAACTAAAAGGCAGGTGCAGAATGAATAAATACAGAAAATATGAGAGTAATGGAAAAAAGACACGAAAGAAATTACGCCATGATATTCCTTAATATTTTTGTTTAATCATTCAAACACATTGAAATTATCATCCTTCTTCTATCATTCCTACATTTATTCACGGATTATTTATTTAGCTGAGTGCAGTTGCCAAGCAACGGGGGCGGCCGATTTATCCTTTGACACAGTATTTTTTAACAGTAATGCGGATTGTACTATAATATGCCGTATATTCTTACATATTAATTGACTACGGAAATTTATCAAACCATTAGGAGTTTTAAAAATTTTTTGTAAAGAACGCCTAAAAAGGGCGGCAAATGAGATACTTGCACACAGACTCATAAATGAACTTAAAGCACTGTGAACGGCAATCTCACAAAGTCTGAGAAATCAATGCACATTATTATTTTCCTACCTATCACAATTTGAACACGAGAGTGGGTATGGCTTCGTCGACCAATCATCTCTTACTAATTTCCTGATATCCAAAATCGAATTATTTTTTCAAGCTTAATCTCCAAAAATACACGAGGAAACGCAATAAAAAAACTAGGATAAAAGAACCTGTATTAAAATAATTTATTTGAGAGTGGAAGTGAAATACAACCTAAATAAAATGCTAGTATAACATACGATTTTACGTAAAAACAGCGACATTTTACAATCAAGGGCTAGAGACCAATGAAATTGGATAACTGATCCGGAAACATGCAAACTCATAGCCATTAACATGGAACATTTTGGAAGTGGCCAAACGTATAAGGAGTGCATTTAGGGCGAAATGTGAAAATCTAAAGATAAATCACCCTCTTTTTCCGCCTTTTTAGCTTATTTAGATCTTCAATCTTCATATTGCAGCAACAGATGTGGGACGTAGAAATAAAATTCTAAATTAGTGTAACGCTTGCGAGCCAAGCGGAGAAGAAAAGGAGATCATGATGATGATTAGAGGAAGAGGCCGGAAAAGGAGCGATTGGACGAAAAGACGAACCGGAGAAGACAAAATGGTTAGGAAAGAGAAGATCGGCTCTAATACGTCATAATCAATCGAACAGATGACAAGTTTTGTGAGAAGACGTTAAGTGGATACCCCAATAAAAACGAGAGATTGGGATATTCATGGAACCAGTCGAGGAAATAGGAAGGTTCGGGAGATTTATAAAGATAGACAAAGAAAATTAATGAGGTAACAGTTTACTTTGAAATCTCAAGTTTGAATCATATTTGAAATACACGGCCGCAGATTAAGTACATATAACACCTCCCGTGCAATACTCAAGAGCGTGAATCGTTATACTGACGAATATGGAGCTTCTTTTTACATAGACACGGTTCGTAAAGCAAGTCATCGATCCCGCAGGACAGATAAACAAAAATATTATGGAAGGGTACGTGAAATTTACGTTTCATCATGTTGCAACTCTGAAAACTAAAATTCATAGGCTTAAAAGATAATAAATGCATTTACACGTTTCTGAGACTTTTAAATCTTATACTCCAATTTCGGCCATATATTCTTTCTCGAAAGTTCT
Source organism: Uropetala carovei (assembly GCA_036926305.1). Lineage (NCBI taxonomy): Eukaryota > Metazoa > Arthropoda > Insecta > Odonata > Petaluridae > Uropetala > Uropetala carovei. Next base: position 7,037,576 of record JAXCHB010000123.1, read on the forward strand.
TGAAACAAAAAAAGAACCACTTTTAGTATAATGATGATACATTAAGACGCTAATGTCAGAATAATTAATAGCTGTAGTTTGTAAACATTTTTTACTTTCCTCCGATTATACTTTAAGGCTGATAATATTCTATTCAACACTTGTCTCATGATAGAATCTTGCTATTTCGTGTACATTCTCGTTTATGTCGCAAAATCAGGACTAAGGCCATTTATTATGTTGGCGATCAGTGGAATGAGTATTTCCATCCCATTTTTCTTCTCTATCTCTCTCACAGAACATTGCCTCACTTCGATCCCAGGTTAATCGAAAAGGTATGGCGCCCACCTCTCCCCCATCCTCTCCCACCCCCATCGACTAGCCATTCATTTAAGTATCCCCGCGACCTCCATTCCCCTCTCTCTCTCTATCTCCAACTCCTCTTTCTCTCACCTCCCTCACTTCCTTCCCTACTCCCTCTTCCATCTCCTCACCTATCATCTTATGTTTTCTCCACCTTTCTTTCCGCTCTCTCCCTCTCCTCCATCCTCCTCTTCCACCAACACTATTAATCCTCCTCCCTTTCCCTCCTACTTCGTCTACCTCCTTATTCTTCCTCTGCTTCTCTCTCTCCCTACACTTTTACCCGCACCTCTTCTTTCTCTTCTTTTCTCTCTCTCACAATACCTCGTTTCCAACTTCCTTCCCGCCCTCCTCTTTTTATTATTGTTTTCTTCCCTCCCCTCTTCCATGTCCTCTCTCTCTCTTTCTCTTCATCTCCGTTTCCTCCTCTCTCTCTACCATCACGTCACCTTCTCCTCTCCCCATTTCGTTCCGCTCGGAGGTAAACCGGTTACGACCGGAAGCATTCCGGGAGCATAAGGAATGGAACTCACCAGAATGAAAGAGAGCGCAGCTCATTCCCACCCCTGTCTCATATTCGCGCTAACCGTCTCAAAAGGAGCATAACGCCCCCGCTCTCATTGCCCCTCCCAAGACAAGCAAAACTTCATACATTTGTCTCCTCCACCCTCCTCCATTTCCCCTTCCTCCTCTCCCTCCCGCTCCTCCATTCTCCCTTCCCCCTCTTCCATTCTCACTTCCTCCTCTCCTTCCCCGTCCCCCGTCCTCCATTCTTCCTCCCCCACTCCTTCATTCTCCCTTCCCCCTCCTCCCCCCCGCTTCTCCACTCTCCCTTCTTCCTCCTCCCTTCTTCCTCCTCCATTCTCCCTTCCTCCTCCTCCCTCCCTGTCCTCCGTTCTCCCTTCCTCCTCCTCCCTCCCTGTCCTCCGTTCTTCCTTCCCCCTCCTCCATTCATCATTCCTCCTCTCCTCACCCTCCCTTCTTCCTCCCCCACTCCTTCATTTTCCCTTCCCCGTCCCCCGTCCTCCATTCTTCCTCCCACCTCCTCCATTCTCCCTTCTTCCTCCTCCATTCTCCCTTCCCCTCCTCCCCCCCGCTTCTCCATTCTCCCTTCTTCCTCCTCCCTTCCTCCTCCATTCTCCCTTCCTCCTCCTCCCTCCCGCTCCTCCATTCTCCCTTCCCCCTCCTCCATTCATCATTCCTCCTCTCCTCACCCTCCTCCATTCTCCCTCCCTCTTCTTCCTCCCGCTCTGTGCTTTTCTCCACGTTCACGATTAGGATGGCGGGACATAATTTGCAGTAGCCGAGTTCAAACCGCTTGCTTCCGAATTCTCACACGCAACCAAGCGGACGCTTGTTACAGGAATATAAAAGAACGTTTTCAGGAATACGAAGTTCTTAGAAATTTTGATGCGCTTCTCAAGTTATTGACCCGTATAGCGGAAAGTTCTCGTTTTTATCCTGCCGCGTTAAAGACGATGTACACAATGGAATCGTGTGTGCGCACATAAAAATGTATTTAATCTGTCCCATGTAAAACAAGAGGAAACAATTTTTCCCAGAGGGCAAATATGTCTCCTCGGACTATTACTTGTTTTTATCTTAAATGACCAACAAAAATATAATAAAAATTTATCTAATTTTATACTTGTAAAATGTATAAATTATTTATTCTTAATTCACTTGCCAGAAACAAAATCGGGAAAAATATTTTAATTATCGGAATCAGCAAAAGAATATTTTTGGCTAATATTTTCTTTTCAATCTGAGAAGCTTCGGTAAAAAATAGAAAAATTCAGTTTGTTTATTCCTACGAAGCAGTGTTTCTCCACCTTTTTTGTGTCACGGGACCATTAAGAGCCTTTTCAGAATTTGGCGGCACACCCCTCCCGCCATCAGTAGTAATTATTGTATTTTAGGTAATAAATCAATTATTTATAATTATTTATTCTACCAGTACTTAAAATCTACGGGTTCTAATGCCTAACTTTACATATTTTCACGGTGAATATAATACATTTGCTTTGATACACTGTTAAACTTAATAGAACGAAGGCAAAAAGGAATTTTCACAGCAGAAAACCTCGCATCACCCCAGTTGAAAAACACTGCTATAGAGTTTTAACTAGACATTTAAATGTTAATCTATATCTACTTTTTAATTATGTATCTTTAAAAGTTTACACTATCTATATAGGTTTATCTTACACAGGAATAGGTAAATAAGGAGGCGATGTTCAGTTGGAATAATACCTGTTAGTTTGGGTTAATATAAAATGGAATGAACGTAGTAATTGTTGGAAAATTAGGAGACCTAAATTATATGTATGTAGGTAAATACTAGCGTAAGTGCCCGTTGAATTTCAACGGATTTAGTGAATCTAAAACTTCGACCGTGTAACATGTAAATATCGCAGTAATAAAATAGTACACAGCTTTAACCGTCGAATAAAACAAAACCAATGAAAACCGCATTTACTTATTTAGACGAATGAAGGAAGAAAATCTTGCACTGGAAAAATCGAAAATTACCTGTAAAATTATGAAAAAATACGTAATTATTGAATTAAGCTCACCCTCACTCCAAATTTTGCGCGTCCTGATTGATCCTGAGAGTCCTCTGTGCCTTGCCACGTAAGTACCGCCTTTACGGTGAATTGGAGTTAATATTTCCAATTTTATTCATCTTGTCTTCACCGTGTTTCTCGAGTTCTTTATTTTATTTAATGTAATTTGTGTACATATATTCGAGTGTCCGAACCCCGAGCCTCCGAGGGAATCGTCTCCCTCATTCTCGAAAGATCTGGACTCTAGAATGGACGGAATGTTCTAGAACAGTGATTGGGAATCTTCTCGAGCCCGCGTGCAAAAATTAATAAAATAAAAAATTAATTTATGGCTCGCGTGCCAGCCATAAGCTTGACAACAGGAGGGGACGGAGGGCACCATCAGTATTTTCCTAGCTAGATATCGGAAAATATGCATTTCTTTTGAGTTATTTGTTTTACAATGAAAGGATTTATAATAGCGTTTCATGTGGTTTAAAATGTTTTAAGTCCTTTGGCATTCACATAGTATTATAATATTTCTGCCCCGACCATAACCCCTATTTTTCAACATTCTATCATTCTTTTTAATCACCCCATTTTTTCAACCCACCAATCTTGAAAACTCCTTTCACTTTCTTCTCCTGAAAGTTTTGCTTCTTAATTTTAGATTACGCCATTATACAAGGGAAGAATTAAAGGAAATAGAACAGTAGTTAATCAAAACCAAAATCAATCAGTAAGAACACCATTAGGTTCTCTACTCCGATCACTATATACTTTGACTTCACGCACTAATCAGCCACGCTGTACTGGCACATAACGTTGAAAAACTCACCCGTCGCCTTTGAGAAGAAATAGGATACTTTAGATAACAGTTTGAATTTTAATTTTTCAATTTACATGATGACTGTTAGGATACTAGTCTAGAAATTTTGCTTTCTTTTTAGAGTTAATTGTAAAGAAAATTGCTCCTCTCGGACTGTGTGCGGGTAACTTAAATATATTTTCTTTTGGTTTATAAAATTTTTTTGTATTTATTTTTATTTTTTGTTATATATATGTATATCTATAAATTTTTCCTCAGATTCTTTGTTAAAATGCCTAAAAGTCAGAGTAGTCGGGTCTACGAGTTTTTCTGCCTTGATAAGGAGAAGGGAATGTACAAATGTGTTCTGGAGAACGATAATGGTGAAGCATGTGGCACTGTGGTGAAAGCTGCTGCAAGATGGAATGTATGTGGGAATCTGAAGCGTCACTGGTCAAGATATCGGATGAGCAGAGGTCTTTTGCAGCAAAGAAGCAGAAAGTGGAGAAACAGAAGCAGACTTCCCTTGTGTCTCACTCCAAACCCATGTCGGTGACAGTAAACATGACAAAAGAGACTTTCAAAATGGGGCTTGCACAGATGGTCATGTCTGGTGTGGCGCTGCGTGTATTTGAAAGTCGTGGCTTTGTAACATTAAACGGTGAAATGGCTCGTAAGCTTGGAGTAAGCCTTTCACGTGACTCTGTCCGTGGTTATATCCTGGAAAAGGCTAAGAGTGTAGAGGAGAAACTTAAAGCCGTTTAGATAAAAACCGACGCTGCTACACGTCAATTGCGAAACTTCCTCAGCGTCAATGTCCAATACTATGACGAAATTGAGGGAAGAGGCATAGTTTTAACTTTAACTGTTGTTAATACAGAAAGGGATCATATTTTAAGAATAATATAGTTTTGGTGTATAAATTTTATCAAAATAAAAGTGTAAAATTGTTTTTATTTTCCTTTTTTAATGTTTATAAATAGCGTGTATCATGGGCACAATAACCAAACTCGAACTCAATAAAATAATTGAACTCGAACTTGAACTCGAAAATATTCCAACTGAGTTCGCACCCCTGATTAAAATCAACGAATATTTGCTTGCCATTATACAAATCAAAATCGCACAAAGAAATTGAAAAACAATATTACGTTAAATATAAATGCATTGGACTCAAAACTTCGGCGACAATGGGAGTTGTCAAGGGAGTTTATAATTGGTATTGTAGTAAACCTGATAAAATCACCTATTTTTCTGATTCTAAACGCATCTTTACGCTAATTCGATCAGGATTTGGATTGTCTTCAACAAAAAGAAACTTCGTTCTTTCCTTCATAGAACCATCTAAGTCTCAGGTTAGTACAATGTATCCAAGTAATTTTAAAATTCAAATGAAAAATAAGCTGCACTCATCCCTATGTTATTCAAATAGACAAAATGAAAAAAGTAAATATTTTTTGAAATCATAAATTTTAATCAAATCGGTTTAAAAACCTTACTACACCATTGAACTCTTTATTCCGGTTAAAATGACACCTTACTTTTTTTTCCTACGTGTTGTAGTTGCTGAGTTATAAAAAACACACATACAAACAAGCAACCTCTCATGGGATATGCACATACGAAATATATGCGGGAAGGCTAAACAGAAACTAGGATTCATCAAACGCATAGTAGGTAAAAGTGACGAAAAAGTCGAAGAGACATGTTACTTCTCGTTAGTAAGACCGCTATTAGAGTACGCGTCGAGCATATGGGATCCGTACGTGAAAGGATCAATCTCAGAGCTAGAAAGAGTGCAGCGAAAAGCCGCTAGATTCGTCAAAAATTGTTACGATAGAAACAAAAGTGTTACAGGCTTGATACAGGACTTAGGATGGGAATAACTAACTGAGCGCCGATCACGCTCTAGGTTAAAATTTCTTGAAAGATTTAGAACGCATATATTCTCCAGCGATGTCGAAGAAATAATAAGAGCGCCAACTTATATTGGTAGAACGGACCATCCTCGTAAAATAAGAGAGATAGCCAGTAGGACTGAGAGGTACAAAGGCTCGTTTTTCCCTAGAACGATAGCTGAGCAGAACAGAAGTTACGAAAAGAAATCAACCGACGTAGAGTGCTATTGCACTCCCTGCCACACACCATTACGGTGGCTTGCAGGATGAACTGTAGATATAGATATAGATAAACACTTTACTTATAGATATCTATAGATATGGGTATGTTAATAACAATATATAAATGATGCCATATACTTAACATTAGAACACTGAAATACTATTGAAGAATAAAAAATTAATAAATAGGTGATTAGAAAGAGAAAATTTCATAGTAAGTTCCATAGGAGAGAAAAGGCATATTGGCTTTATTTGCAACAAAAGCGTTGATGCTTTGCAATGATAGGGACTAAAATAAAATGCTTCGTTTTTATAACCTCACACGCACGCACGCACGCACACACACACACACACATATATATAGAGAGAGAGAGAGGGAGGGATGGAGAGGGAGAGAGAGAGGGAGAGAGCGAGAGAAACATTAATCTTCTGTCTGACAGGGTACATATTAAGTTGCAGCAGTCTATTAAAAATAAATATATCTCAGATGTGAATCGAGATGGGAATAATATTTAATATATGACTTTCTTTATGTTCGAAGTAAGCTGCTATTTCATTTCTAATCGTACGCTCCAGTAGGAATGTGTTTAATGCAATCTCTTTTTCATTCATCTGCCCCACAGATGAAGCAATCGTAATGATGATTTCAACTAAATATAAGTACACTCTTATTTTTCCCGAGTATTTTCTTTTTAAATTCCACCAATTGTTTGAGCTGGAAGACTAACGGAACATACTCTGGTTTCACTCAATTCTAATACCTTGGTCAGTTTAATGTCTTTAGCAGTTTTATTCCAGAATCTCTGATAATGGTATGTCAGACCAGCCAATGATGTTGAGGGTCAATGAATAGACTCTTTTGAAGCTTATCATGCGTATAAAAAGGAGAATAAACGGTAGTAGCCACTGTAGTTCGCCGATCTAAATAACAGCAAGCGGAATTTGGGCAGCGGAACAAGTCTACGAGCTTCAAGGTCCGGAGGCATGGCAATCTCTCATAAATATTCCTTTCTTTAATTAAAAATGCAAATACTGTTAGGAGCGGAAATCTTTCACCAAAATCTATAACAAGTTCCAAAGCAATAAATTCTGTCACGTCGAAACTTCTTTCGCGCGTGTATTTTTTAATTTGATCATTTCTAACTTGGCGCACTTTATAGTCAATGCTTGCGATGCGTGCATCTGATAGCATAATTTAGACAGGTCCATATAATATGGTATTTGCAACTCATTCGATGACTCATGGAAGACGAGATATTTAAGTATGTCCCGATTGATTTTTTACGCTTTATCTACTAAGAGGCAACAAATTGATTTTATGTATGTTTGTTTGACAATGTTCTCGTATTTTTGCAATAAAAAAATTTCAGACCTCACCTGTCTATTAGTTAAACAGTTTAGAAAAGGGGTCGGTAACCTTTTCCAAATAACAGGCCACATTTTCAGTTGCGAGAGCTTCAGTGGTCCACATTAAAGTTTCGTAGGAAACTATATGTATAATACTACGGAATCGTATAAGAGAAAATCTAACATAAACATGCTTTGATGTTATAAATTCCAATGACTACAGTTTATAACGCCAATTGCAATTAAAAACATGTTATTATGTGTTAAATTTCTCCTACTGGAATGTTCATCTTAATTTCTTGGGTCGAATAATAAGCTGTTAATTTTCTGGATTAGAAGATACTTTTCCATACAGTGAGTTAGTGCTGGAGAAAACATAAAAGTAGACTCAAATTCTTTCGCACGCTAATTTTTATTAGTATAGTAGTAGTAGCGATCTTGATCAGTATCACGAATTCGTCTCATTATCATTGCCACTGCAATACATTTTCTCTTTTTCCCCTATCGTTGGATTAATATTGCCCTCTGCCGTTTCCATTCATGTAGGTATAGTATGTCTTCAGCGAAGTTAAAAGTATAGCAAGTAAAGTAAATTTTACTCTGTGAGCTCTGACAAATAGGTCTCTTTCTTTGACAATTTCATGGAATATTTTCGAAAAACATGTTTTCAGGTTCTACAGCATGGGAAATGCCATTATATGTCTTAATGAGACAAATCATCAAAATTTACCCTCCGTTTAATCGCTATGGAGGAAAGTTCAAGTTTACGAGTTGAAATTAGATTGGCTGATGATTGAAAAGGGAAACCGTCTGTCCTAGGTTTGAATGATGAGATTTAGTTTCCCCGAAAATTGGTATATCTCGCAGATCTCATCAAATTCCAAAGGAAAAGATAATATAAATATTGCCGAAATGAATGTTTTTTTATGCGTTAAGAAATGTGATTAAAATAAACGAATGTATGGACAGAGAAAAAAGATATGAAAACAGTCGAATGTGATATTTTTTAAAAAATGAGATAATAAGAGGTATTTGTGGAAAGGAGAATAAAACCGGAACATAAAAAACGCGTAAAAGAGAGAAGAGTATTAATTGGACAAGGTTCAAAAGGATCAGAAATACCTGGCGGAACTTATTACTTGAGTATCGTTTGAATTGGTTGGCGAATTTACTTACGGTTATCTTTTAGCCATATTTACGGAGAAATGGATATTTTTCCCTAATTTGGAATGTACGTGTTCTTGCAATTAAAGAGCTTTTCCACGAGTTACAGCGATCCGAATAGAGTAAATCCCATTATTAGGTATATTCCAGATGCAATCCTTTGTTAAATTTCACGATTAGGATCAATGTATGGCCACAATACTTTTCTCAATTCCTCATGAATTGGGCACGATAATAAATTAACAGACTTACTCTAGCGCTCGTGAACTTTTTCGTGTCCTTGTACTTAACAATAAACTAAGTTTAATCTCAATGGATGGAAGAGAAAAACATTTAGATGGTAAAGCTATCGAATGTGTAAGTCATTAAATTGAACATTATAATTTAAAATTCGCTCGAACAATTAACTGATGAAAAAATGACAGCGCCACCATGCATTAAACGAGTCTCAAAGTTCTTAATTTGTCACTTCGATGAAATACAACAAAACAATATTATACCCGTTTCTCACCCATTCGTGATATTTAGGAAGTGGTTGCAGTAGTTAATTTCCCGCATTGTTTAAGAGCGTGCCTGTGTGGAACACCGGTGCGAAGCTGTTTATCTCTTTCAGCGTCTGGCGGTGGTGAAAGGCCACGGTCGCCATTAAAATAAAATGAGGGCACATCCTTTAAAGATGTTACGATATAGCAGGAATGCCATTTCTCTCGTTTTCATTTTAAAAATCCATTTCAGCGACCAAAAGGCAGAATACGTTTTCAGCGGTCAAAGACTGAAATCGTAAAATTCAAATGTGCTAAATAATAGAAGGAGCAGACAAAAATATACGCAAGCTAATACCATATCTTAGTTTTTCAATAAAAAATGATAAACTCACCAGAAATTAGTTGCTAACTTTTTGCCTTAAACATACGAAAATATCAACATTTTTACGGAAGTTCCTCAGTAATGAACAAAATCTATGGTATACTAAAATGTATATTTTACAGCCATATAATATGATAATGAACACCGACTAGAGACTTCTAAAACGTGGTGAATTCGACGAATTTTCAGTTAATGGGAAACTCGTATCAAGGAACAGGCGGAGTGAGGCCAAAATCCAGCAGAAATAAGCAGTGTTATCTAAATAACAATCGAAAATTTAAAATTTAAACAATAATTTTAAATAACCTACCACTTAGACAAGTTAAAACAACCAAACCTGATAACTACATCAATAACAACGTCAGAAATTTTTTCAACTCCTTGCTCTTAACTTTTTCTAAACTTCACGGCCAACATCAAAATTTTTTTTAACGATGCCTTCCTCGCAAAGCCAAAGGCTTGTCTGCAGGTAGGGGAAAAACCCCAAGACGAATCACAACATCCATACCCGAAGCGGGATTCGAACGCGCGACCTTTGGGTTACAAGGCAGGCGCACTGCCTACCAGTCTAACCCGTCCGGTGTCGTTTTATTGATACGCTATGTTAAATCCCTATTCGTTAGAAAATTAATAATTTTCACTAACCGTATCTAAGTTAGATATTCTTGCTGCAAAAATGATAAGGTATCATTTTAAATGTTCAAACAATTGTTTCATTCTTTAGTAGATATGTCGGGTATAGTGCTCTTTTAAACATGTAGGAAGCGTTCAATATTTACGTATTATGCTGAAGTACTTATATCATCCTCCAGTTCTAATGTGAATCATAAAATGATGAATCAGGTCTTCTTATAAATGTAAATAAAAAATCTGATGTGGCCAACACATGACTTTCTCCATATTTGGGGTATAGATATTTAAATTATTATGAATAGCATTATGAGGCAAAATTATTATTTCGTATCGTAAAAGAATACAGTCTTCCTAATTGCCGAAAATTAGGTATATTTTGAATATGTTTACAGAATTCACCGCTACATGGTGGCGGCGCTGTATACTTGAAATTTACGAATAAGCAAAATAACTCCGAAAAGGATGGTTCTACGAAAATTTGTTTCAAACAAAACTTGGAAGAAATATTATTCTCTACAACTTTGGTCCTCACGAAAATGACCAATTACGACGTTTTTAAGGAGATATTTGAAACCGATTATTTATAAATAATTCCTAAAAATTAACTGCTATGGAAAATTGTTTCAAATGAAAGTTGTAGGAAATTACATTCTCTATAAACTTTGTATAGAATTGTATATACAATAATGATGTTTTAACGGAGAAATATCGCAAAAACAGAATCGGGTTTCGAATAAACCTCGACTTCCGGTTAACCAGTATTGTCCAAAAACTAATCAGTTCTTTGTGCCCATACCAAAGTGTTATTCCGAAAATAGTCTAAACGTGTTCTAGGGACCTCAAAACGTGTATTTCCGTTGAAATCTCGAAGTCGATTTTTTTTGTGATCACAATACTTTCCCATTACTACGTATGGAGAAAGTAAAAACATAGATGAGACATCAAAAACTTCCTTAATATTAAAACAATGAATATTAAAATAATTGCTTAAGTTATAAAAAATATATAAAAGTACGGGCTTCTCTAATTTCGTCGATGCTAAGCTGATTTTTCAAATGATAAGCAGGATATGTTGGATGCAGTCCAAGTATTAAATTTTTCCATAAAATTTCTATAATACTTATAATGAAATCATATACTTAAATGAAATCTTCATTAGTAATTCATTAGCCAAATGATAATATTTTGCGTAAATTTTGCCTTTTAGCTATCTCATTTCTCCAATTTCATGTTTCAGGTAATTACTGCAGTTTAGTTACATGTATTTTAATGACGTATTTATTTATTTTACTTAAAGCATTAAAATTATTATCAATCACTACTCATTCATTTATATATCTCTTACATCGAATATATATATATATATATATATGCGAGACTATTTTAGTACATTTATTTAATTAACGGTATGATTAACCCAATGCAACCCTCTCATAGAAAAATAACTAAAGAATAGCTAATATTACAGAGCAAGAACAAAAAATAGATCTTTATAAAAGGTAGAGAATATAACAAATAGGAGAAGATAAGCCGCGATGTAAACATAAATTTAGACATCTCCGTGTACACTGTCATGTGCTCACGTGACTTTCTCGCGTTTCCTCGGCAAAGTGTGACGTGGCAATACTTCTTCATTTAAATTACAGAATGCTAGTCCCCTCGTTCATTGCTTGTTTTATTGAAATGTTTTTATCAGCGATCTTTCCATCGAATAACCGTTTTTTCTTCAACCTCCTCCCTTCACAGCCGTATTCAGCAGATCGGCGCGAATTCTCAGGCCCGGTTGATAAATGTGGATTTGAACGCGTCGAGCATGACTGTGTGTAGGCAAGGGGCGGAGATGGGGGCGAACTCACGGGCGGGCAGGAGGTAATTTTTTCGGATGCTTATCCTCATAGAATTAAGAGAAAGGAAGAGAGTGGGGAGGTGTGGAACGGGTACCCGTTAGACGAGTGTGACCGAGATCGCTATCTTGGCCTAATTACTCGAGAGAGGGGAAGAGGGAGGGGGAGGAGAGAGAGAGAGAGCAGAGAGAGAAAAGAAGAGGATGGTATGAGGAGGGAGAAGCGAGATCTGAGGTGGGGCTGAGGCATGATAAAGGTCGTATTAAGAAATTTGGGTGACCGGAAAAATGTTTTCGGATCTTAATCAGCTAGAAAACCATGCAGGTTTCGACGACATGTAATTTGTCCGTGAAAAAAGTGTTTTATAATAGGAAAATTTTAAGTCTTCTTTGTCCGTTTCTAATAATCGTACGAATCACGGCAGGTTGAGCTTAAATTTAACAAATTATTATTTTACGTGCTGGAGATCGCTTACTTCGTAAGATCTGATGCATGAAGTTTATCTTGTTTCGGTCTTTGGGGAAAGTTCAAAAATGCATTTTTGCTTTAGTTATTACTTCTTGAGGGCTGATGGATACATTAAAAACTAATTACTTAAATGTTAAGTTAAATAATTAATGGCGAAGCATTTGAAACTGCGTGAAATAACAATATATAGGTATTTCGAATCATATTACTATATGAAGTACGTCACGATAAATTTAAATTTATTGAGGAAGTAGGTTAAAAAAGAATTCTCGAGTTCACCTGGTGGCTGGAATCCACTTGATAGATCAGGAAGATCCATATAATAGAGGTATTTTAGCCGAAATCTACACCTGGTTTTCTAAACCCTTTTATGGCATTTGACGCTACCTAATTTTTCAACGGGAAGCAATGCATGTTTTACCACAATTAATTATTATATTAATTATATACTAATTTCATGGCGCTGAAAGATTATTTGAATAGACAACCAACAACATTATAAAAGGGAAGGCATGATCTACAAAACTAACACATCATAACTATTAGAAAAGGTGTTAATATTATGAACAGAATTCATAAAACCTTTTCACAAATATCCATACAACCTTTGATCGGAATACATTGAAAAATATTTATTTTGTAACACTATATTATACTTATTGAGTAAATCTCAATTAGAATTATAATAGTTTCAGAATTATAGCTTCATCGGAATGAAGTGCGAGATACGCTCAAAGTCGGTAAAAGGTTCTTTCATTTGTAAATCGGCATGGCGGGCCATGAAGACCTGCGAATAGGCACAGGCATCGGAACATCTGTATGTTCCTCGGGGCGAGCATAAAGGGGTTCCGAAATAATTGCTGGTGCGGTCCATGTGGTTGCCATGGAGACGGGAGTTGTTTCCGTGACCGCTCGCTCGACACACCGAAGGGAAGTCGAGACTAAGAAAAGCGGCGATCTCGGCCGTTGAAATCTCCAGTCGACCGCGCGAAGAGAGAGTGAGATGGAAGATCAAATTTTTTGCACTATAACAAATTGGTATCATCAGTGTTAATAGGTGTAAATGTGTGAGACCGGAGAGAAAATTGCCAGCAGCGAGGCGTTCAGACCCATCATTATTTCGGAACGAAGGCTAATACGGGGGATCATTTTTCGCATGCTCAGCATTTGCGTTGTCTCTTGCAAAATAGCCTTCGGCTGATATATAGACTAACAGGATACGGCTGATATATAGACTAACAGGATAATATAGCAGAAGATGATTAAATGAGATATCTGCAACAAATAACATTTACTCATATATTGTACCCAAATTGTCTCGGAACGCAATTTTCGATTTCGAATAATAGAAAATATTTACCTACAAGCCGCTTCTAATGATTTTAAAAGAACCATCGCTATTTAAAGAGTAGACGATAATCTTTTATAAATTGTGCAACCGATTTCATCATCAAAAACTTTTGTAAATTTTATTTTACGTCGGTAAATCTTACTGCCTCAGAACAGCATTCATTGCCCTTGCGGCAATAAATTAAATTGCGATATATTGTAAAAATATAGAGGAAAATAAATTGCGAGATTTTATTGCTTTATACCATCACGGATTTATCGAGGTAGCCTCCTATTCAAGCTTTTACTATAGGATGACGAAGGAAAAACGGACGATTGAGGATTAATGTTCCATGGAGATCCAACAATCACACTTCAAAACCCCTCCCCCCTTCTTCGCCCCTCTTCATTTTAACTCTTCGCCCATTCCCACTCTCTCTCGCTTTTCTTCCTTATCTCCCTTCTCTCTCTCTCTCTCCCTCCCTCGCCATTCTTTGCCACTCCATCTCATTCTTCTCTTTTCCTTATTTAGGAATAACCGTGAGAGCAGTTAATATTAGACTCCATCACGCGACACGTCCGTAAAGGCAGGAGAAGAGCGGAAACGAAAAAAACAGAGGAAGGGAGAAAATACGGAATGAGCAGCGCGAGAGAGAAAAAAGAGTGGTATAAATTACGATGAGAATGAGATTGGTTTGGTTATATATATCATATGAAATTGCTTTGGTGTGAGATTCCGGGAAATTGGCTTGCACCCGTTCGAACTGTCTTGGAAGCAATTTGGATTTGATTGACACAATCAAAAGTTATATTAGCTTCCTGTTGTCAAAATGATATACACACAGTTTTATTTGCAATTACGTCACCCTCCTCCTTTATGATTAGATATTAATTCAAATTATTTAGCTGTAAGCAAAGCACAAAGAAGGTCAACATTAATACTTAATTTTTATAAAATACTGTTGAATGAATGTTTAAGGAAATTCTTTTGTAACAATTGGCAATTTTAAGAGTTAATTTCGTTCGACACAAATATGTACTGAAGGATAATTTATATCCACATTTTAACGTATCTTCTTTCTCACTAAAAGCCAAATTATTGAAATTCATCCCACAAATCAAGATTCAAAATCTTTTGTACATGTGATTAGGTGAATAAGATCACAATGTAGATAATAAAACTCCATACCCTTGCGATTTATTTAATTAACATTAATAAAATGTACAGATTTTCTTAAATTCAACGAAATTTCCCATTTACAGAAAACATTTCAATTAGGCAATATTTTTAAGAATCTAAAGCGAATTATTTTCAGGCCGGATATATCGTATTGCTTTTATTTTTGGATAAAACGTTTCAATTATTTCATTTACGTCGGTTTTATGCGTAAAATTTTAATTTATTCTATTAATTCAAGTAAGTTAATCAAATAAAAGTTTTCTGATAGAACGATGCGTAATAATAATAAAAACGTTCATGCTTATGGCACGGTGAGAATTCAAACTCTCACATGAAAAATATATATTTGCCTTTTAAACCCCTCTATATAACAAAGCCGCGCAACGAGTGATTGACGTGGTGCTTTTAAGACAAGTAACGAGATTCTTTGGTATGGTTGGCGAGGGAACAAAATAATCCTACCCAATTATTTGCGATCCGAACGAGAAAACCCCTTTTGTTTTAAAGTGAGACCACGTGAAAGGAAAGGGCGAAATCCTTTAAGCACGTGGTTTTGACGTGGGAACATTAGAAATAAGGGCTACGGGAAATGTGTCAGGTGGTCAGAGCGTGATGCTGAATTCAGAGAGAGAGAGAGAGAGAGGGACATGGAAGGAACGGGGAGGAAGTGGGAATCGGTATATGGGCAGACGGGGGATGAGTTATGGACGGACGGAAAGAGGGGAACGTATTCTCACAAATTTTCCTAAAAAATCGTAAACGAGGTTTAATTTGAAAGAAAAAATAATGAAAATAAGAGTATTGGATCGGGAGAGTGGTAGGAAATCAGAGTTGTTTCCAGAGAGAAGACGCTTAGAATCCTATTTTCTCCACTTTTCGTTTCCCTTCGGACACTTCGGATGGGACGGTGGATGGTGTGTAAAAACCCTTTTTTTTACCGTTTCCGTGTTAGACCTATTTCGTTATTTTAACTGACAGATGCTGACTGCGTAGAATGACCGAGGATCGATATCAGAGAAGGAGAGGAAGAGGGCGGGTCTTAAAAGTACTGCGGCGAAGAGATATTAATAGGAAGAAGAAATGAGCAGACGAAGGGAATATCCATACGCAGTTTGAACGACTATAATAAAAAAAATAAAAGCTGGGAGTGTGATTATTCCAAAAGGCGGAGGAGACGGACAAGAAGGGTAAATTACTTTCCCAATGGCTTTTCTCACCCATCGGGATATTAAGTGACGCTTTTAGAGTTATGGTCATGCGGCCGATACAAATGTAACGAACTATTTCCGGTTCATTAAAAAAAATGGTCCGCTTCGAGAAGCTAAGTTTTTAAAGCCGTATGTCACTTTATGGCTGTGAGTGGATGGAAATGAAGAAGAGGGCTCTTAATGATCGGATGATGTTTCAAACGTTTTCACCATTTTCAGTTTCTTAATGGGAGCCCACACCAAATTCACAATAAAAAGAAACATATTCCTGGATATGTCGCCACAGGTGCTGCAAGACGACCGCGCGAAATTTTACTCGACTGTTATCATTTATGATTCACGACTGTACAGAAAGCGTAAAAAACAATTTCTCATTTCTTTATACAAATAAATATTTGTCAAATTAAGCATTTCACTTTCCACTGCAGAAAATTAAAATTTCATTCATCAAAAACTGACTTTTATCCACCTTCACCGCATCTATCTTAAAAAGAACAGTGTAAGAACTTTAATCTCGAGTAGGATGCAATTCTTTCTTGTTGTTAATGGCTCCATGTTTGCTGATATACCTATGAATTTTATTTGCGAACAAACTATTTCTCAATCGTCATGAAAATATAAAGTTCTTTCCATTGATTTTGCAAGACAATAATTAATATATAGATATAACATTCTTGAAGTTTCTTATTATTCTATTATCATTGAGTTAAACCTTTATTCTCCCCTTTAGTAAGCGTTAATTTAAAATTACTAGCATTTAAAAATGAATTTATACTAAGGAGAAATTTTTTCTAAAACTCGCAAAGAATGCCATCATATGCTTAATAAAAAGGAATATTATATGATAATGTCTAACAAGTGTTCATTTTAAACAAGATAAGAATTCAAATTTAAAGTTACCAAAACAAATAATTTCCTTAAATTCCGCTAAAAATACTTTCCGAAGACATATTTGCATGGTTATGCAAAAGATTTGTGTCGTCGCAAATGAAAACTGGCGTTTTCGGTAAAAATTGTTTAGCCACAACCTCTATAAACTACTGAATTATGTTAATGTTAAGTATTTTATTTACCCTAGGGAATTATATTAATTTTAATAATTTCACCATCAATAATTATTAGTAAAATGCGAACTTGAATTTCTGTAGCCTTACATTTATTTTTTTTGTTCGTAAGGAACCGCCATTTATACTATGTTAATGACGTTGAAATCATGAGTAAATATTATATTTCTTTTCTGAGATTCTACTCTTTTCATTAATTTCGTAAATGAAATCAGAAAAATAGCAAAAAAGTTATTACCTTCAAAAATTATATCTTTACGCCAAGAGCGGGAGTTATTCTACTGAAAAAGATTTTAAAAAAGAGGAGAGATTATGGCCAAGAAGCTAAAAGGTGACCTTGAAAGCTTCATGGGGCAATAAATGTATCCCTCCTTACAGCCCAAACTCATCTCATAGCCAAACCCATTTTGTCGCCAGCGCTTGTTTCCACGAGAATACGAGTTGTGTTGAAAGGCGATGAAAAAGCGAGTTTCCTTGGTCCCGAGACAGAAGCAGAAAGCAGGAATTACTTTATATTATATCTAAAAGGCGCCGCTTGGGAAAAAATCGTAACTGAAAGGTTTTCTTAAGAAGCGTTATTCGCATGGCTTCTTCCTTATGCAGCAGTATTAATTTTAAAAGGTTTAAAACACATGTTACATTTATTGAGTTTTAACTCAAAATAGCTAACATTCGAGGTTAAGCACATTTATCTGTAAAACTGGAAAATACGCTCTTATACGTATATAAACGTTTTAATTAGGGTTGACTTTTAGGAATTAAATTTATTTGGTAGTAATTTACTAATTAAATTTAATAATCTAGGATGAAGGATGTATTATCACTGAGGTGCAGCTACTTTTTTTAGTCTAAACGCGCAACTAACTTGTTTTGAAAAGTTTTTCTGCTGTTGTCATAGTCAATCAGTCATAATACAACTTTGGTATTTCAATATGTTAATGTCCAATGTAATGATAAACCATGGTGGCCATCAAAATTTCGATAAAAAAAGAAATGCTTCAAATGTGGAGACCCACAAAACGCAATTCAATGGCGCGTGGCGCCACGCATAACGCCGAGGTTAACTCGTCTCGACGTAGACGAATTAAGCGGAGAAGATTCTTCTCTTCGCACGATTGTCAAGTAGTGGGATACCGGAGCCTAAACTACTTTCGGCAGGTGCGTTCATATCTTCGCTATCACATTCGAGATTAAACACCTGCGCAAGAAACGGACACTTTTTCGCCGATGCTATCGCCTCTTAGCCATTCATCAAGGCTTAATTGCTAAGTATTTTACCACAGATTAGAATAGTAAGCCATCAAATATCAGTCATGAATCCGTCGCGCGGAAAAGATAAGAGTGGCGGCCGAGGGAATAAATTGGCGAAAGATAAATCCGTCGCAGTTCGTGGCTTCACTTTCTGTTAATCGTCCGTTCCCTTCTCTCTCTCGCCTGGCCGCCGACCGATTCTCCTAACAGAGCTTTCTTTCCCATACTTCTCTCGATTTCTTTCACAAAGCTCTAATATTTTGTCCGATCGACTGATCCCAACCTCGATCCTCTTACGCCGTCTTCAGACTGCATCTACTTCCAACAGTGTCATGTTATTTCACATTTCCAAAATATTAACTCCGCAGAAATACCTCTCATAGGAACTCGGTACATAATATTACAAATCATGAACGTTTAAGCCTCTCGACGTTTTTATTAATGAACTTATATTGTATTTGACTGCGACAGAAACTTTTCTCACCCTACTACTCTATACACTATTCTTCTTATAAAGAGGCAAGCTTCGGATTGAAGGAAGAAATAACGGCGAAGATATGGGTGAGAAATCGAGTATATAGTCTGGCGTGGTGGGGACGGAAGAAAGTAGACTGTAAATACAAAAAAATCGTTTTGGCTCATATTTGTAAAATAGAAAGTTTTCGGAGGAACCAGATTTTGAAATGTCAGATCTGAGAGGTAATACTGCAATAAAAATTTATTTCTGAAACCAAGAGAAAAGTGTCGATCAATAATGCTAGAGCTGGAGAAGAAGAGAAAATATTCAGTGTATGGAACCAAAAGTTCCATCCACTGAATAGTTCGCCTCGTTCATAGAAAATTTATCGTAATTTCCAATAGCAGACCTAAATTCACACGCGAGACTATTTTACTTGGCACGTTATTGTCACCATATAAATTTATTTAAATCGTCCTTTCTTATATTTTGAGCATGCATACAGAGAATAATTGAGTTGAAAGATGAACATTAGAAACTAACTGGCTGTCGGCACTCATACTGTACTTCTGCGAGAGAAATTATTAAATATAGGCGGAATAGTTTTATATTAAATACAAGTTATCTCGGGGTGAGAAAGAACTGTTCAATTTATTCCTCCAATTTATTTTAAATTAATATAGTAATACAACTGATTAATATTTTTAATTTTACTTTATTTTACTTGAACTTTTCTTCCAATACTTATTTAAACTGTATTTTTCTGTAACTAAGCCTAAACTGACACAGCGCCACAAATTTAGCATTTTTCACGCAGTTTAAGATGAACTGCAGTGACGTGAGACAGGAAAACGCAACAGTCACCGAATCTTCACTTGATTAGAATACTGATGCAAGTCTTATCGTACTTTATGGAGCCGGTGGATTTTATAAACTTCTCGGTCGCACGAAAAGCTCTCATCTCCGCACCTCTTTCCTCTATATAGATACGCTTTCTCCATCAAATGCCCCTTTTCTCCTTCCTTTCACATTCCCTCCGTTTGAAGATCTGTACCTCTTCTTCGTCAAACGACCGCCCCCGATTACGGCCGCAACAACCATCTCCCCTCTTCCAACTTGAATTCTAGGTGAGAAGGTCAGGAAGTTGGCCTCGGGGAGAGTTTTTTTTAAAGATTGCGATGTGATGATAACGAAAAATAAAACGAACGACGCAATAAAAACGGCAGTTACAGAACACAATGGTCGTAAAACAATTGCAGAAACAAAAGAGGTTTACGAGGATCGGGCGGTTGGTTTGGAATGGTCTGCGTGCAAGAGACAAACGACGTGCCAAAGGGATACGCGATGATATCCTACGGTGTTTAGTAGCGGTGCGAACGGCGTTTAAGCAGGCGTACATTGTTTGATTTACTCTCCTCCTCTCGCGCGCCAGTGTGATTGCTACTATCGCACTGCTGATCGTGGTGAATGCGTTTCTGCCATCGCGATCAAAGCAGCCACCGCGTTTCGAGATTATAGTGTGATCAAGAAAGAAGATACAAACCTGCCGAAGTAATTGGTATTATTCGATAAAAATGAGAAACATTCGAAAAGTGTTAATTACGGGTAATTGAATGCGATAGCGCGTCAGGAAAATGAACATTTTAACATTCCAAATTCAAGCTTTTCCACAAAAGCGCTTTCTATTCCACGTGAAACGCGTATCATTTTCACTCTTAATTGTCAGTCATTTCAGCGAGTGATCGTTGGATCAATTTTTCAAAATATAATGAATAAATTTTACATTGCTTAAAAATAATTGAGAAAACAGTTTTGAAGGTCTGCTTTTCAAGTTTTTACGTTGTGATTATAAGGCCTCAAACAGTAAGCGGTGAAACGAAGTGCCAAATAAATTCGATCGTCTACACTTCGTGACGCGAAAATAACGGAAAAATATTCATGGTAGGAATCGTCGTTCATTCTCACGTTGACTATACAGGAACACAGTTCAGGTGATGCGACTGTCCAGGTTTGCTTTGTGACACATATTCATTCCAAGAAAATTTGTCTTTTCTCTAGCAGAATAAATCGCATTTTTGTTTATGCTCTCCGTCAGTAAGTCATTGTATTGTGCGAAGATATCCATTATCAAATTTTTGCCTCATACCTCTTCTAAAATAATATATTTAATTACAAGCTGAAAATCATCGCTCTCAGAATCCTAGAGTGAGCACTTTTTCATGATATCGACTGTAACTGGCCTCCGCTGATTCCACCCTGCGCGGCAAGAAATTAACTGATTTTCCTCAGAATCGTTATATTACTGTCCATAAAATATTTCGATTGGTGTCGGCTGGCGCGGAGTAACACATAAATAAAATTATAGCTTTGACCGAAAACATTCCAAACTAATAAGAGTTGTCATAAAAACGATTTTATACCGCCGGCAAGTTGTTGAAACTAGTAATTACAGGTCAAGAATGTATACGCACCCCGTATAAAATAAATCCAACCATTAAGGAAAGCTATGAAAGTTAGTCTTAACAATTTCCATTGCGCCCTCGCGAGGATGCCATTACTCCGTCGGAAAAAGCCGACCGCATCGCCACCAAGCGTAGGTTCTGCTAAGCGTCGCGGTTTTGCTTCGCTTTCTCTACCCTTGAAAATAGCAATAAAGAAACAGCAATAAAATGGATGTTGCGCCTCAGTCGTCAATGGGGAGTTAAAACGACATCTAGTAGAAGAGAAATTGAAACAAAAAAACGCCCCCTGCCTCGGCATAACGTT
Source organism: Uropetala carovei (assembly GCA_036926305.1). NCBI lineage: Eukaryota > Metazoa > Arthropoda > Insecta > Odonata > Petaluridae > Uropetala > Uropetala carovei. The sequence continues at coordinate 7,058,970 of JAXCHB010000123.1, forward strand.
TTTTTGAGATTTTATTTATCTTTGAATGTTTTCCATAACTCCTAATGTTCTTTAGGATTCTGGACCGGCGGCTGTTCCTTCCATTAGGACCGCCATCCGCTCTAACGAATACGACAAATTTCCCGCAATCCTCGACTTTTCTCCTCTTGACTTTCGCGCATTGCTCTCAAGTCCCACGAGATATTCTTGCTTACGAAGGTTTTTATGTTTACTGGTCAGGCATGTTATTTTCCATATCACTTTTATTTATACTCGCATTTTTCAACTACAGGCGCTAGAGTACTAAAAAAGGTTTGTTTGTCTTAACGATACGATGCTTGAAAATATGATTGAAATGACAACGACATATTTAAAATATTATACGATAGTCAGCTATCTAAAACTACTTATAGAGTATTTTTAGTATGGAAAGGCTTCAACTTTAATTTTGCGATGTAGTCAAATGTTAAAATCATCTCAGGTTAAATATCAAGGGGGATTTAATGGGTTAGATATAATGACTAAGTTTGGAATGTAATTTCAACTCTACTCATTAGAGAGCCATTGGAAATTATTTTTGATAGAGAGTTTGTGTAAATATCATTTCTGCAGGATATTGATATCCGAGAGGTAATAGTTATAGTAATGTGTTAGTATCATTGACCGAGGAAAATAAATATTTTCCAAAGCTGAGATTTGATATCGATATAAGTGAAGGAAGTGCAGTGAGTTAATTATTTAGGAAATTACTTTAAAGTTTTTGAGTCTATTAAGGTCCTTATTCAATTCACTAGTGGTTCACCTCTTCGCGTGTTAGTCCTGCATATTTTATTAGAACATAAATGAATAACACCACAATAATATCTAAGAATAAATCGGAGAGTTCTCGCGGTAAATAGGCAAAATATTCCTTGGCATAACATTATATATATTTGGAAATGGTTATTTCTTGATCATAATTTTAAACTAAACGCAAGAATAAAAGTTTGTTTGAAATTTAGTGTCAAGGAAGATATATAATAATGCGATGAGATGCCTTTTAACTGGTGACGTGTAAACAATTATTAACGATTGTTCGCATATATACACACACACATACACACACACGCACGCACATACATACACACACACATATATATATATACATAAATAAATATATACGTATATACATAATGTGTATAGTGTATAATCACCTGCACTTTGCCTTCCTACGCTGCTGTGCACGCGAGGCATCCTAGAGAGAGAGAGAGAGAGAGCAAAACGGAGCAAGTATTATTTACTAAAAAAGCAGCTTTAATTTTTTTACTTGCTCCCGCCGCGCCAGCGAGATGGCAATCGGAACGGTAGGAAGAGAGAAAGAGGTTAAAACATAAAAACAAAGTAAAATTAACGCCAGAAGTGAAGAAGGCCGAGAAGAGGAGAGGAAAGGAGTAATATTGAGAGACAGAGAGAGAGAGGCAGCGAGGAGAAAAGAGGCGTGCGTAAAGTGCTTGAAAATGACCGGCCAAAGAGAATCAAAAGGAGGAAGAGGATGGGGAGCAAGAAGAGAGAATGGGAGGGAATGGAGAGGGAGGGAGAGATGAAGAGGAGAGGGCGGAGGGGAGGGGAGGACAAAAACAACAGACGAACGAACTTTTCGTTGCGAGTTTATTTGAGTTGCGTGCGAAGAGAGACTCCGGAGATCAGATGGTGCTGTAAAAGGGGTAAGAGGTGGAAAGATCAAATCACGTGACCGGATCTTTTCCTCCGCCCCTCCCCCTCAACCCTTCTTCGCTTTCCCCTCTCCGTTCTCCCCCCCCCCCTCCCCCTCCCCCCTCCTACTCCTCCTCACCGAACACCTTACACACGGCCGCCTGCGGCTGGCACGGCGCATCAACCGAGGCTGGTGTCTCGGGTTCGACGTCCACACGTTTTCAAGTTTGTGGGAGGTCGAGAAAACGGTACGGGAAGTCGTGTAAAGATGGGAAGAGAAGGAATGGATTGGTAGATAGAATGGGGAGAGGGAGGGGAGGGAGGAGAGGGGTTAAGAAGAGGGGAGGGAGAGGGGAAATAAAAGGGAAACTGCGAAGATTAGTGTTCCGTTTTATCGCCTCTCGCGGATCTCCTGATCATATTTTCGTATTGCCTTCATAAATTACTTTTTGACGAAACACAATTTTATTTAATTTTACCCATCGTAAAGACGAAAATTGAGAACAGCAAGACTCTGGCCTCCTCTCTTAAAAATTTATTACTTTCAATGTATTTTTAGAGTTATAATTTATAGTAGCCCAATTTTTAAAATTCGAGTTCTTTGCCGCGTGCATCACTTACGCATGAATAAGAAGACAAAGTCATAATCACAATTGATTTTTCATTTTCAATTTCTTATAAGCTTAGTGTTGGTCACACTTTTTAATAAAATATTATATAAGGAAAACAAGTTTTGCTTGAATTAAAAATCCCTTTGAAACTGCGTCATGAATAATATTTTTACACGTTCTAACCAAATGAAATTATGGATTCCCATATGATATATATATATATCATTGACGTAGCCAGGGGGGGGGGGGGGAGGTCCGTGGGGTCCGGACCTCCCCTCCCTCCTTAGGTATGTGGAGTATCTGTGTAATTTTTATTCCGACGATATAGAATGCAATTTTCAAGAATTCTTGGCGGAAATAATACTTTGGCAACAACATGTAAGTACATTTCAATTAAACATAAATGAAATTTTAACAATGGAACTATTCCAATATTGTAAAAAACAGATATTTCCAAACATATATAATTTGTTATGCATTATTGCAACTCTTTCTGTGACAACATGTGAGGCGGAAAGGAGTTTTTCTACACTCAAACGTTTAAAAACATACATAAGATCAACAATGTGTGAAGATAGGTTAAATGGACTGGCACTTATGTATATTTATAGGAATTTTAATATCAAGCCAGAAAGAATAATTCAAGAGTTAGCCAAAAGGCCTAGAAGAACGGATTTTGGATTTGAACTATACAGTGCTGTAAAAAATTGACATCAAAATTTAATAAATTTAATAAACATCAAATACATTTGCAGGGTTATTTGATTCAATGCATATTCCTGTGACCCTGTGTACTGAATTTATATCAAAGTAAAATGTCAGTATATTCGGAACTTTAAATATCAAAAGATTATCCAATATATATTATTGGGGGGGGGGGGGGGGGCTCAAAAACTTGGACACCCCTCCCCCCCTAAGTAATTTCTGGCTACGCCCCTGATATATATATATATATATATATATATAAATATAAACTGAAAGTAGATGATAAATGTCTTCCCTTATCCTTTGTTTGAATATCTGCCTTGAAAACTGTTACTCATGCTTTATGTCAGACGACATTTCAATTTCCTCAGAGTATATCAGATTACACAGAGAGATACATCCACCTTCCCTTAAAATTATTTGATACAAACGGGATTCGAACCGCGCGAGATGACGTATGGCGAGCAGTCACGCCATCTTACTTATGTAGCTACCGTGAATGGAACACAGTGCTTCACATCGTAACGGTATGTAGCACAACTGAAGTAATTGCAGATGGCGGCCTTTGGTTAAATCGAGGTGACACCTTCGATTCTTTCCCGTGAGAGGGACTAATTAATCACCACCACTTTGGTTCAATTAATGCAACACCTGCCTATTAATGCCGAGTGTCGTCCTAAAGAACCATTCTCATTCACTAGCCTCTCTCATTCCCTCGATGCGCTTTACGCTACTTTATCGACTTCCCTTTTCCCTCGATTTCACTACATGTGGGGAGAGTTACCGCACTCTTGCCTAACATGTTGATTTATTTTATATAATACGTGTAGCCGAACGATCGAGGTTTTTAATTCTAATATTTAAGAATCTATGAAATAATGTACTCAGGGATTATCACCACCAAATCCTCATATCCTTAATGAGATAATGTTAATTGACAAACAGCACTGATAATCGAAAATCTTGATAATTGTGTACGATTCCATTGCTCTTCTTTTGTTCAGTCTCTATATTACATTAATTTTTGGGGGAAATTTATTATTAAAAGGTTTCAATTAATGACTTTAGGAAACAACTTAAGATTGATTATGCATGCGTCTCAACATTTGGAAAAGGATAAACATCTCTACCTAATTGCTAGTTTTAATCGCAGATATGAAAAGCCGCTCATTCAATATCATTTCAGATCAAATCTTGGAGTGCATATAGCAGAAGTATCGACTAATATCTGTTCAACTTCAAATTCATTAGAACTCATTTGTTATAAAAACGTTTTTAACAGAGACATTTATGTTTCCCAATGTTAACGCTAAATTTACAATTAATATATTAAACCAAAATCTCATTTTAAACGGTAAAACATGTCCGACTAATTGACGAAATGATTGAATTTTTTTATCCCAAGAGACTTCTTGCGAGCATCAATCGACCGTTGTCCTCTCATCAAAGGGCCATCCATCATGCGCACTTTCTCGCTCCCCTTCCCCCTTACCTCTACCCTTCCCCCTTACCTCTTCCCTTCCCCCTTACCTCTTCCCTTCCCCCTTACCTCTTCCATTCCCCCTTACCTCTTCCCTTCCCCCTTACCTCTTTCCTTTTCCCTTATTCCTTCCCATCATCCTTACGTATGTATCCGGTAACTATATTCGATTCATATATACGTACTTCTCGCACTAACCTTTTCTCTCTCTCCCTTTTCCTCCTTCCTCTCCTATCCTATCGCCATTTAATCCTCTCATTCAAATCACCCTTCAGTCTCGCTCTACCCTCGCTCTCTCAAGTTCATCATTTATTTCTCTTTGATTCCCATTTCCCTATTATGTTTCTCTAACTACATTTCACTCATGAGACGTTTCTTTGCACCAATGTTCTTAAATCCCAATTTATTGCGGTGTTCCTTTATTTATCTCACTTTATTTTATTAGCCGTTGCTGCCTCATAAGTAATACTTTTGTGAAATATTTTATCAAAAAATAAGTCCATATAAACGTTATGGTTGAGGGACAGACGCGTCCTATTAATACTGGGGTTATTTTTTTGGTATTTTTTCGTTAAGTCTATTATATCATGCCACTAGTACAATTTCCTTCCAATGAATTATTCGTTGATTACATGATCAACAAAGCATACATATTTTATTTCGTGACATGATGAGTTCTTTCAAAAAGCTGAAACAAATTATTGATATCATGCTAATATAAACAGAGAATAGGAAATACATGCCAGTACCGGCGGCAGTTAAGTAGACGTACGCAATAGCTATTCCCAAAGTTGTTTTAAAAATAACACATAGTCCAGTTTCATTAAGCAATAAGCAGCTGCAGTCGTAACTAGGCAATAAATCCTAAGCATTTCCTCCGTGCATGACATCGTAATTTCGTATGCTTCCATCATTAAGTATCTGAATAGTCATTGACTGCACGATAACTTGAATTTCATTTTCGATGTAAGACCGAGAATGATAAGGGATCTACATTACAGTTATAGCATAAAATCCCGTTATACTTATAAAAAGTCATTAAAGAAAAATCATATCCATTATCTTTACAGGGTAGAATTTTTAAAATCAAATTTTATCCTGGGTAATAAAGAATTTTACATTGAATGCCGACTTAAATGGACAGATAATTATATGTTATAGTCTTGTTCATAGGTTCATAACAGCAGAGTATTTAAATTTACAATTTACGCAGTGTAAGGGGCCCATCCTTTTCTATTTATGAAATAAATCCTGCAGTCGATCTTAATTTATGATAAAATATTGTACGTTCATAATGTAGAAATAGCAACTGTAAGATATTCTATTTCTCTACGGTATGCACTTTGGTCCTTAAACTTTTTCTATTGGACTCGATTCTTGCAGCCATTTGTCTCTTGGCTCGGTTGCTGTCCCCCGCCATCCCACCTGAGAGACACTAAGCAAGCTGCGAGCATCTTCTTCCTAAGCGATTGCAAGTTTCTTTTGTCTTCTTTATAAGGCGCCGCCAAACTCATGACAAGAACACGCTATGTTCCCCTCCTGAGATGTCACTGAAAGCACCTGGCGAGTGAAGGTGTGGAGGATGGGGCGAAGGGAAAAGAAGTGAATTGGAAGAGGAGAAAAGGAGAGCGATGCGGGGGAAACATTCGGGATGAAGCGAAGAAAGGGTCGAAGTTGAAAGGTAGAAAGCGAAAGAGAGCAAAGGAGATGGAGGAAGAAAGAGGATTAGAAAGGTAAAGCGGAAGAGGCATATAAGAAGGGAAGTGAGGATAGAGGGAGTGAGAGAGGGAGGGAGGGAGGGAGGTGAGGAATAAGAGATGGTAGTATCGGAGCGTTTGATGAGAAAGAAAATACATAGATGAGAATAATGCAGAATGATGGTGTTGTGCACGAAAGAACTCTTGACCTGATAAATGTCGCAAGGAGATCAGAAACAATAATCGAACCAGTGTGCTTGCAGAGAAAAGTAAAATATGTTATACTATGTAGGAAATACGATTAATCCAGGAGTTAAGTTCCTGAAACGATTTTAAATTTCTCTACTGGCGATCACCAAAGCGACTAATGAAAGGAATATTAAGATGATGATGCGTTATATTTGTTGTCTTAATACAATCGCACACATCTTTATATTTAATATAATAAGTTAAAATTATATAAATATACAATATTTGATGATGGGTCGCCGAGTGTTATTCGTTACATGGTATTTATTATAGACAGAATTTTACCGGTTAGCCGTCTGATTGATCGAGCAACGATAACTATCCAGTGAATTAGCAAATTTATAATCTAATATCCCTACTTATTTAGGAAAATCTTATCTGAAGTATTATCGTTTTTATAGAGGTTTTAATGTTTGAATAAATTTATCTGTGCATATTTTGGTAATAACTGAATTTATTATAAAGAGATTTTCAAATTCTATTAACATTTCAGAGAGAGAATTGAGTTGAATTGATTTGTTAAGTTAACAGCAATTTATATGTTCAAAACTTTACAAAGTAAAGATAAGCCATTTAATAAAAAAGAGACATGCTATAAAGAGTCCGCCTCTATAGGAATAAAAAAGCCTAAATAATGATACAATGTCGATTGAGCCATCTTGAATATTTGGTAATTGAAGGTTAACATCTTGAGATCGCTGAGGATTAATTTGATTTAGTAGTGCGCATAGTACTCGGTTAGTGATATATTTTCTCGGTAATAAATGTTTTCCTGTGTTAATCCTCTGTGGGGGGAAATACGCTTGGGAGGAAATTTACCTCCAAATAAAAAGCTTCTTAGGCTCTCCAAAATTTCCTGCACCTCAGAAAAAATTGAAAATTAAATTAAATAATGATTTTCATACAAGAGATACACGAGAAGCATGATTCAATTTATTGATAGCACATTCATAGCACAAATATGAGTGTACAGGATACTTTTTCTCTGTAAACTTACTGTAGATAATTTCGAATGGATACATCAGCGAATATAAAATGTACAAATTGAATTAAAGAATTAAAATTCTTGGCGTTTAAGCATAATTTATTATAACCCTTCTTGGGATAATTAATCAAACTACAGTTATTAGTCGATCAAAATAAAACGTAAGAGAATTGTGCGTTTTTAGTACTCCAGCGCACTTCATGAATAAAAATCTGTTGAATAATGCATCAAGTAACCATTTATTACGCATTATTTTGAATTATGGATGGGATTTTTTCGTCAACTTGATTATCAATAAACTACATGTTGCAATTTGTTGTGGGATACATATTAACTGAGGGAATAAGAGATACATGTGATCATAATTTATACGCAAATATAACAAAATGCATGATTATCCATAGTAATCGACGCTTAAGATATGATTAATTTCTTCATAACTCAAGCATAACAAATTGATGGTTATTTGGCTGTTTTGTAATTTTGAAGTTTTAAAAAATTTAAATTCGATGGTAAAAATGCCAAGAATCTATATTTTCTGACACACAACTTACATAACGAATGGGAATGAACTATAATCAGAATTCATAAATTAGTAAATTCGTAGCTCATAAAATTAGCATATGAATGTTTTCGAGAATAAGCGAAAATAACAAATAGATAAAAATATACCATCGCTTGGAGCCAATACCCCCGAAGCAATAGACATCAATGGAAACATCTTCATCGCTATAATATATCATTTAAACGACAAAATAAAAATATACGAGCAGCCTATTAAAAAAGGAAACACGATTTGGCAAGAAATTTCGTGAATAGAAAAACACAGAAGCAATTATTACGCATTCATGTAACAAGAACGACACCGCTGGAAAATGTTCACGCATATCAAATTAAAACTTGGCCTTGAGGTAAAATTGCGAGTTAAAGAGTAAAAAAAATTGTTCTGCGAGCAGCAGACGGATGAAAATGAAGCGGGAGGGAAAGGGAGTGGGGGAGAGCGAGAAAGGAAGGAGGTGAATGGATAGAGATAAGAAAGGGATAAGAGGGGGAGGGAGACGGAGGGAGGAGGTGGAAGAGGGGAGCGAGAGGAAGAAACACTTGGTCCCACGCACACAGCGAGAATAGAGAAATATTAGGGTAGTGTGAGGGAAAGAGAGAGAGAGAGAGAGAGGGGGGGGAGAGAGGAAAGAAATTGGTGGGGGGGGGAAGAAAGGTGGAGAAGGGCGGACCGAGCGGGTTCGAGCGTTTCGGGTATATTTTACGGAAGGTGTAAACCGGTTAAACCGGTCCTTTTTTCCTCCCGTTCTCGGCTATCCACCTTCCTACACCCATTCGGACCCCTTCTTACCGCCCTCATCCCAAAAGGTTTGGATTCTATACTATACTATACCCCCACCTCACTCTTTCTTTCCCCCTCTTTGCTTTCTCATTCTCTCTCTCTCCCAAAATCCTCTCTCCACCATTCTCTCGTTTCCTCCACCGGATGTGTGCGAAACCCCTTTCGCACCCATTTTTTGACAGCCATTACTTTCTTCCGAATTCACTCGCCTCCGTACGAGAGATTATTAACGGCTGAAAAAAAACACTGTGAGAAAAAATGTCACGGCCCGCAATGAAGACCATATCACACACCTGCTCGTGGGTTTCCCCTTTTCCTGAACCCGGTAATTACGACGGGGGGAGGGGGGGGGGGGGTGCCAAGTCGATCGTGTGGTCGAGAAAATATTTATCTTGCGATCGTGGCTCTGCGGCCTCATATTTTGTTGCGACTCGATCCCAGCGCCTAGCAGCAGGTACGTTATTGCGTGAAAGAGTAAATGATGTTCGCGGAATTATCGTAATTTCATAATAACATGGCAAGGGAAGGAGTCTGATTAATGGTGTGCCGTGTAGCGCAGGTTTTCCTGCTGATTTTCATCCATAGCCTGTGAGCTGCCTGAACCGCTTTTGTTTATTGCTTTGGGTTATGGTTTCCGGAGCAGCTCTTGAATTGGAAAGATAAATTCGGGATATTTAAATTGTCGTTAGCAGTTACATCTAGAACTAAATTTTCCGTACAAACTCCCATTTTATTTGGACCTATTGACCCGTGAGTTCGTATTAAAGACGAAGTTAGTTTTCTGTGGATTTTTATCTTGAAAAAAATAGCCGAAAATATAAATACAATTCAAGTTCATTCAAGCTTTGTTTTATGTCGATTGTAACTTAACACTAAATTAATTCTTTTAATGACTACATAAATAAGTTAAAACCTAATTCGTCCTGTTATATTAATTCAACACTTCTTATTAATGAGTGATACTATATCGAGCTTAAATTTACAATTTTTTTGGATTCCCTCTGTTTAATTCGTTTATGTAAAAAATATTTTGCGATTCATAATTTCTGCGATATGTGGAGATTTTATTTTTGAAATATCACGGGAAAATGTGATTAATGCAGCAATACTCTTTATGCATAATAACAAATGTCCGTGACATTTACATGAAACGGTATCTTAAAGCCTTTGTCACTTTTTCAGAGGAAGGATGAGGAAGCTCTTCTATTTATCAGCGTCAAGAGACACGCAAAGGCCCGCCTGAATCGCCCTTGGGGGAAGATGTGATTCGGAGAACGATTTACAAATGTGGATTCGTCCTCGAACAGTTCTTTGACGATACCGCTCAGATCTCTGATCAAGATGTTTTTCTTAATAGAATCTGCGGAATGTATACATCAGTGCTAATGCGAACACAGTTGCAGTGGCATAGCAAACGTTTTGGGTCCCCCAGTGCAAAATCATTTTTGGTGCGCCATATTATATTATTTTCATATAAAAATAACAACCTTTCAATGAGAAATCGACTTACTAGCCATCGACAAGAACAAGACGACGCAATCTTCAATACGATACGGTGGTAACAAATGATTTTCAATTATTTTGAGGAGTCTCGCCAGAAATACTGCGATAATTGAAAACAAATACATTTTGCGCTCTCCCGAAAAATGGGAAAACTACAATGACATCGGGGATACCCCAAGCTGCAAACTGGAATGTTTAAAAATTATTACAGAAAATAATGAGATTAAAGTAATTATTATGATAAAATATAAATAATTTTGGTGGAATATTTCTTTGTTGTAGGAGCCCCCTTGACTGGAGGCCCCTGTTAATTGCACCAGTTGGCTATTAACACGCTACGCGACTGCATCGTTGCAGCGAATCGAGACCAAACAAAAAAATTGGAGCATAATTTCAGTTTTGTTCTTTGACTTGGTATCGCCTTCAAGAGACCATAATTGTTTTCTGTAGATAAATTAAAATAAAACTTCTTTAGTAATGAGCTTTCTGTTTATCACTGCTATTTCGTTTAATTTTATTGTGACTTTCCTGTACAAATATGCATAGAACTTCATCGGCGTACCATATAGGACTTAGATACTTTGAGTGCAGGCTTCTCCATGAAATTTTCTTATTATTTCCTCATTTTTTCATTAATTATCCACAAAATATTCTCTTAAGATTGGTTATAGCCAATCCCTTTTCCATTTATCCATACTTCTCCCTCCTCGTTATAACCCTCTCTCACTCCACGGACCCCTCTCGCTTACCTCCGGGCCACCGAGACGTGCCACCTCTTTCTTTTTCCTACCACATCTATTCCGGCTCATAAACCGAGAGCATTTGATCACTTGGGAGGTAAGAAACCTCTCGATTCAGATGATGGTCTCTTGTTCTGGAGAGGAACGGGAAGAGAGGATGGGTTGCCGTCTTGGGGGAAGAGGACTGGGGAGAGGAGCAGTTGAGGAAGGAGTGAAAATTGAACAAACGGAGACAACCAAGTCTCTCTCTCTCTCTCCCCATACTTTCCTCTTGCATTTCTCTCCCCCATTTTAAATACACCTTTACCATTCTTCCTCCCTTCCCCTTATTCCCTCTTCCCCTCCTTCATTTCTCTCTCCTCTTTTACCCTTTTTCTTCATTTCCTATCCTGTCTCCCCCTCCATTTTCCTATCCCCATTCCCTCTTTCACGGCTGATCGCGGTGTCTCTGAGAGAAACTGAGAGAGAGCGTACGCCGTAACGTACGACCACCTTCACCTCGCTCTGTTCCTCGGATCCATTAGCCATAGCAAGACCGGAAAATGCCTCCACCTAAAGATAAATTCTATGCGGAGGGAGCTCTTCTTTTTTTTCCCTTTTCTTTCGTGTTATTGAGAGTTGTCGTGGTGAAGGGAATGGGATGTGGAGGGTGTGGAGGAGGGGGAAGGAAGCAGGGGAATAAATTCGTTTGAGGAATCCATTGCGCAGCCTTTTCCTTCAACCTACAAATTAGTGAGGGAAAGAGAAGGAGGGGGAGAGAGGGAGGTGGATTAGACATGCGTGAATAAGGAGTTTTTAAAAGGGTGGCTTGGAACAGGGACCGGAGATTGAGGTTGATAGGAAAGGAAACGTTGACATTGCATGGTTCGAACCGTTGGTAACGGGGGAAAGCTCGTAAAATTAAGTTTCTTATTTTATGAGAATAATGTGGGGATATAATCCTTAGGAATGAATTTTTTGGAAAAAATTTAAGGGAGTGACATGCACCGTACTGCGACGCTCATTATTAAATTTGTGGAATGACACTATGGAAAGTGAAGTCACGCTAGGCATTCATGAAACTCGGTCACTAACAAAAACTTAAAACATTAAGTACCTTAAGATGCATTATATACTGAGATAATTTATCAATATTCACGATTTTTCTGGATTAAAGACAAATAGAGGTGATATCTACTAATACGCCTTTTACTTCTTGCAAGATGGTTTATTAACATCGCTAATAATATAGGTAAAACTCCTTCAAATATCCATATATACGTATGTCTAGATATAAGGTTAGATTAAGTCACAATATATAATAATAAAGATTTCTCAATCATTTTTCCTATACTTACAAAAAACTCTTATAAAATATCATAACACAAAAAAAATTAGTTAAATCATTATTAAATTTCTGTCTTTATGCGAGTAAATGATTTTTGTAACTCTCACTTTTAATAGTAATTTAAACCCTTTATTTATCGCCATTTGTTCCTTCTGAATTAATCTTGAACTTAATTATCCAGCAAAAATAAAGGAGGTTACGGTGAGCACACGTTACACTCCAAGCGTATTCATCACATCAAAGTAAAGGAAGGTTTCTCATATTAATTTATATTATTTAGGTCGTTGAGGAAAAATTTATTTAAAACATATTTAACCGTGTTTTACACAAACCAGTAAAAACTGAGCATAAAAATTGAAGATAAAGACGTGAGAGAAGCATAAACTCGACTATATTTCACAAACTATAATCAGATGACCGAATAATATTTCTTGGATTCACGTACATCTTCTCCCCTTTTCACAGAAAAAATTTAAATGAGACAGTATTTTCCTGTTTTGAGATTTTGATCGCGAATAATGACATCAGATTGATTCGAAGGTGGAGCGTGAAGGTAAGGTTGGAGTTTGGAGCGATTGCCGGATACGGAGAGGATTGTGGAGAGGAAGATTGAATTCCGTCTCACCTGCTTCCCACTTCTCAATTAACGGAATTTCTAAAATCCCTTAAACCTGTCTCGTGATGGGCAAAAGGTGTTCAAAAGAGATGGAAAAACTATATTATTACTGAATTGAAAGTCAGAAAATGGAACGGAAGTCGGAAAAGAGTTGATGAGCAACATCTCGATGGAAATTATTCCGACTGTTTGAAACCATAAATTTTAACGATAAAGTTCGGAGTTTACTCATTTTCTCATTTAATAAATACCTTTTACTGCTTTAGTAAAATATAACTAAACAACTTGTAAAAATTCTACTGAATAAAATAACAATACGTGATATAATTTTAGGAAAATTTAAAAGAAAATAACCTATAGTGTAGCATTTTCAAGAGTAAAATTATATTAACAATCACTGACACGGCCGCGGTTTTCCGAAAAACCAATTTTATACCTATATGAATTAGAGAAATGATCTTCATTCGTTCTAAATTGACAAACATAGATACAAGATGAACTTAAGGACTGATATTTAAGTACCGAACTATCAACTGCGTGAACAATTCTCGGAAACGGACTTAAAAATTTTCATAATTAACCAATTTGTATGCGTTTAAGAATGAAATCTCATGATAAAAATTCCGTAAAATTTCAGGCAATAATTATTCCCGAGGTCAAGAAAAAAAATTAATTTTTTGACAAGAATAATTAGTAGGGCGCGGGTGGGAGAGAGAGAGAGAGAGAGAGAGAGAGAGAGAGAGAGAGAGAGGGCGGGGGAGAGGGTTATAGGGGGTGACGAAGGGTTAAGCCCCCCTTCAACGACCACACCTCCGAATAGATCGAATCAGATAGCGAGAGGCGACTCGCGGAGCGTGCAAACCGAGGATTTAATGAATTTTAAAGAAGAGGTGAGACGGGAGGGCGTGGGTGGAAAGGGAGTGGCGAGGATGGAGAGGGGGGGTGGCGGGGGTGTGAGGGGCGTGTTGGGAGAGGCGAAACGGTGAGGGAAACGGGTGGAATTGATGCGGAGGAGGAGGAAGAGGAGATGAAGAGAGAGAGAGAGGAAAAGAATGGAAGGGAGGGAGGAGAAAAGCAAATATGAGAGCGGAGAATGCGGAGGAGTGGCCAAGATGGTTAATTCATGGAGCGGAAGGAAAGGGAAATTCGTGATGCACGCAAGAGTGAAGAGGGATGGAAAAAGAGGATAGCAAGTTTTGACCCCCGTGAAAGGCAAACCTCTCAAGCTTCCTTTGTTTCCTAGATGAATCCATTAACCGAGGATCCAATGCTTTCTCTTGATTATCTTATTTATCACCCTTATATTCCATCTAATTCTAACTTGAGGAATTTTTCCTGCTTTTCTCATACCAAACGTAGATAACACTTGGAATTCAACCTAAACCCGTACCTATTCTTCAAAAAATCATTTGGTATATTTTTAAATTTAAACATTTTCTTGGAATGTTAAGATCAAATAAAAACTAAATTTAAATAGTGTTACATACAATTAATGCATTTAAGGTCTACTAGTGCGGTCAGCTTAGCTTATTATATTATGGAAGATCTAAAGGGATTTCACATATTTTAACTGATTAAAGGGTTAATTTTTAACGAAAAACTAAAAACACTGCCACAACCTAAAATTTTAAACAAATATTTAAGAAGTGAACTTTCACAATCATATTTTTGATATCCGTTTTCATTAATTTTATGCGAATAACTTTACGGTATGAATAAAAATTCAAGATAAAGTTGAGAAGACGTTATGAGGCTCCTAATGAAATAAATTCCATTATAAATCTCTGAATATGGACTCATAAATATGAGGAAACGGTAATTGTGAAACTGTACTGTTAACTAAAAAGTAGATAAAGTGTTGGAAGAGCTTTTAAGATATGGATATGGAATGGTATATATTTGGTAGCGTAAAAAGAAGAGGGGAGGTAATGGGGAGAGGATTCCAGTGCATAATTATCAAATTAGCACATGGCTCTGAATGGAGAAAAAGAGAAAAGAGGAATTGCTTGAGAAAAGCCATAGTCTCATGGCTTTCTTTACTTTTAAAATACGATTAATCCAATGTGTGTGCGTATTTAATGAAGAGTTGCAATGATCCACCGTTGATGAGTATTATAAAAATGTCGTCAAGTCAATATATATCAATAACCTACCAAATGCATCCATTCTTCACACAGAAACTTATGGTTAGGGAATTGATTAAAATTAGTCGCGTAAAATTATTAAAAGCTATATAATATGCGAGGTAATATGAAAATATATTTATTAAGCAGAATACTTCGTTTCTTATTTGCTCATAATAAAGATAAATATAATTTATTTCAATAGGTGTGAATATCAAACTGTGTAAATAGCTTTAAAATACCTCATTTGAAGTTCTAGGAAAAAGGTGTTTTTAGTAACGACGATTTTCTTTTTTATGAAAAGAGATTTCACACATTTCCCTTCAATTTTTGTTACTCAGTTCATATCTTGTGGGTTATCAAATTATGGAATGGATGATCGGCATCAGCGTTTCGGCACTGCGATCGGGCACCCATTCATTGGTGTTTGGTTGGGTTGGGTTGGTGTTTGGCAGGGTTAGGTTAGTAGTGGATTGGTACCTTTTGCCGTATTTGTCCCCCAGGCTCTATTCCAGCTTTTATCTTAGTGAACATTTTTTAAAAACAGTGCGTGAAATGAAATGGAATTCTTATACTAAATATACTATTTTTGCTGGATCTCATATTTGTTAATTCCTTAGATTTAATATATTTCACGCAAAACGAAAGCTAGCAAACCATTACGGATCTGCCTGTCGCGACATTTACCAACCCGATCACCGGACAATGGTGAGGGAAAGCTTCGTTCCAGAGAGGCGAAGGGCGCGATAGCGCCCGGAGACGGCTACACCCGATATAAAAGGCATATAATCTAAAAAACAAAGCAAGCCGAAGGCTTTCAAATATCCTCGGTTACTAGGTAAATTAAAACAGTTGTTTTTGACAATTCGAAAAACGGGGGCGTATAGCCCACAAGATCCCTCAGTTCTTCTTTACTGTGCAATGTGTGGTCATTCTGATTTTGAATCCGTTCTTCACTCCCTACTTCTTCGTTTACCTGGTTTATTTAGAATTATTGAAAACATTAAAAATTAGAATGAAACGAATTTTTATTAAAAAGATTCAACTTTTTACACTAATAGCGGCGATTGCTGAGCTAAAATGTCACCTTCCTATCTTTAAATATTTTTGCATACTGACGTGACAGTTTTTAGGTGCAGATTCACTATGAAGTGAAAATGTTTTATGCTTTCAGAGGACATACTATTTATGCAAAGACGCTAGAGACTCATGTTTGGATTGAGTTTAGTTAAGTGGTTTTTTCTCTGGGTAACCTAATAAAAGTTACCTATTGTATTTTTATCATACATTTAAAAATAGTTTGTTATTATTTTATCGATAAAAATCAACTGCCGGAATGCTGAACCTCTCCAATAAAAGCTAGGTCCTAACGAGTGGATTGATCATAAAATGAAATGACTCGAAATGAGGAAATAATTTTTCTATTCTCCTTATAGATGGAAATACCACTTGCCTAAATAGGTAGAATACGACAATGACTTATTTATTTTTAATTGAAGATCACAATCGTTTAATTTGGGATTAAAATTACGGAGAGCGGTTTTCGTTATCAGGATCCTACTTAAAATGCGGTGTCTGGTTCCACAGGACGAATGACTTGGAAAAGCAAAAGGAGGATTATTCTTGGAGGCTGAAATTTCATCGCGTTATGAAAGGAAGCGGGAAGGAGATCCCTTAAAAAAAAAAGAACCGCCTTTAAGAATAATTTGAATTTATTTCCCAAAATGCTAATAAGCGTTATCCCACAATGGAAACGGGGGGAATCGCTTAATTAGGAATAATTTATAGAAGCCTTTATATATAGAGCCGTTATTTTTTAATGCATTTGTGAGGCGATATTTACATATCTGCCATATAATCGTCACGGAGCGCCTCCCATGCTGCAGCCGATCGTAATGTATTCAAAAGAGGGCGCGAGAGAGAGAGAGAGAGAGAGAGAGAGAGAGAGAGAGAGAGAGAGAGAGAGAGAGAGAGAGAGAGAGAGAGAGAGAGAGAGAGAGAGAGAGTGAAACGGCGGCCGACCAAACATATAGTATTATCACCTCCCGTAGAGGTGTGATGAGTGAGAGGAAAAGGTGTCTATCACTCGGGCAGCGATGGTGAAATTGATGGCGAGTTTGTGTACAGGAAACATTAACTTCGGTTTTTATAATTCCGTCGCACCTTGAAGATTGGAATTGAAAGATAGGAAGAAGGTCTTTTTTGTGTTACGCCCTATTTTAGAAATATCGCTATTCTGATAGCTCTACAAACAAGTCGCTTGCTATTCGGTTCATCTTTTATAGTAAAAGGTTCGGAGAATAATTAGTTAATTAAGCTAAATGTGTTGATCGGAATAATCACAACGACGAAAAAAACGACTTGCTCAAACAGATGCGCTTCTCAGTAACGTTCTTTTTCTTTATTAAGGATCAACACTAAGGATGGATACTTTCCAGCTAAAATTCGTATCAGATACGTATTTCTAGCTGTTGAGTAACTACCCAGTTCATCAGTTGGATTGCAGCCGTGACTTAAATATTTCTTCTCCGAGGCTTTAATTAAGAGAGTATTGCGTACAAAAAATTACTTGACTGCAAAAAAACTATTCCGAAAGTGTTTGGACGAAAGCAACGCTCGCGTTACACGAATTAACTTTACCTCATTCCGAATACTTCAATTTTGCCGATGAATAATCATTCTGCTTAATTTGTCGAGTGGTTAAGAATCGTCATCCTCTTCGTTCGAGCTACATCTGTCCACGTATCAATGGTCGAAATCACCGGTTTGAGTTGACATATCAACGCGTTTTAAAGACATTTAGCGCGACGAGTTCAACCGCCCACTGGAACTTGTTTGCACACAAAAGCTGGAGCGTAACGCTTTTACTTTTTGTGAGGTTTTTGTTGGAAAAAACCGGCTTCATTAGTCATCTGGCATCGTAAAATTGAAGAGGGAGAGAGGAAGAGAGAGAGAGAGAAAGATTGTTTCCCCTTTGAGGGAAAGGGGACGGATGTTGGGAGGAAAAAAGTTTCGAGACGAAATAAAACGAGCCTTGAAAGGTGGATATTGAAAATGGGAAGGGAATAAAAGGGGAGAAGGAGGTAGGAGGAGGAAGAAAGGTAAAAATAGGGTATGCCTAAGCAAAAGAGGGAGAAAGAGGATAAAGCGGCGTGTGCTAAGAAGGTGGGAGGAGGGAGAGGGAGGGATAGCGGGAAGAGGAATCGTTCGATGGAATAAAGGGAGGCCGTGCGGTCAGGATAAGGAGACCGGTTTTTTTGGAGCCTTTTTAATGAGCTCCCGCGGAGAGCGATACGAAAAGAATCCCTCTCATCCTCCTAATACCCGCTGTCGTTGCTATCGCTACTAACTCTGTCCAATCCTCTCATTGTTAGTCAGCCGCTCCTATACCTTTCCTCTCTCTTGCCGTCTTTCACCCTTTTTCCTTCGCTTCGCGCCTTTTTCCCCAAAAAACGTGAAACTCGCGCCGCCGGATATCATCGTGACCAATGCGCACGAGTGGACGCGGATGTTCGTGTTCTTCATCCATTAAAAAGAATACTCGGATGTGTGGGATATATAGTATAACCGTAAAGCGGAAGCGCCTTTTTATTTAATGGTTCCTCATCTTGAGTTTTTCTCTCTTGCGGCTGGGAAGAACCGCCGAATAAAATAATTCCCTCTTCTGCGAACGCATCAACGCGTGTTAAGAGGAACGGTGCGTCCGCGGAGGCGCAATGCTTAAGGGGTTCGTGACCTGTGGCACGAAAGTACGAAAAGAATAAATTTCTTTCCGCTTTTTCTCATTATACTGCGTTTCCGGTGTGTGCATCAATTTCGCGAAGCATGAAAAAATATAATGGTGATTGGTAATTACGGTGTTTTAGATGCATTTGCTGGAGTGCCGCTGATTATCGAACCAATTATTAGATTTCGGATTTTAGTCGAATTTTCAGTGCTGCTAAATTCAAAGTTTTATCTTATAAAATGAAGAACGTGAAAACCACTTCTATTCGAGTCAAAACAACTGTCAATGGAAAATCGTTTTCTCTTAACAAGAGCGATTTTTGAGTTAATTTCTTTTAATTTAGATGGGCCGTTATTACCCCGGTAAAATCTAAAATTACCTGCACATGTTATAATGTAAAAAATATCTTCAAAGTTAAATTAATCGCTCTTATGGATTGAACTTTTCCGTTATAGCAATCATCCTAATATAAATTTAAGTAATACTCCAAAAGAAAAATATTTATAAAATGTTTTAAATTGTTACAAATTCTTAGGTAAATTATACAAATATAAAAAAGATGGACGAGAAATAATATAATAACTCCTAGTTTACCGTTGTATTTAAAGATAAACAACGTTAATGAACAGTGGAACTTTTTTACCGCTTTTTCTAAAAAATGTCCCTTACTTATAGATATGATATGGTATGGATTTGGTAGATCTAGGAACAATTGCTGGGGAGTAATGGGTGCCTTTTTTCGATCATTTACGGTAATATAAACCTAACTTCCCCGTAGTTACGTATTTTCATATGTAGTATTTATTGTAACCTCGCTGTACCAAACAGTGGAAGATTAACATAAAAAGAGATTTTAAATTAGAGTTATTTATCTTGCATTTAATGAACTACAGGAGAACGGCAGACATTTTTCATAATTATAGATCCACTCAAGGATTTAAACATGCCTTAACCTTTATTTCTGTAAACAATTGAATATTTTTTGAGTTTATGATCATATATCTCTAGTTGTTTAACTTACAATGTTTTTATTATTTCGCAAATGAAATAGTTTATGTGAATGGTCAATTTAGATTACTTTTGCGTTTTCGTATTCTTCAACTAGTTTTGATTGGGTGTGGCCCGCGAAGAGGGCTGAAGTGGAGTATGTGGCCCACGATGGCAGTAGAAACGCGTTATGTGTCCCTCGAGCCGAAAAGTTTGGGAACCACTGTCTTATATAACTGTATAATTTTAATTAATCGTAAGATTCTCTTCTTTTTGCTTTACTATTTTCTTAATATACTTTTATTTGAGAAAATAACAACATCTTCGCTAAATTAAACACTTAAGAATATGATTATTGTTTGTTGTTCTTATCTTTACATAGTCTAAATAATTTTTAATGAAAATACAATTCACAAATATAAAATATTTTTCTTAGGATCCGAAGTAGAACGTTATACGAGGTTAAAGTGACAAATGCGTTTTATTTTCTAATGGAAGATTAGGTATCTGGCTAAAAAAGATATATAACCCGACTCTACTTAAAAATGCATTACTATGCACAAATACGAGGGTGACTCAAAAGATTCCCGGAATGATCTCATAAAAATAGAATAAACACAAAACAAGAATTTATTTTTCATTATATCCACCATCTGACTCTAAACACATCTCAATACATTGTCTCCATCATTTTAGCTCATTTCTTTAAAAATTTGGATTGTTTGATTGAATCCAGTTCCAAGCTACTTGTTTAACCTCAGA
The DNA here is from genome assembly GCA_036926305.1 of Uropetala carovei. NCBI lineage: Eukaryota > Metazoa > Arthropoda > Insecta > Odonata > Petaluridae > Uropetala > Uropetala carovei. The sequence goes on from JAXCHB010000123.1 coordinate 7,079,495, forward strand.
TATCGATTCCCAGCAAACTCCTTCGATGTGATCTTTTAATTTTGGTAACAGGAAGAAGTCCGAAGGAGCCAAGTTGTACTATATGGTGGATGAGAAAGCAGTTCCAATGCAATTCTCAAAGCACAGCTCTTGAAACCATGGACAAATGTGCTGGAACATTGTCGTGGTGAAACAAAATTCGACGATGCTGTTTTTCAGACTATTTTGTCACAAGAGCAGCGTTCAGTTTCCATAAGACCTGTTCATAATAACTTCCTGTAACTGTCCACTGTCCTTAGAGAAAATAGACTAATATCACGCCTTCATAATCCCAAAAAATTGTTGTCATAACCTTCTTGACTGACCGTTCAACCTTGAACATGATTGGTCCACTTGACTCCCTTGGTAACCGTTGTTTGGACTAAATCTTGCTTTCTGGATCGCGCTGATAAATCCAGGTTTCATCACCATTCACTAATTTGTAGAAGGAATCTTCAGGATTGGCATCAATTCGGTTGAGAAACTCAACTGCATGATCAGCCCTTTGAGTCTTGTGTTCAGCACGCAACGCTTTTGGCACCCATCAAACAAAAAGCTTGCTCAATCTTAAACGATCTGTCAGAATTGATTAAGCTAAGCCATATGAGATATCCAAACGTGTGGCTGTCATTTGCACTGACACTAATCGTTATTTTTTAAAAATCGATTGGACGGCAGCCACAGTTTCCTCGTTCATTGACATTGATGGTCTCCCACTTCGCTGGTCATCTTCAGTGTTTTCTTGTCCATCCTTAAACCATTTCACCCATTCATAAAATGCTTTTTCCTTTGGTGCATCATTCCAACAAACATTCTGCAAATCCCGAATGATGGCAGTCGGTTCTCAACCAAGTTTTGTCAAAAACTTCATGTTCACTCGGATCTCAAATTCCAAATTGTCCATGCTCACGAATCAATGGGTTAAAAAATTGAGGTTATTTTATACCAAATGAATGAATTCTTACCAAATATTGCATGTTTACAGTTAATTTCAGACAAGTATGGTATGTTATTGTTTGAACTCAGGTATGGTGCTATCGACATCATTCCGGGAACTTTTTGATTCACCCTCGTATAATTGCGTCTGTATCTATGTGTGTGTGTATATATATATAGAGTAGAACTCGGTTATAACGGTCTGGGTTAATACGACAACTCGGTTATAGTGACATTCTTCAGGTCCCATCCCCGTTTCTACAATATTGCAATATATTCAGATATAGTGTTAAAAGGCAAACTGACATATCTAGTCCGAATGTAGAAATATATATCCTGAAAATTTGGTGTTTGTAGCTTACTTAATTTTTGAGTTATTTTGTACACGGACCGACGGGCAGACAGACAGGCGGATGAACCGAATACGGAAGATCTTATTTTTATTATAAAAAAGAGCTAAAAATACATTTAATATTATTCACTGCATTGAGGATGACCTCGAAAAACTCTACAAGTTGGCACATACGACGCAAAAAAATATCACGTTATTTTAATAATCATTAAAAATATTTTTATTACTTTTAATATACTTATTATATCATAATATAATGTACTTTGTATTAGGTCATAATCTCCTATAATATATTTTAAAGGGTGTGTTTGTTGGTTTGTGTGTTTGTTCACGGAACTCCAAAACGATAAAAGCTAGAATAACCAAATTTGGTACGATTCTTCCTTACATCCTAACTTAGTGAATGGTCAAGGTTTGGTCAACCGGGATTAATCAGTGCTGCCAATATAGGGGATTAACATTTTTCCATTAGATAACACGTATGAATCCATTTCTTGACTTGCAAGGTATTCTCCCTTCAAGCATTAAAATACGTAAATATGGACCGATTTTTTCGTTTTTGCTTTATTCGGCGAATAAAACTCTATACTATTTTATTCCTGCGAAGTTTACATGTTACACGGTCGATGTTTTCAGAAATACGATATTTGTTTCGAAATTTTGTGGATTTTTCGTACCCCTCCCGTGCGTTGTCAGTTAGCTTCAATGAAGCTTATAAATAGACGAAAGTTTAGCGTTATTCGCTTCGCACTTTTGTTTAAGTAACGAAACGATGGATGTTTATGGATAACAACGTAAATAGATACTGATTATTATTCAGGAAGCGTTTATTGATGAAAGTAATTGAACCTTCTTTCGTCTACTGAATACTGGAATCTTACATTTTTTGTAAGTAAAAACATTATATTCTATAATGTTTATTAACGTAAATAGGCTCACGTATCTGATGTACAATTAGCGGAGTGAGTGTTCAATCATGGACAAATGTACGTTGCCATGCCGCGGGTTTCTTGCTTACAAGACATAAAAGTAAATATTTCAGCGAGGCATAATTACACAAGAAATGAAGCTGGATTTGGCGAAAGTAATATGATAGGAAATACAATTATCATTATATTTGAATGCAATACGTTCGGAGACGGATTATTACAAGCAAATATGATTAATTGTTAAGAAAAGCTAATTGTAAGTTAAAAAGTATCTACTATATATTTTAAAGAGTTTGTATGTTGTGCTGTAGTAGATTCACTAAACCCGTTGAAATTCAACGGGATATGCTGCTAGTATAATATTCTGTTTAATGAACATATTAGATCATAATATAAAATTTAGAATTTGGGAGCTAATTCTATGTTTCCATATATCTCGGTTTTAACGACACTCGGTTATAACGACAATAAATTTCCAGTCCCTTTAATGCCGTTATAACCGACTTCTACTGTTTATATAGTTATTGTGTCTTTATTACACAATATTGTCAATCATTGATGAAGTGCCTGGTGCTTCGCAACGACTAATCTTGCCCTATTTATAAAGATAATTTACTCTTTTCCCTGGAGATATATCTATATCTACAGTTCACCCTGCAAGCCGCAGGGGAAGAGGGAGGGAGAGGGAGGGAGAGGGAAGAGAACGATGTTTTCAATTCTAAAAACATGGAAGGGGGATAAATGCTTATTCCTTCAGCAAACAGTATATTCTAAATAAAAAAAACTCATTCCCCCTTACAATTATATTTCACCATGGAAAGAATTTCCAATTTGAATTCTAAGGCGATATGCGAGTGTTTTTGTTTCCTAAAAAATTTTGCACGCACTTCAAAGTTAAACTTAGGTCACTAGCGAATAGTTTATAACTAAAAAAATCAATGATTCCATTATAAGGAGGTGCATAAATAAATAATTATTGTCAAAATTGGAGGTATTCATAGGTCAGAGAGTTCTGTGTTGTGGAGGAGGAGGAGAAATTGGAGGAAATAGGAAGGGATTAGAGGAAAAAAAGGGAAAGAGAGAGAGGTAGGGCGACGGGTAAAGATAAATACGCAAAAAGGCAATCTTATTCAAGATAGAGAAATAAAGAGAGGGGAGTAGAGGAGAAGAAGAGAACAAGCGAAAAAATAATGATCCCTCAATATCACACAGCCAATCAGACTTTCTGCCTACTTAGTCTATTGAAATGCACTCATTGTTAACTGGTCCCAAGATAGAATCATTAGCTTGTTATCGGCTTTATATCTGCTGCCACGATGATCGCGATAACTGTACGGTTAGGTGATTCTGTGCGAAACGGAAAGGATAAAAATGTTTTAAAATTCCGAAATCAGATAACATTAATAGAAAAAATGGATGTAGTGAAGCATGTCTCAGCACACTACATCAATCAACTACACAGAAAATAAAATGTTATCAGCAACAATTACATGAAACTGAAAAACTAATTTCTCAATTGCGACTATATTACCAAGGTAATTATATATTAAACGACTTTCCAATGAAATAAAAATAAAATCTCCGAAAACTTTTCGACACTTTGAAGTAGTTTTCCATATAAGTATATTAATTGTTGTATGTTATTGATTTCAAGTTTTGATGTTGGTAGTTTTATGCTGAAAATTTTTCATTTAAAAACAGAATATGAAATTTGTTAAAAACTGAAACCTGGACGTCACTCAAAACGCAATTTAAATCTTGAACGGAATTGGATAGTGACTTAGAGGGCGAAATGATCTCAGGTTACACACAATATACCACTATTTATAGTTGAGGTCAATTTTGGGTTTTATGCGATTAATCAAATGTGGATAGAGGAGAAAAATTCTGACATGACCCGGTTCTTCCAGTTGTCCTACGGATATTCTACCACTGATCTATCGTAGTAGACCTATTCTCCTGTTTCAGAAGGTGGATTTTTTCCGACTTATATCTGTCGCATAGTGTTCATACGATCAATTCATACCATCAACTTCAATCAAATGTCGTACGAAAACTAAATTTGACACTGACGAGGAATGAGATCAGCGACAGTATGCTTCAACGGAATGGAATATAAGAATTCATGGCCGTCGCTTAATCTTAACTGTAGAAAACTACCTCATGGCGTGTCCGGCAGCCATTCATCGAGAAGGACACATCCAGTCGAATTTTCGTCGCGTCATTTGGCTTCCGAATGCTTTCGCTCTTCAAAAATCTCTCACCTCTTCGATTTTCCTCTGCGACACCCTCGCTCGACGAAAATACAATAAATCTTTGGTTAACGATGACACGCTCTCCCCATCTCATTTCCCCAAGTAAAATAGGAATGCTACGCGGAGGGCTAAAGCGCGATTCGAACTTCTCTTTCTCACGACAATTAAATCCGGAATATATGTCGTTGATTCGACCATGCAGATACGTTCCATCTTAATTTTTATTGCTTCGCTGGTGAATAAAATAGTCTGAGCGATGTAATCTCGCGCAACCGATGCATTTCGTTGAACTGCTCGAAATGGCTTGAATATTGTGTATTGACTACCAAAGTAGTCGTTAAGCTCGGAATGGCAGATATATTCAATTAAAAAAAAAATTAAATAATAATTAGAATTTATCATAATATCCAGAAAATTAATGAATCCGCTAGGCTAAAATTCTCAGAACTAGAAAATACTTTAACGTAATAAAAATATTATGCATATTTGTTTGTTGTGTTTATTCCTTAAATCTGTATTGATTGGTATCTCCATAAAATTTGTAGGTATTGTTGGAGCCTTATTACAGTTATTACTGACGTACGATTTTTTCAACGTTAAATTTTACACGCTAAAAATATAACACTTTGGTAAAAAGAAATCATTTAAACTAAAACATTCAACTTCTTTGTTACGAAAAATCGAAATGTACTCATTACATAAAAATAAGTTGAAATTAAATCCTATGCTAGAAATATTTAAACTTGCTCTCTCTTGTACAAAATTCAATCGCCTTTATTTCCTGCCTATCGCCATAATCGCAATTAATTGCAGTTCAAATTACTACGCACGCATGCTATCCATTCCGACGACTCGCGATTGCGCCTCGCGTGTTTCTGTTACGCCCCCAAGAGCTCAGGTTTACATGCCTCCATAACCGTTGACTGCTTTTTACCATCCCTAACAGTAGCTACCACTTCTTTCCGCTTATTAGCCTACAGCTGAACTATTCGACTATTCGAACAATAAATACGCTACAACTTCCGCAAAAGTTAATTTGAATTAAAACAGAATTGATTTGGCAATTCGTCATTTGTTCAATACTTCTCTATAAACCTTTATCTTCATCATGTCAACCACTGCCAATCAAACTAAACGCCAGTCCTCAATATCCAATGAGCAATTTCCTTATCTTTTCCAGTTAATCTTTTAACGAGACACAAATTCTCAATATAGTTGACACTTTTAGACCGGGAAATAATACTATAAATGGTAATTTGGAGCGGGGGTGCGGAACCTCCGGCCCGCGGGGTCGCATTCGGCTCCCGATAGTGTTTTGTGTGGCCCGCGACGCAGTGATGAAAAAGAGAACCGCAAAATTTAACACACATTGTCATATTTTAAATCCAAATAATGACAATAAAGCGTTTAATACTGTAATGTTAATCCTAAATATGTAATTTAGAATCGATTCACACATACGATACCTTATAAGCACTCATTAACTTCGATTTAAACTCTAATCCGACCCACCAAAGCATTGGCAACTTCCAATGCGGTCCACAAAGGAGTCGCCAGCACCTATGCGGCCCACCATGCGGAAAAGGTTCCCCACCCATGATTTACAGTAATATGAGAGTTCCATTGGTTAATGTTAATACACATTATTTGAATCCCTCGTTTTGACAGAAAAATATTTATTGTGAAAAAAATGGTAATTTATTTAATGAAATAGCGAGGTACAAAGGATTAAGTAAGCCTCTTATACAACATTGCGGTAAAAAAAACAATACCCATGTTATATGGCTATTTTAGAGCTAACGAACGAAATAAAATGACATACATGGAAGGATACGTTTTTAAGCATTGAAACACATTTATTAAATATAGCATCACTCAGGCGTCTACAAGTGGAAATAGACGCTCACATTTTTCATTAAAATAAAAAAGGCTCGAAAATAGGGCCGGAATCTGTTCCAGATAGGCATTCTTGGGTATATTAAAAATTTAAAAAACTCGAAAGAAAATAAGAGGGTCGTAATACAAGGGAATTTGTGAAAAACGCCTGCCACGAACTTCATTTGATTTAAAACAATCAAAAGTTTGCAATAGATAGTGAAAACTTTGAAACATTTTTTCATTCAAATATGCTGATCATTTGTGTTTTAAGTAAAGAAGTTTGATTTCGATTTGCCGAAATGAAAAACCTACTTTTAAAAGACATTCAGGTCATCATTCTCTAAAAAAAAAAACAACACTGTTGTCATATTACAACGTATAACGTAAAAGGCTTCGAGAGGAACAATGTAATTGCAACTTGTGTATCTTTCAATGTAATTCTTCCCTCATTGCCAAATTACTGTTTTCCCAGCAAAATGGTCTAGTAGAATTAGTTTATTCATGGATATGTTGCTTATACGAACCAATTTACTTTTTCTCTTTAAATTCCACATGCTCCCTTCTCTCAAAAATCCCTTCATCACCCTCCGCCTCCTTCCCTCCATCTCTCCATCCATCCTCTCCTGCCTTGTTTTCCCATCTACCTCTCTCTCCTCTTCATACTCTTCCTCAGCTGACCTCTCCGCCGCCTTATCTCTGTCCGTAAATATGTCGCGAGCTCGTAGTGGCTACCGAAAATACTCGCTTCCGATATTCTCCCTCTCTCTCCTTCTAGTAAACCTTTCCATCACTCTAGCACACAAAACCAGCCGACCCTAACTCCATCTCCATCCTCTTTCCTCTCTCTCTCTCTCCTCTCTTTCGTCTCCACTTCCCGCTCCTTCGCAGCTCACGGCGTGTTTGGCCCCTTTTTTTCGTGGCTCTCCTACGGCGGCGGCACTGATGGCGCTGTGGGCCGAACGGTGACATTCCAGTCCCTTAGGAATCCAGTTCGGATTACATCTGCATTTGCATACGTGGCCCAAGTGGCTCCAATCCGACCTCCCCTCCCCCCTCCCTCCCTCCCTCTCACTCTCTCTTTGTCTCCTGACGTCCCTACTATAGTGCCGTTGAAGGGTGGACATTAACTTTGACGCCTTTTTGATAAGAGGGCGGAATGCCTTTAAAAGGGATCTTTCTTTCCTTTCTCTCTCTCTTCTCACCTGCGAGACATATTTTGTCCTCATGGATGCCACGACATTCTAGCCTTCGGTGTCGAATCGTGAGATGATTATGTTTAAGCATACGAATTTTTTGGTGCCATGATACACTCCAACGTTATATTGCGCTTCGAAATGATTTAATAATTAAATTTTATGTGGTATATTTCTTAAATTTCTCGAATATTTTCCAGATGTGTGCTACTTTATTTCCGCGTTAGATTCAAAATCAGGGTATGTTGAGACTAGGTTATTGAACATTTCAGCAATAGAAGAGATACAAAATGTTATCTGGTTATTATAAATGTAATAATTTCTCATTCAATTTATAGCTATTTGCATGCATACGGATGCATGGAGCATACCTGTTTCAAATTATTTCCATAGTATCTAATTATACAACGAAATGAAAGTAAATGCAAGAATCAGCAAGAAAACTAATCTGAAGACGATGAAAATTATATGTACATCCCAAATGATTATAACATTTGGTGGTATTTTATTATTAACGAGGGAATATTATATACCTTGAATATTTTCATTAACTTTTTTAATGTGTATTTTTATAAACCGTAAGTAAAGTTCTATTTTTTCTATTAGACTGAATTACAAACAGAAGACTAAAATAATAAACTTTACTCGTGTAATTCCTGTATTCTTCAAAGGTTAACCTTTTTTAAGTTAACAATATATTTCGAAATTAAATTTTGTCTTTTACTTTTTCAAGTAAACAGTTTCCTCTATCCTTGCATAAATTAAAGCTGGACTTTTAGGAAGGGAAATAAAAAATTTAACAAGAAAAATAACGCTGTAATAAGATAAGAAACCGTTAAAGGATGTTGTGAGAACAAAGATAAAGACGAGTAACAAAGAGAAGATTGAGTGGAAGCCGAGATTGAGGTTGGGAGAGATCAGAGAGAGAGAGAGAGTGATTTGGGATAATAGTGAAAGGGATAGGAATTAGGATGGAGGATAGGAGGAGAACATAGAGTTAGAGAGAGAGCCAAGGTGAGAGCAACGCTGGATTGTTTTTTTCCTATGATATATTACTCGACAAGACGCACCCTTTAACCCCTGAGAGGTTGGGCAACCCGCGTGTGATGCTGCCGATGCCGTGTAACTCGGCGGCAATCGGTGGAGAGAGGCAGCGGGAGAGGAAGAGGAGCCCTTAACGCGGTCTCGTACTGATCACACATAAATCAGCGGTTGGAGCAGGAGAAAGGGGATAGGAAAAGGGGTTGTAAACGTGGAGGGGGCAAATAAATCCTCCGCATCGATTGGTGCGGTGTTTTCTCTCCCGAGAACGAATTGGGCCGCGCCTTCATTCCACGGAGACGCCAGGACACAAGGTCACGCCTCTACGGAACTAAGACGAAGGAAACGAGAATTGATTGTGCGTGTGTGTGCTGGTGTGTTTGCGAGGTAGGAGGAGGAAGAGAGTGAAGGAGGAGGAAAATAGGGAGGGAAGGAGGAGGGCGAAGCAAACTTTTAAATAAGAAACAATCGTTGGAATAATGGGCAGCGCAAATTTTGGCAATCAATTTTTTCGTGAACAGTTCAAACTGATGGACTATCTGGACTTTGATAAACAATTTTGATACTTTCACTAATCCGATACAGCAACAATGGTGATGTTGTCTTATTGCAACATATAATCTCGAAATGGATTTAAAGGCGCTTTTGAAACCGGAAGATTTCACCTTGGATGAAAATTTTTAAGTGCCACGAGATATATTTTTAACTAGACGACTACATAAAAATTTTTGTGCTCAGTAGATTCGATATTTAGACTAAAATTTTTGTCGTGGTAAAATGAAATTTTTTTAAAAAACAGAAAACAGAATATACCTTACACTCTCTAAATAGATAATTGCAAAATTTCTTAGTTTTCGCAGACTTTGAAGAAGAAAATAAGAATAGAAAGCCGTACTATTGGTTTAAAGTTTAAATCTTCTGTTTCAGATTCAATGCGCTCATATATCTTAAAAACTACACAACTAATAGGGTAACAATTCTTGGATGCAAGAGGCAGTTCAATGCTTTATATAAAATACACAGAAAAACGAAATTTGCGAAAATTAAAAGTTGTTCGATACCTATAATATATTATAAAAATTACAAAAAAGCCTAGAACTAAAAAAATGGCATTTCCCTATCATCCTTGAGGGAAGGGCTCAAGGGGTCGGTAATCTAAGGTTGGCACGTGGCCCTCTGGGCTAAAAAAGTTTGGACTTAATTTTCACTTTTGATATATGATTCCAGTTAATCTCAATATATGGCTTAGGAGGACCGCCAAAATATCAAATTCCATAAAATCAAGTTAAAGTGCTTTAGAGCTAAATATTTTTTGAGGGAACAAGAAACACACGCCGATACTACTAATTTCTAAAATGAAACATTTAAGATTATTTTTTTAAAATTTTCTGTTGCTAATGGAGTTTTCTTAATCGTCTGTTAACTCGTATTGTAGATTAAATATAAATAACCCGCAGAAATAGACCAAACAATGTATTTGAAATGCGATTTAACATATTTTTTAGTGTCGCGGTCACGTCTGCCAAGTCGAAAAGGATGGATTCTCCGGACCATTTACTGGAGACTCTCTGCCAACACTCACCCTCTCTTGCCAACTGAGGATGTGAATGAGAGACCAGGATGATGGGAATGTGTGGAAGCCAAGCGAACGACGCGATAAAAAATATCTGAAGAGACGCAAAGGACGGGCAATTAGTCGCGCTCAGTTCGCGCATGACCGTAAATGGTCGTTCAGATCGCTGCAGCGGTGTATCCGTGCATAGGATTCCATATGCGGACAGAGCGGAAAGCGGTTGAGAGGAAAGAATGATGGAAGAGGGGCCATCGTGGTGGAGGAGGTGTGGGAGAGGGGGAGAACTTCTCTGCGGATGTCTCTTACCAGTTCTGAATGAGTGTCATTCCTCGGAGGCAATTGAGCGCCGCTAAAAAAACCTGACAAAGAGAGGATGCTACCCGATTCGAACGGTTTTTAATGCATTTTTTAAGTTGTCCACTAAGTTTTACCGTAAGATGAAATAACTTCTGTGAAATCGTTATATGACCAATTTACTTTGGGATGGTTTTTATCAACATCTTTGTGGTAAGGGACCACTGAATTTATCCATATTGGTTTAAACTACATTTTCAAGATGTAAAAGAATAATAACATAATGTTACGCGGATCAAGCGAAAAATATATGTTACATAGTTATGAAAGAAAACAGCACGAATATATATATTCATGTTCAATGAAAATATATTTTTTGTGATATCCATACAGTTAAAAAAAGAATCAAGTGAAACGAGAGGTGATTTTTTAAATTAAAAATTCATCGGATTAAGATTAGCGCAGCTTCAACGAGGGTAAGAATCCAGGATCATTGTAGATCCATACCCCATTTTTAAAAGTAAAAAACAAGCGAAGATGTCTTAGAAGTCAAAATAATTCAACAGCAAAGTGTGATATTTCAATTAATCCGAGAAAACGAACTCTTATCTTCTTTTTACTGAAAACTCTATATTCCACGTTACGTAACAAACACCTTAATTCTGAAGACTCATAAATATATTACGTTGTTAAAAATTATATATTAAAGTATCTACTCTAGTGCGATAAAATATAATTAAATGCCTAATATCGAAGGAATAATAATTTTCTGCACATCTTATTTTTCAATTTTAATTAATTTTCAATTTCTATTTCGATTAATTTTAATACACAACATTTCCAGTGGAATTCTATTTCTAGTTCTCGCGTATTCTCTCGGTTATTCTCATATAGAACATTTGCATTTGTGCTACTTTTGCAGAACTTCTTAAGAGTTATACAAAGAACGTGTTGCTCGCACTTTAATCCGATTATCCTTCTCCCTCCGTCATGCTTTTCCATACACTCTTCCCGTTTGCCTCATTCCGAAACTCCTTCAACTCCTCTCAACTCGCTTTCAAACTGAGACGGTTTGGCGTAGGTGTTTTTTATTTCGATTTGAGAGCGCTTTACAACCGCGTGAAATACAATCCGCTTTGCCCATCATTCGGCGAGTAATCTGCGCCTCCTAGGACCACGTCCACCGACACATCCGCCCTCCCTCGGCCTCCATTTAGGGAGAGATGCAAGGAGTGGAAGGAGGAATAGGAGGGAAAGGGCGCGAGGAAAAATAAGAAACGCTATATATATATATCTCTCACCCATCCATTCCCTACCGCACCCGCCGTCCCTACCCACTGCCTCCTCCCACCGCCCCCTCCCACGCTCTCGCCCAACCACGACCGCGTTCACGGAAAAACGCGAACGAAAAGACATTCACATGTTTCTCATCGCATCGAGGATTCTCATTGGAAACGACAACGATTTCCAATGTTTTTATACTGGTGTTTGATTATCGATCGGTTGTATCTCTTGCACTTTACCTGCCCTCATATTTTCTCTCGATAACTCGTGTCCTGTTAATTGCCTGACACCTGTTCGCAAAAGAAATGACGGTCGCCGTTGCTCGCGGCTGTCGGGCACATGCGGGTTTGACGAGACGCTGCAGACCAAACTATTAAATGATAAAACCGACAAAATTTTCAGTGCCATAATTCTTTAAATTATATTTCGCCGATTTAGATGTTACACGGAACAATAGAGTTCAATGCCTATTAGAATTAAAACAATATAGGGGATCTCTTAGCGATGGTGCAAACATGACAATTAACCATTTATTTACTCTTTTATTTATTTCGAAAAATGTAATAATAATGTCCAATGTCGCTCTAGTAACAGTGGAAATGCAATATAGTTCAGTGATAAAATATAAACTGATAAACACGAAAATTTAATCGCTACTGTAGATTTAAAAAATACGTTCATTAACGAGAGAAACCCAGCAACATGGCGCTGAGGGTGAACAAGTGACTTCCCATCGTCTGCGGAAAGACGTGTATCTCAAGAGTGCCAGCCTTCATCGAGGTTTTATTTTCTTTCACGTGACAAGAACAGGCGCAACGGTACATCTAATTGCGCGTTCTCTTTTAAAGTGAAGAGTAAGAAACGCAACAGGTTTTTCATGCCTTTCAAGAATGCCGAGAGATCATTTCCTCTGCATCTCATAGCATTTAGTTGTAAATTAGAATCCCACCTCGTGATTCGAAATGGCGTCGTATGTTACGTGGATTTACCTCCCATAATTATTTTAAACTGCTTGTGATATTGGCACCGTCTAAATAAATCCGATTGGAAACGTGTCCTTCTGTATTAATCTGACGATAAAATTCTCTGAAGCACTTGCAAAAGCCGAGATTTTCCAATAAAGATAAAAGTGTTATCCAGCTTTCCGAGGAAACTTTTTTCAACGCAGTTAAGAAATTATTTTATTTCACAGGTTTCTATGTTCGAATTTAAAATTTTATGCTCACTCTTTGTAATTCTAATGGATTAGGTTCTGAATAAAATGTCATCAAAATATGCATTTATCCTTTGGAATTTGGCTCATGTAAAACTCTTTTAACTATGTATACGAAATAATTATTTTAAATTGACAGGTTCTTGTTGTATTTTCACTTTCAATTAGTATTTTCACCTATGAATATTTCACAAATAAGCCATTTGTTACAATGCATAATCTAACACATTTAAAGAAGCTGACTTAACAGCATATCAATCTCCTTTAAATGTTTATTAAGATCGCCCTATTCGTATTAGCCAGTATTCACCGAATTCTATCTGGAAATTTATGTGGAAATACTTAAAACTAAATAAAAAATTCTTACTTTTATGCATAATCTTTTGTTGATATTTATTTTATCGTGGAAAATGTATTTTCTCTAGAGAAAACATTTACTTTCGCGAACATTCTCGGTTTCGAAACCGATACAACTGAGATGGAAATTATACCACTTAGTAATTCATAAATTTTGGCTATGCTTTCTATATGACAGAGTCATGGCCAATTTGCACCTTCACTCCAAATTAATCCTAGATCATTATGTATTACGATATAGAGGTAAAATGGGCGTGTAAGCAGAAAATATCACAATTATCGCGACTGAAGCAAATCAGTCAATAACTGTATCTCTCGATATTAATCTCCCCTCTTCTCAAAATGCGTTCCGACGCCAGATTACGTAATTGAATTAGCAGTCCCATCTCTCCTCTTCGAAATCAGAGGTTCGTTAGGTGAGACGGCGTGAGCGGCACTCACTTCGCCGCTAATGCACTATCCTCCGAGCGCTCGACTCATCCGCTAAACCATTTCCAGTTCCCGGAATTACTTAACAGCCGCCACTCTCCTCTCTCTCTCTTTCTCTCTCCTTCCCTCTCTCCCTCCCTTCTCCTTTGACTTCGTCGTCACCACCGCCTCTTCCCCCCTCCCTCCCTCTTCCCCTTCCCCACTGGTCCCACTGCCCTACGCGCACAACCACTTAAAAACCGTTTCACAAACGAATGCCATAAGTGCCAGAAGGATTTTTCTCCCCCTCTATTCCTCCTTTTTCAATTTATCTCTTCACTCTGTGTCCATTACGCGACACGAAAACAAAGAATATTGCTTTTATCAGTTTGCTGTTTAGAAAAAATATCCAATTCACGAATAAGAGATATTTCGACAATTCTACAAAATAAGATGACGTGTATCGACTCGACGGAATGGAATACCCAGGTGTTAACGATTTATTTCGAGTATTGCTTGATTTCCCGGAATTCACAGAAGGGAAGAAAATCCCACAGCATTCTCCACGAATATCCGGCTACATTGTAAAAAAAACATCACACGACAGTGTTATTTTCGCAACAATTATGAGAGTTCTTATTTTTTAGAGAAAAACTGTCGTTTTGGCGCTTTTTTATTTTAAAAAAGAGCTGTATTCGGTTCATCCGTCTGTATGACTGTGTACAAAATAACTCAAAAATTACGTAAGCTACAAACACTAAATTTTCAGGATATACTATATATATATATATATATAGTTCTACATTCGGACTAGATATGGATATGGATATTTGGAGTCCGTCCGTCTGTCCGCTGACCTTTTAACGGTATATTAGAAAACCCCTTACGACTATCTATACGGGTCCATTATGGCTTTCGTATTGTTGGCCGTATTCACAGTAAATAAACAAGTATACTATTAAGCGAAAGTAAGGGAAATTACACAGTTTTAAAATTTTATTCTATTAAATATTTTGTCGTTGTTTTTATTTAAAGCCAATTGTTTTTGGGGAAATGTTTGCGTGATATGCTGCTTAACATTGTAATGGTAAAATACATATATTGCTGTGAGATTAGTTAATTGATTTTTCGAAACAAAAGTGAAATTACATAGGTCTAAAAATGTATTTACATAATTTACGTATTGAATATTATTATAGATGTAAAATTTTCAAGATAGGCTGGTCTGCAGGGGAATGTTTTAAATTTAGTATTCTTTTAAAAAAAGCGTCTCATGTAATTAATTTACTCTGCAATTCTTTCCTCACTTGTTGACTTTGTAGGCAAGATAAATCCGGAAAAAGAGAAAATTAACAATTTCTGTAATTGGAAGGCTTAAATATTTCACATTTACACCAAAGCAGTGTCAGTCACAAGTACGAACGAACCAGGCGGCAGCTGTATCAAGTGGAGGAGGATGCTCGATTACGTTATTATTTTATTTTTGATGCAACTGGTTCAGTAAATAGGTCCCAAGCGGCTAATCCAATGCTAATGTAATACGAATTCATTCGGTCAGTGACAACATAATTTTGACAATGTAAATATTGTTTAGATATAAGCTGAAAAGTGATAATTGATGCGAGAGAACTTAATCATTTTCGTAACTTTTGTTTATGTTGAAAGAAATTTCAGAGATATCGATTCTTCTACACAATGCACTGCATAAAGTTCTCTGACGTTAGATAAGGGGTCGCAAAGACGCGGTTAGCATTTATGATACTTTACACCAAGGGTGCCCATTACGTCAGCCGCGAGCGTTCGGTCTCCCTTTAGGAAGATTGTAATCGCCCGCGGAGGCAGCGAGGTGCTAGAACAATTAAAAACTGAATTCGAAGGACATTTTCTAGATTTTAAAAACCTCTAGCCTATTGTAAAAAATTTTTCGCCGAAACTGACACTGGAGAAATTTATAGCAAAATAGGAGATGTCCAACATGAATGCAACAGATGTGGAAAATGAAATAATTATATGGCAAAATGATCCAGCAAGATTCAACGATTCAAAAATTTTTGGAAACTTGTTTTTTCTGAAAAATTTTCAAATATAAAAAGCTTGCATTTATTTTGAAAACATATTTTCCTTCCAATTATTTATGTGAATCGATATTTTTAATATGAACCTAAGTAAATATAAGACCAGAAATACACTCACCAATGAACATCTTAAAGATTGTTTACACCTCTCGGTTTCGAGTTACAAACTCAATACTAACCAATCACTGGCTGAAGATATGCAGTGAAAACGCGCCCGTAATCGTTTAAATAAAGAATAAATTTAGCAATTATTTATTTTGTCGATTTTCATAAATGGTGTATAATAAATGCTTTCTTTACGGTCATTTTTACTTATAGTTACAATACCCTAATGTATATGTTAAAAAAATTTAATAGCCTGCAAGGGAGTTCACAGAGTGAAAGTAACCCTTGGTATATAAAAGTTTGGGCCCCCCTGCTTTACCCTATGACGCAACCAAAACTCAAATGCATTTCTTATAAATTATTTGTAAATATTCTTAGAATACTCATTAAATTAGCATTTCCAAAATATCCATAGTTTATACATTATTTGTATTTATAACTTTCTCCGAAGTTGGGGTACAGAAGAATGTTTGATTTACCATGGAATACGGCTAGCGGATTTTGTACGGGGCTTAAATGCGCCCCGCGGATTTAGTGCTGCGGAAACATGCGGCCCACATATGATTTTAGTTTGGGTTGGAATAAGTGATATTGATGGATCAGATCTTGCATGCGAAGAAAAATTAACCCAGTGTGTTGTAAGAAATTTTACTTAATGATTGGTGTGACAGTCGAAAAAATTTTAGAATTAGGACTGGAAGAAATTTATCGTTGCCTAAACGATATATTTAACACTGTCCGTAATGGCTGCAACAAGGAGGCAATCATTTTCGAAATTAAAACTAGTTATATTGTTCTTTAGGTCAACAATGATGCAAGAAAGGTTGAATTGTCTGACCCTTGTGTCTACAAAATAAGACATTTTGACTCATAAGATCCACAGGACATCTGTAATAAGTTTTCAAAGTAAAAGTGCCAAATAAAGTTGTAGTACATGTATACTTTTAAATTTATTTTATTTTACACCTCCAACCAGTACTATGTTAATGTCTCAGTATTTCCCAATTTTATTTTACTTCTGTTCATTTATTTCAGGCGTGTAATCTATAAAAACTTACTCCATTGTCACTCCATTACACTCGCCTCAACATTCTGCGAAGGGTTACCGCTTTTAATCTCTTTACTGACTAATATTGTGCCTAATCCCTTATAGAAACGAATTATAACTTTTTAATACTTTTTTGAACTCCTGACCACAACCTGCTTTGTTTCAAAAATAATATTTGTAATGTTATACTTATAATTTGAAAAAAAAGTATTTGCAATTCTTTTTCTTGAAAATACAAAATTCGTCCTGAATCATAACTATTTATAATATTATTATTATAATCACACACTTTTTCACTCATACGTAATCACGTAAACTAACTCGTGCGCCCACGCACAGTCACAAAGTTCTTGTTCTGCGTGATATTCATCCTTGTATATATATGGGACACTTAAGGCCGGGAATGGGACTTTAAGCCGCGGCCACCTCGCCGCAGCCGTCTCGCCGCCAAGGTCATTTCGCCACGGCCACCTCGCTGCGGCCGCCTCGCCGCGAGGACTTCTCGCCGTGATTGATTAAAAATCAACTGAAAATCACGTTCAACATTCCTCATAGAAGCTTTATTTTACACTAGCTGAAAGCACCCGGCGATGCCCGGGTTATGTCAGACGTTTGTCGAATAAAATTATGTA
The DNA here is from genome assembly GCA_036926305.1 of Uropetala carovei. NCBI lineage: Eukaryota > Metazoa > Arthropoda > Insecta > Odonata > Petaluridae > Uropetala > Uropetala carovei. The sequence goes on from JAXCHB010000123.1 coordinate 7,097,086, forward strand.
TTATATGGTTATGCAATCATTTCTCCCTTTGCGCACCTCAAAACGTGTATTTCCGTTGAAATCTCGATTTCGAATTTTTTCATGAAAACAATACTTTCTCTGTACTACGTATATTGGAGAAAGTAAAAACTAATTCTGAGATATCTCTGATACGTATAAATTGGGCCTGGAGGGTCCATGAAGGTCCGGAGAGAACGTGAGCATACGTGGGAGTAATAGGATTTCGAGTTTAACAATGTAACCTGTTGGCAAGGCGTCTTCACGTTAAAAACGCTTTTGCCAAAATATGATATTAAAACGTTAAATTCGAAAAACCACCAATAAAAAGAAATGAATTAAACGCCAACCAATACCCGGCAGAAAAGTATGTAAACCGACAAATAAATAATCGTGGAACATAAATTAAGAGTACAACCAAAGAATATAAGTTCAATGTAAAAATCACCAAGAAAAAAGAAATGAATTAAACTCTAACCAATAGCCGGCATAAAAGGTGTAAACCGACAAATAAGTAATCAAGGAATAAAAATCAAGAGCACAACCAAAGAATATAAACAAAGAATACAAAATGAACAACTAAGAACGAAAACAAAGAAACAAACAAAGAACACAAAAAATGGACACGGAACGAAAGCAAATGAAAACAACAAACTAACCAAAACCAACCAACGAATAATCTCCTAAAGCTTAATGTATCTGATGATGGCGACTGACGCTTTCTATTCAGTTGCTAAATAAACAACCAACAATCACAAAATAGCGTGTCGTAGTGATGAGTAAATATTTATTACGCGGAATATGATTTTGTATGTCAACATAATAACAGGAGAAACTAAATAAGAATACCTATTATTACTCTAAATAGATATAAAATTATTGATCTTAATTGTGTTTTCCATCCTAATTAATTGAATAATAGATTGAGATATTCGAACGAATCGATTTTAAATAATGTAGTAAAATGTTTTACTTTTCTAACGTAATTAATTACGTGAATGTATCGGTAGTGTTTACATTTTACCCATGGAACCGCAGACACGAATTCTTAATTTTAGTTCAGAAGACATAATAAAGTTCAACAAAAGTATTATTCAAATAAAATCTTTCGAAATTCACTGCGTTACGTGTTCAAAATGTTAATCTAATTTAGTTCTTGTATTAAAATAACAATTATTCAAGAGTGAACCTTATTTCCAATTGATAAAACCCTCTTTTAATTCAAAACGATATTATATATTACAAAAAAATATCTAATTATTATTGAAACGCAAAATGGATGAGCATAGAAAAAACTTGCGTGTTAGCATGAAATATTCAATTCCGTTTTTATTGATAAACTGTTAAAACAAAACACAAAAACTTTAACGTAGTAATTGAATTATATATCTTCAGTAATTTTCACTTAAACAAAATATGAAATAAAATAAGACAAAAACATATAAAAACAATTTAACTTATATCCAAACATACCTATAATGCGAATGACACGATTACAGAAAAAGAAACAGTTCACTAATGTTTATTCGCAGAATTAACCTTTATATAGAAGACAATAGATAATGAAGGAAAAACATACAATCAAATCAGAAGATATTAAATGAGTATTTCATCAACTATTTCTACGTTTACGATATGTTTATAGTTCAAACGTAGTTTGTTTGCATCGGTTGCTAAGTATATCCAAATGCTGAGCAATAATGAAAAATAAGATTTTCCCTTCAATTCGTCTTATTTGATCTGTAAGCCCCTCTTTAAAAAAAATATTCCAAAAGAGGAGATAATAAGAAACTTAATCGCCTATCCATCGCTAATTTGATAAAAATGCTTTGGGGGCGATTCATCTAACATGTAACTATACACGATTAAATTGAGTGAAAAATCACGATATCTACCGTAAGTGAAACTTTCGAAAATGAGGAAAAAGATGTGGCCCGCCATTCCGCCCTACCTGGCCCGCGAGCTTTTAACCACATGTTCAATTTTCTAGTTGTTAATATTTTCATTAATGCAGCTTAATTCCTCCTATTAGACTTTATGACGTATATTTTCTACTGACTGTTTTACAATAATAATTCCAGTTTGATATTTCTGTTTTTGAAAAATTATGATTTACTTAGCTTCGTTTCGGCAACTAGCAATTTGCGTGAAATGATACATCCATTTTCTATTCATAGCTATTCTTTGCTCTATATATTATTTAAACGAAATTCTTGACTCGGTACAATCAAGAAATACTACCCGCAAAGTTAACAACCCATATTATACCAAATAACACTTATGGACGCACAGTATTTTTACTTTTTCCATACGTAGTATGGGAAGGTATTGTGATCACGAAAAAAATCGATTTCGAGATTTCAACGGAAATACACGTTTTGAGGTCTCTAGAACACGTTTGGACTATTTTCGGAATGATGTATGTGTGTCTGTCTGTGAATGGATGTATGTGATTGTGGGCGCTCTAACTCAAAAAGTACTTGTCATATTAATACCTAATTCCATATATAACACTTTAGCAAGAGTATAAAGAACTGATTAGTTTTTGGACAATAAAGGTTAAGCGGAAGTCGAGGTTTATTCAAAACCCGATTCGGTTTTTGCGATATTTCTTCGTTAAAACATCATTATTGTATATACAATTCTATACAAAAGTTATAGAGAATCTAATTTCCTACAACTTTCATTTGAAACAATTTTCCATAGCAGTTACTGTTTAGGAATTATTAATAAATCATCGGTTTTTTCGGTTTCCGTCAAATATCTCCTAAGAAACGTCGTAATTGGCCAACTTCGTGAGGACCAAAGTTGTAGAGAATAATATTACTTCCAAGTTTTGTCTGAAACAAATTTTCGTAGAACTAACCATTTCGGAGTTATTCTGCTTATTCGTAAATTTCCAGTATACAGAGCCACCACCATGTAGCGGTGAATTCTGTAAACATATTCAAAATATAATTTACGGCAATAAGGACGACTGTATTCTTTTACGATACGAAATAATAATTTTGCCTTATAATGCTATTTATAATAATTTAAATATCTATACCCCAAATATGGAGAAAGTCATGTGTTGGCCACATCAGATTTTGGGAATGATGTGTGTATGTGTGTGGATGGATGTATGTTATTTATTTGTAGATACTTTCCCTTGTTTGTAGTCTCAAAAATATGAGCTATTAACAGTGGAAGCTATCTAAAACGGTTAAAACATTTTGATAAATATTATCATTTTTTTTATTATTTAAAGTTTTTGATATTGACTTTTCTTTTTTAGAGATATTGTTACATCACTGGCGATTTTATTGCAATACATCTGCCCCGCCAACCAAAAACTTCAACTCACAAGGCACGTTGCCCGAAAGATTTCCACTGAGTTAGCATCATACTGAATTCAATGGGATTACACATTAGCAATTGATGTACCACTCACCCTAGGATATATAAGAATCATTGCTGTCCTTATACATTCACTGTTATCAACAAACCATATGGTTTATATAGCAGATCCTGTCCTTCCAGCTATCCCTTTCAAATAGTATACAGAGCCCAGAAAATATTAAACATAAAGCAACGACGATGAAAATATGATTGTTTTCATTGTCATTGGTCATGTTTTTCAACTTGGACTTGCTTCTAGGCAAGTAAAAACATTAAACTAGTACATACTATACATTTTATATGCTTTGCATATCGTTTGTACCGCAGATAATACCATAGATAAAAATTATAATTCGGAAGTAAACTTTTATCTATCTTCTCTAAAAACTCAACTCCGGAATGCGCTTAAAAACATCCGCCGTAAAAAGTCCCCGCGTCGAAAGTCCTCGCGGTGAGACGGCCGCGGCGAAAGGTCTTCGCGGTAAGACGGCCGCGGCGAGATGGCCGCGCCGAGATGTACTAGACTCCATAAAGCCCTTCTCGCCAGGGGCCTGGGAGATCTGCGTCCTGTACTATATCACATTACTGTCTACAATTTAAATGATCTTTAATTAGCTTTTAAAGTCCAGTTTAATCCGATTGAAGTCATATTAGTATTCACGGTAATTCGAAGCACTGTATGCATATTCGAAACACAATATTGTGAATGACTATAGCTGATAGGACAATACTTTAACGACTTAAATTTACTTGCTACACTAAATTTGGCCTTCTTAAGCTATTTATCTTATTGCATCGGCATAAAAATCTTTTCTGATACTAATTAATTCCTTAAATTAAAAGGTTAAGGCATTAGGAATTAAAATTTTTAAAAAAACCTACGTGATTTACCGAGAGCCGGGGATCACAGGTCAATGTTACAGTGGATGGATAAAGGCTGAAACAGCTGGAATTTTTCGCTTATTTAAGTACTACTCTTACTCAGCATGGAAAAAAATGCCAAAGAGAAAACTTTGATATGGAGCGTAGCCTTATATGAGCATGAGACATGAACTACGAGAAAATAACCGAGCAGGCTGAATATGGCGAAGATTGGAGAAAATTAGTTGGACTGAAGGAAAAACACACGAGGAAGTTTAAATCAGAGTAGGAGAAGATATAAGCTTCATTAGAGTAATAAAGGAAAAGGGGTTTTGAAAGGTATTGAAATTAGTCATAGAAGGGAGGATGTTAAAATAGAGTCAAAGAGATAGTAAGAGAAAAGGAAAATTAAATATCTTAAAAGAAGTGGATGAAAAGGAAAAGATGAAGAAAAAGTCAGAATGGGCTGGGTGAGCCAACAAATTAATGGAAAGATAGAAAACCTATTTATATTAAATATCTAAGAATGATACCATTAAATCGACTTTGTGCTCCTAGATGATACTTGGTATATAATAAATTTCAATTCTTCATTAGTAGCTCATAATTAAAAGAAAACGGAGAGTTCTCATAATGAAATCCAAGTCTGAAAAAAAATGAATTCAGGCCAAATGGAAGAAAGCGGACGAATGCGCACTTGAGGACCTCAAATCGCTCCCAAATAACTTCGCAAAAATCTCGAAATGCTACGGCGCGTAATTAAGAAGGAAATGGGTTTCCAACGGGGACGAGAAAGGGCTCTCCGAAAAGAAAGAAAGAGCTGCAGTCCTTCGTTCGGAGCGACCCCCTTGATAATGCGGGATAATGACCGACATAACAGGAAGAGATTTATCTCCGGGATCCGCACGTGTTGCAATGGATGGAACCACTGGTGAAGGACCCACTTCGCCGCCCCCCTCTTAACCCTCTCTCTTCTTCAATCCTCTCTTTTCTTCCTCTTTCCTTTATCTCTTTATTGTTTATTTTCATTCGCCAGCGTACGTTCGCTTCTTCCATTTAGCCGCCGCTCACTATGTTTGCCCATGTATTTCATATGTTTTATTTGCCTTTTGTTTTAAGGCCTCTTTCCCTTTTCTCTCTTTCTCTTTTTTCTTCCCTTAACTCCCCTCCTCCCAATTCTTCTCACTCCTTCTTCCCTCTCCCCTCCCTTCCCCATCCTCCTCCACCCTCTTTCTTTCTTAAGCGGCACTTTTCAGCCTACCGTTTGTTCTAGCCGCTACGTGAGTTTACTCGCTTTTTTTGCTCGGCGTCTGCCCGAGGGACGCTTTTCCCGCCAACAGCCAACGAGAAAGAGCGCACAGAACGAGGAATAAATGGGGAGGATAAGGGGAGGGGGGATAAGGGGAGGGGATAAGGGGGGGGGGGGGGGGGGGGAGGGAGGCGGAATGGAGTGTGAGACTATGCTAAGCGGAGGGAGAGAAGGAGGGAGGAGGTCGGGTGAAGGAAGAGAGGGAGAGAGTCTTGTTATGGGAGGACATTCAGTTCGTGACCCTGTTCCCTTCGTCTGACGAATCACCCGTTTGCGATCAAAGAGCATCGATAATTGAGGGAAAGAGTGATTGGATAATGGAAGACCGTAAATTCTGCCGACTTAATTGCGTTATTTGTGGGTGACTAAAGTAGGGTATCCCTGGGACACGAAGAACGGCAATTATTAATCTCTTCGCTGACGTTTAGAGGGAAACGGGTTAGCTTATAAAGTTGTTGGAAACGTCGACGCGGGAATCAAAACTTCTACACTCCGATGTCAGGGAGAGAACTGCGTTTCCTTGGAATCGTTTTTAACAGGAATCCACGTCAACGCGTAGAAATGCGTAAAACGGAAGCGCTTGAAGTAACTTATGTGCAAATCGCGCGCACTTTATGGCCTGCTTTCCATTTTTCTTGAAGTTGACCTGAATGACGAATAACGAGAAAAAATAAAATATAAATCACGAGGCCACCGAATCAGTTGACTATTCTCTGGGGAAATATCAATAAGAGTGATAGGCGTCACCAAGTACAGTTAATATTCTCTCGAAAGCAAACATTGATATTAAATGCCATACTTATACAACTCACTCATTTCGAATTATTTAACTGATCCTCTTAACAAATATTACAGTAACCTCCCACTTAAGACCTGTTATCGATAATTTTTTGAAGTATTTTCAGTAAATACAACATTCAACGCAGTGTATTTATTTCATCTCTGTATAAACCTTCCTGTCAATAAAAAATATATTATATCGAATTAACCGACGCGCAAAAAATAGGGCAGAATCATTGTCAAGAGTAACTATTACAAATGGAATGCAAGTTATTAAATGCAACCGCCGCTTTTCTCAACTCCGTTCAACGTTTGTATGTCAAATCATCACTCAAGGGCTTTACAACTCTTATAAAATACAGTGTTAAATGAACGGAAGGTTGTTACAGAGTTTCACATAATTCGTGTACCAAAGTTTATCATAAGAAATCAATGCTGAAGTGAATATAAAATAAGATTACGAAAACATTATGAAAGAAAGACACTAAATCGGAGTAAAATTTCAGAAAATATTTCGATTAAACTTTTTGTTGTAAAATTTTTTTCAAAGCGGATTGACAATTTAAAAATTGAAAATTTTAATTCAAAATATTTCCTTCAATGTAACTGCATAGTAATCTTCCGCGAAGATTCCATAATAATAAATAACGTCCGCTCCCGTAATTGAACGCCTATTCATGTAAGATGTTACACTATTTTAAAACCTTAATTATAATTAAATTCTGATAAAGCTGTACGACTGCGTGAAGAATTTTCCGCTATTTCTGTTATCCGTGGAACTTGCCCAAATGATGAGTATGAAAAAAATTTGCATGTATTATTATGGGTCTGCTAGAACTTAACGATTTTTAGATTGAAGTTGAAAATCTCTTAAAACTCATTGAATTAATTTTACTTTATGAAAAGCTACACCGAAATAGAAATTGAGTGATAAGTCAATCGACTAAAAAAATCTGAAAATTATATCCTCCTCAGCGAGTATAATTAATAGATGTCTCACGCTTGAATACTGCGGAACGCCTAAAAATTTTGGGAAGAAGCTGTCCATTATGGAAACATCCAATTGAAAAGTAATCACGGATTTCAAACTCTATATAACAATTGTATAATTAAAGGTAATTTGGAATATGCTTTTTGGGAAATAAATAGATATAACTTTGATGAGCTTGCTTAAATTATAAATATTACCCTAATGAATTTTTCATTTAATGTCGCCTAAATAAAGTCCCGTAATTAATTGCGTGGAGTCAATATGACAACCAAGAAAATCGAAACACATCAACTGCATTCTATCATGTTTAAATAGCCTTAAATCAACTTCTCCGACCCAAAGGAAATATTAAGTATTCGATACTTGGCTTAAACACACAATTAGCTTTTACTTTACCACGATATCCGACTAATGCCATACGGAGAAAGCTTACACGCGTAAGTACTTGGGTATTATGTCTTAATCATAGTTCTAATCGTTAGAGCTAAATATTTAATAATTCACATAATAAAGGTCCTCTTCCTTCGAATCGGCAACAATTTCGTAGCTAGACAAAGTGAATAACATGAGTTAGAAATACATTCTAAGGAGGGGTGTAACCCATTAAAAATAATTGACTCTTTGTTATTATATTTTAGAAATTTTGAAATAAAACTGTTTGAATTTGATGTCGAATGAAATTAATTCGTTAATTAATAAATAATCGCACCATACATTTCACAAATTTTCTCATCTCCGAACGCTTTTATTCTGTGCAATAATGTCATCAATAATGTTAATACGTACGTTTGAATTGTATCAACATTGTTGCTTGGAGATACCTTGGTATAAAACTCGATTATGGCCACGAAAAACTTGGCCACTTTCCTTACAATGATACAACAATATGTACGTATATCAAGTCACTTAATTTAATGCAACCCGAACCTCAAGATTTTAGTAACGCAGATAGATATAAAAGGATTTTAATGCAATGTAATTCATAAATGATCAAGAGCTTTTCTATATTACGAAACAAATTATTGCTGAACCGTGCCGTCATTAAATCCTTTCTTACATATTAGCAGGCAGGATTTGGATAAAGAACAGGAATCGCCTCTTTCACCACTAGGTACGTTGGCATTCAAAGTTACATTGCATGTTTAGAAATGTCTGTATGCCTTTTCAAATAAGATACATAATTTGTACAAAAATAAGACAGCTGCCAAATCTGCGTGTTGCCGATTCAACGAGATATTTAAGCTTGTCCTTCGTTTGATGGCATATTCTATTTTTAATGGCCGTGTGAGCTCCGGAGCAAGTATTATTGATGTACCTTCCTCCTTGAACAATAAATAAAGGCTTAATACAAAATTAATATTCAGTTATCATAAAAACAATTAGCATTACTGACAATCACTTTTATATAATAAATAATATAAAAATATTATTTTGTAGATATGCATATAAACAAATATTATTTATTAATTTTAGTTCCTTTTAATAGACCCTTAGCAGGTGCGCACCGCGTAGTCTGCGGTGTAGATACATCATTTCCCATCTCTTAATCCTCCACATTAATCTCATAGATTCTCTGCCCTCTTTAATGGAAGTAATTGTGACGGACACTCTAAAGCAGTGGTATTGAAAGTGTTGTACCAATACCCAAAGTGGTACCAGCAAGATCTTGGTATTACCTTAGTTACCTCATATCCCACAATCACCCAACTACATACTTCGACTTTCACTTTCTTCAAATCGCTTAAATATAGCTATTTGGTAACTGTACAGAGTTAGTGTATATTTTCCACTTCAGCGCGATGATTTTGATCACATTTTTTCACGGCAATTTCTTTTTTACGAAAGCACGTGGTGGTACCGGGTAGTTGATGAAATTGTCCAAAGGTACATGCCAAAATATATTTGAGTAACACTGCTCTAAAGGGATCCTTACTGCTGTTTCTCTTCGAAGCAACGGTTGTCTAGACTTGAAGAAAGCTAAAATGAGATAATGATGACAACGAGGTGTTGCAGGAAGTTCACTGGACACACCGTGATTGGAAAGCCGTTGGCCGTGTCGAAGAGACACATACCTATATGAAGAGAGGTAAGGTGAAAAGTTTTTCGGCTAAGACCATTCTTCAGCTACTGACTTCCTTCCGGTATCTTTCGCCATCAGTTCCACAGTAAGTGTACACTGGGATTTCTTCCTCCTATCCTTGTCCAGTTGCTTTTTTGCTTCTCAGTTTCATTTATTCTACACACTCACACATAAACACATAAATGCATACTCCAGTTAGAAAAACGAACGTCAAATCCTCAGCCTCAATCCGCTTTTGTCTATCGCGCGGCGGAGATCAACTCCTTCCAGTTCGCTCTCATAGCCTCCTCTCGTTGCACATATCCGCGTGCTGTACATACAAAGAACATTCACGTCGCGAATGGCTCAAGTTTCTCCGCATCGCCTCTTAAAGTGAAGGCGTAATGTTTTTGAAACGGGTCTCCTTTTTTCCTTTCTCTGTTGCCTTGGTATTTACTCGAGTGGGCTGATGATCTCTGGCTATTCTGAGCGTCGGCTTGCGTTTATGTTGGCATAAATCTTACTCGTGATTACGCCATGGTTACGGATAACTAGCGGTGTCGTAAATGGAGAAGATTTCTCGGGCTGAGACCGAAGCAACTTCTTACTTCGACCACTTATGCACCGGTTTGTTGAATTGCTTCGCTACTCGTCGGAGAGAAAAATTAAATCTAAAAATAAATGCGGATGTTTATGGAAAAACATTTTGAAACTGTCTAAAATATTCCGAGCCATTCAATTACGCAAAGACTTGCTAATTTTAATTCCCAATTAATTCAATTTTCTAATGAGGTAACTGATTTAAAATATCTGTGACAAGTAATGGAAATGCAGGATAGAATCCTACCATGCCTCTTGGGATTTTTTCTTCCTTCCTCATTGTTATTATTTCCTAAAAGTCCCAGTGTAATTTTTGAGATGCCTTTAAGCCAACAGCAAAAAGAAATTTCATGCCTGAGCAGTGATATTGCAAAATTATATATTTTTCATTAAAAATGTTTTAGGAAAGGTTTTGATTCACCCAGCAAAGTTTATGCTCAGCAACTTTTTTAAACTTCCTTCATATGAATTTAGTGTATAAATATGTTGTTTCTTTGGATACCAATCTAGCAATTTTCATTAATAACTAAAATCTGAGAACTATATACTTCATTTATTGCTGTAGTTATATCTATATCAGCAGTTATACCGACATTTTTTCAAAAATTTACTTAACATCATTGAAATAAAATCTCAGGAAAAACTGTAATTCAGTAAAGTGAATGAGGATTAACTCTAGAGGCGAATATCTGTGTTGGCTCAATAGCAGTAAAAGTACAGTAATAGTAAATTTTTCAAAAATGTATGTTTTTAATATATCTAATGAATAAAATACAGTATAATGAGGAGGAATTGGAGGAATTAAGATGAAAGACCTGTTGTAGTACTTGGCAAAGAAACTGAAATTTCAAAATTAAAGGCTAGAATTAATTTTATCATGTTAAAAGACAGATACCATTTCAAGAGCGAAGGAGTCAGTCAAGTCTCGCACTGTAATGTTTACAAGTGTGCAAGTGCTGTTAAATTTTATAGTTATAATTGATAGTTAAATCTTATAGTTCGTAGTTTATATTTTATACTCTTGAGTGCATATATTACAAAACAAAAACAAAGCAATGACAATAACAAGTATATTCAAAATTCTGTGCGGTTTGGATGAATAAATTGTACAACTGTATGTCAGTAACATATTCGTAAATTAATGAACAGTTTCTTACCCCGTTGTATTCATTGATGGCTTTGTGAAAAATCAGGACACTTTATCAACGGTAACAACAAAAAGACACGGAAGAGAATGCGAGGAGATAAATATGTGGACTTATAAATGGAAGTGATTTTGCCAGAAGAGAGCTAATAACACATTTGGATCCTATCAGAAGAGAGGACCTTTTTATTTGTTCAAACTTTAGCTTCAGCTCCTCCAAAATTGCGGCGGAATAGTGTCATAATACACGGTTGGCATGATCTGTTAACACAATAGCTGCTTCACTAGATAATTATCGAGCTAGACTTATGGGTGCAAATAAATTCGTGAATAAGTATAAATATTATTATTATCAAGTATAACAAATTGACAAAATAAGTACTTGTCTTAAATGTCACCAACAACCGTAACAAACCGTAACAGCTGTAACCAGATGCGCATTTCGGTTACAATGGAGCAGTTTTTAGTGGCGATTCCCCAAAAGTTTTAAAAGAATATTTTCGGTGAATCACCACTGAAGATGGATGCATTGTAGCCGATATTCGCAACTGGGTTTCCATTACCTTGTTATAGGTATTGAGAATCCTAATACAAGTACCTAGTTATCAATTTTCTTTTCTTGGTACGACATCGCCTGTATGGGATTAAGTGGAACAATCTTGTCTCAGACATCAAGAAATGGAGTGTTCTTGGTGAAAATAGAAATACTGTCGTGGCGAATGATGTTATACAGCCTATTATCACTGTAAAACTGTTTTCCAAAACCTGGTTTAGCATATAAGATACAATTATACGTATCATAATTTACCTTAAACAATCTATCTGAGTACTGCTTTGTGAGGATAGGACATTAGCACCTATATGAGCGTTTTTTTACTTCATCTATTATTATGACCGTTAATTGAGACCTATCTACTCCATTTTTTATGTTTTTGCTACAGCCGACATGGTTAACTACGCGTTTGTCAAGACTTCTTATAGACATTACATCGAAGCTAATATAAATTGCGTTTGTCAATTTCAAACGCGAAATCTAAACTCTAAATTCCTTCTTGGTTTAATAAAGTTCTCGCAGGAATTTATAATTATATAGAATTTGAATTTTTGGCACCAAGAGAACATTTTGGATTACTTGAACTCAGTTTAATTGGAAGCTATCCTTTTTTGGTCACACGAGCTTCGAATTAACGAGTCTTTAATGTATACTCTTAAACTCTTATTCAGCTCAAGTGCAGGGGTGCCTTATATAGGCATTTTATTATAAGTAACCTGTATATCTGTAAAATATTAGAAAAGATAAAGTCCATAGCAAAGCATCGAATCCCGATTCTAAGACAAGAGGAATAAAGATGGCTACATTTAGTTTTCCCACCATTTTCATGGCTATTTGGGCTCCCGTATAATAAGTAGTTACTTATTTTTTACTTTCTCCATACATAGTAGGGGAAAAGTATGGTGATCAGGAAAAAAATTGACTTCGAGATTTCAACGGAAATACATGTTTTGAGGTCCCTAGAACACGTTTAGACTATTTTTGGAATGACGTATGTGTGTATGTCTTGTGTGTGGAAGGATGTATGTGATTGTGGGCGCTCTAACTCAAAAAGTACTTGTCATATTAATACCTAATTTCATATATAACACTTTAGCATGAGTACAAAGAACTTATTAGCTTTCGGACAATAACGGTTAAACGAAAGTCGACGTTTATTCGAAACCCGATTCGGTTTTTGCGGTATTTCTCCGTTAAAACATCATTATTGTATATACAATTCTATACAAAGGTTATAGAGAATATAATTTCCTACAACTTTTATTTTAAAGAATTTTCCGTAGCAGTTATTGTTTAGGAATTATTAATAAATCATCGGTTTTTTCGGTTTCCGTCAAATATCTCCTTAAAAACGCCGTTATTGGTAATCTTCGTGAGGACCAAAGTTGTAGAAAATAATATTTCTTCTATATTTTGTTTGTAACAAATTTTCATAGAGCCATCCATTTTGGAGATATTTAACTTATTATTAATTTCCAGTATACAGCGCCACCATGTGCGGTGAATTCTGTAAACATATTCAAAATGTAATTGACGGCAGTAAGGATGACTGTATTCTTTTACAATACGAAATAATAATTTTTCCTCATAATGCTATTCATAATAATTTAAATATTTATACCCCAAATATGGAGAAAGTCATGTGTTGGCCACATCAGTTTTTTTCCCATCTAAGACAATATAGCAACCGAGCGTTACACTGCCGCACGCACACATGCACGCACACTTACCAAGAGAATAATATATGTTGATTAATTTTTCAATTCCTAGAAAATAAACATTTTCTTATGGCGCGCAAAAGAGATCCGTTTTGGGAGACCTGTATATGGTGCAATTAAAGAATCCTCTTGTTCTTTAACCGTATAAAAACTCATCACTCATTGCTAATCGCTTGTTATCATCCATTTCTCTTCTATCTGCATAACTATCTCCCGAAATTCTCGCTTAAGAGATCTTGATGATTATTCTGTGATCTTATCCGTGCACGAAATATGATCGCGGCTACACTTGGCGTGCAGATGAAAAACGAAATTTTGTTTCATGTGCCTTCTCCAAATTTCCGCATGAAAACGATTGTACGACGGAATGATGAAAATAAAAAAGTACTAAACCTTGGCGCGACTAATTACGGCAGATATCGAGATTAATTAATTATCTTCGCAAGTCTGCCGTGCTGCTAACGAATCTCACCGATACCCACCGAAGCGTATCTCGTCCGATCGCAAACGTGCTTTACCCATCCGACAGATACATCCCCGTCTCTTCTCTCCGCACACGCTCTGCCCCCGCAATGATCCCCTTCGTGTCCAGAGGATCTCTCCGGCGCTCAAGAGTGTATTCGGAGGAAGAATGAGAGAAGCAAGGAGGAAGAAAAGAGGGAGAAGATTTCTTGCGAGAAGGCAATGCGGAATGTTAACTTTTTTTGTTCCTCTTCCTCTATGGGGCGGAAATGTGTCGCTGTAAAGGGCTCCTTGACGACCCATCCTCGCTCGACGTTCGAGCCTTTCTCGTGATCCACGTATTTGCAGTGGAATTTTAATGGGAAGACCTAAGTTGAGTGCCCGGATAGTCTCTCCCTTTTTCTTTTTCGGAACCTTTTTTCTCGCTATCCCTTTTGCACGCAAACTCTTAGTCTAGCCTTAAAAAAATTGAAAGTGGCCAGCGACACATACCGCAACTCTCCTCTTCGATTAAATAGAAGAAGAAGAAACGCTAATTATAACTATCGAAAGCAGCGTTACTTCCAACACGACTGTGTAAAGTTTCACAGAAATTACCATTTGAATTAATAAAATATTCTATATTTAATGTGGTTAGGAATTGTGAAAATATATTTTAGTGTAAAAACACATAGAAACAGTACCATGCCCGTCTTTCGCACTTTTACGAAGTTTGACCTTAGCGTTAAACATGTCGTGAGACTTTCTCAGAGTTCTCACATTAACGTGTGAACTATGTGAATCGGTGGATTTATATAATTACACCCGCACATTAACATAAATACGTTGACCCACAGTTCACGCATATGTATATCGGGTAATTGTCAATACACCGAAAAGATAGACTTTTTACTTTTTATATACCTGTTCCATTTAGAGACCCTCATATTCAATCTCCCCGTAAATAAGGCAGATATCCCAGGAATGTGTTATAAAAGAATAAAACTAGGTTTTAATTAATAAAATGCATATAGAAAAATAAAACTAACCGATTTCCAGTGAAATGATATAATAATTTTAACTACGTTTCATTTTTAGGCGCATAATTGAAAATATACAATGTTAAGTAAATTATTTTTTACTTATATGTAAATTCATTACGTTCTGCTTAAAATAAAGTATAGATTATAAGAGTAAAACTAAGTTTCTGGATCTAGGCTGATTTGATTAAACTCATAGACGCTTCTTTGATATAGTCTTCTTAGAGAGAAAAATTCTTAGGTGTTATATATCTTATCACTCTATGTGACTTGGTGCTAAATGTGGATATCGTGACGCGGTAAGGAGACTCCTATCGTGTTGCGGATGTAGACCTATACTGTTTGCTCTTCTCTTGGTCAACCGACGCCAATGCGCTAACGCGCGGGCCAAGAAGCCATTTGCGCTGTGAGCGAGACGTAGACATGTCTATCTCCACGGATATTATTCACGCTGCTCACACTCTCTTCACGGTGCCCTCTTTAGACCCTCTCTCCCTTTCTCTCTACCCATTAAAATCTCACCCACTCAAAAGCAGTGTATTCTTAAAGCAGCCACTTAGAATGAGGAACTGTTTTTAACTTCCGGCTTCCAATCCACGAGAGAAAATATCTTAGGTTATGGAGCTGTTTTTATTTTATTTTTTGCTTAATAAGTGTGAACCCATTCATGAGTGTGTGCAAACAGTCAAGCGCGCTTATTTAAAGCATTTATTTTAATTTGAACAAGGAACAGAAAGCGATTGTATGGAAAGCATGGTAGAAGATAAAAATCAGTCGTTGAAGTCTCCGTGTTGTTCAATAAAGAAGATGGGACAAAAATATAATTTTAAGTAACTGATGAAGGAATGAATATTTTCAATGCATCCCATGTATAAGACAACTTTTGCATTCGCAAAATAATCACACTTTGTATGACACTGATGGTTACACGAGAAGTGTTGGTGGCATTTGGAGACAGCTTCTCGCCAAAATTACAGTTAGTATCTTCAGGTAAAACAGATTTAAATCAATTGATGGAAAAGATGATCTGAAGGTCCTTATGCGACAGGCATAAGCTGAAATGATGGGAAATGTTTTCACCTGTTTCCACATTTCCCAGATTTAAATCACTTTGATATACTGAAGATTTAGCAAATACAGCCCACGTGGTGCAACAAACCATCTGGTCGTCATATACTTGAGAAATTCTGCGAAAGGCTTTCCACTAAGATAACCATGAATAGTTAATTTATACATTAGGAAATTTAAAAAAGACTCATTTTTCATATTCCAGCACAATTCATATGTTGAAAGAGAGTTCCACCAAGGTAAGATCATTTTTGAGAAGACTGTATGATATAATTATATTATACGAGTAAAATATGAGAAAATTGATTGTAAAGCATAAAAAACTTTTTCAATGAACAATTTTATGATTCCATTAAATAAAATTGCAATTACATAAGTATGTTTCTTTATGAAATTTTAATTCTATTAGCTGTCCAGATCTTTCTTTTTGCAAAAAGTACGTAGTTTTCCTTCTGAATATGAAATTCTCTACTAATTGTTTATTTCTCACCAAGTGCTTATTGATAAATATAGATAACTTGTTAAATCTTGTCAAAGTGCCTCTGAGCATTTATTTATGCAAGATGTATCACTATATACAACAGAAAACAATTGATATAAAGCATTTTCCAATAAGAAAAACACCTGCATTTATGAAGCGCATCGTAATTATGGAACTCAATTAAACCTTACTGCTGCAAACGCGTTATAAATACATAAAGGAAATTTAGATTCATAGCTAACATTGTGATTTTTTAAAAATATTCAAACAATTCTTCCGTATAGATGTGTAGCCATTTAGGCACCCATTAAACTATAAATATTCATAAACTACTCCACTTTGGACACAATGGCGTTTTGAAATATACAAAACCCGAGAAAAGAAAGGACTCGTAAAGCGGAAGAAGGTGGAGCAAAAAGTATGCAGTGTGAACAGAGAGAGAGAGAGGAGGGGGGAGGGGAGGGATGGTGGCGGCGGGAGGTAACAAGAGGCGTGCAGGAGGGATGGAGAGATTAAGAGGGTCGGCGAAACAGGAAGCTAGAGGTCACGCGGTCAGTCTATTTTTTCAGCACGATCGACAGACTATTTTTCCATTTACCACTAACCCTTCCCGCCAAACTGCAATTTCAATATCGAGGAAATGCGACCAAGCGACAATAACGCTCCCCGTTTGTCAGGTGTTCTCTGGAAAGATAGAACGAAAAGATATCTCGATGCGTAACGCTATGGCGCGTAGATCAAACAGACAGATTTCCCTCATCATCATGAAACCAGAGTTTCCCAAAGATGGAAAAAGTTGTTGCCGCATTATGCTATCGTCCGATCGGATTCTCTGTGCCCGAAACAATCTGATACACCGAAAAGTAGCGCAGCAATCCACGGTTGTAATTACGCCGCCGAACATTGGGATGGACGATGCGCGGGCAATTGTGTCGCACACGTTTCAAGTCTTGAAATATCTCAAGAGTATGCATGCTTCGGCGGGTGGAGATAATGGTATTTTCATGCATTCAGGTCATTTATTTATAATATATATATATATACACACATATATATACACATATATAATTATATATAAAGGTGGCAACAAGGTGTTGTAGGAAGCCCAGTGGACACTTACCTAGATTGGGGAGCCGCTGGGGGTGCTGAGGACACACGAAAAACACAAAAACAACACAAATATGGAACTTTCGGGCTAACGCCCTTCTTCAGCGACGGAGAGACATGTACTGTGAGACAGTACACATATATACATATATATATATATATATATATGTATATATGTATATATATATACACAGTGTATCCAAAACAGTAAATTATCTTTGGCATTGTAAATATTTAAATGTCATCGCGTATCATTCAACATCCTTTTCAGTTTCCTCTAGAATATTTAATAAAGGGTGCTGGTTCATTGTTCTAACGATGGTAGATTACAAATATTTATATGAGTTCCATAAAATTGTTAAAGATCGTATAAGTAAAACTAATGAAGGAAGTAAAAAGCTATTAAGTGAGAATAAAGAAACATTTGTTAAGTATAGCAATCTGGATTTTTGAAAAACATCGCTTTTTTACAAATTAACCTGATATTCAATAATACTATGACATAGAAATATTTACGGTTTCCCGGATATAGACACATTATAAGACATGGAAACAGGAATTTTCAATTATAAAATCCATAAACACATAATGCTGGAGACATCAACATTTTCCATTGGAGATACCAAGCCGTTTAAGACTTTACATCGGGCAATACTAAAGATTCTCTGCCCCCATAATATTTCAAATCAAGTGAAAATAATTTAATGGCAATAAAACTTAAACAGAAATATTTTGCAACCATAATTTAAATCACAAAATTTGAAATAAAAAACTTAAACAGAAATATTTTGCAACCATAATTTAAATGACAAAATTTGAAATATAATATTAAGTCTCACGGATCGCTTAAGCGTTTTAGCTTTGCCGTAGGTTGCCAGTTCGTGGCATAATTAATCTTACACTTTCAAAATAAAAGTAAACTAGATTGGTGCGAATGCGATTTAAAACTTGAATTAAATGCATCCTAACATATTTCTAAGACTGTATTGTCTCTGCTCTACAATACGAATTTATACACTCGTCTCCGGCTTGTATTACTTAAAATTATAAATGTTGGCAAAATGCTTTACATGTGCGTTAGATAATAGATGAATTGACAAAATTCTCTTTTTATTTTATCTGTACAAAATACCCTGCAACAGTCTGCCCAACTACAGACACTGTCATTAAGCAACTAGTAAATTTCTCTAAAGTTTACTATACACAAATTAATTTTTTAAAAGAAAATATGAATTTCTACAATTTTTGTTAAAAAAAATAATTTATACTGATTCATTGCACTGGATAAGATGACCTAAATCTAATTGGGACTCAACAGGTTCTATGACGGCGAGAGCCACTTATAAGCTACATTATTTTCTTAAATAAATTTTACTTATAATTTCACTTTCTGTTGATCAATTTATCCCCTGTGGACTGACATAACAGCATATGGAGTAATTTTTGAACATTTAATATTGTAATCAATTTTAGTTAAATAGAAGCATACATAATATGTGTTAGCGTGATGAACGAAATATTTTATTATTAAAATATTCTCCTAACCTAGCCTGAAAAGCTCACCAGATAAAGTTATTGTAAAATTTAACATTTATTCTCTACCACATTTTGTGCCGTTTTCTCGACAAATCATTTAACAACATATATAACAAACGTTAGCTTGTCACTCGGAAGCAAACTCGCCCGGTTCTTTTGTGTTCCCTTATATTATTCACGGTTT
Organism: Uropetala carovei; assembly: GCA_036926305.1. Classification (NCBI taxonomy): domain Eukaryota; kingdom Metazoa; phylum Arthropoda; class Insecta; order Odonata; family Petaluridae; genus Uropetala; species Uropetala carovei. Next base: position 7,116,336 of record JAXCHB010000123.1, read on the forward strand.
TATCTGCGACTAAACCCACGCGAGCAAGTCGTATACATAATCGAGTTAAGATTTACGCAAATGTTTCTCGGACGCGCGGAATTGTTACTTTACCGATTTAATACCCATTGACGACCTGTGTACAAAGTGATCGATAAAATCTACCAGCGATAATTCTCTCGGTTCTCCCGTAACAGCCAGTCAACTTCTCCGAGCACCGACGGCGGAAATAACTATAAAAGCGAGCACTTCGACAAATGCCCATTCATTACACCAACGTCCTTAGTCCTTATGAGAGAGAGATATCGAGAGAGAGAGAGAGAGAGAGAAGAGAGAGAGAGAGCGGAGGAAAAAAACTAGATGGGGTGCGTCTCCGCCTGAGCAACTCCTGAGTGTTTTGACAGGGATTGCTGCGGCCGTAAAGAGACTGGCGGCACTAAAGTGGATATGATATTGCTTTGCGGAGAGGGAGGCCAGGCGTGATGTCGCACCTGTCTTCCTCTCTTGCTCTTTCCCTCCACGACGGACGCGCAAGTTCCGCTGCTTCCTATGCGGACAACTTGTCCTCATCCACGGCGGATAGCTCCAAGCATCTCCATAACCGGTGGCTATGAGTCGACGGGACGTTGGTATGAGGGAGTTAAGGAGGAGAGAAGACGGGGAGAGAGTGTGGGAGGGTGGAGAACCAGCGGCGCCGGGACTAAAAAGGGAGGAGAAATGGAGTTGGGGAGTGGGAGTAAGGTAGGCGGGAGCGGCAGCTTAAGCGGGCGAGAGAATACCACGGAGTGAAGGCGGTTCACGAACGTTTTCACCGCGTCGATGCGTGTGAGGTGCCTTTCCTCTCACTCTACCCTTCCCCACCTCCCCCTTCGCTCTCCTCCTCATTCCTCCTCCTGCATTTCCCCTCCTCCCTCCCTCCATCCCTCTTCTTTATCCTACTCCTGCAATCCCACGGCGCATTTCACAGCAACCCTATTCCTCGGGTACTTTCCTACGTTTTTACGATGTGATTTTCCCTCGTCTGCCTAAGTGCAGAGGGAAAGGGCTTTCGCAGAGGGTGAGATGCCGAGCGCCGCATTGATAGAAAAGGAAGAATTTCGCGGAAATCAACATGGACTCCTCTCGATTCGATCTGAATATTTTCGTTTCTCCCGCTGCGCTTTCGCCTCGATCTGTTGTAAATGGATGGCTCTGACAGAGGTGAAGTTGCTTGATTGCGATGTCTAGATTTAGCGGCGACGTTCCCGTTCTTTTTGCGCTTAAACTGGTTTTAATCAGTTTTCTGCGAGAACTGTTGTGGAGTGAAATGCATGATGATGGCTTTCGAATTTTTTTGACACAGAATTTTACGTCGTTCGTTAACGTTTGTTACCCTTTCTCCGGTCTCAATATCGATATTAAACCTTTATAGAGCTCTCTCCCTCTCAATCGCCACATCTCGCTTTCTCTCACGCTATCTAAAATTTAAATGCAAAAGCGAGAGATGCATTTCTGGTATTGATAATAATAAATCACTTGAGTAATTCTGGAAAACTCGAAGTAAAAAAGAATGTGACATAAAAAAAGATTTTCAACATCATCCAACAGACGATAGTAAGTAGTTATATATACAGTGAAGATCTTTCAAGGAAAAAACACGGTAGTATCCTTTTCGTTTTCAAAGGTTTGCCGGCAACATTTTAAATATCTACTTTCGGTGAATCATCACTGGAGACAACCTTATTTTAGACGAAATATGCGCCTGGTTTCTTACAACTTTTTTTACGGCTATTGGAGATTCATACGAGCTATTTTTTATTTGGATACTTGGGCGCTTATTCTTGAATTTGTTTTCAGCCACAAGACGAGCTCGATAATTCTCTATTAAATAATAAAAGTATGCAGAGGACAGGCCAATGGAAAAAACCCAGTTTAATAGAAGCATTTGTACCTGCTTGCAAAAAGATTACTTATAATGATGTTGATAGAGTTATTGATGAAACAATATCAATGGATTCGCAAAAAATGAAAATATTCCAAAATTCCTATTAATAACAGCGAGGATGATCGGTGAAGTATGGCTACTTTTTGCCTGGTAAGTGAATATGATTTACTCAACCATTTTATAGCAGCAGAAGAAACATATCTCATTTAATAATGGGATTAGTGTTTTTCCTCAGCCTTATCAGTGAATTTGTTTTATTTTAATTTTACGAGCCAAAATCGAATAAAAAAGAAAAATCTTTTTAAAATGAAACATAAATGGCGGAGGTGTATTCAATTCTGTAGCTCTAATAAACTGCAAAGGTGATCTAACTAAATAGAACAATTCTAATTGAAAAAATGGCCCAATATACATACACTGCACAAACTTTCTCGTATACTACGCGTGCGTCGGTCTTAACGCACACTTTCCCGACGTTAAGGAACTCCTAGTGCTACAAAAAAACGCAGAAAATACTCGTATTTTCTGTCCGTAAATTGTATCAATATATTAATAATCTTATATATGTGAAAATCAAATTATTTTTAATAAATGGACAATTTGTAAAAAAGTCGGCCAGAATAATACAAGAATACCATTCATTGTTGCGTTATGTCGTTCATCTCTTCATAAATTATATTCTGAGTAATAGCATGTCTAAATAAGAGAAATAATTCGATTTCGATTATCTGTTTAGGCTCTAGATCAGGGATCGGCAACCTTTTGCGCACGGCGAGCCACATTCGCAGTTGTAAATGCTTCGGAGGGCCGCATCGAAAGCATATTTAAGCTCGGCGGGCCGGGCGAATGATCAAATCAGACGTTATCTGGAGTTTTTGTGGTCTCAAATAAGCGAAAACCAAGTGTACATAATTTATTAGCGTTACAACTTCACCAGAAAGGTTTTGAGGGTATCATTTTACCGAAAAAAAAATGAAAATATCCATGTGAAATTTTCCCGATCACTTTTTAATTACAGATTCGCGGGCCGCATAAAGCGCTCTCGGGGGCTGCATGGCTCCCGCAGGCCGTAGGTTGCCGACTCCTGCTCTAGAGAAGTTCACAGACAGATGTGAGAACCACATTTTTGGACTCGGAGACACCTAAAACGTGTATTTCCCTGAACCTATCGAAGTTACAGTACTTTCTCTATATTCCACGCATAAGAGAATGTAAAAAGATAGCGAAAAACATTCTCCAATGGAAATTTTAACGACCATTCCGAAGAACGCATCGCTCAACCATTTCTATGAAATGTCAAAAATAATTTATGGTTAGCAATTATTTTACTTGTAAGAATGACCAAGTTCGTATTATGGCGAAGATCAAACTGATAAATCGGAATACTATAAAAGTCATGAAATGGTTTTCATCTTTTGCAACCATTTTATGACTTTTGGAGTATTCTGATTTTTCAATTATTGTAGTAGTTCTTTTTTCATGGAATGCTATTTATCATAAACTTACATTTCTGTCTACGGACTGCAAAATTTTTCAAAGAAAAATAATAATTTCATTCCTATTTCGTTAATTAATTTAGTTACTACGAAAGTTGAAAAAATCCAAAACCGGCAACTTCTAAGTCCCAAGGTTGCCGGTTTTTGGAATGTACAGTACTCGCAGAGTCTAGCGATAACAAAGCACTAACCAATCACAGCGAATACGGCTTTCAAACAGTGCTATATTTCCCAAGTTTTCCTAAGAAAGGTCAACGTACACATCTAAGTCCTGCATGAAGTGTTTATTACAGTTTTTTCTCTCTCGAGAGTATTACGGTTCGTTGAAACTTTTGACCCCTCGATATTCAAGCGTGGTAGCCTAGATTTCGATCTCACATGCTGAGTGGCCGCTTCAATCTCTTCCCACAGAACCTGCGACCGAATGAGGAGTCACCGTGACGGGTTTGCGCTCTTCAGAGGCGGCGAGGAGGCAAGGCACGCGCGCGGAGGGAGTGGAAGGGGAATGGATTCTAACGGCAGAGGGGAGAGGCGAAGAAAATCGCAAAAATGAGATGGAGAGGGGTGGAAGGAGCGAGAGAGGCGGAGAAGAGAAGGAAAGAGAGAAAGGGAGGGGGGAGGGAGAGATAAAGAGAAAGAAAACGGTATGCAGGGCTTTAAGAGATGGATTCCGCAATTTTTGATTTTACTACTAATCATAACGAACAAAATTATTACTTACATTCATGAGAGAATGTGTCCTTATGATTTATTATGCTGGATTAGATCAAAATTAAAGAACTTTTTTAAGATTATTCATTGCATCTGTTGTAAAATAATTCTTGGACCAACAAGGAATGAGATACTGCAGGGTTTGATGCTTAGTAAAAACAAAATAAATTTTCAAAGCGAATGAGCGTATAACAATATAAAGTAATTAAAAGAAAAATCGCATTGTAAAATTCTAAACTATTTTTATCATTTTAAGTATAGTAAAAATATTTCAGTAAATACAGTATCATTTGACACGAGATCTTCGTATGATTTGATTTTTCCGTTTAAATGGTGCCGCGCGATAGAATTGAAGAAAAAATTAAATTGTATGCGTAAAAACATATAATTTATGCAAATGCGTATTTGTACCGAATAAAAACACTTCGTGAAACCCGAGAAGTTTTTCGAAAATATTTCCCTTTTCTACGTTGAAATCCGGCAGCCATTAGCTTTGGACTTGAGCAAAGCCATCGACTAAGAAAAACGCATTAGCAACTTACTACTTTGGCCGTAACGATAATGGTTACGAAAAAAGCCACTCGAAGGACAAACCTTGAAAGCTCTGGCAGCGTGAAATTTTCTACTGTTACTCTCCTGTTTATCCAGTCCTCTAGCTACCAGCTTAAAATGTCAGTTGCGCTTTAGAAACTGGCTGCAAACACGTTCCATAGAATGGTCGACTTGATGATCGGGAATTTTTTATAACATTTAGCTATTTTGAATTAAAAGTTTGTTATAGGATACAATGTACACTACATTTTATAATTTGATAGAATTAACATTTTCATTCTCAGTTTCATCACTTTAAATCATATTAAATTAATTTAAAATGCACTATCAGAGCTTTACCCGTTGAAAACAGCAAATATAAGACTTTAATTTAATTTACGAAGAGCGGATTTTTTCTCCCGCCTATTAATTGACTTGAAGTCTTGTTTTTAACAGTATTTTAAATATTTTATAGCCATTTTAAGCCTTTCGCCATTAATGCAAGTTTTTATTATGAAATACCATTTACACCTAGTACCTCTATTCTCGTGGAAAACGTTTTTCCCAAAAAAGGCAGACATCGAATGACAGTATACGATTTACTGGGCCTAGTTTCTCCTTTTATTGACAATTGTTAATTATATTTTCGTTGAAATCCTCAATTGTATTATTCTCCTATAAAGATGTACTTCGCTTTTGTGTCTTTAATCTTAGCTCTGTCCATAAATTCATTTTTTTAATGGACTCTTGAGATAAATAAATAAATTAAATAATCATCATGTGACAAAATTATTTAAAGTTTAGTGCTTTAAATTCGCAACTTCTGTTATTAATAACTGCTTCCTAGATACGAGGATGAGGACGATGGCATTAAACCTAAAGCACTTCTAGAAGGGCTACAGATCTGAAATTTTGCATTTTGAGAGGTCGCTCGGTATAGCCTATAAAATATTCCGATAGTATTCTATTTTTTTTATTTTTAGTGTAGCTTTTCAAACCTAATTTTTCATTCTTGCCCACAGTTTAGAGTTTTATAAAATGGCATTTTTAAATTGGTTAAAAGTGATATACAAACTTGGAAAAAACAGTTATATAGCAGTTCCAAGGATGATGTTCATTAATTTTGAGGAACATTTTCAAAGACCTATATGCTGAATTTGTGCGAAGTTTATTTTTAACAATAAAAAATATCAATACCACGGCAGGGAGTCCAATGCTTACACATGGTAATTAATAATCCAATAATTCTCTTTCTCTCTCTTTCCTACAATACTCTTCCTTTGATCTCTGGCTCCTCTTCCTTTCTCTGGCACTTGTAGCTGGGCTAATAGTTCTACTTTTCACTGGTTTACCCCTTGGCATTTTTAAATTTTCTGCGATTTTACAGCAGTATATTAAAGTAATTACGTGATCACAATGTCACAGAGTTACTCAATGCTAGTTTAATATCGCGGTATAATCAAAGGGGAAATTTTTTAAACTCTGCCTTACTTTAGTTCCAATGATTATCCCTTATAGACGAACTCACAAACAGTTGCTTTCCTTCAAGTGTTTATCAAGGACTGCTTTTAAATTCTTACAGGACCTACTATAAAGGCGAGCGTTTATTTACATTATCCACGAAGAGAAGATAACAATAACGCTTTTCTTTCTTCTATTTGAAGGTTTAATTGGCCTTAAATGAATCAGAGGCAACAATGAGAGTCTCCTTGGCAACGCCCGGAATGAGTACGAAAAATCCTAAAACTTTCGAAAAATAATGCGTATTTCTAAAACATTCGACCGCGTAACGTGTAAACATTGCAAGAATAAGGTAGTATAGAGCTTTAGCCGTCGAATAAAGCAAGAAAGAAGAAAATCGGTCTATAGTTATCTATTTTAATGGATGAAGGAAAAAAACCTTGCACTCTGAAAAATCGAAAATCCCGTGTAAACTTATGGGAAAATATGTCTCCTGGATTCGAACCCGGGACACTTCAGCAAACGAAAATATTTTTCCAGAGACTTCATAGCCAGTAGAAACAAAACTCCCTTTACCGCATATATTTACGACGGACGGTTCTCGAGAAATACGCCGATATAATTACGCGAGGCTTCATACGCACGCAGCTTCATTATGCGCATAATATATAAGATTATCTATATATTAGGTACGTTTCCGCGAAAGAGATACTAGGTACGTGTGTCGGTTTAAGACACGAAAGTTTAGGTACTTCTAGAAATGCTAGAAATTTTGAAATTTGAGATGATGATCAGTCATGGATCACAACCCATAGGAAAAATCCGAACATTTTCCATTCTGAGGGGGTCTTTTTGACCCCAAACTTTCATTTCATAACCCCATACGAAAAGCATTGAAATCGGTGCAAGCCATTTTTTATTTGTATTTTACCCGGGCTAACCCGGCCGTGTTAGACTGGTAGGCAGTGCGCCTGCCTCCTAACGCAAAGGTCGCGGGTTCGAATCCCGCTTCGGGCATGGATGTTGTGTTTGTCTTTATTAAAATACATGTAATTGGGGCTTTCCTCTATGTATTAAATAAAATATTATTATTATTATTTAAATCACTTAAAATTATGATACAAATTCCGGACTTGAAGTATTAAAGGGAAAAAAGAGTGAAAATTATTATATTAAACGGAAAAAAGAGTGAAAATTATTATTTTTTAAAAGAGAATACAAATTCACGCCGAATTAGCTTAAATATTTGATTTTCACTGCATAAAAACGAGAAATTTTAAAATTTATAACAATGGGAAATTTTATATACCATGGAAACGCTACAATGCTTTTATATGGGATTCTTGCCTTTTAATAGTATGAACATCTATATTGATTACGAGCGTAAAAATAACGTATTTTATAAGCAGTTGAAATGAAGAGAGGGTAAGGGGGAAAAGGAGAGGAGAGAGAGAGGGAGGGGAAAAGGAGAGAGAGGAGGGAATGAAAGGAAAAGAGGTTAAAGGGAGATAGAGGAATGCAGGAGAGAGGGGGATGGGGAGAGTGGGAGGGGAGAGTGGGAGGGGAGAGAGGGAGGGGAGAGAGAGGGAGGAGGGAAAAAGGGGAGAAGAAGGGTTATGCAGGAATGTAGTAATAGAGAGGGTAATGGGAAAAGGAGACAGGGTGAGGGAGGGGGGAAAAGAGAGAGGTGGAAGGGGAGAGACAAAGAGGGGAGAGGGGGATAGGAAGAGAGAGAGACATGAATCAATAATGCAAGAAAACAGTAAACTACGTCTTTAATGGAATAGTTTTCTATGGGGATGAAATTTGCAACAATAATTGATTCACATTATTATTACTAACAATAAGTTAATTGAAAGAAATCCGCGTAAACATTACATGGGTAGAGCCGGAATGCCTCATCATGAACTGAAACCGTTATCACGCTCCTTAGAAACCTAATGCCATTGAGAAGACTATGTAATATTACAAGACTTCCTGTTACTCGAATACAAACACACATAATCAAAGTAAAAGTGATCGGTGCAGCAAACTCAGACACGGTACTTATTCCAAGAATCTCACTCATTCCTCAAATACAAATTTACCATTCAGTTTCAAACGAAAACAATTCCCATAGGATTGACTTTTTCAATGATAATCAATAAGTCACAAGGCCAAACATTTGATAAAATGCCTATCGTTTGATACACTTACTGCAATGTCAGGAAAGAACCCAGAAATTGACAATTGAGTCTTTACAGAAATGTTTGATTAAAAAATATGTTCAAAAATAAAATAAATGCCTGAATGTTTAATAAATAACCTTTAACCCTTCAAGCGCGCAGGACGTTTACTTAAATCCCGTGTTTGAGGTCAGAAGAGGTTTTTAAAAATTTGCGAAAATTCGCGATTTCGATTCCGGAAATTTTTTCATTTTTATTGGAATTGTATAAAATGTTTTGAAGATTTTAGTAGATCATAACATTTATAAACAATTTCTTTTACATTATCTTACATTAAGCACAATCTTTACAGGAGAGAAGAGAAATACGATATACGTAAATCACCCCGATTGCCGACCAGTTAGCGCGCACCCGTGCTTTCATATATCTTTCAGTATTACAAAAACTATAAACGGCATTCTTATTTAGTCTTTTTCAAAATAATATTTCAGCTTTTATTAAGATTTTATTCGCTGGATGTACCTACCTAAGCCAATAGGAAACATTTTTCTCGCAAGTCAATTTTTTCATGTTTTGACTAAAAATTTGAAATAAATTTCACGTTCATATATTTTAAAAAGACATTTCGTAAAGCTTATGAAGTTTTGAGTTGTACAGTAGTCATTTGTAGTCATTATAGAATTTACTTGTTGAAATTTGCCCTATTTCGTTCAGTAGAAACGGAGCTATGATGTTGTATGTATCATAATGTACGCGTAATAAGAAAATTAGAAAAGTCAAAAGTTTTTTAAAAAGGGCATTTGCTTTATCCCATTTACGATGGAATTTACAAGAAAATATATCTTCAAAGAAGCATCTATACTAAATTTTTTTTACTAACATTTACTTCAGACTAACTTCTTGAGAGCTACACGAGAGTATTTCCCTGCCGGAGAAGACGCGATTCCCCAATTCGCGAAAAATCGATCATAAAATTTAATGCACATTAAGTGTAATAAAAAAGATAAAAAGATCACAAAATGACGATAAATAGGTAGGCCAAATGTTCCTCTTTTAAAATATATAAAGGTTATCCATATTTAAGAAAATTTACTGTGTAAAAAAAATAAAGAAAGCTAGCGAACTCCGCGGCGTACCCAGTACGCAGGACGACGCTGACGGGTTAAGATCCGCTAGATCGGCGTATGCTACGCCGGGTAAACCTACTAATTATTATTACAGGGTTTAAATTGCTGAAATTATTAAATTTACTAATTTGTTAAACAATATTTGTCACCTATTTCTACCTAATTGTTATTTATTTTATAGTGACCCATGTTTGTAACGTACAATCTTCAAACATAACATTCAAAGATTTCATCTAATTATATGTTACCGCACTCAAATTCCTTTAAAGCTATTATAATAAAATGAGGTCATATATTAAGAAATAATCCAAATTACTTACGGAATGCTCAAATGAAAAGTCATTTTTCTGTTGTAATTAAAAACAAAATTTTGCCTCAAGATATGTCGTGTAAAGGTCAACACTATCTAAAAATAAAGACACCATCAGAGGCAAAAACACAAACACATCGCCGCCTCATGCGGTTTACAACAGCGTAGTCACACAAGTACGAGTCAAATGTTCGTAGCACGTTGAATACTTTCATAGAAAAATAGCCATACGTTATGGCAAGCATATAGGTATCGCCATCGAGGAAGAGTGGAACCATGTTGCCATAATGCGAAGCATGGAATCAACCAGTTTCGTTACGCACAATGAATTCACAGCTGTACGGGTTCCTCAAAAAATTATATTTTCCCAAAAACGGTGTTGGTTTTCGGATTTCAAAAGTAATTGGACGGGGACTGATTAGGGCGCTGCTTGTCTCAGCGTAACTAATATATCCCGAATATCCCAAAGTAGTTGACCTGTGAACTTGGGACGTCGACGGGAAATGGCCCGATGAAACAATCGACCGAAAATTCGCCTTAAATTTTTACGATGCGAAATAATTGGGTAATAAGATAGCGGTAAGATAAGTGGAAATCGCGGGAATATTGTTTTTCTTCCAGATAGCAATCGGAAAATACAAAAATTCATATTCCGTAAAAAGAGTCGCTGGGAAAGTTAGCCCGCAAATGTACCGTTATTATATGCCTTCGCGTATGATAAGTCGAGCAATGAATATATAAGATTATTCTAACCAGCGGGATTTTTTAAAAGTGGATCCGTTATCTCAATATCAAGTTTAAAATTATGTCAAAGAGTCGTTCGGAGAGATGGTGGTGCGCTCGTTTCAAATCAGGAAATATATATACTTCCTTACTTTTATGGATTTGAGTAGATCTTTACATATTTGTTCGTATTCAACCTGTGACGGTGTCACTTGCTTATTGGAGCAAAGTCGACAGTAAGATACTTTTAAGTTCCGACAGATATTTCCATCTCTAATAATTCATTAAGCATCTTTTTTACTTTCTCCATACATAGGTAGTATGGGGAAAGTATTGTCATCACGGAAAAAATCGGCTTCGATATTTCAACGGAAATACACGTTTTGAGGTCTCTAGAACACGTTTAGACTATTTTCAGAATGATGTCTGTGTGTGTGTGCGTATGTGATTGTGGGCGCTCTAACTCAAAAAGTACTTGCCCTTTCCTTACCAAACTTCATATATAACACTTTACAATGAGCAGAAGAACTGGTTAGTTTTTGGGAAATATCGGTTAACCGGAAGTCGATTCGGTTTTTACGATATTTCTCCGCTAAAAGATCATTATTGTAAATACAATTCTATACAAATGTTATAGATAATGTAATTTACTACAACTTTTATTTGAAACAATTTTCCATAGCAGTTATTGTTTAATCGGTTTTCGATTTCCGTCAAATATCTTCTTAAAAACGTCGTTATTGGTAATCTGCGTGAGGACCAAAGTTGTAGAGAATAATATTTCTTTCACGTTTTGTTTGAAACAAATTTTCGTAAACCATCCATTTCGGAGATATTTAACTTATTCATAAATTTCCCGTATACAGCGCCACCACCATGTAGCGGTGAATTCTGTAAACATATTCAAAATATACCTAATTTGCGGCAATAAGGGCGACTGTATTCTTTTAAGATACGAAATAATAATTTTGCCTTATAATGCTATTCATAATAATTTAAATATCTATACCCCAAATATGGAGAAAGTCGTGTGTTGGCCACATCAGATTTTTTGTATCTTGCGCTTCATTATCGGTGAAGTCGGCATGAGGTGGCGCCACGTATGAAAGTTACACGGTATAAAAAACATGGTGTAAATTGAAATTCGATAGCGCCTCGCGTTAATTTAAAGCGCTCGCGTGGAATCAATCAAAGCGCTGCCCGGTTCAGAAAGAGAGAGAGAGAGAGTCGGGCGAGGAGGCGATAAAAACGCCGAGGGAATGCCCGTTAAAAAATAGAGAGAAAGAACATGAGGGAGGAGGAGGGTAGATGCATATCTGGGCGGGTGAGTGCGGTGCGTCGTTAAGGTAGGGAATTTATGCCCGAAAGAGGTGACGATGGGCTCGGGGGAGAAAGGGTTTTAAAACGATGGGGAGAAGAGGGAGGGAAGGATTGATGGGGTGTCCGGAGGGAGATAAGAAGAGAGAGAGAGAGTGGGAGAGATAGGCCGAAGTCGGTGGATGACGTGAAGGAGGAGATTCGGAACGGAAGCGTTTTTCGAGGACTTGTCGCTTTGTAAGGTGAGGAGGAAGTTGACCTTTTGAGAAGGCAACGGCGGCCGCCGCCACCGAATAACACCCACAGTAGCTCTTGACTCGAGTTTTACGTTTTTGCCGGAGCAGGGGAATACTTTTTATTTCCACTCTCCGTATCAAGTTACTCCGAGGCGATAAGTGGAGTGGGAGGAAATGGGAGAGAAGTGGAGAGGTGGAGAGAGAGAGGGAGAGAGAGAGGCGGCGGAGTGGGTAAATAACGAGAGAATAAAATGAAAAGGGGAAGGTCGAATAAAGGAAAAGATGCAAGGAAGTTGGAGGGAATGGTTGTTAACCATCGCAATCACTGGAAAACCTTGTAAAAGTATAAAACGCGTAACATATAGTACGAGTAAAAAGAGTAACTTAAATGTTATTTATCACTGGAAAGTTATGGGATCAAAGAGAATCGGAATCCATAAAACCAGCGGAGTATAAGGATTAGTCAGGTAGTAATTTAACAGATTAAGAGGTCGTACCAATAAGTATGTACATGAAGACTGTTTAATAAAAGTCGCCAAAGTTATTATTGACTATTTCTTCTTCCACGTAAAATAGGCACAGGCAATGGTGCTATCTCGGCTAGAGATCACAATGAGAAAATTGTATGAAAATTTTTGATATCGCCGAATTCTTACTCGAGTCTTAACAGTTGAAGAAAGTATGCAAAAATCAATCAAAATTTAACTATTCCGAAATATAATGAAGTAAAAGAGGTGGAGGAAAGAGAGGTGGACGTCGAGGATAAAAAAAGAAAGAAAGATGAAGGACCGTGAATGAGTAAGGAATCGTGACAGTAATTAATGTCAACGTAGGTTGTTGAGCTCTAGGGGAAAAACATTCCTCCGTCTACGTAAAACCTACAAATTTATTGGAACGCAGAAGGTGCCCAGAATAAACCACCTTGAGAGTAAGGTTAGCAGTAGTTCGCATTTGAAACCGAGAAAAATAAGTCTACACCCTAAATCCTATTTCTTCACAGTGGTATTTTCCTCTGATTTAGTTATTTCAAAGATACGATCGTATCTTGTGTTCTTCCTTATCACCATAAATGTAAATATAGATTTTAGCCGAGTTCTTTTACTCGATTAAAAATTTCATGCCAAATAACTCCTCCCTTACTACTAAGTTAAAATTAAATGCTTTATCAGAAGTGCATTGACAATTTCCCACCACAGTTGTGATTTGTCGCTGGTGCGGATTCACACCTTGTAAACCCTTATATCTTAGGATTAGTGCCAGTGTGAGTGAGCGAAGAATAGCACCCCCGAAATCTGTTAAGTGTACTTTTTGTTCGTTGTTTTTTGTCCCTCAACAACCGGCGAATCATCAAAGAAGACAGCAATTTTATGACCGAGAAGCGTTCACTATTGTTCCAGCCGGCTTATGGCTAGTAGAGTTACCTTGATCACTAATTTTTAGCCACGATAACAAAAATGAAATCTTCCCGATTGTTAAGGATTCCACAAAAGTAATATAGTTCCGAATATCGATACTTAACTATGTTTCGGAAGACTAGACTGAGAAAAATGCTAAAATTTCCAAAAACTTCAGAAAAGATCGAAGGAACTTCAACATAGAAAAAGATAGGAAATAATTTTAAAGGGATCTCCTGCAGTTTATTTTTCCTTGGAAGCGGTATGTCTGAAAAAACGGTCAGGGCCAATAAATTAACGGATACGGTTACAGTTCGGAAAAGCGTTGAAAAAGCGGAGTTGGGAAAATGAAATCTCGGAAAGCGTGCATGCCACGATGATGCAGGGATGGCAAAGATAAGTAAAAAATGGGTGTGGCTGGAAAGGAGACCAAGAGAAGAAAGGATCGAGGGTGCTAGGGGGAGTGAGCGAGAGGTCAAAAAGAAGGAGGAATTCCATCCTGACCACAAACGAGTGATTTGTTCTCACCGTAGTGGCATGCCAGACAGAGTAACGATTACAATCTCTGGCGTAGGGAGGAGGAGGAAGATGAGGGTGGGACTGGAGAGAGAATTTTCGGTGCGAATGTGAGAGGCGCAGGGGAGAGCGAGAGGTGTGGTGGGGCGGCGGCGAGAGGAAGAGGAAGCGACGCGGAGGGCAGATGAGGGGAGATGTGTGAGAATTCCAGCCGGGAGGTAGAGACCCTTTGCGCATGTTGAAATTACATCCCGACCGCCTTTTTATCTCCGTAGTAAAGTGAAGCGTATCATTCCGCTATTCTCGAGGGTTATGACAGATTATGTGCATGTACGTGGGGAAGAAAAGATATGGCGCAATATATCTCGAGTTTCTTCCGAGGAGAGAATTTCACAACATTGAAATGACCTAGGCATTTCAAATATCTTGAAAAGAAATATGATTTTTTTAACTGAAAGACTACTATAACGATAATACTTATATAAAAGGAATATTTCTTAACGTGTGCTTATGCATCAATCTGAGTTATTTATATATATAATATACATAATATACATAATATACAAATATAGGTTTGGGGATCATTGGTCGAAGATTCCTTTTGAGTTGTCATTGTCAGAGACTAATGTTTTTGCTCCGAAGGGAAGTTACTGCCATCATTAAATTATTAATTCGGAAAGAAAACATGCCATGATTTTTTCATAGTTATTTGAAGTTCACATAAATAGAAAATATGAAAGTCAGGGTAAATTAATCTTTTAAGTGATTCACATTTGAAAGCCTGTGAAGTAAACACGGTAAAATAAGCTAAATGGAATTTGTACAAAAATAAGTGGAGAGAGGAACAAAATACAAAATTAATTAATAGCTCTTCAGCGAACAGGATAATGCAAAAAAATAGTTTTGCGATGAAAAAGATAAATCTACCGTTAAAAATCAAGTTTCAGGTCACAGATCACCGGGTGGCGCCATCAAAAGGCGTACGACTTGATCGACTCTTGTTAGATCACCTCACATTCAATCTCCTCCATGTTGTGACTACCTATCATTCTAAAAACAAAGAACTGGGTGACAAATTTAACCATCCAAAGAGAGAGAGAGAGAGAGCTACAAAATAAGACAATGTTTTTGGGCTTGTGCGCCCTTGTGCATGCCAAGAGGAAAATCCGAGAATCCTCTTGGTCCTTCTCTACGAATCTTTTTTTGTCATTCTTTCCCGTTATCTCTATTCCTTTCTCAATTTATCTTCCCTCCCTTTCTCGATCTTTTCTCTTTCTTTATTCCTCCTATCGTTCTACGATTCTAAGAGAGACACCAAGTTTGACTAAGCGTGTGTGTGTGTGTCTGGGAGAGGAGGAATGGCTCATCCGGGCGAAGGAGGCCAGTCACGTTTTGAATTCGTTTCGAAGCGTCAAGGTAGAAACGCAGATGAACTCGTGCACGCACTCACTCACGCACACACACACAGGGTTCCTTATCTGAGGTTGGAATCGCCCCTCTGCGTTCCCTACCCTTCCCTCAATCCTTTCTTTTCCTCGTTGAGGAGTACGTGAGGTGAGCATGAGTGGCGAAACCACAGAAGACGAAGGACGCTGACATTTTTAGTGCCGGATAACGTGGATGAAATAATAATGGCGTGTCCTTAGTTTTTCCGATAAGTAGTATAAAAATCCCGCAAACTGACGAAATATTTTGCGTCACGTTTTCCCCAGATATGCGAAGAATACTTTCTTCAAGACCAACACATTAATTGCTACAAATGTTGCTCACTTTGGAAAATGCCGATAAATATTTATTTTTAAGTAACTTCGATTTATCTATCTCTCTATAGCACGAGTGGGTTGTATTTCTAGCGGATTCGTCTTATAAGCAGGAGTGGAAATATGCATATACGCCGTATACCTAGTTCCCGAATGGAATTTTTAAGCAGCAGCTATGTGTAATTTATATATATTCTCCCCGCTGTTCTTCTACTGGTTGCGGAGCGTATACCTACATATGAAAATCAATCTCCCCTCTGCCCTCTGCTAAGGCTGTAAAATTCTATCATATTTATCAGCTAGAATAAATTTGGCAAAGAAGATAAGCTGAATTTCAGTAAACAATGCATAAATATGACTATGAGACTGTTAAAAAATTATTGTAGAGTAATAACTAATTGCGGCTATACAAAACGTAAACAAAGTATGGAAAAAATCATTTAAATTAAAAATTATTTCAAAGTAGAGAATGAAAAAAATACTTGACTGAAAATCGACTCAGGATCTCTCCCTTTCCGGACAGTAGCTTAAACTAAGTGGCCAAGCCTAAATTCTCCGTTTCCGGATTCGAATGCCGGTCAAGTTCAGTAATGTCCTCCTTCACTATGCTGAAATTTGTTCATCATTTGGTGTTCGTGCATAAAAGAATTTCAGCTTGCGAAAAATATTTTTTCAAGTGAAGATTTTTATAAATAAATGTGATTTGAAATTTTTCGATACAAAATCTCGATTAGAATCAGTCGATTAGTCAGGTATAATCTAATTTTGCAGGTGATATGAAAATATACAATTGAATTCCGATAACTATCATTCCAACGCGTAAAATTCGAATGTATGGCAATATGGCGAGGATATTTTGTCGAACATAATCATACAGACACATTTAAATGAAATACAATTCATGGCACTTCTTTGTCTCTTTGAAGGGTCAAGTTATCAGTGTTCGAGTACCTAAAGAAAACCCAACGGTATTAATCGTGTTGGTGCGAAACAGTTTTGAACTTGAATATCAAAGATCCACGAATAAATGCATATGAATGATGACAAAAGGTGCAAAGATCTTGGCATATCATAAAAATTTGCTCTACCGTTTTCCTGCAACTATTGCAAAATAATATGAAGACACCTAATAGGTAGTAACCTGTGTACGCGGTGTAGTGCATCTGCTGTAAAAAGTAGAATTGTATCATTAATCGTTACCAGACTTCATCTTTAGTATGAAATCGAAAACTGACTATGAAATTGAAATCGCGGAAAAAGTTGCTCCATGCTATTAGATTGTGCGCAATGAATACATTTATATTCGTATATCCATAACAACTAATGTGCGTTAAAATCATTCAAAGAAATACTGTGAACGGTGCTTTGCACTTTGAACGGAGGGTATTCCTCCGAACTGAAAATACCAACTGGCAAAAATGTGTCCTTCGACCGGATGATTTATCTATAAATTAAATGTACAGAGAGGCATATGCGACGATGCGACATACAGTATTAAAATGTGTCGTACAATAAGAATCAATAAAAAACAAGTTATTTTAATAATAGGTTTCATCCATGAGTCCTGGGATTAAATATCGCGAAATGAAAGCTTTTATACAATAGCTCCGGGCTCATTTTAATTTATCAAAATCATAATTTCGGTATTATCCTCTTCTGCGAGGGATAACATCCAATTTGTTCAGATTCAATATCGGGCAATTCAGGTGCCACTCGACTGACGCTGGAAGGATTCTATTTCAAGAAGCCGACGAATATCCCTACCTTAGCTGTGGCAAAACCTCCAGCGGTGAAAGAACGGCTCCTCCGCAATGATAAAAGAGAACTTCTCTAGGTCGCCGAACACCGTCCATCTTCTCGCAAAAGCACTTAATAACTGGCGACTCCGAACAATTTGAAGCTTCTGGAGATTGAGGACTGAAATGCACCTATAGATTCATGAAAGAAAGATGCAAGAAAAATTATTAGAGAAGTTTAACTCAAGATATAACGTCACTAAAATTCTGCTGCCTACTTGCATTGCATGTGGCATTTGTTCTGGACGGATGAATAAAACTATTAATTCTTAAACACTAATACAAAAATTATAGCAAAAAATGTACCGCCTAAATCTTTATGCCATTCATGGGCTTCTTTAGCTGTCCCAACGATCAATAGCAGGCATCTAATCAATTATCTTTCGATAGAATTTCCCTTTTTATACAACTTGGTTACGGAATTACTTTTTAAAATATAGGAGAGGTAAGAATTACATCGATGATATAGCAAAAAATATGTTTGAAATCATCCCTTACCAGCATCCAATCGAATGAAATCAAATCCGTAGTGATTTAAGATATACTGCAATACACGAGACGCACCAATATAAGTTCACTAAAAAAACTGTTTCTGGGTGAATAAGCTACTATATTACATAATAAGGAGTTCAAATTAGACAATAATATCGTGTATATTAGGGTTGCCACCTCTCCCGGAATCAAGTGTATGTAGATACGTTTCTCCCGTCTCCCGACGGACCTTGTCCGGGAGGCCGAAATCTCCCGGAAATTAGTAATCTGCAGAGTAGTTAGAGTATTGAAATTTTGGTCTAGCCAATAGATTTCATTGAAATTAATGAAAACATAATGTTGAATGTATGCTTTTACACAGCATCGTACCGACGGTCACTCAGGTGCCGGATTCAAACTACCAACAAACATTTATTTATTTATCCCTTGATCCTTCTTAAGCAATGATAAAGAGAAGTTTCTTTTTAATATTTATCATGACTTGCCACTTTTATGTGAGTACCACCAATACAGCGGAATTTTTCAGCCTGCTTATTATTAAAATTTTTTTGTAAATTAAAATCAAGTTTTATCTCGCGACAGACGACAGGTTGGCTTGGGAATGCCCTGCTTATACAGATCTTGCAGAAAATGCTATTATCCTAGCTGTACCTGTAAATATTGTGTTCTATTCCACTGCGAGTGTGACCACCAGAAGGCAGCTTTCCGTGAGAAATTGTAGCAAAAGGTTGCACTCCTCTTTCCAGTGTCGTAAATCGAGTCAATATATGTTTTAGCGTAAAAAAAAGGCTATGCAGTAAGTATTCCGTTTAGGTACTATTGACTAATTTTTATTTTTAATATGCCAAGAGAGTAGACACAGTGGATATCTCTAAGAATCTGCAATTCCTGATGTGGCAACTCTAGTTTGTGCGGTTAGCGCTCTCTTGTTTCGGTGATCATAAGCGAAGTCAATTTATATTCTGGCAAGCCGATGTACAGTATTAACACAAAAAAATTCAGGCCGAATCCTCATTCTATATTTACTAATAAATAAATAAATAACCAAAGTTTTATTGCTCAGATTAATTGTTTTTTGGCAAAGAAAAATTTCCCGGAATCTCCCGGAATTGACTCCCCCTAAGATGGAAATCTCCCGGAATAACCCCATCATAAGGTGGCAACCCTATGTATATACCACGAAAGGCTCTCAATTTTTTTTCTCTATGGAATTACTTGGGCCCACATACTTGAGAGGCCCTATCAGCAGGCCCGGTTTAAGACTCAGCCTGCCCGTGCAAATATATTTACATAATTATGGCCAACATACATTTATAATGAGTATGGAAATATTTAAACACAAGAATACGCAGCGTTCTGAGGCACTATCAATTACACGTAATGAAATCGGGTTGATGTAAACAAACACTGTGAAGACAATTGCTGTGCTAATAAGATGAACGTACATCAAACACCACAACCTTTAAAGAGTAGTTTATATATTTTTATTAATACGCCGATACACTTGTCGAGGATGTAGCGGTGGGAAGAAAGAGGTAAGATGGAGATTTGGGGGGTAGCTAAGACGATACTCTCATTTGGCTTTACTCCATCACACTTTTAAATACATTGCATGCTCACGCTCACTTTTATGATGGACAAATTAAATTTTACGCATATTAATGCGATCAAGTTATTCATGTCCATTTTATGAGATATTTGTACAGATTGGAACCGATTGAAGAGATGATATTTAATATATGATGGATAAATGAGATGTTAAATAATAATTTATACTATAATAGCCCAGGTCTGTTGGTTGGTTGGTCACGCTTTCACGATGGCCGATATAGAGCGTTTTAACAAACTTCCCGAATAGGTAGAAGATTGAAATTTGACAAGGATGCTTGATTAACATATTTTAAGGTAATGACGAAATAAATCTCCAAAAAAGTCCTGGGTTCGACTCCGAGGAAGACATTTCCATTTTCCGTAAGGTAACATGTAAAAATCAATTTTTTGATGTGCAGACTTTTAATGTTTTGGAAATTAAAATTAAAAGGAATTAACCTACGATCTTCGGATCTGAACCATTTTGAAGAAAGAATTACAAAGTTTCTTATTCTGTTCATCCTTTTCCGCATTCAATTCGAAATCGCTCATGTTATACGTTTAATTCAGATATTTTGTGGAAATATTGCCATTTTAACGGAATGTTGCCTTGGCTACCAATTCCATAGTTAGACCTCTATATTATATTGTTAATTCAATCCTTATGGGTGTAAGCATGCTTTGAATGTTTTTAATACGAGATAGGGAGGGAGAGAGAGGGGGTGAGGGGGAAGGAGGGAGAGGGAGAGAGGGGAGGGAGGGGGAGAAGGGAAGGAGGGTGGAAGGGAGGGGGAGGGAGGAGGAGAGAGGGAATGAGGGGGAAGGGGTGGAGAGAGGGGAAGGGAGGGAGAAAGAGAGAGGGAGGGAGAGGGAGTGAGGGGGAGAGAGGGAGGGAGGGGGAGAAGAGAAGGAGAGGGTGGAAGGGAGAGCGTGGAAGAGAGAGGGTGGAAGGGAGGGGGAGGGAGGGAGGAGGAGAGAGAGAGGGGGGGAGGGAGGCAACTATTTAAGGTTAACTAAAGATATCCCGTCATATTGACGGGCAATTCGGGCAATTACGCTAGTATAATCATAATAAATGAGAGGTTTTTCGTGGAAACATAAGGGATGAATAATTAACAGGGTCGCGGAAGGATCATTTCATTAGAGAGCATTTGCGCGACGCGAACGGGTGGGTTTTGATGAGTAACGTTCGGCGGGATGTAATTGAAAGTTAGACGCTGCTTATAAATCCCCTTAGCCGTGGGGGATATTAATTGCTGTATGTGCAAGTCTAATATGGCATGTAACTGATAAGAGGACGAGGGCGCCAAAAGGTCTTAATAAAAGATTAATTTGCATGAAAATGTAAGATAAAGTGTAATAGAGAGCTAAATATGCAACCGGTATAAAAACAATTACACCGCCCGTAATAAACTGTCAAAAAGGATGAGAATTAAGACTCCTCGGTAATTAACGTAAGTGAATTAGTATGTTTGTGCGTAGCTTCTCTTCGTAGATTTAAAAATATCAACAAATATGCTCACTTCTCCGAATACTAATCTCTCTACGCCCATTAAAAAAAATCGCAATTTCATCCTTAACAGGATAGAACGCTTCCTGCTTAAAAACTTATAATTGTATGCTTTACTTTTAAAGTGTTATTAAAAGTGCTATTAAAAGTTGTTCGTCCTTTGTGAATCACAGTTCCTAGATAGAAATTGTGATGAAAGAAATTTCGAATGCAATCGAAAGCCACCTAGGCATGAAGAAAACGAAATGTAATGCACAAGATAGTTATAACGCAAAGGCATTATTGGTATCGACCTTAGCCAACTTTTTCTGTACGATCACTTTAGCTTAGATATTTTTTATTGGAATGAAAATTTTTGACTGAGAGTATTCGTAGGAAATCCAACTTTAATAGGTATCCATCACAAATAAGTGGTGTACAGTGGCGTATCCAGGATTTTGCAATGGGACGGTTTTGCCGAAGTTGGACGGATAGCCCGCTGGAGGTGATTTTTTTTACAGTGCACATCTCAATATACGTATATATGCGAACTTTTAAAATTTTGAAACACAACGCTAGTGTTGACTTTTACTGCTAGAAAAACCAGGACAATAATAATATTTAAAATTTTAAAGAGGTTGAAATAAGGATGACATCAGGATTTCTGATGGAGGCTGTTTGAACCAACAAAACCGCCCCCGTCGCTAAGCGACTGGCTATGCATATGTTAAAAAACCTTATAAAACCTCTCTTCTGATAGGCCGTTCAGGCTGAAATAAGATTATCAATATACGTAAATTACTGTACAACATAATATCATTTAGACACTTCCCTTGTTTGAGAACTTCTTTAGTTTCAAAATCTTTCTAGCGTCCGTTGACAGAAATAGCATTTTCTTGTTAATTACTTGTAGGCATTTCTTCCGATTGTGATGTTTCATTGCCAAAGAGCGAACGGGATAAATAAATTAACAGTAATTCTTGCCAATACAAAGCATTCATTTATTTTAATTTTGCTCTGAACTGCGAAATTTTTATTTCTTAAAGGAGTTAATGTCCCTCTTATACTGTTCAAAACATTAATATTTATTGTTATCTTATGGAGAGCATAATGAGAGCGTATATAAGAAAGGATTTGATCTCAAAAATCATCTCCAAAAGAGTAATTTCAACCAATCTTCTATCGCGAAACGGTTATCGTGAAAATCGGTCGTCATAAGACATGAACATGGGGAAACGACCGTAACCACACGTACATTAAGCAGTTGGATTCAGGTGTGCAAATATATTCTACAGTATATACATGCCCCAGAGGTTCTTTCTACGCACTTTATAAAATCACCGATGTGATTAACAGTTATTAATTATGTCCAGAAACTTCAGCAAAAAAGTGAAGAGATCAGCGGCGCAAAATAAACAAATATTATTTTCCTTCGTTATTTCAAATTTGACTAAATGATTCGGGGTTTAGGACAGTTCGGCAGGACCGATTTGGCGACGGACTATTTCGGCGATGTGACTATTCGGCACCGGAAAGTTCGGCGCCAGCCGTTTTCCGCACGGCACAATTCCAATATATTTTGGAGGGAATGGCGTCATGACGATATTAATATTGCAACTATTAAGTTATCGAATCTATTACGTAGAAATAAAAATGACTATATTTATAGGAAAATACATTTAAATTCTTTAAAAATATAATCATTTTTATTTAAACAGTATTGGTACGATGAAATCAAGTCAGCTAATGTAACTTAATAGTAACATTTGTATTAAATTAACATTAATATAATTAATTGTGCAAATCATTACGCGTATCATCCGGTGATTTTTCGTCGTATAATTTTTATCGTGTACTTTTTCTCACGAAAGTTAATTTACATCTATTTTCCTTTAAATATAGTAATTTTTATTTCTACTTAATAGATTCGGTAAATTAATAGTTTCAATATTAATATTATCATGACGCCATTTCCTCCATAATATATTGGAATTGTGCCGTACGGAACAAGGCTGGCGCCGAATAATCCCATCGCCAAATGATCCCGTCGCCGAATCGGTCGTGCCGAACTGTCCCTTTCCGAATGATTCGACCCTCAAATCCGTCGAAAAAACCTCCTGAGGGCCCTCAATCGAATGAATTATCCCTTCCTTGACCATGTAATAAATGGGAACCATTTTTGCCAGCGTTCGATGAACGTACAAAAAAAAGCCGCCGCTTCTCGGATTTGGCTTATAACTGCGTGAAAACAAGTTCCATTTCGAGAGAGTGAATTCTGAAGGGCCGAAACGCTAAAAAACACAAAAGGATGCGGTTTATTTTTTTGCACTATCCGCTCCGTTTGTTACCGAAAACAGGAAATAAGATGGCAAAAAGAGATATTCTTCGTAATAATTCCTGTTCCTTCTGCTTAATCACCGGCTACGGCCGTAATCCATTACGGAGGACGGGTTTATTTTATGACCAATGTCCATGCTAATGACGTGATTGAAAACCAATTGAGGGGGCGGCGAGAGTGATCACTTATCTTCTTACGATTTTCACTTTCTGGAAAAAAACTCCGCCGTCTTTTTGCGACGCCATCACACTTCAGTTAACCCGTTAAATTTCTCTCCGTGAAAAGGTACTCGTACTTAAAAACGTCGCATTAATTACGTTCATTGATTTTCTCCGCTAGGAATTGTAACTACCATTTACACCGGCGAACAGAATTACCACTAATGTTATAAGTGATTCGATCAACGTACGATAAAAGAAAAACCTTACAATATTTTTAAATTCCAAAATACTTATGAAAAAAAAATCCAAAACATCTATTTTCGAAACTGCAATTTTACAGCCATAAAAGAATGCACTGAATAGACATTAACAAATAAAAATATTAATCTCTTCTAATCTTACTAATGTTTCCTGGATAGATTAATCAGATGGTAGTGGGTTTGAGTTTCACAGATTGTGGTGTAACATGACTCTTAAGCAGGAATTCGTCATTTTCATTTTCTATATTTTCAAAGCTTGGGTTCAATAATATCGAGTGCTACAGAGCGCAAAATCGGCAATCGTAAACTTCAATTTACACAGCGAGATACTAAAGGTATAGTTACTTTATGCATAGGTAATCCATTCGTCTGTCAAACTGATTATTACCAACTTGGGCTAGGGATTGGAGGCACATAACGATTGATAAGTATTCCTGAAAATATACTGCAAAAATTTCAAATGTATTTTTGATACCAACAACTGCTAAGAGACATTTACGGAATTTCCTGCTTCGTCCAACTTTCTATAACTCTGTTTCGAGATTCAGCTCATCCAGAGGTGGGAAAAGGTTGACCATTAACAGTGAAATCGTGAATGTCTGGTGGTTAAAAAAAATGAAATTTATAAAGGGAATGGTCGAGAGGGTGGAATTGTTTCAAGCGAGAGAATGGGGTCTTCGGAGGGGAGAGAAAGAAAAAGCTGTTTTTCCCCTCTTTTCGGTATCTCGGTAAGGGTGTGTGTAACGGCGGCATTAGGGAGGGAGGGATTCCTGTAACAGGAACTGGCTATGTATTACAAGTGGAAAGGCACCTGCCCTTTGCGACGAGAGCGTCAATCCTCAGCGTGGCAGGTGTGGGAAGGGAAAAAGGCGGGGGGAAGAGGTGGGAAGAACAGGAGAGAGGAGATTAGAAGAGAGGGAGAGAGTTGGAAGAAGAAGAGATGTAGGAAGGGGGGAGGAGAGGTGAGGGGCGGGGGAGTGAGGAGGCGACGCGGCGCGAGTGGGACACTTGGAAGGAATTCGAAAAGGATGGAAAGGAGGCACTCGGGAGCGAGAGAAAATGGAAAAATGTCACAATTTTTCATTTCCAAATGCAGACATTTCACGTCAATTTGAACCGAACTGGCAATAGAGCGAGAGAGAGAGAGAGCCTACTTCATCCAACCAAAGCCAGAAGTTGGTCCATTAATTTTAGGAAGGTATATGAAACATCTACTGCGAAAAATCGGATTTTTAAAGAATAATATTTTTAAAAGTTCAAATCAAAAGAGAGCGTTAATAAATTATATTTGGAATGTGAGAATATCATTGCTTAATCAATCCGTCGAATGTAATCGCTTGAATAAAAAAATAACACTGTCGCTGGTTGCAGATATTTTCAGAAACACTTTTGTTTAAAATATTATTAACACTGATAACATACATTTATATATTTTAAGTTCATTGATTCACTTCAAAAATTACTCAAGTTGTACCTAAGAATAAAAAAAGCAATCCAATCAAGAAAATGCCGATTCGCAATTAGCGACATTCTCATTTGATTGGCCTTTGTTTCTATCAGCTGTCAGTTAGTGACGTCCGATCTTTGTTTCTTAATTTGACGCTATATGTAAATTCTTAAGCTTTTAGACTGCGTCTGTATGTCTAATTGCGCCATCGATCAGGGTGAATAAGTGGGGGATAGTGATGTGTTTAGTGGTAACAAAAGGGGGTGATATTTCTCGGTCTTAAACTGTCAATGGAGGTAGCTTGGTTCGCCCGTAAGGAAACAAAACCTCCAACCCAGACACTCATTACTTGCAACGCTGCCGTGCCGCCATTACTCAACCTCGCCAGATGTTCTCTTTCTCCCAAACAAACGCCCCGAAATGCCGCAACCCGTCCAATACTCTCCTTCCCCCTTTCTTTCTTTTCACCCCTCCATTTTCTCATTCTTTCCCGGCTTTTTTCATTCTTCTTCACCTTATCCCTGTGTTTCTAATCATTATATTGTCCATGTGCAGTACATATCATATATACAATTATCACATACAAAGGAATGTCTAGCACTTTTCTCACAGACTCTTTAGTTTTCGTTATCATATTCCAAGATCCACTTTCAATAAAGCAATTTTCATATAGTTCTCTCCGCAAACAAGGACGAGATAAATGGCAATAACGTGTTTTTAGATCAAGCATTCCGTATTTACGGTTACCCCCATTTGGTCTTTTAAGTTAATTTTTTGCGATATAATTGATCAATTTAGACTGATAAACGATTACTTTTAGCTGGTAAAATATTAAATACAATTTTTGTTGTTTTTCAGTATTGGTAAAGAACATTTTAACTTCATGTAATCTAACTTTTCTCTGAAATGTATAAATTAATGAAAAATAAAGAGGAAGTTGGATTTTGCATTGATTAAAAGTATCCAAAATTCATAAATGTGGAAAATCAGGGGGGAAAATCTGAGTATTTGTAAGAAACAAGTTTTGAGCCAAATGTGAAATGATTAATTCATTACAGCGACGCGGCTCTTATCCCTACCAGCATGTTTATTCTTATAAAAGGATTATAAAAGGGACAATTCATTCCCTACACTTGTATAACAATAAATACGCGCAGTGAGCGTAATACATCTTCCTGTAATTTATCTCCCGCCGGTATCTCTTGCGCCGAATCTTAACCTAACCAAGCTTCTTTTCGAGTGTCCTGAATCTCTTTTCCTTCTCCTCCCTTCGCCTCATCCCAACCCATCCCATTCCCACTCCTGCCTCCTCTCCCAGTTCCTCCCGTACCGGACCCGGCATTCTGTCATCGTCTCTTAAAACACTGTTGCCCTCCCGTCACCCACCCATCCTCCCTCCCTCCTCCCCCGCCCTCCCTCCTCCTAGCTCCCACTATGGCTACCGGGCGTACGTTCTGGAATGACGACACCTCTCACGCATTGCGAGGTTCTCTCGTCGAAGGAAGCAAAGGTTGAGCCGCGATGCCTCGGGAACGCAACAAGACAATAAACAGAAACAAAAGAGGAATGGAGAGGTAGACGATTTCTTTCGGAGCGGAGAACGAGAGGTGACGAGGAGAGAGTGAGAGGAGAGGCGTTTCTTTTTGCAGAGCGTTAGCGTGCGTGCGTGCGGGAGAGGAAGTTTCTGGCGAGGTTCTCTCTCTTCTAAAAGGCGTCCTCCTATTTTTTTTACTTTTACTTCGGTATTCTCTTTCGAGGTGTAAAGGATACATAAAAACAGAGCTTTCTTTTTCTTCTTGTCTCATATTTCTGGCTCCATCGTTCCTCTCTTTCTTGTATTCCGCGCCTCCTGAGCACGTCTCGCCGCCGTTGAGCTGTGAGTGAATGGCTAATAAAGGCCTTTTTTTAACTGTCCGCTACAAGAACACCGGAATGATTCCGAAGAATAAAACGTTTCCACTTTTATGTCCTTATCTCGCCCTCGTCGATTTTTGCGTAACGATAAAATATTTACGGTTACTTTTACTGCACCTTCTCTTCCTGGTTAGTCTTGCTTTAAAAACATTGTATAATAAAATATAAACTTAGAGCGAAATAGATAGGATTTGGTTTTTATGGATATTTTTAATTTCTCGTTTTTGTTATATACTAATTATAGTTATATATTCGATCATCGAGTAAAAGTATTTCGGAAGGACCATGAACTTAATTGTCTAATTAATTATGTATTGAGAGCGCGACAGACAAATAATGTTAAATTTCGAATTATTTATTATACCATGGACTGAAACATTCAGCTAACAGAAATGAGTTTCATATGTTTCGAGCATTTTTCCACCTGAATCAACAGATTTTTTCCCGTAAACTAGTGTTATTATTATGCTTTGGAGGTATGAACACATGTCTGTAGAGAGGTTCCACAAATTATAAAAAGCGAAAGAAATGAAGTGCAAAAAAAAACAAATTAATTGCGCTACTTCGTGCAGTGGTCAAGTCAAGGATTTTTTAAAAATTGTTCGTTCCTTTCTTTCAGGTTTATTTTCTAGCACGAATTAAGACGACGTTATAATTACCTTATAAACCCACTTTTTTGCCCACACTAAGATTCCTTTCGTTGTGAAAACAACGTTTTATCAATTTAATTGATCGCCCAAAATGCCTTGTGACCCGCAACTCCATGCACTCTTGGCATTGTTCCATTGGTAATTAACCGGGTCCTCTGAACAGGTTTCAGAGTTCGTCATCTGCCTCTTCAGGCTTTTTTAGTTCCAAACGTTCGTTCCGTATAATGATAGACGGCGGCGGTGGAAACCATGAGAGCTGTTACTTCACTCGCCCCTCCCCAAACCACTCGCCTCCCTTCACCTCGTTCCCTCAAAATCCACCCTCTTCCAACACATTTTCATACGCACGTTTTTTATTTGAAATATTTTCCAGCGGATTCGTCTTATCAGATCGCTACGGTTTCCCGTTTGGACTCGCCGCAGAATGTTAAAAAGTGAAAGCCGCATAAATTTGACCGTGGAAGTAAGCTTATGAAAAGAATGTTTTAGTTGTCCATTAGGTTCTGTAAGTCAAAGAATTTTCACTCGGAAAAACTTTAAGGACAAAGTAGGATCTATTTTGTCGTATTCTCAAGAGAAGGATTAATTTTTAATTTTTGACACCGGTAAGGAATGGAGTTTTAAATCCCATGAAACTGAAAAATTATAAAAGCGACGAAAAAATGAAGAAATGCTCATTTAATGTCGGATAGAATGAAATTGTTTACGTAAAGAAATTTTATTCTGTCTCGACTTAAATTATTTTCCTTAAAGAAATTAAACAATTTCTCTTTGAATTTTCTTGTAGCGTTTTCAAAATCTCGTTTGCTTAAAGGATACTTTCTTATCATACTGGTTCAAATTTAAGATATTTTTTACTCATATGTAACATTTTGCACTCAAAAATAAGGTGTCTTGTGTATTAAAATCGAAGAACGTTGCTTGGATGCTGTTTTTAAGAAGAAAGAACAAAAACCGAATATTTGGCGTTGAAGTCAACCAAAATATTCCGTCTATTAAGATTCATTTAGGGAATGTTTCGCAAAAAGAGGTATTAAAAATGTGTATGAATGGCAAATTTGCATATAAACGAAATTTTACTCATAGAACAGGTGCATGCCTGCCAAATGTAAATAATTTCAGATGTTACGTGCATCTCCTGTTTCATTCAGAGAAACCATAACTACGTATATATTTTGAAGGGCTTGTTCTGGAAGATTTTCAGGCATAAGACGAGCTCGGTAATTTCCCCTTAAACATATTTAACTTATCAATAATTTTATTTGCATTAATGAACCTAAGGGGACACTCAAACAATCACAGTTTTAACGCAGGCAGAGAAGATTATCTCTGAACCTTGCTACTTAACATTTCTTAGATTTTAACGCTTACTAAATATTTTCTAATAATTAAATACGGATAAAATTATAAAAAACTGTATAAACAGTAAGAGTTACATGAAAGTTAGATGAGTAGGCTATTGCGTAGTATTGTTATCAAAATATCATCATAATTACTATGATAAATACCTAACTAAAATGCTAAAAAATATAAAATAAATAAAAAGACTGAAAAAATAGGATGCAACTATTTAATAATGTAGATCAGTAGCATACCATATTTTTTTGCAAAAGTTTACTATGTTTACCTTAACTTCATCACGTTACTATGCTGGCCAAAGACTGTTACTTTAAATGCAAATGATAAGCAATATACGATATATAGAAAAAATTGACCAAACATCATTAAAATGCACCGAAAAAAGTTAAAAGGGAACTGTGCCATAAAATATCTCTATTACGAAAATCATTGCAGAAACCAAGAATAAATTTTATTTTAGAAGTTACTTGGCCTTAATGAAAAAATTCTTATTTTTCTAAGGTGGAAATATGGTGGGATCGCTTGAAGCATTTTCATAACCATGTGAGCGAACACACTTCACAATTAAAATGATCAGACTTGTGGTACGTAGTCCCTTTTCCTTGTTTTACTCACTTCATCGGTACCTTTATTTCCCAGATTTCCTCAATAGACATAAATTTACTTAATATATCTAAAGAACCTCAGCGACGATTCTTGATTTTCATCGGGTGGATGAAAGTGTAAATTTTGTTACACAGTAATGCTTTAGGGTTTAATTATCCCTCCAGGATTTTCTCAGAAAAGCTTTCTGTTCCTTCCTCTCTAATTATTTCATAGCATTTACTGTCTTACAAATCACTAATTTAAGATATTTTCACAGCAGTCGATTCTCACCTTAAGAAAGAAAGATCTAGATATTTAATAAGAAAATCGAAAAGGTGAGAGCTCATATTGATTTATTTAAATTTTAAACAAATCAGACCTTTTATTATGGATAACAAACATCAATTTACTATAAAAAATATTTCATGTAAAAATGGTAAGATAAAAAACGGATGA
This sequence comes from Uropetala carovei, assembly GCA_036926305.1. Classification (NCBI taxonomy): domain Eukaryota; kingdom Metazoa; phylum Arthropoda; class Insecta; order Odonata; family Petaluridae; genus Uropetala; species Uropetala carovei. Next base: position 7,146,523 of record JAXCHB010000123.1, read on the forward strand.
CAGCTATAGTAAACGAAGAGATAAAATATCGAGGTTTTCTTTTAAAATGCTTTGGACAGTAAAGCGGAATGAATTTGGCATTCATAACTTTTCAAGTGACATATATAATATTTACAGATGACATGATCAATCTCCTTTTAGATTTACCTTCTGATTTGGGTGCTTGATCATATCTATTAGGGAAAGGGTTTTCAGGAATTTTATATCATCTACACGTTTTCACTTGTGTGTCTATGTTCCTTGTTTGATGAGAACTCTCGCGACACCTCTGTCTAATTACCGCAACATACTCTTTGAAAGCAGCCGAACAAGCTTAAACTCTGCGTATCACCTTCGTGAAATCCCATGGCATAAAATTTCCTTTTTTTGCTGTTTCCAGTTTTTCCTTAAAACGTATGGCAATCCGCACAAATATTCTGGTCCCGTATCACGTGGGAATTCTGAATCCCACTTCTCTCACGCTTCATTTCCCTCCTCAACCCCTTCTACCCTTTGCATCTCCTTCTCTCCCTCCCTCTCTCTCTCTCTCCTCTCTATGGCTCTCCTGCTTCCTTCTCTCTTTATTTTTTCTCATATGCTTCCATCTTATCACCCACCTATCACCCAAGCGCGCGGGAGAGAAACAAGGCCTCACGGGTCTACTGTTTCCTCAGGGTAACACACATCGAGACAACCCTTTCTTTTACTCCTTCTCTCCATGCCTCCCCTTTCTCTCCCTCTCCCTCCCTCCCTCTCTCTCTCTCACTCCCTACGAGGCGACTCAGTCCAACGCGCTTATCGCCGCCCGAAATCTTCACCATGTCGTGCAGCGGAGGTTAAACCCTTCCATTCTCCCGCATTTCTCTTATTTTCTAACCAACTCTCGCTCCATCCCTTTCCGCCTCCTCCGCTGCCACCCTCCGCCTATTTAAACTTTATTTTGTGTTTGTGGCATATTTATTCGTGCTCCGCATACCCTGAAAACCTCCCTTCTCTTGATTCATTCACCTCAATCGTCCGTTCCTTTACACCTCCCATCTAGAGTCAACATCGACAATCCATACGACTAGTTGCAATCAATTCATGGAGGCCAAACTTCGTTGAAATTTGTTTATTGCATTCCGAGTCGTCGCTTTCGGCACGTTATTCTCTTTTTTAACCTTTGGTATTGAGCTGAATATCCTCTGTTTCAAACTCGCAAGTAGGGCGTCGAGAGAATGAGACAAGCAAGGGCGGCCTCAAACGTATATTTAGATTTGACGATATCGTACACACTCATCATTTCTATAAATTCAGTGACCTCTAAAATTGTGGTTATTAATCTTTATAAGGAGAGAGAAAATTGGAAAGCGTTGTTTTCAATCGAGAGGCGAAAAATTCTTTTTTGAGGTGAAATTCTGTTTTTCAGTTTTTATAACGAGTAGCTATGATGGAAAGTCAGAAAATTAAAAACTGAGAAGTATGACAATTAGACACGGATGGTGAAATGTTTATTAAAAGTGCATTATTAATATTTGATATCTCAGTGTAATGATGCTCTTGACGAATCAGTAATTTATTTTGATATTTGTGTAAAATGACGCATAACTAATAAAAATATGAATTGAAGCCAGCCGAGATCCAAGGATTCACTGTTGACCGTTCTTAATGCACAAACTCCTTAATATTTCATTCATATTTTCAGGAATAAATGTGTGGGGTATTCTACGAAGGATTGAGTTAGACGAAAGAATTCTTATTATTTTTTTAATGGCTGCAAATACTTTACTTTCCAAGTATTGCAACGGAAATCACAACAAACACCAGACAAACTACTTAAGTATATCTCGCGTTACCAAGCTTACCGCTCATAGGATTTGCTAAATTGCCAAATTTCTTCCATACTTTGAAGGAGGTTCGCTAAAAAATATCTTACCGTTCGAGCGTTTGAATTTTTCTCGGGTGATTTCGTCTTACATCGAAATGAAAGAAAGAACCTCGTGGAAGGGTTAATGGTGGACCGTTCACCAGAGAGATACATATGTATTCATAGGACGATGCAAGGCGTACAGAACCCATGGAACCGTTTCCGACGATATGAAAGGCAATCCGGAAGTTGAAATGAATTTAAGGGGAGCCGCATGGGAAAGTGGGTATTCGTGAATACCAGGAGTGATTGAGATTTCCGGTCATTGAGGAAAAAGAAGCAAGCGGGTGCCCTGTCCCTCTTCTCTTTGCCTTTAGTGCCACCCCCTTCCTCCTTCTTCTCCGCCCCTTCTCCCACACCTTCACCTGAGATATATTCGGTTAATTAAGGGAGTTTATATTTTAGGCGTTAATTGCTCTGAAACGGTTCTTGTCTTTAAAGAAATACTTACTGTGCTATATAATTATGCTCTCGGAACTTCTCTCCTTGACGCTATCTCCAAATCCAATTTTTTATTTTTTTTAAACTAATGACTCAAGTTTCAAACCTATTATTATTATGTGCATGGATGTGAAAATTATAAAAGACTTACCATCGCATTAAACACAATAATACGCTCATTTGACAGATGAATTAAACAGTAAATGTAAAAATAAACGTTCAAATAGTCAATGGAATTCATTAAATTCTGCAATTCATTCCGGAAAATAAAAAACACGAAAAAATTCATAATGATTTTATTTCAGTTTTTAAGCTTGAGCGAATGGAGATGATTCTTACCAATGTTTTTGTTAATAAAGGTCTTAAATCAAACGTAGAATATTATTGTTACTAATACTGTGATACAGAAGAGAGAGCTCATCTGCCAATTTAGACCAAACAATTTTCAAAGGCGTTTTCTTGAATTCAGCTATCAAGGAAATCTCTTAATGACATTCATTCATATCTCGGTTCTTCCTTGAAAATTTTAATACTTATTTAAATGGAAGTTTTCATCGCTTATCCCACAATCTATTTGTCACACGCTTGAACTTAAGACGTGAAAAATCTTAATAAAATAGCTCCTCTTTATTCGAGATATCTATTCTTGTCATCGCTAATTTCCAAAGCTATCAAAATGTTTGGCATCTCTTTTTAGCTCATTAAAAAGACGCCGTTAGTGTATTCGGCGAATAATCGAGTGCGGTTAAGGAAAAAATTAATTAATTAAAAAAAGGTTTTTTAAAAAAAAAAAATAACTTTTATATTATGCACTAAAAAGGAAAAAATAAATTTTTATTTATTTAGCGATCGTGAGTTCGGCTGGTAAGGATGAACAAAATTTACAACTATTTCGGTGGAATAAATTCCATCTTGCGCGCCATATAACTTTTACAAAAGTTCTAAATAATGTTTAGTAAATCAACATTTATAAGCAAGAAGGAATTTATTCCACTGAAATTGTTGTAAATTTTGTTCCTCCTTACCAGCCGGACTCACGATCGATAAATAAATAAAAATTTATTTTTTCCCTTTCAGTGCATAATATAAAAGTTATTTTTTAAAAAAACCTTTTTTTAATTAATTAATTTTTTCTTTTTAGTCTCAAGCAATGAAATTTCACAATCTTCTATGGTTTCTATAGGTAAGGGTGTTAAATTACAAATTTTATCTCTAACTAATGTGTTGATGTAACTAAAAATGTTAACATTCACCATTCAAGCCCTCTAAACCAGTATGACGTAGCATAATTAAAAATGTAAGTAAGTTAAAAGCTCTATAACAACCCGAAATAAACGAATGAAGACAACCGAAAAACTACATTTACGAGTGTCGGTATACTTAATTATACGTAAGAAATCGTTACTCTATCCCTTACTGGTTCTCAGTTATTAATTATATTAGAAAAAGTGTCAAACTACAAAATAGTTTACTTTATAGAAATATACGATATAATAAACAAACATTTCCTCAATGTTTTCATAGTTCAACTACGCTGTGTGTACCTCGCCATCTATCGCCCATCTGAGGAAGCTCAGATTTTTCGGATACCCGCTAGATGCCAGACAAAGAGGAAAAGTAAAAATTACCAGTAATTGTCATTTTAATAGGATATATTACTGATTCTGAGTTATTAAAATAATAAATAATTAATCCCTATCTCATTAGTCGCGTCGGAAGCGTCACCGGATGTATTTTCACCGTTCCCGTGGGCTGCTAGCGTGATACAAGCCTTAATGTAAGGGCCACAAACCGATATATATATATATATATATATATATATATATATATATATATATATATACCGATTATCCAATTCGGAGCTTATTGGGAGAGTCGTGGCGTAGTGGTGCGGGCGCTGGCCTGCTACGCTTAGCAAACTCGGTGCGAGCCGGGTTGCCCGGCTCCCCATTTGCGTGGTTATGTGGAGAACACGCAAATCAGCGCCCCGTCCTTCGGAAGGGACGTAAAGCCGTTGGTCCCCTTGGTGTTTCTCGTTAAGAGTAGGCTAATGCCGGCACCGGGTTTCACTCCTCCCTTGCTTTGTGATTTAGACTGAGAAGCCTTCTAGCGCTGGAGTCGTTTGAAGTCACAAGGTCCCCCCAATTGGTTGGTTGGTCCAATTCGGATTTCAACGTCGATATAAACCTTTCGAAAACTCGATCCCAGGATTCGTGTTCGGACGCTCGCGAACGAGTGGCCATCACTTTCCGCGGATAATCGAAAGAGGCGCGATAGAAATATTTTGTCCACAATGCAATCTGTCCATCTATTCCCCGTGCACACCCCTCCCTTATCTCACTTTTCTCACTCGCCCAACCCGCGCAACAATTCCCTCACACTCTCGAAAATCGATCCCAGATAGTATAACTGCCCGAAGGAGGAGCCGAGGAACAACGCCCACGCCTTCGCTTCCGAAATGGAACTCAAAGTCACACATCCCACGGGAATTCTCCCCGCTTCCTGAGGGAGAGAATTTCCCACCTCAGGAGAGGGGCGAAGAGGAAGGCGTCACTTTCGGCGCCCTCGGCTCGCTTGGGAGAACACGGTAGCGGACAATAAATCAAAAGGGAGAGACGTATCTACGACGTAACTATCGCCTTCCCATCCACATATCTCTGGTCGACTGTCGAGGCTCTTAAGTTGTCCCTCGCGGTGACGGAGGCTGCCCCTCCTTTTTTTCTTTCCCTCCGCACGACCGTCCAAATATCCCGTGCCTCGAGGCGGCGGAACGCAATCTCCCTCCCTTCCGCCTCCTCCTTTCTCTCTCCGACACGATGCCTCGAAGCGATCGTCATAAAAGAGATTAGACGCTCGAGGGTCGCACTCGACGTGGCCACCGGCTGCCACGTTAAGCGATATGCATCCGTCCGTCAAAGCAGTTTGGGAGTCGCATCGGCGTGTAATTCTGCTTCTTCGTCCTTTTTCTATTTCGCAGGAAGTGTCGAGGAGAGCGATTACTGTGGGCGGGGCTGTTTTCATTTTTAAGTAAGGCCTACGTCTGATGTTACGAACCAACTTCATTTTGATTGACTTACAATTAGTGGGTAAATTGCTTGGAGAGAACCCTCAACCAAATACAAAAGACGGAAATCACTTTGTATAATCCTACCTAATTTCTGTAGATAAATAACCACTGCAAATGCGTTGGAATTTTAAAAAATTGGAAGTGTTACTGGCTGTCTCGTTTTCTTAACCTTGCGCAAAAATTATGGACCTATGCTCTAAGGAATTGACAATAATAAAATGTAGTCAAGAATAATTTTTATAATTTTGTGTTATACTTCTATTATAAAGATCTTGGTGCTGCTTACGAATTGAATGAATAAATACGAATAAGAGATTGAGGTATGCTTTTCCTCGACCGCTCATAAATAGATTTAAAGAATTAACAGTAACTGCGGATAATACGAGTACTTTCTTTGGAAGATGATTAAGAAACATTTACTACATTAATAGATGCAACAGTATCCTATAATATAAAAAGTTAGGTTTGTCATTCTGTGTCTCTGTACGTAACGCTTTTGACATGCTTATATTTCTGGAACTATTTGATGGATTTTCAGGTTCTATACCATTTTGGATTCGTCAAACTTTCAAAATTTAGATCCGCAAAAATATTTTGGTCAATAGGTCCATCTGGAGCTGCTACAAGAGCTGAAGTGGGGACATGTTTTTTATGGAAATTTATGTCTTCTGGGCAGAGGTTTGTACCGATTGAGCTGAAATTTTCAGCATAAGCTTTTCTCACAAGATATAAATAAAAAAAATGCTAGATGCTAGAAACACTTTTTTGTCGAAATTTTCATCGTCAATATTATTGACGGGTATTACGCTAGTCTATTAATAAACGCTATATTTTTATATCTTTTCCATGTATGCTAGCTTATACAATGAAATTACTAAAAGAATACTTGTAAAAATGGAATTTTTCACAAAAAGAAGATAATATTAGTAAAAGCAAAAGTTAATTTTTAATTTCTTATATTATCAGAATCGGAAAAGAAATAAATGAAAAGATAACACACACACTACTAATTAAATATTTATTTCCACTTTTCCTTTTCACATTTCCCACTACAATCGACTCAAATATAATTATCACTAGAGACCGTGACTCATGGATCTAAAATATAACTGGAAATATTCACAATTATCAAAATGGTATAAATGCACGCCATTAAACCTAAAACGTTTTTCTCCCCTCGTAAATGAATGGATACGTGACGCAACAGCACGGAGTTTTTTTAATTCGCTCCTTTTTTATTGAGGCCCTATCTCCGTGCGTTTTTTATGCGAGGATCGTATCACGTGACCTCGCACCCAATCCGCCAGATGTCAGCATTTCCGCCTCATAAGCCACACGCGCCGTAGTCCGGGGCGAGGTAGGCACGCTCATACGGGATTTTATGCCACGGATTGGTGAGTCGCACGGGAAGTGAGTGGCGGAGGTGCGGAATGAGAGAGGAGAGTGGGAAATGGTGAGTGGAAAGGGAAGGAGAGGAATTTTGGAGTGAAAAGCACGCAAACAATGGAGTACCTCGAGGCGGTGGATGAGGATCTTGGGAAAACTTAAACGAAATTAAGTGTTAGAGTTAAATCATTTAACTTCGTAAAATTTTTATCGATAACTTTACGAAAATAGTCACTAAAATATAATACTGAATAAAGTTAATGAGCCGAACAAAAATATAGAAAAAATCGTAATTTTCGATCGCGTGTGCGTTAATGCGAATATTCAGACAGTATCTAGAATAGGAGACATAGCGAGGCAAAGGGTTTTACATAAATATTCATTCTCTAGAATAATTGCCATTAAAATGATAGAATAAATAAAAGTTCTTTAACACCAAAATAATATACTTATCAATTCAATCTTATACGGCCTACATTTTTGGTTAAAATATTCATATTTTCATTCATGCGATTCATTCATGCGAAAATGTCCAAAAATTCTGAATTAAAGGTTTTAAAGATCGTATCGCCATAAAGTAGAGAATTGAGGCGCTGTTGCCAGAATAAAATTTTCCTCGCCTATGAAATCAATATAAGTTCGCTAATCCCATTTCACTAGCAGAAAAATTAGCCCTCTGATACTACTGTAATACTATGTTAAAAGAAATTTTTTCCCTCGATTCGCTAAGCTAAACAAAAAAAAACAAATTAATACTGCTTCGAAAAATATTTCTAGTAGAAACATGACTTTAGCATCTTTCGATCGAATGATCAAAATAGATAAAAACCACGTTTAGGGAAACCTCTACGCGAATGTAGATCGTAGTTTCCATGCGCTAGTGGAACAGTTACGCGAGGCATGCGTTATTTATTTAAAAATCAGTGCATCGACTAATCAGATTACTGTGATTTATTCTTTCCGACAGGGTTACCCGAACCCAGTAGAGGGTTAAGGTTTGCTTAAAGCAGAGTTTATTCTTTGCGAAGTGCCGAGAAAATGGGGTATATTATCGTGAAGGGTGAGCAGCGTAACAAACAAAGGCCAGCGGAGAAAAAAGTCATTAGAATAATACGCAGCGATATAATTCACTTGATAGGGTTGCAGTGGAACACCGATAATTATCTTCGCTCGTTACTACGCACAGTTACGCGAGCGAACGTCAAAAAATGAAAAAAATTGATAGGATTTTAAGACGGTAATGAGACTTGAAGGATAAGAGCTTTTGAAATAAGAGCGCACGGCTTTAAACGGAGCAAAAGAGTGGCACGCATAAGGGAGGGTTGAGGGGGCGGAGAGAGAGAGTGCGAGTGATAGGAAAAGAGGGAGAGAGGAGAAGGAAGAAGTGTACGAGAGTACTTTGTACCATGTGGATCATTTTGTTCCATGTTTCGCGAGCGTAAATAGCATTGACCCGCGACCTCGTGCCATATGTCCGCTCTTTTCACCCTTTCTTCCGCGTCTCTATTCCTTAAAGCCTACACTTTTATGGCAGATTTTAATTCTGCCTCCTCTCGACCACGCCTTCCTCTCCCTCTATCCAACTCCTCTCCCGTTCCACACCGAGGGCGCTATTAAAATCCGCGGGGTGTCCCGTGACTTTCTTATCTCTCTCGCGTCTCTTAATGCCCTTTCCTCCCCCCCTCTCCAACCCATTCCCCTCCATCCCCTCCCCCTCCATCCCCTTTCCCTCCATCCCCTCCCCCTCCATCCCCTCCCCCTCCATCACCTCCCCATCTCTCACGTGAAGAACGGCCATTTGCCTCCCGCGTGCCACTTACCACCCCTTTAATAAAAAACCCCACTCCTCTTGCAACGCGAATCCAAGACGTCGAAAATGATTTTCACCCACCAGCGAGTTAAATTAGGTTTGATGCGTCGTATTGAATATTTAAAATTTTAGTAAATGTTAATCGGCGCTTTTCTGTTATTCTAAAAAAACACGTCAGCGGTATAAATAAGTAAATATATACAAATAAAAACATAGGTATGCAAATGTTTACTAAGTTCAAATAGTTATTTCTAGGCAAGATGAAGCCGTAAATGGCGATGATTTTTGAATAATGTAACCAATCCAAATGGGAACTTCTAGTCACATTTATCAGCCTATTTTCGTATTGTAAAGTTTGACAATGAGATCTGTTTTGAGACAAGAGGCAAAAACTGTGTACCTGCGTCAGGCATGTCAAACTAGAAGGGTTATCAGGACCGCATCAACATAAAAGGTGTTATAGAAGTGCCCTTACCTAAGTAGCATGTTATATACCTACCAGGAATGATGTATTAAACTGTATTGGAAATATTACTAAAGATCAATTGCGAACATCATAATGAAACCTGCATAACAAACTGCTTCAATTCTTCAAGTAGCTGCCCAATACCCACATATCTGTCTATACGCCAGAAATTACTAGTTCTTTTTCCACTTTCCACAAAAGAGATACATCGAACTTAATTACGCGCGCGTTTGTTTTTAAGCAACTAAAATACGAAGTTATCTCTACACAGCCATATCTAAAATCTAAAATAAAACCCTTCCAAAGGCTCTTTTAACAACGTAATTGCTAACATCAATCCTCGACCAAGCGTATAAACTCAATTCCCACAGATTTACAAGTTTCTATCGCCACATTATTCCGTCAATCTCTCCTCACGTGCTTCCCCTCTCTCTCTCTCTCTCTCTCCCCCCCCCCCACTTCTCTTTATGACACTCTCTTTCCTCTCTCTCTTTTAAGCCGCGGTTTTTCTCCAAGTTGATCGCACGCCAAACAGAATTTCTGAGAACAAATTGTGCAATCGCGTGATTACGCGACCAGGGAATACGAGCGAGGGCGACGGAGGCGTCCCCTATCCGGGGCCTCCCGAACACAACACCCTCCTACCGCCTTTTTATTGTCCAAAATACCTTCTCCCGTGGGTTGACTGTATCTGCGGAGGAGATCTGGATAGCAGCGGGAGCCACGTTTTGCTCCCTCCGTGTTTCCTCACTCCACTCTCTCTCTCCTTCCTCTCTCTCTCTCTCTCTCTCTTTCCTCCTTCCTCCGGCAAATCATCGGCTATCTCAACTCGAGATTGAAGAGTTTCTGTAGAGAATCCCAGAAAACGGATTCCAGAACTGGCAAACAGAATTGAAGTCGGTTGTTTTCATCGCGTCAATAAAAAAAAGAAATGGTCGAGTCTTTTTTCCACAAAAAGAGGGCGTGGATAGCAATCGACTAACATTTAATTTCCTTTTACATTTCGGCCGCGAATTAACCTTCCTGCGTTGGCTATCAGAACTCAATTACTGGAAAAAACGTTTATTCACATTTGGACAGAAGTTGTACCATTTATTCTGAAGTGAATACAAAGATAAACTTAGTGAAGGTTAAATTAGCTTATCCTTTTTTGCGGAAATATTAGAACCGTGTATTAATTTTTACGCACTTAAAAAAATTTGCGATATAATATTTAATGGTGCTATTTTCTGTGTAACTTTTTGTTATTTTATCGTAAATTTTTTGATTAAATAAAACAGATTAAGCGAACTGTTATTTCGAACTGTTATTAAAACCTGGACATTGATAAACGGATATATATATATATATATATATATATATATATATATATATAAGTAAAATTTGTTAATTTACAATTTAGATAATTATAGTTTACTTAAAAACAAAAATTTAATTGAGGTAAATATAAGTAAAAATTGTTCAGTTACATTGTATAGGTAAAAATAAAGAAAATTTATCCATAGAAACCGGGACTGAATATTTAACGATAAAATTTACTCTTAAAGAACCAGGAAATCCATTTGCCTCAATGAAATAGCGAATAAATCTCATATCAATCCCCAAAAAGCCATTTGGGGCTAATTTTAGTTCTAAATGCCAGTAAAGCAAAAAAAAGAACAAAATATTCACAAAATAATTTGCGAGATAATCATTATAATTAACTTCAAAACGAATTATTTACTTTTACAGCCCTTATTTTTGGTTTGATAATTTTTTATGTTTCACTAATAGGAAGGACTTGAAAAAATTGCGTTTAATACATAATAGTAATATTTTTATTCCAAATTTCTCTCGCGCGCTATCATTAACATCATCATTTTTAATGTTGCGCAGCAGTTAAGCAAGAAACGCGTGATGCCCCTGCAGTTTCATATTCAGCGATACGAATCACTCCAAGGAAACGGAAATATTAGGTGAGAATTTTAATAAATCACCGTAGAAAAAGCTGGCACCTGATTTTTAGCAATGAAAGAGTCGCACGACATGCATATCAATGTAAAATTTCCTTTTGTTATATAAAATGGTAAAAATAAGTGACATATTTCTATCGTAGAAATTAATGTTTAAAAAATCGAGAGCTTATGATGATTATCCAAACTAATTGCGTGGCATAAATAACGCGTAAAAAATAAATACCTCATTTTATCGATCCGAATACATATAAACACTTTTGCGGAAAATGCACTATATGAATGAGATCCATCAAATCCACTTCTTTCCTCTCTCTCTCTCTCCCCCCCTCCTCCTCTCCCCTCTCCCCCCTCTCTCTCTCTCTGACTGAAATAGTCGCATAAAAGGCACAAATGAAATTACCCACCTCATACTACAAAATACGGTTTAATCCGCTTCATTCGAGAAACGTAAGTGTGTCCGTCATTCATCGAATGCACGATCTCAGCCAAGAGGCAGATTACGAGGGACGGAAAGGGGAACGGAGAGGAAACGAAAAATGGGGCGTTATGCGTCTTTGATCTAATTTTGCCGAGCAGGAGGAGGAAGAAAGGATGTTTTATTTGTTTTTCTCAGTGGAAAAAGTTTGGGAATAGAGGGACACTTTTCACGCTACTTGTCCTGCCTAAGCGATTTGCCCCCTCTATGCTTTAAGACAGTGGCACGACGAATCGAAGGGAAGGAGATGAATAATAAAACATCCACAGAATAAAAACGAGAAATTTGATGAGTGAGAGAGAGAGAGAGAGAGTGGAATCGGGTTGCCGGCATCTTCATTAGTGACTGTTAATCGCAGCCTTTCTTTCTACTCTTTCTTACTCTTTCTCCATCTCAGAACTTTTGACCTCTCCTCTCGCGAGCACCCCCCTTTACGCCGTGGGCACCGTGATATTTCTTTTTGTTTTCGAGCGTCGCTCCTATCTTGTTTTTTTAAATACGTATTCCCTAGCTTTTCTCGCTGACCTTCTTCGGTAGAGGCTTTGCGAATCCCTCTTCTCCATGACCCGTGTCGAAGAAGCGGCTGCCTTTCTTCCTCTCTCCCTCCTTCCAACTCTCTCTCTGAAACCAAAAAAAGAGAGCGGCGAGATCATTGATCTTGTTTTTGCGCGCGCACTTGAGGGAAACACGCGAAACGGAGGATAGGGGTAGAAGGGGGGGGGGGGGGGGGGAGGGAGGGAAGAAAAAGAGGGCCTTACTCCATGAGGACGATAACTCCATAGGATTGCCGCCGCTTTTGAGAGAATTGATTCGAACAGTAAGCGATTGTGTGCGAAGAAAAAAAAACTCGAAAGGGACTTAAGACATTTTAGGAAAATATTTTGGTTGGATCAACCGTTGTTAGGGTGCTAGGAATGCTAGGAAGTGATTATCTCATGGCGATTAACATTTTGGTTGCAGTAAATATTTATTCGTATTATGTTTTATGGCATTATTATCGAATGCACTAAAATAAAACATCATCATTCGGTTTAAAAATATCAAGCGCTAAAAGTTTGTCTTAAAAAATATAAACCAGCGCTTACTTCGAACTTAGGTATCCTTTCGCTATAATATAATTTCCTATAAAAATTCTTTTTCGTTAAACTTCTTCATAAAGTAACGTACGAAAGAGTAGCTATAGCATGGTCTAATTAAAAAATCGTGTTACGCTGCAAATATTTTCCGATAGAAACGTTTACATAGAGTGGCAGTTACTTCATCTAGGTATAAATTCAAACGTTAAAACTTATCGCGAGATAAATAATGGGGTATTTATTCGGATATTCAGGGCAAACAATAATTTCCTTCCGTAGATAACATAACGAGTAGTTAACCTTTGTTCTAACATCAATATTTTTTACAGTAGAATAAGCCGATTCCGTAATTTATAAAATAACAAGAAACGGCCACGTGCTCCCACGAGATTCTGACAGTAGGAGGAGGTATTTTCATTCCATTTTATATGCGCAAGGCATTCCCGGCTCGTTTTTCCGACGATCAATGGTCGGCGCGCCGTGAGTTGTGGGACACAAAAGTCCGAACGGTAACTGGAAGGCGCGGCACGGCGAGATGATTTCCCCGAGATAAAAAACCCCAAAACTCCTTATGAGAGAACCCACGCAACACGCACACTCCCAAAGACTCTCTCGGGATCACGACCGCCGCGGCCAATCACACCGGCCGGCCGACCGTTTCATTAAGTCCTCGCATCCAAAATCAACGTGCGTCCCAAAAACAAGGTGGTAAAACAAGGGAAGGCGGAGGTGCGCCCTCGTCGCTGCTCACCAAAAAACACATCCGAAGAGGAGATGGAGACTAAAAGGGGAATCGAGGAGTGGGAGAAGAAAATAGGAGTATAGAAAAAGGGACGAGAGAAAATGGTTGGAGGAAAGGAGTGGAAACTGAAGAGAAAGGACAAAAAAGGAGAGAGGTCGAATGAGAGAGAGTGACCGAATGAGAGAGAGAGAGACGGAGAGAGGGCGATCGGAAGAAACGAATCGAGGAAGAACAAGTGGGTGTCATATGAGAGTGTTCTTCTGTGGGACACGGAAGCAATTTAGGCTTTACGGTGCCACCGAAAAACAAATGAGAAGCGTGAAATGGGACGGGAGGTAAAACGGAGCCTTTCGTCTCTCTTCTTATCTCTTTATGAGTGTGTATGTGGAAGAAAAGGAAGAAGGAAATGGGAGGAAATGAAGATGAAGGAAGCGCGAAGTGGAGAAAGTTTAAGCGTTAAGAGAATATGTAGTTGGAGAGCGAATTGAAGTCACTTTTACGAAAAAATGTCAGGAGATGAAGAATCGAGGAGAGGGAAACTGATGGAGAAAGAATCTACTAAGTAATTACATAAATGCAATCCAAATAAATTAATGAATATGAAGGATTTAAATACAAAACCAAAAATGGCTGGATAATATTATCCGCAGAAAAAAGAAATGAAGTAAAACGTGGATAGAGTAAATTAAGGAGTGTAAATGTTACTGAAGAACTGAATTTAATACGACACAGGTGAAGAAAGGCGTGTAATGTGAAAAGAAAGAAAAAGGAGTGAAGGACAAAAAGAGAGAGAAATGGAAAAGTTGAAAGAGGGAAAGAGAAAGAAAAATGGATTTGGAAACGGAAAAGTGCAGGAATAAGAAAAACTCTAGTGTAAACAAGACGGAGAGTGTAGGATAGGATGAACTATTACTTATCTTCGCAGATAAACAGGATAAGTGGAGAGGCTGCAAACATGAATTATTTAACAACGAATTCCACATTAACGAAAACATAAAAAATTATCGAACACGTAATATCTGGCAATTATAAATCGCTTTTTATATAAGCTTTGTGGAGACTTCCTTCGAATTTAATAGTAGAACATTTAAGCTCTATGATAAGAAGATGATACATACTGTCTGAATATCATCTGCCTCCGCAATAAAAGCGATTAATAAACCAAGTAAAATGGTAGGCAATCGATATCTGAAAAACCAAGGGTTTTCTCTTGCAAAAACCCACAAATAATTCAAATTGACTTCGCGTTTATGCATCTTACAGATTCCAGAGAAGAGATTTCGCCCGAGGAAGAGCGGGCGGAATGCAAAATGATAAAAGAGGAAAGCAAGGAAATGGGGAGACGTAATAAATTTTAAGAGGAAGTCTAAATAAAGGAGAGGACGCCGAAGGTGTGATTCCTTTGCCGAAAGGTGGCAAGTTTCTCTCCATCGGCGTGGGATGAAAATGAGCTAGGGAAGAGAGAGAGAGAACCTCATTTAGATGGACACGCCCGTAAAAGAGGCGTTGTCGCTTCCTTCCCTCGAACGGGACGCGATTGAGTCGAGTGATAAGGACGCTGGAAGAGGAGCCATCGGACAAACAAGAAGATCGAATCCTTTACACGTTTTAACTTCCTCCCCTGTTATCGGATCAAATCCTAAACCAACGAAGGGAGAAAAAATATTCGCCAAAGGTCCTCCGCCTTATTTTCGAAAGCGTTCTTCGGCTGCGATCGATTCTCACTTTAATGTATTCTCGCGTGTTACAACCTGTTTGATGTCTTGGCTACCATTTACAAAGGCACCTTGAAAAGTAATCGTTGGACGTAAACAGTTTTGCCTATAAAACAAATTTTTCCCTTTATGAAATGCAAGCTCGTAAAGTAGCGCTAATACAGTGTTGTTTGAAAATAGTAAAATGAAGAATGTTAGACGCCATCTGAATGTTTTCGACTTTCAGATTCATCGTCACCTGATCACCTGATGATCAAATTTTGTACGAAGTTACTTTATATTGTCGCGAATAAAATTTTATTAGAAATTATATCAGCTAACTATATATGATAATGCGCGGATACACTAAAAAAAACAAACATGTGATCACGGTCATGTAATTATCACAACAATTGACAAATAAATTATCGATATCCATCCACATTACATCAATTTCTAAAAAATTCAACCGGTTAAAATTTTTAGAAGGCGAAAGAAAATTTCCGGAAAATTTTAGATGATTGAAACCTTTGATACTTATCAATATTGAATCTGGAGTGCTATACATTTATCCCTAGAGTATTATGTTAATTTTAATTTTAGTACATTGTATGTTTAAGTAAATTCGGTAGAGGCTGCATTCGCTTGAATCTTAGGAAATTTCCTCGTAGCATGCTTTCCCTTATATAGTGCAGTAGTGCTCAACCTTTTCTAGATGGCGGGCCGCATCGGTGGTTGCGAATCTTTCGGCGGGTCGCATTGGAAGTTGCAATTCTTCTGCCGGATTATATTTTAAATAGGAAGTTATCGACATATGCCGACGTGTCATTTAGGTGAAAATGAAATCTAAATGAGGTTTTTATGGTAAACATTCAAATATTTAAAATTTTATCAAAATTTTCATAAAAATTAAATTTTTCGGATTACTTTTTTATCATGACTTCGCGGGCCGTAGGTTGGGCACCACTGCCTTAGTGTATAGGAATGACGATGAAGGACCGCTGTGCTTTTTGGGTATCCCAAAGTGAAATTCATCTGTAGCGCGAAATGTTTAGTTTACGGCTAAAATATCTATCTAAATACGTTCGGAGGAATGGCATTAGCAATAGTGGAAGATAGAGATAGGGCTCGAATGAAGCGAGATGAAAAGTAAAAGGTGGTGGGAACGGAGTAGAGAAAGAGAGATGGCGAGGGAGTGATAAATAAGGGAGAGATAGAACACAAGAGGGAGAGAGGGGAGGGTGGATTACAGTGCTCCCATAGAGAGTCTTTCAAGAGAAGGAAAAAAAAGTGAGGAGGAGGAGGAAGAGGGGAATGGATAAGGGGAGGGAGGGAGGGAGAAGAGATGAAAGGACACCGCCTCACGTCCACCAATCCCTTCTCCTCCCCTCCTCTGTCCCTCGGGGACCGCCACACACATTACGACTGCTCTCTGAGACCTATGTGCTGTTGTCTGACCACTCTCGCCTCGGAGTCGCCCGTGGACTCCAATAAACCGCCGCCCTATGACCGTTAAGGGTTTTGTAAAAGATACAAGACATTAAGGAGACGGTGGTGATGGATATGTGGGTCGCGTCGCCGCCTTCCTCGGGAGAGAGGGAAATAGAGAGGAGCGAGAGGTCGGATAGATGACCCTAACAATGTCGACTTTGGTGTCTGACACCAAATAGTGTGGAAGGAGGAAATGAGAAGAAGGGACGAGGAGTCGAGATATCCGCATTTTGCCGGGAAGAATTTAGGCGACGATAGATTGTTGATGGCCACGGACGATTATGGTTTTTAACAAGGAAATTTATCTAGCGATTTTTCTCGGCAAGGTCCTCTTTCGAAATGAAAAGATAATAAATGAGCTAAAGGGATTCTGAAAACTAAATTATCCCATTGAAAATAATTTACGCTTGGTAAGGAAGGATACTTCCTTTGTGTACTTAATCATTTCTTCGTTTAGAAATGCTGGCGAGACTTCCGTAGTTATCTTGTTAGTCTAATTGTACTATTATTCCTAAAAATGGAATAGATTTCAAATACAAGTATTATTATAATTTTAAAAATTTCATTCTTTTCTAGATTTTCCTTTAAATAAAGGGGGTCGTATCACTTTCTAAAAAATTCCGCAGAATAATGCCGGAAATAAATTTACTTAATGAAGTACCTCGGTGTTTTAAAAAAAACAATGGCAGTTTTAAAGTAATTTTCCTCTGAGCTTTCCGTTTTAAGAGCATTTTCAAAAAAAGAAGTACATGCTTCCTATTCTTTAATTCATTCTTCTCAAAAGATATTCCAGATGTAATGCTAAAATGGAATGCCTTTATTTATTTAATGGCATGATTTAAAATTTTCCGGAGGAAATAAAAAGATCCAATTTTGTACAACATTGAGTGAACAGGAAACTTTTCTTTTTTCACCTTGACACAAAGAACTCGTTCAAATTTTTCCTCAGCTGCAGCTTCCTGCCGCAAATGAAGCTGTCATTGCGATAAAAAGTGATTAAGGGAGGGCGTAATCCCGGAAAAACTTTAAAGTTATTCGCAATTTTAAATAAAATAACTATTTTTTTTAAATGCGCAAGAGAGCAAAAATATTTGCTTCTGTTCTTAAAATGTCTAATAAATTATGCGAAAAAATGTTCAGCTTCATAATACAATTTTCTTTAATTCGCAATTTGTGGCTAAGCTAATTTTTCGTTATTATGAGAGCATAGTGGCTAATATAATACAATGTAGGACAACAAACGTCATGTGCATCTTTATTGGTAAAAGTTAGCATGAAGTAGGAATGGTATCTAAAAGCTTTCCTACCTGAATGATTTGATTATTTGATATTTTCAAAAAAAGATTGTTAGAATAAATGATTTGTAAATAAACAATCGATGAAAGAATTCTGTTGGGAACAAACCGCTTAAACATTTAATATTTCCTATATAATCCAAGCGTCTCTTTAAGGAATTTTCAGAGCGAGTTCAAGGCCGAATCACCGTACAGTGAAAGTAAGGAACCCCACTATCTACTCAGATAAATCAAAAATCCGAAAATAGGTAAAGCTGAGGGGAAGGTCATTTACAAAAACATTTCGTAAAGATCCAACAGAGTCCAAGAACAATCTTTACTCAGTTCGAAATGAAATAATTAACTCTTACAACGTATGTCACTGAAATTTTTTTCTGATCATAACACATCAACAAACGGCGTATATTCCATCGAATATTAAATATATCACGTGGATTTTTTTAATTAATTCGTATAAGTTGTCAACAGTGTGGAGATGAAGAAAATGACATTTTCTGATCAAAGAAAAATTACAACACAGCTGTTGACAAAAAAATAGATTTACCAATCTAGGTTTGTCTGCTATGTCATTGAAAATCGACGTATCTTGAATTAAAAAGGAAATTTTGAAAACAAACAGGCGTATTTCAGCAAGAGAACGCCAATAGCGGAATTAAGGGAAGAACATAGATAAAAATGTAGACTACAAGTAATGATGATTGCTTTGAAATTCGGAGCTATCTAATTTTTAACAGCTCTTAAGCGTTAAAAGTTGATTTTTTGTATGCGCTAGCGAAGGGAAGAAATCTGAGGTCTGATTTCTGGACAATGTAGATAGAAGAGGGATTCCCAGGACTCAAGGGCAAAATGATAAAATTAATCACAGAACATAAAAACTTCATTAAATTCGAAGTAGTTACAACTGAATCATGAATAAATTCTTCAATTATAATGAAAAGTATCAAACACGGAATGGATAATGCAGGTGAGATGCAATCTAAACCAAACAAGCCGAAAAGTTCACGGACTCGCCGTACTTCGCGAAAATAGCTTCCTTAAAAAAGAGGCGACATGCCATCGAGGCAAAAACAGAACATTTATTTAGATGGTCTCTGAAGATGGAGCTTCGGTATCTATGAAGAGATAGACGGGTCGAGTGACGGTGTTTGCTCAATCATTCGGAAAACGATAGAACGTAGACGCGACGGTCGAATGGATGCTATACAGAGATCATCAAAACCTCGTCCTTTCATTTGATGGTCGTTTTACAAATCCCAAACACCTGCACGATAGGAATATGCCTCAGTGAACAATTAATTGATTCCAATTAACTTCACTGTCACGAAACCGGCGATTTCTCTGAATGCGCTCGAGAAAAATTCAAGTCCACATTTTGGATGTTTGACGGAGCAGAATAAAAGCCTTCATCTTCGCTGAAATTGGGCGATGTATGTGTGTATGTACGTATGTGTGTGTGTGTGTGTGTGTGTGTGTGTGTGTGTGTGTGTGTGTGTGTGTGTATGTATATATATATATATACAAAAAATCCTCTTCTCAGGGCGCCAAAAGTGGTATACACACACAGGGCCGTAGTGACCACTTTTGGCGCCCTGAGAAGAGGATTTTTTGGCACCCAAAAATGATCTAATAAAACGATAAGTGCATATTTTAAAAGAGGTATTTAACTGAAATAAACAATCATTTCTTTTAAGAGCCATTTTTCAGGCTTTACTTGCGGGAAACATTGATTATGCCATTGAAATCTATATTTTTAACAGTTTATTTAATAGATAAGATGAATATACCAAAAAGTCTTTCTTAGTTCACGACCGTATGTAATTTTTGATCAATTTCAATTTACTAAAAGAACGCTCTCCAGTTGATGTGACGAATGTCAAGAAAATTATCAGAAAATTTTACATATTGAGAATAAATTCCAATATTTCTTTCTGCGTAATTTTTACACTTTTTTCGAAGGCTGGTTGTGTTTCAAACTGCAAACTTCTTCGATTAACTCGCGTTCATCCACATTGTTTTTATTACCTACTAGCAGCATATTCACAGGAATTTATCATTTTACCTTTGGTCGTACTATACAAAGCACAACTTAAAATTCTCTGTTGTTTCAGGTATTGAGGGTGCTTCAGTTTCCATCATGCCATGAAATTTCCTTTTTCTTATTTTCGAGAGCACATCAGTTATTCCTTTTTCATCGCAAAATTTCTTTTCCTATTCCATATATTCTTCCAGTCTTGACGTTGAACTTTTTATTTCTGGTACCAAATCGCAGATCATATCAACGGCTGTATCCACAGTTACATTGGCACCCTGAAGAGATTTAGTGAGGTGGTTGATCTTCTGGAGACAATCGTCCCAAAATAACAAGAAAACTATAAATATCTGTTTTTGCAAACTTCCAGCATCTCTGCATCTATGTTCATTCTTTAATTTTATTACCACCGTATAAACTTCCTTCAATTGTAACCCCAATGAATTCACAGAATTTTCTCTTGATGACCAACGTGTTGTGCCATGTTTTTCCGTCACCTTTAGCACCTCTATTAGTACAACCCATCTCGATGTGGAACCAGGGAAATAAAGGAACAGTCTCTATACCTTTACAAAAAATTCTCTAATTTGATGGTTAGTCTTTTCAGTGGAATGATAACAAGCTAAATTAAGTGAATGCTCTGTACGTGGTATGAAACGTGCAAGAAGGTTATGTTTGCAACCGTTTAATTTACCGGTCATAATTTACCTGTCATACTAAGGGCATTTTCATACGATTGAGCTCTCATATTTTGAAAATCTAGTCCATCCTGTTCCAACATTTGGATTATTTCTGACGTGATTTCGTCTCTCTTTTTCGATTTGACAGCAATAAAATCAATAAAGGTTTCCTCAATAATTACTTTTTTATCGACAACTTGGGCAAAAATTCTGCTCGGCTGATGCAATGCGGCAGGGCGCACACATTTTTGGGACGAGGGTAAATAAAAGAAATTACATGCAGAACGTAAAGAGTAGAGGCAGCCTAAAATCCGCCAATTAAGTTTGCACACGTGCAACTATGACTTGGTACAGTCATGGCCCTTCAGCTGAACCTCAGGTTGGCCGTTATAAGTTTCGAAGAGATCGAAAAAACAAAACTGTAACAGTATTTTATCAAGTGTATAATAAGACTTCCATTTGGAGCCCCCTTACGAAGCTGGGCTCGTGCCCCGGTTGCCCCGCCCTCACTACGGCTCTGTATACACACACACTCACATACCTATACATATGCATGTATGTATGTATATGCACTAACTAAAACATAAAGCATATGCATGGCATGGCGGCGCCGCGGGTTCCGTCAGACCAAAGGCGATAACGCGACCGTGAGAGTTGCCGCTCGGTGACCTCCCTTCCGTCTGCTTCTCGTGTCCTCTTGTGACGCGTGTAAATAAAAAAAGTCGCCGCCGCCGCGAGACGCCAAATCGCCGTCAGATTATTCAGATAAGCCTCTGTCGAGTGACATCCACGATATCCGAGTCTTTATCATCTCGTGGAAAGAAATTCTCTCCCAAAAACTTAGTGGAGATAAACCGACGCATGACGGCACTTGGTTTCGGTCATTTGTCTACTATCCAGACTCTGATCTTTTTACTTGCGGACATCAACGCAATCTACTTCACTTTCGCTCGCGTCTTTCTTGGCTAGAGCGTAGGAATACAACCTTATTGTGAGTTATACACACAAACACACGTATACTAATGCAAATACAAAATTGGTACACTTAAGAAAACAATTCTATTTGTTTTACTCTATGATTTATAGCGTATTATTTATACAATAATTAGAATTGTCTCAAAATGATGCATCGCCATAATATCTACGTTAGTAAGCTGATAAAATATTATCTCCAAAATTCTAAATGCACCATAAGTATACAAAGAATTCGAGAAAGGAATTCCTCGTCGACATCGCATAGTAACATTTGCTAAATAAGAGATATAATTTATTTTCATCGCATGGAAAATGATATTTAGAAAAACGATTATTTACCATATTTTCCCGCATTTCTCGGTCAGAAATGTTCTCCTAACATGTCGCTTCTATGCATTTTCATTTTTATTTTCTAGAAAATTCAATATTAGAAAAAAAATTATCCTCCTCGTTTTCGCCCGTCTCTCGGCCATAAATGTTCTTCTAACACGTCGCTTCGAAGCATGTGAAAACCGTGAGCCCTACATCTCGACCAAGGATAAAAATATGCAAGCTTTTATTCGTGCATACACGTGAAGAGAGTGGTGTCGTAAAGCGAGAAGGTAAGCCGGACGAGAGACAATTGAAGACATCAAAAGAGAGTCTGTCCCTTGAAGCACCATCACTTCACCCGCGTGAAGACGGCCGCAGCCAAGGGCGACGAGCCCTCCGCGGCGAGGTTGCCACTCGTCTACTCGACCTAGCCGCACCCTCTGCTCCATTAACTCGAACATTTCGGCACGTTCGTACCTCGAAGCGTCCGCTGCGAGCGTACTAGCCCTCTCCATCGGACAAGTGACTCTCGCAAAGCGAGATGCGGTGTCAAAGAGAGATTAGGAGAAGGGATTGTGAGAAGGCAGGGGGAGAGTAGGGAGGAAAGGGAGAATGAAGTAAGTGGTGATGAAGATAAGAAAGCGAGGAAAGAACACGAGAATGGGAATGAGAAAGGAAAGACAAAGGCAAAAAAGAGGATGAAGAACATGGAGTGGAAAAAGTATAAAAAGAGGAATACAGAGAATGGAAGGATATACAAGAATGAACACAAGATGAAAGACTTAAGCCGAGGGAAATGTTCGCTTCTTCAAACGCTTGTTTTATTTCCCACCAAAAGCGTTCATTTTGGGCGTTTCTTTGAATATCTCTAGCATCATCATCGCAGAAGAAATGTATGAAAAGTGGAATAAGGGAACTATTTCAATGAGAGTGTTTTTTTTCAATGATTACTTTCCTCTTTCCACCACTTAGCGAATCCTCGACTTTACAGTTATGAAAAGTCTGAAAGGCAGAATCAACGAAACTATAAAGCTCTAAAGAAAAATAACGCATCTTTTTAGTATGAATACGATATATTATTCGTATATGTGCGTGGTAAATGATACACTATTATTTTCAATCGTGTGATTAAAGTCGTTACTTTTCACGCCATAAGATATTTTCATATAAAAATACCATAGGAAAAGGATTAATACAAATTTGGATTGTTATGTCTTTTATAAATTTAAAAGGCTTTTTATCATCCACAGTGGGTAAATTCACTTCCATAATTCACAACCATAAATATTAATATTGTGAAGTGTTAAGCTGGACAGAAATTAAGAATTTAGCATCCATTATTAACGCAAATAGGGGTAAAATTTATTAAGTGCACGATTATATGAGAAAAGTATTTAGCAAAGGTTTTGAGGAAATAAGGAAGCGAGCGTGGAAACGAACAGACGAGAAGAAAGAGCGATAAAAAGAAACGCAGCATGTCTACTCAATTAAAACGAACGAAATATTACGAAGAAAACTAAACTACCGTATAATCCTAACTCATTATTTCTAGTATCTATATAAAAACCAGATTAACTCATATTTCTATCGCCAATATACGCCAAAAACATATCTTAAATGACATGTAATATGTGTTTTAATCAGTGCTTGAGGTATATTATCATAACCGTCAAAAATGATAATTAAATCCATCGAATTGAAGATTGTTTAAATTAGTTGAATAGCAAAATAGTATTCTTTCAACTCCCACGGTCTGATGGTGTGACTTGAAACGTTCTCACAAAATGAAAACCATCATAATTTCATATTTGTAGCTTTATCTTAATTCTAAAGAATATTTCTGAAGATATCTAAACAACTAACGCGTGATTAAACCCTCCTATGAATCGAAGAGAGCGTCTTCAGATTCAGTGCCTTAGTAGGTGTAGATTAAGATTACTCATGAAAGAATGGAGTACGGTAGGTTGAAAGAGTTAATTAATTTATGGAGTAGATGCGAATTTTCGGAGACGACTTAAGTTGCGGTAAAAGCCGGATAGAAGTTATTAAGGAAGGCGTGTGTAAATGTGTTGAAGCACTGGTTGCGTGGTTGTCGGCTCACAAGGTGGTGCATGCTGGTAAGGAGAACAATAGAAGGGCGTTAAGCGTTTTAAAAGGGGAAGCATTCGACACGGATGATTCTCATCATGCAGTTGGTCGAAAAACCGATCTAGATAATGAATACGGAAGTTAAAAAAGTTCTAAACCGTTTAAAAAAAGAAATTTTGCTAACAAGATGTGTCAATATAACTTTAATATTAATGTTGACAGCTTCTATGAAACTACAGATGCAATGGATCGTAAAATAAATTAGCCAAAATTTCACATCTTTAAGATCTTCAAAAAGCATAGTTAATTGTAGGTTAATGATTTCCGTCCCAATTTGCATGCGCCCTTGAAAAGGAGAATAGTATTTTGTCCTAAAGCTGGCACACGTAATCATATGCATTTATCTGTTTCCTAAGATAAAGGCGTAGTATAACCTATATGCTGTTATCACTGCCAAATTTCAGATTAAAATCAATAAAATATCAAGAAAACATTATCCGTGCAGATATAAACGTATATGAGTATTCTTAAGGCGCCATTCTTTATACCCCTCAAAATTATATACCATAATAACGCGCTTCCGACCTGCAATATCACATCCACGTGCATTTTCGTCCCTCATACTTCCAACTTTTTTTACTTCTTTCCCCTCACACCCACCCTCTCCCTCAGACCCGAATCACCCCTATCCCTCTCTTCAACCGTCTTCATTGTTCTCCTCAATGTCAGGGTGACACGCACTAACCCCTCCCATCCCTCATCCCTTTTCATTTGATGCGGCCCCCCAGAGTTCCTTAGCTGTGATCTAGCTGTCTCTTCTCCACGCATATAAAACGTCCCTCCCATCCCTCTACCGCCACGACACCTTCCCTTATTGTGTACTCCCTCTCCATCTAGATGTGGATAGGCGGAAGGAGAGAGAAAGAAGAGTCCCTTCTCCACCTCTTGCGCTTTCTCTCTCTCTCTCTCTCTTTCTCCGTTATGATTTGAGGCAGGAGAGGATAAAAACACAGCCGCTGACCCGAGACCCAGAGCCAGGAAGTTTATTTGTCCAACATGCGAGCATGCAAGGAGCACTATCTTAAAGCTGCGATATGGTGGCTCGAGAGAAAATGTTATGCTTACTCATCTGGTGAGTTTCGAATTTAATATTGTCAAGATATGCCGGGTAAGAAAGAAACGCTTAAGATAATCTTTAGCTAAACGCGAAATATGTTTTTTAAAGTTGCCGTAAATGGGTTTACGTTAGTGCATTATGAAAATGGTTACTCTAAGATAGACAAGCATTTGATCGGAATAATTATGCGTTATCAAAATTTTTGACGGCAAAATAATTATAATGAATTCCTATATCATTCATATTTACTATCAAATGTTAAAGAGAAGAAAATCATAATATACTAACATTTCTCAATTTTAGGCGCGTTTCGCTTACAGCGTGAGCGCCTATTATCGTCGGTCGGTCCGTCCGTCCGTCTGTCTGTCCGTCTGTCCGTCCGTCCGTCCGCATGTTCGTTCTCGGCTTCTACCCAACGGATTTTCATGAAATTTGATATTAAGAACTTTCAATCAAATATAATAGGAAAATCGCAAAAATGAATCACGTACGCCAATCAGGGGTACCACTTTACTGAAGATAAAAAATAAAATTTTCGTCATATCTCGTAAAGTATTCCTCATATCAAAATATTTTTCAAATAAAAGTTGTAGAACTGACAAAGAAGAATATTTCCTTTCCTATACAGTTTTATCGTAGAAGTAGCTGTTATCCAGAAAATCAAACAAGAATGTCTTAATTCGAGTTGAACTTGCAATTACAAAATTTCTTGCATGGCTACTTCTTCATTGTTGCTAACATAAACAATCTCACAAACAATCGTTTAATTTCCTTACGTGTGCATGTAATATTATTAACTAGGAAGAAAATGGATTATTTATGATGAAGAAAAGAACTTTAAAACGCTATTTCCCTTACGTACAGGTATATAATTGCTTTCTAATACTCCATTGCACGAAACGCGCCCATTTGTGATACGTTGTACACTTTCATAACTTGTTAAATTTAAGCCTCTTATTGCCCCAAAATAAGAATCACGGTTTTATTTCATACGTACCCAAATTATTTGCAATTTGTCTGTGAGAGATTCGATTCAACCAAGATAAAACATCTTTAACAATTGCTTCATCTTCATCTAAAGTTTTACTCACAATTAGACAGTAAAAATGAGGAGTTATATTTGTATACCTTCCAATGATTTTCTTAAATTATCTAATTGTGAATTATCAGCAAGTTATATAGCGAATCCTCACTTTTAACGAATTTTCTTTTCGTCATTCATTTAATCATTGCCTAAAAGTTTTATATTCAACAGCTTTGAATAATTCATATCCATCTCACACGCCGAATAAGATGGGGATTTTCGGTAATTCACGAGGATAATCCAATGGAACTATATCGCAGGAGGGGAAAGAAATCTTTAAAATGATCCCCGCTAAGCGATCCGGGTCAATTTGGCGGCGGATGACAGGGCAAGGGTCGGAGAAGGGGATTCTGGTAAGTTTGGGTGACGCAAATTGTCAGCTATTGCATACGAGATTAACCCCTGGAGAGGAAGGGATACCCTTTCCACCTAACCACTCTCCCTCTCTCTCATCTTCCCTCCCTCCCCCTCCCACGTCCCCTTTGGAAAGCCACGCTTTCCCCCGCATGTATCTCTCACGAACATACACACACTGTCCTCTTCTCACCCCGACGCCCTAAATTACACGGCGGGGATCCCATGCAGACTCTCTTTCGCTCCCATCACCCTTCAGCCACTTTGCTTAAAACCGCGAACCCGCTATTGCTTATCCTCGCATCAAATTTACATCTTATTCCCTTTCTGGCGAGACATCTGGATGTTGCGAGCTCCCTCTGCACGAGAGAAGCGGATGTGACGGTGAAGATGAGACTTGCTCAAAATAAAACAAATACTACAGTATAAATGATATTGTCAGCTTTCGGTTTCAGCTGCGCCCGGAACATGATGGAACCGACGTTTCGCGACCTTTGCAGGTAGCTTCTTCAGGGCGATTAATATAAACGAAGAGAAATCTTCCTCTACTATTCAGTGGTATAACATGATATGGAGAGCCCGGTTTAACCTATAATTACAGATAAGACTGCGGAGAGGTTACTAATGAACCTGTTTACTGGATGAACATATCTGTGATTACATTTCACACCTTTTGTCTAAACTCCATTTAGATCGGTATTACATTGCTGGCTAAGAAGAAAACAATTACAAAAGAGTAATTTCTTAAAAGCACGTTTTTACTCTATTACGTAATAAGCCTCAAAGTGAGAGTGAGAGATGGAAGAGTAGGGGTGGGAGGGAGAGAGATGAGATGGAGATATGGGGAGAGAGGTAAATAGAAAAAAATTTGCTGAGAAGAAAGGTTACGTGGAAGCGAGGGATTATGGAGATGCGATGAAAGGGGTCGAGAAAGGGAAAGTTGGGAATGGAGAGGGGTAGGGAGGGAGGAGAGGTTGCAGGAGGGAAGGGGAGGTAAGAGGAGGGGGTGTAATGGATACTGGGGAATATGCCATTAAAACTCGTGTGGTGCGAGGAGAAAGGCGACGAGAGGATTTAATCGCTCGCTTCCGGTTCAAACACTGCCGTAGCCGTACGTCAACGCAATTAATAAATAATGGCTCGGCATTCTATTGTCTCGAAGGACGCTGGACGAAAGAGACTCCTCTCACTTGCGCATCTCGATCGGCTTCCGTCTTTGACGCTCTCTAATCGCTGCAGAACTAAACACTTTTCGCCGAATGACTCGAGGTAAGGCGCTTGTTACGCGATAAATAATCGATCGAGTTAAAGGTAAGAAAGGGTGAAATCGCTGTCTCCTGCAACGCCATCCCTCTCAGATTCGCACGAAACGAGAGAACGTTCCACTTCGTTTTTTATTCCTGAACAGCGTCGCTCTGACGTCCTTCAGCTCGCTATTCCCGTCTCCTCCTGCAATTGTTAACAAATCGTGATCCCTGCACCTCCAACCATCTCCGTTTTCATTTTTTCTACCGCGAAATTCTACGATATAAATAAATACGTTTAATTCGGGAATTTTTTGTTGTATGTCGAAAATAACATTCTTCCACATGTCTTATGTAACAATTCTACTTTAGAATTCTCACGGAGCAATGATAAAAATTCGTTTTATGCCTAGTTTTATGAGGTTTCGTGGAATTGTTTTCAAACGTATATACTTAATTTTCTCATAAGAATGTCTATGTAATTAATGAGAAAAAGTTCTTGCAATGATAAATGGAAGTGTCTGCCATAGATAAGTACTTTGCCATTCTTTATTCTATCAAAGAAAGTGGTGAATTTTTTAAATATTAATACTACCCCCTAACTTGAACATATCTTCAAATCGATCTGCTTGTGGAAAAATTCGATGCGCCTGAAAATATGTGGCATCTTAATGCTTAGCAAACTCATACGCAATATTCTTAGTTAGACTGCGATGTAGAGGTGACCCTTTTCATTATTCCTTCCGAAAAATCGAGATATTACCGTGAAATTTCGTGACAAGACCGTCCATGATAACGTCGCCTAGTGTTTCGTATCCAACTCCGTGTCCCAAGTGGACATTTCTGTCCTTTCGACGACGCCTTCCTAGTAATAACGCTCACAGATGGCGCGGGTGTCGGTGGAAGGGAGAAGGTTTCCCTTTTGGAAGGGGTCTACGGCAGGGGAGAGGAAGGGGGAGGAGAGGGAGGTGGTGTTAGTTATGCCGCCGCACGGGGTGAGTGACGTCCGGCCGCCCGCGCCCTGTCAACCGCCATCACGCGCCGCCAACGCCGCGGAGGTCACACTCACTCACGAGGGCCAGGGAGTCGATGGGTCGGAAAAAAGGGGTCTCAGTCACGACACGTCCCCTCCCCCTCGCCACCTCCCGTACGGTCTCCTGCCCCCACACACTTAAGTGGAGGGACACACACAAAGGCGGCGGTTTAAGGCTTAGAAAGTAAGTTTAGAGGTTAGGAAGGAAAGTGAAATGCGCACGCAAAAGAGCGGCATATAGGAAGAGAGATGCAGAGATCGCCACTCCCACTCCTCCCCCCCCCCCCCTCTCACCGATTCGATCTCTGCGGTGAGAAGATATTCGCCGCAATGCAATCAGGGGCACCTTAACTATATGTGCTAAATGGGCTGCAGCCCTAGGGCGCCCGGCGCCGCCGCTCCACAAATAAAATATATATATTTTTAAACTTCGCATCTTTGTAATTTAAGCTCAAAAAGTATAAATTGTCATAGCTTTTTATATCTCAAGAGGCTCACCATCTATTACATGCTTCAGGTAGTGAATATGTGGCTACTTCCCTGTAATTCATAAATATTTTGGGCAATCGGAATCCACAGGAGTGGTCTGGGGTGTATGTCGAGGAAACGTTCCTCCCATTCAACTAGGAAGACATTGGCGTATGAGGGCGCCATGTGAGTACCCGTCGCCGTACCTTTTATTTGTAGGTAGTGGCGCCCTCCAAAGGTAAAGTAAAGAAATGCTAGGGGAAGATCAATTCGGCTTCAGAAAAGGACGTGGAACCAGAGATGCTATCGGTGTAGTGAGAATCACATCAGAAAGGGCAATAGAGTACAGTCAAGATTGCTGCGTATGTTTCGTCGACTGGCAGAAGGCCTTTGATAGAGTAAATTGGGTACTGCTGATGAGGATATTAAAGGATATAGGTGTAGACTGGAAAGACAGGAGGCTGATCAGGAATCTATACGTGAATCAAGTTGTAAAGGTCAGGTTGGAGAATACGGACACCAGCGGCGTACATATCGGTAGAGGAGTAAGACAGGGCTGCTGTCTATCGCCGATTCTATTCAATATATATGAAGAGAGGCTAATGCAGGAAGCGTTCTAAGAGACGGGATATTTCAAAATCAGAGGAAGGATTATAAGAACAGTGAAATACGCGGATGATCAAGTACTTCTAGCAAGAAAGGAAAAGGAACTCCAGAAAATGATAAATAGACTAGTGATAACAGGTATAAAATACGGTATGGAAATTAATACAGAAAAATCCATAGTTATGCGAATATCCAATAAAGAAGAAGAAAATTTGAACATAAGTATTGGAGGAAAGCCATTAGAACGAGTTTCACACAATAAATACCTTGGAAGCATCATAACGAGAGAAGCAAAATGTACCGATGAAATCAGGACTAGAATAACGCAAGCAAAAGCAGCTTTCAGAAAAAAGAAACTCCTATTAACGGGAAATATAAAGCAGGAAATCCGTAAGAGGTTGATAAAATGCTATGTATGGAGTATAGATTTGTATGGGGCAGAAACATGGACGCTAAGGCAAAATGATATTAAATACTTGGAAAGCTTCGAAATGTGGACATGGAGAAGAATGCTGAAGATAAAATGGACAGATAAGGTGAAAAATGAGGAAGTACTACGAAGAATAGGCGAGAAGCGCACGATTATACAGACTATCAGAAAGAGGAAGGCGAACTGGATTGGGCATTACCTGAGGAGACAGTGCATGATTAAAGAAGTGCTAGAAGGAAAACTGGATGGAAAAAGAGAAAGAGATAGGAAAAGGTTTCAGCCAGTAGACGACTTGAAAGGGAAAGAGAGCTATCAAGACATGAAGAAAACTGCAGAAAATAGGAGTATATGGAGAACCAAGTTTAACCTAGAATAATCACGGACCTGTCAACGGACAGACTACCTATGATGATGATGATGATATATATATATATATACAGGGTGTCCATAAAGTCACCAGACTCTACGTTTGAAAATTTTTTATTGAAAATTTAATCACACGAAATATATTTTATTTGTGTTTTACATAGTTACTGGTATATTGGACGCTGTTTAGAGTAAGTGTTGGAAATGTCCACCTTTTCCCTGCAAGCACAATTACACACACACATATTCCGTGACACGCGTCTCAGCATTGTGGGAGTGATTGCCTGTATTGCCTCTGTGATGTTCTGCTTCAGATCGTCCAATGTACGGGGTTGTCTTTATAAATTCTTTCTTTTAAATAACCCCACAGAAAAAAATCAGGTAAAGTTAAATCTGGGGAGCGTGGTGGCCAGAGGTTCTTAGAGATTATACGATTATCAAAAAAGCCTCTGAGCATGTCCATGGTTACATTAGCATTGCGGCACGTTGCGTCATCCTGCTGAAACCAGCAGTAACGTTCATCCGGTTCCAGCAATGCCACAAACTGTTGGACAATATCTCTGTATGCAGCACCGTCTACCGTGCACTCGAAAAACAGAGGACCCACAACACTCCGACGAGATACGGCACACCAAACGCCGACTTTCTGAGCATGCAGCGAGACCTGATGTAAAGCATGGGGATTTTCTGCAGCCCAAACTCGTGTGTTCTGAGAGTTGATGTACTCACTTAAATGGAACCATGCCTCATCTGTAAAGAAAGTCTTCTTCAGAATGGCGACATTGTTTGGAATTAAATTCTTAAACCGCCGGTCTGCCACTTCGCAGCCTATCCTCCACAGAACCAGTGTCATGAAACTGACGTACTACCAGTTAGTAGAGTGCGGCTTTGCCTGGCGTCGGAGTATCGGGATATTTGCACTGCCATACCTCTACACACCTCTGATAGGATTTGCATTGAAAGTACGCCTCCAGTAAAGCAATCCTCTGTTCCCGCGGAAACCTAACTTCTGACTGATGCACAATCTGCTCCTTTCCTAGATGTTACTGATTGTTCGCGCGCACTATACATGGTTCCAAAATGTTATACAAAATTGTACAATGTCTCAACATAAAACACTATTTCATACTGTTTCTCCAATAGATACAATACATTGTCAAACTTTGAGTCTGGCGACTTTATGGTCACTCTGTATATATATATATATATACACACACACTATATATATATATATATCATCAGCCTTTTTCAGTCCACTGACGGATGAAGGCCTCCCCCAGACTCTTCCAGTTTTCCCTGTCAACTGCCTCCCACCTCCAAGTTTGCCCGAAGAACTTAACAAGCTCTCTGTCCCACCTGTCTTTCGGTCTTCTTTTCGGTCTCTTGATGTTTCTTGGAATCCATTCGATGACACTGGACGTCCAACGCTGGTCATTTCTTCTAGCAATGTGACCCGCCCACTGCCATTTTAGCACCTTCACTCTTCTAATCACGTCACAGACTCCCGTCTTCTTTCTTAACCAGTCGTTCCTCTTGCGGTCTCTTGGGGTGATCCCTAACATGCATCTCTCCATGCCCCTCTGTGTTGTTTGCAGGCGCTGTATCATTCTAGTATTCATGGTTCATATTTCACAACCATATTTCAGAACAGGCAGAACACATTGGTCATACAGTCTCCTTTTTAGGAAGACTGGAATATTTGATTTAAAGATGTTCGCATTCAAATATATAATCTGCGATTACACAAACTATACTGAATATGAATAACATAACATTTTTGGCTATACTGTATAGGAAAACTATCACATATTTGAACGCTGGATAACTAGGCTACACCTTTCTCGTAATCACTAACAATAAGTTAAAAGCGTTCCAACGATTATTAATAGGACAAATTGTTTTCTTATGAAAATAGTTCCTCTAAAAAACTGAAAATATAATATTACCCTGAAATGGCAGGGAAAGACTAACTGATCGATAGATGGACTAAATGGGTCGCTAAAAATATATTCACTCATACAAAGTTTCAAATTACTACATTTTCCTCTCGGATAACTTTCGTATAATTTCATTACTTTGTTTTCTTTAAATGGACTACAATAAGAAAGAGCTTGATTTTGAAAACAGACTTCGCTTGTATTATAGTTATCCGCTCCCTTATTTCCTGTGAAAATGACACAAGGAGAGAACATTTAATGTGATCATTCACGACCCGCATATTTTAATATAGGACTCAGTCTGTGTATTAATAAATTTGAGGTGGACAAACATGTTTACAATTAAACGAAATATATTCCAACGGTATTTCATATCATGGATGTGTTGTCGTAATTAAATTTATAAGAACAATTTAGTGAAAGGGAAAGGTCTTTCGTGCCCTAACAAATTCGCTCCGAATATTTGAAAAGAAAATAAGAATCTAATCTGGGGTGGCGTGTCAAGAAAGGGTTTATAAAGGTGGCGACAGAAGGATATAGAAGTGAAAAAAAAACGATTAGATGTCTATTAGTTTTCAGTAATAAAGTGCTCATCGAAGAAGGGACCCTAAAATTTTCGTGTCTTGATTCTTATGATTACGCTAAAAACTTTAGCAAAAGAAGGTTAAACGCACAAGAAAATTTACGCATCTTTATATACGCAGAAACGTTTATAGCTTATTCTATTTTTTACAATCATATCTAAATATTAATATTTTCGAATGAATAGCTTAAGTAAAAAGTGTATTTAACTTAATAAAATTCTAAATTAAATCGGTATAAAAATATGAACACTTCTATATGTTATTTTAAGTATTATCTATATGTAATGTTTTTATACTGTTTTGATTAGAGTCGTTCTGAATCAGTCAGGACAAATCCATAAAAAAACATTACCACTATCAATTTACAAAAACCCATTGTTAATCGTATTGCGAAGT
This sequence comes from Uropetala carovei, assembly GCA_036926305.1. NCBI lineage: Eukaryota > Metazoa > Arthropoda > Insecta > Odonata > Petaluridae > Uropetala > Uropetala carovei. The sequence continues at coordinate 7,180,009 of JAXCHB010000123.1, forward strand.
ATGTTTAACTCTAGAAACCTTTAAAGCCGTGATATGTAATCAGAATGCCATGATCGTTGGAGTGAGGATTAAATATAAAGGCCCACGTCTTTAAGAATAACTTCCATCTAATAAATAAAAATGCAACGCCGGGTTGAAAAAATCTGCAGTTAGTATCGCAAAAATTCAACAACATAAGCGTTCGAACAGGGCGTGATCTCGGTTAAGTTAGTTACCAGATGTTTCCACCTAAGCCATCATTCAAGAAGAGCCCGTTAACAAATAAGGGTAATTAGGAGCACATCTAAATAAGTTGGAAAATAGGTACATAGGTACGTATTAACGGGGAGCCCAACTCAAAAATATAAATACGGAACAAATACCATTTAAATTGTTTTAATTTTTAATAACAACATTAACAGAAACTAATTAACATTTAAATTATGCGTTATAGATAACAATTGAAAGAAACAACCACATTTTAATTTCTGGTGGCCAATATTTAGCAATTCCTTCTAAAATGGTATCAAAAGCGTCTCGATTGTTGAGAGAATTAAACCGCATAAACTCTGCTAAATATGATTCTAGATGGTGGCGTGCTGTTCCTCTTTGTTTCTTGCCGACTGATTGGTCTGTCTCGACATTTACAAACCCAGTCACCGGACAACGGGGAGGTATAGTTTGGTTCCGGGCGAGGCGAAGTGCGCAGTACCGCCCGGAGACGACAACTGATATAAAAACAAAGCTCGCCAATATCCTGTCCATTTGCGGCACAACAGTCTAACGAGATATAATTCGTTTGTAGACTAGAGATATCTTGGTAGAAACCAATCAGTACTTACGTATTAAGTTGAGCTCCCCGTTAATACGTAAGTACCGGAAAATATAAAGAGTCATGCATTTCGCGTGACCAATAGCATTGCACTCTTTCATAAACTAATTAATTTATTGTTATCGTAAGAGGTACAAATGTTCTGATAAATTCACGCTGGTTATTTATCGAGGGTTTTCCCGTCTCGACTGGATCTTACATTCGATGTGAGTGTAGAAAATTAAGAAGTCTTATGTGTGTCGTGTGTGAGTATATACACTAGAGAAGTCTGCATTTCAAATTTGAAATGTTGCCTGCATTTTTAATAATAAACACAGAGAAGCCTGAATGTCTATTGAATATTATTTTTTTAAATTTCTATCTATAATACTTACGTACTTAGCGTAAATGCCCGTCAATATGGCGGGAAAGAAAATTATATTGCCTTCCATCTTCTCCGTCCCTGCCCCCTCCCCCTCCCTCTTACTACTTCTCATTCCCTCTCACTCCCTCTGCCTCCCCCCTCCCTACCTCTCCCTCTCGCTCGATACATCTACGTGAATGCTTCGTATTTCTATCGTATGACGTATGAGTATAAGGAAATAATAGGAATCTCGAGTCTCAACAATGACATTTGTTGTCCAGGAAACTTGTCGATAAAAGCGCGATATTTGATCAAAATCTGTAACATACTTGTTAAATGTGAGTAATTTCGAACGGAAGGCCTAAATCGACGATAAGAATAAGAATCCTTGTACATTCTCCTCTAAAACAGTTTACGTACGGTGACTGCAGGTCAATTTTTTCTAATTTTAATTTGCAAAAGAGTGAAAGCCTGCACGCCGAAATGTCGTATTTTACGTGTTTTCTTACGGGAAACAGAAATTATCTGCTGGAGTTGGACCCGGGTCTTTTTTCGGGATTTTTTTCGTCATGGCCTTTTAATGCGCGACTCGTGCATTACTGCCAAATTTCAAACTCGTACCTACTCGGAAATTATCTTAAATCGCATCTAAAGAGTGACTTCAAAAGTGTGTAGACAGGAAACAAGAAAGAATCCTACGCCTTTTATAATATAATTTACATATGAGAGAGCATATTTGCATACAGCAAAAACACGTACATCCACATAAAATGTGAAAAAGTGATATCGCCAAAGAAAAGAAAATAACTGACAAACATTTAGATGAATATTTTGTTCAAAAGGTGAAAAGTAATAACTTTCATATAACCAACTAAGGAAACAATCAATCGATTAGAGTTTTGGTAAATAACAATTTAAATGGTATGTTATTCCGTGGACAACCCAATCTTGCTGAAAAATCAATATCAGAATTGTTTCAGGTTCAAAAAAGTCTCATCAAGTCGTCACTTTCGTCACTTCTCTTTAATTACAAGTTATCTTAGCAAAAACAAGCATTTTAATTGTTCTAGGATATTTTTATTCACTAACCAAGGAACAGAATCTTCTCATATTGCAGCGTTGTATCGAATTTTGCCTTCGAAAATGGCCAAGTAATTTGAAATGCGTTTACTCTAAGAGTATTTCTTTTATTTAGACAGTCACTGGTGAGGTACTTCCAAGAGCTGTTATTTTATGCCTGAAATGTGAACTTGGCTGACTGAAAAAATCATTCTTTGATAATTTATAGCATTTTTATAGCATCAGTTAAATCGATACAAATTTGCAAATTGAACATGGCATATATTATAGCGCCTTTTTTTAAAAAAAAAGAAATAAGATACTGAAGTCGGAGAAGGAAAGTTTTACTTTTTCTTCCGTAATTAAAGGAATAAAAGCCGCAGCTATACATCACTCTGTAACTGCGGTAATCAGACTTTCGATTCTAAACAATCTAACGTCGATAAATTCTCGTGGGAATTGAATAAATCTATTCTCGGGTCGCTATTTTATACTAACATATGCATCGTGACAGCAATAATTGTTGTGTTTTTCAGCGAAGGATTACCGACACGACTTTTACGCAACAGTTCCTTTTAAACGTTCATTTCTCGTTCCATCCACGACTTGCCATCTATGCTTGTTGAGGCATTTTGCAATTGCGGCAAAGGACAAATAAATAACATAAACTACAGAAATTGCTGCTTTTCTCCATAACACGTACTATAGCATAGAGCCGAGTTCTGCCACCTCAGCAATCGCTACCATGCGAATACGTCTTATAGTATAAGTGGCCCTCAATGCAATAGGAACTGGACAGTCGCATGACATCGCTTTTTCGATGTTTTCACTCCAACTTCTCTTTAACCGACCTTTTTTGACCTGCCCGCCACCTGCAGCTCCAACCTTAGCAATCGCTGCCATAAAGGCGAATTCACGCGCTCAATACGAAACCCGTGTTTTTTTTTAAGAGAATGACGTTTTATGATTTCGGCAAAAGAAGTATTTTACTGCTTCAGGCAGACATTTTCAAACGTTTCATTTTCATTTTTAGTTCCAGTTCAAATCGAAATTTATGTAATCGAATCATCGTAATTCTGACATTTCTAAACCAAGGACCTTGTGGTGGGAGGCGAAGGAAAATTGAAAAAGGTGGGAGGCGAAAGCAAAAGGAACTGTATTAATAGCTCTAGAATATATACACGTAAACCTGAATGTAAATAGATACAGAATGTGACGAAAGTCTGTTCTCGTTGGGAAATAAGATATAACAGAATTAACGAGAAAAGTGTATGAATGATACACTAAAAATCGATACAAACAAATTAATTATTTTTTAGTGTTTCCTCGCTAATGATTTTACACTTATCTGTATTTTTTCTTTTCACTGCTGTATCGTTCGAGGTCTCGTAAACAACGGACTTTAATTAATTCGTAAAAACTCATCAAGATCAGAAAATTTTAAAAAATAAGATTTTTTAATAGTTTAACGGTGTTACATCTCATTTGTATACGAGAACGGACTTAGTTAACACTGTTATTTAGTTGTTGATGCAGTTCTAAAGGAGGACGAAGGAAGAGGGGTGAAAAGAAGGTGAAGATAGGAAAGAGGCAAGCAGAAGATCGTACGAGAGAGAGAGAGACTCGAAGGAAGAGAATTGCGAAGGAGGGGAGATGGAATTTTAGGGATGGAAAGGGAACAAGGAGGAGGGGAGCTGGAAATGGCAGTTTCTCAAGAAAGCGAGGGCATGTGTGTTGCTGTAGGGTGACGTAGTGTGGTGCGCTCTCATGTGTTCGTGTGTGTTTGAATGCTGGTCGACCCGCACCGTCTCCAAGAGAGGAGGGTTGAGGAGAGGGGGAGGCAGCGTATCTCTGGTCGTGAGGAAGGAAACACACCGAGGGTTGCGTAAGTTGGGGCGAGGCTTCGGTGGGGCGGAAGCGAATTCGATGGAGGGCGCGGGGGATGCGGGGCGAAAAATGGGAAGGCGCAGTTTTCGGGCCGAATAGGGTTGGGGGGAGAGGGGGATGATGGTGGTAGGGGGAGGACGCGGGAACGAAGGGCTCGGAGTGAGTTTGGGGGTGGGGGGGAGGTGGAGGGTGAGGGGGCGGAGTTGAGTCTTGATGGACTCGCCGCTCCTTTTCGGTCCCTGGAGCTAAATGGTCCGTAGTGGTCCGCTGTCACTTCCAAACTCCACCCAATTAGGTTCCCTGGAGTGGGGAATGGGTTGGGTGCAGGGGCGGTGCGGCAGACGGCGGCTGGGGGAGGGAAGTGGAAACGGCGCGGGAACAGCACTCTCCTCCTATCCTTATTTTCTATCTCTCTCTCTTAGGTATCTCTCTATCCTCGATTCCTTCTCCCTTTCTATCAGTTGTTCTCTCTCCTACCCGTCCCTTTTCCTCTTCGCCCCTTTTCCCCTGTTCTCTCGTCATCCAGTTTGAATTTCTTTTCTGTCCTCGATTCCTCTTACCTTATCTTTCTGTCTTCCTTCTCCTGTGCTCTGTTCCATACTATCTCTCTTTCGTACCTCTTATTTTCATAATTACTAATTTTATAATATAGTGTGGGATTTCGGAATATATTTGTCTTTTTATCCTAATTCCCAAGGTTTTCTATTTCCATTTGTTTTTTCGTCATTTTCGCTCCTCGTCTTCTTTTCCACTTTCATTTGTCATTTTACTCTTCTTTCCTCTTATCCCATTCATCATCAATGTTTTCCTCTTTAAAGCAAAAAACAATATATAAGATTCCATGAAGTGGTGCTTGTGAGGCTCTTTATCTAACTACTCGAAGAGCTTTTTCTGCACCTGAAGCAATTCTGACGACACTGATTTGTCAGCAAGCCGGAGACATGATCTGAATAATTTATCCGCGAGGAATTATTCATCGTACTTCGCGCACCGGCGATTTCTTCTTGTATTATTAGAGGGCACGTTGCGCAGTAAATAAGCTTACATATAAAATACGTATTCTGTACGCTGTAAGCAAACCAAATTGATTTTCTTTAGTCGGAAGCTTTCGGCCAGCAATAGCGAGACGTGGCCGCAACAACCACTTACGATCCCCACCGAACAAAACTCATTGGCAAGAGCCCAAAACGGAAATGACCGATTAACTTTTGAGAGAAGTTAGAAATATCGTAAATACATACGAAGCTTATGCATTCCATAATCCTATGGCAGCCGCAGGCAGGGGCGGACTGACCATTAACTAGGCAATGGAAAAGGTCTTTAAACAAAGATTTTCAAGGACTTTAATTTGTAAATTTTAAAAGTGTTTCTTTTATATACGCTTAGATTACCGTATTTCCCCGAATATAATGCATATACCAATTTTGAAAGTTTGAAATCGAGAAAACAATTAAACCTATATAAATTGTATTCAAAAGTTTAGAACTTTTCATCGAAATTTTATTTTTGCGAAATTCATAAAGGGTTTCTTTATAAGCTAATCGTTCATCTTCACATAAATCTTCGCCATCGCTAGAATTGTCGCTTTCTTAATCAATTTTCCTTCATGATTTTCTGATTCGCTCCCATCCATTTCATTACATATACACTTTCTTTTCTTTCTTTTTACTTTCTCCATATACATAGCAAAGAGAAAGTATTGTATTCATGAAAAAATCTTGTGGCCAACACGACTTTCTCCATATTTGAGGTACAGATATTTAAATTATTACGAATAGCATTATAAGGCAAAATTATTATTTCGTGTCGTAAAAGAATACAGTCGTCCTTATTTCCGTAAATTATATTTTGAATATGTTTACAGAATTCACTGCTACATAATCGTGGCTCTGTATACTGGAAATTTACGAATAAGCAAAATATCTCCGAAATGGATTGTTCTACGAAAATATGTTTCAAACAAAAGTTGGAAGAAATATTATTCTCTACAACTTTGGTCCTCAAGAAGATTACCAATTACGACGTTTTTAAAGAGATCTTTGACAGAAACCGAAAAAACCGATTATTTATAAATAATTCCTGAAAAATAACTGCTATGAAAAATTGCTTTAAATGAAAGTTGTAGGAAATTATATTTTCTACATTTTTTGTAATGATCAATGTATACAATAATGAGGTATTACTGGAGAAATATTGCAAACACCGAATCGAGTTTCGAATAAACCTCGACTTCCGGTTAACCGATATTGTCCAAAAACTAATCAGTTCTTTGTGCTCATGCTAAAGAGTTATATATAAAATTTGGTATTAATATGACATGTAGTTTTTGAGTTAAAGCGCGCACAATCACATACATCCAGACACACACATCATTCCGAAAATAGTCTAAACGTGTTCTAGGGACCTCAAAACGTGTATTTCCGTTGAAATCTCGAAGTCGATTTTTTTCGTGACAACATTACTTTCCCCATACTATGTATGGAGAAAGTAAAAAATCGGTACAACATACATTGTACAAACTTTCTCATATACGTACTAATGCGTCGTTTAGTTATCTTTAGAAAATGAAAATCGTATGAGCCTGTTTTTAGAAAATCCAATTTTTGTTAAAGTTGCCCAAGAATAAACTAGCCTTATATTCATTCATTGGGAAAAATGAAATATGTAGTATTATTGAAGACGTATACTCAAGTAACTGTACGAAATTTGATCGAAATCGTTCTAGCCGTTTCTGAGAAAATGGAATTATTGTTAAAGTTGCCTAGAATAACTAACCTTATATTCATTTTTTGATAAATATGAACTATGCAGTATTATTGAGGATGTAAACTTAAGTAACTGTACGAAATGTGATCAAAATCGTTATAGCCGTTTCTGAGACAATCGAATTATTGTTAAAGTTGCCTAGAATAAACTAGCCTTATATTCATTTTTTTTAGAAATATGAACTATGCAGTATTATTGAAGAAGCAACTGTACGAAATTTGATCAAAATCGTTTGAGCAGTTTTCGAGAAAATGCGTAGAATAAACTACTCATGATTATTGATCAATGTCAACCATTTCTATGCATTCTTTGCTCAGTATGATAAAATGCCTAAGTACGAGATTTGATTCATTTTCGTTTGACCGTCTAGGCTCCAGCGCCAGTAACAGACAGACAGACAGACAGACGGCATTGCGAAAACCACTTTTTCGGATTCAGCGACACCTAAAATGTGTATTTCCGTAAAAATCTCGAGGTCGAATTTTTTCGCGAAAACAATACTTTCTCGAAACGTATGAGAAAGTAAAAATCGAATTCTAGATTTCAACGGAAATACACGTTTTGAGGTCCCCAAAGAACGTTTTGACTATTTTCTCGACGTTGTATGCGTGTATGTGATAGGAATTTCTCAAAAAACCTTTAGTTTATTACATATTTTGATTTCTAGAACACGTTTAGACTTTTCGGAATGTGATTGTGGGCGCTCTAACTCAAAAAGCACTGGTCACATCGTTACCAAACTTCATATATAACACTTTAGCATGAGTACAAAGAACTGATTAGTTTTTCGACAATAACGGTTAACCGGAAGTAGAGGTTTATTCGAAACCCGATTCGGTTTTTGCTATATTTCTCTATTAAAATATCATTATTGTAAATACTGTTTTATACAAACGTTATAGAGAATGTAATTTTCTACAACTTTCATTAGAAACAATTTTCCTTACCAGTTATTTTTTAGGAATTATTTATAAATAATCGGTTTTTTCGGTTTCCGTCAAATATCTCCCTAAAAAACGACGTAATTGGTTATCTTCGTGAGGACCAAAGTTGTGGAGAATAATATTTCTTCCAAGTTTTGTTTGAAACAAATTTTCGTAGAACCATCCATTTCGGAGATATTTTGCTTTTCCTTAATTCTCAGTATACCGTGCCACGACCATGTAGCGGTGAATTCTGTAAACATATTCAAAATATACGTAATTTACAGCAATAAGGACGATACGAAATAATAATTTTGCTTTATTCATAATAATTTAAATATCTATACCCCAAATATGGAGAAAGTCGTGTTGGCCACGTCAGATTTAAAAAAATATATTTTGATTCTTATTAGGAGGTTTCTCCATCCATCTTCATTGATTAACCATAGGGCTCATAATTAATATTTTTCTTTGAAGGATAAATTTTTTTTCATGCACTATTTCATGAAAGTTAAAAGTTCATCTATTGTCTTGAAGGCATCAAGTGTCCTACTCTTTACATAAAATACTCATGGTAAATGACACTCATGGAACATGAACAAAAAATAATTTGCAAAACAAAACGCATTTCCTTATGTTTTAGATTTTTCGATTATTTTATATCGTTTCTTGGGATTTTCACTTTTTAAAAAAATCATGCTGTTCGGGTTCAAAACAACGAGTAGTTAATTCGTAACCATTTATAAGTAGAACCTACCGCCTTCAGAGAATTTGGATATCCATTTACACATTCGCTCTGTATATGGCAAGTCATCTTCATGTTTCAGCATAAATGTACTCATGATAAAATTCAGAGAAAATGTGTCTTGCATGTGCAGCGGATTTTGCCAGCTTATTGAAGGATAATAATAAAATTTCCGTTGTTAAAGCAAGTGGCGGAAAATCTAAACTTTTTCTTATTTTTGTTAAAGCCGTAGTAAACTATTGCAAAAGCATGACAACGGTATTCGGCAAATTGAAGACGTGGTTTAAATTTATTTAGAGAATGAAATGGGCATTTAAAATCAAGTGTCCATCCCTGAAAGTGGCATAAAATAGAGATTTGATGACGTAGTGTAGGCATACCAAGAAGAATTAAGAGATGCAGTCATCAAGCGACTGCCAATTTTACGTAGGAAATCGATTGGGCCGGTGGAAGCCGTAGTGGTAATAAATGCTAAGCAGTTTATGCAATTCAGAGTCAAAATATGTTCGATTTCGTAAAATTTACTGATAAATTGCCATTCTTAATGCACTTTCTGAAAAATAAGTTTAGAATGGAACCATGTCTAGTTGCATATATATTCGATACATAGACTACAGATGAAAATTATAGTGTAAGAAATGGAAAAAAATTCTCTCTCCATAAATATTTTACACTTATGTTAAAAGTTAAATAAGCATGGTATAATATATGTGCTGGTACAGGAACATAGGGCAGATTTAATTAATGAATGTTAGTTTATAGGGATTGGACCTGAGCGATTTTGTGAAGGGCTTCCAGGGACTAGAAAAAAATCATTAAATCATACACATACTGGTTCAAAGTTTTTTTAAAGAAAATAAGATTTAAGATATTCACGAACGACAATGTCAGTATAGTTATAAAAGTAAATTACCTATATGAAGAAATTCTAGAACAGGTATTACATTTAAGATATAATTGTTCTTTTCTGATTAGTAAAATTACAAAATACTACCGAAATAAAGCTTACAAAGGAATTAATATCCATGGACGAACATTAAAAGCGCTGATTATTTAAAAAAACCTGCAAAATAGAGCTCTAAATGATATTTTGAACGTAGTCAGGAACACCAAGTGTGAAAGGAAGAAGATTACGAATGAGTTATTTCCACAATTAGAGAAAATTTGGAACGAAAAGGAAACAAATGAGCAATATTCACTGCTTTTAAGGGAGAAAGAGGCTTAATCGAGATGATCGAAAGATGCTAGACTCTGTAATAAGTTGATTGTAATTGGGAAAAAGGCATTGAAAGTTGTAATTAAGGGAAAAAATCAAAGAGGATCCTAAAAAATGTTTGCAGGATACGGGACAGTTTGACGGAAATGGCTGGGGAAATGATCGAGTGAGACTGACTAGCAACATTTCTGCTGGTACGTTTCTTTATGAAGAAACTACTAAACATATACTAAGTTAATGTTCGCTAGCAAGTAATTATATATATATTTTGCATTTCGTGTGGAATTGAAAAAATTAGTTACCTGCGTAATTTTATCGTTATATTGTCCCGCGAGCGAAAACGTTTTAGAAGCATACTTTACCTCCATCAACTCCTTCCACCATTTTACAGTGCCTAATATTTTAGGTTTATGGTTTAAAAACTTTCACAGTAATTGTATCACACATAATTTATAATCTTTACAAAAATAATAATGGGATTAATAATGTTTGCCGCCTCAAATTCGAAAGATTTTGATGCGTTTTTCGTGTACTCCAGGGCAAACTTATATAACCATATATGTTTTTCCAAAACCGAACCTTAAATTGCAAGAATTATGGTCATATATAATGAACTAATCATCTACGAAGGGTTCAAATATTTTCAAGAAGAAATTTTCCAAACAGTTTTGTTTTCTGGGCAAGAGGATTAAACCCAGCTTCTCCTCGCCTGTAGAAGTCTCCGACACAACGATCCAGCCGTATCGTGCAGTCTTTTGGGAATCGGGCGGAAAAAACGCCTGCCATCGCCCGCGAAGCATGCACGAGACGCTGTTAGCACCAACCTATTTTTTTGAGGCTTCTTTGACATCGAACAAACATAAATAATCCTATTTACTTCCATCGTTCTTTCTCTCTCTATCTCTCTTTCCATCCGATACACACGGTTCGCCTCCGAAAAGCGATTTCCGACCGAAGGCTTTCGGGGTGAATTCTCTTGCCTTGCAGTGTTGCATTACAAGAACCCCGTGAAATTCTCTTCTTATCCCGCCCTTACATTTTGCATGCGATCGGATCCCGTTAACGGAATGCCCACAAAACGATGAGAATCAATCTGGGATCAGAGAGAAATTCCCGCTAAATCCGCGCCAGAAGCAATGAACCGTTTTGCGAGTATTGGTGTGTTTTGGCTTTCGATGGCAGCACGCACATAGAGACGAATCCTCTTCTTGCCCCTCAATATCGGATTCTGCTATACTTTCTCGAATTACCGTCCTTGGCGAGTTCATGTCGTTTGATGAGCAATTCCAAACATGCCATTCGAGGGATGCGGACTTAGCCATCACGAATGCATCGGAGGTGGATCGCATGGCGGAGGAAATCCTCTTCCGATGGCCGATTCTTTTGGCGTTTTCTGTTACAAGACAGATTATTTATGTATACTTACTGTGTCTTTCTGGTTCACTCTTCGCCAATAAGCTCATTTAACGGCGTATGCGATTTGTATCGGTTTCTAATTACATGTCACGCTTCTCCGAATGAACGTGGATGGTCGTTTCGATGCTTCGCCTTGACGACAGCTCGGACGTTTTTGAAATGCGCCTCGTCGGCCGTCGAGTTCTCTCGGATCTCCGCGAATTAATTCCGAACGAGACGGAGGGGAGTTCAAAACCAATTTAAGATATTTGGAGGAAATAAGCCGATAAAACATTCATCAGCAATATTTGGCTTCTATTCGCATATTCACCCTCCATTTACGTAAGAGAATTAGCTAAAAGATGCTTATATTCATCGCGTTTTTTCCGTTAGCGATTGAAGTGAGAAATGAGAGAAGCATTTTCGAAATAATTTCCAGCCATCCCAGAAGAAGTGATTATAGGCGTAAATGACTGCCATAGAAGAAATCGATCGATAGATATTCATCAATTAAATATTGCATCTTCCAAGTTACTAGCGGACTTCCTGTCAATATAACATTTTATTTCCTATTTACCGGTTAATGTTAATTAATTATTTAAAAGATTTCTCTGAAAAATGAGGAATTCATTTTAAATGAAGAGCTGTATAGCAATGTTTATATTTCGTACATTTGTCGCTAATATCTCTCTTCTAAGAATTATATGAAATATTTTTAAAATAAGTCAATACGAATACAGTTTTTACCAAATCGGTCAAAATCTCTCCAAGACCTGAATACCAGTGGAAAATGTACGTTTGCCTAATCTCGCATTTTAAATTCAAGTATTTTTCTGTTTGTTTTCAATTTTGTAAACCGAGCATACGGTTTTTCTGGAAGCCCGATTGAGCAAACTATCTTTTTACGATCAAAGTCGGTAAAGATGTCACTTCTCTTCTCTTGGTGAGACGAGTTAAGAGACCGACGAGATGCAATGCAATGCACTTACAATTAGGATTAGCTTTGACTTAATGCGCTGCTAATGAATAAATTGCAACATCTAACTATATATTAATTTTACGTTTACTTCTGTAGACATTTGTGTACAATTTATATCGGCGTATTTCTCGAGAACCGTTCGTCGTAAAGATATGCTTTAAACGGCATTTCGTTTCTACTGTCTATGAAGTCTCTGGAAAAATATTTTCGTTTACTGAAGTGTCCTGGGTTCGAATCCAGGAGACAATTATATTTTCCCATAAGTTTACACGGGATTTTCGATTTTTCAGAGTGCAAGGTTTTTTTCCTTAATTCATTAAAATACGTAAATATACACTGATTTTCTTCTTTTTTGCTTTATTCGACGGCTAAAGCTCTATACTATCTTATTATTGCAATGTTTACACGTTACATGGTCGAAGTTTTTAGAAATACGCAATCTTTTTGAAATTTTTAGGATTTTTCATACTCATTCTGGGCGTTGCCAAGGAGAGCCTCATTGTTGCTTCCGATTCATTTAATTCCAATAAAACCTTCAAATAGACGAAAGAAAAAGGTTATTCGCTTCGAACTATTGTTTGAGCATCGAAATTAATGAAGCATAGCAACGTAAATATTTAAGGATAATTATTCTGTTGACTGCGTATGGGAAGCGTTTCTAGCTGTGTCAATAACAGTCAATAACATTTGTATAACAAACAAGCTCCCAGCGCATTGAGTTTTACTTTAAATTGTGCAATTAATTTGTTTTTTGTTTTGTTTCATCGTTTGAATGCTGGAATCTTATCTTTTTGTAAGTAGAACCATCATATTACACATCTGTAATCCTTATTAACGCAAATAGGCTCACGCATCAATTAAAAATTAGACGAGAATAGGGACGCACGTTACTTTGTAAACACATTATATGGTTAACTTCTCTTCATTGATAATCTAAATCAACGGTTGCATTGACGTCGCCTTTATAGTAGGTCCTGTAAGAAGTTAAAAGCAGTATTTGATAGACACTTGAAGTAAAGCAATTGTTTGTGAATTCGTTTATAAGGGTGCAACGATAATTATTGGAACTAAGGTATGGTAGAGCCATTAGCCCAGCTACAGCTGCCAGAGAAAGGAAGAGGAGCCAGAGATCAAAGGAAGAGTATTGCAGGAAAGAGAGAGAAAGAGATGCGGAAGCTCATAGGACTGCCCGTGTAGATGAGGAGCAGAGAGTACAAGAAAGACAAATAAATAGGGAAACACGTCAAATGAATAGGGAACAAAGAAGATCTAACCTAGGGCCGAACTATTTAGATTATTTGCATTTCATTTATTTCATTAATTATTCAATAAAAATTACTTCACTAAACCTTCAGTTTATTTAAATCGCATTGAGGATCGGAGATCCGGGGCTGACCTACTTGTAACTATTATTTACGAGATTATGCTGAAACAATTCATATTTATAGAGTATGTATTCTATTATTACATCTTGATATAATATTCTGTAGTGATTACGATATTTACTGCCTGTTTTAATGTTCTATTTCAAGTCGGGCCTTAAACCACTTTTTCTTTGTGCAACAGTAATACAAATTTCTCTATTTCAAGCTTTTTGAAAAATGTATTAATCTTTCTTAGACGAATATTATTACTGACCAATTTAACGATTATAACAAATTTATTGGGTTAATCAAGGAAAATACGAGAAAAATATAGAAACATTGTTTACAACATATGTGTCTAGAGTTCTTTTAATTTTCAAAACCTACTATCTGAGAAACAAACCACTGATTTGTAGCCGAAATGCGTATCTGGTTTTCCGAACCACTTCATCTATGGACAATATGATTTTAGTTTTAAGATGAGCTAGATAATCTTTTCTTGAACGTAACAGTTGATGTACGTAACTTTGCTGTCGCAATACGTCTGCATAAAGTCGATGCACTTTTCAGAGGAAACTGCCTCGACGTAGTGGATCGAGGCAACTGATAAATAAATTAAACGCGCAGTATATGATATGGTCTAGCCACCCTCGGTCGTAATTCACCAATCTTTATTGCTTCCATATATGAATTGCCACTAATGATGGCTACTTTGAAGATAAAGTGGGTATCAACTCGGTTCAAACGTATCATAGCTAATTAATTGGCCAAAAATCTTTATCATTAGTGCAAATATAAGCTCGCGCATTATAGTGGTTCAAAATGTGACAATAGATGTTGACACAACTAAATGAATTCACTTATCCATCGGATTAATTACACAAAAGAGGTTCATCTATCCATTTACTAATCTATTTAACATTTCAATCGGCCTAGTTTCTACGGCTGCTCGTTAATTACTCACTGTACGTTTAACTTTTCAATATATAAATATAGCGATTACGATAACAAAACCATTCATTTTTCATTTTAACGAAGTCTTACTCAGTTCGGCAGTTTATTCGATTGAACTTTGAATAAAGAGTAATGAAAATAAACATGAATGTCCAATCATCTCTGTCGAATATGGAATATGAACTTGTTTTCAAAGAAAAACTTTTTTGCTCAAATATGTATTTATAAAGAACAGTCAGTCTTATTCTGTGTTTTCTGGACCAGGAAACGACTTCAGTTTGGATATTCGGTGCGTCTAGAGCAGGGGTCGCCAACCTTATGCCCGCGGGCACCAAGGTGCCCACGGAAGGATTTCCAGTTGCCCGCGTAAAAAATTCTTATACTTTAATAGTAGCGAAGGTTTTTGCGTGAGATGAACATTGTATTACTATGCATAATGAAACATTGTCTGAGGTATAACATATACAGCCGTTGTAAGTGATACTGATTCCATGAGTCAAACTGAAGAGCTATATTCATGTAAGCAACTAAAATGTAAACAAAAGTCGCTGACATTGTTTCGATAAGGAGGTATCAAATTTACTATCCATAAGTCTAACTGGTGAAAAAGAATCACGTAAACATATAGAATGCATCTTATGCAAGCCGCTGACATTGTGTCAATGCACGAATGAGAAGCTATCAAAAGGAAAATAAGATTGAAAATCATTGTGACTGAGTAACAAATGTGTTCCTCACGGCACCTTATAGTCTGTTCACTATCTGAAGTCTCTTGGTCTTGAAGACAACTTACTGTTAGCAGCAGCCAATAGGAGACGGTTCGTTTGGGAAGGTGGTGGGGGGAACTCAGTGTTACTCTTGATTTCGAAGCGTTCACAACGGTCTGCGTTGTCATTTCTACCGCCGTTTCCTTGCTGTTGCTGTTCGTGATTGGGTATCTGTTCTCCCGCGCGAAAGTTGTGAGGGGCGATGGAAGGGGAAACGTTCGTGATTAGCTACTTGCTCTATGAAGGCCAAGAGACTTTAGATAGTGAACAGACTATAATAAAGCGAGAATTCTAATGGCAGCCAAAGGGTCAAGATTGAAACTCTGTACGTATATCGCCATTTATCTAACAGGGATGAATTATGTGCTTCCAAAAAACTTGAGTTGAAAAATAACATAAAGTGAGCCTCCACTCCTCAGTCTTACGCCATCCGTTATACTAGATGACATTTGGATATAATAATGTGTGTTCAGACGTGTTGACTATTTGCGCCTACGCCGAGCGGAGAGCCATCTGCGGGATTCCGAGAACAATATGTGTTGGTAGAGACAATGGACTAGCTGTGTGCTGCAGTTTACCGTTGGACTTGGTAGCGTGTGTGACGGTGTGATTGATTGTAAAGCGGAGTCGCGTAGCGTGTAATAAAGAAAGATTCATTACCGTTTGCGTTCTTGTTTGTTTTTCATAAAAATTACAGTCCACTAAGTTGTAACCGGAGAACGGCGGCGCGTAATCGTAGCCAAAGGAAGTGCGGCAACCTGCGTGCGCTAACATTTGCTCCTTCGGGCCGGATCTCGGTTTGTTTGTATTTGGAAGTGCTACAGACTCAATTATGGTGTTTGATTGCTGTTAGCTGTTGTTACAAGATCGCTGACAAGGCATTGGAAACTAGTGCTGCGTTTCTCATTCCACCGTTCATTGATATCGCTACCGATTGGTGAACTGTCAAACTGTATGTAAGAACTGTAATGAGTGGGTTATATGCTGTTAATGTTTAGCATTTATTAATAATTAATTATTATTGTTGTTGTTGATAACTATGCCTTGGTTGGTGGGGTATAGCATATGCCAACTCATTTAGCTAATCCTAGTTACGGTGCATTAATTTTGTTTGATAAAAAGTGATTAGAATTTGGTTAGAATATATAATATGATTTAAGCAAAGTTGTTTTGTTTGGTATGTACCAGTGCTTCATTAGGAATATGTTGTTCCTGATTTGGTTGAATAAGTAAATTTGAAGTTGATTCTCCTGCTGTCTAACAATACTTGTTTAAAATTTACTGCCAGGCGGTAACGTACATTGTAACTATGCTTAATTAATCGTTTGTTGTCCCAGTCTTGAGTGATTATTCCTTTCAGTAGGATTGTTAGTTTGTAACTGGGTTGGTTTACCGCAACTATTTAATTGCTATTACCGGTTAATCAGTATAGTATAATACGATTAAGCCAAGTTGTTTTGTTTGGTTCGTTTGAATTTAGTACGTTTGGTTATGCAATAACTTTGGTCAGTTATTATTCTATAGGTGTGCATAAATTAAATATTATTTACCACTACTGGTTGAATAAATCGTAATATAATAAATGAGAGATTAGCGCTTGTTGTTGGATTGCGCTAATCACCTAGTATTTGATTAGATATTTATTATAGATATATACTATATTAAATTAATTGACCAAGAGGTAGGAAATTGTTAGGGTTATCTTAGCAAGTCTTACATATTTGGGCACCTGTAGAGGGGAAAAACTGTTTAATTTTTGAATTTGTTAAGTATTATTTACATTGAGATTCACGATGCCTTTGATGAATGATTTGGGTTTTCGTCTCGACCACCTTCAAAGAAAAATAGAACTATTAAGCGGGGTTGCTGCTGGAGCCGAGCAGGCTCCTGATAACAAGAAGAAGATTACTCGATTGAAGGTGATGACTGAAAATATAGATGAACTATTTGAGAACTTCCACGAAACGGTCGCAAAATTGGCGGCACAGTACAGTAAGCAATCTTCGAAGGTGGATATTGATTTACAAGCGAAGGTAGCTGATTTTGAACATAAATACTATGATGTCAAATTGGTACTCGCAACCCTGTTCCCGAATGAAGGAAGGCTAGATGGAAGCCTGGCTTCGAGGGAGGGGGAACCTACACACCCCTCTCCCACTTGTGACGTGGCCTTGCCTAAACTTCAGCTGGTCGACTTTGATGGGGACTTGAGAAAGTGGAATCAGTTTCGGGATATGTTCCTAGCAACAGTGGACAGCAAACAGCGGGTATCGGAGGTTCAAAAGTACCTGTACTTGAGATCAGTGTTGAAGGGTGAGGCCTTAGCGGTGGTTTCCTGCTCCCTCTAGATGCGGCAAACTATCAGGCGCCCTCAATTCCTTGTACAACGACTCTAGTCGACTGGTGGATACCTACTTGGAAGCGCTGCTGAAAGCACCGGCCACCTCTCGAGATCCTGGCTCGCTACGTTCATTGTCCACAACCATGACTGAGTACTTGGGTGCTCTTAAATCCTTGGGCCATGACGCCGAAGGGTGGGCGGTACCGTTACTGTTTCTAATGCGGAGGAAACTGTCGACCGAGCTTCGGGAAAGATGGCAGCAGGAGTCAAAGAGCAGGGGAACGTCAACCTTGAAAAATTTTGTTGATTTCCTATTAGACCAAGCCAACCTGGTAGAGGTGTCTCGTCCTAGCGCGTCCTCGTTAAACAAGGATCGGAGCAACAAGCTATCACCCGATAGCCAGGTTAAAACAACCAGGTCAGTCACAGGGACCACAACGCTAGTGGTGAAAACGGATACCACGTCGAAACCAAGATCGGGGTGCCAGCTGGGCTGTAGTGCCAAACATCCATTATAAAACTGCGAGAAATTTAAAGGTCTACCAGTGCATAAAAGGATTAAGTTCGCTCGAATACATCATCTGTGCTTGCGGTGTCTTGCAGAAGGTCATTACATAAACAGTGCACGTCAAACTGGTTCTGCGGAAAGTGCTCATCCTTGCCTCATACCCTTCTCCACCGCGAGAGGGAACAGGAGTCAAGAGAGGTTAACCAGAAACCAGGAAGGAAGCATTCTATTCTAACTAATGAGACGTGGGCTGCTACGTCTCCCTTGGAAGGAGTGTCCACCCTGGAAGGCCAGGACTTGGAAAATAAAGTTGTAGGGTGTCCAGTTCCATACCACCATGTCAGGCAACCTGGTGCTGCTGGCGACGGTGGAGGCCCACGTACTGGATGCCAATTGCTGGATCGGGGTCTCGCTTATCTTGGCAAAATCAAAAATGACACCTTTAAAGCGCGTGACTCTGCCACGGTTGGAACTCTGCGGAATGCTACTTGTCTCTAAATTGTTATGCCATGTTGCAGATGTTATGAGGTCCCAAATTAAAATAGATGGTGTGTATGGTTGGACGGATTCGTCAGTGGCACTGCGCTGGGTACAAACTTCCCCGCACCGGTGGAAAACATTTGTGGCGAACCGAGTCAGTCAAGTGCAGGACTTGTGGCATCCGGATCATTTTAGACACGTAGCATCGGAGATGAATCCAGCGGACTGCGCATCGAGGGGTTTGTATCCAGAGGAGATGTTGAGGCACCCTAAGTGGCTAGCAGGACCCTAATGGCTGAGGGAACCCCAAGAGCGGTGGTCATCTTCGCAGGAGGTACCCCAAGAATCCACGCAGATGGAGGTAGAAGCTAGGATCGTAACCCTCCACACTCAGGTGAAGGAAAATCTTGCCATTGAGATCCTGAGTCGGTTTTCGTCGTTGTTTAGATTGAAAAGAATAACTGCATACTGTAATATATTTACATTTAATTGCCGTAATCCCCAGAATTGCCGTAAAGGAGGACTGCCGGCCGCAGAATGGTCAGCAGGTCAAGAAACGTGGATTAAACTTGTACAAACTGAGGAATTCGCCGAGGAAATCGACACGTTGAAATGGAGAAAAGGGCCGCCACTTAAACCCATCAATAACAGTGATCGGTGGCGCCTGATCAAGCAAATCATGGGTTCATTTTGGAACCGCTGGCACCCTGCAGCAGAGGAACAAATGGTTCAAACATAATGCCAATCTGCAAATCGGAGCGATGGTCCTCATTAAGGAGGAAAAACTGCCCCCTTTAAAGTGGTGTTTGGGTAGGGTCACAGCTGTTCACCTCGGGTCTGATGGTATCGCACGGGTAGCAGACATCAAAACAGCCCAAGGGAATATAACGCGGGCAGTAAACAACCTTTGCCCTTTGCCCATCGACACTTAGTTTTGTTTTCTTTTCTTTTAAAGAAAGTTTTTTTAGTGTTTTATATTTACTTAATCGCATGCCTTTTGTTTCAAATTGATTGCGTCTGCGTTTGCGCTTTCTGTTGCGATATGCGGTCGCGGATCGATCCCTCCATTACCTGTTCCGTGGGCCTCCCTACCCTCGTGCAAGACTCCTCAATGGCCCCTGATGGAGTGAAGATGCGCTATCCTTCTCCTCATTTGGGATGCCTTTCTCAAAACCCTTCCTCCATTTTCGATCGTTCGGCATAACCCGCATATCACATAGTTGTTAGTTAAATATCTCGTTAATGTACCATAACTAGGTGATGGTTAATCTTTAGGGACGTTGGCCTTTGCTCACCCCCATGTTTTTGTCAATGTTGTACATGGATGTTGGAATGAGATTCCAATGTGGGCGGGATGTTCAGACGTGTTGACTATTTGCACGGAGGGATGTCGCCGACGCCGAGCGGAGAGCCATCTGCGGGATTCCGAGAACAATATGTGTTGGTGGAGACAATGGACTATCTGTGTGCTGCAGTTTACTGTTGGACTTGGTAGTGTGTGTGACGGTGTGATTGATTATAAAGCGGAGTCGCGTAGCGTGTAATAAAGAAAGATTCCTTACCGGTTGCGTTCTTGTTTTGTTTTTCATAAAAACTACAGTCCACAAAGTTGTAACCGGAGAACGGCGGCTCGCAATCGTAGCCAAAGGAAGTGCGGCAACCTACGTGCGCCAACAATCATAAAACATATACATATAAAAGACTGTCACTTTGTACCCTTTGTCATGCAATGCTTTTTGAAGCTTAATATCTCGCAAACGACTTCACCGAATTTGATGAAATTTTCAGGATAGCATTATGATTTAGTGACAAAACGTTTTCATGTAACGGTAATATATAAAAGCCTTATTCTGCCCATTTTTCCTTTTGTCACTCCCTCTGTCACACACTGAAAAACAGAAATATACCTGGCAAGAGGGAACTAAGGTCGGCCTTTGAAGCACAATACATACTCGCTCGGATCGAAGGCAGCCCTCTCAGCAGGAGGTATGATTTCAGGTCAAAGAAGACTGCCTCATTTTTATTTCGTAATAATCGATCATCCCCGTCATTTTTGACGGGCACTTATACTAGCATATATAATATAAAATAAAATACAATTGTCTGTCTGTCGGAACGCTTCGCTGGACTGTGGCGCCGCTCTTAAAGAACTGTTATAAAAGAGCAGGAGATTCGAGAACTATTTACGGTTATAAAAGATGAAAACGAATATGCGTATAAATTGCTAATTGTTTTCAAGCACATCTAGTTCTTTCATAAGTTATGTAGAATACAGTTTTAATGAGCAAATTTTAAGTGTGTCGCTATTAAGACATTCTTCTAAATATCTTTTATTTAAATTTTCATTTTAAAAAAATCGCATTTTAAAATAGGTCTTTTCAAAATGTTATCCTTAGTATATATAATTAAAGTTGTACTTTTGGTAAAATTTACAGTTAGTGATGAGTGAACGACAGACACGTGAATAGTTGAACGATGGAAGAGTTTTTACAAAAAACGTTTTATATCCTGAAGTTTTATAAAATAATAAATGAACATAGTTTTAACTTATCCTAAAATTTGATTTTTCATTTCATCACTTTCCCTTCCAATTAATGTTGTTCCGTCATTTTTGACGGGCAAAAAAACTAGTATACATAATAATATGAATGCATGTATGATACAGGGTATATTATATTTTCAAATTTATATCTTTAAATGTGAAAATCTTAATAAATGCGTTTTTCTTTACCCTTTAATTATTGCCAAAAGTAGCCCAAAACCATGAAAAGGTTGGCGACCCCTGGTCTAGAGAATAAAGCAGACTTGTTTCACAGAGGTTAGCTTTTATTTATAACTTATTTCTATTCAGACAATATTATACTTAAAATCTGAGATTTCTCTTGTAGGGAAAGAATTATTCAATTATTAGATTTTAATTTGCATACATCATATCATAAAGTATGGTATATCATTCCTTGTTTCTTTTTCAATTCTGAAAACTTAAATGAAAAACTCAACTTTTTACATTAAAATTTCTAGCCTATCGGCGTCAAAATAATGTGCCCCTGGACTTTCACGATTTACTGCGACCTGTACTTGAAACCTAAAATTATTACAAAGGCATCACCTTAAAGACTATTTTATTTCTTTTCTATTGATATTTTTTAAAATTTTGTAGAAATGGAGTTCTGATTAACTGTACTGTGATATTTAACCGAATGTGCCACGAAAATGACACAGTTTTAAAAAAAAAGTTTGGCAGTCTTATCTATAGAGAATGATGTTGCCCGTTCTTTAGATATTGACTCACTGGCAATAACATTCGCAGAAAGAAAATCCAGAAGGAGAGAGTTAATAAATTGAATATCATGTGTTAAACGTTTTATATTATGTATTTTGAATATGTAGAATGTTTATAAATGTATAAATGTTAACATATGGTTGTAAACAGTTAATTTTATAGAATATTCCATCTAAATATATATAATCTAAGTAATTAGCGTTATAAAATATCAAAAAATCACGTTCTCATTGTATTATTGCTTTCAGTTTCATAAAATAATTAATGGAAGGGGCCCCGAAAGTCGAATCTTGCACTGGGGTCCCGTAAGAGATTGTTACGCCCCTGGAAAGGACGATTTCTTTATCGTCACATTTCATCAATATATTACTGGAAAGATTCCTTACATTTATCGGTCATCTTTCGAAGATTTTAGCACATATACGCGAAAATAAATAGGGAAAAGCGGGAAAACCAAAGCAGCCGAAAAATGTTGCAAAGATTGCGCATAAATGCATACTCTTTAAGCTTCAATGAATAATACAGATCTATCTGAATTTGTAATTTTTACTTTCTCCATACGTAGTATAGGGAAAGTATTGTGATCACGAAAAAAATCGACATCGAGATTTCAACGGAAATACACATTTTGAGATCCCTAGAACACGTTTAGACTATTTTCGGAACGATGTGTGTGTGTGTGTGTGTGTGGATGGATGTATGTATGTGATTGTGGGCGCTCTAACTCAAAATTACTTGTCATATTAATACAAAATTAAATTCTATGTTTGAAAAAATTAATTTTATTTTTAAAAAGAGAATGCGCTCACAATTGGCGTTAATAATGGTTTTTAATAAGAAAAATCTTATGTGTCCAGCACATGGTTTTCTTCATAGAGAGCAAGGAATATGATTTCTCTCGACATCAGCGTCCCCTATAATAAATATCGGCAATTACATTCGTGAATAATATAAAAACATTTTCAATAGTCTTTATTCAACAAAAGCAATAAGTAAACTAAACTGTATGTATAACATACTCATATTATGACGTCATAATATGTACCACCAAAAGAAATATACTATTATTTACACATGATTGTAATAATTACGATTGAAAATTTGAAAAAAATATAAATAGGCACTCTCCAAGAATTTGTTAAAAACAGTAGGTTTTCATTACTAACGACGAAAATACTCAATCATGTCATTGCTGGTGGTTTGTTTGTTTGTTTGCGAGTTGCGATCAAAGTGCATGGTGGATGTGTATGAAACGCTTGCTGCTGATAAGGATAACTTGTAGCCCGAATGTCATCTTCCTACCCTCTTGAACACTCCCCCCATGTCCTCCCCCTTATTCTCCTATTGCTTTAGATTTTTATTCACTCATATTTATAATCTCAGTCGATAGACACCAATATCTCCTATATTTGTGGATGATTACTTGTACCCCTCCCCTGTCCTCCCCATACCTTCCTATTGCTTTATATTTTATTTTATGCAGATTTATAATCTATATTAAATTTACCGTCATCACTCATATTGTCTGCATTTAATTATGATAAATTGCAGCCACTTATGACCCACCCCATTTGTTGCTATAGTCTTTACGTTGTTATTCTTGCGTATCTTTAATGTAAATTACATTTATAGACTCAGTTTACAATATTTTGGCGATCGTTCAACTGGTTAAAAATGACGGACGAAATGTCCGCAGACGAAATAACCATCGGACGAAATGTCAGTGGACGAAATAACCACTGGATGAAATAACCATTGGGCGAAATAACCGTGGACAAAATATCCATTGAGTGTAATATCCTTGGACGAAATGTCGTTGGACGGAATGTCTTTGGACGAAATGTCTGTGAACCAATTCAACAATATAGTGATAATCGCCATTTAAAGTTCCTAAAATTTAATTCAGTGCTATACTTGCAAGCATTTGAGCGGATATCAGGAGGGTGGATTATGGTGTTGTCTCGTTTTATATATTTCAGATCCCGGATAAGCTCGTCTTTAATATGGAAAACTCCTACTAATGGTTTCAGGATAACTGTAATCAATCCAGACAAAATACAATAATGCAAAAATAAGAAATATGGAAGGGAACATGCATTCTAGCAACGACTGATTTTCATACGAACTTAAAATAACTCGAAAAAACCAAAAAGCTTTTTTTATTGCTTGCATGTATAAGCAGCGGGAACGTTCGAAATGAAAATATGTAGCGACTCCATTCCATTACATTTTCCAACATTCATAGAATGTAGAAATCTAAATCAGGATATATTCATGCAGAAACGTTTGATCTCTTAATGATATATTCCAATATAGCTAATTTTATTGCTAAAAAAAGTCGCACGCTTAGTCGGAAGGAATTCGTGGAATAATTGCAATAAGAAACATATAATATAATTAGACTAGATAACTTGATCAGTGGCAGAGTAATGAGTAAAGGAAGATCAATAGGATTTTAGGAATGGAGTGAGGAGAGAAGGAGAAAGGGAGTGGAGGAGAGAGAGAGAGAAAGATGGAGGTAAACGACCGACCTATGGGCAGTTTCCTATGGTTGGGAGCTTTACGTCGTCGTGAAATATGGCGCAGGTTTCCACCACTCTTTCGTCCTTTCACGGAGTAGGGAAACACTAGCGCCATTTTCTGGCAAAGGGTCATTATTTTCCCTTACCTCTTGCCTTTTCGTCGTTTTTCTTCGAAAGGTATAGCGGCATGCAGCTGGACCGTTCAATCATTTTTACTTTCTCCATACGTAGTATAGGGAAAGTATTGCGATCAGGAAAAAATCGACTTCGAGATTTCAACGGAAATACACGTTTTGAGGTCCCTAGAACTAGTTTAGATTATTTTCGGAATGATGTATGTGTGTGTGTGTGGATGGATGTATGTGATTGTGGGTGCTCTAACTCAAAAAGTACTTGTCATATTAATACCAAATTTCATACATAACACTTTAGCATTAGCACAAAGAACTGAATAGTTTTTGGAAAATACCGGTTAACCGGAAGTCAAGGTTTATTCGAAACCCGATTCGGTTTTTGCGATATTTCTCCGTTAAAACACAATCATTGTATATAAAATTCTATACAAATGTTATAGGGAATGTAATTTCCTACAACTTTTATTTGGAACAATTTTCCATAATAGTTATTGTTATCACAATACTTTCCCATTACTACGTATAGAGAAAGTAAATACAATTTTCGGCAATAAGGACGACTGTATTCTTTTACTATACGAAATAATTATTTTGCCTTATAATGTTATTCATAGTAATTTAAATATCTATAGCCCAAATATGGAGAAAGTCATGTGTTGGCCACACCACATTTTTTTACTTTCTCCATACGTAGTAATGGGAAAGTATTGCGTTCATGAAAAAATCGACTTCGAGATTTCAACGGAAATACACGTTTTGAGGTCCCTAGAACACGTTTAAACTATTTTCGGAATGATGTCTGTGTGTGTGGATGTATGTATGTATGTGATTGTGGGTGCTCTAACTCAAAAAGTACTTGTCATATTAATACAAAGTTTCATATACAGGGTGTCCAAAAAGTCACTGGACTCTACGTTTGAAAATTTTTTATTGAAAATTTAATCATACGAAATATATTTTAGTTTTGTTTTACATAGTTACTGGTATATTGGACGCTGTTTAGAGTAAGTGTTGGAAATGTCCACCTTTTCCCTGCAAGCACAATTACACACGCTTACAAATATTCCGTGACACGCGTCTCAGCATTGTGGGAGTGATTGCGTGTATTGCCTCCGTGATGTTCTGCTTCAGATCGTCCAATGTACGGGGTTGTCTTTATAAATTCTTTCTTTTAAATAATCCCACAGAAAAAATCAGGTAAAGTTAAATCTGGGGAGCGTGGTGGCCAGAGGTTCTTAGAGATTATGCGATTATCAAAAAAGCCTCTGAGCATGTCCAAGGTTTCATTAGCACTGCGGTACGTTGCGTCATCCTGCTGAAACCAGCAGTAACGTTCATCCTGTTCCAGCAATGCCACAAACTGTTGGACAATACCTCTGTATGCAGCACCGTCTACCGTGGAGTCGAAAAACAGAGGACCCTCAACTCTCCAACAAGAAACGGCACAACAAACGACGACTTTCTGGGCAGGCAGCGGGACCTGATGTAAAGCATGGGGATTTTCTGCAGCTCAAACTCGTGTGTTCTGAGAGTTGATGTACTCACTTAAATGGAACCATGCTTCATCTGTAAAGAAAGCCTTCTCAAGAATGGCGACATTGTTTCGAATTAAATTCTTAAAACATCGGCAATAATGAAGGCGCTTTTCTGTGTCCGGCAGCTTAAGCTCCTGCACCACTTTTACTCGGTACGCACGTAAATTCAAACGTTTGATTGCGTTATGAACGGATCCCCGTGAAGCTCCAGCTTGTTGAGACAAACGCCGAACAGATTTCTGGGGTGACTGTAACAATCGCCTCTGGATATCTCCGATGAATTCCGGAGAGATTACTGATGGTCTGCCACTTCGCAGCCTATCCTCCACAGAACCAGTGTCATGAAACTGACGTACCAGTTCGTAGAGTGCGGTTTTGCCTGGAGTCGGAGTATCGGGATATTTGCACTGCCATACCTCTACACACCTCTAATAGGATTTGCATTGAAAATACGCCTCCAGTAAAGCAATCCTCTGTTCCCGCGGAAACCTAATTTCTGACTGATGCACAATCTGCTCCTTTCCTAGATGTTACTGATTGTTCGCGCGCACTATACATGGTTCCAAAATGTAATACAAAATTGTACAATGTCTCAACATGCTGTTTCTCCAATAGATGCAATACATTGTCAAACTTTGAGTCTGGCGACTTTATGGACACCCTGTATAACACTTTAGCATGAGCATAAACAACTAATTTGTTTTTGGACAATAACGGTTAATCGGAAGTCGAGGTTTATTTGAAACCCGATTTGGTTTTTGCAATATTTCTCCGTTAAAACATCATTATTGTATATACAATTCTATACAAAGGTTATAGAGAATGTAATTTCCTGCAACTTTCATTTGAAACAATTTTCTATAGCAGTTATTGTTTAGGAATTATTTATAAATAACCGGTTTTTCGGTTTCCGTCAAATATCTCCTTAAAAACATCGTTATTGGTAATCTTCGTGAGGACCAAAGTTGTAGAGAATAATATTTCTTCCAAGTTTTGTTTGAAACAAATTTTCGTAGAACCAACCATTTCAGAGATATTTTGCTTTTCCTTAATTCCCAGTATACAGTGCCACGACCATGTAGCGGTGAATTCTGTAAACATATTCAAAATATACGTAATTTACGGCAATAAGGAGGACTGGATTCTTTTACGATAGGAAATAATAATTTGCCTCATAATGCTATTCATAATAATTTAAATATCTATACCCCAAATATGGAGAAAGTCATGTGTTGGCCACATAAGATTTTTTTATAAATATCCCGCGGAATCACTTTTATAACACCAAGAATTTAAGGATGCTGAATGGGTAATTTCATGTATATTAGAAAATTAGTTTATAATAGCCTTGGTTTTACTTCTTTGGGAAAATCAAGTTATTCCGGGATATTTTTTGCGAAATATAAAAAACTGTAAATCCACTTGGAAGAAAAAATGTTGCGATTTAGGTTGAATACATTAATACGACCAGAAATTATAATATAATACTTCAATGTATCAGTCTAATCATATTGTCTGTGGAAACATATGGTGTAAGATTAAAATGTTCCTTTTGGAAGATAAACAGTTTTGTGGAAAATTGCAACAAATTTCGCTCTCTCGCTTTTACTAAGTTAACGAATGCCTTTTCATTCATTTTTACGGTGTTGTTTTGGTTATAATATTTAAGCTAAGTGTAGCATATTTAGAGATGACTTTCCCAAGAGCGAATTTGTCCTGAGCTAATGTGTCATGGACTACAGATATTGGCAAAAACGATAACTCAATGAAATTATGAATCGGATTGACATTCTCATAACATCACCCTAGCTCGGATGTTATGGAGAATTTAACATCGTGAAACCATTTCAAATTGAATGCCGTACTTTATTTACAGTCTTTTATATTACGCGCGAAGGTTTTTAAATTTTAAGGAAGCCTGTGAAACTCGAACAAATTTTTAAAATTATTCCTAACGTGAGATTAAACTGGTTTAAATTTATGATCACGGCTTCAACCTTCTTTCCCGCTCTTAATGTACGCAAAAGTGACTCGGTGAAAAATTTAAGTTAAAATAATTGACATAAACTCGATGCTTAAGTTTTTTAATCGAAGATTTGGTCCAAACTTCGTGGTTGCAAAGGGAGGAGAGATGTGACTTCGGTAAAAAAAGTCATGAACAGCTTCCTACGCCTTGCGAGGGGAAGGTTGTACAGAGCACACGCGCAGGCGCAGGAGAAAGGGGGCGAAAGAGATAGGGAAAACCTTGAGCTATTCTAACTATCGCTACAACCAATTCTCCTAAGTCAATTTATGGGTTAGCGTGGTTAAGGACTTCGTGGGTGGGGTAATATGTCCTCCGTGATAAACAGCGGTCATTTTCTAAAGAGATTTTAAAGCGTTAAACAAGAAAATAAATGATCCTGGTTTTACCTTTCTAGTCCAGATACTTTTTGAAATAAAATATTCAAAAGTGAAGTTTGATTTGCGATTTGGTAATTTGAGCTGATATTAATATTCATACCGTCAAAATATAACTGTACTGAGCGTTTTTTGGTTTTTCACAATTGTTATTTCCAATATATATTACCAGTGAAAACACTTTTAAAGCTATGTATTTCGCAGGAGGATTATGGTCCGCCAAGTAGATATGCCCACTATGTAAATGTAAATGTGAAAACACACGTAGTCGTTCACGCTCGGTCTGATAGAGCCTTAGGATTTAGTTCGCCTTTTACACACTTCATAGGAATGATACGACAATCTAGAGAGTTACGGAACAACTAACAAAGGAATTATTGTCTGAAAATGAACTTACGGAGAAAGAGAGGTTAGAATAGGTATTTCAGGAATTCATCGGATCTTGAGATTTGGATGGAGACGAAGTGAAAGCATTTGAGAAGGGAATCGGCGTGGAGAGAAATGAGGTCTTTTGGAAGGAGACAAATGTTAGGCCAATGAAGGGAGATATATGTTGAACCTAAGCGATGGTTTGAAGTTGTCGCCCCGAATCGAGGCGAATGGATTGAGATTTCTTAATTAAAAGGTATTGTCATATATAAGTTTCCAGACTGTGTATTTATCTAATCCAGGGGTGCCCTCAAGCGGCCCGTCGCCCGTTTTGAAGATAGGAGTCGCCCGCGGAGGCAGCAAGGTGCTAGAAAAATTAAAAACTGAATTCGGAGGACGTTTTCTAGATTTTAAAGATCTTTAGCCCATTGTAAAATTTTTTCACCAAAATTGACATTGGAGAAATTTATATCAATATAGGAGATGTTCAACATTATTGAAACAGATCTGGAAATTGAAATAATTATGTCGCAAACTGATCTAGCACGATTCAACGACTCAAGCTTTTGGAGACTTGTTTCATCTGAAATTTTTTTCAAATATGGAAAACGCATTTATTTTGAAAGAATATTTTCCTTTCACTTATTTATGTGAATCGATATTTTTTAATAAGAAAATATGCCGGCCGGGTTAGACTGGTAGGCAGAGCGCCTGCCTTCTAACCCAAAGGTCGCGGGTTCGAATTCCGCTTCGGGCGTCGGTGTTGTGATATATGTTGTTTTTCTGTGTTTGTCTTCGTTACCTACTGTTAAAAGTTCTTTGTAAAAGGCCGTATATGTGCTGTTTAAGAGCTATTGAAAAATTAATTAATTAAATCGATATCCGGAAATGCACTCACCAATAAACATCTTAAAGATTGTTTACGCCTTTCGGTTTCGAGTTACAAGCTCAGTCACCGACTGAAGATATGCCGTGTAAACGCGCCTATAATCGTTTGAATAAAGAATAAATTTAGTAATTATTTATTTTGTCGATTATAATAAATGGTGTATAATAAATGTTTTCTTTACGGTTATTTCTGCGTTTAACTTATAGTTACAATTCCCTAATGTACGCATATGTTAAAAAGATTTAGTAGCCCGCAAGAATGAAAGTAGCCCTTGGCATATAAAACTGGGCCACCTTGATCTAATTCGTTGATTGGAGGGTTCATATAAATTTATTTCATAGACTTTTGATTGGTCGTTCATAATTCTAACAAATTTTAAGAGCGAGTAATACGAGTATCTTGCCAGAGGGAATTTTCACTTTGACGAGAAGTATGTTCAGCATTTTAGCCAAAATTTGGAAAAGAAAGTGAATTACAGCTTTAGGATTGGCTAACTACAATTTAAACCCATTAACCCTATATGTATCAACGTACCAATGTATCATAGCTAAGTGGAGAATAACGGAAAAGTCCAATTTATAAACGTTATTTCGCATAAGGCAATCAAGTAATAGGCAAGTTCTTCTCCCGCGTGCCAGACAATCCATATTATTATATATGAATAATAATATATAATATATTATATATATATATATATATATATATATATATATATATATATATATATATATATATATATATATATACAGTCCATATTTTCACGAAAGCATACATTTTACTTTCGCCATTTTCGAAAAATGCCAAAGAGATGCATCCCCTGACTTAAATCCTTCTAGAAGGTAAAAGTCCTGGAATGCGATGGTTCGACTCCTCTCTGACCCTGAAATAATCCAGCAGAAGTTTTAAAAGAGAGAACTCATCCACGGATAGAGCACCAAGGGCAGCCAGTCGGGAGTCTGCCCCGGGGCCAGGATGGGGCAAGGTGCACGACGCGGAGACGAGATACGTATGTCGCACGAATCGAAGGCAATGGGGGAAAGGGGGCGGAGAAGGTTCGAGAACGCGGCCGAGGTCTGGGATGGAGAGATGTGAAGTGGTATTTTCGGCATGGTGCATCCAAAGAGGGCGACAGTCTGGGTGACGGGTTTTAGTCAAAGGGTTCGGAGGGAGTGAAAGGGGAGGAGGGAGAGAAGAGCAACGAGGCGAGAGGTCGGCGGTTTGAGAGGAGGTGTCCTGGTCACGGACCTCTTAATCTATTAGCTTTGAAAGGGCCGGTCGGAAAACGTGCTATGCACCGCCCGAACGTAAAGCCGGCTTTGAGTGTAAAAAACAAACAAGACGGACACTCGGGGACAAAGGCCGTTCCGTCGAAACGTATCGCTACGGCTCAGTTTCTTTTCAGAGGACTGTCGTAAAGTCGGTTATAGTGTCGTGAGTTTTTATCAACTGCGTTGCTATCGCTTCACGGACAGTTTATATAATTTATCACACAAATTATCTATTATGAAACAGTTGAGTATCCCTATTTGTCGTCAGTTGAAGACTAGTTCCTAAAATGTCGCTACCATACAGTCAGAACTACGGACTACAATAAAGACATCACAGAAGTTCATCATAAATAGGGATTATCCATTTGTTCTCATTTGTGGAAGACCCAGAAGAAAAGAATAAAAACCAAGAACAATTAAATCGCATTCCTGTTCTTGAAGTGTAATAGTTTTCTGAAGAATATAATCATACATTCATTACAATCGCATTTAGTTTTTAACTTAGTTTCGGCAATCACTAAAGCCAGCAACCTAAAACAAGTTTACGGTTCACAAGAGAAAAATAGATCTAGAAGATCTTGAATATCATTTTCCCTTGCCTACTTAATTGTTAAACATAAATTATGTATTATTATCTAATACTACTAATTTCCTTTGTGAGTGATTGATTAATTTAACAATGTTGTTAACATTTCGTTCGGTACAAACAAACATAACGACCGAGTTTCATTGTTATAACGTGCAATATTCATCGAAGTTTGATTTAGATATCGGTAAGTCAAATATTTTATTTTGATTTGTTTAGGATAAAAGGAGTAATATTTTGTGATAATTGCTTTGTAATCCTCACTTTAATATATTATTACGCAAAACCAACTTTATTCAGAATAGATTTCAAATCAATTTTTCTTCGATCAATTCTTCACTGAAATTTAAATTTGAAAGATATACATATTTACGTAAGTTTACAATGTTGAAATTTGTTTTCGTTCAGATAGTTTTCAAAGAAATTATTCCGCTGATTGATTAATTAGTAAGCTCAATTTTTATTTCAATGTCTCCAAAAAGTAAGCTTTATTCATTTAGAGCAATGGATGGAAATAATGAGACACAAGCAGATAGAAAACTAAGATTAGCTAGAGAAAGGAGACAGCATTGGGTTGTAAGACAAAGTCAGGAGACATTAGAAAGAATCAGAAGAGAGAATGCTGCACGGAATGCATCGAACCGTGCAAATGCAAGTCAGAAAGCAACCGATGAACGACGAAGATTAAATAAAATTATTAAAAATTAATTATTGGCCTTTTAAGAGAAAGGGAGTGAGAAGGGGAGGGAAGGAGGTAGGGTAGTGGCGAGAGGGGGAGGGAGTGGTGACGGGGAAGGGTGGGTAGGAAGGGAGAGAGGGACAATTAACCAACGAGAGATTTCACAACACCTTTGTTTTCAAGGAAATGTTCAATTAATTATAAAAGATTTTAAAGATGTGAAAACCGCCGTTTGCATAGCGCATCATTCAAATGAAAAGGAGCATCAAAACAATTTCAGAGTACAGGAAAGATTTTCATAGTGCGGAAGACTACAAAAGGAAGCTGCTAACCAACTCTGTATGTGCTTTGTCGGAATTTATGCCCACTCAATACATTTTTATTTAATGTGTATCGTGCCAATAAACCAAATCACTCCCCGTCATTTTTGAAGGGCACATATAATAGTTACCTATATAAAAGCCCAATTTTGTTATTCACGCTTTTGGAGCGTTTTCACTGGTTTCCGAATTTCACCAATCCCACTCGCCCTGATACGATATTTACTGTAAAATTAGTAGTAGTAAGTTTTATCATACAAAAATATTAAAAATGTAAATCATATTTAAACAACTTTAAAATAAAAATATAAATAAAAGTATATTTGATTATCTTACCAATAAAGAAAACCAAATTGATACATTTTTGACCCAGGCAACATTTTGTTTACAAATTGCTTTCCTTAAAATTGTCTACATTGCTGTGAGATTTTTCAATTTAGTGTGGCAAAAGCAAGTGAATTTAAATTGTTCTATTTAGTTACGTTCGCGCTTGGAATTTTCGCTTTGCTGCAATTTATTTGTTTGATAAAAGGAGAATCAAATTGTATTTTAAAAAAAGGAAAGCAATTTCCGTTTGTCGTATTGTCGAGTTGGCAGCCTCTAAAAGTTTTAGAGTAAAAATTATTATTATTATCTGTTGAAAGATATAGAATTGAAGCAACTGAATCTTGCGGAGGCGGTTGTTATGACATCGGAGGTTCTGGGGTGTCATCGGATTAAGTAATGGTGTTGCATACTATGAAACGTTCTCAAAGAGGGAAGCTGGAAATGACTCAAAGATTAAAAAATATATATTTTTTATGCCGCCCAAACATGAAATCAATTTGTAAATTAGGAATTCTGATTCCAGATTAATTCATCCGCGTACAATTTCAACGCATGATGGACCGAAAAAAACGTTAAAATAAACAAAAAATGTAGAATATAATCATTTTACTTATGAAATAGGTAAGGTTTCCGTATTCAAATGACGAAAGAAGATTCAAATCGTTACATAATAACTATTTACGTCTCTATGTATAAAGATTGACAACAATAATTTCGAAGCATATACAAAATCGCGAAGAGAATAACGCTATTCTTACGTCTATTTGAAGGCTTAATCGATGCTAAATGAATCGAAGCCAACAATGAGAGTCGCCTTGGCATCGTCCGGAAAGTACGAAAAATCCATAAAATTTCGAAAAAGAATGGGTATTTCTAAAAATTTCTCCCGTGTAACATGTAAACATCGCAGTGGTAAGAGTTTTATCCGTCGAATAAAGCAAAAATGAAGAAAATTGGTCGATATTTACGTATTTTGATGAATAAAGGAAAAAAATCTTGCACTGACAGGTTATCACGTCAACAAATACGTTTATCCTCATACTTTTCGTGTCTCTATAACAAACGTTCTACTCTCATTCTTCTTGCGTCTCTCTTAAGCGACATTAAGCATTACAGTTGTCCGTATTTACAAAAAGCTGAATCCTCTTATACAGTAAAACTTCAGTAATACGGGAGCGGTTTGACTGTGCGGAGTATTAACTGGCCATTCTGAAACAAGTTTGAATTTTTCCACTTACATGGAAAATGAAGAAGACACGGACTTCGCCGATGTATTAAACATCCGCAGATATACAGATCAATCAAACAAAACCTGTTTCAAGAAAAGAGACAAAGTTGACAAAGTTCTTTTTTAAAAAAAATATTGTAAACTGATTTATCTACCATTTTATAAACCATCTCATATTCGCAGTGATCTTAAATTATTCTATTGGCGAGAGAATAATTTTTCTGACATTTTTATCTTCCTCTTCTGCCTTTTTTTTTTAGCGCACACGTAGGGATAATCGGTAATACAGACTGGATTTGTTTTTTGTTCATTTATTCCACCTTAACTACAGTTTCTGCATTAATTGATAAGGTTTCAGTAATAGAATCCGACCTTTTTCCACCTAAATAAACTTGTACAGTATTTAACTGAAATTATACCAAGTTTTGTTTTTAAAATGAGGATTATCCGTTTTATTCCAATTATCCGTACCTAACAAAATCCCAATTTACACGGATAATAGAGGTTTTATTGTATACTAGCTGAAAGTACCCGGCTATGCCCGGGTTATGCCAGACGTCTTTGGCGAATAAAATTATGTATTATATGGTAATACAATCATTTCTTCCTTTGCGCACCTCAAAACGTGTATTTCCCTTGAAATCTCGATTTCGAATTTTTTCATGAAGACAATACTTTCTCTATACTACGTATATTTGATAAAGTAAAAACTAATTTTGAGATATCTCTGATACCTATGAATTGAGTCGGGAGGGTACATGTAGGTCCGGAGAGAACGTAAGCATACGTGAGAGTAATGGGATTTCGAGGTCAACAATGTAATCGGTTGGCAAAGCAACTTCACGTTAAAAACGCTTTTGCCAAAATATGATATTAAAACGTTAAATTCGAAAGATTTAGATTCGAAAGCGTTAAAACACGACAAGAATAAGAAACTGCATTTATTTTTCTTTAATATAGTCAAAGTTCGAAAATCGTAGGTCAAATATGCGAATTTTAATAAGCAAAATAAAATAATGTTGCAGGTCGAAATATCGATTTTTCCATGTTATCTTATGAGGAATGGAAATCATTCTCGGGAATAGAACCTGGGTCGATTTTGGAAATATTTTTTTCGTAAATGGCTTCTACTTTAAGAACCGAACATTCCTAACAAATGCTACTCGAAAAGTTTGTTAAAAATAGCATTACAGAGTTCCGATTTCCCACTGACGACGACGACGACGACGACGAAGTCAATTTTATATATTAAACTCTCAATAAAATTGTTTATTTAATAATACTAACAAGTTAAAAAAGTGTACAACGTATCATAAATGGGTGTTTCGTGCAATGGAGTACTAGAAAGAAATTGTATATATACGTAAGGGGAATTGCGTTTTAAAGTTCTTTTCTTCATCATAAATAATCAGTTTTCTTCCTATTCAATAATATTACATACACACGTAAGGAAATTAAATGATTGTGAGATTGTTTATGTTAGCAACAATGAAGAAGTAGCCATGCAAGAAATTTTCTAATTGCAAGTTCAACTCGAATTAAGACAGTCTTGTTTGATTTTCTCGATAACGGCTACTGCTATAATAAAAATATATAGGAAAAGAAATACTCCTCTTTACCAGTTCTACAACTTTTATTTGAAAGATATTTTTATATGAGCAATATTTTACGAGATATGATGAAAATTTAAATTTTTATCACCAGTAAAGTGGTACCCCTGATTGGAGTACGTGATTCATTTCTGCGATTTTCTTATTATATTTGATTGTAAGTCCTTAATATCAAATTTCATGAAAATCCGTTCCGTAGAAGCCGAGAACGAACAAGCGGACGGACGGACGGACAGACAGACGGACGATAATAGGCGCTCACGCTGGAAGCGAAACGCGCCTAAAAATAAGGTTTCTGTGCCTAGCAAATTATTCATATTATCTTGAACATCTGAGCAGCGAGGATTTCTTAATTTTTCTTCTTAACAAGGCAACATTGTGAATTGAGCATACTACATTTCAGTTCTCAAACTGTGACAACCTCAAAAAGGGTTACTCTAAGTTTTCTTTGTGCGTAAACGTAACAATGCAGTAAAACGGATATATTTTGATTTAACATTTCACTTATTACATCCATCACCGCTTTGTATAGATGTTATAACAAATGGCAACTGAAATTTTGCCGATCTGTATTCGTAACAGCGAATATATCAAAAGCAAATTAGTTGGTGAGAAAACGATAGGTATGAAACGCAAAATAAAAATCCACCTGAATTTAAATTATAAAGTTTTTTGCCAGTGAATTTACTCTACATTCATTATGTATACCCAATAGTTATTATAATGATATATTGTCTAATCGATGTTTTATTTCTCTTATACAAAAGTTGATATATCACTCGACGTATAACTAATTTACGGGTTCAATCTACGTCTTTTTGATTTAAAAATGGAAGTAAATCAATATATGAATTGCATAAAGTACCTTCTTGCTTGCAACTAATCCATATTATATTTAGCTCGTATAGACGAAAAACAACTGAGGAAACCAAAGAAGCCTTTCTAGAGATAGCCCACCAATCATTTTAAGGCTTTGTGATCTTATATCTTTAATGGCTATCTAAATGAGAAAATTCTCTTCCAAAATAGTCAGCCGTTTAACAGCTAAATACATTTTATATATTATTTCAGATTTGTTACAAATAATTTTAAACTTTGTGTTGAGCCTCCTAACACCTTGGGCGTCATTGGATGAGTCTTAATTTTACAAGGCACGCTTGCCAATAAATCAATAATTTTCAAGCAACGAACTTTTATATCACTCTTGCAGATCAGTATTTCTATGTAACTAATCGAATGCCTGAAAGCTATTCCCAATGTTGATGTGTCTCAGAGAAAGCTGCTTCATAAAAATTTCTCATCCTCTTACTCAGGAGTAATGTAATCAAATTACCATATACGGTTACCAATAGCCATTTGTACGCCATTTTATCATATTTTAAACAAATTCAAGTTATTCATTATGTAATGAATTATAATATCTCATTGATTATCGTAAAATAATATTAAATTTTAATTAATGATTACAATAATATCAAATGATTCTGAGTAGCACGATGAAAGAAATATTCGTTTCCTCGACAATTTATTTCTAAATTCATTTAATTACAGTTGTTATAGTAACTTGTTAATCTAAAGCGTATTCTCGTTTGGAATGTAGCAGTAAATATTTTTGGTCTGTCATTACGTATGTTAATTTAAAATTGTTATAAAAATAAATGTAAATTTATATAATTAAAAAACTGTGAGTTTTTAGAGAAATTATCTGTGGACACTACCCTATAGTAACATAAATTATAGCGGAAAGCGAGTATAAACTTTACCTTTATCTACTATAATATATTTTGAAGCGTTTGTTGGTTCGTTTGTTAATGGAACTCCTAAACGATAAAAGCTAGAATAACCAAATTTGGTACGATTCTTCCTTACATCCTAACTTAGTGAATGGTGAAGTTTTGGTCAACCGGGATTAATCAGTGCTGCCAATATAGGGGATTAACATTTTTCCATTAGATAACACGTATGAATCCATTTCTTGACTTGCAAGGTATTCTCCCTTCAAGTATTAAAATACGTAAATATGGACCGATTTTTTCGTTTTTGCTTTATTCGACGAATAAAACTCTATACTATCTTATTCCTACGAAGTTTACATGTTACACGGACGAAGTTTTCAGAAATACGATATTTGTTTCGAAATTTTGTGGATTTTTCGTACCCCTCCCGGGCGTTGCCAAGGCGGCCGTCATTGTTACCTCCGATTAAGTTAGCTTCAATGAAGCTTATAAATAGATGAAAGTTTAGTGTTATTCGCCTCGCACTTTTGTTTAAGCAACGAAACGATCGATGTTTATGGATAGCAACGTAAATAGATACTGATTATTATTCAGGAAGCGTTTATTGATGAAAGTAATTGAACCTTATTTCGTCTATTGAATACTGGAATCTTACATTTTTTGTAACTAAAATCATTATATTCTACATTATAATGTTTATTAACGTAAATAAGCTCACGTGTTCAATCATGGACAACTGTACCTTGCTTTTTCACGGGTTTCTTGCTTACAAGACATAAATGTAAACATTTCATAGGCATAATTACACAAGAAATGAAGCTGGATTTGGCGAAAGGGATATATATGATAGTAAATACAATTATCGTTATATTTGAATGCAATGCGTTGGGAAACGGATTTTTACAAACAAATATGATTAACTGTTAAGAAAAGCTAATTGTAATTTAAAAAGCATCTACTATAAAGAGTTTGTATTTTGCGCTGTAGTAGCTTCACTAAATCCGCTGAAATTCAACGGGAAATTCTGCTAGTATAAAGATAAACATATGCTGTACCTGCGTGAAAAACGGAACAACAAAATTTATTCCTCAACCATATTTATCATTTCAGCTTTGAATATAAATTTGATATAATAATATTTTGTTAAAACGTCCTTGGATCGAGAAAAAAAGCCAAGTTTCTAATTTCTTCCTGAGAGTATAGCTCTGAAAATAATTATCGAAGTGGTATTTATGAGTGTCTTTACATTCATGTTTTGCTGTAGAAAACTTAAAATCCTATACTTACCATTAATTGTACATATCTTACCATTATCAGGGAATAATTTTGATGGCATGTATACAATAGGAAAATATAAATGTTCCGTTTCATATCTTACTCTGAAGAAATATTTCAGTGGAACGGATATTATACTTATCCTATTTATTTAAAGGAATGAATTTTTGTGATATATGTATAAATATATGAAAAATAATTTATTACGAAAGTCCATTGAGCCGTATCCGTAACAGAAAAAATCTTTTAATAGCAGAAAGTGGGAAAACATTTCAAGGTAGCATGTATAAAAATTTCGGCCCGCATTTTACCTCCAGTTGATGATACGAGTGAAATCCTTAATTATGCGAAAGAGTGAAGTCCTTTGGGAATATCTCGCTTCTGAAAATAATTCGGTGACCATAAGGTAAAATCGTGGGGTAAACACGATTTTGCGTAAAACAAAAAACACTTTTTACTGTGTCGTAGTATATAAATTTATTGAACTGTTCACCATCACATGACGACGACACCCCTTTCATAGAGCCCGCGACTCACGCAACACATTTCCCTCCCCTTCCTCCCCCCCCCCCTCTCTCTCTCCTCTTTCTCACTTCTTCGACAACATTCTCTCACTCCTCGTTCACCCTCCCTCTCTTTTTCTCTTACCTCTGTTACAAATTTCTCTCTCTCGCACACCGAAAATACAGTCTCCAAAGGACTAAAACAACAGAAAACAGACAAGGCTGATAATAACAAACAAAATGCATTTTAAAAAACAGAAAATAATAACATTTGACAATCAATCAATCATACTTTTCTCTTCACATTCACTCATTGTTTATTTATTACGATTTTAAATGTTTTTTTATAGGTCATTTCACCACGTGACACACAATTTCAAGTCATGCGGTTTATTTCTCATGTTCACATTGTTCATTACAGGGGTACTTTGGATGGAGGAGAAAATAGTCTTCGGGATTAATAATATTGCGTTCATCGTCCATTGGCAGACAAAATTCGTCACCATGTTGTTTTGGTTTGTTTCGAGATGTAAAAACCACACGAAACTCCATCTCTCAAAGCAGCTCAAGGCATTTGTAGCTACACTTCTGTTGTCTCATAACAACGACTGGGGATCAAATTGGTTTGAAGCATGCATCACAGGTCGAGCAAAGGGAATCGAAATTAGAAAAAAACAAAACAAACTGACCAACTATTTTCAAGCATTTTGATAGTATGTATTTTCTGAACAAGACAATTGCAATTGGTGGAAATAGAATATCTCTCGTTCTCACCAACTGGAATGAGGTAGAGAGAGATGAGTCATGGAGGAAGGATGGTTTGGGCGAGGGAGAGAAGGGGTGGAGAGATGGGGTGGCGGGAACGAGTGGAAGGGGAGGAGGGCGATGGGAGGAAATGAAATGGCTGATTGGGAAAGGGTAAGCTAGAAGCGGATGCGGTCCGAAACGTAAAATATCACACAGCTATACCGTATTATACATTGCTTTGTACATATTTCCTGTTTCCCATCCTCTGGGAGCACCAAAACGAATAGTAACATCATACATAATATTAATAACCATTGCGGAAAAGAAAATAAAACAATTATTGCTCTCGGGGAAGAGGCAGATTGAAAAAAAAGGATAGAGAGGTAGGAGTTTTAGAGTTCGAACGACGGGGATATTCATTCTGATGGCGTTAGCGGATCACGCACGCAATCTGTGTCGCGGAAACCGCTAACCGTCGAAGGAGAATGCGAGTAGAATTGCACATCAATAATTCAAGAGGGGCGATTGCAGCATATTTTTAATTAATGGGAAGTAAATAATTACGCGATTAGGGACTTAGGAGTGGAGTTTACGTATGAGTGAAAGAATTTCCGGTCTACCCTGCCTAAGACATCTTGAGAATTGCGATCCCCTGCTGTTCTCTCTCCCTCTCTCTCTCTTACTGTTGGTGGTTTATATGTTGAACAAAATTGAGCATCCTTAACCTGGAGAATGCAGAAAAATTGTTCTTCGTGAGATTAAATTTCTTTGTAATATATTAAGGCCACAGTTCACTGTACTTGCATCTCTCTTGTCGGCTGCCCTTCGGATAGATCAGAGAAAGAGAGAGAGAATGAGAAACGGGATCAGTAAAACCTATAAGAAACGCTAATTTAAAAAAATAACCGTTCTGCCTATTTTTTATAATCAAAGAGTGAGGTCGTGTCGAATTATTTTTTAAATATTTTGAATGTCGTCCAAAGCATATGGAGTACGTAGGTGCATTAAATTCCGATTCATAACAGAAATGGGCAATAATCGGTCGATTTTCACTCTCCTGTGAACTTCTATAATTCAGGCGTACCCGTGACTGCATAGTTACTTGCCATTGATATTTTGTTTTATTTGGCAAAGGAATACTTTTTTACTTGCATACGTTTTTTAGATTAGCGTATAGAGGGATCATCTGGCGGCCTGAAACTGAAAGCGATTATTCACGGAAACTTCGAAAGGAAAAATTTAACGGGTGGAGAAATTATAAGGTACAAATTTAGAGTCGTCACTTCCACAATTATTTCGCGAGTTTAATTTTACTAACTAAAGCGATTAATTTCATTTTAGTCTCTCTATCTATAGAATTAGATTAGAGCAATGCAAGCGCATTGAAAATTCACTCGTGGTCGTCGCGCTTTCCGTAGCTACGGCGAATACGAGTGTTAAGCACATTTAGGATCTTCGGGGGAAGAAAGAAGCTTTCATATTCAGCTTAACGAGCACATTGATTTACCTAATTAAAATTTCTGTGATTTGACGAAAAAAGGGCGAAAATTATTCAGGCAGTGCAGTCAGGTTTGATAAAATTCCCACTTCCAACGGTTCCTTGTTTTTCTCCAGATTTTTCCTTTTCAGATTTTATTTCTCGTGTCTATGTATCGGATGAGCTAAGCCATTGACGTGAATTTCTAAATAGATTTGAAGAAATAACCGACAAAAATCCACCCTTAAATTAACCCGGATATCACAATCCTTATATTTTTGCTATCGGATTTATTTTTCTAAAATTTAAATCAAACTCTATTACGATTGGCCCACGAGGAGATGCTCACATCTAAAAATCGCCAAAGTTAAAAAATATCAGTGTCGCAACTTTTCTCGGCCTTTCCACTAATCGCGGACTCACACGTTCTCTTTGGTATAAATAGGTGACAACTTTTTAAAATTCTTTATACAGTTACATACCTAGCTCCATAATTCACGGCATTTTTTAGTTTGATGCTCATTTTTGTAACTATTTACACAATCGTTTTTTTCGTTCACCAGACACAAACGGAAGTGTTCAAGTTAATAGTTGTTATATTTATATATAATATATATAATATTTATATAATCATACTGTATAATATGTATACTTTATATATATATTTATATATATAAGCCCTTGAGGAACATAAATTACAGAACAAGAAACTCAGGTCGACCACATTACTCAGTCCGATTGCAATCTCCTTCGAATTGCGGAACCTCCGCCATCATGACGTGTGCCTCTAAAATTTTGTGAGTGTATGTGCACTTTTCTTGCGTAGTTCTTTTCCTTCGGAGAGAATCACTTTTGTCCTGGAAATTTCTTACGTAATTACACATTCTACTAAAAACACACGACAGACGATCACACAAGAGATTCCGGAGCAAAACAGTTTTTTGCGGCGCTCAAAGAGATATCGCGCCTCCGCCCTTTTCACCGTCTCCCGATTATCGTGACATCGAGGCCGGGTCTCCCACGCGGAGATACAGAGAGAGGCGTGTGCCTCCCTCCACATCCATTGTCCTAGCTGCAGCGAAGGCGGGAGAGCGGAGATAGAGGGCGAGAGGTAGGGGGAGAGCGGCGCAGGGGGGGAGAGAGGGCGGGAGGACGACGAGAGCCGGAGGGAGGCGGAGCCTAGAACAATCCTCCGATCAACTCCATCCCGACCCCCTCCTCCATTCCTCACTTGTCCACAGACTCGGGTTCGTGACTCGCCTCCAACCCGTTAACCATCTTCTCTATACTCTTCAGTTCGCTCGCTGCCGATCCGGGCACGGACGACACTTGCGTGGGTGGCGGGGGAGGAGGGATTGCCGGGGGCGGGGGAGGCGGTGGGGGCGGCGCCGCCGAAGACGCCCGCGGCATCTCGGCGCCGGGAGATTCCACCCCGCCCGCCAGCGGGGACAACTTGGGACTGCTACCCACACCGTGATGGGAACCGGGGGTCACGGTCTCGAAAGCCGATCCGAGGGGCGATCCTCCGAGGAGAGACGAAGGGGCAGAAGGGGGCGCGGGGGCCGTGGGTGCCGGAGCGCCTCCGGCCGGCGGAAGCGGGGGAGCGTAGGGGGCGAAGCGGTGGTGGTGGTGGTGGTGAGCCGACGCCGCGGCCTTTAGCCTCTCCGCTATTAGCGGAGGTGCCACTGCGGAGGCCGCCGAGGTGGCCGGGGTCGCCGCCGCGAGGGCGGACCCGAGTCCGGAGTACGCGTGGCCGAAGAGCGGATGCTGCGCCGCTAGGGCAAGTTGCGCGTTGAAAAGGAGTCCGGGAGACACTCCGGGGATACCGGAACCGCCGTGTCCCGCCCCGGAGCCCGAGAACAAGGAGAAGGGGGAATGA
The DNA here is from genome assembly GCA_036926305.1 of Uropetala carovei. Lineage (NCBI taxonomy): Eukaryota > Metazoa > Arthropoda > Insecta > Odonata > Petaluridae > Uropetala > Uropetala carovei. The sequence goes on from JAXCHB010000123.1 coordinate 7,223,314, forward strand.
GCCGCATGGGCAGCCGCGGCGTGGGCGGCTGCCGCTGCCGCCGCCGCAGCGCCGGGCATGAGTAATTGGTGGAGTCCGGGGGAACCGTGGCCGCCGCCTCCACCCCCTCCTGCACCACCGCCCCCGGCGGCCGCAGCAGCTGCCGCGGCCGCCGCCGCTGCTGCACCGTGGTAAAGGCCGGCTGCGGGATGGCCGTAGAGGTAGGGCAGGAGGTGCGGCGGGTGGATGGGAGGGCCTACGGAGATGTTGGGGCTTGGGTAGTCGGAGGATGGTCCGGGGAGCGAGGGGTGATGACTGGCGGCATGCGCAGCGGCTGCCGCGGCTGCTGCTGCGGCGGCTGCTGCGCTACCTGATTCCGACGAACTGTCACTAGCCTCTCTTTCGCTGTCTTCGCATCGTCTTCTCAGGGGATCGTCCGGATCTGGCGGCAAAGAAAACCAGGCTATGAGAGGAGGGGGGCCCGTAAAGGCCCGCCCATGGGTCCACTTGTGATATTCTGATTGTCACATTATCTATTAATGCAATTCCAGCCTTTATCTCCTTACAGAGATCCAAACTTCCAAAAGCAAAGTAGTAGCATAACATTAAATTTCAGCTCTGGGTTTGGTGCAGTTAGCTCGTTGAATCTTAACTCTATTTCATGCATGTTCTTCAGCGTGTTCAACTTCTATCCATGCGAAGAAATAAAGCTATGCAATGCCGAGCAGCAGGTTAAGCGTTGGAATTAAATTCCCATCTTCTATATAGCGTATTAATTTAGCATGCAGGTAAATGGATAGTTGCTTCCTTTAGCCAGCCACCCCCAACGTAATGCAAGTTATAAAGAAACATTCATCTTCTCCTCCATTTCACTTCTGCGATGGCAAATATCTTCAGAAAGTAACCTCTTAAGACGACAGAAACCAAGGCCATTTAGTCTTAAAGAAGCGCAGTGAAAGCAGGTGAGTGGCGTACAATATAAGTGCGAAAACAGATAGATGAACGTGCAGTATGATAACATGCTGGCGGGAAACAAGAAGAGGCAAAAAAGAATGATATTTGGTACTGACCGGAGTGCGGCTGAGGGAGGTGATGGTGGTGGTGGTGGTGATGGTGCAGCGAGGAAGAGTCAACCCTTCCTCCGTCCGAGGTGCCCACCACGTCCACCTTCTCGTCCTCGGGGTCGGCGCCACCTCTAGCCAGTCCCCCGAGACCCAGGCCACTGCTGCTATCGGGAATGGCGCCGCCCCCTCTGCCACCGCCTCCCCCTCCGCCCATACTCTTCTGCTGCTCCGCTAACCTCTGCTCCTCTTGATGGCGCTGCGCCGCCAGGAGGGCCTGCCGCCTGCTCGATGGGAAAAGAGAGAAAAGAACGGTTAGGACTCCATGAAATGCGAATTAAATGCTTGTTCTTAACACTAGTTCAAAGAGTGAGCTTCATTTCATTTCAAACAAATAATTATGCCGTAAAATAAATGACAAACAATATTCATCATTAAAGAATGACATATGATAACAAATCCAATTGAATAACCTTCACTTATACAGTTACAAATATACAAACACATGAACACATCGAGCATTGCTTAGAATTGAATATATTATAAGATCTTTGCTACCTTAAATACCTCTGTGTAACTTTGATATATCTCTGGAAATATTTAACAAGATTTTTTTCTGGAGACCATGAAAACATCCTATCGACGTGAATTAAAGAGGGAAGTACACAGAATCCTCTCAGGAATATCGATTGCCTATCTCCCTCATCCTCTCGCTAAAGTCAACCTCACACCTCACACAGAAGCTTGTAATTGCCAAGCTCAACTCCATCACGAACTCCTTCAGAACCCTCCAATCTCGCGCCTTACGAAGCTCAAGTGGGAGGCGGCAGGTGGCGCTGAGAGCGCTAATGAACGCCTCCCGCTCCTTCCTTTACGCCTCCGAACCCTTCCTCACAAACTCCACCCTCAACGTCCCACATCCCTCTCCCTGGGAACTCGGACGCTCCAAAATAACCTCCTCTTCATCTAAACACCGCTTCTCTCTCTCTCTCTCGCACACTTCTTTCACTCGCACCTTCCGCACCTCTCAGAGGGTTGGCATCTCAAACTCATTTCTCATCGTCCTCTCCTTCCCTCTACCTCCACTTATCCTACCCTCTTTCTCAGCTTCCAAACCTCTAAGACATTCTGCTAAACAGAGGAAGGATCCACTCGTATGGAATGAGCAGGACAAGGCTAATGAAATTCGCTAAATGAGATATTTTTGGTAGCAATTGACATTTTATAGCAAAGGAATTAACGCGAATGGGTTTTAATAAGCTATGCCTTATCCTACCTTTGGCTTCGGAACATCAACTACCTATGTCATTCAGTAATCATAAAACATAAATTATTTAAGATCCCATGATTTATTAGGCAGCAAATTACAGATATCTTTTCATCGTAAGCGACAAAGAAGAATTACGCGACTGCTGTTTTTCAGCAGCAAAATATTTTATTGAGTTCATGATCGAATAACTTTCAATTTGTTAAAATTTCGGAAAAAACGTAAATTAACTTTTTAAAACCATTATGAACTGAGTCGAGGCATGGGTAACACATTTTTATTGCTCTCGAAAAGCTCGTGCACGTACGTAAATCATAGGTGAGAAGAACAATTAAGGAAGAGAGAATAAATTTTCGAATCAAATTCCTCTCTCCGAGGTGGTTATTCCAAATTGCGCAACAACTCGAGCCGAGAATGTCGAGAGGGATGAAGCGGGGGGAGGGGAGATGGGAGGAGGGGAAGAGGGGAATAAGGTTTAGGGTGGATAATGAAAGGGGGAGGAAGATGGCACTTGCTCGCCCTCCTCACAAGAACGTACTGCCTTCCACAAAGAGAGAGAGATCGAAAGAGGATGGGAGGGGAGGAAGGATAAGAAGCAGCTTCTTAGGGAGGACGATAAGAGGACTTGTGGGTTTGAGAGGGCGAGGAAAGATCGAAGGGTTTCAGGGCGAAGAGGGAGAGAGAGAGAGGGCGTGAGGGATGCGGAGTTTGAGATGGGAGAGGAATAGGGAGAGGCGGAGAGGTGAGGAAAGAGGAAGGAGTTCTTCCTGAAAGGCGAAAGGTTTTTCGGGAGCCGTGAAGAGGGTGGAAGAATGGGATAGAATACAGAATAAGAGGGCGAGATAGAGGAAGAGGGAGGAGGAAGCTAATTTGACTGTGGAGCAGTTCGACGGGGGAAGGGAAAGTAGGGAGAAAGATTCCTCCTTAAAGAGTCGCTACCCCGAACTGAGCGATGAAGGAGGGAGGAGATGGAGGGAGTGGGCGTAAAAGGAGAGAGGCGGTGGAACGGGCGGAGGACTTGCGGAAGGGATGCTGTATGTAAAACGCGGGGAGGTTAGAGGTGACAGCAGGAAGAAAAGAAGGGATAGAGAAAAACAAGTAATGCAGGGAAATGTGCAGGGGAATTAGAGAGGGACCTCCCGAACAATTGCAATCGCGTAAATTAAGTTAATCTTATAGAAGGTAATATCAATATAAATATAAAATGCGTTACGTATGAGAAAATACATGCCATATTTTGCAATCATTTGGTAAAACAGGCTATAATTACCCAGTAAAAGTTCTTTATCTCCCTACACTTGTTACTCTGGAAAATATTTAGCCAAGAACATTAAAGTTAAACCGTTTAAGTTACCTGATTTAAAATAATTACAATAATATATTACTGTCATAGATCCCTCACTTGAAACTTTAATTATGCAGACTTGTATGACATATGCAGTACGTCTAAAAAGTAATGAGACTGATTTTATTGCGCACGCTGTAGTGATGATATTAATCCGCTAAAAGCGCTGTTCATTCGTCGAGTCTCCCTCTTTCGATTCTCGCAAACTGCATCCAGTTCTGTTCGGTTGTGGTCGAGATAAGACGTGTTTTGTGAGCGTATATTTAGTGGAATCGTCATTTTTTTAACAATGGAACAAGGTTACAACGTTAAATTTTGTTTTAAATTTGGGAAAAGTGCGTCCGAAGATCTGTATCAAACTGGCAAATGGGCACGATAACGTTCCTTCACACACGGCAATTAATGTGAAAACATTTTTGGCTAAAAAGATTGTAGTTGAATTTAAACCCCCCTCCCCCCTCCTCCCCCCTCCCAAACGACTTGGCTCCGGCAGACTTTTTTTATTCCGCAAATTAAAATTGAAGCTGAAGGGGCGAAGATTCGACACAACAGAGGGCATCCAAAAGGCGGTGACGAGAATTAAACACTAGATTCAAGTGACTTCTCAGACTGCTTCAAAATGTTTTAACCTTCCTTGTATTAATTGTATTTCGTTCCACGGGGGCTATTTTGAAGGAAATGAATAAAAAAAATTATATACATTTACGTTTTTATTTAGAATTTTTGTCTCATTACTTTTTATTGTTAGACACACTGTGTATACATAAAGCAAAAGACGGAGCAAGAGTAATCATTATTCTATCACACTCATTTGTTTTTTACTTTAGATATGAACATTACGCCAAATTGGAATTTGATAGTAGATTTTTACAACTCAACTATAATGGAGTATGTTATTTTTACTTTTAAGTGATGAGGAATAGATTTATCATTGAAACATTTATTAATATTTAAAATTATCACCGATAGACATAAAAAAAGACCATTATCAAATAATAAAGCAACAGAATCTCCAATACCATTCAAATTGTTATCATTATCCCTCACTTACGAGAAGAGCGTAAGAAACTCGGAGAAAAGAAAGGCGAGAGGAACGTGTTCGCGGACGAACGGATCCGTGAGAAATAGTAAGTAGGCCGAGGGCAAGGACAGGAGAAGAGAGATAAGGAAGAGAAGTGGCGGAGGGAGAGAGGAGAGAGGGAGAGAGGCTGACTCTGGGATTCGGAGAGCAGCCCGAGAATGGCTCTGAGGAGGCAAATTAGGGAAAGGAGTTTGAAGAGGCATGGGAAAAAAGAAGAGAACTTCCTAAGATGCTATGGAATAATGCGAAAGGTCTTCTCATGGCTCGAGTGGTTAGGAATAGAAAAGAGGGTCGGAAATATAGAGAGAAGTTGAGAGGGGCTGAAGAAGGGGGGAAGCGAAATGCTGGGGTTCAATGGAAGAGCTAGAGAGGCAGAGACATCTAGTGAGAGGCCGTGACACGAGAGCAAGGTTCGAGGGTCGCAAAAATTTTAAAGTCGGGAAGAAAACGTGTGGTTATAACTGATACAAACGGAATACATGCAAGTACGGAAAACTGGAGTATCCGACTCAAATTCGAAAGTTAAAAGGAATGAAAAATATTCCTTGAGAACAACGCTATTAAAATATCATTACGATAAAAAATACGGGTAATTTAATTTAAAGTTTGATTTCTGAGAGAAAAAAGTAAAGTTTCGATAGAGAAAAATGGTAATAACTAATGGACAATTTAGCCAAATCCATAGATTTATGGTTAAATCTCTAAACCGACGATCCTTCTAAAAACGGTGGCAGCATAATAGAGGAGTCGCTGTGTTTCATTTTCGTTTATTCGACAAGCGTCTGGCTTTAATTCATGGCAGAAAAATAACCGGTAGGTGTGAAAATAAAATATATCAGTAAGAAAAAAAGCATTTCGTATAATGAGCCGCTGAAGATGCCGTTTTGAAAAAATGGAAAAGCGATTCTTATTACGAGATTGGCACACTTTTAAGGCAGGCGTCATTACGAATCTAATGAACTTACACCGCAAGGTGGAGGACTAACTGCTACTTTCGCTTCATGTCCCCTCGTCTGCTTTCATATAATGTTCAAGAAAATGTTTTTTTTTAATATAGAACCTCAAAGGCCTCCTTTCTTGAAAGTCTCATCTCCTTTGAAACTGTTAACCGTTTGTAATTAGTACGCATTCCCGTCACCCCACTCGCCTTCGCACCATTGCTCCATTCTCTACGTCCCACGGAGCACAACGCCAGCGATTCTTTTTACTTTCTCCATACGTAGTAATGGGTAAGTATTGTGATCACAAAAAAAATCGACTTCGAGATTTCAACGGAAATACACGTTTTGAGGTTCCTAGAACACGTTTAGACTATTTTCGGAATGATGTCTGTGTGTGTGCGCGTGTGTATGCGATTGTGGGCGCTCTAACTCAAAAAGTACTTCCCATATCGTTACCAAACTTCATATATAACACTTTAGCATGAGCACAAAGAACTTATTAGATTTTGGACAATACTGGTTAATCGGAAGTCGAGGTTTATTCGAAACCCGATTCGGTTTTTGCGATATTTCTCCGATAATATGTCATTATTGTATCCATTGACCATTACAAAAAATGTAGAAAATATAATTTCCTACAACTTTCATATGAAACAATTTCCATAGCAGTTATTGTTTAGGCATTATTTACAAAAAATAATCGGTTTTTTCGGTTTCCTTAAAAACGTCGTAAGTTTCTTCCAAGTTTTGTTTGAAACAAATTTTCGTAGAACCATCCATTTTGGCGATATTTTGCTTTTTCTTCATTTCCAGTATACAGCGCCACGACCATGTAGCGGTGAATTCTGTAAACATATTCAAAATATACCTAATTTGCGGAAATAAGGAGGACTGGATTCTTTTACGATATGAAATAATAATTTTGCCTTATAATTTTATACTATAATAGCCCAGGTCCGTTGGTTGGTTGGTCACGCTTTCACGATGGCCAATATAGAGCGTTTTAACAAACTTCCCGAATAGGTAGAAGATTGAAATTTGGCAAGGATGCTTGATTAACATATTTTAAGGTAATAACAAAAATAAATCTCTAAAAAAGTCCTGGGTTCGACTCCAAGGAAGACATTTCCATTTTCCGTAAGGTAACATGTAAAAATCAATTTTTTGATGTGCAGGCTTTTATTGTTTTGGAAATTAAAATTAGAAGGAATTAACCTAGGATCTTCGGATCTGAACCATTTTGAAGAAAAAATTACAGTTTCTTATTCTGTTCAATTTTTTCCGCATACAATTCGAAATCGCTCATGTTATACGTTTAATTCACATATTTTGTGGAAATATTGCCATTTTAACGGAATGTTGCCTTGGTTACCAATTCCATTGTTAGACCTCTATATCATATTGTTAATTCAATCCTTATGGGTATAAACGTGCTTTGAATGCTTTTAATACGAGACAGAGGGGGGGGGGGAGGTAGAGGAGGGAAGTGAGGGGGAGGGGGAGAGAGGGAAGTAGAGGGGGGAGGAGGAAAGAGGCGGAGTGGAGAAAGAGAGAGGGGGAGAAATGAGGAGGGGGAGAGAGAGTGTGAGAGGGGGGAGAGGGGGGGAGATGGAGGGAAAGAGAGGCAACTATTTTAAGTTTAACTAAAGATAACCCGTCAAAAACAGAATATTCACTAGAAATGTTTTATATGACAAAATATTTCATATGTGAAAGTGGGATATTAATTATTTTAAATGAAAATAATAATAATCTATCTATCTATCTATAATTCTTCCGTTGATATTTCAACGGGCATTACACTAGTGCTATTCATAATAATTTAAATAACTATACCCCAAATATGGAGAAAGTCATGTGTTGGCCACATCAGATTTTTTATTTTTAGTTTCGTACGCCACTGCATGCGAGAGAGAAAGAGAAAAGCGTAGCGCTAATGAATCGTTAAGGCAGATGCACCTGGCGGTGAGTTTCGGGAGTCCTGGAATGACAGCTTCAGTTGGATTCAAAACTTCCGCATTTATCCACAAAAAGGGTCACGCGTTACTCCCGGTCGAGACTTGACAAAAAATGCAAACAAACTTCATCTAGAGACTGCTTTGTTTCGCCAACTTTCATACGTTACGACTCATCCTATCGTTCGACCAGCCCAACCGCGTCCAAGATGATAAGATAAATCGAATCAGCGCAATTGCAAAAATATTTTAGAAGGAACACTCGAAACATCAAAACTATTCGAATTATGTCATAAATAAGACAATCCTCGCGATTAAAGTAAAAAAACGTGTGAAATATTTTAAGTCACGTTAATCTTAAAGGGATGCTCTCGCAGTAATAAACGTGACGCAAATAAAAAATAAATAGGAAATAACGAAGCTCTCGAGGACGCAGATAAAAATGAAAGTTGAATGGAGGAGGCTCGGGAAGAATAGAGGGCGAGAGAGAGAGGAAGAGAAAATGCGAGAGAAGAGAGACAAAAGAGAGCTTTAGGCGAACGAGAGGGCAGAATGGTAATGAGGACGCGGAAGGTCTTCAATAAAAAAGGTAAATAAAATATACAAACGTACGACTGAGTACAAAGGGTTTTTTTTTAATAGATCGCCCACTATTGAATATAAAGGTGAAGAAGTCTCCGAAATAGGAGAGAGGGGGGAGAGACAGGGGAGGAGCGAAAGAGGGGACGAGTGCTAAGGCGGAAAAGGAAGAATTAAATGTTTTTAATGAGCGAGGTGAGAAAATTATGAGAATGATGGCGTGTTGAAGTGAAGATAATTAAAGAGAACAAATGAAAAGAGGCTGGAGCTGGGGAGAATTACGAATGCTACTTTTTCTGGAAATTTGGATGGAAGGGAGAGAGAAAAGGAGTGGGAAAAGAAGTGAGGGAGGGATAATGTGTCTTGCGGAGTATGGTGGACGCAGTAGAAATGTCACGAGGTAGAGATTGAGAAGAGGGTGAGTGTAATGGGCCATCTCCATTACATCTCGCCATGCTGAATACATTAAGCTGAATAAACGCCCTCATCTAGTTCTGCTAGGGTGGATTTATGCGCAGTCATTTTGCTCCATTGAACCGAAAAGAGTTTGTTTTAATGCTCAAATTAATTTCCGCATTAAAAATCAAAATCATTCATATATTCATCTCCAGCTAAAATATAACAGTCATTTTGGATTGGCCAGATTAACCAAATCTTTGGGGAAAGGCTTACACGGCAATGAGGGAACTCAAACTCAAGACAGGTAGAGAAATAAACTATTAAACTACATTCTAATGCTGAAGCGGAAAAAAATAATAAAATTTGTGAATAGCTCTGAAAATAGTTTTTTTATTAATGAACAATTCTCAATACCAACTCAGAAATTTTAATGCTTTTGATCTCTTTCTAGTTGCAAGTACCTCCACTTCCATAATTTATTGATAATTTAAATAGCTCAAATGACCATGAAGATTTTGGTAAAACAAGATGCGGATTTCGAGTACAAATCACTCATCTAAAGAGGTGATTCAAAAATTTCAGATGCTATATAAGACGCTAAAGTCGCATCTGGTTTTCACAACAATATTACGACTATCGGAACGTTCCAAATTATAAATCGGATTCCAGCCATATCGCGAGATCTATAATTATTCCTTGAATGATGGCCAATAATCAACAAAGTATATACTTCTATCACATATAACATCAAAAATAACCGAATAACACACACGCCAATCGAATATCAAAAAGCTCTCTTAGGAAATTTGGCGAATATTACCTTCCGAATCAACGATTGAGCCATTAGAAAATCGCAGTAATATCTATTGCTTTATGGCGTATTCACATGGTTATTGTTGTACACGAATGCAGATGTGTTATTTTGGGTTTGTAAGTCCGTGCATGGTTACACGGAAGAGAGTTTGTAACAGAGGGAAAGAAAGAGAGAATGAGTGCGTGCGGATATGCGTGTATGGTATAGCGGGGAGGATCGGTCGTCGCCCGCATGCCGGGCGCCTTACCCCTCCGGTCACGGAGCATTTGAGAGAAAATAGTGAGAGACAGACGTTCCAAAAGGAAGCGGCGGCAATAGCAACGGGCGTGAGAGGCGGGAGGGTGAGGAGGGAAAGGGGGAAAAGGAGAAATGTGGAGGAAATTGGGAGTGAGTTTAAGGGAGGAACTTAAACGCTCCACATCTCTCACGGAGGCTTCGATGCCGCCCGCAGCCAAGGCGGCGTCACTCGGGAATAGAAGAGGCCCTGTGCTCGGTGCGAGGAGATGGCATCGCTCAAACGCATCGCCTTTCCATCCTCCTCCTCTTCTCGCTCCTTACCTCCCACTCTCTCTTTCTCACTCTCGGAACGAGACGTTTCGCATCACGGAGCGGCAGCGTGCACATGCGCCGTGAAATGCTCGCATGCGTGCAGATCTCTCTCCCTAGGGCGAGATCTCACGATGATTATGTCAGGAGGCCGTGGATTTGATTGGATAGCAACGGCTGCTTTGTTTTTAATGAAAACTCATAATCCCTCGAATATTGAAGGGTATTTTTTAATGCAACAAACAACAGAGTAAATTAAATTTAATTAAACTATCCAAAAAATCTCGTTCCACGAAAGAGGTAACTTTGGATACATACGGAATATTTTCAAATATCTACAGCCATCTCATAAATCTCAAATGAGACGCTACGTTTATTATATTTATTCTATCATTTCTCTAGCTTGTTTGTCATGTTCCCATTTTGCATACGCCTTAGTATACGGTGTCCATTCTCATAAATATAATTCACTGTTAAACTCTCGCCAGAGCAAGCACGATACGTTCCACCATCCGCTGAAACTGACACCTCCGAGCAGTTCTTAGAGCGATTGCCATCTCTCTTTCCTCTCACTCGCTTCCTGCCCTTCACTCCTCGCTACGCCCTCTCCCTCTCAAACGTCTCTTTAATTCGTCGGCCTCCAACATTAGTCCGGAAAAGTGTGATGTCAAAAGGATTCCGACTTGATCCTCTTCTCTTTCCTCTATATCTCTTCACTCCTCGATATTCTTCTCCCTCTCTCTCTCTCCCTCTCTCTCTCCCTCTCTCTCTCTCTCTTATATCCCGTTTCATCTTAGCATCTTTCGAACTAATCAGAAAGGATGTAGTGGCGGGCCATTAACGAGGCTACCTCCACTTGGAGATAAGAGACCCTATATAGCTCCAAGTTTTCATAACGAAGGACTCGATTTTCAACCATTAGGTCCGCTGCGGTCATTCTCTGTCGCTGTTTTTCATGGATGAGACTTAGAAACTCTCCTTACTCGACCTAATTAACCAATATTTCTGCATCGGACCCGGCCCTTTTTTATGAGTAGGAAAGAAAACGTTCTTAGTTTCCCAGAAAACAGTCAAATGAATGTACTTTTAACACGTATGTTTCAGTAATTTTTACGAGAATTTATATTCGAAAGAATTGCGCCACGCTGATCGTTTCTCTCACTTTGGATACGACGCTCACAACTGCCGCTGACGTCGTAGTAACGTATTCCATCCTGAAGCGAGAGGGAAGTTCAAATGGAGAAAACGTGGTTTTCAGCTAGCAGAGGAGGTGTGAATATCAAGAGGGAGAGAATATGGAGAGAGGTGTGGGGGGAGGAAGGAAGAGGGAGAGGAAGAGGAGGGGAAGCAGCTCGATAAGAAGGAGAGTGAATCGTTCTCAGCGCCGACACGCAGCGGGTCTCACCTCCGACGCACAACACGCGCCCAATACGACACCCGCGGGTCGGAAACACTTTGTCCCACAAAAGCGGTGTTCCAAAAAGCGATAAGAGGAGGAAGAAACGGATAGAGGGGGAGAGAAGTACACGGGGAGGGGAAGATCTCAACGAGGGTGGACCCGGCGACAATGCTCTACCGCTCCTGCCAACAATGGGACCACCCAACAACACTGCCACCGAAAGAGGGCCCCTTTTCCTTCTTCCCGCCACCTCATTTGCATCCTCCATTAAACCCTTTCAGCGAGGGCATTGAAGGGGCAACCGGCCCGCCCCCTCAGCCTCCTGACCTCTCTCTTGCGGTGACTCTCGAATCCACCCCCATCCCACCCACCTCCAACACTCTCTTATCGCAGCAGGTATAGTGGTCAGGAGGATGAGAAGGAAGGCAAAGGAGTGAGAAGGTGAGGGAGGAAAACGGATTTTAGGAAGAGGAGGGGACCCTTCCCCTATTTACCCTCGAAGAAACCCTGCCATGAAAGGAGGAACGAATTGGCATCGTGTCGATACGAGACTTATCCGCGGTGGTAGGAAGACATCTCCATGAGTGCACGCGGAATTCTGATGAAATTCAAATATTAAAGAAACATTATTTTTGAAATCGTGACGATGTTTAATGGTGTTAAAAATATTACGTAGCTGTGGTACGTTATTGAATTTCATTATGATTTGAGAATAAATCATGTAAATATTTTTAATCTACCAAAACTGTTCACCTGGTTAGCAAGACATTCTATAACATACGTTTAAGTGTATTTATGTTTATAAGTAATTAATACTTCAATATCAAATACCTCGTCTTTTTTGAATGGAAGTATTTTATTAATGTGATCACAAGAAATTTCAGCGGTCATTTAAAATGAAACATTTCATCCTAATAGCCTACAAAAATACGTTCTAATATACAGAATTATATTCGTCTCTTTTAACGTGGCAGCGCAGTGCGGCAAACCACTTTCAATCCTATTTGAATTTTCCAAAATTTTCTAAAAAGAAATTCGCCGCGTTTCCCGCTCCGGACAACTGGCGAGGAATCACTAATCCATCTCAACTTCCAACGTTTAACAAAGCGAACCAATGGAGGTGATTCAAGCAGAGAGTTCGCTAATGAAGAGGGGTTTTCAGAGAATTCGCAACACAGACATACGTGTATATAGGGAGAGAGAAAGAGGAATGAAACAAGCCACGCGCCACGCCACAAAAGAAGAGATACAGAATGCAAGAGAGAAGGAGAGAGAGGAAAAGGAAGGAAAAAGCGGCGAGATTAAAAGAGAGCGGAGGGTGGGGGAGGCTAAAAAAAAAACAAACGATGTAGCGGCCCCTTGTTCCTCTCCCTCTTCCGTATCCACCCCAAACACCTGCATTCACCTCGCCCCACCCTCCCTCCCTCTCTCCTCATCCTCCCAACCTCCGCACGCATCCACAAAACCCCTAACTACACGCACATTTGCATGCGCTCATTCTCCCATCGCTTTCACCCCCATTACCCACGACCGCCCTCTTTCAAGCGCACACTCGCACACACACTCTCTCACACACACACACACACACACACGGTCGAGAGAGAGAGAGAGAGAGAGAGACAAATGGAAAGGGAAATAAAATCCAGCTCCCGCTTTCGCTTCCGCCCAAACAAGGAGAGAGGCGAGAAAGAAAAGAGAGAAAAGGGATGTTGGGACGGAGAATGAGAGAGGGAGGCGAAGGGGGAACGATACCAAGGCTCGGCCACACATGGGAACTCTCGGCATACGAGATAGGAAAATTTATAAGAGGTTGGAGCTATTAATTAAAAAAACCCGCATTTATGAAAATAACCGTTGGACAATAATTTGGGTGAAGGCTACACGATTCCGCGGGTTCGAAATCCGCCGTGGACAGGTATTTTTGTGTTTGTCATTCCGGAAAGTAAGAATGGATTCGATAGTATAAATGCCGCCCATAAATAATGACGGATGATTATTATACTTCCGTTTATTCTGAGAGGAGGATGAGTTTGGAAGTTTTCACGCTTCTAATGAATCTCGGACGCCAGAATGCCTAACTCGCGCCTCTTCCTCAACAAATAATCTCCTTTCTTCGTCCTCTCCCCCTAACCTCGACATGTCCTCCTCCAAACCTTGCGCGGCAGAGGTGTCGAGGGCTCCAAAAGGAGAGAAAGGTGAGACGGCTAGAAGAGGAAACGGTCGATGACAAAAACGGTGCTAGCTGCGAAGCAAGGGCGAACGAAGGGAAGGAACGTAGAGAATGGCAGCAAAGGTTTGGTGTCGAGCTTGAGAATAAGCGGAAGAATCGCCGATTAACCTTTATGAGGTGTGAATGCCGGAATAGGGTCACATGCGCGCAAGTTAAGTCATTTGGGGATGGAGTGGCCATCCGAGAAACGGAAAAACAGGAGTTTCTTTCATTGCTAGTCGGTATGAATGTCCTCGTAAACGTAAAAATGGGATTAAATGAGGATTGGACTAGTATGAGAAAAAAACATTTTTTCTGGTAAATGGTCAACTACTTAATACCTTGAACGAATGATAATAATGGGTTTTAAGAATACGTAATTCATTCAAAATAAGATTCACAAAAATATCCTTTGAAAGGCGATGTATTGGCTTGCGTCCAACGATATTCCCAGCATTAGATCATATTTTTCTCCAGAGGCAAGAGAATTTGTACCTTCGTAAAGGTAAATCTGTCGACCTTATATAAATTTTAAATTCCTGCAGTCAGGGTTCCAGCTTAAGTTAACTCTTACTCCTTAAATATGTTTTCGTTAATTGACCCGTTTAAATAAGCATTCTTCTCCTAACTACTTGCCGTTCATACATGTAATCTATAAAAGAGAAATGAATATAAGATACGTATCTTTTCCTCAGCCAAAACTGCCGCAAAATGTAAAAAAAATCCGTTCCAACGGCATTGAAGGCGGCGTGCGCTCCTCATTTTTCTTTTCCCTGGCGACGACGGTTCAACTCGTCAAACTTCACGGCTCTCTCCACCTTAGGTGGCGTAGCATAGGTCGCCCTATTGTTCGAAAGGTCAAACCGAATAACCGAGAGGGAGAGAGAGAGAGAGAAGGGGGAGAAAGCACAAGGATAGGGAGAGGGTTTATAAAGGTGGCCTCCCTAGATATATTCACTTCCATATGAAAGGACTTTTCTCTCTCTCTCTCCTCCTCCTTAGCGGGGGGCATGCGATTATATATGCACGAACGAGCAGAGGGGCGTGGGACGGGGCAACACGGGAGCCATGGGGGCCAGGAAGGGGGCAGGGGAGGGCAGCGGGAAAGAGTAAGGAGTTCGGGATGGGGGGGAGGGGAGAATTGGACAGAAGGCGGCGGCCGGAGGTGGGAGAGGCTCTCGATAAAGGATTGTCAGCAGGCAGACTCCCACTTTCAACCGCACTCTCAAGTCACAATAGGTTAAAGACATTGGCGTGAGTGAATGGGGGACGAAGGAAGAGGGGGCGACACCTAGTGACCACGGCACTAGCAGAATGGCGATATTTGTCAAGGCGGAAAGCCACTCGAGGTGGGAAAAGGTTTCAAAACGTTTTGACAATGATGACAAGGTTTATTCTCCACGATTCCAGATTGAAAACTTTTATGGTTTCGATGAATATGTCATACATGAAACAGAGTGGCGCAGATTATGAGATATCAGTTATGTGACAGGAATACATCGCTCATCTTAGAATGCATCGTTTAATTTTTTAAAGCGTGCTTTTTCGTATGCTTTTAATGGCACTTTTTCCGAGAGGAAAAATCAACACATTCAGTCACTATCGGATTATTCGAAAGGAAGCAACGCATCAAATTTGCATTTTATATAACAACCACGGAATCGAACAAAAGTTTAGCGGTACATACAACGATACTCGATCAGACAGTGTCTTTTGCTGCAACAACTCGACGACGGCGAGGCATGGGAAACGACATATTATCGTCATCCGTTTATAATGAAAGGATTTCCAGGCGCGGGACAAATAAAGAGAACGTAGAGACGGCTTCTCCTCACCTTCTCCACCCACGGAGAAGCCTTTTCACGCCCTCGCTATACCGCTAAGATTTCCTCTTTATCCTCCACAATTGTTCTATTCTCACGGGTCTCCTCTCGATAAAGCGGCCATGACACCTCCTCTCTGAGACCCTTCTCATCCTCCCTCCCTCTCTCCCCTCCCCCTCCGCGAACACACTCGAGCACGGCAAAAAACAATGACGAATCAGCGGGAGGTTAAAACTCAACACTCCGACAATAATCCTGTGCGAGGTGTGAATCAAATCAGGAAGGAGCGATTGTGAGAGGGAGAAGGGAAATGGAGAACGAGAGGGGAGCGCAGCGGCGGAGGGCATAAGTACTCTCTCGGAAGTTCATGATGGAATGAGCGTGGCTGAAAATGTAGTTCGAACGTTACGTATACGGTCTAATATTCTTGATTCCTCGGTTTAGACTTATGATCAAGGTAACTATTGCATCCATAAAATACTGAGGATAGACCAGATGTGAATTTACGCCCTCAGAGACAGTCCACCGACCTTTTGTTCAAAAAGGATTAGATTCGATTATCAGTCAGTTATCACGGAGGAAGGACCATCATCGATAATTTCTAGAGGAGAACAAAGAAGCCTACAACGGTTTAGTTTATTATTCATTGTCTTTCCTGAAATAATTGAATGGCTCTTCCCTGGTGGATTTCTTTCCTGATGATTAAAATGTCCGATTAAGGACCCTCAAAATTAAGGGACAAATATCGCCCACGGAGATTTTACTTGCGATAGATTGTTATCTTTGGTCGACAATGAAAGCTCAACTTAATTTTCTTATGGATAAAATCCTTGTCTGCGGACGGCTCTAAAATTGAACAAATGCACTGGATTGGATTTAATCCATAAGGTGAGCTCAATAAATCTTTTTTGAAATTCTATACTTATGTACTGTTTTGACTTCGAACAGGCACCGTTTCTTCTTTCGAAATGATGGAAATATCCCAAAATATGATAACCTTCTCGAATCGTATCAAAAGTGCAGAACACTCAAAATACAACGGCCATAGTGGTGAAGTCATTCAATTGCTTTGATATCGACAATAATCAGCGTTTTCTTTGTAAGATAAGGTCTTTCTAAATAATTATGCTGAATACATTGTCTTTCAGAGGCTAATCGATTCAATACAGTGCCTCTCCTCGCTGTATGACATGTAAAATCAGCCGAAAAGAAATATTTTATTACGATAATGCGAATTAATCTTTTTCTCGACGGAGGGATTATAAGCCAAATCAGTAAGGTTCGACTGAAAAAACACCGCTCTCGATGAATTATTCACGGCCCCTTGAAGAGTGAGCCAATCAGAGGAGAATGATGGCGTCGCGTTAAAGAAATAAAAAAATCCTCAAAAGGAAGGAAATAGCTCCCCATTTTCAGTTGGGAGCCGTGTAAAGGTTATTATCCTTCCGTCGATCCATCCTGCTCCTTCCCTTTCCCCCCCCTCCCCCTCGCGAATCTTTCAATTCCTGAAGGAGGAAAGGCAAAGAGGAGGAAAAGAAGATATGGTATGGAGGGTGGGGATGCGAAATGGAGAATTCTGTATGTGGAGGAGGGGGAGGGAGGCGGGAAATGGGAGTGAGAGATGAAGCCGAAAGGGAGAGAGGAAGGGAAACAGGGTCGGGAGGCTCAAGGGAGCGGAAGACGCAGGGTTTTGAGAGGTGGGCGTGGAGAATAGTGTGTTCCACCCCCAAACAACCAACCTTCGCCAACCCACCCACCCCCCTAGTCCCTCAGGCGAGAACCACTTGAGGTCCCGTATTATAATGAGCGAGCCGGAGTTGCTGCGCGAAGATCACAATGAGGGAAGATCAGAAGGAGAAAAGGGGGGGGAGAGGGGGGGAGGGGGGGAGAGGGGGAGGGGGGGAGGCGTCCACCGAGGAGAGAGAGGAAAAAAGAAGGGGAAAAATAAATACGCACCCTGAAATGGAGGCTAAATATTAAAAGAGGGTAGCGAACTCTCCGAGATGGAGAGCAAAGAGAGGAAGGGAGATGTAGAGGGAAGGAGGAAAAGGAGAGAGAAAGAAAGAGAGACGGAGGGGGAAAGAGGGAGAGAATGGTTCTCGAGGAAAGACGCTGGGAAAAATGCGAATGCTCGCCACTCTGGCGTGCGTAAAAGTCCCAATTTCACGCCGAGGGGGAGGAAGGAGGAGGAAGTCCTTCTTTCTCCCCTCCTCCCAACACTTCTGCAACCCACTCGACTCAAACGGACCAGGAAGAGGCGGGGGTGGAGACGAAGCCACGCTTCCGAATCACCGGAGAAGGCGGCGGCGGAGAATACAAAGAGTGCGCCGTGGAAGTTAGGCCAACCGCAAAATCATGGTCGTGAATTTTTCCGTTGGACGTATACGCGAAAATTAAACTTTCAAAATAGTTGTTTTATTAGGACACCGATCTCCGACGATAAAATAACAGGAAATAAAATCGACCGTAAAACTCTGTTTAAATTATCTATAGATTGTTTTGATGAACATGTCATAAAATATGCAATAAAAAAATCGTAATCAGGCTAAAAATAGTCAGTCTAACTATCGGCCATCGTGTTTAGTCCCAAGAAACACCGGTAACTGCGTCACAGATAAAAGCTTCAACACAACTCTGGAAAATCCTAAATTTTCTCTAACAAAACCTTTCGCAAAAATGAAAATTTCTTTACGTCCAAATGCTTTTAACATGATTTTTAACGCCTCTATGAAAAAATGTTTTTCCACCTATGAACGTAGACTGCTTCCCAATCTCGTTAAGGGATTGTGTCGACGCGGGGTTACGTTGGGCGCTGCGCCAAAAAATGTTCCTCTCGCTGGAACTTAAGGGAAACATCCTCGCAGCGCTCGTCTCCGGTCAAAGCGAGAAGCTCGTTTTCCGTTAAAATAAAATCCACCAATCCAATTATGGCTTTTGAAAAACCAAAGAAAATGGTTTAAATAAGAAACTGCCAGTCTATTGTTGAGGACAAAAGCGTGAACCAGAGTTAGGTAACGTAAATCAGATAGAAAGAAAATCTCGTGTGAAGAAAGAAGAAGAAAAAGGATCGGTGAAGAATAAAACTCGGCAAGGAGATTTTCTTAAACAGAAGCGTTTCAAGTAACCGGAAACATAGGACTCTTGTTTCAACCTACCGTCCTACTTACAGTAGTTTATTACACAATACATCAACTACATATCATTCTAAATGTAATTTTAAAACTCATCTCACATTATTTTCCAATCTATTATCGGGATTTTTTATCGTTACCACTTCCCGGCAAGTTAATTCTTTCGTTGCCTAATATTTTTGTTTGTCGGGACAAGATTACGGAATGTCCGGCTTGGTTAACTTTTGCAAATAAATGCAATTAACAAGTTGACGAAAATATTCACATCTCCACCAACGTTTACGTGGGGATGCTTCACCCTTTCTCTGACATCTTTCTCAATAACAAATCCGCCGTCAATTCTTCCTCTCTGGGACGTGTTTACCCGATAGAATGGGTCCCCTGGTCCCGTGGCTCTTTTCCAAGTGAAGGCCTGCGTCAGCAGACTACTTTCACGACTCCTCTGGCATACAGGAGTTATACTCCTTCACCCGCAATTACTATGACGAGTTATTTTTATTAAGTGGTATAAGCATCGATCTTTTACGATAATGAGCAATTTAAGCAATAAAATCCTATTCGTGAGAGTTATTATTATCAGTATACCTCTCGCTTTGCTTCATGTTAATAATGTCATGTAAATTGCTGAAAATGCGAAGACAACTTAGGGAACACCGTAAGTGTTTAGTTTTGTCTTCGTACGTAAACGTGAACCAGATTGCTTTATGATTTGTAACTGCAAGGTAAACGTCCGTGTATACAGACATTACACATTTAATGTACTAATATATTTTGGTAATACATGGCCGCTTTGCTTCTAGTTTCTGTTTGTTTATATAATTTAATCTCGTTCCGAAAAATAAAAACTAAAGATTTTGCATAAGACTTCCCTCAAATATTTTATAGACATCAGTGATTGTTCCGGGAACTAAATTTTGATATGAAAAAAGCGGAGGCGAGCACTCTATTTTCTTGAAACGCACTCCAACCCAATCAAATTAACAATCACACGTGAACGGAAGTAGTTATGAAACGGAATAGAAGGAAGGGTGGGTTGAAAGCAGGAGGAGGAGGCAGAGGAGGTGGGAGGGATGAAGGAAGAAGGTTAAAAGGAAAGGGATGGAGGTTGAGTGGATGAGGAGGCGCTGAGGAAAAGACTGCGAACACAAAAGACGAAAGGTAAAAAGGGGAGAGAAGAAACGGGGACTAAGGGGGGAGGGGGGGGGGAGGCATTCGGGTCCTCCGAGAAGCGGAAGTAAAGAAAAAATTCGGAGAGATTGAACGAGGAAAATAGAAGATGATATCCCTCACGTCTTACTCCTTTCCCATCCAACAAAACACTCTCTTCCTGCCGCATTCGTCCAAACGACAATGGCGGACGACCGCCTCTTTGTTCATCCCTCTTGTCTTGCATAAGACCCCAGTGTCCAGTGCCCTAACTAGGGCGGGGGAAGCGTGGCATCTGCCCCGGGCGCAACTAAGCAAGGGGCGCAAAAATCCAAATAGTAACCAAATAAACTAAAGAAAATAATTTCTTGAAGGGGGAGAGGGCGCATATTTAATAGTTTGCCCCGGGTGTTAAAATATCTAGTTACGGGGCTGCCTGTGACCACCCCCTTTCCCCCTTGTCCTTTCCCTCCTCCGAGCCTTTCACCTAAGACTCCAGAGAGGTCCCTCTCGAGTTCATCCTACCAAGGGATATCATAACACGGCCATCGTTAGTCGCTGCTCTTTAACGCTCTGCATCGCGCACCTCTCCCTCTCTTACTCTACTCTCCCCCAAATATACCAATAGAAGTCGAGCGAGAAATCCCTCTCGAACACACTCTTGGCGCCTCCATCCCTCTCACACCCCGTGGCGATGGCTGTCGACGCCCTCCGAGGACGGTGGAGGGGGATCTGTCATCGTGCGTGACGACGCCACCGCCGCCAGCCGACAGCTGGAGGGCTAGGATGACGAGCGCGGACGCACGGGGACAATTACTCGCAAAACGCCCTCTCTCTCTCTCTCTCACACACACACGTTCTCCTTCTGCAGATTGAGTGGAACGCATGCGCTGTGATCACAGCTCGATGCGAGAAATGGCGTGAGCGATAATGAGAGCACAATGGAGATTTAAGAAGTGCTATCAGTTTCAATTTAGAGAAATCTCGCTTCTCTGGAGAAAGGATCTTTCTGTACTTAGCGAACTCTGCTCCAATAAAACGTATAACGTATAGATATTGTCTAATAGTTGTTAAACTGCTAAATTTAATTACTATCGAGAAAAAACTGAAATGAATTATATTTGCTATTACTGCAATTGATCTCGCAAATTTAAATTTTTTCTGCAAGGTGCCGGGTCTCACTTCTGAAAGAATTTCTCCAGATCACTATTACTTTAATAAACAAATAAAACGATATCTTTTAATAAACTAGGTATCTGAAAAATATAATGAATGTTAAAGAGTGTTTATCAATTTCATTACGGCCACAATGCAAGTTCGATTACTCTCTTTTGGTTCTTGAACTCTTATCTATTTACTAAGGCTCAGATTAAGAGAGAATTTCTACTACTTTAAAGCGAAAAAATATATGAAAATATGGTATTGTGCTGAATATAGGAAGACCTTGAATATAAGCTCAATTTCACTTTCAGAGGACAAACGAAACGAAGAGAATTATGGAGATTAAAACAATTATTATTTCAATAACACGATCGATACTTCTTCATTTCCTATTTGAATACAAAAATCAACCACACACTCTCCTTAAAAAATATGTAGAATTTAACATTGAACTAATTAAAGGCTATAATCCTTTAAGTGCGCATAGCATTTTATGTGACTGCAGCAAATATGTTCAGCTACGATTATAAGACGAGTGTAAGTTTTTTGGCTTACGGTATAAGTAAAAAGCTCCGCATTATAATATGGGCTATTCTATATGCTAATTAACAGTTTTGGTCCTATTGGAAACAATTATAAAATCTGATTAAATTCTGCGTAAGGCTTCGCTTCAAGAGGGATTCCTCCCTCGCCGATAAAACATTTCACGATCTCTGAAAATGAACTGCGCGTCTTCGTTACGTGTCACATTCGCAAGGTTTGCGATTCGCCATGTCGGAAAGGAGTTTTATATATAGAAAGGAGGAGGACGTGGCGGGGTAAAAAGGGGAGAGATGCGATTTACTTGCGACAATAATGAGAGGCCTTTCTCTCCTAGCTGCAACGGCACGCAGGAACAAAACCCTCTGTAATATCGAGAGAGAGAGAGAAAGAGAGGGAGAGAATGAGGGAATGAGAAGTAAAGACGTCATAACTTCCTCTTTGAAGGATCGTCGGCGGGAGGACTTCGAGAAGGAGTTCGTGGGAATCTGTGTTTAACCTGACGGAGACGGAAGTGAAAGGCATTCACTGCGAACGCAGGTGATGATGAGGACGGCAAAGGATGAGGAATACGGTAGTCTGGACGCGAGGAGGAGAAGAGGGAGAGAAGAGAGGAGAGGAGGAGAGATGGAGGAGGAGTGGGGGAGTAGGAGTATGGGAAAGAAGAGATGGGGAGGGAGGAGAGACGGAGAGGGAGGAAGAGATTACGCTCAAGTACGCCGCGTTGGCGACTGCTTAGGGAAGAAAGGAAAGGAGAGAGAGGAGGCTAATTTGCTTTAATATGTGTTCGGGTGTTGACCGTGCAATTGGACGGAGAAAAGGTTGAGCGATAAAACAGCGGCGCTTCAGTTAAACTTCGAAGTCTTAGCTGTTGAAGTGATTACAGGCTTTTTACAGCGCAAACGAAAGCAAACTCCAGTTCAAGAAAATTTTAAGAGAGAAGTTTCAGCGTAAAACACGCAAAATGGCAACATTTTATGATTAAGTATTTTAAAGTAATATAAGGTTGGTGATACATTTCGTTAATCTTAATCAAACGTTTAATGATGCAAACAAAAAGAAACCATATCATGAAGTTGGTATAACTAGATTCTTTTCACCTTGATCTATCGTCAAAGATATATCGGCTCTGTTACGTCACTTTGCATGCTTCTAAAGATATTTTTAATGGACTCATGCTGAAGAAAGATTCACGAAGCCATATCATGATGTTCGTCACTGGATTACACGCTTTTTCGTAATTAACTTGTTCACTTAACGCCACCAATTTGTGATTAAAGAGCAGATTAACAAATTACTCACTTTTTCTCCCGCTTCCCAGCTCCAGTGTCCCTGAAGCCCTTCGCGAAAGGGTTGTTGTCGATCTTCAGCTGCGTGATCTGTTATGCAAAAAAAATCAAATTTTTTACAAACATGCAGTTATATCAAACACACTAATTTGTCGAGAAATTTTTACACACACACACATATATATATAGGGCCGGCCCCGGTGGTGGAAGGGCTAGCGCATTGGCCTACCATCACTAAGGTCGCGGGTTCGAATCCCGCCAAGGGCATGGATGTTAGTGTCGTTTTCATAATTTCATATTTCATCAATCATGTGTGTGTGCCTGATGTGGAAGGCAACGGGAAACCACCACATCATATGTGTTTATTCCCTAGTCATTTCAAACCAACCTTAGGGTTGAAAACTATGAATGAATATATTTAGGGCAACTAGGTGTTGAAGGAAACCCAGTGAGCAGTTACCGGAAGGAGAGTCGCTGGGGTGTTGTGTCTCTCTTGTGCTGACGAAGGGTTCATCCCGAAAGCTCCAGCAACATCTACAAATGTGTCTCTCCAACACCCCAGCGACTGTCCTTCCAGTAAGTGCTCTCTGGGTTTCCTTCAACACTTAGTTGCCCTAAATATCCACATTTACCTTTCCTCTTCCGTAAGTTTATATATAGGTGTGTATATATATATAAAGTGGAATGCTTAAAAATCATTAAATCGATAATCATTACTTTCCATTATTTGAACAACAATTCTTTGTCATTTTGAAATGTAAAAGGAACATTTATCAAGAGTCGTTAGACGAACACGCTCAAGGAAACTGATGGATGATTCATAGTAAGAAGAGCGCTCTTTCTTTCTCTTTTCGTGATATTTTCAAGAATACTTTGCATTGAAAGTGTAGAAAAATAATATCTAAATAAAAAGAAAAAATAAAAACATTCCTATTTTCTTTCTGTAACCATCATTAAACTTTTGATTCCAAGTATAATATTTTTCATCCTCCAAAATCTGGATAGACGTTGAAAAGGCAGCATCCTCCATTTTAGTCTCCCGTGTCATTTGGAGCGTCGCCTGACTTCTGACGGGAAAGGGGGGAGAGGGCGTTGAGGGGGCGGGCAAGAGGGGAGGAATTATGGGGGACGAGGATCACGCAAGAGAGGGAGCGGAGGAGGGGGGGAAAGGTGAACAAAACATGGCGTCCAACAATGAACTCTAGTTTCTCCTTGCTCTCTCTCTCTCTTACACACACACACATTATTCTCTTTTACACACAAGCGTTGTTGACCTCTGCAATTAAAATTTCTACAAAAATAAAACTTAGTTTTCCGCCTGAGATAAATTACAAGAATACTAAAGAATGACAAAAAACATTTTGTTCAAATATACCGTCATTTTTGGTTCCACTTCAGCTCGAGGCAGCTAGAGACGGTACGTTTGCTATTAAAAATCTCTTTCATCCAAGTGCGCAACGATGATTCGCGTCATACTTAAGGCGACTTGCACGAAGATATCTGAGTACTATTATGTCAAAACTATACCCAACAATGTGTAAATTGAACAGCAGTTTCAAACTGCCATAAGGTGAATTATCGTCACAGAATTATGATCAATTATAAATTAACCGAAAATCACCCTTTAAAAATTAATTATTTAAACCTCCGCAACAAACAAATTAAGATATATTTTATTGCACAACTAAGTTTTTACTGCGCATGGAACGCATTTTTGCGTTAGAGCTAAGCTTAATAAAAAAAACGGTGGTTTGTTTAACGTGTGGAGGTTATGGGTAACTGCCGCAGGAAGTACTCGGTAATGGCTTCTACGTAGAAGAAAAAATAAAAAAGAGAGGACAAAAAAAGCAGGAAATCCTCCATCCATCCACGGAGACCCCCCTCCTAGGTCCCCCATTACTCCAATTCTGCCCTCTCTTCCTCTCTTCTCCCCAACCTTAAAACCCTCCCCTGCCCCTTCACTCCCCCCCTTCCCCACTCTCTTATCCTCGCGACACCCCTCCGCACACATAAGCACATCTCGTCAATTTCCTCCTAACACTCCTTCCCGCCAATACCGCTCTCTCTCTCTCTCCTCCACACCCTCTCTTCTTTCCTTCCTCCCTTCGCCACCTCCGCTCATCTCCCTCCTCCTCCCCCTCCATTGCTATGTCAGCGAACCGCGTTTCCCTAACCACCGCGCAGTTTCCTCTCTCTCTCTCTCTCTCTCCCTCTCTCTCTCTCTCTCTTTCCGCAGGCGTGAATATCATCTAGTCTTCGCAGCAAACCTCGCACACCTAATGAAATTTACGCTATTTCAACGCGCCCTTTCAGAAGCCCTATGAACACTCTATTTCTACTTTCTTTTGAATCCTCCTTCGCTCTTTTTCACTTTACTCGGAAAATTCTTCCTTTTCCTCTTACTTTCAATTAGTTTTATTCGTGAGATGTTCCAAGTATCACTTCTATGGATTGCAGCTTACGGCACTTTTTCAGTATATTTGAAAGAACAAAGTCGCTCCATTGACTTGTATTTTAATATATTTATCTTCTTTTTAATTCTAAATAGGATAAAACTCTTATGTAGGTAAGGTAATCGTACAGGTGTTCATCATATGAAAACAATTTATGCATTATTTCACGATTACGTAATTTTCAGTATATTTGAAAGAACAAAGTCGCTCCATTGACTTGTATTTTAATATATTTATCTTCTTTTTAATTCTAAATAGGATAAAACTCTTATGTAGGTAAGGTAATCGTACAGGTGTTCATCATATGAAAACAATTTATGCATTATTTCACGATTACGTAATTTATAAATTTGGGAACAAAATGATTAACGAAATCAATGTTACTATAATGAAATTTACCATCATGCGCAATGCATATCAAGCGACGCGATGAGAGAAATATACACAACAGATGGTGAAATTATGATTTTAAAACCCAAGTTATATAAAGCTTGTTTTTGCTTAATTGTAAATTTGCATCAAATTTATTTATCTCGTTCAGTTAGCGCATATTATATTGCTTTCAGAACTACTCATAACCTTCCGATCCGCAAGTTGATTCACTTGCCAAGTATGAGCAATTATCCGTATCATCAAATAAAAATAACATTTAAATAGAATGATTAATGCGTTTTTGAGTTTAGCTTTATCGTGATTTGATCCTGAGCTTTTCCACTAGGGACGCATCTCCTGTCACAAAATGTCTGTCTATACTAAAATATTTTCGTCATAATAATTTCCTGTAACGAGGTATATCTATACTTCTAACTATTAGGAGCGAGTGAGTATTGCTTAACAATACAAGCATTTATGATATTAAGAGCGTGCAGATCTCAGAGAGCGTTCATTTTCTCTCCATCCCCCATCCACTCACGTCCTCTCTCCCTTTACGCGTGCCTTCCCCTTCCTACGCTTCCAGTCATCTCTTCCCATCCTTCGCTTCCCATAGAGATCTGCCCGCGGTTTTACCAAACGTGTTCCCATGCAGTTTTAACGCCGTGTCGACACCCTTTCGCCCCACGCATCGCAGAGGAGAGGAAGGCGGAAAGTGGAGGGAAGCGTTCTCACGAGAGAGATTGAAGGAGGAGGTTGAGGGTCGAAGGGGAGAGGATGTCAAAGGTGGGAGGGAGCGGAGGGAGAGATGGGAGTGTCGAAGGAGGAAGGGGAGGGAGGGGAGAGACGGGAGGGGGGATGAGGGAAGGCTGCTCCACGCTAGAGGGAGAGTAGATGCGTTCGGGGAGGGGAGGTGTCGTGGTTGTGGAGTTTGGTTTCTACGTGATTGGGGGAGGAAAGAGGGAAAAGGCTGTAATGGCGTACACGTTCCAAATGTATTTCTAAATAATGAATGAAGGAATAGAAAAAATATGTTTAAAATATCCAATCGAAAAAAATTGGTGGAGAATGTATATGCAATGAACGGCGTACTTAACCTAAAGGTGTTTCGTGTCGATAAATTGCATAAATACTTAGCTACCAGTAGAACTTCTCAAAAAATACCGGGCTCTCGTAAGATAATTACTAAATAATGAGTATTTTAATGGTACTTTAATTCTCTAACATATTCCGCATAAGCAAAATTCATCGCGATTTATTTATGTACACACCCGTTCACTCGTTTAGAAATACACAAAACAAATTATCATAATGTATCAATACAAACTACTTAGAATGAAAATCACAATCACAATTATCGGTCATGTAATCTTTGCCAAACCGATGTATAACATGATTACCTTCACATTTACCATAATTAAATTTGTAAATATTCCCAATTCTCACTAATCGTCAAACTAATAAAAACACACCCAGTACCATTAAACGCCCCTGGATTGAAATAAAAACCCTTGTAAAATCCAAGAACAAATCATTCTGAAAAAATTACACCCAACTATGATTAATAGAACAGCTTTTTTGCCTTGATTCCTTTTACTAAAACCTTGTTTTGAAGTTAGAATCAAAATCCAGACTCACTTCAAATATCGGTTTACGAGAACACAAAGAGGAAACGCTCCAGAAGAGTACTCACGTGAAAATAGACGCACAGCCGGCGCTAAAGCGACGCAGTTAGTTACGCGACTTATCCGCTCCCATTTTCCCACCAAGCCTTTCCCTCCTCCCCTTTCAATAACGCAGCCATCCCATAGCACCCCTCCTATACCTTCACACGCCCCCACACAACACACACACGCACGCTCGCACCCGGGGCTAAGCCACCCACCCACCCATCCATCCTCTACAGCCTCTCACTTGCTCCGCTCACTCGAACTCGGTTCTAGTCACGCCGAGAGAGCCTCCGTCCTCAATCACGCCTTCCTGTCGAAGGGGAGGTCGGAGGAGGATGGGAGGGGAGCGCCGTGGGAGGCAAACAAGAGAAGAGGTGAGGCGGGACGGAGAGGGGAGGCTGAGGGGATGAGGCGGAGGGGAATACTTCGCACGTATGACTCTCTCCGTACGTGTGGAGTACATTTGGCGAGAGAGAGAGAGAGAGAAGGAGACAACGTTTGCTGGATTGGCGCTTTTGAGACCACTCCCATAATTCGAGATCTCACTTTCCCCCCTTTTCCATTCTCCCTCGCTCGTCCCACCCCTTCCCCCCACCCCTCGCATCCCCCGTCACGTCTCTTCATTACGGATCGCTACCAGGCAATTCTACCCCGCGATACGAACCCTCCATCGCTCCATCGTTGGCTTTAATGAGCGTAGGATAACCGAATGAATTCGTGAAAATTTTGTTAAACGCATCGGCCCAGCGTTTTTGCTGAAGAATTGTCAGTCGTTGTTGCTGCATTTTTTTAAACGAGCATTAATGCTGATATTTTGACAAACTTAATTCCAGAAACAGCTACGTAAGCAATCAAAATGGATGACTCAATTTTACCAGCATCATTCCAATGACACGCGTGGAGAAACAAACCTGCTCTAGTTAAATTTATCAAAAGTTTAATATGAAAACCTCATTTTATATCAAGTTCCTTTGATAGACAAAGCCTTCGACGGGGTGCTAAAAACGTCTCTCTCCACGGAGAACGAATGCTCGTTCGGCGGAGTTCCCACGCGGGACAAGAGATAAAAGGAAAAATAAGCCCGTGACATGGTGGAATCATAGC
This sequence comes from Uropetala carovei, assembly GCA_036926305.1. Taxonomy (NCBI): domain Eukaryota; kingdom Metazoa; phylum Arthropoda; class Insecta; order Odonata; family Petaluridae; genus Uropetala; species Uropetala carovei. The sequence continues at coordinate 7,251,578 of JAXCHB010000123.1, forward strand.
GCAGAAAATCTCAGAAAAGAAGCCACTCGGCAAAACTCCCAACGCATTAAAAAAATCTTCCTCCCGGCCACCGCCCGCCTCCTCCTCTCTCCTATCTTTACACTCGATAATTCCGCGAGATCAACACACGCATCCTCGTCCTCCCCTTCATCCCACACCTCCCCCGAAAAAAGCCTCTCGAGAATCGCGGCAGCACCACTTATGACGCGCAATAAAACACGCCCTCCCGCAGCGCCACCTGATAGATGTCGTCGCCCTCAACGCTCGACAAAGCATTTCCCTCTCTCACTCTCCAACACTCACTCGCTCCTCCAATTGCGTCCGCTTCGTCACCCTTTGCTGCAGACATACTCACTTGGCGGAACAACAACCTCTTCGACACCCTTTCACTCCCACGCGACCCCATCCCCTCCTCATTACCCCCCCCCCCCCTCCTCCTTATCCTCCCCTCCCCCTCCTTGCCCTCCCCCTTATTCCGACTCCTCCTTACACTCGACGTGACTTAAGACGGCCGAAACAACACGAAGGTTATTAGCGGACTTTCGTAACAGCACCAAAGCGATGCTCAATCCTTTATGTCTGGTATGTCTACATCTTTTAGGCAGGCGTAAATTTACGACTAAATGGACGATGTAGAAACGCAAAAATGTAACCTGACGATGAATGATCTACAGAGGAGACCGATTTTTCCTCCTCCTTCGAGATGAATTGAGATGAGGAATTAGATCTTTTATTAGGACGACGACGATGAAACCGGGAAACAGAGTAAACTAAAGCGCAAGAGGATGGATCCAATTAGAATATTTCACTAAAATATCATTCCTCGCTGATTCCACGTAAAAAAAAGAAAATTTTCACTAAGTAAAGCATATAAATAAAATAACAAACATTATTTTTCAGTTCTCGGAGCACTTCCTCTTTAGCCGTTTTAGAGTTTACCTTCTCCCTGTCTCTCTTCACTATTCCACTCCTCGCTTTTTGAAGCGACGCCACGTTGCCATGGAAACAATTACAAGAGAGGAGTGAGCGAGAGAGAGAGAGAGACCCAAAATGACGCCGACGCCTTGAATAATTCCCAGAGTGAAAGAGAGAGATGAAGAGAGGAGAGAGAATGAGGAGAGGAAGAGCTGTTGCGAAGAGGGATTCTTTTTTCAAGTGAGGAAGTCAAGAGTGAAATGTTTTCACGCCTCTGAGTGACAAACACTATCTCGTTTGGAAAAAAAAAGAGTTCGCTGTCTTAAAGTTTACTACGTGGGAAATCAAATGAAACGCATATATGCGAGCAGTGCCGTAACTAGAGTGTGGCGAAGGTGGCATTTGCCATAGGCGTCGCTTGCAAAAGGCGCCAAACATTCCCGATAGAAGTGCTGTAAGTTAATTTTAACATGTGCAGCAATTTTCCCCACAACTCCGCACTTAACGAAAGCACTTGTCGAAATAACGCGACGAAAACGCAGAAAAATCGCAGAATATCGCTGCTTTCTTATCGATGTCTTTTTCATCGATGAACAGAACACGGATGGCCTCACCGAATGGCCCGCCGAATGGCCGCTACCACAGCAACGCGCCTTATATAGGGCGAATATTACCCCTATTTCCCATTCCCTCCTTTTCGTAGGGGTATATCACTTAGTCACGAATTTAACCAATACGAAGTCGAGGAGACGGGCATTTAAACGACCCGCCGTACCCCCTCCCTCGAGCGGCGACGTCAGCCGAGAGCGGGCAGTCAAGAAAACGACGCAGACCACCGACAGAGACGGCGAGCGAGCTGTGACAGGAGTGGTAAAGGAAAAGGAGAGAAGAGGGAGAGTGACAGAGAAAGGGGACGAAAGAGTGAAAAGTTTCCTGTTGGAGAGACGGTAACAATAAGTCCACAGTTTCTGAAGTGGTTAAGTGTTGTTGATATTTTATGTTATTTTGTTACGTGTACGATATAGCATTTAGTTGGAGCTGTATGTGGCGGTAATCTTTGGGTCGCCACACATGAATTAGTATTATTTTAATACTCAAACGCTAATTTATATGTAATAAAAACTCCATTATTCGTTATTAAAATGCAGAAAAAATTATATCCTACATAACCAAGATGTTTCCTAAAATTTTGCCATAGGTGCCATATCGCCTAGGTACGTCTCTGTATGCGAGCAACATTAATGCTAACCGAGAGTTATTTTCATGATTTATAAACGTTATTGAATTGATTTCAAAGTATTTTAATGTTAAAGAGATCGAAAATTTCTCAAGGTGTCGTGAAGGATAGCGTAGTGGCCTTTTTATGTTGCGTGAAATTACACGTTTATTATATGGAATCCTACATATTTTCAAATGTTAGTAAAAAGTTATTATCGTGTAGAATATTTAAAATATTAATTGATAGTTTCGCGTAAATTTTCAAGGAAAAGTTAATATGATCTTATAGCAGAGTTATTGCATACATTATTACAAATAAGGCCTTAAATAAGTTCGAAAATTAAATGATTATAAATTTCTTCATATGGATGATATGCAATTGATGATTTAGATAAATCCTTTATATATATATATATATATATATATACACACACACCCACACTAGCTGGAGTGCCCGTTGAATTTCAACGGATTCAGTGAATCCAAAACTTCGACCGTGTAACATGTAAGCATCGCAAGAATAAGATAGTACACAGTTATAACCGTCGAATAAAGCAAAAATGAAGAAAACCGCTCCCCATTTTCCTATTTAAATGAATGAAGGAAGAAAATCTTGCACTGTGAAAATTCGAAAATAACGTATAAACTCCCTCCCCGTCCCTTCCACCCTCTCCTTCCCTTCCCTTCGCTCCTCCCTCCCCTCTAACCCGCCCCATCCCTCCTTTCTCCCTCTCCCTTCCTCACTCCCCCTCGCTCCCTCCCTCCCTCCCCCACGATCCCTCCCCCTCACACCCCCTCCCTCCCTCTCTTAAATATAAGAAGGGACTATATAGTCTCAATATAAATGCATTGAACTCTCAATTTCGGCGACAATGGGAGTTGTCATGGTGGCTTATAATTGGTATCGTAATAAAGCTGATAAAATCACGTATTTTACTGATTCTAACCGCATTTCTACGCGAATTCGACCATAATTCGGAATCTGTCTTCAATAAAAATAAACTTTGTTCTTTCTCGCAAAGAAGTATCGAAGTCTCAAGTTCGTACTGTGATTTTAAAGAGCAAATTCAAAATAGTCTACACTCATTCCTGTATTTCAGTTGCAGGACGCGGCAAAATACGTGACTTTCGATAGTTAAATCGTTCGCCATTTCGGATCAAAGTGACGGACAGAAACAAAACCTTGAACATTCACTAAGTTAGGATGTAAGGAATAATCGTACCAAATTTGGTTATTCTAGCTTTTATCGTTTATGAGGAGTTCCATGAACAAACACACCCTTCAAAATATATTATAGGAGATATATATATATATATATATATATATATATATATACTCTCAGAAATTACAAAAAATGCGCTAGACCATATCCGCAGTTTTAAGCAAGGCTTTATCTAAAACAAAATGAAGGAAAATGATAAGCAAGGATTAGAAAGGAAAGAAAAAAAATGAAAGCAGGAAAGTTAGGAGAGAAAAGGGTTTTAAGACCGTTGGAGTCAAAACTGATGGAAACTGTCTCGGTGATTCATACGGGCAAAAAAGCCAATAAAGAGACAAAAGGGTTGAAGGGGAACTTGTTGGCGCTAAAAAGGAGTGGAAAGCGAGAGAGAGAGAGAGAAAAAGGGAGAAAAGAGCGGAAGGATGAGGGAGGGAAATAGATTATAGCGAGTACGCGGGGGAAGAAGGGAGCGGAGAGGGGGAGAGGGTTGGGGGAAAGTGGGAGGAGAGGGGAGAAGGAAGAAGAGAGGGGGGAGATTAGTCCGCAGAATGACAGAGATTTAGAAGAATTGCAAAAATAAGAGAGAAACGGAAAGAGAACGAAAGAGAGCCTTTGGGAGGGGGAGGGTGTTGAGTTGGTGAGTCCTTTTGTCCTTGGTCGGAAAATATTAATGCACCTCTATTGCGTATAAATGGGAGATAGAGGGAGAAATGGAAAGAGAGAGAGAGAACAGAGGGAGGAAGAAGGCAAAGGGCATAGCTGGTTGAAGGATAGAGGGTAGAAAGAAAGGGTTTGAGCGGAGAAAGAAAGGGAGGCGGGCAATGTTCTCTCCAGGGAGGACTCTTTGGGGGCATTGGCGTGCGAATAAAAACTGTGAAGAGGAGAGGGGATAAAGGAAGAAGAGGCGGAGGAAGGGAAGGGAGAAGAGAAGAGGGAAGGTAAAGGAGATGAAGACGGAGATGGATGGAGGAAAAACGGCGGTTTTCGGAAAATTTTTTTAAATTGCAAGAAAATAATATTTTAATAAAATATTTCAATTTGTATATTTTCATTTAATGTTTTAAGCATCAAAAATTGTTTCCTCCAGCACAAATATGAATCCATCTGTAAGTGAAGATATGTCATCTTTGAAGAAAACGACTAATAAAATTTCACAATGAACAGCAAATATATTACTAATTAATAATTAGCCAAAGAAGGTGTCACTTTGTGGGGTGGCAATATAAAAATAAAATGAAACTATGTCATTTCCATTTGAATTTCTTTCAAATAGAAATAGAGTGAATCCCCGACTTACACGAGTCCAAGTTACACGGATCCGCAGATACACAGAAACATGACAACTTATCAGCGCGCTCGATTGTTAGTTCAACTGCCACTCAATACATGGCGTTATTAGTACAGTAATCCCTCGGTATACGATCAATCGGTTTATGAGTTTTCGCTTATGCGAGATGCACAAATTAATACCCGTTTTTCAATTTACGAGCCAATTTTCGCTTATAATACGATCTCCTTCCTCTCGCAAACCGATCTTTTTTCTTGGCACCTATTCTCAGGCATTCGTCGGTTCCCGAATCTTCTGGAATGCGCAGAACGTCACGGCATTCCAACTTTAATGATGTAACTATTGTTTATAAAATTAATAACATGGGATGTATTGGGAAATTAATTTTCGCCTTACGAGCAGTTTTCGAGGAACAAATTAAGCTCGTAAACGGAGGGATTACTGTACGCTGACGCGCAGCTGACAGCGTCGCTTTCGCCATTTAGATTTGTTATCCCGTGAGTGCAAGTTGTCTCTCGTTACTGTACTGCTCTTCACAAACAAACTATAAACCCTCATCACATAAGCACTACTTTTTTAGCTTTAACTATCCATTGAAATGAACGTATATGTCAAAAAATATATTGTATTTAAGCATTGCTGGACTTACACGGTTTTCAACTTACACGGCGACCTTCGGAACGAATTAACCGTGTAAGTTGCGAACTTACTGTACATATACTGTGTTTGATTTTTTTACCAAGTAAGTTACTGAAAATCACAATTAAAAAAATTGATTTAATCCAATTCAATGAAAGATATACTTTTCAGTTATCTTATAAATAAAAGTGAAATTCAGATCATATTTCTTCTTTATATTACTCCACACTTATAAAGATATCGGCACGAAACTTCACATAGGTATATAATTTATCCTGCGGATAACATAGGCTATATGGTGTTAAAAATTTTGGGGGGAAGGGGGTGTTTAATTCTATAATTATTTCCCCATAAGTTTACACGTAATTTTCCGTTTTTACTAGGTTTTTTCTCTTCATTCATCTAAATACCTAAACATGGACCGATTTTTTCGTCATTGCTTTATACGATGGTTATAACTGTGTACTATCGTATTCTTGCGATGTTTGCATGTTACACGGTTTTCAGAAATACGCAATTTGTTTCGAAATTTTGTGGATTTTTCGTACTCTTTCCCGGCGTTGCCAAGGCGGCCATCATTGTTACCTCCGATTCATTTAGCTTCAATGAAGCCTTCAAATATACGAAAGAATAGCGTTATTCGCTTTGCACTTCTGTGTAAACAACGAAATTATCGTTGTAGCAACGTAAATAAATACTGATAATTATTCAGGAAACTGCGTGTGGGAAAAGTTTATAACGACTGACCAAAGCAATTGAACCTTTTTTCATCTATTGAATACTGGAATCTTACCTCTTTTAAGTAAAATCACTATATTCTACATTTTAAATGTTTATGAACGCTAATGGGCCCATGCATCTGGTGTACATTTACCAGGGTCAGTGTTCAATCATGGACAACTATACTACGCTGTCTTTTCAAGGGTTTATTGCTTACAAGACAAAAGTAAACATTTCAGAAAGACATAATTACACAAGAAATAAAACTGGATTTGACGATAGTGATATGAGGTCTCTCTCTCTCTCTCTCTCTCTCTCTCTCTCTATATATATATATATATATATATATATATATATATAAGTTAAATTCTGTTTTTGCTTGTCCGCTATACAAATCCACACAGTTAAAGATTTCGTCACGTAACTTCGCATAGGCAAACAATTTTACCCTGCGAGTAACATAGGCTATATGGCGATAAAAAATGGGGGGCTCTTAATTCAATAAATGCTGTTTTTCATCTGGTCCCTTGCAACGCCGGGTACTCCAGCTTGTTTCATATAAAACATTACACTGAAATATACTGAGATAGGTATCGTTAGGGGTATTATTTATTTTAACTGGGAAGCGGTTTTAATATATTCCTGTGTTTATATTTCTCGGCTAGAAATAAGCAGAGCACCGATCAATCGACATGATTGGCCACTTTTTAGACATTACGTCGATGAAAAAAGTTAATTAAAATTTTTTTAAAAAACTCCCTTCACAGAACTCATACTATTCGACACATTGCAAGATAAAGATATTTCATAGTCCTTACCTTCTCGTTCTGATAAGCTGTCACGGCTATGAACTCCGTCTCCTTGAACACGTATGTCCGAAACGTGCTGTAGGGCAGCTTCAGGATGTCGTTGGCTCTGACAAGGTGAAACCTCGGCTGGTACTTGTGCATCGAGTTGAGGATTGTCTGTGAGAAGATAATAAAAAGGTATTGGGATGGGGAGAGGGGGGAAGGGGAAAGGGGAAAGGAAATCCTATTAGTGAAGCTGATTGTAAAACACAATTATTTCTACTAAACTACACCACTACCTACTCTAATTATATGCTGATATAAACTTACAAGATACAATTACAATCACAGTATCATCTGATTGTTACAAAAAATTAAGACATAGATCGATCTCAATTTTTTCTTCAAAAATTCAACTCACACCCAGTCGACTTAGAATAGTACTTTTCAATTTTATGCACTGCACTGGAAGGAAAATAATCTAAATATTGTACTCGTTGCAAAATAAACTACATAAACGCGTTGATGGTTATCCGTCGCTTTTATCCAGGGTACAATGTGTGTTTTTAAATTTAATGAAAAGGCGTCAAGAAATATCCTCGTGATTCTAAGTTATATATATAAATAAATAAATAATATACTAACTTCGCTAAATTAGAAAGTTTTTTGTTATTGAAACTGAGAGATCTCGAATGAATACAGCAAGATACGGGGAGAATGAGAGAAAAGCGAATACAACAGACGGGAGTACTCATTTAAGCGGACAGAAATAATAGGAGCCTCGAAAAAACTGTTCCTAAGCGACGAACAAACAATCACAACAAACCGTTTCTTCCAGAATCGCCGGGTAGTTAGCGAGACCACCAATTGAAAATATCGTAGACTCTTTCCTACTTATTCGGACCGTCGTAATAGGCGCGATCGCGTTTCCTAGGGTAAAAAACAGGTATCGGTGCGCAGCACGCGAGGTAAAAAAAAGTAGTTTACGAACCTAAGTGAGGGTATTTCCCATCTTCAACGAGCCGTGTACCTGAACTCAGTACAACTCCCTCTCTTTTCCTACCTTCTTCCCTCTCTCTCTCTGAATCAAAGAATATACTGAGAGAAATATGCGGAATGGAGCGGTCTTTTATAAGCGAGAAACCCCAGACGGGAAGTGGGAGGAAGGAAGGAAAGAGGGAGTCTGAAGGGAAGAAAGGGAGGAAGAGGGTAGGCCAAGAAAAGCTTCCCGGCTCCAGAGTTTTGGAGATCGTAGAAGGGTTCCAGGCGGTGTGAAAAGGAAGGTGGCGTACGCGGTGTGGGGCAAAATGAATGAATGGCCTCGCGGACAGGAAGCAGCTCTGTGGGGGAGGGAATGAAAGGTAGAGAGAGAGAGAGGGTGTGTGTGTGTGTAGGGAAACGCAGAGGACGCGGCCCGTACCGAATCCATCGACAGAGGGTGTAAATGTGAAGGAATTATGGACCTGAGGGGGAAAAAGGAGGAAGGGATGGAAATACAGAGAGAGAAAGAGAGAGGCGGGGATAAAGAAATACGAGGTTAGGGTGATTTCACAGGGGAGAAAATCATTCGCAAAAGAGTCCATGATGTGCATTTAACTCTTCTCCTGTTTTGACTTGCGAGATGATTGCTCGCGACAGCTCATTTTTTGCGAAAGAGATGGGGAAAGGAATCAAAAGAACGGTTGATTTTGCAGGAATCGACGGTGAGGTGTGGGAAAAAATAATACAAGTTGAGGGTTTCTTCGAAATATTTAAGGGCTTTTTTGAGAGGTTTTATTTAGTTGGCGTCAATAACGGGATAACATGTCGAAATTCATTTTAAAATCGAACCGCAACGGTATAATTCCCCACAACAAAGCTCTACTCGCTTCAAACATTAAGAATCATTTCGTTTCTTGAAGACGGATTGAATAATAAATGCGTACTACTTCTATACATTCAGAATATGAAGAGGTTATACTAGCGAAGAAAAAGCTACAGATAAGAGTGATAAATAAAATTTTAAAACTCAAACTCATAGCCGACACCAAATTAAATTTCGACCGTATAATAGAGCAATTAATAGCTCAGAGACTTAGGCGATGAATTTATGAATTAAATACTTCAACAGCTCCAAATATTCTATATGTATCCAGTCCTGGAGAAAGATAATAAAAAATTCAATAAAACAATACTACGAGTAAAGAAAATATAAGCCCTGAGGGATAAAACATCCACTAATGATAGAATGTCTCTCTAGACTCTATATCAAGGAAAAGTAGGGAAACGGAAATATGAAGAGAATGAATTGAAGAAAGCGCGAGAGTAGAGATCATAATGAGAAGAAAGACGCAAAATAAGTGGATTCGCAGAATTGGAAGGAGAGCGACAGGAAAAGAGGACAAGGGGAAAATAAGCAATTTGGTGAGAGTGAGAAGGATGGAGGAGAAAGTAAGGGGAGAGAGAGAGGATAGGAGGTAAGAAGAGAAAGAAAGAATCGAGAAACATGATGGATGAGGAGCCTCTCTAACAACCTACCAGAAAATGATGGCCCAAAAGACGTTTCAAATTCAAAGTATTAACTTTCGCAAGTTTAAAAATAGGATAATTATATCCTTTTTTTCATTGAAATCTATATTCTGCGATTAAAGAAGGAACACTAAAGTACCGTCCTGCCTCTGACGCAACTTTGAATCTTTTCTTTCCATAAAGTAACTTTTCAATTAGGAAATATATATTACATTCAAAACTCTACTAATGAAATTATTGGCAATATTAAGGTTCACGCCAACATTAACCCGATTACTTTCTGTTCGGAAAACAAATGCCTTGAAAGTAAAATATCGAAATAACCCACGGCGTCGTTTCATACTTTAAAATAAGAAAGGTTAATTTTTCCAGGTCGTCCGAAGCGGAGGAGCAGCTCTAGCTATTACCGTGGGAAAGGATTTGTAGACACACTCCCTCCCTTTTGACCGACGATGCGGTGGCTGCTGTGGCCGCGACGGAAGTCGCCTCAGAAATAGGGAGTGAGAGTGAGGGGGATGCCGCCGCGTGTAGCACCGGATTCGGACTAATGCGAAACGACTGTTCGGAGATGTTTGCGGGAATTCGGGGGGAGGAGAGGGAAGGGATGGTTTAAGCGGGGGGTTGGGTGTGGGACCGGAGGCGGCTTGAAGAAAGAAAGGGTGGCGGAGTGGGGTGGTGGAGTTAGAGAAGGGTTTTAGAGGATGAGGGGAAGGGCATCGGGGGCAGCCGGACTAAATGGACCGAAGAGACTAATTAGGCATTAGTGGATTCAGGAAGTGGATGGGCGGGGATCAAAGAGGGAGAGGCCAAGAGGGAAATCGTGAAAGGAAGGCAGAGAAGAGGTGATAAACCGGCAGTTACAAATTTGTGGCGAGTTTCTCAATGTCGATAAACGATAATCGACGGAAGAAGCTATCTCTCTCTCAGATCGATTTTATTAAATATTTGAATAAAAAATCTTATTAAGTTACTTGTTTCGACGACTTTGTCGTATAAGTTGCTAAAGAGGTACGTAAAACCCAACATATGAATAAAGCAAGTTAAATTTCGGCTAACTTGCATACGAGCAATACGTACTATATGCCTATGTTTCCATAGAAGGATGATTAATTATACTATAAGAAACAAATTCTCGGCTATCTATTAAATAAGGGTATAAATAAAAGAAAAAATAGATGATTTTCAATCACGAGGTCGTATTTACAGCTTGTTTAAATTGAAACCATCCGATGAAAATATTATTAACCGTGACATAAATGTTTATAGTTCTAGAGAGCAAGGATTTCGGCATGCAACCATTAAGTTGCGTTTAAGTGAAATCCGAAATTCGAGAGAGAAAGTAAGGAGCGTGACGTAAACTTCCCGCCGCTATTTAAAAAGATACTGGCGGGAAAACGTGCACGCCAGTTTCAAATAGTTCTCGCTCTCTCCGCCAGAGGGTAAACATCGCTCTCCCCGTACGTGATTCGCAGGGAGGGCTTCACCTCTTGGCTGCACGGTATTAGAGCGATTGTTGCGCACGGCTGCCTTCGTTGGGCGTGCTATGCCTTTTGAATGGCCACAAGACCATTGTATTACAATTTTACAGTTTGTGTATATCTCCAGTTGCTTAAAATGTGAAAGGCGTAAAATGTGGCGAGTCGACTATCGGACGTATGATTCGTCATCGTGTCAAGAAAAGATAGCTGCTGGGCAGGCTTACATTCAGTGGTGTTAAGCTCTTCAGCCTCGGCAACCGTGGGCATTACCCAAGAGAGTCCGAAGACTCAGAATCGCAGCTACTATTGAAATGAAATTACTTTTGTGCAAAAAGATATTCAGTTACGCCACTGCTCGCACTCAGCCGAAACGGAAAGTGTTTATTACATAACATTTAAATTGAATTATACAGGTTACTCGTACAGCAAAAATTTTGATCGTCTATACAGCTTAATGAACAAATGTTGTAACCTTAACTCGATTGTTGTTTTATACTTTTATTCCAGCATTGATTATGAATTCACAATGAAATATCCTGAGGGAGGAAAAATATTAATAATTTCTGCTCTATATAAAAGGTTGAAACTATGTAAGCAAAGCTAAAGACTTCGGATAACATACGTATGGTGAAACAGAATATTAAAAAAAAAAAGTAGAATGATCGACTCAGAGGATTTTCCTTCGAAAATTTAAACCGCCCTGCGCGTGACTGATTAATGAAACCGTTGATTTGCGTAATCTTTCATCTGAAATTCCGAAGACAAGATTGAATTACGGCTTCAATTAGGACCGAAAGTTCCCCCGCTGCTCCCTCTCCGTATCGCTTTCACACCCCTGCCCTCACACATCTCCTGCTTCCCCGAAATCTCATTCACGCGGAGAATCTCAATCAAGCAGTGGCGCCGCCATGCGGCTGCGACGGTGATCTCCTCGCAACCCGCCCGAAATGCGCATCAATTATAGATAAAAAGAGAAATCTCATTCTATCTCTTCCTCCTCTCCCACCTTCTTCCCCATCCCACTGTCGCCTTCTTTCCTCTTTTTTATATAACTCGCTCCCCCTCCCTCTTTCCCACGATGCCATTTTCTCTTTTTTCTTTAGTTCAAAGAAGCGGCGTCAGCGGCGCTCGTCGAAAACACCGAAATCGGGAAATAATCCTCGTTCTCTTTTTTTTATTCCTTTTTACATCAGCGATCTCTTCTTTTTCTCCACCCTCTACTTTCTCTCAATCAACTCTCCTCATGCTCTGTCGCCATTCAAAAATAAATTGTACAATTAAGTTACGGAAACTGTGAGAGTGGGTTTCAGTTTTTAACGCCGAAGAAAAAGGTGCATATTTGCCAGCGGAAATAATATACGCGAAAATTTCAAGGGTTTCGTAAAAAATCGATACATTAAAATAAAAAGTTTGCATGCGGATAGGAATACTTCTAGGCAGAATGGATAATGTATAAAATTATTCTATTAATAAAAGTATTCAGCCAAATTGAACTTCTGGCTATACTGTGCGCAATTTGAATTTAGATTTTTATCAAGGAAACATTTTGTTTGATATCTTGTAATTGTAATAAACAATTTTTCTGTGAGACAAACACAAGAATACAAAAATGAGACAAATTCGAGTGACCTATAAGGTCCCTGGAATCTCAAGATTTCAGCGAATCACAAGTCTCGGATAAAATTTCTTTCTAGGCGCCGGCGGTTGAAAATGAGCTAACGACGAAGAGAGGAAGGAGACACGTTAGTCTCCCGCAAGGACGGAAGCACCTTTCGATACGATTTCTCCCGAATTGACATTTTACCAGAAGCACTCACGAATCGCACGCAATTTCATCGGCAATCAAAAATCATCGCCCGCTTCATTACGACGGGAATGCTGAGTTTAGCTAACCTATGCCATGGAACCTTTCTCCTCTTAAACAGTCGAGAGTACTTTTGCTTTAACTGGCCATAAATACCATCCTCGTCAGCATTCTCACCAAACATTTTCGCTCGCGCATCATCTGAGTCATAATCACCGGTCCACCGTTAAGATTAGACGTAAGCCGTCGTAAAAATTGACAACGGGAGAAAGATGGCGGGGAGGGGGAGGAGAAAGGGAAAAGGAGGGAGTGAGACAGTAAAAAAAGAGGTTCGAACCGAAATAAAGATGAGGTTTTGAGAAGGGAGTGAGGATCGTTGGGTTGGAGAAAGCGACAGAAGTAGCGTGGGAGGGTGGGAGAGAAAGGGGAGCCCAAGTGTACGTTAGAAGGGAAGAAAGGGGAGGAAGAAAATGATGGGTGGAAAGAAAGAGGGAGTGGGGAAGATAGAGACGGAGACGGTTTAGTAAGGAGGGGGATTCGAGCGAGGAACGGAAAACTCAAAAAGGCGTGGCTGATTGGCTAGCGGAGTCAGCCTCTCTAATCACCATCGAGAAGAATCAGCAGAAAAGATATGTCCACCCCTAACCGACTAACCTCGTCCTTTCTCTATCTGTCTCGCACTCTCTCTCTCTCCCTTTCTCTCTCTCCTCTTCCTCTCGATCCCCCATTCGGATTGCCTTGCAGCCACGTACGCATCCTTCCCGATGGTCCACCCACCGCTTCTGTCTCCCGAAATATCGACCAAGGTTTTCCCTCTGCACTAGCACCCACCTCTAAGTTGTTCTTCAAGATCTTCTTCCGTGCTTTATAGATTGCTTTCCCTCTCGAGTCATCGGTAAATGGAACAGTGAATGGCCAATAGTGAACAAGTGGTGTATTTACTCAGAGTGAGACTTAATTGGAAGAAAACTTTGTTTCAAAACGAATTCCGCCATTGATTGAAACCCACGTAAGCTTTGTCTCTCGATGACTTATTTTCTATTTCACAATTTTCACTTTTTGAAAATTCAAAATTATACTATGTTCCGAGAATACATTTATGGGATTTTAAAACCTTTTTCCGAGGAACGATAGGAAATTTGAAAGCCATTCCAGTAGCGATCTTTCTTTGAGAAACAAACAGTCTATTACGCCTACCTAACGAGGATATTAATTATGGTTTCAGCTTTTATCGCACAGAGCATTGCGAGCCTCTTGAGCACGGCAAACCCCCTCTCGAACCCTCCTCCTTCCCCAATCCCCTCCTTATAGCCCCCCCCCCTCGCACCTTGCCCTACTTCACACACATAAGACCTCTTCCAAAACAAATTCTTTTTTCGCCTAGATATCTTTACAACATCCACTCACCTATCTCTAGCACGGCCTACTCCAACCGAATGCGATATTCTCCCAAGAAGAAGAGCCCTTTATTGTCCACTCCTCAATTCTTCCTTCCTCGTCCGTACTACTTCCCTATTCCTCCCACAATGCCCTCCTCCGAGTATCTCCACTATCTCTCTCCGGTCCTCCACGCCCATCCTCCTCAAGGCACTCTCCTCTCTCCTTCTTCCCATTGGAGAAGTAGCTCCTCCTAAAAATGAGAACCTTTCCATTTTATCCCTCTTTCTCTTTCCCTCTTTCTCTTTCCCTATCTCCCTTTCTCTTCTCCTATTCTTTCTCTCTGCCACCACTCCATCACTCGACTTACTTCTCGCTAACAAGGTTGAAATATAAAAATGGAATAAGATGAGCCATATAAAAATAGAATATCGTTCTCTATTACGGCGTTTTCTTCTCCAAAAAACGAAATTATAAGGAAAATGTCTCACGCAGGAAAGTTGATTATAGTTTCATGGCCGCATGTATATACTTACTCATACTATGATCATGAAAAAACGATATTTCAAAACATTCTTAAAATAAAATATTTTCATTCTGCCTATGCGTTGTAAAAAGCATCTCAACTGATTTAGAAAAAAATAGATTGCGAAAATACTGTTATTAAAACGTGGAAAAGATTTATGTAAAGCAATCCAATAAGTAAATGGAAACATTTTTCTCAGGATGTGAAGAGAGATACGTAAGAGGGGAAATGAGGGGATGATTATGACAACGAGGAAGATGCCCATAACGGTCGAAGAGATTGGGTTAATGAGGTTATTGATAGTGCGTTGTAATGAACTGGCTCAGGCTTTGTAATATGGAAAGTGGATGTGGAGGGTCACGGAATTTAAAATAGTAGGCAAGGGAGGTAGAGAGAGATGGGAAATGGTATAATGCCTATGTCGATGGCAATGTAAAGTAAAACAAATTTATGATTACATAAAATCAACGAAATGCAAATAAACTCCTGATTGTTTACCCACCTACTCTTTAAAATATAAGGAAGGCGGATGTGAGCGATATGAAATATTAAAATTTATAAATGTATTTCTCTTCGACTTCCCCTCATCTATATTGCATTACCATTGAATTATAACGAAATAAATAAGACGAAGAATTTCCGCAGAGAAATCAGAGCAAGGAGGGTCCGATATATAAGATCAAAAAATACGAGAATACAACTATAAACGACCCCAAAAGGACATCGACGACATACGAATGGTTATTTCCATCGAACGTAAAAAAGACCTTCTCCATAACAATTCCATTGGAGGCGGAGCGCGCAGAAACAAAAGAACATATCCACGCGGTCATCGGTACAAGAAGTAGAGACAATAGAGAAAGATATAAACGGAATGGGATGGAGAAGTAGAGAAGAAATAAAGTATGGAAAGAGAGAGAAAGCTGAGAGCGCTGTCTCCATAGCAAAGGGGAAAGAAAAGTACTCGGAAGATGTGTTCGGGGAATAGCATTTCTGGTGACGATGCCAGCGATCCGACAAGAGACGGTCGCTTCTGAGATGAGACATCTCATCGGCTGTGAATCACTTTTATTGGAGGAGATCTCGCGAGTATTGCCGCATGGGGCGTATGGGGTATGGGGGGGGGGGGGGTTATGGGGGGAGGGAGGTGGAGGAGGGTAGAGGAGGAAGAGAAGGGAGAGGGGTGAGGGAGGGGGGGAGGAGTGGGTGGCGCGCAACGGTGGCGACGGCGTAAAAGAGCAAACATAAAGGAAGAGTCGTCCGGAGGAGGTATGGAAGACGCGAAATTCGTAAAGGAAAAGTAGGTGGGCGTGGCTCTCAAGTGGTGCGGAGAGGAGTAGAAGCAGGGAAACAAATGAAGGCGACGGACCATTAAAAAAATGAAGGAAAGAGGACGCCAATGTCTGTCCTCCTCCTCTTTCTTCCCACTCCCTCCTCCTTCGGTGGGCTCTTCGCTCCTCATTTCTCCAAGTCTAAGCTTCTTTTTTTTACCCTTTCCCTCTCTTGTAAGAGGGCGGATGAAAAAATTCTCAAACCTTTTCCGTTCAATGCCTCCTCTTGACTTAAAAAAATTGGCTTTGTACTCCCATCAAAAATGAACACTCGGTCTAACTTACAAACCATTAATTGTTCGAGTTAATTGTAAACAATACAGCCACTGACGTCGCTGTAAATCTAATGCTTCGCAAGAACGATAGATTTTCGACATCAACTTTGATTCCATTCGTACTTAATGTTGGTTTTCTAGCTATAGTGATACCTATTATTAGTTCCAGCTCAAAAGGCACAAAAAATAACATTCTATACGAAAATTATACATCCAATGCTATTCAGTTTTGCCGGCTAAAATATATTAATAATATTATATTGATCAACTGACTCATAACGTGAAGTATGCTTTATCAGGCAATAACCGAAGGGTGAATAGAAATTAAAAGACGTTCATTATATTCCGCGCATGACTCGAAAAAATCTGCTCGTTATGAGCCCCATTTTCATTGATATTTAAAATCCTTAGCGTGATTATGGAAGTGGGGACTGAGGTGATGGCCGTTGCGGCAATAAGCGTCTTCACAGTCTTTCCTATGTGAAACGTAATGGAACGGCGGAGAAGGGCCTTTTGTGGGAGGCGGACGATGGAGGGGGTTTGGGGGAAGATGGCGCTCAAGAAAGAGTGTGGCAAGATAGAGGGGCAAAGGGATGGCGCTAAGGAAAAAGAAAGAGGAGGGGGCGGGAGAGAGAAAGAGGGTGGAGGGAAGAGAGAGGGATGGGGAAAGGCGGAAAAGAGCCGGAGAAGGCGCCGCGGCGTCGAGCGTCTCGGCTATATCTTCCCCAGGGTTTCATTGAGGGACGCCGACGGCGCTTAAAGACAGTGGCTCCACCCCCATCCGCTAACACCCTTTCCTCTCTCTCTATCTCACCCCCTCCTTTCCTCCGAAACCTCCCTCCCCCTCTTTCCCGCGCTCTCCACCTCAAAGAAAACCCCATTCCAATTCCTCAGCCTTTATTTTTTCATCGTCTAACTCTACTCCTCCCTGGAACTCCCACCCCCTCCCATCGCCCTTCCTCCTTCACTCGCTCTTTCTCGAGTGCTCGTTTTTCATCTTTTTCTTCTCTTCCGTTCCTATTTTCTCTTCTCCGCATTCTTTGTCGTTATTTCTCTCCTTTTCCACACTTCTTTTCGAGGGAGTTTTTCCTTCGCAACTATGCTTGTCTGTCCGATAACGTCCTCGAAACGCTTCAAACGCCAAATGACGCAAATTTAAATATTTGGCCAAAATGTAAAAAAAGGTTTCTTTCCGTTAGTTGGTGGAACCATTGTTAAATATAATAAAGCTCGGAAAATTCTTTTATGCGGAAATTAACGCATGGACATAATTCAAGAGAAGAATTTACTCGAATAACTAACATCGCGATGAATATATTTTTAAATTACTTCTGAAGTCAATGAGTAATATTCTTCTATTTTGTATTTGCCGTAATTATTTAAATATCTTTATTCGCATCGATGATGAATTAATTCAACGGATAATTCATAATTAATTGTCTTAAACCTCATTCCCCTTAAAGGATTTACTTAGTATTATATTTCTTCTTGTTTCTAATTGCCGCCGTGGCATGGTTTTTGCGCCTTAAAGGAAATTAATTTCCACCTTCCTCAGAATGATAGAATTTCCATTTCACCCTGCAGCGTCTTCCAACCTCTCCGCATTCTCTCTCCTCGCCATTCCTCTCTCTCTCTCTCCCTTTCCTTTGGCTTCCTTTCCACGTAGAGTCCCCGTGGAAACCCTTTACATCACTTATTTATGGCTTTCGTCACTTCATCTTAGCGTTTACCTCGCGCCCTCCTTTGACGGTGCGAAGCACAGCGATATCCCAGTCCCAGCCGATCATAACTTGAATTCGATGGAAGAACATGAATGCTTTCAAGAACGGAAAAGTAAATCTTTTAAAGAAAATAACACATTTCCAAGATAAGGAGCGACCAAAGGGGGAAAATAAGTAAACTCATTTTCATATCTCTCTCTCGTGCTCTCTGAATATTTTCCACTAAATCTTAACCATGTTACAGGTTTCTTCCCATACAAATTCTATCTTCATATTAGGCTTCCCTTCATTTTGATTAAGAAATATAAAAATAAAAGTTAAGTTTGAAATATTTCATGATGCACTAAAATTGTGACGGACATTTTAAATTTTCTAATATGTTCCTGACCCTCGTCTAAAGAAAACACTCAGATTTCACTTAATATATTTTACTTAAACCTCTAAAGTAACATTCCAAAACATTTTAGGTCAAGGATGAAATTGCATTTTAAAACTAATTCGTTCACTAGAAATCGTAGTTTAGTTTCTTCCGACTTAATTATACACCCATTTTCATAAGATGATAACGTATATTTGTTATGAAACTTCTTCAAACGCGGTCTTTCAAAATCGATTCGACGTCCTTATGCGCATAGCAACTTCTCTCTTGAAATTTTCTAATATGACTGCATAATTAAAACGGTGAGTCACTCAAGTATCTTGTTAATCCATGTCATCGAGGAAGGGCTACCGAAATATGACCTTATTATCGCGTCCTAATACGCCGATACGTACCCCACTTCTTATTCCTTGTAAAACATTTTTCGGCAACCGTTAAGCAGCTTTTTTTATCCCCTCAACTCCCCCAAACCCTTCTCTTTCCTTTTCCAAATTTCCCCTTCTCAGCCTTAATGGACCGTTTTTGACGGATTGGTCGGACCTTGGCCGGAGACGAGGCAGCAAAAAGGGACTCCCCATTGACCAACGCCGGAGAGCTGGAGGAGAGAGCAGAGGGTGCGGGAGGAAGAGGCAAGAAGAGCGATAATTTAGACAGAGGAGGCTGGAGAGAGGGGGAAATCGGAAAAAATGGAAAGGGAAAGAAAGGGAAATAAAACTGGTAGACTTGTATGATACAAATCTCTTGTTTACATACGCGGAATCTCCAGCATGTGTGCGTGTGTCCACATGTGTCGCCTATTAATACGACTGCATATGTGTGTCTCCCCGGCGAGTTCCTCGTGTGACCGAGCCTCCTCCTCCTCCTCGAAGCGAAGAAAGGAAGTCTTCTTCGTTGGAAGTCTTCTCCCCCTTCCCTCCCCTCCCTCTCTCCCCTTCCCTTTCAATCCCTTTGAGTGTTCTCTTCCGATGCCGTTGGCGCCGCCACAGGTCATGGGTCATGTACATCCACTCCAGGCTCACAAATTCTATCTTCTCCCTCCCTCTCTTACCCACTCTTTCCTCCCCTTCCTATTTTCCTCTCATCTCGTTGCACGCCTCTCTATCCCACCTCCTTCTCTCCCTCTTCACGTCTTCATCGCCTCTCCTTTCTCTCTTTCGTCCACGCTTTCTTGAAGAAGTCTCTCATTCGTTCGGGCGCCGTAAAATTTCTGCCTTCGAAGTGTTGCCGGATGGACGACGGAAAACGATTCCGATATAATTGCGTCACCATCGGAATGGAAGGAAATTCTCCGCCGCTCTCAGAGAAGAGGTCGTAAAAAAGTAGTTTAATGTGGTAATGCTAGTTTGAGATGACCCCTGCAGATGATAATGCGTAAAGATTTATCCATCACGTTATTTTTGATTTCTCTATATGATTTATGATGTTTACTGTTAACTTATTAAAAATATTACCCTTATTATTGCTTTAAGTCGAAACAGTTAAATTTAGGTCCCCGTTATTCGTCTCTCCTTTGTCTTAAGTACGAGCCGCTCACTCTTGAGAACACCACAAACTCTCTCTCTCTGTCTTTTCCTCTTACTCATACATCTTTCTCTCTCTTTCGACACAACACTCCTTCTGTTTTCAGCATTTCGATCATGTGCGTCAGAAGTTTACCCCACGGCAGGAAAGATTTATGCCCTCCTCTCTGTCTCTTTCTCTCTCTTCTTCCTCCGCGAGACGTATTCAATAAGTTCCGTTCCTCTCAGATAACTCTTTCCCAAATAATTTGTCACTCCGTCGGAGATATTCCGTCTGGACATGTTCCGTCGATTCTTGACCATTTATCACGACGAGGCAAATTAGTCCATTGGTCAAACCCAGGACCAGCAGCAGATAGTGCCGGAGAAGAGTCGTAAATTAAAATTAAGAACCGTAAAGGAGATCGGAGAGAGAATAACGGCCGGAAAAATTAATAACGTGTGCTCTGTTTATTCAACTTCAATCAACGTTAGCTAATTTATCCGATTGCGATGTGATTTAGTATCGCGTCATAATGACGTCGAATCATCGTCACGGTTTCAGGAGAATTATAGCAGAAACGAAACCCTCGGCGCCTAAAAGTTAACAGTTTTTAAAATCATTAGCAGAGAAAATAAATGGGATTAGGTAGATCTCGTAATAACGTCGTACATTGCACCAATAAAATATTGCTCGAGTGACGCGGAAATATTTTTTCAATACTTTGATGTGCATGGACACTCGATACAGAGTCCTGTTTATGATTTTAATAGCAAAAGACTTATATAAACATAGTCGCTAATAGTCCCTGAACTAACACTTGACTCTCCCTACGTGAATTCTTTAAGCAACCCTGATGACACGCACAAGATAACCACTATCTACCAGCCTTTATTTATTAAAAAAAGAAGAGATTGCAGATAGTAATAGAAGTGGTACGGCGGTGGAAACAAATCGGTTGGACGACTTAGCACTTTTTTTAAGGACAGTGGCGCCGGGTAGAGACGTCGTGATTGGATGTGAGGCGCCGGAGATGTCAGTCTGCTCTTGTTCCTCTTTGAATAATACTTATCGGATGCGCGTTAAATTAAGGAAGCCAAGAATTTTCCCCGTCAAACTTTTTTATTAGGTATTTTAAAATGCAAAAGCATGTCTCTACTTAATCATGGAATTTAAACTAAAGTATCACAGAACTACTGAAATATTATTCTAGCTCCTATTGCTCCATTGCCGATTGCATGCGACCCATCAGTTCATAATGCGCGGCCCTCCCATTACTTTGATTCTACTTTAAGAAGGTGTTAAAGAAAGGATGGATGAGATAATAATGTAGTAATAAAGATGCGAAAAAAACATATGGATGTTTGTTAATTATGTGCTTTATGAACATTTATTCTTAATTAAAATATACGGTAATTTGTTTCGTGTACGTTTAAATGTCAACAAAATGCTTAGGCTCATTAATACAACTATACAAACTACTAGATACTAAAATTATTTATATGACGCTCATGCAATTTTAATTAGTGAACTTTCTCATAGATTTTAATTTTTATGGTAGGTTGAAATATCAGGAATTTAAAATGATTAAAAAGACCAATCGGCTAAAATATTGAGCCTAACTTATAAATGATTAACGTCGTTTGGTTTAAAGTAAAACAAAGCCCGCCTGAGAGAAAGGAAAATTCGGGTGCGCGGAGGCGGACGGCGTCCTTTTAACCGAAATCCGAGGAACAGTGACTTACACTGTTTCCTGGTCCCCTCCCTCGCCTCCACTTGCGTGGCGTGACTACCAATGAGCCTGCACCCCAGTGACCGCGAGGTGCTTTTGTGCGCCTCGCCGCTCCACTCTCCCGCGCGGTGATGGATTCGTGTAGAGCGAGGGAGGCGGGAGGCGAAGGGAGGAAGGGGGAGACGGCGAAGGGCCAGCGGCAGCCCCCGGTGAGAGACATGGGTTTGTTGCGGGGGCAGATAAGGAAATCGCCTCCTCCATACAATGCGAGACAGGTTGTCCTTCGTCATATTTCTTCCCGCCGTCGGGTTGAGAGATCGTATCCCAGAGTCCCAAAAGCGCACCAGCTCACACGAACACGGACGCCGACACACCGTATCCATCGACACCAAGTCTGCCTCCGATTCCTTGCCATCGCCCTATCCTATACGTGCATTTCGGGACTAGAGAGGCAGAGCCTTTCGAAATGATACAATATCTGAGGCTCGAACTGACTGAATTTCAGGCGCTGGCGTAGTAGATTAGGAGGATATCGCCCTGATTAATGTTCATCAGCAAGAGAAGACGAGAGCGAGAGAATGAGACAGTTCGGACGAAAGGAAGAAACGAAGGTTAGTTGGGGAAGATACAAGCAACGACGTGAGATTGTTTAACGAAGGAAAAAGGTAGAATTATTTCCAAATAATTCCTTGAACAAAGACTTTTCAAATCGATTTTCAATATTAATCACGACTCTAGGGCTACAACCATTTCGATTTTGAGATGTTTCAAGGATACATACAATTTACGTAGAAAAAATGACACATGCTGATCAGACAAGTACCTATAAGCGAAACGCATAAATCTCCATTAGGTTCTTGGCGCATTAAAAAGTCTACAAAAGGTATTCATTTAAGCGGATGTTGAAACTAAACCTTACGACAAGTAACCCAACTGCTTCCTCTTAAGGAGAGCCCAGATTGTGCCGCTCGGATACACTTGGGGCGTGGGCGGCATTAAAAAAACCGAAATTAACGATGCTCTCAAATGCAAATCGCGTCGCGAATCGCAAACGAGAGAGAGAGAGAGAAAGGTTAAGCGGCGAAGGATACTTTTTTAAAGGGCGACGAATTCGAACTCGAAGATAAGATTAAAACTGATGGAAATCTACCGAGATACCCGGCGTCGATCCGAAATAACGAGTCTTACGACGTCGTTTATTTCTCCCGAAAACAATTTTCGATAAACTAAACTTTTCACTTCGTCCAAACGCGACGTCACAGAGAGACTGTTTCCGGTCTCCATTCAGAGATATCTTCGAGAGAGAGAAAAGTTGAAAGGTGAAGGGATCGAGAGTTACATAAATCAAGGGAAAATGTAAATGCGACCATTGATGCGAACAGGTACAACCACACCGCCATTTCGGCACGTTGAAAGAGGGGCGAATTTCGGCCAAGCCGATGTTGTCACTATTTTTTATGGACCGCGTAAAGTTTGTCGAGGGACGTGAATGTTGGGAGGAAGGTCTTTTTATAAATCGCCGCTCCCACTTTTAAACCTGACCGATCCCAATTACGCCGTGGAGCCGTCAAAAACACGCTATGTCCTCGGGCCATCGGCGATCCGCCACTTAAGACAAAGACAGGACGTGAGGTGAAGGAAGAGAGAGAGAGGGAGGAGACCGAGAGGGATGAGAGGAGGAGGAGGAGGGCAGAAGAGGGGGAGGGGATCGTCCGCGAGTGATCGGAAACGGACTATCTTCTCGCACACTTGCTCACTTCCCGATCGC
Source organism: Uropetala carovei (assembly GCA_036926305.1). Lineage (NCBI taxonomy): Eukaryota > Metazoa > Arthropoda > Insecta > Odonata > Petaluridae > Uropetala > Uropetala carovei. The sequence continues at coordinate 7,274,765 of JAXCHB010000123.1, forward strand.
GAGCTGCTCCTCCTCCGCCTTGTCATACGCGTTGTTAACGGAAACGATGCCGTCGTGGGACGACCACGAGAGACGGAGTGTGTTGGGTTGGTGCCGTGAGAAGGAGTTGGGGAGGGAGGGAGGGAGAGAGAGAGAGGAGGGCAACGGAGGGAAGAGAGAAGGAAACGGAGCGAGGCATTTTAAAGGGTTAAAAGCAGCCCCCTTATACGGCGATCCAGACGCTTGGTCGTCGTGATTTTCTTGCAGACTGGGTAATATTAGGACAAAAAAATATAGAGAGAATGGGGGAGAGGAGAGAGGTTAGAGAGAGGGAGGAAGGGTAGAGAGAGGGAGAAAGGGGAGCAAGGAAAGGAGAGAGGGAGAGTTAGGAGGGAAGGTTGACGGTTCGTCTCGCATGGAGTTGCTGCTGCTGTCGCGCTGGAAACTGGATTCAGCCCCGAGGCTGCGGCCGAAGCTTGAAAACCGCAATTCTCCGGAGGAGTTGAACGACCACTTTCCTTCTTTGAATGCCGATTGTCTCATCTTCGTCTGCCATCTCTCCCTCTCTCTCTATCCCTTTCTTTTTATTTCTTCCTCCCTCTCTATCTTTCTGCCTTCGTTAAGAGTCGGCTTTTCGGCGCCGCTATATTTTCTCCTGAATCGCATCGGAATAAATTTCCTTCGCAGATAACTGAATTTCGAGACTCTTGATGGCATTGAAGGATGCGCAAGGATCGCGTATTGACTGCGTATTAAAAGTGATGGGGTGATTCCTCCTTTGTGTGTGATCGAAACAAATAATAATTGGTCAAGAGGAAAAAAATTCTGTAAAACAAGTAATTTATATGGATATGCAGTTAAAATAAAACAGCGTTCAGAGAAAATATGAAAAATTATGAAGTAGTAACTACACAATATAAGACAAAAATGCCATTTTTGCGCATGAAACGTCTAGAATTATACATGAAAGGTAATTCTAGTACGGATAAAAAATTATCTCCCAAAAAATCACACTCGCAAAGGACCGTAAAAACGGCAGGGTAGAGTGGCGGGGACCAGAGAGCCAATAAAAAGAAAATAGTTCACACGAACTCCGGGAGATGGCGCCACGTGAAGCGCTCCGGTGACCCTTTCAACCTCATCGGTATGCTAGTAATGCGTCTCCCGAGGAGAGATGAACAGAGAGAAGATGGTCACATAGGAGTAAGGAAAAAATAAGTAAAAAGAGAAGTGAGTAGAGAGGGGGGTAGAGAGAGAGGGGAGAGGGTGGTTGTCAAAAATGGAAGTGGGGAATGGGATGCGGAGAGATAGACGGTGGGTCAGGAGAAAAAGGAGGGAAGAGAGAGAGATTTTTAAAGGAGATGAGAACCAAGGGAGAGAGAGAGTGAGGAAGAGAGGTAGCAGTGTCAGATGAGGATGGCCGGAGTGGGAGAGAGGGAGGAGGCGGAGGGATGGAGGGAGGAGGGATGGAGGGAGGAGGCGGAGGGATGGAGGGAGGAGGCGGAGGGATAGGGCGAGGCGGTGGCTGCGGGGAGGCGAGATAACCGCACATAGGACCACGGAGGCTCTGAAACGACTCGAGATTATGATTCGGGTTTCTCTCTCTCTCTCTGCCTCCTACAGCCCTCTCTCCCAGCTACGCCATTCCACACGCTCTGCTGCCCCTCCCTCCTACGCTTTCCTGTCTCCCTCCTCCTTCCGTCGTTTACTGAGAAAACCGCGCTCTCTTTATGGGCGACTAGTCCGAAGGCGGCATTTCGTGGGCCGAGTGAGTGGAAGAAAGAGAAGGAAGGAGGGATAAAGAGAGAAAGGATAGGAGATAGAATAATAGGAGGGAGGGAGAGCGAATAAGGAGGGAGGGCGAATAAGGAGGGAGTAAGACGAGTTTCTCGTTGAATCAAGTCGATACAATGAAATACTTTGACCTTTACCACGCGAAATGTAGTAGTTCCCAACGAAGGGAGCTGATTGTGGGTTTAGAGCAGGGGTGCGCAGCCTTTTCAATGCGGCGAGCACCAAGATGTATCCTATAATATCAAGCGAGCACCACTGTACTTCCGCAAGTGTAGTAATGATAATGAATAAAAACAGTTATTCTTTATGATCTTGAATACGTTTAGAATTAAATCGCCCCAGCAAATTGAATTATTGACCCTAATAAATAAGAACCGTAGAAGAACACAGTCAGGCTGTCAAAGTGCACCATCAGGCTTCCAAAGAGCACAGCGGTGCTCGCGAGCACCAGATTGGGTATCCCTGATTTAGACAGTGGACACGACATTGGCGAAGCGAGTTCGTGATTCCAGTCCCATGTGGAAGGCGTTTTGGCGCATGGGAATCGAATTTTGGCGACGGTGCCTTTTCGGATGACTGCTTCCCACCGTAACCGCGAAACGACACGTAAGGCGTACTTGCGGCGGCCAAAAGAATAAAGTCTGATCCGTTTTGGTTTCGCACCTCTCGCTCTCTCTCTCTCTCTCTCTGACCCTTTTCTCCTCTTCCATCCTTGAGAATTTTAACTGTCACCGAGCCACGTAAATCATTTTCACCGCACTGCGACGGTCCATCGCCACCTTCCAGAACTTTCCTACCTCGGGGGGAAAGAAATCCGCAGAGACGGGCTCGTAAATAAAATCGCCGCCGTTCGACGGAATGCACTCACACGCCCACATGCGCACACGTTCTCACACGCACACGTTCTCACACGCACACGCATTCTCCCTCACACACACACACACACACACACTCGCGTTTCGTATATATAGTATATAGAGGTGCGCACACTCTAGATGTCCTTCGCGATCGAGTGAGATAAGTATAATGAGGAAAAAGGAGATGGAGGCCGGATTTATGGATGCGGTCGTCGCCATCTCTCTCTCTCTCTTTCTCTCTCTCCCCCTCTCCCTCTCTCTCTCTCTCACTCCCTCTGAGAGGAGATGGAGGGAAAAGGTTTGGCGATGGCCAGGCGACTTAGAGAGGGAGGAAAAAGGGTCGAATCAAGATAGAAAGAGAGGGAGAGGTAAAAAGAGGGTGAGCGAGAGAGAGAGAGGAGAAAAATAAGGGATGTGCCTTCGTGGAATGCGTGGAATTTCAACCGGCTAAGATAACTGCGTGTGGACCGGAGAAGAAAGGGAGGAGGGGGAGAAATAGACGAAGGAGCGGGAGGGATTAAAAGTGGGGAAGAAGAGAAAGAGGATCGGGAGAAGGACTTGTGTCTTCCTCTTCTGTGAAACCAAGTGAGCGATCACCGCTAAGGATCCCACCGACCGAGCGCGGACGTTGGGTGGTATGGGCTCCTCCGACGAGAGGAGAGGATGGGAGAGGAGGAGGGAGGGAGATCTAGGAGGTAAGGGTTTCTTTCGGAATCCGAAACGTTTGTTCCTAATGAGGTTGAAGAGCTGAGGTTGGACGATGAAGGGGGGTGGGGGGGGGGGGTATTGTTTCGAGGGGGGATCTTGGATGGAGGAGAAATTTTCGGTTTGGGATGGAAACGGAGGGATAGGCAGGGGGAGGGGTGGGGGTTGGAGTAAGGGACTTCCCTTATATGACTTGTTTCGTGGAAGGGCAGTGGGCGTGTTTGCAGGAGTTGAATGTATAAAAAGGCGATGAAATTCCGCCTTTATTTGGGTAGATTAGATTCCGTCCTGCTTGGGCAAGCTTATGGCCTTTATGGCTCCAGAGTGGTGGTCCATTTCCAAATGGTTAATGAAGTCACTGAATTTATACTCGTACAAATTATCAGGGTGCTTCGAGAGTTCTCATTGATTATGTAGAAAAGCCCTTATGTTGGCAGCGACGGGTTTAAAAAATAAGACGCAATAAAAGTTCATCCTATGATTAAACGAGAAGAACTGGACACTGGAATAATTTACTTATTTCTTCGTAACAATAAAATTCTTGCTGCATTTCGCCGCGTCTAAATATCTCTTAATTAGCATAAGGGAGAAAGCTCTTAAAGTTATCAGTAAAAGGTGTTGCTGAGCGATGTAAATGAAACAAGTAACCATTGTTTGATGGATAGTAGTTCTTACTATTCGGTCGGAATATTACTCAGCGTCGACAATTTTAACGTGGGATTTGAAAAGCATGCCTGCAATATTACTTCACTCTCGAATTAGAAAGTAAAAAGTAGTGATTGGGATGGGAAATGTTAGAATAAAGAGGAGGGAGAAAAGAAAGTTGGGGAGAGGGCTGGAGAGTCGGGGTGAGGGGGGGAGGGAGGCGATGGTGCGGGGGAGGGTGTCACAGGTAGCGTGGATCCGAAAGAGCGATAGGATTTCTGGCGGCGGCCCGGGCAACAAGGATGCATTGATACAATGCGTAGATATGGAGGGGTTTGTGGCGAAGGACACGTTGGCGTATTAGAGCTGAGGGGGACGTGAGGTGATCGGCGTGCCGTGGAATGAGAGTGAGAACCAATGGGAGAGAGTGAGAACCAATAGGAGAGAGTGAGAACCAATGGGAGAGAGTGAGGGAGGGATCTAGGTAGGGAAACACATTAGGAATAAGTGAGACGAACTGATAGAAGAGGGAATCATCGAAATTTGAGGTGAAATTGCCATTGGCTTGTCATTAAGACTGGGAATTTAAAAGTTATTGAAAGAAAATTTAGAGTGTTTTATAGAAAGAAAACATATGAAACTACACTAAATAAACATATGGTATGGTCAAAAAATAAAATGCTTCAATTTTATTTTATTTAACAGAGAATAGGTACCTATATGTATGTATTGTAGAAAATATTAAACTTTAATATATGCTCATTGACACGAAAATGGCAAAATTACTTTAGAGGTAATTTAGATCTTTGATAAACTTTTAATTATTTAAATTCGGTGATAACCTTCTATTTAAATTTTTATCTTAAAAATCCTCAACATTCAAATTCTGAGCGCTCGGAAAATCCATTCGCCTGCAAGTGGCTTTGTTTACGGCGGCCAACCCGAAGGAAGAGAGAATCAAGTAAAAAAAAGAGTATCCGAGAATCAGACGATGTGCCAAGCATGCAACCTTAGAACGCAGCATAAGAAGAGAGAGAGAGAAAAAAAAAGTGCGAGAAAAGAGAGAGAAAAAAGGGAGTGAGGAAGAGAAATGGTGGAAGGAGTGTATTTCTACCGAGCGTCGAAGTCTCCTTAATCGTGGAAGATTTAAGAAAACTGGAGTCCGCCCTTTAGAGGATGGATGGGCGTGCGCACACCGCACTGACCCCTTTTCGGAACGGAATCGAAGGATTTACATGAGCACGGGCGGCGAAGTCATCCAAAGAACGAGATTGGGTTTGGGAAAGTGTCACGAGCAACACCTGCGATGGTATTTCACGTCTGGATCCGTCTTCAGAGGGGCCGAAAAGAGGGAGGAGTAAGTTAGGGGAGGAGGAAGGAGATGGAGCAGAGGGGGAGAGAGGAGGGGGAGGAGAGAAAGCGACACGGCGAAGGGGAGGAGGCGAGAAAAGCAGGGTGGAAGAGGGGAAAGAGAGCGATAGGGAAGGAAGGAAGAGACACTACGAGAAGGAATTCCAGAAAAAGAGGAAGAGAGAGAGAGAGAGAGAGAGAGAGGAAAGGGATGGGATGCAAGAGCAGGTGTTGGGAAAGTTAGATGGCGCAGAAAGGGTCATCTTATTGGAAGTTTGGCAAGAAAGGTGATCGCTGCGGAAAAAGCTGTATGTTATCGGCTTTACAGAAAAATAAATTGAGAAACATTGAGATGTGGGTGGAAACCGAGTGTGAAACGAGTGAAAGGGTCTTCTTAGAGGGCGTGGGATGGAGAGAGGGTCAAGAACAGAAGGAGATGGAGATGAGAGATAATGGAGGAAGGGGGCTGAGGGGAATAACGTATGAGTGAGAGAATGAGTTGGAAGTGGAAAGGGGGTGGATGGGGGTGAGTGGGAGTAAAAATGAACTTAGGAACGACTTTGCTTATGTCTTAAGAGAGATGAGTCGGATTAGCGTTCTCACGAAGAAATACGAGATTACTAACGTTATCGCGGAATCTTGAAATGTAAAAGGATGGGAGACTTCTACAAATAAATGGATGCTTATACGAGAAATATAAATGACGACGATTTATCCATAAGCGCATTTTATGGAGATTACGTGGATCTTTAACGTCTGTATCCTCGAGCAACATCTACGTTGAATTTCACTAAAACAAATACTCCACCATCACGCACCGTAAAAGACGTGAGTGAAGCCGAAGTTGGTTTCTACTTCTATTTTGTAAATTATAGTTTTTCGATAGGAATTATTCACGTAACAGCTTGTCACGTGTACACTATCGCTTATTAAAATAAACTGAGTACTAAATATTCCACTGATTGTTTTGATCAAGAGGTGAAGAGCTGTTGATTGCAAATTGAAGGAAAAGAAGAGATGGGGAGAAAGGAGGAATGAGCCAAATACGAGTTGAAAGGAGGAAGTGAATTTGGCGGGAGGGTGAGGGAGGGAGCTGACGGAGGGAGCCAAAGGAGCGAGGAGGAAAAGGTAACTGTTGTAAAGGTCGAGCAAGATTGGACTCAACAAATTCATCTTTTTTGTATGATTGAGGGAAGCGAGAGTTATTTTACGAGATAGGTTTATAGTAAATGCGGAAAGGGGAGATAGGAGGTCAGCCGAATGGAATAGGTAGGTATAGTATAGGGGACGTGGTGCGGGAGAGGACCGGAGAAAGAGGCTTGGAGCCGCCAACCTCCTTTAGCTGGCCACAGAAGCACACAGAGAGACGAATAAAAAGCGAGGCAACCCTCTTCTTGTATTCCCTCGTCCTCTCCTTCCATCTCATCCGCACCTTCCGTGCACGCATTTCTGCCCATCCGAGCTTCATTCGGTGGCGCGCATTGTTGTAGCGTTTTTATTTCCGTTCTTGGACTGTGGTGAAGGGGAGGTGACATACCAAATAAACGATCCTCTTTCTCTATTTTCAGTAAAATATCTCTGTTGTCAACGCGCCTGGACCTATCTGTTTTGCGTTGTTAACGAAAAGATTCCCGTAAACTAGGTGAGGAATAAATGCATATTCCTTGCAGGGACGTCGAACGTCTGGAAGTCAAAAAAAAAAAAAAAACGATAACGTCCGTTCGCGAGGAAACAACGGAAAAATAATACGTTTCCGGAATAAATTCAGGGTAGGCGATCATTATTCCGTGTTGAACAGAGTGAGAAGCCATTAACTCGTATAGTCCGAGCATCCATTAGGTGTAAATGATCAAATTATCGAATTCGAAGTGTACGATGGGTGTGGAAGAGATGGGTCTATGGGGGGAGGGGAAGGATAATACGCTTCGCGTAACAGGTTATCCGCCGTTGTTTTTTTTTTGTCGCCATTTTACAACCCGGAGTCACTGGGTGAAACGGGATATTATTAAGGGACCAATAAACTTTTAGGGATACAACTCTCCTCTAAGATTATATCGAAAATACTTTATTGCCGCTACTGGCCACCGGAAATCTCATTCTCGGATAAAGTTTCCACGTCTAATGTAAGCGATATCCTATTTTATTGCGCCTTTCCAAATTCCTTCTTGGAAGCGAGCAAAATAAAAAACGGGAGGGAAGCCGTAAATGTTTCTCTTTCATTCTCTTCGTCACGCGTTTTGACTTTTCTACAATTACTTGTAGTTATAACAAATACCTTGTTTTACCATCCATACACAACATACATATTTATGGTTGCGTGTATATGTATGTATATACATTGACTGTGTCTCAACATCATTACTGCTTTTGAATACTTCAGATATCCAATGTATTAAGCGCTGTCTTTCGCTTCCTCTCTAGGCCGAAAAATTTTCCGTGCATTCATTTGATAAGAAATGAAATTGATGGCTTCACATTTAATATAATTACGAAACGTCTAGTTAGCATTTGGTTCTTTTTCTTAATGATAATATTTACTCAATTTAGAGGTCATAATTTTTTGTGTATCACTCGTAGCGCTAAATATATTTAATGGTATATCGCGGCAGTAAACCATCGCTGGTGACAAAGTTATAACCTTTTATGACTTCTAGATACGCTAATTTCCAATTATCAATCCCGGATAAAAGGTTCATTTATGCGATATTCTGCGTAGAGGTTAAATTCCAGAAAAGCTATATACATATACAGGGTGAGTCATAATTACATACCTTAAATATAAGCATCGTGTTCTAAACCTACAGACAAGCAAAAAAGTTCATATAAACATATAGTCGCAACCGCTTCGTTAGCAAGATATGGTAACAGGAAGCACGAGGAAAGAAAAGTAGACATAACGTAGTTTTGGATCAGACGTTTATTAGCTGTGAACAGAACGGCATCTGGTCAGTTACAAATGGTTTACAAAAGATGTTCAAACTATCCACCATTACAGTCAATGCACAACTGAGCTCTGTTGCGCCAAGAATTCCTGGCTCGCTGAAGGACGTCAGGCATTTCGCGTATTGCCGTCCCAGCACCTAAAATGACATTCCATTGCTCGTCGCGCGTATTACATCGTTGGGCGTAAACGATACCCTTTAGATGGCACCACACGTAAAAGTCGGCAGGAGTGAGATCGGGTGATCGCGGAGGCCACACAACTGGTCCGTTTCGTCCTATCCATCGACCTGGGTAGTGACTGTCCAAATACCGCTTGACATCGCGAGCAGAATGGGCAGGAGCCCCATCATACAATACCACATTGTCTGCCGCGTTCCCATGTCGTCTAGTAGTTGCGGTAATTGTCGAGATAGAAATAGGAGGACCCTGATAGTCGAGGCGGTAGCTCATAAGGACCTGGGAGGAGATCGCAATTATTCCCGCCCAAACATCAATTGCAAAACTGCTGTTGGAATCGTGTTTCCTGAAATGAACGTGGATTTTCATCAGCCCATGTGTGCTGGTTACGACTATTCAAAATCCCATTCCTTGTGAAGCATGCTTCATCCATGACCAAAACTTGGCTGAGAAAGTTCGGATATGCTGCATCCTGCTTCAGTAGCCAAACGCAGAATGCTCTTCGACGCTCATAATCAATCCAGCGGCGTTTGCAGAGCTTGAACACGCTGTACATGGAATGGATACCACAACTTATCATGCAGCACCCTCACCACTGTTCACTGGGAAATCTTGTGACGAGCAGCCAACTGCCTGGTACTAGTACCAGGGGACCGTTCAACGGAATGCAGAACATCCTGTTCCACATCGGCGCTCCTGCGACTTCGTGGTCTACCAGCGTTTGTCATAATGGGCCGCATATGACCTGTTTCTCTCAGACGACGTTCCAGAGAAATGAATGTCCTGCGATTTGGATGCCGCCGTTGCTGATACCTTTCGGCGTAAAGACGTGCAGCGACTGCACTGTTCCGCTCCGCTTCTCCGTACAGTAGTATCATATCTGTTAATTCGCCTAATGAATAGTCCGAATTATGCGCCATTCTTCGATACGTAACGTGTCTACCAGAACAGTAACCCTGTATGACTGAATGATTGCTTTCTCCGTGTCGCGGCGCTGCCTCGTTGTTGCCATAGTTACTATTGTTACCATTGTTGCCGACAAAGCACGAGAGGGGAAGGGAAATGATTGGAAGGGGAAATGATCGAGTTTTTTTTATAATACACTAGCAGAATTTCCCGTTGAATTTCAACGGATTTAGTGAAGCTACTACAGCACAAAATATATATATTAAAATATATAGTAGATACTTTTAAAATTACAATTAGCTTTTTTTAACAATTAATCATATTTGCTTGTAACAATCCGTTTGTTGTTCAAATTTTATTTAATTAATTATAACAAAAACGTAAGGAATTGTATATTTTCATATAACAATTTGTTAATTTAAAGTTTTATATTAATAAGTAAAAAGAGATTACATACCTTCCACACTTTTGTAATAAACGATAAATAATTCGTTGTTATGTTCTGCTATTGTTGTTCAGATTTTGCAAATTTAATTAATTATAATGAAAACGTAAATAAAATTAGGTACTTTCCACCTCCCACCCCTCTCTCCCATATAAATGCATTGAACTCTCAATTTCGGCGACAATGGGATTTTTCATAGTAGCTTATAATGGGTATTGTAATAAAACTCATAAAATCACGTATTTTATTGATTCTAATAGCATTTCTACGCGAATTCGACCAGAATTCGGAATCTGTCTTCAATAAAAATAAACTTTGTTCTTTCTCGCAGAGAAGTATCGAAGTCTCAAGTTCGTACTGTGATTTTAAAGAGCAAATTCAAAGTAGTCTACACTCATTCCTGTATTTCAGTTGCAGGACGCGGCAAAATACGTGACTTTCGATAGTTAAATCGTTCGCCATTTCGGATCAAAGTGACGGACAGAAACAAAGCCTTGACCATTCAGTAAGTTAGGATGGAAGAAAGAATCATACCAAATTTGGTTATTCTAGCTTTTATCGTTTAAAAGGAGTTCCATGAACAAACAAACAAACACAAAAACACATCCTTCAAAATATATTATAGGAGAAGAAACCCGTGAAAAAGTAACGTACAGTTGTCCATGATTGAACACTGACTGGTGAATGTACACCAGATGCGTGAGCCTATTTACGTTAATAAACATTATAATGTAGAATATAATTATTTTACTTACAAAAAATGTAAGATTCCAGTATTCAATAGACGAAATAAGGTTCAATTACTTTCATCAATAAACGCTTCCTGAATAATAATCAGTATCTATTTACGTTGTTAACGTCGATCGTTTCGTTGCTTAAACAAAAGTGCGAATCGAATAATGCTAAACTGTCGTCTAATTGTAAGCTTCATTGAAGTTAACTGAATCGGAGGTAACAATGACGGCCGCCTTGGCAACGCACGGGAGGGGTACGAAAAATTCACAAAATTTCGAAACAAATATCATATTTCTGAAAACTTCGACCGTGTAACATGTAAACTTCCCAGGAATAAGATAGTATAGAGTTTTATTCGTCGAATAAATAAAAAACGAAAAAAATCGGTCTATATTTACGTATTTTGATGCTTGAAGGAAGAATACCTTGCAAGTCAAGAAATGGATTCATACATGTTATCTTATGGAAAAATGTTAATCCCCTATATTGGCAGCACTGATTAATCCAGGTTGACCAAACCTTGAAAATTCACTAGTTAGGATGTAAGGAAGAATCGTACCAAATTTGGTTATTCTATCTTTTATCGTTTAGGAGTTCCATGAACAAACACACGCTTCAAAATATAATATACTTAGATATTGCCATATCTCGCTAACGAAGCGGTTGCGACCATATGTTTATATGAAATTTTTTGCTTGTCTGTAGGTGTAGAACACGATGCTTATATTTAAGGTATGTAATTAAGACACCCATATATATATATATATTTTTTTTTTTTTGAGCAACTAGGTGTTGTGTCTCTCTTCTGCTGACGAAGGGATCATCCCGAAAGCTCTAACCTCTACAAATGTGTCTCCCCAACACCCCAACGGTTCTACTTCCGGTAAGTGTTCACTGGGTTTCCTTCAACACCTAGTTGCCCAAAATATCCTTACTTACCTTTCCTCTTCCTTAGTATATATATATATATAGCGGCTCTCCTTCCGGTAAGTGCTCACTGGGTTTCCTTCAACACCTAGTTGTCCTAAATATCCTCATGTACCTTTCCTCTTCCGTAGTATATATATATTTATTTATTTATTTATACTTTTCCTCGACTAATTGTAACAAATATTAATATTTAAGTTTCCGTTTGTTTGCATTTCAACGTCATATTTATTTTAAAAAACAACTGAGCAAATCTTTTCGCTGTTCAAAAATATCGAAGGAATATATGTTAAAATCACATCGACTGACACTCTCCTTGGACATTTGAATCGGCTCGTTGCCTTGTATTTCAGCGGCGTCCATATTTATATTTATTGACGTGAAGGCTTATATTTATTGACAAAGAAGGCTCGAAGCCTTTCTGTCATCGACTCGGATAACTCATGCGCTTTTCTATTGCGCCTCAGACGTCTTGAGGAAAAAGCAAGCTCTTTCAGAATTTACTTCGGGTGGAATGCAGTTCGCCATTATTGACGGGAGGATTGGATCTCGCGACTCTTATCCGGTTTACAGTCATAACACGCGTCGTCAGAGATAAAAACCGCAAATCAAAATAATAACCGAAGCGCAATGGAAGCGCTTTCATCCTAATCGCGTGATGTCGACTCGTGGAAAGATTACATAAAGAGATACTAGAATATCATTGCGACACACCAAGAGTGCATTTTCATAACCAGCGTAGATGGTCTCGGAACGAAAACTCACTCGAGAAAAATAAAAAGTTACATTGCCAAAAACTGAAATTAACAATGTGCATCATCGCTACGTCATTTGCTCCTCTCTTACATGTTATTTTTTGAGAGGGCGATTTCTCTCGCCTCTGCTGACATCGAGGACTTTATCTCGGAACTTAAACAGACAAGAAATTTTCCGCCATTGCATCAGATAGCGAGAGGCTGCGAAGGTATTTTTCTCTCACTATTCTTCGGAAGATAAAAGACCTATTACTACCCGAATTGCGCCTCTTTTTACCCGACCAATAAAAAAAACGCTTTGCATCGCGGAGTGTTTTCGGGGCTATTCCCGGGTACACCTCGGGAGGCATAACCGCTTTCTTTATCGCTGCGGTCTGACATTTCCTGGGCCGCTACCGCGGTCAAATTGGAGCCGCTTGGAAAAAACCACGGGAGTGAAAACGGGATGAAAATTGGGGAAGGCGGCGGCACTCCTTTCGGGCGTGTTAAAGCGACGACCTTTCCGTTACTTCTGGGGTGTTACCGCAAGTGTCATTTGGGTCATAGGCTGCCATTCTTTTGCCGCTCTCTCGACCTGTAGCCACGCCTCCTCCTCTCCGCACTCAAACGCTTCCTATCGCCCAAAATCTAGCCGCTCTTCTACTCCGATTTCAACCACCTTCCTTCCACACTCTTCTTTTCTCAACCTTTTGCTTCTACCCTATGTCCTCCCTTTTTCGCCATGCCAACCAACTACCGCCAGAGGAGAGAGAAAGGAGTAAAAGGAGGGGCGAGGAAGAAGTGTGTGTATTTTGCCGGCTACTTCCTTTTGGTGAGGTATAACTGGGAGGTGGAATGATATTCCTCGAGGCAAACGAGTGAGTTATCGCCGACGAAGGGCGTAATTCAAAGCAGGACTGCCTGGTGAAGACAAGCTGGAGTGAGGAGGATAACAGGAGGGAGTTAGGAGGGAGGACGGCCCGGAGGACGGGAGAGGAGGAAAGGAGAGGCGCGTAGAATGAAAAAAAGGGCGAGGCGTCGGGTAAGTTATGATTATGCCGCGTTTTAAAGGAGTCATGCTTTGAAATAAAACCCAGAGAACACTCACGTTCATCCGAGGCCTATCCTTTACCGAAAAATACTGCGATAAAACAAAAACAGACATCGAGAGCAGACATTAAGCCGAATAAAAGAACGAATCTTTAGTTTTTACTGGTGAAAGCGATGTAGGTAAACGAAGTAGCGGAAAGATATTCTTCTTCAATCTGTACGGTTTTAAGCAGGAAACAGACAAAAATACTTAGCATGAAAAAAGTGGAGGAAAGGAAAGCGAAAGGAAGAAAGACGATTGGAATATGTGTAATGAGGGACAACGGATGGTATCCAAATAAGTAATGAAATAATGCTGACGAGGGAACTAAGAAAGAGTGAAATGATAAGGATGGAAATGGGGGAGAGAGTAGAAAAGAAGAGAGAAGCAGAGATGTGAGTGGGAAGGGGTGAGAGGGAGACTGAAAGGTGAGGAGAAATGGAATGGACCAAGAGCTGAAATTGGTTAAGTAAGAGTGAGCCCCCCGTAGATTGGACCAGCGTGCGTTCCTTTGGTCTGTTCGCTCGACTATTGGCTCCCTGAATAGGAAGGGTGTCGGTAATATTCCACGTGTCTTGGCACCCTAAATCATTACTGAAAGGGAGGTGAAGGATGGCCTTACACCACTAACAGCCTGGTGAATGCTTTATGAGTTAGGATGGAAAGAAAAAAATAACTTTCTTTGCCTTTCATTGATAAACTGCGTAAAATTTGTTTGCAATATAGTAAAAGAGTATGTAACCTAATGTCTCATTGATAGATTTAATGTTTTCTCGTTTTTTCGATTTTTCTTTACGGAGATAATGCGCTAAGTGAATATAACTTGGCTAAATTAACTGCATACATTTCCTTTTAAATTTTAAGGGAGGTTGTTACGATATATACTGTGAAGAAACAGAAAGAAATACTGATGGCTCAAGGACTTCCTCAATCTCGTATTGTGCGCTTAATAAAAAATTTAGTATCGCATGCTTTCTAGTAATTTGTTGTTGAGAAACAAAATACAGAAATCTGGAATTTTATATTCATGCTATAAATGGGCCATTAAAAAATTACGTGGTTTACTTTTTGTTCTCAATACACTAGCGCTCCTTTGAGACACTGGCAGTTTCAACTAAAGGAAAGACCTTCAGACCACTTTTAGCTGTAGAGAAATCCCAGTCTTTCCTCGACCTCCACTCAATCTTATTCTCTCCCCCCCCCCTCCCCCCCCCCGTCCTCATCCCCTCGACGCGTGCAATCTCCTCTCCCTTCCCAACCACCTCCCCCTCCCTTCCTCCAGCCTCCCTACTTTCCCTCTCCTCCCTTCAACCTCCGAGCGCCGATCCCTCTGACCCCCATTACCTCTAACTCATCAATACGTCACGCCTTCTGAAGCCTAAGGTCAGGAAAAACCAACAAAAGAGATGACCGATTCTTCGGACCAACCTCCATCCTTCAAAATACTTATCTCTCTCTGCCTTCACTCTTTTTCACACCCTCATTTATTCTTCTCTTCTCTTTGCCTCGGTTTCGTGTTTCGCTCTGGAGATAAAGCGTGATATTTTTTTACAGAGAAGAATTACAAAGCTTGACCTTTTGCCGAACCAATGGAATCTCATCAATTGAATCTTTGTCCGTTATATCTATACGGTTTACAGAGAGAATATCCAAACGGAAAGAGATGCAGCAGTATGAAAATCCACAACGCATAACTATAAAAATCTGTCAAAAGATATCATCGGGTTCGCTTTCCTTGTAGCGTTCAACAAGATAATTACATTGCGCTCTACCTTTCCAACCCCTCAAAAGCGGTAAGATGGTATAAATCGTATGATGGAATGTACAAGTCGTTTACTCAATCAAATCACAAAAGAATCAGCCTAAATAACGACATGAGTCCAAGTTTACCTTTACATTGCAGCTGGTGCGCGCACCTATAATTATCCGCCAGTTTAGCATTTAACGCGAATGTCCAAGAGACAACGATCTTCCACTCCGTCTCCATTCTTCTACTGTACGCTTGTTTAACCTACCATATCGAAACGCATTACACGTAACATAAAAATATCGTTTCAATTCTTATTTGAAACACAACAAAGAAAAAGATCGATTCAGAACTCGCGTTAAATTGAAAGCCGTAACTACACCAAATCTTAGCATTGTTCTTCCCTCAAGGTAATAATAAAGACATTTCGCTAATTTGAGTGGCATCAGCGCATGTCGTGAGGGAAAACGAGACACACGAGCGCCATAAAAAAGAGAAGAGCTTTACTTTTACACGCGACGTGGCAATTTCAGGCCCAGCATGCGTGTCAACAACAAATACATGCGTTTAATTCCTTTACGCGCAGAAAGGAAAATAATATAAAAACACGAAACAGAGCACATTAACCGAGAGAAAAGTGAAAGGGGAGAAAACTAGACGTTGCTCATGGCGTAGAGGTCAGAATGTACGACAGTGTAGGTGAAGATCTTCTATCCGTCTGAGTAATGAACTGAGGAAGTGAACGATTATGAAGCTCGACTGAGAAAGAAGTCTAGGAGATGGAAAGTTAAGGGGTGAGTGACTGAGTGAGATACGACCCAGAGAAAGAAAGAGAGGGGGATAGGATTTGAGGGGAGTTGAATGAGAGAGAGAGAGAGAACGAGAGAGGGATCGAAAAGGTAATCATCACGGAGGAGACTTAGATGGCGAGAAAACTACCTCCTCCTCCTCCTTTAACTTCTTTCGCCTGCACAGTTTAAAACTCCCACTCCACTCAACATCAGCCTTCCTTCCTTCGCCCGACCATCTCACTCGTGATTACCCAGTGCCACAGCGGGATCCCTCGACCGTGGCAAGACTCCAACACCCACCTCAGCCCGTTCCCGCCGCCCTCTCCCCGCACACCTCAGCTCCGAATCCTCGCCACATCAGCCCCGGAGACCCACCCCCTACTTCCTCACGCACGCCACCCCTCCCACTTTTATTTTCCCTCCCCAACCCACCGTCATCCCTTCCTACGCTCACACCCCCAACCCTCTCCTCCGCTACCCCATACCTCGACATCGCCCTCCCAAGACGATTAGGTACGTCAAAAAGGAGAGGAAAAAATGAAAAAGTGGGAAGGATGGAAGGAATTGAGAATGCCTGAGCCCATCATCTCCTGACACCCCCAAGGGAATAAGGCGGGGAGGAGAGAGAAGGAAGAGGAGGCGAGAGATGTTAGAGGAACGAAAACGAGGGCTGAATAAATAAGAGCGAGAGGGTTGGCGGGGGGATAGTGAAACGAGGACGGAGAGGTAGGCGGGGCGCGAGGAAAGAGACAAGAGAAGAAATTGCCAAATACAAGGAAGATGTAGAAGAGGAACATAAAAAAGAAGGGAGGAAAAGGGAGTGAAAGTGTTAGCAACGATAAAAGAGATGGCTGGCGGATGGGAAAAGCTGGCGAGTCGAGAGTGCCTTCGGTTGAGAGGGAGAGAGAAAGAGATGAGAGGAGAGAGAGAGCAATATAGGTAGAGAGAGAGAGAGAAAGAAAGAGATGAGAGAGCGATAGAGGCAGAGAGGTGAAAGAGAGAGAGAGGGAGGTAAAGAGTGAGAGTGAGTGAAAGAGGTAGATAAATGTGTCTTTATTTGAGAGAGTCGGAGATAAAAATGACAGAGAGAGAAATAGTAGAGAGCGGAGGAGAGAGAGAGAGAGAGAGAGAGAGAGGGAGAGAGAGAGAGAGAGAGGGAGAGAGAGAGAGAGAGAGGGAGAGAGAGAGAGAGAGAAAGAGGGAGAGGCGATAGGAAGGTGTTCGAAGGGGAAGCTGAGATCACGAACCATGGGATGGCTTAACGTTTGAGTCCAGAAAGAAAGGGGCGAGAGAAAGAGGGAGTGAATGAATTCCTGGGAAGCTTTTAAAAATAAACGAATTACAATTGAGAATGGGAGTTGTGGAGGGATGAGAAGAGAGGGAGAGGTGTAGGAAGGAAGGGGAAAGAGATGGTTACTTAAGAAAGGAAAGAGGGAATGAAAGAGGATCAATAGTAAAATTAATTAAGATGTTGAGGTGGGATAAGGGAAATGCGAGAGGAGGCGAGAGGGAAGAGGATGAAAGAGCAGGGGAGGGGAGTCTTATGAAAAAAGCAAATAAGTATCCCTTTTTTAATTCGCTCTCTTCTCTTTTATCTCTCAAAGCTGGCTTTCATCCTCCCCACTTCATTTTCCATTTCTTTATAATCCCTAATTGGTCATTAAAAGTGCAGCAAGATCTCTTTGGAATAAGGAAGAAGCTGGATAAAATGTGTGTATGCTCCACAAAGGAATGAAACTTTGGTTTGAGTTACTTGAAAAATGAATTGTATACCATTGATAGCGAGGGCTATTCAAGATAAAAGTCAAAGCCGCAAACTTTTCGATCACTCGGTGGTAAATGCCACCCCAGTCTATCTTGAGGAATGGGGTGGCATATAAATGTCATTTGATAATCAACAATTGCTTAGATCTTTTCAAACGACTCACTGTAAGCCAGTGCCGTAGTTTAGCCTACTTGTAGATGGATACAACAGTCTAAAAATGTCACACATAATCTTGACTGCGAAGAAGTTGATAAAAAAGCATTTATTTGGACAGCGAATATAACACATATTATAAGTAACTGACAAGAATCGGAAAATGATAATGAGTACATATATCATTTTGAACTCAGTATTGGATTTTTCCATGTATGGATATAATTTCCCGAGATAGCATACGCAAAACATACTTCTTACATTAACATGATCAGTATACAGTATCATGTTTTAGATAATACTATTCATCCATTACAATATTTATCATTAGGAGTTGGGTAAACGAGGCCAGATATCAACACAAATAATTTTATAGAGGCTTACTCATACTCCGAGTTACCGTTTCACACTGTAACTTTAAAAATAAATAATATTAACTTTCAAACTAATGCAGTAAAACCACTTAATAATAATTTTCTAATTCAATTTTTACACCTATTCAGAGGTAGTGCGGCGTCCTAACCTGCTTTGAGAGAAAGGAAAGGATTGTAGAGAAGCAAGCGTAAAAGAAGAGCAAGGAAGGATCTGTGGCCGAAGTGAATGGAACCGTTTTAGTGATGGGCTGAGTGAGAGTGAAGGAGATTTTTTTTCTTAAGGAAGGAGGGTTAGTACGATGAAGGTGGAGGAGCGGAAGGAATGGAAGTTGGAGAGAGAGAGAGAGAGGGTGGTCGGGTGGGTGGGTGGCCCAAAATCATCCGCAACCCACATCTAGTCGAGGGAACGCCCATTTTTATCACGCCATCCGACACCTTGTTTGGATAATGGCGGTGGGTGTGCGGGAGGTGGGGGAGTAGGAGGAGGAGGAGGATGGGAGGCGTGAGGAGGAGAATGGGCATGGAAAGGGGTTCTCGACGAGGCCTCGAGGGCCCGGCCGCCTCCTCTCGCTGGTCCTCCACTCACACCCCTCTTTCTCTCCACCCCATCATCATGTTGGTGGAGTTGTTATGGACCAAAAAGAGAATACAGAGTTGGATGGAAGGAGGCAGGGTGGAATAATAACGGATAAACAAACAGAAAAAGTAGAAAAAGGGAGAGAGAGAAAAGGAGTGGGGGCACCTCCATTTCAGCGTCATCATCATCATCGCCACAATCTCGAGCCATCCTTCCGGAGGTGCTGGTGGATGATGGGAAGGATTCCCCTACGGGCGCCAACTGAGATTCTTAAACGTTGTACCGGACGTGAGAGAAAAATTCTACCTACTCTCCGGCGTCCTCCACCAGAGGCGCTGCGACCGGAGGAAAAAATATGACGTTACGTGCTTCTATTCTTCGAACCTCATCTCGTTTTTTTCCGTCGCATTTATTTCTTTGGATACGATTTTTTCTTTACTGAATGAACACACATCAAGGAGGTAAGCATTATCACTCGATCGGTTTATTGGGTGGTTCGTCGAGGTTGAAATTTTATTGTTTTTCTCAAAAGAGTACAATAGACTTCTTGATCAATAGCAGGGATGATTCATATTTTTATTGAGAAAATAAGTTATGGGTTACAGTTCAAGCATTCTTTTTTAAAGGTATTATTAAAACCATGCTCCATCGATAAATGTTACTTTTTATCGGTAAAACTATCTATTAACCTCAATTTTTATTCATCCTATTGTCAAAAAGAATGAAGCAGCCTGCGTAGGATTACTTAAACACGCTTACAGTAATAAATACGCAGTTACAAAAATGATTGCATAATGATTGTTATGTGGTGTAATGATCATAATGTTGCGGCAAATAAATTTAAAGTAACTTTTGAGTTGATTTTCAAACTCTTCCTTTAAGATATTTCTTGAGCTGGTTACTTTCACGATCAATGTAGTTTCCAAGTCTATTCACATCATATTTGAGAAATTCGATCATAGATGAATGGGCTTAGTTTCACGGGAGTAAATTGTAGCCTTAAACCTACGAGTCCTAGCCGTTGAGAAAATATGAATGGGTGTAATATGCAGCAACAGACGTTGAATGAGCCTAGCCGAAGAGATGAAAGAAAGGCAGAGACGAGAAGAAGAAAGGAAACAAGTACTTCGGGAAAGAATGAGAAAGATGAATGAAGAGGAGACGATTCCGAATGGAATATTATGCATGAGATTGACTTTGACGTAGACAAATGAGCATCTATCTAGAGTTTAATCACTCTAGGATGCTCACCTTTTATCTCTCTCCTCCCCCCCTCTTTTTACCCTAGGTGCATTTAAGAAGATTAATTCCTCCCGTTGAAGACTTTATACCAAGAAATTTTTTAACCACCGGAAGAAAAATTTAGCAATTTAAATGAGGTCAGCTAAACAAAAATTACGATCGAATCTCGAAATTTTTTTTCTGGTTAAACTATAAACTGAACATGATCTAAACTGAGTGAGTAGATAGGAATTTGAGAATCTTAGATTTCCATCAGCAAAATTTATTCATACATAACCTGGGTAAATATACCGATCCTTTATTTTTAAATAGGTCAATGTAATCTTAATCAACAAAGCAAGAAGTTTTACCACGCATCAGAACAGAGTAATTTTGTGGTTGATGTAGAGAAGGTAAGTGGCAATATGGGAGACTGAGACGAAGGAAGTTAAAGGAAATCTATCAGGAATGAAGGAAAGGAAGAGGGAGAGAGGATGAGGGAAGGGTTTTATTAATGGGCTGGGGTGGGTAGGAAAAGGGTAAGAGAGGTGGGAGTGAGTGGGGTGGGGCCTGGCGCCCTCTGCATCCATAACCTAAAATTACACGTCGTAGACTGTCATCAGATAGGAGGCGATGATCCGGGAAGCTAAGGCAGAAGAAAAAAGAGCGAGTGAGAAAGGGAAGAGGGAGGTGAAAGAGGTAGGATAGGGAGAGAATATACGAGGAGAGGAAGGTAAGAGAGAGGGAGAAAGAGAGGGGGATGGAGGTAGAAGGGGAGACTACGATACGGATTTTTTTTAAACCAACAGCTTTTTACGAATGAGTGGACGTAGGAGGAGAGGTACGTAGGAAGCGAGAAATGCCAAAGGAAGGGGCGAAGGGGAATGCGAGAGAGGAGGGAGGTAGAGTGGAGGAGGAAGAAGGAGGTAGGAGTGAGAGAGAGAGAGAGAGAGAGAGAGAGATGGTGGAGGAAGGCGATAGACATTCGGAGCTCCCAAGAAAGCCTCAAGGCTCAAACCGAAACGGCCTACCAAGAACTCTGTGAAGAAATTAAACAAATACAAGTTCAACTCATTTGAGACTATCCATTTTCGTCTTTCAGCCCACGCCAAAAATACTATTTCTCTCATTTTATGTAGAGGGAGTAGTTCCCCAATAAAGGCAAACATTCTTCGCAATTATTACTGGCTCTCTTTCTGCTCGTATATATTTTCTATGCCTACGCGTAGAATAATTGCTTCAAAATTATAAATTATAAAAACTGTTACTCATCTAATGCGTTAAGGAAAACGTTATTTTTTTCTTAAAACAAGGTAAGTCTACTGTGAAAATATAACGAAGAACCCCTAATGTATTGGAGAAAATGTAATTGTTTTCATTGTACTTTTTCTTACTAAACCTTTCTATTGTTATTCTCAAACTTAACCAAAACGATTCATGCTCCACTGGAGTATAGGAGAATAATTTACGGCTTGGGAGAGAGAGGGCAAGAATAAAAGGAATTCAGGCGAAGGAGGGTCGAAGGAGGCAGTAAATGGAATCTCTTTCACGTTGGCATAGAAGTGAAGAAGAGAATAGACTTCGTTGCCCTTCGAAAGGAAAAAGATTAGAACACAATCAGTATGAACAATGCACCGTCCAATTTAAGGCAAGTTTGCGAAGAAAAAACTGGGATTAAAAAACACGCCTCGTGCTTGTGTTCGAAAGAATAAACATTGTGCAAGAAGCTGTTATTGAAAACTCTCTCATATAGGCCAAAGGGATATGTTTACCCCGACAGTAATCGGAGTCTAGAATGAACATCAATATGGCCGAATAGAAAACGAGAGGTATTTCAGGAGTAAACAATCAGGAACGAAGCAGCAACTCAGCGAAGTGACAAATGGGGTTTGTGTAGTGAAAGACGATGAATACTTCCGCAAAGCTTAATAATACTATTCAAACGAACACAAAATTCGACGAATTTGTCTCGACACTCGATAACGTGTTCCACGAGACCTTGGTTGGCTGTTCAATGTTTTCTTTCGCTTGATTATTTTCCTTATCAAACAGGATTTTTCCTATGTTCACGTCCTGATGGCGAGGAGAATAGGCGCGTGAGAATCAACACCTTAAGTAACTCCGTGACGGTGATTACTACCCGTGTTTCATCCGAACACGTACGTTGGGATCGGAATTAGAGGTTTCGAATTTATACGTGAAGAAGCGTGTCAAAAGGTTTGTTAAGGGAGTGGGGACGTGAGAGGGAGAGAGATAGAGAGGGAGTGAGAGAGGATTGGAAGCTATCACGCGGATAAAAGAACAAATTGCTCTGGGCAGGAAACAGACCATTATAAGGCGTCGTTTGCAAGCCAAACAGATAGGAAGGTGGAAGAATTATTATCTCATCATACGATCTGGATTTTTTTATTTCGAAATTCTAGGTATGCGTAGAATATGTTAAATCCCATTACGCACACACGGGAATAATATATTCGATAAATAACTTCAAGGCTTCGTTATTTGTATAGTATATATCTTTTAATCAGGTTCGATGACGAATGCAAGCGCTTTGTCAAAATAAATGAAAGTAATCTGTTTAGTAGTACGTAAATTCATCGGAACGTAAGGATTTCGAAGGATATCATCCATGTTCTTACTTTCTCAGTAACACAACTTAAATAATTTTAAATTTAAAGATTTATTATATCTCTCCGACGGATCATTCGTGAATAACTTTATGGAACCCACCTTATAACCATTTAATTTCGTATCTGTCATTGCGTGCTTCGTGCTTTATTTTATTCGGTGGCATACAACAAGATACATGCGAAGAAACGCCCCTGCACGGTCGGCTCCTCGACCAAGCACACGCCTCTCTCTCTCTCTCTTCACACCCACTTCCTCAGCCATATGCATTAAGGTCCATCCCGCAATAACCTCAACCCACTTTCGAATTCCAGAGTCAACCCCAACCCCTTTCCTACCCCTCCTACACCTTGCTTTCCTAATCCTCCGACCAATCGTTCCGGAAGATACAGGTCTGTATAGGCCGAGGCATGCGTGGAAGGTGTGCTGGTGGCGCCGGGGGATTGGTGCCGCGAGGGGTGGAGAGGGAGAGAAGCAGGATAAAGTGGTGTAGGAAGGGGTTAAGGGCGAGGACATAAGGGAGGGGAGGGGGGGGGACCTTTTCCGTTCATGAATAAAACGCTGTCTAATCCTCTACCTCACTCTCTCTCTCTCATTATCTCCCTTCCTCTGTAACCTGCGTTATAATTCACAATTAGTCTCCACCTCCTCCTCGAGTGAAGGAAGGGAGTGTGGGGTAGTGTGTAGGGAAATGCATTGAATTTTGTAAAGACGAAGTTTGGAGCGGGGCGAGGAAGCATCAATATGCTAATCCGCTTTGGGTAATTGCAGGAGTCGTGTTACGAGCACGTTAGATTGGAGCCTGGGACGCCCGAGATTGGTTGCCGGAATATTTGACGCCCTTTAATTTAGTTACGTTTATCTTTAGTATATACGATCTCATTTTTCGCATTTATCGTATAGAGATTTTACTCATGCCTTCCATAAACAGCCTTTGCTATTGATTCATAAAAAAGCAACTTCAATTAAATACTCATCCCGGAACGGTTTGATATTCTTTTCACCGTTGTTTTTCTATCGAACTGATCATGAAAAATAACTCAATTCCGAAATTCGTTCGAATTCAATTGTTAGTGAAATGCAAAATATAATATTGATTTTTTTCGATCGATTTCTGAGTTTTGACTGGAAATGCAGCACTTAACCAGGCGAAAGAAAAATTATCAGAATTTATTAAAATAATGCATGCGAAAATATTTTAATACACCAGGGTCACCAAAATATAAGCACGTAACTTACGAATACACCAAATAACGTACGAAAATGTTAGAAAAGAGAGCAAAAACAGAGAAATGTCTTACAATTAGAATCTCAGTTAAATATGCCATCTAAATTTCTTTCACAAACTTACAGATTTTGTCACATTTCCCATGGCAAATATGAAGTGGCGTTCCAGGAGAAGATGGCGTTCTAGGATGGGAGAGGAGGAAGGGTGGTAGGAAAATCGAAAAGCAACGAAGAGAGAGAACCATTTGAGAGTGTCTGAGAGAGAGAGAGGGAAAAAAAGAGAATGGCAGATACACTCCGCGGAGACGCCACCCGCCCTCACATCCACGTGTCATAGCAGAGGGAGTTGTCGTCGCACCTTTGTCCGCCTCCGTCTTCTCGCCGCCCACTTTGGGGGAGGCGAACCTATCACTCTTCTCTCCTCCCCCCCACGTCCTTTTTTGGGGCTAAATCCACGAATGCTACTGCTTTGGCACGTCGAGGCAATCTCCCGCTGGAATGGCGCCTCCTCACGGTGACATCCTTTCGAGACCACTTCCCACCCACCCCACCCCACTCCTCCTCCTACTATTTTCCAATATCTCGCATTCGATCATCTTTGCGAATATCCGTCGAGAGAGGGAGAGAGAGAAGAGGAGAAAAATAAAATCCCATCGGAAGTGTATTTCCAAAGCAAACGATGTGAAATATTCTGAGAGTGAGATGGGAAAAGAAGAAATAAAACGCTAGTAAGGAGTGAGAAAAATATGGGGAGAGATGAGAGGGTGGGATTAAAGAATCAAGGGTGAAAGTACGCCCCTCCAAAGTTCTCCATCGAGGAGTCGAAACGTTTCGATTCTTTACGCCTTTTCCTTTATGTACTAGGCGCGCGTAATACTTGGCAGAGATTATTCGTAACCGTGCAGTGCTTGCGTTTCCAAAAATAAAGCCCTCAAATGGAAGACGTTTTTCAAAGGAGCGCTCTCCTATTTTTATTTTATTGCAGGGGCAAATATTTCAAAAAGATATGGATCTCGAGAGAGAGAAAATGCTAAATTTTCCAGTGTAAAGTTTGAGTTTTTAATCCATCAAATAAGTTCCACAAATCACATTTTCCGCTCTAAGCGCCAATCCAAGTGATGTTTCCACGAAATCTTTTATTAAAACATCTTTCGCAAAATCTTAGAAAAAAGAAATTGTCCAAAAATCCCGTGGCGAAAGCCTTGCTATTTTCTCTGAATAGAAAGGAGTAACAACACGCGTATCTTCAGTCTCGACAGAGCAAGAGGAGGGAATCTGCAAAAAAAAAAGCATGAGAAGTAGTGAAAAGGCGAGAGGGGATGGACAGAGGCGAGAGTTTGGAGAGAGAGAGATAAAGAGGGGGTGTGTGGGGGGAGAAGAGGGAAGGAAAGATAAAAATTGAAAGGCAGCTCCTTCGTGTAGAGGAAGAAGTTTGTGATGTTTGGGTTTTAGCGAGTGAAGAGAGGACGTCCATGGGAAGGACCGTCCTCTCTCCCCCGTCATGCCTCCATTAGTTTAATCGAACGACGACGCACCCCATTCCTACGACTTCATTTGTGTTCAGCCGTTGGAGAGGGAAAGTGGACGTCGGCCGTGGTGGCTCATCGGAAATCGAATTCCGAGGTCCTGTCGAACTCCATCCCCTTCCACCCCATCCCCCACCCCACCCCTCCACGCCAACCCAACCCAACCCACCCCACAGCGACGCTTTCCCTATGGCCATCCAACGATCCCACCCTTCAACCCCGAATAACATTCGAACAAGCGTCTATGGACTCGGACCAGATGACGTCCTTTCTCTCTCTCTCCGAGCAGGGAGGGACTTTTGCTCTACTCCAATCGATTGCTCTTTCTCCCTCTCTCTCTCTTTCTTTGTCGTCTCTCTCTCTCGTTCCGTCCCTCAGCTGATAAGAATTTAAGGCGCTTCGTGTCGTAGAATTAATGCCGCGTCCTTCGTTCTGTCGTAAAATAAGCCATGGAACCATTTTTGTGACCGTTACAAAAATTCTGACGGTTGTCAAAAAAATAAGATGGCGGCGATCTCCTCATAAATTTGAACGGTAAAAATTTTCATTCCAATTAGTGAGGCATGACACTAAAGAGACATATAAACAGATCAATATACACGCGCACATCGGACCTCCACACTGAATGTCGTATTCTTGACACACAAATCATAATCGTACAAATTATACTTAAGCATCATAATTGTGAAATTACTTCAACTATAAATACCAGTTCAGGTAGAAAAGAACATTTATATATACAGTATATTTTCCACTGCCCGTTACGGTTATGAATACCAAATTGGATCGGATAGGAGAGAGAGAGACCAGGTGCGCGAATCGTTATAATGTCACGAGAACACACAGAAAAAGGGAAGGCAGATGGGGAAATGAAGGGACACGGAAATAGAGAGAGGCGGGCGATCCGAGAACGTCGGGGTGGTGAGCACGGGGGAGGGAAAAAAGCGAAGGGCTAAAATGACTCAAAATAAGTATTAAATGGGGGCTAATATAGAGAGAGATAAAATCGAGTAAAAGGTTGTAAACATCACGTGTTTATTAAAATGAAAGGAGATATTTCGTGAGGGA
Source organism: Uropetala carovei (assembly GCA_036926305.1). Lineage (NCBI taxonomy): Eukaryota > Metazoa > Arthropoda > Insecta > Odonata > Petaluridae > Uropetala > Uropetala carovei. The sequence goes on from JAXCHB010000123.1 coordinate 7,301,129, forward strand.
ATCTTTCAGATAAGGCTGTGAATACAAAGGAGGAGAAAGAGCAGCGTAGGGAAAAGACGTTTGGTGTTTTTCGGCCATTAGAGGTCGATTTCTGTTCGTACGACATAAGCTAATAAAACACTTAAGCAACATAAAAAATTTTCACGAAGAAGTAGCGACAAGTTGATGCTTATCTTTGAGTTTTGAGAACGGTTCGTGCATTTGATCATCGAGACTAAACAATTTATCGGTAACGTTTATTCGGCAATAAATATGCGATATTTTAAATCAACAAAGGACTATCAAAGAAATGTATTCGTTGCTAGAATACCATAAAATATAACACAATAAAATAATTATCGCTCTACTTTTTATAGCCGGCGCATAGACAATAAAGAAACTTTCAAATCTAATCCACGAGATAAAATGCAGCTAGTTTGTGAGTCTGCAAACTCAAGATGCTGGCGTAGGAGGCATGGAGTAGCAGTAGGTGATTAGAATACGAAATAATGCGAGCGATGCATTCGAAGAGACGTAGGAAAATAAGTTGAAAAATAGAACGAATAAAGAAGTGAGAAAGAAGATCGAGAGAATAGAGAAATGAAGAGTTGGCGAGGGGAGAAAGTGCGAGAGGGAAAAGGAAAGGAAGGGTGAGGAAGAGGTGAGACAGGGAGAAAGAGAGAGAGAGACGAGGCTCAGCGGGAATCGTCTCTCTCTCTCTCCGGCCGCCGAGATGGGAGCGATAAGGGAGCTCTCCTCACGCACAACCACGACGATTCCAGCCAAACACCACCCCTCCTCCCACCCTTCCCATTTTCTCCTCCTCTGGCTACTACGAAAATCCTCCATTTCTTCCTTTTAATACTGCCTCCTCTTCCCTTCCTTCCTCTCCTCCCATTTCCACTCCTCGCTTCGCCTCACCCTCCTCATCTCGACCTCCGCCGACAACCTCCGATCCCTCAAAGTCCTCCCCTCGAAGAAGAGCGATTACTGGAACACGCGACGAATGTGACGCTGAGCAAACAATAGAACGAGGCGTGGCGTCTCGCGCCGCAGTGGCGGTTCCACGAAACTCGCATGGATCGGGAATTCCCTTTCGAGGTGAGACAGACAGGATAGGAGGGTGAGAAAGGGAGGGAGAGGGAGGAGGAGAAGGAATGAGGGAAGGAGAGATGGGAACGGAAGTGGATACTGTGGAGCGAGAAAAGGAGAGAGGAAGAAGGGAGGAGGGGAAGAGTGAGAGAAAGATTAGAAGTTCAATTTTCCATGAAGGTAGATGAGAATAAATATCAAAGAAGGTCCAAATAAGGTTTAAATTCTAACGATAACTTGCACGATAATATTTTGAATTAATTTTTGGAAACAATCGCATAAGATCTTTAACTGTATTAGATGCAAACAAATACAATTTGGCTTTACCGTCTTGAAGCAACCAAGAAGTTATAGATATTTTGCTTATTATATGTCAATAAAAATAAATTTTGTTAAGGAGATAAATAATAATTTAATGGTAAACTGAAATGAGAAAGAAATCATTCGAATCGGACAATTCGTAGTTTAAGCAAAATTGTTGATGCAGCGCTTACGCGAGTGCAGAATTCGCCAAGTGGAATTCATTGTCCATAACATATAAATTTATTTTTTAGACTCTTTTTAAACGCTCAACCGACCGTCATGTCTACAGCATCAAACAACGAACGAATAGTTGAATCGAGCAAGTTGAGGAACAAACTGGCAAAGACTACACAATCCTTTTTGGGTTAATTAGCTATTCCGAGTACCGAAGAGTTGATACAGTCAAACCGTTTTATGAAACCTTTCTTTTTATCGCAGCGGTGACAGTGTTAGTGGCCCAATAAAGAGGAAAACTAACTCCGAGACGATGAAAAAAAGTGAATGAAAATCGAGAAAGAGCTGTAAAGCGGGGGATGCGAGGACGGAAAAGGGGGGAAGGGGGAAGAGATATGAAATAAGGCGGGGAAAGGAGGAGCAATACGACGCATAAATTTGAATTAGTGTCGGCGGAAAAAGGGAATGTGGCAAAAAGGTAGGGAGGGAAAGGGTTAGGGAGGAGGGAGAGAGAAGAAGGGGATATGAGAGGGAAGGGGAGAAAATAGTGTCCACGCGACGGGTGGTCATAAAACAACGTGACAAATGGAAAGGCCCAAGGTATAAAACAATGAGTACCGTGGATGCGGCTGGCGGGAAAGAGATTATAAAGAGAGTCGTGGAATGGGAGTGGGAGAGGAATGGAGAGGGGAGAAGAAGAAATTACCACGCCGCTATACGAAAACTTGGAGACATAAAAGTGTTCACTCAAAAGGATCTCGGAGCCTGATATGACACAAACAGCCGAAAATTCTGAGAGGAAAATGGGAGGAAAAATATACTGGGCAGGTCTTATCAAGGAACGAGTTCCGAGAATTCTGTCACCATTCATAATTTCGCAGTCATTCATCGCCTACATTGGTGAGCTGTTATCGCATTGGATTGTGACCTCTTGAGGGCACGCTTGCACAAACACATACGAAGAGATCGGAATTTCTGATTACTCTTGGAATATTTCGAAGTATGTACCTTTGTGGCAATAACAGGAATTCACGTTTTAATTTTAAGATATTTCAGCCGCAGATTCGTCACGAGACAATAATAAAGTCGATATTCTCCCCATATCTTGTAAAAGTTTCCTCTGAAAATTATGGGCTTTCGATCAAATATTTTAAATTAATACGGACGGGAAATGATATTGATAAACCTATTTCGCTCATGGGAAGATATAAAGCCGCTGAGATCATTAACGCGATAAATCATTTTGAAATCCGATCATAATAAAACTATCGATAAAAAAGGACGATAACTCACTGAGGTATGGGAAACCTGTTTTATCAGAGAGTTTTAGGATTTTTACGGGGTCACTCGTATCGATTTACACGACCTTTTATCATTAATAGATGTCTACTTGTGACAGAAAATCGGAAATGAAAGTATATTTTTGGTTAAATCGTTTATGAAATAGTTTTACGGCAGAAAAAACAGGAAAGAGCGTCTCACGATGGATAGTTTATGAAGGGAACGGCATCTCCAGCCGCTGCCTTTCAGAAATAGGACGCAACGTAGCAACTACTTCCTCCAACTTTCTCTAGATTTAAGAAGCAACATAAACATAAATCTAATAGACAATTTTTAAGCAAAGCATCCCCTAAATACAAATGAATAAATCCTGAAATTGGCTCGTCAGAGATAACAATAAATTATTAGACCTATATCTTGAGACCCCGAGAAAATAACTCCCTCGTTTGGACATTCGGTTGCCTAGAAGCGCTGTCGAGAAATATTTTTTATGCCCTTGCCTCGGTGGCGAGTCCGTGAAAAGTGTCTCCGCAACTGCCGAATCCCTCTTCGACTCGTTTTCGAGCGGGAGGAATGGCTAGCTGAGGGGGAGGGTGCCCCGCAGTCCCTCATCTCAGGTAAAAGAGGTGAGAACAAACTCCTCGGGAGTACGGGAATGTTACGTTGCAGGTGGGCGGGTGGGGAGGTGGGTGAAGGCGGGAGCATGTGGAGAAATGGTTTAAAAGAAGAAGGCGGTGACGGAACATTTCCAGAAGAAGGAAAACGCAGTCAGGGGTATCCCCTTAACCTTTTTCCCTTTTGCCGCCTTCTAAAAGTGAAGAGATAAGGATCTCCTCCTAGAGACGGGGGTTACTCGTCATGGAGACGGGGGGTGACGGAAAGGGATGTGCGGGTTGGGGAGGTGGGAGGGAGGAGGTGGCGGAGAAGTGGGAGAGATGGGGTGGAGAAGTTGGCGGGAGGAGGAACTGCCGTGAGTTATGGCAGACGACGCATTTGCCACCGTGATGACGACGCCAACAGACAGCGGAGCTCTCTCCCCAAGGAATCTATGAAATTAACTAGTGAAAGGTTTTTTAACTGGTACGAAACTAAGTAGTCTCGAAATGCTTAACCTTTGCGTGGGCCGTTAAATGTTTTCCACGGGAATTGCATAGAGTAACACGATGGAAAGTTAGGCAATATATGTTTCTACTAGATGATAAAGATCCTGGAATTCTATTGTTTCTCAGTTAAATGTCAGCCTCGAACGGCACGATGAAATCCTAAAAACTCTTTACATCCAATAACGACTTTTAATCCGTGGACTTAATATTCACAGCATAGGAAATGTCAGAAAAAAACAATTCCATCCAAGTATTAACAATCTACTAATGTTAAATTCAAAGTCGTGTAGGAGAAAGTGAAACTAATATGCAGTCAGGACCGTCTTAAAGGGAGGGGGGGCTGGGCGGGCAGCCGTCCCGAGCCCCGCGCCTTACCCTTATTAAGTGAAGGGAAGAGGGGCCCGCGGCAGTCGTCTCGCCAGGGGCCCCGCGGATCCTTGAGACGGACCTGAATGTAGTTAAACAATTCATGTCATACATAATAATTTAATGTTGAAGAAATTTATTATTATTAAGAACGTACAATTGCAAAAGTCATTAAGAGAAGTATATTTTGATAACAAATTGATCAAAAGTGCCGATGACATATCCTTGTGAACATTTTTTTTCAGATTCAATAATCACTCATTTTTACAGCCAACCTCTTCACATATTTGGGATAATTAATAAAATAAATTCTTATCAAGAAATAAAAGCTCCTTCTCATACATTCGCATTTGATTGTACTCAATAGGGACAAAGCGTTAAAAGAGCATTTCAGGAACAACGGATGTATGTTGTAGAAAGCCTCGAGCACACGAGGGGATGGAAAGAAAGGGAGAGAGGGTGGTTGATGAAAGGGCAGGATATAGACGCAGTGGTGATGGGATGGAGTGATGTACAAGAAGAATCTTTGATGAGGTCAAGGAGGGAAGGAAAAGCATAGGGGGTGAGGGAGAGCGGGATGGGGGAGAGCGGGATGGGGGAGAGCGGGATGGGGGAGAGCGGGAGGGAGGAGGGCGGGTGGTGGGAGGGTTTACGTGTTCTAGGCGTGGGTGGGAGGGAGGATCTGGAGGGAGAGGAGGAAGAAATAAGGGGAGACGGAGCGGGAGCGATAAGAGCGGTTTGGGGGAGGAGAGGCGAGAGGGAGAAGAGAGAGCGATCCAAGAGGTAAGAGGTCGGGAGGAAGTGTGACGCCAACATACATACTACGAAACGTTAAACGTTCTGCTCTGAGAGCCACAAAGGGTAATCTCTTCCACTCCTATCCTAACACCCTCTCCGCCACGCCCACTCCAACCCAACTCCTTTGCTCACCTCCCTATTTTCTGAGAAAATATCTTTGAACTAAAATCTTGCATATGTCAGAGTTTCATTTTATTCTACTCTTTGTTCCGTCGTAGATATTATCGAAACGTTGTCTACCACTTTTAGCTGCGTACGTTGGGAATAGAACAATACAATTGTTTTTCTTGTGTCTTTGACGCTTCACCGTTTACAGCACTGGTCGCTTGATAGAGCCATAAGGGGACCTCGATGGCTCTCTTTCGAATAGCGTTAGTGTTTGATTTTATAATTAGCAAAACATTGCGAATTAAAGCGAAAACGCTCAAAGACCAATGTAAAAGACGTGTCGATGTTCCCAACTGACGGAGGAAATATAAAATGTTAAGTCTCGGAAACTTAAATCCGAAAAAAACAACACCATTCCATCATACTTACAAAATGATATACAAGAGCAGTTTGGAGACTTTAACGATGGGATGAAAAAGTTTTAGTTTGGTGGCGAACGACAGGATGAAACTTGGGAGAAAGAGGACGTATGTGGGTGGTTTGTGATTCGGATCGAAGTGGCTAGACGAAAGGTTATGAGTTCTACGCTACAAAAGGACAAAAACTATGCTAGTTACAGTTTCTAAAGTTCAAGGTTGAGCAAAACCTCTATACTGTCAACGAGAGAATATTGATATTCAGTTCAATAATATGTACGTATCTATATAATGTTCATTTAAAAAATGAGTAACGATTTTATAATATACATTTTCTCAGCATACGAATATGAAAGTATACCTAAAAATTAAAGAAAAAAATGAATTCCCATTTGGATCTCACCTAATAGTTGCTGCAACCTTATAACTTCAAAAGTCGAGGTGTTCAAACCAACAGCAAACACGCTCCCATCAGAAAAGGAATCCCCATTAAGGTAAACGGTTGAAAGCGAGAAAGAAGGGAGGGAGCCTTTTACCAAAAAAACGCTCGAGCAGTCCGCTCGAATTGGGTGTTCCACATATACCTCCCGATTTCTTTTTCACAATTGGTTTGGGCGCAAAGTGTGTGAAAAAAAAACATTTCCGGAAATGGATATGCGGAACTAATTCTAGTGTTGGGATGGTATCCGGAAAATTGCTGGAAGGGAAAAGTTGCATTATTCCTTGATGAGAAAAACTTGTTACATTCTTTGGCTACATCCGGTTTGTTTATGAACAGCTTTTTTACAAAAATGAGGCTGCAGATAATTTCTGAGTAATAATACATTTTTATTTGTGTATATGTATTTTATATTTGTATCTATTTATGCAGAGTAAATCACCACGAACAAAAATATATTTGTTCCACTCTGTCAATAATTATAAATGTAAAAAAAGGATATTTAACGCGGTTTTTACTCATAAATTGTGAAAGGGGATAATTTCAACAAAGAAATATAGTTTTAAATGTGAATATAAGCGTTATAAAAAAGGAATACATTTTGACTCTAGAGAAAAGAAGTTAATTTTATCACATTTTGTCAGGAAATGTTCTTAAGAAGTGCAAATCGCAATTAAAATGTCCAATAAAGTGAACTGGATTGTCTATGCAAATCATCGCCGTATGTATAGGGAATATAATCTTCCGCTCGTTTATCTAATCTGCCTGACGTTTTTTTTACCTCCTCCACTCACACGACCCACTCCTTCATATTTTCATCTCTCAATATCTCCCTCTATCTCTCCTTTCTTGGGTAAGCCCCTTTATACCTTCCCAGTTCGCCACCCCCGTCCATCATCTCTCATCCCCACGCCGCCAACAAGGCCCCGCGGCCAATCCTCTCCCTCTCCCCAGACCTTCCTCCCCCATTCCTCTTGTCAAATACCCAATCCGTCTTGTGAGGAGGCTCCCTGTCAACCGGCAGTTTAGATAAACAAACAACTAATTAAAGGAGGATGGGGAGAGATATGCCAGAATGGAGGGGTTAGGGGAGGAGCACGTAAGATGTGGGAGAGCAGAATGGAAAAAAAACTATCCGGATTAAATAAATTAGTGATTGAGTGCAGTGCAGAGGAGAATAAGGGAGTGGACTGAACGACGGAGCTTTAAAAGAAGCGCTCAAATGGCGAAGAATAATATAAAAAAATCGTCGGGGAATTTGCTTCACATCTTATGTGATTTTTAAGACAAGAAGGTTGACTTTTTCTTATAATTTATTAACTAGTGAAAAGCATCTCACGGCATTTTATAATGAACATTTAACAAATAGCCAAGAGGAGCGCGTGCGACTTCGCCCAAGACGGGATGAGAACTCAGGATTTGATCATTGGGAAGCTATCCACACCAATAACACGGCCTTTTTCAGGGAGTAAGCGATGAAAACTCAGATTTCAATAAAACTTAACCACGATAATTATTTGGTTTAAGCTAAAAATTCTAATATTTTATATTGTTATCGAATCGTGCTCCCGCTTCTATCAGATAAAATACCTTCCTATGCTTAAAAGTATGTGTAATTCGTTTCATTATTTTTAATAAGGACCTATAACTTTAAATTTTAAATTTTATAAAACAACTTGTAAAACGTCTGTCATGTTAATGGTACAAAGTGTTGCTTCGCGACTATGAGAAATGCTTGGTTTAATAAATGGGGGATGCAGTCCTGAAGGAATGAGAAGTGAGAGAGAGAGGGGAAGCAGAAGAGGATTTGTTGAAGGAGGAGGGGGTCGGAGGTCGGGGGTTGGAGTGGGAGAGAGGAGGATATAAAGAACAGGCGAGTAGGGAGGATAGGGCGGGGGAGGGGGTGGAGGGAGAGAGAGAGATGCGAATATGGGGTGAGCGGGTGACGCTTCGAGTGTGGGAGGGTGGTTTGGAATTGACAAGGGAGGGCGGAATAGATTAAGAGGATGGGAAGGCGAGCGGGGAATTGAGTTAAGGGAGTCAGGAGATGGAGTGTATTTTGAAGGAAGGCCCAAAGGAGGGTGGGAAAAGAATTTAAGGTCCAAAGATGGGGCGGCCAATGGGAGTGGGACCACGGTAATGGATGGAGAATGGGAGAGGGGGTGATGTACAAATTCTTAACAGTATACAGAGGAATTCGCTTCTCTATGAAGATGAAGACCGGACAAGGGACCTCCAACAGTGGTATTCCTACTACAAATTATGAAGTGCTTATATTTTACCAACGAAGCATCCCATTAATTTTTTAGGATGTCGTCTGCCAATCCAAAACGTATTTATTCATGAGAAACTACATTTTTCGCCTTGGCAGCTATACCGCAAGAAAATCTACTTCGCGATTCTAATTTCATCGTTGAAAAAAGTCTATCAGTATTTCGTCATTTCTATTTTTATTGAGTTCGTTGCATAATGACTCATTTGATGTATTTGTACACAGAGTTGAAGCACGTTTGTAGGTACGTAAGTACAATATGCACCTAATAACGCAAAACCATTTATTCGTCTCAACTAGATGCAATAGGATGCAAGAAATAATCGATGTGGATTGCAATTATGAAGTTATCCCATGAACTTTTATTTGCATCGAAAAGACTAGAGAAATGCTTTCGAAAAATACAAAGTTTCACGTTGATGTGTGTATTATCTCTCCTTCACGCGTCCAACGGATTCTTCCATCACACAGAGATCGGAAACCGATAAATACATAGTTCCAAAGTCGTTACCAATGGTGGAGACCACAATCGTCGAAAATCAGTTTGTATTCCTTCAGATGCTAAGTACGGGTTAGCCACACCGGGGAAGACGTGGTTTTATAAATCGACTATGGCTGTTGGGGTGGACCCCGGGGCACGCCGGGGTTGGGGAGGAGGGGGAAGATGGGAGGCATAAGGAGGGAGGAGCTGAAGGGGTGGTTGTGGGTTCTTCTTCTGCCGTTGACGGTAGGGGGCGGCGGCGGGCCCTCCGGCTAGGAAAGGGAGGCGGTGGGATGAGGGGCAGAGGGTTGTGGTGGGGGTAGGCGCCGATGGCCCAAGAGCCAATTTGAGAGGTGGGGCGGAACGGCGCCAGACAGCCACGCCACAGAGAATGAAGCGGGTAGTAGTGGTGGGAGGATGGAGGTTAAGGAGGGAAGCGGAAGAGGGGGAGGGGAGAGGATATGGGAAGATGGCATCGTGGCGGAGGAGAGGGAGGAGGTGAGGAATGGTGAGTGTATGGTAGAAGATGGGGAGGTGGAGAATGGAAGGGGAAAGGTAAAACGGCAGGGAAGAGAAAGAATGGGAAAGTATTGTGTGTGGATGAGGAAAAAGAGAGGAAGAGGTAAATTTTCAAGCGTGGCCACGTTCCGTTAGATGACAGAAAGGAAGAAAAACGTAAAGTCGAATTAGCGAACTCAACTTGAATCAGATAGAGGAAGAAACAAGCAAGAATTTTACAAAAATTCAAAAATAAAATCTTTTTGCTTTATAAAATAGGCGGCCTTAAAAGAATAAAACAAGAAAATTTTCAGATTATTTGTTCGTTACAAAAGATTTTGGTGTCATATTCTTTTAATTACTGTTGCTTTACATATCATTTAAGTAATAATTTTGCTTTGATAGGAGGTTTTCAAGGTTGAACTTCATTAAAAAAATGTGTTTAGCTAATAACTTTATATTCAAAACCAGTTTAAATCAGCTTATGGAATGAGATTACTACGTAAATGATACGTAAAGTTATAGTAATGGAAATAAATGACACCAAGATCTTTTATAACGAATAAATAATCTGAAAATTTTCTAGTTTTATCCTTTTAAGGCCGCCTATTTTATAAACAAAAATATTTAATTTTTTAATTTTTTAAAATGTCTTACTTGTTTTCATCTTTTAAGTACGAAAACGAATAACAATCAATGAAAAAAACGAACATAAATAATTTACCTCAATTACTTTCTAACAATGATTGATGTTAAAGTTCGTGATTTGTGACTTCATACGACTCTAACGCTAGTAGGTTCGCCAGTTTAAATCAGAAAGCTAATAAGAAGAGAAACCAGGTACAGGTATTAGCCTACTCTTTTCGAAAAGCACCAAGGAGGACCAACGGCTTTATGTCCCTTCCGAAGGATGAAGCGTCGATTCGCGTACTCTCCTCTAAACAGGCAAATGGGGGGCCGCAAGATCTATTGAAAAAATGCAATTTTCGCAGATTTTCAATAGCTTTCAATAGCCACTACGCCACGACACCACATTACGCAAATTTTGAAATTTCGAAGATACTTTTCTACCCAGCGTGAAGAATAAAAATATATTCCCAAATGAAACATCTACTGATTACGAGTTGTTAATTGTTTTATGAAAATTTCAAAGTTTTTAAACCAATAGTGAACATTATTGATGTATAAAATGACATAATAGAAATAAGCTAAAATTTTCGTACAATTAAAGCGTTATAACTTCTCTCGCCATATATTGATCAAAATGACAACTCACGTTGAAATCCGTATTTCCCTCTATCATTTCTAACTTTGGGGCAAAGAATGCTGTTCCTATGTAGTAGTTCAATTTATTTCTACTAAAACGCCCCCAATCATGCGTTCAGAGCCACCGCAAGGAGACTTTGGAAAGTTTGAACATTAACAGTTTAACATCGAGATGAGATACGAAGTTGTTAATGGGCTGAAAACCATCTGCAAGCTAGAAGCTTTCAAACAATGTAACATTCTTTACGATTCGATCATTCGTTCAAGAGATATGAAGGAACAAAAAATGGTTTACCCAAATATATATATATATATATAACTAAATAAATAAATAATTGAATATCGGACGAACACATATAAAAGATTTTATAAAAACGCTGATTGTCAAAAAAGTGGTTAAAAATTCTATTCGTATACTTGAGTATATATGCGTCGTTCGACCAGTTAATGATTACGTTATAGTTTTTTGGTCAAATATGCAATGAAGGATAGAAAAGTGCACAAGACATCGTAAATAAAATTTTTGGAATATTCTAATATCTAGTTTCTTGAAAAACAGGCTGGGAAATTTCCATCTCGCTTCCTTTTAAAACTTTTATCTAAATTGTGTCATAAGATGCGAGAACTTTTCCCTAATTTATGTTTGCTAAATTGCTTGCAATGCCTATTACATTTTAAAAGTCAAGCGATGATATGACTTTCTTTATGTTTGTAGAAAAATTCACTTAAATTGAGGAGTAAAAATAATAAAGCATAATGATAGTCTCGGGAGAGATTAGTTGAGGAAAATGATGAAATGGACGTCGAAGGATGAACGGTCCGGCGCAAGGCAGTTTCCAGAGATGGTTTTATACGAGTCTCGGGAAAAGAGGTAGAAGAGTCGTTATGGCCACTAGGAAATAAAAAAGGAGGTTAGGCTAAGGAGGTTCCAATTTTTCCCTCTGGGAAACACCCTTTCCTTCCACGGGTCGTAAATCGGCAGAGGCCACCCGGAATCTTTTGCTGTGGTTCTTCTTACGCCCATCGTTCGTCTCCGTGTTTCCTTATTTCATACGGCGGTGTTTTTCGGAATTCCATCGCCAGAATGAGGGGAAATTCATGGAAACCAGTCCATCGCTTTCCCACCCTCAAAAAATACGTAGTCGAAACGTTTAACCCAGTAAATATGACATACAATGCAAACCACGCAGAAGAAATGACAATTTACCCATAAATTAATATTTTTGAAGAGGAAATTTGGTTTCCATTTGCAATGTAAAATATTTACAGTTAACTATAAGTACAGATTTCTAATAAAACAGTACCTACGTTCCTTTCGGCCTCTTTCATTCATTCTGAACATGGCGATGCATTCATCGATCATTCTCGAGTAAAAATTTTACAAACTAGTATACGCACAGAGATAATAAAAGCCTAATACCATAATGTTCACCAATAACAAGCATGTAATTAAGGTGAGGTGGAGACATAATATGAAATTTCGCCATCCCGCGCGCTCAAATTCTCCTTTATCTTAGAAGATCTTCTAAGAAATATCAAAATTAACCAGATTTTAAGTTCAGATCATATTTAGACGGTGATAATGTAGGAAGGAGGCAGAGAGGTTTTGATTTGGAAAATTAAAACAAGTGAAGACTGAGACATTCTCTGAAGCCATTCTGTCCCTATCACTAATTTTACCTTTTATGCATAGGTAAGAGAACAAAAAGTCGGGGAATAGACGAGGATGACGGCACCGCACGCGAGTGCTAGCGTGTCGACGTGCGCGTTTCGGATGCTCTTGGCAACGGCAACGAAGCGGTTGCCGCCTCTGCGGCTACGAACCGTGTCATTAAGTGGCATGGGAAAGGTTGGATGGCCCGGCGCCCAAGAGGGACCTCGCTCAATTGATCGCGGAGGCGGCGGGGGGCAGGGTGGGGATGGGTGTAGAGGGAGGAGGCGTGGGTGTGGGAATCGTCGGTGGCGAGAAAGCCTCGGAGCGGATGGACCCGATAGCCGGTCGGTCGGGACGTGGGAGAGCGCTATGCGCAACATTCACTTAAGAGCGCGCTCCCCGTCGCTAACTGTCATTGAATCGACGACGCCCCTCTCCAATCACGAGTTGACACGGTGGCTTTCGCTCGTTTGCTGTCAATCGCCGTTTTCCATTCGAATTAACGCGGCGTTTTATGCGGATGGCTGGGTGAGTCACGGCCCCGGCGGCGCGGCGGCCGGGATGTCTCGCGACAGGACGAGGTCTCCGCGGGGTTATTTCGCTCTTCCCACGGAGAGCAGAGGGCAGATTCATCGTCATTACCATTGCCAACCGTCGCCGTTTCAAATGTCACCTCTTGATGTATCAACTCATAAAATAGAGTTAGAAGGCGTGATTGGAGCCCAAATACGTGATTCGTGCTGTCTCTATGGGTTTCGACTTTTAAAAGGTTAACCCATAAGGAAAACTTGATATTTGATATGGTAAAGAACGAAGCGTGACTTTTTCACCGAAGATAAGTTATAAGTTACTGGATGAACTCATAACCAAGTATATCTATTCCTGATAGTTCATCGGCATGTCATGTTTTGGGTGGATCAGTAGATTTAAAGTACTACTGTTGATCAATGTAGAGATCGTTAGACCCGACTAAATCCCCTTAATAAATCCTCTCTCAATATTTTTGGGGAAATAATTATTCTGGTACTTTTGAGGAACTATAAATATTCACCTATGCAAAAATTTCTTTGAAAACCGTAAAAGATTTTTAACCCTATTCTGAATATCATTAATTCCGATGGCCCAAAAATCCCCTATGTTAATTCCTAAGTAGTGATCTGATCCCGATAATACGATAGAAACCGAATGAAAGGCAGTGTGGTGGTTGGCAGCGAATGAGCGCATGGAGAGAGGGTCAAAGCTCACACGAGGATTGATATGGTGAGAGGGCGAGGGATTTGTGGGTGGAATTTTCGGGTGCGGGATTGAGCGAACTGCTCGTTGTGGCTGCCACTGGAGAGTACCGAAAGAGCTTTACGGGACATGTAGATAACTCTAAATACGCAAAGAGGGTGAGGCCAATTTGACTGATTTAGACTGTCGGATTAAGAGTTTCGATGGCCGAAACAAATTTACCCCAGAGTATCGTAAATGCCAAGTCTCATCTTGATCAATTTTAATTAATAAAGCAATTTAAGTAAAGCAATTTTAATGCGATTTTCATATTATTAGCACTGAGAATATATTTCTTAAGTGTAGCTTTATTCACAGATAAATAAGACAATTAAGTATTCATAGAGACAAAGTTTCCTAGAAATAAATGGAGAGCTGGCGAGACTAAATTTCTAATATTAATATATAAAGGAAGTTAATTTAGAATTTCTACACTTAAAATTTTATCATACATAAAAAATTCAATGTAGTTAAAATTATTCAAAAAATCAATGCAATGTAGACAAAATACCATGTACGATGAAACATGCTGTCTGCACGCGAAATAGAGGGGGTACAAACTTCTGAAATTGCGACAACATCACACCCTTCCCATCAAGTGAGGTGGCATTCGGGAGGGAAGGACATAATACGAGAGGGCGAGAAAATGGTGAGTGAGCGAGAAAGGAAGGGAAATAAGGGTTCCGCGAGCGAAGGGGAGTTCATGGGCGACGAAAAGGAGGGTCGGGGATATTGGTTTTCGGAAGGGATGATGCCGCGAGGACCCAAGGGTAAAGAGAGGGCCCAAAACTTCCGATCCAATGAGCGTCACCCCGAGGCGAGGGAGCGGCGAGCTGCCACGAATAAACCCACACTCTGCGGGCCACGCAGCCACTCTTCTATTCCGATGTGTGTGTACCCATAATCCCCTGCGAAGGAGATGGATTTGATCATTCATAAAAAGCTCCATTCTCTCTCTCTATCCGCCACTCTCATCCTATTCTCTTCCCCTATCCGCGTACAGTCCCTCCAGAGAGGGATATGGAGAAAGGGGGGATGCGATATGGATTCCTGGTCTCGTGGGGATGGACTTCAATTTATCCAAAATCTAAAAGCGAGAGGGGGAGAAGGGAGATGAGTGTGGTTTGTGGAAGACTGTAAAGGGAAGGAATGAGGAGAAAAGCCGGAAAGTCTTCCATCGTTCGCTACTTTGCATCCCGTATGTGATATGTTTCTCATAATAATCCATGTGCTGTTAGCTGAGATTTTAGCCTGTTGTTTTTAATTCCTATCTACAGCATTACTTTCTTTGCCTAATTTCCTCACATTTTAAGAGCTATTAAAATTATAATGGGAAAGAGAAAATTTTTAAAGTGGCGGTTCAAATAAAAATTGAAAATAAGCCGACAGGATTTTTTTTAATGATTGAGTAAAATTAACTTACCAATTATTTTAATGCGTTTTAAAATAGGTAAGCATGACAGAAATTTTTTTATGCAAGTGCAACAATTAAATAAAAATATCTAAGACTTCATTTTTAAAAAATCAAAAAAATGACGACAAAAGTTATTTGTATTTCGCATAATATTACTCGAATTTGAAATGTATATGTTACATAATATATATCTCAACTTACTATAAAATTCATTTTCCTACGAAACCTAAAATGTTTCTCAAATTAAAATAGTAATCGATATAAAATAATCTTTTAAGTATATCTAAAATTGACCTAAAATGCCCATATCAGATAACACATTTCCAATCAATAATTATATGTCCTGAAAGGTTATATTAAATCAACCTAAGAGTAATCTCGGATTAATGAAAGATGATAATTTACGTGTATAATAATTAATGGCTAGACAAAATGAAAAAATGCGTTTATATTTAAACAATAAACTCACAATTTGTAACAATTATGTACATTTATGATCGAACATGCCTGGCATACAGTTTAAAATAGATTTTTAAAAATGTCGTCACATACAAATAAGATACTAAGAAAATAAATAAACGACCGCGTCATTTTAGTTTCGGTGAAAATAAAATTTAAAAAACGCTATCCATAGAAATGCAGGAATAATAAGTCGGAAATGTTTTCCCTGCCATCACGACTTATTTTAGAATTAAGAAAAAGACAATGCAACCAACAATAAGAACCGAGAGTAAAGATGCACGCGAATCTCAAGTGCACCAATCTGCAGAGAGAGACATATTGTCATATTTTTAATGCACCGGATGCAACAAAAATGACGGGATGGATCTTTTCTTGAGAAATTACACAACACCAACCCTCTTCTCTCGAACCCAACCCAACCCTATAATCCCTAACCCTTCGTATTCAGTGCATTGGACGTCCTTCCTCTCCCATTCTATCTTCCTATCTCCTCATCATCTCTTCCCTCTCCTCTCCTCTCCTCCCTCCTCCCATCTCTCTTCTTCTTCTCTTCATCCATTGTCCTCTCCAACCCAACCCATTTCACCGCTGCAAACTCATAAATGAACGGCCATATCGCCAAGGTGTGCACTTCCAGAAGAAAACATGATCTCTGAGGGGAAAAAATGAAAAAAATCTTTCATCTTTGAAACGTATGCGACGTAGGAAAGAGAGGAGAGAAATGAGAGAAGAAAAGGAGGATTAGAAAAGGAGGTAAAAGGGGTATGAAGGGGAGGAGGGAGGGAGACGACGAGTTGATGAGGAATAGAAGAAAGACATGACGAGAGGAGAAGACGTATGTGCAAGTAAGGGAGTTGCGAGGGAGATGAGGAGGAGAGAGAGGAGGTTGGACGAGAGGGTGAATCGCATGGCGCGAAGGCATCGAGAGGGAGGAGGAGAAAAAAGAGAAAGGTAAAGACGACGCGCTTCTAAAAACAATGAGCATCGTAAAATAATTCTCCTGGGACAAGATGGCGTCTTCGCAAATCCTGTCTGGCGAGTGTCGTGGTACGGGTGGAAGGGGAAAACATATTCGGAGGGGAGGGGGGGGAGGGATGATTCTAAAAGGGGGGAGGGGGATGCGAGGGAGGAGACGCACACTAAAAAAGGGGGCGGGTTATACCGAGTGGACGGATGGAGCGGGAAGAGGAGGTGGAAGGGAGGATGGAGCAAAGAAAAAGTAGATAGGGAGAGAGAAGGGGTGAGAGAGGAAGGAGGGAGGGAAAAGTAGGGAGGAAAAGGTAGTGTGGAAGGGAGGAACGAGTTTGCACACGTCCGAAAACACGCTAGGCGCACATTTCACTAATTATTTATTTTTCCTTGCATCACCACGTCTCCCCCAACCCACTACCATTCCTTAAAACCCCACCCACCCCCGCCGGCAACCCCATTAAAGGGTCTCCTCCCCCGCACCGCCCTCCACTTCTCTCTCTCTCCGCTCCGCCTCCCTCTCCAGCCACGGAGACCCGTGATTCGTGGCAGAGGAGTCGGCGGCGATGGTGTTGGTGCCGAGTGGAGTGAGGGAGAGATAGAGAGAGAGGGGGATAGAGAGAGAGAGAGAGAGAGGGATAGAGGAGAGCGACCCCTCGATAGAGAGAGAAAGAGAAGAGAGTGATCTCTCTCATGTTTTTTGTCAGCGTAAGAGAGTAGGTACACGCCATCCCTACGACGACCGCCATAACAGCAAAAGGAGGTTTTCTAAAAGGAGGAAGAGAGGATAAGGTGAAGGGAATGGGTGCGGAGGCATAAAGGAGAGGGTGAGAGGAGAGCACGTTCGTGTGTGTGTGTGTGAGAGAGAGAGAGAGCGCCCTAAATATGTAATGATGCTCCACCACCCGAATGGAGGGTAAGAGGGATGATTCGGAGGGTGCGAGGAAACTACAGGATGGGGATGCGTGCCGCGGGAAAATGCGATTAAAGATGGCGACGGGATGGCTTTTAATAGATCATTAGGCGGTTGAAATCTGAATTATCGATATCGTTCATTAAAACTCATTCGAATCGGTGTAAAAAAATTCCGTTTCTGTTCTCGTTAAGAAAATTAACTTCAAATACAACCGGAATGAATGCCAATGAACTGAAGCGGAGTTCTGAATATTTTTCAAAACAAACGTTAATTTATCAGAAACGGTAAATTTGCTCGGAGGATGGGATTTATTGTTTGGCAAAATAACGAGCAATTTGGTTGAAAGTAATAAAGTTCATTTATGCACGAAAACAAGCCTCTATATAAATTGTCCCATTGAGTGCGAGAGTGTCAAAATGAAAGGGCGACTTGTAGTGATCAACGAAAAACCGATACGCCGAGATACGAACGAATTTTAGTTCGACCGTATAATTTATTGTATATGAAAAAAGGAATTTATTTGTCGCGACGTTTAAGATACCCGGAGATAAAATAAAAATCGTATCAATGGAAGAATTCATGCGACACCTGAAAATTCATGAAGGAAACCAGGCATGAATGATGTAAAAAAAACAGAACAGAAAGCCAAGGGAATGAGAATCGATTCTCTGCCAGATCCAAGGCCGAAATAAATGAAACAACTAAGTTAAAATTCATGGAGCGGAAAAGCCTTCACCGGCGAATAGATTAAATAAATGTTTTAGGTGCTATGTTGTGAATTTTTATTAGGGAGTAATTTCAAAGCTATGAATCAATTCGGCTTCGAGAAAAAAAGGATTTGAAGAGAAACTTCGAGATCAACTTGTCTCGGAAGAGTCGCAAAAATACCCGAGGGATAAAAAATACCGAGATCGCATTTACGTAGCAAGAAATATACGAGGAGGCGGAGATGAAACGAAGTTAGGAGAAGTAGTTAAGAAAGGAGAATCCAAGGGCGTTGCGAAGGGAGGTGGAGGTGGTGGAGGGGGGAGGTGGAGGGGGGAGGTGGAGGTGGGGGAGGTGGAGGTGGTGAGGGGGGAGGTGGAGGTGGCGGGGGAGGAGGTGAAAATGGCGGGTGCGGCAAAAGAGGGAGGACTTAAAAAGCGGGCGACGTATAAAGCGCCAAAGAGAACGAGTGGTGCATGGCGGAGCACGCAGACTGACGCTCGATTGGGTGCGATGGGAGTTTTTGAAGGTGGTGGTGCTGCAAAGGGCGCGAGAAGAAGAGGAGGAGGAGGGAGTGGGCGGGTGGGGTCTTGTATGCTCGGAATGGGGTGTGGGTGTGACAGGGGGCGTGGGGGAAAAAAAGAACGTGGAGTGGACCGCAAGGAGCGATGCCATTGGTCCATTTCCACGGTCTCTGAGACCGAGCCCCAGTCACGTCCTATCGCCATGTGTGTGTGTGTGTTTGTGTGAGGAGTGTTCTCTCCCTCTCTCTTTTTAACTCTCTTCCATTGCATTTAAGTGCGCGTATGTGGAAAGAAAGAGGGAGAGGGGGGGGGGGGGGGGGAGGGGAGTAGATAGCGCGGCGGAAGGAGGGAGTGTGGAGGGGGAGGAGGAAGGAAGCAGTAAAAAAGAAACGTACGGGAAGTACGTGCGCAAGGAGAAGTATGAATGCGATCGGTGAATAAGGTCTTGTGTCACACTCGATCTGAGGCGTGCGAGCGAGGAGAGAGAGATAAGGGAAGCGCCGAGGAAGAACGAGGGATGGAATTTAGAAAGACGATGATAGAAAGCCATGGAATATAGGACGTCAACATTCGAGTGTGAATAGCAATGGATAAAGTATGCGAATATAATGTCGGGCGAAGAAGTGTGAAGAAAGAAGGAATTAAATTAATTATAGCAAGACGCAGAGGAGGGAGACAGCGAGATAAAATGGAGTGAGAATTTTGGTTCGGTTTGGGAGAGAAAGGAGAGAGATGGGATGGGGGATTAGGGATGGGAAAGGAATTGCACGAGGAAAAAGAGAGAATGATCGAGAGAATAGAAACTAGAAATGAGATTTGGAAGAGAGTTGGGGAAAAATCGAAAGTTGATACGAGAAAGGGAAATATGAACGCGATGCAAGTAAAGCCATAGCAGAAAAGGTTGAGAATTTTTTGGAGAGGAATCTGAGTGAAAGCGTTGTGAATAAGGAGGAAAAACAATGAGTCTGGGAGAAATGTAAATATCTTTGGGCGTAATTATTAGAAGAATAATGAGACGTGAGACGAAGTGGAAGGACATTTTATGAGTGGGAGACAATTTCGAGAGAGGAAGTATGTCTTAAGAGAGATTAATATTTAAAAAATTGAAGCGAACGTATATTGGAAATGAGAACTAATGGAAAGGTATAGCGCTGAAGGGGATTTGAACAAAAGTATCATCAGGAAAACTGAATCCGAAAATTAATATTCGAAAAAAAATACCGGCTTAACAGAAAAGTTCTTAAACTTTTTCCAAACCATATAGAAGTAGCGGCACAAATTAGAGCTCCTAATCTTAGGAAAACGAAAGAAAACATACAATTTTGAATCCAGTTATTCTTACGTTTTTGGCAATTTTGAAGACAATACGCTTAAGATAATATATAAACATAAAATAAATGATCGAATTTCACGAAAATTATCCATCCTTATAAATCCCTTTCCTTTTTATTTCTATTTATTAATGGAAAACTCTCGTATTAGATAATTTCGGTGTTGATTGAGTTGCAGAAATATTAATTCTTATACGACATTTTGAAGTCTTTATATCCTCATCCTTCAATGACCATAAAAACCAAACTTGATGAGAAAGAAATCTGACCATATAAATCTCCAGAGAGCGAATGCAGCAGCAGACAGGCAGAAAAGCAACCCCTTCGATTTTCGAACGGAGAGACTTTAAGTATTTTTCGTAAATAGGGCGTGGTGTGGAGGGCAAGGAAAGAGAGAGGGGGGGAGATAGAGATATAGAGGGAGGTAAGGGCAGGTGAGGAGACATAGAGAGAAAGGGGAGAGATGAAAGCGGATAAGAGAAGAGGGAGCGGAAAATGTGGCGGAGTAAAAGAGAGAGGAGAAAAGGGGGAAGCTTGAAAGGGAAAAATGAGAATCGAAAAGGGAGGGAAAAATAATGTGAGAGGGAGAGGGCGCAGCGGCTGTCTTCATCACGTTTTGCGACGAAGCCACACCTCCCGCCCATTGCACACACACGCGCGAACAAACACACACGCACACACGCACACACACAGGATCTGCCGCACCCTCCTTTTCTTCTAACCTCCCCCTAACAGAATACGCCACTCCCCTCTAAGGCCAGCCCCTTCTCTCTTTTCTCCATTCCCTCTCCATGGCCTTCCTCCCTCTCTCTCCCTCTCTCCCTTCAACCCCCTTTTCTTCTTTTAGACGCTCCCTCTCAGCTCTTAGGTATCGACCAATAGAGCCGGGGAATAAAAGAAACGCTAGTGAGAGAAAGAGAGAAAGAAGCCCAGGTCGCCAACTGGACCGAATAAGGGATCAGGCATTCCTTTTATTTATAAAACTCTCTCTCTCTCCCCCCTCCTCCCCTCCCCCTCACCACCACAACCCACCCTTCCAAAAGCCCTCTCCCCAACACCCAACCTCACCTCCTTTTCGCTATCAACTCTCCCCTCTTCCCTTCTTCCCCCCTCCACCTTCGGTATTTCCCTTTCAAGACCCCCTTAACCAGTCTCTCTCTCTCTCTCTTCCTCTCATTTAAAACTCTTTCTTTCATTTTAAACTCATTATCGTCTTACCTTCCCGTATTTTGGTCTAAATAAAAACCTCCGCACATATGTGCAAATCGGAAATGGGAGGAAAGGAACTCGAGTATATTATGCTCTGCGAAAGGCTATATGGATTTGGAGTGCGAAAGAGAGGGAGATATATACCTAGGTATATAAATTGTCGTTTTATTTTTAAATTTAGGAGCCATGAAAAAGGTGAGCGTAAGAGAGGAAGAGGAGATTGGGAGTGAGGGAAGGAGGAAGAGAGAGAGAGAGAAATGAATTAAATCGCCGCACCTTTTATTCCTAAATGAATTCTCCCTCCCCTCCCCTCCCCCTTAGTCCATTCTTCTCTCGCCGTCTTAGCCCCCTAACCTCGTTCAGATTTCTAAACTTTTTTAAAAATCCCATTCTTTCCCTCGTTGCCCCCCCCCCCTCTCTCTTTATCGGTGAGAAACCATTGTTTTACTGTAGAAATTTTAATAGATCGAGTCACAGTAAACGTGGCCCAAATTTCGCCTCGAGTCGAACATCGCTTTGCCGAAAAAGGCGAGTGGAACAATTATTAGAAAATACGTAGACATATGTGGCCGGTGGCCAGTCATTTAAGAATCTCTGTCTCTCGAGAATTTAACTTGATTATGTCTCTTACCCTACCTTTCCCCGGCATATGGTAAATCTGAAGTAAGAAGGTTGCGATAAAAAATCTTACCCAGATTAAGCTTCGCATTCTTCTAGCAGATACGGACGCAAAGTCTTGTTTGACGCCATTAACATAAACTTTTTTGACGCTTTCGTTCTCGACCATCGAAACTGCGAGGCTCTTTAGTTTGAATCATGACACTTGGTAGAATATTTTTACTTAGGTAAGTTTAAATTTTGAGAACGAACTTTTGGCGCTTGCAGTAGTGATTGACAGCGTTTAAAACAATATGACGGTGAAGAAGGAATCCGGAAGTATGGAAGCTATAGCATTGTTTCTCCTCTCAGGAAATTGGTCAGGTCTACGACATCATTCATTTTCCATGTACCAGATCTCAAGAACAATGGAAAAAACCATTCCCGTACAGCGGACATAAATTATCTGTATTTTTGTGAGCGTCTTCATCTGTAAAGTTATATAATACTAGCAGGAGTGCCCGTTGAATTTCAACGGATTTGGTGAATCTAAAACTTCGACCGTGTAACATGTAAGCATCGCAAGAATAAGATAGTACACAGTTATACCCGTCGAATAAATCAAAAATGAAGAAAACCGCTCCGCATTTTCCTATTTAGATGAAGGAAGGAAGAAAATCTTAAGAAAATAACGTATAAACTCCCTCCCCCTCCCTTCCACCCTCTCCTTCCCTTCTCCCCCCCTCTCTCTCCCTCCCTATCTCGTATTAAAAGCATTCAAAGTGAACAAACTTACAAACATTCTCCTTTATATGTTAGATTAGAAGATAATTCAATTAAAAACAACAAATATTTCAATGAAATAAACAATTTAAACAACAATCCAACAATTTTTACGTAAGATATGGAATGTTAGTAAATTTCTATACTTCAATGCCATAAATTCAAAAATTGTGTTTTACAGAAATAATTGATGAAAAATTTATATTTTTAAATCTATTTCAATTCGTTGCTGAGATATACTCAAAAAATCAAAATTTGAACCGACCATTACATTAAGGCCTTTCGACCCAGTGAACTGATTTTGTCAATTTTCAGCTAGAAAATGTATATCATCAAAACACTGATATTGGTGTAGGATTCATCAAAATCGGTCCAATGGTTGCTGAGATATCCTCAAGAAACTGAAATTTTGACCGACCGATCAGTGACCTCCGGGGTCACGACCCCGTGGGCCAATTTGAATTATATTTAGCACTGCAACGCCCATGATCAACCTGAAGCTGCTGTCAAAATTTCAAGCCCCTAACTTTATTCTCTGATGAGTTATGGTTGCCACAGACAGACATCCTCTTTTATTTATCAGATTTGATCCTATACCAGATGTCCTTAGGGGGCCTCATAAACTGGGCCACCGTTAGGCTATTCCTCACTCGACGTTCCGACATCGAATGCGTTTTCTTACAGAATGGAAGAGATAGGAAGATAATAGCGTAAATTAGAGAAAGATGGCACGACTGAACATGCCATTAAGACACGAGAGCAAGTAAGAATAGAGAGAGGAAGAGAAACAGAACGTTAAACTCGATTGAAAAGGGAAAAGACAGATAGATAGCAGGCGATGAAAACGAAAGAGAGAATTGGAGCGGGGATGGAGTTATCGAACGTGATGTAGATAGGTATTGAGCGACGTGATGGAGAGCGGGAAAGCGGTGGGAGGTTATATTACGGGAGAATAAATTACTGTTGGAGGGAATCGGAGATTGGTTATCGGAGGGTAAGATAATTTATAGGAAGAGAATTGGTTATTAGACAAGTAGCAAAGTGGTATGAAAAGAAGTCTTTCATAGCATTTGTATTGGCTTATATGTAAGGTTAAAAATGCTATCATTAAGTTTATGGGAAAAAAATCTGCCACAATGCTTATCCGTTTTATGTAGTCAATATATAATTTATATGAGCCATAAAAAAGTTAAGCGCAAAAAATCATTTCAACGCATTCACAATATTTTTATTACCTCGCATTTACGCCGAAAGGAGGGAATAAATTACAAGCCATTGTGGTGAAACTTCATTAGATATACATAGATTCACACGTGCATACAAATAAAATTTACGCTCAAGCTGATTTAATATAAATTAAAACGTATTTAAATATGGATATGAAGTTTGTCTTAGGACAAGTTCTTAGTTTAGAGGTTATATGCTATTGCAACGGTTTACTCCCACTGAAACCGTTGCATGGTTAAAAACCATGGATACGATATGAGCCCTCTCGCATCTTTATTCGAAGTATGTGTTCGTATATTCTTCCAATTTAGTCAATTAAATGACTCTAACCTTTGTTAATGTATGAAATATTTCTAAACGAAAAAAAATGATTCCCTCAGATCATTATTTTGTATTAAGATAAGCATTCCGGATCTTGAGTAACCGTCGAAAATGTGACGTGGAACAGTGAGCAAGGCCCAAAACTAGGATTAACAACGAAGCAAACAGACTTTAAAGAGAGACAGAAAACGCTAAGACATAGTTGCACATAATTACGTTTTAATTACACGTAAAATTTCCTCAAATGGCCAATATTGAAAATCCGGGCACCACTGAAACAAGGAGAGTGGTGGGAGATCGGAAATAAACGATGAAGGCGGGGGGAGGGGGGGGGGAGAGGGGAGGGGAAGGGGGGGAGAGGAAGGGGCGAGAAGTTTGCCTAGGCGCGCAGGCGTAGGGGGACTTAACGGAAGAAACAGAGAGAGAGAGAGGAAGAAGCTATAGGTCGCCGTATGTATGGAAAGAGAGAGGCGTAGGTCTTCTTTTTACCGAAGCGGTTGGAGGAGTGGGGGTCCGTGTGCTGTGTGAGTGTGTGCACGGAACGGAGGCGCATTAATCAAGTCTGCTTGCGGGCGACGAAGCGATCCGAGTCCACTAAAATGTGTAATTAGGCGACGTCCTACTACTCAGCTCAGAAGCAGAGGCAGCCTCTCTCTGTCCACTTGCGATCCTCCCCTCCATTGCATTTTCTCTTTCCCTCGCTCGCTCTAACTCCGAACACTACACACGTGTCGCTGTAAGCAACCACATCGACGGGTACTAAATATTCCCCAAGGAAACTTAAAACCAACATTTAAAGCTGTTTTTCCTTCATCTTGAAAAGTTTTTCTCTTTTTTTCCCACTAAAGGATTATTTTTTAGCAACAGGTAACCACGTGATTGAATTACAGGATGTTGTTACGTTTTATGGCGTAAAAGACACGCTTGAGTAAGATCGGAAGATTTATTCAGTCAAGAACTGAGCAAATTTTTTTCTCTTGTATCATAGTTACGCCGCGTATATTTGAAAATATGAGATAATATAATTGTTTTCTGCTGAGAGAAATACTTAAAGTCCAAAAGAGTAAAGGAGTTTAAACTTAAAAACAAAAACAGCTAAGAAATAATTCGTCGGAAAGTCGTCGATTCAAATCACCAGATTAAAAAAATATGGGATTAAGGAAAGGTTATCACGCGTTTTTCATTTATCAGCGGACCAATAACCACCAACGGTAAGCGGATATCTTTTAAAAGAAAATTACATTTTATAATTAATACTGCTTCGATTAACTCCTTAGACGTTGCAAGATAAGATGGTTTCTAATCTTCAAATAAGACTGTTGCTACTATATAGTTTAAAAGTTACTAAAAGTTACGAAAATATATGAACTTATGGATATGTTGTTGTATTTTAACACACCATTTGAAACATACGATTTACCTTCGGAAAACCTTCATGAATGATAAATGGCATTTACTAGTAAGAAAGTAAATATCGTGCAATAAATTACGTTTACTTCAATATAGACGTCTAACTATGTTTTGAGAGATACAAGTTTTTTCGCATATATTATTTTCTTATCCATAAAATATTTTTCTTCGCTCTCTTGGCTTTGTTTTAACTTTTAGGAATTTGAAAATTCGCTAATGAGCCGTAATCAGTTTTACTTCGTTTTTCCTCCTTCTAGAATAACAAGTCACGTGAATTTTATCTCCTTTTCCGAAAAAGTTTATTTTTTTCGTGGCAGACTAGGTTTGCCAAAAAGAGACAGGTAATTAGAGCGAAAGCACTTGCTTTTTTCGGAAATGAGCCGCCAAAAAACTCAAAATATAAGGGCAATGGCCTTCATCGGGCACGAAACTTAGTAAAACTCCGGATGAAAAACACCCTCCAGCTTCACTTTTAGATCGCGAGAGACGTCTTTTTCCCCATGCCTCTTTTTTTCTCTTCATTTAGGATGACCTCAGCGTTCCGCAATGACCGAGGTCCTACGACTCTCGGGAGTAGATTTGCGCGGGAGGGGAGGGAGGAGAAGAGGGAGAGTTTCTGAGGGAGGTAGAGGGAGGGAGGAATCCACCGCATGCCCACTCCGGATGAAGTGGATACGGACAGAAGAAGAAGAAGACGATGAGGAAGGCACGGGAGTGAACCAAAGAGGACTGAGGGAAGGAGAGACGCGTATGGCATGAGAGAGATTCAATAAGAGGGAACGGCGAGAGAGAGAGAGAGAAGGGACCGCGGGGCAGGATGCTCAAAGGGCCCGTGGCGCCGTCGAGGGCCACTGGAGGAGACTCGAGGAGGCGACTTAGGCTGCAGAGAGAGAGAGAGAGGGCGAAGACAGAGACAGAGAGAGAGCGTGGGAGGGGAGGGAGGGAAGGAAGGAGATGGGGAAGAGGGCATGCCTCCGGCAATAAATCAAGCAGCTGTCAATTGGCCCCTCCGGGAGGTGACTCGCCTCCTCCTTCCTTACCTCCCTCTTCCTCCCACTCCGCCATCAGTCTTTAACGTGGTTTTGGAGAAGGGAAAAAAGTGAACCATGGCAAACACCTCACTTAAAAATACACTCATTTCTCCCTCTCTCGAGCTCTCTTGCCCACCTCCCACCTACACTTGCTCCTTTTTCTCTGTAACGTCTTCACCCGAGGATCGTATAGCCTAGTCATTCGCTAACCTAGGTCCTCACCTTTCCGCCCGTCTCCTCTCCTTCCCCCCACTCCAAAGGGGAATGCCTCCAGCACCCTATCCCACCCATCCCACCAAACTGTCCCTCACGGCACACACAACAAGAGGCGCCTAGTTGGTCGCCAGAGTGACCCGACGGCGCCCGCTCCATCAGCATAAAGAGGAGTGCTTCCTTCTTCCATCTCTCGATGACGTAATGGGTGTGGTCACTAAAAGACGGCACCTAATAGTTCGATTATGTTTTTACAGTGCCAGAATACTTAGGCGGCAATGAAATGTTTCGTGCTAATGACATAACCGACCCTTGGTTAAACCATCAAATTGGAACGCGATTTTAAATGCGTTTAATTAAGAATGACGCAATACACATCAATCAGTAAAATGATTCATTATTTGAAAGCAATAAAATCTTGACATGACAATTTTTAATATGCCACAATACGTATTATCCTATTTTCCTATGCATTTCCTCAGTTTAGCGAGAATGAGCTCGTTAGAAGGCGATGAGAAAATAATTCATGTACGAACGAAGCCGCATATAAAGAACAAAAGTCTCACACTGAAAGAATTTAACCGAAATTTGGGAAAGCCGACTGACTATTGCGGTTGGTTGGTTGGTCTATTTCAGTATACGACAACTACTTTTTGCTTCCATATATATAAATGCATGGACGACTAATTCGGTGTGCATTCAGTTTCCGTTTGTAATGCGATTAGGGAGACTATAAGAGCTCCTTAATGGTTTCATTATCTAGATGCGGTGGCGGGGACGAATAGAGAGAGACGGGAAATTTTTCGAGGGAGAAGGGCGGAAGGCGTGCGACTCCCTGGGGAGGAGTTCTGGGGAGGGAGAGGAGTATATTGTAAAGTGGTTGAGAAGCGATGGGAGGGGAGGGGAGGGTGCGAGGGCGGCGTGGTGCAGTTTTTATTAGGCGACGCCTCTTTCTTCCACATGCGTGAAAGGGGGACGGAGGGCGCCACTATGATATTAGGAGAGGGATGGAAACCTTTGAAGAAGCCGACTCGATCAGACTGTCCTCCCTTATTCCAAAAAATCAACTGCAAGCACTATATAACAGTTGGACTGTTACACGAACCTAGAATCCTCCTCATGGATGGTTTACGTATGACCCTGTAGCTTCTGCACGAACCAACTACATGTAATACATTGCTCCCCGGTTATACCGCGGGTTTCGGGTGAATCGCGGCGACCCGCGTTACAATACCTCCCGCGTTGTAACCGAGAACAGGTTACCACTGACTAAAAGCAGTACAACTTAATAGATTTTTTAAAAATTTTATGAAATATAATCTCTAAAATAAAATAATACGTAAAATTACTGAAATCAAGGAATATTTTAAAAATTCAATATGAAATAATGAGGGACGAAAGAAGACTCATTATATCCGAAACCGCAGCATGAGTGACATACTAATAACTGGAGAGCACTGTATTATGTATTATCTTGCTTCCTTGACAATGATCGTAATTGAAACTTAGTTTGAAAAACATGTTTTATTGCCACTTTATCATTCACAATATTATTTTGTGTAATCCTTACTAGATAATAAAGTACATTAAGTATACTGTATTCGTTCGGAAAGTATTGTACTTTAGCTGAAAGGACTACAGTTAATGGAGTCTAATTTAAATCCACTGATTTGACGTTAACCCCATCTTCATTCAAATACGATTCTACTCTTTGTCTACAAACAATGAAATGTTTACAATGGTTTATCGAGATAGTTGTAGTGGTTATTGCTAGCGCTTCATCTATACATTCATATTACTTCACCATGATATTGCAATAAATATCAAAGTTGCTGTTTTAATAATGAAATAGCGAAGATATCAGCGATTGAATCCTAAGCTTTTCCTTTAATGTTTATCTAAACGGAATATGGCTGCATTTATTTCATAGTTTTAGTATACGCAAAAAAATTTTATCAAATAATTTCAAACTTGGCTGCATATGACTGTAAAATGTAAGAAAAACAAAGAACGGATCGAAAATTTTCCTAAATCATGCAACTCACTCTTTTTTCCTTACAGATCAGAAGAAATTCTGAAAAAAGTCGCCTCCGCTTCGTGTCGCGCGCACCGCCGCACCAAAAGGACCACTCGCTCCTTTTCGCTTCGAATGAGCGGAGAGAGGGAGAGAAAGTGCTGCACCGCCAGTCTCAAACGAAATGCATTACATCTTTAATCGCAACAGGAGAAATTTCAAGCGCACAAAGCGAAATGTATTTCGCGAATCCATTACCAATCTGTTTCATATGCAAGTGCGTCGGAACGATTCAAGAAAGATGCATCTATGTAATTGATAGCTAACACGTCCACTTTCTTCTTCCCTTTGAAAAAGTTAAGATGGCGAATCTGATTAGAGGCGCCTTTGACGTACATTCGCCGCATTTTGCGTCGACCGTACACTTTGCCATGGTGAGGCTTTTGAGGTGGATCTTGCAGGGATAAGTTGACTGCATCCCATTCGCTTTTAAGCGTAAATAAAACTGAAAGAATGCTGGCGACTTTGGTTGTACCGTGATGAAAATGTAGATGAACCACTGTGAAAGGGAATTCAATTTTATATTTGAACGAGTAAAATCCGTTAAATCCATTTTAAAGAATAATAGCCATTTTCCCAGAATTTATTGCGACAAAAATTATAACTAAATAAATACTATAGAAGGTGATACAATGTTTATAGTCCTATATTAATATGTAAATATAAAGAGAGGAATTACAAATATTAATTTATGCTTTTCGTGATTAACTTCCTGAAAGTGAAGCCTGAATACTAGAAACTTGAATTCTTTTCCGAAAATTTCTCCAAAAAATAAAACGAAAATATGACACTCCCGATCGTAGTGAAATTGTCCTTTCTTCTTCGGATAGAAATGCGCATATTGTAACCAACCGTAGCTATGGCGAGCTACCTCTTCACTAATAAAAGCAACCGGCCACGGGAAACACCTCCATTTATAAGCAGATGACAGCGTATCTTCCACTCAGACTACGCCCAATCAAACACATTTTCTCACTCTGGTACAGTCGTTGATTTCGTCCCCTTGTTTTTCCTTCATCTCCTCCCCATATTTACCTCCCTCTCTTTCTCCCATTTTCCTCCCCTCCTCCATCCTCTCTCTCTCTCTCTCTCTTTCTCTCACTCACACTCTCCGGTTGCCGCCTTTAATTCCTCCCTTTCCCAAAAGGTTACCGCCGGCAACACGGTGGCAAGTTAGGCGCTCGAATACACGCATTTCTCTTCGGCCGCTATCTCTCTGCCCACCCAGCGCTTTTAAGGGGTTCCTCTATTCCAGTTTGTCTCCACGAGTAAAGAAAACCTCTCTCCCACCCACATCGAGGTGTGATAATGAGAGGAGGAGGGAGAAAAGCTTTTTTCCGACGCGAGGCCGAGGAGCTTCGTCGACCGTAGCTCCGAAAGCAGTTTCAAGAGGTTGACGAACGGACGCAGATGTGGTTCCGAATCGTCTCGCTACCTAATAGAGAAAGAGCGGTTATCATACACGCAACTCTATTCCTCCTTCCGAGAAAAATTCCTCCAAAATTTCCCACGCGAGCTTTCGATCTTCGGTCGCCAACCAATATGACAAATTCTGAAGATTTAGAAAACTCGATGATGTTTTATAACAGTTGGAGGAAGATATGGAATTCAAAAATAAATGTATGCGCAAAGTACCTTTAAGAATTTACGGACAAACGCAAAATATTAACCAAACCGAAAAATAATTAATGAATAAAAAACGATTTCAAGTACACATTTTCACCACACGGCAAGTGGTTTCTTAAGCCACTAGGAATTCCATTTGTTCGGGAATTTTTTAACGTTAGTCGAATCATGCTTTTTAAGCGAAAATTTGACGCTCTTGAGCATCAAAGCTTTTCACCGTTTCAATTCGATTAAACGAATTATTAGTAAATAAAATCATGGGATTTCGGACACGTCATTAAAAACCGTTATCTCAGGTCAGATGATAATTTCGGCCATTGTATGCAAGCCTGTCGATGAAACGTCTTCTGGACTCGGTCAAACCGCGTATAAAGTGCTCTAATACATGTCGCGAGGTGAGATTACGCCACTTTTTCCGTTGGACCTCCCATGTAACTGAGTAATTGCGATATTATTCAACGCTATCCATTCTTATCAAAGCACTCGAGCCACCGTTATTACGCGACGCCGCCACCGAAGGCCCCCACGCACCGACGCCTTCTTTTTTTTTTGGTGTGTGGCCAGCGACCATCCCGTAAGTCTTCCTCTATCTTTTAGGCGAACGTTATCAATCCATTACCGCTGAATACTGTTCATCGCGTGGCTTTATGTCACCGAACGGCTTAGAAACGTCGACTTGGAAAGTCCCTTTCAAAAGATTAAGATTAAGGTAACTGCTACCCGTATAACTTTTGCAGGAAAAGTGAATTGTAGTGCGATTAGACAATGGTTGTTAAGGAAACAATAAAATATAAAATTTAAGAAATAAACATACTAAAGTCGGAATTTGTCAAGTTCGAATCCTAAGGAGAACGCAGTTCATTACAATTTTTAAAAATGAGCAAATTAATTCAATCTTCGTACTGAGACAAATTTCGACGCAGGCCGCAAAGAGGTGAAAATTTTGTCGGTCTTTCAGCATTTAAGAAGTTAAATACGAAGGTTTTTAAAAATTACCAACTTTTTCCAATGAAAAACCAAAATTATAAATATAGTACTTTTTTAGATGCACTTCCTTGAGCTAATCTCTAATAAATTTAATAATCTCTCATGATTGCGCTTTTTCCTCTTGATTATTTTATACAATGCTCAATTCTAATTTTAGTGATGGTAGTAATGACTCATGGCCAAAATGGTTCCTAGAATATTCATCCTCACAGCAAGTTGAGATTTTAATACTGAGATTCGATGGAGACCAATAAACCGTTAATTGCCTTCAAGCAAAGACTGGAAAAGCAATTTACTCTCCTTTTCCCTCACCTTGAGAATCGTACCGAATTACTGCTATGGCCAGATTCTCACCTCTCCCTCCCTCTCCATCCCTTCCTCTTTCTCACCCTCCGGAATCCATTCCTTTACCACGACCAACCGATACTTGTCCCTCTTCCAACTCCCCTGAACCTCCCCTTTCGGCTTCTCTACTTCAATCACGACTCATTTTCACGGGTGGTCTTCTGCCTCGCACTGATAAGAGAACCGAGTGTCTTGAGAGCCGGGCGCCGGAATGGTGAGTAAAATGGTAGACAGGGAACGGATGGAAGAAAGGAAAGAGCTGAAAATGGAGATGGAGGGAGAGAGAGAGAATGAGGCGAGAGAAAGGAAGGATGTCGATGGTGTGAGGGCGGCCCCTGTTAGATGATGGTGTCCCTGAAGTCGGGTGGGGGTCATGACCCTCGTGAAGGTTTCGGCAAAATACCTCAACGGATGAATTCCTCCTTCAATATAATCTTGGGGAACAAATCATGGCACGCCTAAGCAGTTTATTAACAACGAATATTAGTTAGGCGATTGGCCTATGTAAGTCCAAGGATTTTTTTTGCTGGTGTTTAATATTGACAAATGAATGTCATAGTGCGGAGGAAAAAAAATATATACCTATATATATGCTCTACCGTCTTCGCCTCATTTTGTTATATTGAAACGATAAATTCATTTGTTAACGTATTTCAAATTTTTCCCTGAAATATGAATTAAACGTTTGGCAGAGGTTTCATAGCAGTCTACCCAAACGAATTAAAATGTTTTTTTTCAACATAATGATCTCGAACGCAAATATCATCTCTAACATTTATAAAGCGGCTTATTTTATCGGTCATAAGCTTTGGGAAGACGGATTGAAATTACAAAGGCATTAATGATGTGCCTCTTAACCGTTAGCGGTTATTAAATATAGTCGGTGTGGCGATTCTCACGAATAAATTAATAGCGTCAAAAGGTGTATTTAGGCGAAGTCGCGGAGACAGGACGCGTAAGTTGGTTTAGGGAGGCGGTTTACGGAGTGAGGGAGGAGAGAAAGGCAAAGAGAGAGAGAGATTCGAAATGGGAAGAAGAGAGAGAGAGAGGGGCGAGGTGGGTGGGTGGGTGGTGAGGAGGAGGAGGAGGAAGATGGGAAGGGAGCAGGACAGAAGGGAAACCGGCAGATGAGTGAGTGAGTGAGT
The DNA here is from genome assembly GCA_036926305.1 of Uropetala carovei. Lineage (NCBI taxonomy): Eukaryota > Metazoa > Arthropoda > Insecta > Odonata > Petaluridae > Uropetala > Uropetala carovei. Next base: position 7,333,920 of record JAXCHB010000123.1, read on the forward strand.
GGGGCGGAGTGGCTTTTCGTGTCGTGCGATAGCGTAATTAAAGGTAGAGAGAGAGAGAGAGAGGTGAGACCAGGAGCCGAAGTCTTTCACTCATCAACTGCTGTTCTATTTCCCAACCCATCTCTATCTCTCTTACTCTGCCGTTTTCTCTCTCTCTCTCGTCCTCTCTTTTAATCTTTTCCTCGATTCCGCTTCTCCTTTTTACTCTCCGTTTCTCTCTTCGCTCTCATTCGCTGTTTCTCTCTTCCATCCTCTCCATCACTCCTTTAACTCAGTTATTACGTTTGTTTTAGGCATTTCTCTTCATTCTATAAACGTTTATCTCGCACCACCTCTTCTAATCTTTTTATGATAATGTTCTGCATAATTGTAACCTTAGGAGATTTTTAGAGCGCTTCGGATAAAACTAAATAGTTTGAAGACGTTGGGTGAGTTTCCCTCTTTCGAGTAAGACTAATATTCTCGCGAAATTCGTTTAAATAAGAGACGCGTTAATGTAATTTCGAATTTACTCATTTGAATATTACAGAGTTACTACATTCACACGCTAAATGCTTGGATTTATACATAATGGGACACTAGCAGTAATTTAATAAATCGTCTACATCGCTCTATTTACCTTGACCGCGTTACCACTTCATCTTTATTAACAATCCTCATTTTCATCATTATAAATAGACATATTATATTATATTTTGCGCATAAAATTTTGATCGTACGAATTCTAATTATTGGTGACTTCATCTGTAGAATACAAAATTAAATTACATAAACAACATTCTCCTTAGCAGACATGGAGTATTTCATAAGTTACAGTTTTCTTCCAAGGAAGGTGGGCTGTTATGCGGTGCAAAGAGGGTGTTAATCTCGTAATAATTGATCGCTACATATGCCTTATTTTTAAACTTTAATTGGTTGTAATTTTGTCAGTCATGGGAAAACAATTGAAAATCGAATGTTTGCAAATAAATTACAGTTCGCCTTTTTATATTACCGTTTCGTATGTTAACTTCATAAATAGGTGCCAAGCGTTCAAATTCCTTAATGTTGACTTCAAATGACTATTAACTATTTCCATTAACGATGCATTGAGGCCGACATTCTTTCAATTCGAATTATCAACGAATGAAATCGTTATAATGGTGTCATATCATATCTTTGGACCGTGGGCAAGAAAGTCATAAGGGGTCCCTTAGACTAGTGTGTCTCAACCGGTGGGACGCGTCCCACTGGTGGGACTTGAAAGCTGTCTAGGTGGGACTGGCTGAAGACATTTTGGCACCCCAATCGGTTAGACTTTCTGGCACCTTCTCCTTTATATAGTTAACAGTCTAAGGCGTAATTTGATAGAATTTCTTCATATTGTCGAAATAAATAAGATTTACCTACTTGGTAATTCCACAAAAATTAATAATAAATAAATTTTTATGGAATTACCACATAAATCTTTTTTATTTCAACCTTCTCCTTTGTATCTACCAATTATTAATATACTACTTATATGCTTATAAACGTAGAAATACATTTATTAGAAAAAGTGAGGTTTTTCTTTATATCATGGTGGGTCCCCAGGGTTTCTTGAAAAGGTGGTAGGTGGGACGCTAGAGGAAAAAGGTTATACTATAAGCAAGTCAGACATTTCTGATTTAAATTTAACTTTACCCTTACCATGAGGCTGCAATGAAGCATGACTTTTGTTTGCTTTAAAAATACATGTAGAATTTGAGTCACTTCCTTACTAAAACTTTGTCCACAAATTTTTGTGCCTCCTAACATGTGGGCGGTCGCCCCAATTGCCCTCCCCTAAGCCTGCCGCTGTTCATGTGACACCGATTCTATGGACACTGTTCACAAGATAAAACAAAGACCATCTCACATCCGCATCTTCTTCTCAACTAGCAGATTGACGACGCACGAATATGCATACTACGGCAACTAATACAACTCGAATTATACTGTGCGTTTAGAATGCTGACCAATTTCTAAATTAAATTTGCATTTAAAAGCAAAAGAAAATTATTAAAATTGAGTAACAGTTAATTGTACGAGTTATCTACATCATTAATTTTATCCCAGACAGAGTTGAAGTAATTTGTCAACATATCGTTGAAAAATTTAAAGTTATCGCTATTTTTATTTTATTTATACATTCAGTTAACGACGTGCCATTTAGATAGCTTTAAAATATTTAAACAGAGCCTATATGGTGGGAATGAGGAAGAAAAATGCCGAAACTTTACGTTTGGATTACAAAAATGTTCCCCTGACCCACACAGACATAAAGTGCAAAAAATATTCAAAGCATTACAGTATTGGAAATACGGCGAAAAGAAATCATGCGGATAAGATAAGAGCGCATGCGCAATAACTGAAAGTAATTGACCAGGGTCGCTCGGAGTGGCCGGTAGAGAGCAGAAGCTTTTTCTCTGTAGTCAAAGGCAGAAGAAGGGGCAGGGGCAATTTTCCGGTGGGTTAGAAGGCAGGAAAGAGATATATCCTGAGAGAAAGAGGGAGAGAGAGATGGATAGAGAAAGGGAGGGATGAGAGGAGGGAGAGGGATGGGAGGAGGAAGAGGGATGGGAGGAGGGAGAGGGATGGGAGAAGGGAGAGGGATAGGAGAAAGGAAGAGAGGGAGAGGGGATAAGGGGGTTAGTAGGAAGTAGTGGAAATACAGAGAAGGGTGTTGAGATGGGGAGTTGGGTCTGATGCGAGATAAACGAGGTGTGGTTTTCTCGCGAGCGGCAGGAACAGTAAGCGTGGAGTTGCGTGATTCAGTCCCTATCTCGCCATTACTCTCACCTAATGGTGATGCGGAAGAGGGGAAGGGGAGGGCGGGCGGATCGAGTGGGCGGAGGAAGAGGGAGAAGGAAGGTGTAGCCGTGTTTTTTGGAAGGGAGGAAAAGCCGGGAGGAAGAGCTGAAGGGAGAAAGAGATAGGTTTGGCTTTTAATTGTAGATAGACATGCCCTCTTCATAGCCGCCTGTGAATCTCAACACCAAAGATTTTTATAAAATTATAATGCAAGTGAGACTTATGATCATTCAGCGAGAGAAATAAAACTTCACTGATAATAAAAAAATGAAAAAAAAAATAAGTGCACCATTTTAGCATACGAACTTCAGCATTCTTTATAAGTTTTTCAAAATAAGAACTACTTTGATATATAAAACTATTACCGCGTGACGTTTTTACTGCATCAAATCATACATGCTTCTTTTGGTGACCAAGCAGCTCATAAATATGCAATGCGGGCGTAACGCGACAGAAGGTTAAAGACCACTAATATTTATCAGGTGATTGAAACTGAAGGAGATAAAAATATGACCGCTGAAAATGGATGAAAGCCGATAAATGAGGAAAAAAGATGCCATAACTACCTTCTACGGAGCCATCGTTACTCTCATGTGATGTTCAAAAAGGGCGGGGCGTATGTCGTGTGGGTGTCATGAAGTGGTGCTTCGGGGGAAAAGGGAAAGGGGGAGGAAGTGTGAGAGAAGAGAGAGAAAAAGGGGAGGGCGGAGGGAGACAGAGAGAGAGAGGAGGGGGTTTCGGACGAAAGGGAGAGGTGCGATGGGCCAGAGGGCGTCAAGAGTAGTAGAGTAGAGAAGACTTCGCGTGACCGAGAAGATGGACGGAGAGGGAAACGAAAAAAGAATAATAAAACAAAGGAGAGTTAAAGTAAATGCAGTGCAGGGAGAGTAGTAAGATTGAGTAGGATAAAGAAGAAAGGAGGGGAGAGGGACAGGGGGGGGGGGGGGGGGGGGGGGGGGCAAAGGAAAAAGGAGGTCGGATGCTTGGAAGGGGAAATCCTTAGGGTTAATGAGGCAAGTTGGTTGGGTCGAGGGAGTGACCGAGCGAGGCTTCGCTTAGATGCAAGGACGGGAAGAACATAAATGCAGGGAGAGGCGGAAATGGGATTAGGAACGAAGGATAAAGAAGAAAATACGTGAACAAAGGCGAAAAAGAGAATTGAGAACATCAGAAAATCTGAATGTAGTTACATCTTAAACTCTGACTCTATGCCGATCTAATAAGCTCCTTATGACATATTATTGAGAAAAGGATAACATAAAACGAAGAGAAAGACGAGTAAATAACAAAACTGCGTTTCACTTACACTGCATAAGACGTAATTTTATCGAATGAGACAGAATTCGAAGATGAGATAAGAGTAAAAGGGAAAATTGAAATTGATAAAAGTGTAATTTATTGCACAAATATGGAAAATAAACAAGAAATCCAATACAGATAATTATTATGACCGCAAAACAAAATTAGTATGGAATCCGAAAGGAAAAATATTATGATCGTTGTTCGAATTAATTCGTTATGACTGTAACGACGAGGTGATATGAAACGTTAGAGGAGAAGACGAAGGAATACAGGAAAAGTATGCAAGTGAGACGAAGATGACGTTTCGCTGAAGAGTGCATGAAGTGGAAAAAGAAGTAAGAAATGCAAGAGAGTCCACTGTAAGTTATGGGAATAACTCCCCCCCCCTAATCACTCCCCTCCCACACGACCTCCCTCCCCTCTCCTATCTATCCCTCCTTGCAACGCCTCACCTCCCTCCCTTTATACCTAGTCCTTCACACCACTTCACACACATTCTCTCTCTCTCTCCTTTCTTCCACCCTCATTTCACACTCGTAGCCTCCTCCCACACCATCGACTCGGCCGCCATGATGGAATTCTTCATTTTTTCCCCTCGGTGCAAAAAAATCATAATTTTTGTTCCTCCTCGACGTGAAACCGGCAGCTACTCCTCCCCCCGCATATACCTGCCCACAGTATAGACAGCCCAACCGCTCTCCTTTTCACCCCTTCCCTCCCCCTCCCCCCGGCCCATCCTATCCTCCCCGTTCCTCACACCGACTCCCTCCCTATCTCCCTCTCCTCCTCCTCTCCATTATTTCCTTCGCTCCCACCGACTAACCAAACCTAAAACACGCATCAAGTTCCCGCGACCGTTTGAGAAGAAACTTCGTACTCCGTACCGAGTTCGCGCGCGCGCGCACACACACGCAGGAAAATTGCATCGCATATCGCGTTGGTCGTTCGTACATGCGTGAGGGAGAGGACAAAGGGCGTGAGATGAGGAGGACATAATAAAAGGATTTTTTTTAATGTTCGGATTTTTCGGGAGGGAAATGAAGGTTTGGAATAAGGTGGCAGGAGATGTCGTCTCGGAGTTGGAGTGGAAATGAGTTTCTGAGGGATAAGAGAGGAGGTCCTCCTCCTTCCCCCTGCCTCCAACTTCCCCCTCCTCCGATGGGACCTCTGTTCCAACGACATTCCGTTCCTCTCTACCAACCCATATGATCCCCATGTTCCACTCGCGTCTCATTTCTCCTCTCCACTCACTTCCCTCGTTCCCCTGCATCCATATCCCCGATCGTGCGCCGAGCAAATTACGCCATAATCAGATTACGAAGTTGTTTCGATCTAGAGGGTCTAGCTCATTTACCCGCTCCCATGCTGCCCTATGGGATTTTGGTCATGATCCCGAAAAGGGTAAACGTGTTTCCCTATGCAACCCCACAACCCGCACTCGCCGGCTGCATAATGCATGACACCGCGTGGGGTTGGACGGGCGTCGAAACTTCATTACGAACCTCAACTACGGGACTAAGTGACCCACCGTCACACTTTCGATATAATGGAAAACTTTAATGGCCATGGATATAGAAAAGCCGAGAGAACATCAAATAGGATCTGAATAATTTGACTGGGATTTTAGGAAGAGATGAAAGGATCTTTTATTCTTGAAACAGTATTAAATTGTGGTATATATGGAATACAGAAATTTAGAGAGAAAGAGAGGTCAAGTAGAAAAATGATGGAAATGTTGGAAAGTAAGAGTGGGTATTGGACGGAGTATGGCGAGAAAATATTGTGTGCGTGTATGCGCGCGTGTGTGTGTGGGTGCAAGAGAAGGGCAGAGTGGTGGAGGCGGCGGCGAAGAGTAAGTAGTAATGGTTGCAGGAGTGTTGGGGGTGGAGGGGGGGCGGGGGGTGGGGGGGAGAGGTCGAGAGAAAGGAATCTTGCGTGGATGATGGGAGCAGGTGAGGGATGGGAGGGCGTGGGGGCATTGGGGAGGCGGTAGTAGCCGCGTGGAGGAGTGGTGGTGGGCGGGAGGTGTCGAAAATCGATGCGAGGCGCGGATTGGTAGAGGGCACGCACGCACACCAACTCAAAAGAACAACCTCCCCCGTCTCCCCTCGACCGCCAACCCCTCCCCGCCCCTCCCTCGCCCCATTCCCCTGCTCACCCCCCACCACTTCCACCACCCACTGCAAAGGTGCATTACCTTATAGGGAGGGTGCACTTGGCTGCAGGAGGCCTTCAGCCCCTCCCTCGCTTTCCCTGCCCCACTCTCGCCCTGACCCCTAACGGATGTGGACGCCTATGTGGGAAGGGTAGTTTGGTGCACATAGCGGAAATAGTCCTCCGCGAGAGAGCGCCCTCAGTCAATTTTTCGCTCTATCCTCCCGAATATATGTCTCGCTATTGGCCAGGCTCACAAGTTATGCTCCTAGAGCAGTGCAGACTTTCCCACTCTATTGTTAAACATCAATTTAGTTGAAAACCATTTTTAACAGAATGTTGGAAATAATTTGAAAACGAGAATAACGACCCGGAATTCTACCAATGAACTATCATACTATTTCTACCGCTCCAGAACGCAGATGTTAGTTATCAATGTTACCTTATAAATTTTATTAGGCTTTGTGTAATGTAAAACATTGAGATGTAAATTACGTGATTCATACAATTGCTTTATTACTTCAAAAGTTGCACCGATCGCTATTAGATTCAAGCTACGACTTGAGCCCGAGAATTAATAATATAATTTCTTATTCTTTGAAATTAAATGTGTATGCGCAAGATCATCGAAAGACTTTCAATTACTCATATTTAATTTAAAGTTAAAGAGAATGATAATTGCTTGATGTAACTAAATTTCGGTGACCTTATTGGAAAAAGATTTACTTTACTGTGCCTGAAATAGCCCATACCACAAATTCGATTGTATCAGTTGTTAATTAAGCTGTCGTGTGTCGATAAAATACATCGCCAACATACACCTTCGTTCCGTTTTTGGCAGGTTTGATGACAAATGGCAATCCTGTTCGCGCACAAGACAACTTCAAATCAACGCCCCAACAACGTAACGAAAGAGTGGAATACAAAAAAATGTTACTCACGCAGGAAATGCTTTGGCTGAGCAGCAAAAATGGAATACTGTCACAAGAGAGTCGCATGGGGCTCGCATCGAAAATGCGTTCACGGCGTTGTTTCCGGAAATATTACAATCCAGTTCTTTGGAAATGAGTTATTACACTTTTCGCTTTCATCGCGACAACTCCGGTGACTGCAGACTTCACCTTCCCCGCCTCCCCACAAACAACGTTCTCTTTCTCATTCCGTGATTCCCGTGAAAATTGTTCGCCCCTCCTCTGGCGTCGCGAAGCGAATTGCAGAATCCCGGACAGGGGATGAACCTGCAGTCGAAACCACTAGACGCCCAAGGGAAAGAGTAATTAAACCACATTCTCCGTCGATTCCTAGGTCGCCAATAAAGGGAAAGGCTTTCATTTTCCCCTGCATCGATTCATCGCGCCTGATTTAATGAAAACGAGAGGTATCAACACGTGTCCAGGAAATTAAAGAACATTATATTTTACGAAGATACTGGGCGAGGCAGGATAATGCACGTCAATTTTTTTTACGTATCCGCTCTTTGTTCCTTTTTAACTCAAATGTTGCTTCATCTTGACAGACTTTGACAATGGAAACCGAAAAACCGTTAACTTTTTATTGTAGTAAAGATAAATTCGTATCGATGGAAATGCACGTCTTTACCTTTACATAGGGCGTGTGACTAATTTATGTTTAATCTAAATTTTATATAAAATTAGATGATTTTACTTTATATATCATAATGTTAGACCGATAAAATATTCTACCAAGTACTGCGAGAAAGAAGATTTTTTTAAAATATGCACTCGTCCTTTGCCTTTAGGAATTATGATACCGTATCAGGATGTTAAAAAAACATTTACCCAGTGCTGTACTTCTTCAATGGCGGACAATTATCGCTAAAGATCACCCAGCACGAACTCAATAAAAAAACACCTCCGACCCTATTTCACCTTTTCTTCTGCCACTCTCTCACCTATCTATATATCTTACCCCTCTTTCAGTCTTCCACACGTTCTCTCTCTCTCCCTCCCTCCCCCATCTCTCTCATGGTCGCATCCTTATCTTCCCTTTTACACCCTCCTCCCTCTTCCGCCCCTCAACCCCTCCCTCCCCCCCCCTCACCAACCCAACCCCGAACCCTCGATTTCCCATCACCTTTTCACACGCGAGCCTCATAGCCACCTCACGTTTTTTCCGGCATCATCGAGCTGTTACCCATCTCTCCCTCTTCCCCACCTCTCGCTCTCCTATCTCCTCCTACCGCCCCCGCACCTACGCTCTCGCTTTCGGCCGCCTATCTCCCAACCCGATTCCTCGTCTCCTACCCTTTACAGATCTCACAACTATCCCAACGGGTCTTCCAAGGACCACCCTATTTCACCCGTCTACCCTTTCCATCACGTTCCCTCCCGTTCCTCTCCCCCCCCCCCCCCCCCTCTCCTCCTGACAATGGTCGCTGAACACCTCTCACTCGTCCTACCACTTGCGCTCTCGCTTCCATTTATAGAAACGTCAGTCTCCGCCATGTTGATTATGAGGATTCGCGCCTCGGGAATCAGATAGCGAAGCGGGAACTAATGTATTATATCATTAAAGTTTCGCCAGCGACAGTCGAGATAAAGGGGACAGAGGATAACCCAAAGTTTAGTTAAAGAGGTAAATCTTGTTTCTGAAAACTGTAGGAGCCTAAGGACTACACCAATTGAATCACTCTCTTGGAAGATATTTTGGCACCTCAGTCCAGATGTCGGCCAAATTCATTACACGAATTATTATTTTGTACATTTGGTGCAGCATAATTATTACCGCGGATTATTTATCCGTAGGGTTGGAGAATAAATGAAAATTCCTTTAGTCTCCACGTATTTTAATAGTTTTGCCCGTAATTCCAGAGCAATTTAAACGGAATTATTCTATATTTTCATAGTATGGGAAACTATTTCTTTTGGTAAATTAAAATATAACATGCATTTACATTACTTAATTATATGATCCTATTCAGCAAATCAACAGCAATTTTTCGATGTAATTATCAAATATCACCAAAACGGACAAAATAGTGAGCAATTACATTTAAAAATTTCATTTACAATTTCATTCGTTCTCTGCCTTCTGCTCGAGTAACTGTAATTGTTTTGACTAGTTGATACAGTTAGAAGTACATAAAAAATTCGACATTAACATAAAAACACTTATCTTTAAAATCGAATTTGTTTAGCCAAAGAGCGAATCGCATATATTTTTGTATCGCCTCCAACCAAACAAAGACCGATATTTCCTCACCTCCGAGGGCATGCTGATCCGCTCCGCTTTGTTTTTACAAAAGGCAGCAGACACACTGGTCCGCTTACACAAATCACCCCGTCCTCTCACAATCACCAATCTTCCTTGACCCAATGCTCTCTCTCTCTATCACTCCTAAACTCTTCCAATTCTCTCCTCTCTCTCCCTCACTCTCTCACTCCCTCACTCTTTCTCTCTATCCCACACAATCCCTTAGAGGCGGCTATCCCTTTCAAGTCCAGCCGACAGAGGGCATGCACGCGTCTGCGGAATGACGAGAGAGTGAGAGGGGGAGAGGGGGAGAGAGGGGGGGGGGGAGTGGGTGGAGGGAGGGAGGAGGAGATAAAGAGATGGCCACTGGGGACGGAAGGAATCCGCGTACACGCATTATATGCGGGGATTGAGGCAAATGGGCAACGATCAAACCATCAAGTGGGGAGCATTTGGCGACGCGCACAGATTAATATGGCGAGGGGACGTCTGGGGATTATTAAAAAAGAGAAAGGGGGAGATAATAATGGTGCGGGATTTCGTTTTCAACAGGGGACCGAGAAAGGGATTACGGTGCCGTGGGGTCGCACCCGGTGATTACACGAGAGATCCTGCGAAGTACCATTTAAGGCATAAAAATCACAAAAAAGTCACCCATTACATTTTTTATGAGCAGGCTAATGCGTTTGAGGGTATTTCTTAGTGAAGCTTTAGTAAGGGAATATCAGCTGAAATTATTTAATGATGTAATACTTTCAAAAGAAATGCCGTTTTTGCTTTCATAAATGATGTCTGTCTTATTAACTATGATGTCCGATAAGATCCATGGACAAAAATAACGATATCTTTTCACCCTCGGAAACTATTTAACATATTAATTTCATTTAAAAGTTTCGCTAATGGTACTTTCTATAGTTACAAAAAAAGTGTAGCAGCGTCCAAAAAGCATGACAACGGTAACAATTTTAGAAAATTCTAATCAAACTTTAGATTTATATTTGTTTTTCTTCTTATTTACCGTTAAATAAAACGGATGACGTGCGAATATCTTTGTCATTTATACGTTTACCGGGCTTGTTTCCGTCTATTTCCGCAACATTTCTTCGAAACGAACAAATCGCGACGGATTTTGCAAAATTTCCTTGAATTCTGCCACGACATTGAAATTTTATTTTGGAAGGATCCGACATAAAGACATCACGGATATCGCGGCCGTCACGTGATCCTTTTATTCCCACGATCAGAAAAAATAACACCATGTAGCATGTCAAAGTTCGATCGATAAGCTACGGCGAAGAAAAGGAGGGTCATCGATAGACTTGGAGCGGACTCGAGGAAAAATGTTACCAACCAACTCGCTTCGACCAAATTTCAGATTATAAGAGCGGGATTAGTAATGCGACAAGAAGGACGGAAAATTAGCGGAAGGGAATGGGAAGATGTATTGGGAAAGTGGAGGGAGGAAGACGGATGTGAGCATGGGAAGAGAAGCGTAAAGGGCGGAAAGAAGAAATGGGACAGGGACATGGTGAGGGCCCGGAGGGGGAGAAAAAAGAGAGAAATTCGGAAGTTGGGAAGAAAAAGGCAACAGGAATGGGTGGGTCGAATCTGGAGGCAGAGGACGAAGCTTCCCGTCTTCCCTCATAAGTCGCAACTGCCCGACCAAAGAGAAATTTCAGATATTCGAATGGAGAGAAATTTACAAAATAGGAATTCCTGTAAGGACATGTATAGAGATGCCGTATATACTCGCACATTTCTTGAACGAAAGTTCTTCCGCAGTAGTTTAGAAGTTTTTCGCCACTAGGCTACCTCTGGGCAATGTCTCCCTTACATTTAACAGGCGACGGCGGGTCAACGATGCGAGTGAGCACGGTTTTAGGGGCGCCAAAGGTGCACTGGAGGAGATAGAGAATAGGAGTGGTGGCAGAGAAAGGCGGATCATCCAAAAGGAGGTAGAGCGTTCTTATTTGGTAGAGAGGAATATGCCCCTCTTTCCCCCCCCCCAAAAAAAACCAGATAGAAATACGGAGAAGCTGAACACAACGCCATGACCTTAAGTCTTCAACGTATGTCCTCTATATACCTGAGATTGCGCCAAAACTTATAAGATCTTGTCTTTGGAAATTCTTAATGAGTAAGTGAAACATTTAAAAATGTAATAAAATTAGACGACTTTTTTTACTTTTACTATACTTTTATTAGCGTATTTAAAGGACAGGGTTGCGTGAAATGAACGATAATAATGAGAGTTGCAGCACGAGATTTCCTTTCCCGTTTACCGTGGATTAGGATTATACAGGCGGAACAAATCGACATATTGAATTTTAAACGTTTTCGAAGATCCCTTGACAATCATCCTGAAACTACTAGTGACGCATGGTGCACATTTCGGCTACGAGCTGTTTTTCAAAGTCTTCTAAATGTATCATGTTGGCTTAATCTTATATCTTTATAGACTCAGCTGTTATTCCGAAATCGTTTCTATTACCTACATAAACCATTTATTTATTCCGTGAAGAATGTATAAATATGGATTTTTCGGTGGAAAGATCTACGACGCGATATATGCCTATTTACAAAAAACAGAAACTTCTTTAATAAAAAATGCCCTTTTATTTGGGTCTGAATCCATTAGGTATACGTTTTTTTGATAATACATCCCATGAATATTAGATCGAACCAAATTATCAACGAAGATAGCGAAAGAAAGGAAGAAAGATAGAAGGGGAAGCGAAAAGAGGGAGGAGAGACAGGTGATGATCCAGAATTGAATAAGCAGATGTGAAGCCTAAAAAAAAAATGGGATGGTTGCGACAGAGAACTTACGAAAAGGACTTTCTCATATTTATTCGAAAAAACAAATTTTTAAATTTCCTTTGAAAATAAGAGTTAAAACTTTATGTAACGATAAAATATTACAACACCTTAAAGCTTTGTAACATTTTTACGGATGCATGAAAAGTGCGTTTTAACACCTTTTTTTTTTACCGAAAACGACTGCTCTCTCAATCCGATGGAATTAGCACCGAAACAATAAATTCGTCATCAAAACGGCTGTCGTCGACTCCCGTTAACCGATGCAGGGTTTCTGTAGCAGACGACGGGCTAGGAGTGAGAAAAAACGGAGAGTTTAATTGCTGGGAGCTGGTTTGTGGGAAGCGTTATGCTGAGGACAAGACGGGAGCATCAGGAGAGAAGCTTTTCCTCAAAAAAAGAAAGGGATAATGGAGCGAGGAGAAGAATAGGTGGACGGGAAAAGGCAGGTAGGGCAAGATGTAGCGGCGGCGGCGGCAGAAGGAGTAAAAGGACGTCTGGTCATAGTGTTGTGTCCCGTGTGTTCTTGTGTCGGGGGAGGGGAGGAAATAGAGATGGGATAAACCGAAGCGAACTATTGGGCTCACTGACACTCTTTGGCAGCGCCAAAGCAGACCCCAGAGGCTACGGGGATCAGATTGAGAGGGATTTTAATGGAAAGGTTGCAAGAAAAGAGCCTTCTCCTCCGGAGGTCCTTCCCGGTCAGAGGATGAGGAAGCCCTACCGGGGATTCTATAAGTTCTATGAAAGAAAATGTTTAAAAAATAGATCATATGCGATACAGTGCGAAAGATTTGCTTTGCGGAAGACTGACTCATCATAATTAATAATTCACGATCAAATGTTACTTGAGATATGAGCGTAATGTTTGGTGAAAGAAATTTTTCAAAGAGGCGTGCCATAATATCTGACCTTATTAAAGATGGTGTGTGAGGCGAAAAAACTAGAAAAATATCGTAGCGGCAAAAATTTCTTCTTTCACGTGCCTAAGAATTATCCAGCTCGATGCGCAGAACAATATCTTTAGCTCAATTGTGATAGGATTCCGAGAAAATAGCTAATTGCTTTTTGAAGAACATAGGGGAGTGACTATCATTTCTAAACAACAAAAACGCCGTCCAAGGATTGACCAATTAAGGAGTCCCACTCATCCAATTACATACTTCGAGCTGAGAGAAAAAACTTTTCAAAGACCGGTAGCGGTCGAGAACGCTGCCGTCGCCGCCGCCATGTAGATCCTTTGGTAAGATAAGAAGAAGCCCTTTTTTCCTGGTTGCGTCCTTCTCTGGGGACGTTCCTTTCCGTGGAAATAAAAGATAATCCTTAAAAGTTGCGATGAAAACCATTCGGAGATAACGTGGTTAAAGGTAAATGAGTCCTCCAGTTGCCGAAAAACACACACACAAGAAATATCAAACATCAGAATGGTAAAACAGGATTGAAACGAATGTAACACTTGACGAGAAACACCGATCTGAAAAATAAAAGAAGCCAAATACATTTTTCAAGCTCAAGAGAGGGTCGTCGGCTTCGTCACGCGATTAAATTCTACACTTTCATTCTTTCAGGTTTATGCAGTGCACTGTTATGCGATTTTTATGTCTTATGCGAGCCTTTGTTTCAAGATTGCTTCCGCCAGACTTTTTCTGGAGCATAAAGAGACTACGCTTTATTTTTCATGGGCAAGTTGGCGCCCCTTGTAGTAGTTTATATCGCAAACTGGTGATGAATTTATAAGGAAAATACACAAGTCAATCTGGGAAAACTTCCATGAATTGTTGAACACACTGGAGCAGCAGTACTACACTTTTTACTATTATCGCTACCACGTTATCGAGATTGCGGGATCCAGTCCTTGTTCAGATGTAATAATTAACAACAATTAGTTACCCCATATTTTCCCAAAGAACGGTCCGAAATTATCGTCTTAAGAGGAAAACAAAGCTTTTTACGCCCGCACTCTCCTTCCGATTAGTAAAGCAATCCAGTCAGCTGCGAACTCAATCCGCATCCTAACGACAAAAAATACATTAATAAAAAAAACTATAAACATTCCGCTCGGTGGACCGCGATGGACGGTTGAATCATCGCTCGCCTTATAAACAAAAAAAAACAAGATTTCGATGGAGCTGTTAATGGCTGGAGTCTTCTTTTTTTGTGGTGCCTGTTGGGAGTTCCTAAACTGTTATTGGAACAGCGGTATTTGTGTGTGTGGTGGAGAGAAGGAAGCAGGATGAGTGGAGGGAATTGAGTAGGTATCCTTGGGAAGACAAACGCGGATGAGAAAACGGCGTCGGCAGTGACCAAAGGGGAAGAGGAGGAGCGGGTCGAAGGGAAGGGGGCGAAAGGAGCAAAGGGGGGGGAGGAAGAAGGGAGAAAGGGGAAAAGGGGGGGAGGTCAGGTTTCTACGGAGATCTCGTAGTCGGCGTCACAAACAGCGTGCTGAGTGGCAGCGTGACAGAGGGCGACAGAGGGGACTCTTAAAATCCGAGACTGGTTGGCCGCAATGAGAAAAGAGGAAGAGACCGATGAGCAGCCTAAGAGAGGGAGAGTGCTCGGGAGTGGTGTGGGAAGAGAGGATGGGTTGGGATAGGAGGCTGTATTTACCCAAGCGGATTAAGGGACCATTTTTACCTGTTAGTCTATTCTCTCCCTCACATAACTCGCCGCTTGCACTCCTTACCTCACTCCCTCGACTTACTTGGGGCTTTCATCCCCTCTCTTTTAAAACTCACCGCCTTGTGGTCGCAGGCTCCCACTCACTCTTCGGCAGGCACCTTTAGATAAGCATCTATTCACTCAAGGGCCATAGATAGCATTACACGTATGAGTATAATCATCGACACAAAAGGAACGGATATTTAATACGATGAGACTAATCCTCTAAGTTTTATATATATCTATATATATATCTATATATATATATATATATATATATATATATATATATATATATATACACACACACACACATCCGCTATGAAACAATGAGACGTTTTTAAATAGAAGTCAGGATTTTTTCCGTAAACTTTTTCCCCACAAGGGCAAATAAAGACAATATATGTTCAATAAGGAATAGCAAATACATGTGACAAAGGATAAAATAACAAATGTGGTTAAATAATCTTGGCTAAATTAATTTGCTCTCTGACAATTGTACAGGGTATATTGTGTATAGGTATTGTACTGTATTGCACAAATAAGAAATAAGGTTATTTGACTTTGAGACGTTTTCCAAACTACTAGGAGAAATTTTTACTGATGGAGTAGTATACACTTCCTGGAAAAAACGATACCAAGGCTTCTTTTTGAGAGTTAGTTTGAATTTTTATGTTGACCGACAAATTTTGCACAGATACACCACTCGGAGTCAGTGCTTTTTTTTGGCAGGAACAGAAGAAAAATAAAAGAAGTTCGTTAGGCCAGCAAAACTACTTTAGCACGCAAACAAAAAGAGAAATCTGATTCTCATGAATCGAAAACATCGTATTTAACACGTAGTATTCAATATTGAGAGGCGAATTAAATTTCTATCCTAACGCATTCAAGTGACATTAAAAGTAATTGAAAGGTTTTCGCGCACGCTGCTCGAGAAGGGGTTTAAGAGGAGAAAGAATGGAAAGGGAACGACAGAAAATGAAAATTGATGGAGAAGGTGATAAAAGGGCGGTGAGGTCGCTTCCCCATTCCCTGGGAACCGAGGCATAGGGCGTGTGTGAGTCGGCGTCGGTGGCGGCACAGAAGACTTTGGGACACGGGAGAGACCGTAGAGGGGCGGAAAAACGTACGGTTTGACCTCCCCTACCTCTCTTCCTCCCCACCTTCCTCCTCTTTCCCCGTGTTTATATATACATTACGATGCGTTCGAAAACACAGAGGCCCGAGCGCATATGCGCAAACAAGGGACGGCGCCCCGGAGGCCTTTTCCGCGTCCCATTCTCCTCTGGCCTCGAACGTCGGCTTCTAAATTTACGGACAACGGACACCCCCTTAAGCCCCTCTAACTTTGTTTCCTCTCTCTCTCTTTCTACCTTACTTTTTTCACGCTGCCTTTCTCTATCCTTTTCTCTCTCTCTCCCTCTTTGCTTGATCCTTTAGGAGGTAAACTCATCGACCTCCCACGACCTCCTCTCTCGTCCTGCCCTCTCCTCATCCCTCCCCCTCTTCTGCATAAAGGATTTTTTTTCGCAATTATTCCCCAGC
Source organism: Uropetala carovei (assembly GCA_036926305.1). NCBI lineage: Eukaryota > Metazoa > Arthropoda > Insecta > Odonata > Petaluridae > Uropetala > Uropetala carovei. The sequence continues at coordinate 7,350,420 of JAXCHB010000123.1, forward strand.
ATCTCTCGTGAGAGAGAGAGAGAGAGAAACGGAATAAAATGGGTTTTTAGCGCGAGTGTGTGATTAACCTCTTCCAGAGGACAACGTTTTTCGATTCTCGTCCAAAGAACCACCGAATTACGCATTATTTTCAGAGACGGTGTGGTATGCTGCCGTTTAATGCTGTAACCCGAATGAAATGCGAGTGAATTGCCACTCGGCTTTTTTTTAACGCCACCGCTGCCCAGCTGATTAAAGATGCGTTTATTTCGAGCTTCGCGGATATTTTATCGCAACAAGTTCCAGAGAAATGGAACCATTTTGAGAAACATGCATAATAGTTACACGAAATAAAATTGGAATTAAGTTCCAAACTCAATTTAATGAAAGCTGTGTACTCTGCTGAGGTTAATATTGTATTTTCATAGAGCTCGGAATACGGAAAAGTAGCGTCATCACATGGTTAAGTGGCGGGAAACTGTATTTAGTTAACTTCGCAAGCTTGAAATCTCGACAAAGCACAGTCCGGGTCATATTCTAAAGTGCACATATTTTATCCTTGCTTGTAGGAAACCCCTTTCCCTTCTCCCTTCCGCACAGGTAGCGAAAAGGCTGCCCACGTGGAAAATCTATCCAGCCGGAGCCAAACATCCGCATAAATCATAACCATTTTCCTTCCTCCCTCTCACACACACACGGGCACACATCATATCCATTTACTTCGCATACTCTCTTCCTGCCGACACACACTAAGTCTCGCAAAACACGAGAAAAGCGCCCTCTCGGACAATATTGACCCCAGGAAGTGACGCGGCGCCACTTCCCGACTCATCTCATCCCACCTCCATACTGAAACTCCCCCACCTCCCTCTCTCATCCTTTCCCTTCTCTCCTCCACCTCTCCTACTACTGCTGATCCCCCGCTCTCTCTTCTACTTCTCCACCGATAGATTCGCCACTTCCTCTAAGTAGCTGACGAAATAGATCCGTGAGTAGTCACATCTGCGACCCCTGGAAGATGAAGCGGGCAAGGCTCAGCTGTTTCTCTCCCCCCCCCCCTCCCCTCCCCCCACCTTCTCCTCCCCATCTGACTCCCAATCCGAAAAACACCGCTCGTATATCAGCCTAAGGAAGAGATGGAACTAATTGAAGGGGAGGGATTGTTGTGGGAAAGCTAGCGAGGAAGGATGAAGAGGGAGATTTTGCGACACAGGATGAGGTGGAACGATGATGGATATTACCGAGTGACCATATCTGAGAGAAGTGCAAAGGATATATAAATATATGTATCTCGGGTGAGCGGAAATAGGAGGAGGCATTAGACAACAGATTGGTCATTGACAATTACAGATGGCCACGAAAACTGATTTGCTATATACAAGACTGCCGAAGCAATTTTTACGAATGATAAGTAAGTATTAAAAATGCTGAGAAAGATTTCCATTAAATGAAACATCCAAGGGTAGCCTCTTGGCCAGCCAAAGGGTCTGATCGCCCTGGGCGGTCGCTCAAATAGCACACGCCTAAAACCGGCCCTGGCTACATAATAAATCAAAGACGCAGTGTTAGTGCAGCTTAGGAAAATTAAAAACTCCAATTCACCGTAATTCATTGCCTTCACCGTGTCTAGAGTTCTTCCTTTATTTAGTGCAGCTTACGTTTTTCAAAGTTCTCTGGTCATTGTGGTCCTAATATGTCTCACTTGAAAACATGCCTTTCAAAACCAACGTAAAACTAAAATTAATAATATTTGTTAATTGTGGGTCAAATTTTGTATACTTTCGAGTAAATGCCATTCGATCGCTTATTAATTATTTTGCTGCTAATCGTCACTCGTTTTTGTTTCATTTTCTTGTCATGAACGTTAATATAACTTATATATAAAAAGTTATATTATCTCTAATAAATGCATTGCCGTTATTTCTGGCTACCCGTCGTTCAAACCTCTGAAGACTAGCATGTAAAATATTATTAGTTTTCAAAGAGAATATATACACTATGCATCATTTTTAGACAGCTGAATGACTAAACTTTAGAATTGAGTAAAGAATGGAGTTCATGAATAGAAAGCGGATAACTCCTTGAAAGTAAAGGGGCGAAAATAATAGAGAGAAATATGCTGAGCAAGAAAGAATAAAGCAGACAGATAAACGAAGAATGAGAACAGAAGCGCCATGCAATAAACAAGAGAGAACCGAGACAAAATGGCGGTGTGGGAAAAAACAGATGATAAGCGTGAGAGAGTAAAAGGAGATGGTCATGCGTTTTAGTAGGGGCATCTTCCCATCCCTAGCCATCAAATATTGCACTTCCTTCGAACCCCTCTTCTTCAAATCACCCATCAACCTTCTCTCTTCTTCTCCATTCTCTCCAACCCTTTCAAAACTCTTAAATCTAACACTGTGACCCCCCCCCCCTAACGCCTCTGTCCCCATACTACCACGTAGTGGCGTAAACTAATGGCGAGCAGACTCGTTTTAATGGCCCGAATGGTTTTGGAAAGGTAGCAAGAGTAAAGGATGATGTGAAATGGGTTTGTTGATGGACTAGTGACGGGGCGAAGCTCGGAGTTTAAAAGATTTAGAGGGTTTTAAACCAACGCAAACCTTTGCCACGAAAATGACTTCACCTGTCCTCCCGAATTTTTAAAACCACTCCATCTCCTGCCTTCTTCCCGTTCTCCCTCTCCTCCCTTTCTCACTATGTCTATCTTTTAAATCGCCCCTCCTCGCTGCGAACCCCATCTCAACCTTCCAGCTGTACCACGTTCAACCGCTCGTCGATTCGTTGCCAAAATTTTCACATCGATCGAGCATCTGAAAAAAGTCTCGAATTTAGGCAGAAGTGCAATGGCGTTCTCTAGGAAAGAAATTATGAATGATTCTTGCGAGTTCGACATAAACTCATTTCGAAAACGTTCCAAAAATAAAATTCGTCAATGTACACATTTCTATGAAGAATTGCTTGAAATTTGAGCCTTTCCGATTACATCCGACCTTAAAGATGTAAGCATTAAGCGTCGGTTCGGCTAACATAAAACACATTAGCTTAAATCAATTTCCCTTCGAGAGCAAACTCGATCGTTCAACTTCCTTTTCTTCGCCGAACAATTTTAACATTTTAATAACCAACAAAATCCTCAAAGGTCTCCACACGGCATTAAAAATTCGACGCGGAAACTACACCTTGGGTATAAAAATTCGGGAAAGAGGAGAAAACGACAAAGCAGAAACGCACTCCACCTCCAACTGTAATATAGTCACACCGTTCATCCTCTATCGTGTGACATCAGCCTCGTGCATCGCCAAGGAATCGTTTAAGGGCGTCCACCCTTTTTTTCTTTCCCTGGGAAATATGTCTCGAGGGTCAAAACCTTACTGTTGGGGGAGGAGGTGGGGGAGACATCTCCCACGAGGAGGAATTCTCCAACGCGCTTCATCTCTCTCGTTTTTTAGTGCCGCACGAAGCCAATGGGTTTTTGCGTTCGCCGTCCGTTGTGTGTACCTCTCTCCCTCGTTACACGCGCTAGTCGGAACGAAAGAAGGACGCACATCTCTCGGATCGTAAAGCCAGCGATGGCCATTCTCCGTCTTTCTCTCTCCGGCCATCTTCTTCCCCCACCCACCTTCTTCCCTCCCCCACCCACCTCCACCTCACCCGAACGCCTCCTTCGCGCTATACTCACACGCCATCGCCCCTTCCCTCTAACCCTGCCACCACCATTCCCACCCACAGAGCAATAACAGTCAAAAGGCGCATAGACTTGTTTTACGTCTTCGCTGTTACGGCGCGCGGAGGATGCTATGGGCCCGTGTGTGTGTATATCCCACCTCCCACCCTTTCTCTCTCTCTCTCTCTTTGGTCGTATACATTGCTCCGTACCGTCGCCGGCCGTCGTCAAAAGCGTTACGATCGGCGCGGAGACGCCAATAATTCAGGATGGACTAATAACACGGACCTCCGGCAAAGCGATGTTTACCTAACGAATGAGACTTTGGGAGTAAAGGGGGTAACAACGTCGCCTTCGGAATATTTCATTCGTGCGCCGTGAGAGAGGGAGAGGGAAATGTGCACACATACACACGCCACCTGTACACAATATCGCCGCGTACGATGGGGAAATTGCGTAAAAAGTAATAAAAATATTCACGTATAATTATCGAACATTTACCAAATTCTCCATAGTCAAGAACAGAAAGCATTTCCTCGGTCTATATTTAATAAAACGTTTGACATCGAACATGTTTACACAACCTTCATTTACAGAATAGCGCTTTCTAAAGCTTGGCACAAGCAAAGGTAAATCTGAAAGCGAGAGATGTTTGTTTTAGATCGGCTTCAACGCATCGATAATTCTAGTTATTCTTAAAAATTTTATCAGTAATTGTCATCGGTACATTGGACATCGCGCATGTTCGCATCAAGAATGATAAGTTCTAAGGAATAATACATGATATATATTGAATTTGATTTATAATTATGGTTATTCATGAAATAGTTATCGGATATCATAATGCAGTTCACCATTTCATAGTTGTACGTTATTATGATTTTATCTCCGTCTTATATAGTGGTGAAATTCCCTATGTTGAAGCATACTGCATCCACTCAAAACGATGATTGAGTTTTATTTCCTTGAAAAAATTGAGGATTGCTATTAAAATTTAAGAAACCTTGCCTTAACCAATGGAACGGAAACGAAATTCATCATTCCCACAAACGCACGGGTTTCAAACGCGCCATTATTCCTAGAGAAAGTGTCATCCTATATAATACCGCACCACGCCATATTTTTACCTTTTAACGCGGACGATCGTCGCACGCCATTCTTCTTCCCCCGTCGCTCGGGTTATGGACTCGACTCGTATTATTTCCACCAAATCCCACCGCAGCTGGCTTTTTCCTCCTTTGCATACGTCTACATATCGCCACGGTCTGCCATATAGGTACACTCCTCCCTCCGCGGTCCGCGCCGACTGAAATGTCGCCGCGTCCATTCCCGCATCTCGCTACAAATTGGCGGATCAAGCGATCGGCCGGTGCGCAAAAGCTGACATTTATGCAACTCTTTCACCGTCACACTCTCCCTATCTGTATTGGCACTCCTCTTTTCCCATTCACCTCTTTTTCTTCTATACCTTCCTCTTTATCTGCCTTTTCCTCTCCCTCTCCCATTCCACACACCTCCCCCTGTCGATTGAACCTTCCTTCCCTTTCCTCCCGCGTACTGCGGTTGCTTCGAAATTTATTGGCTTTAGACGTCGGTTTGACGGCACAAAACCGGTCTGCCTGCGTATACACCTTAAAATGCGCCCCCTTGTTTCACAAACTCTCAAGAGTCTCCATGCTCGTAAAACATACGACAAACGATAATCCAATTTTCTTTCCGTTCTGTTTCATGATTGCTAAGGTAATGGATGACCGAGGGGCAGAGCCTGCGTTCTATTAAAGCGGAGTTTTTGAACGTTCGTTGACTTAATCCCCCTTATGGAGGCTTCTTTTTCTGCATTTCGCCGATGGGATGTGGAGAGGCGTGTTTATTTAATGAAATAATCGTAATGTACTAGAAAAAATAATAACTTGAAATGATTGATGGTTGGGAAGCTTTTAGGGTGGCCATAAAGTAAGGCTTGGGTTTGGCGAACCAAGGATAATGGTGATATAATAACATGCTTGAATATAGGTATGAACGTGAAATAAAGACGGTATCGCTTTTTAACCAAATGGTCTTTCAAAATTTCACCAGTGAATTTCCTCTTTAAAATATCTACTTATATTTACAAACAGCTCAATTTATGGGTACGATGAAATGTACACGAGGGGATTTTTGGGTATTTTCCATTAAGTTAGCATAATTTAACTCTTTTATGCTATGTGTTGACAGACAATGATAATTCTCTGCGCACAGGGCTTGTATATCAGTTGATTTCATAATAAAAAATTCCACTGGCCTACTAGTGTATTGTTTATATTATTATTGTCACTAAAGGCCGTACTGGAAGTAAGAGGTTGCCGAACTTGAGAACCGCTTTTTATACATTAAAAATAATGTTAAGCATCTAACATTTTAGGAAAATATCAATTGTTGTGAAGATTTCTTCGAATTCTATTATTTATTAAGCTTCAAATGAGAAATGCAGTATGCTTACACCAAGGAAAAGATTGAAAAGATGCACAACATAAACTTGTAAAACAAAACAAAATTTCCATATTTTGCCATGCTGCTGCAAAAATTCGCGAAGAATACGTACGTCCGCCCTAAACTAATACTGCAAAAAAATCTTGCTGATTCCTAACGAGTGACATATAAAGTTTTCACTCGCGGCCGTAGCATCCAATTTTTTCCACTAATAACGCCTTTTTTCCCTCCCTATCGCACACGACATAGCAGAGAATTAAGATGGCCACCAACAACTGCCTCGAAGAAGCAGGCGGCAGAGGGATCGTGGGAGAGGGAGGACTCCAACGTCCTTGAGATTTGTGGACCCGACTCGTGGCGCCACAAGCGTCCGCTTCGTAGGTCCAGAAAGAAGGAGAGGAGAACGCGAGAAGAGCGTGGAGGCGTCGGGCGCGGCCGGACGGAGCGCGTGGCGGCCGTCCCGCCATCGTACGCCGGTCTCTCTTTGGGGCGAATCCCCTCGCTGGCGCACTCCAGTCGGTCGGGGGACGTGATCGTCTTAGGCCGGCTCCCTCCGAACGTGATCGGTGGATGAAACACGTCCTCTGAGAAAGGCGATGAAACCACCCAAACCGTAAAAATGAAATATTCCTCGAAAACAACCGAAACCCGGTGCCGGTGGCCATTGTTCCGCTATCGCAGTGATTACTGATGATTTACATTCTTAAGTGTTCGATATCTATTTTCCCCTCTATGAGCGCATTTTGCTTCAAGTTTTTGTTCAACGGATGGATCATTTTCGCTTATTAATTCTTTCAATATTGTCTAAAGAGAATGGAATTACAAATCAACGTCTAAAGAACTGGAAAATCTTCTTCCGAAATATTTTTGCTTCACATTTCCAAAAGATATGAGTTCCAGTTACGTAATAAAGCATTATTTCTCGAAAGCAAAAATTAGGTGGTTATTACAAAAAGGTTTTTCTTATTATTCGGCATTTTTTTGTACCGATACTTCTGAAATCCGGACAAACTACCGATTTTATTATAATAAATTGGTTGTTATTAGTTTACCCGTTTCGTAAAATTCTGATAAATTGCGAAATACTTCTCTTGAGCATTACGTTCATGAAAATGAGTAAAAATACACTTTTCAAATCAGTTATACCTGATACGACAAAAACCTTCGAAGATTTAGCTGTATATTTAAAAGAAATATGAAGTTTCTGGTAAAATACCCAGGAAACGATAGCTTTGCTCCCCTTCCTCTGTTCGCAGATTGATTTTATAGATACATGCTACGTTATTTCCGAAAAATTAATATTATTTAATAGATACAATTACCGATTAGGAAAACTTTACACGATCTGCATATTCGTAACTACTAAATGGTTACTATAGATAACTTAATTAATTTTCCTTATTTATGAAAGAAAATAATATTCTATAAAAAATATCAAAAACACTCAGCATGGAGTCGTTGCGTGACAAAAGACCAAAGTAAACGCTTCAGAGTTCTACAAAAATAAATTTCAAAAACTTAACGGAGAGGCAGCTGAATAGATTAACTACGTTAAAGTAGCGATATAAAAATTCTTTTTTAATCGTATTTTTACAAATCAAGGTTCTATATCGTGTTACCCCACGAATCCATTACCGGCAATTTCAGGCCCTCTATTCCTGGCCTCCCAAATACATCTCCAATCCCCATCGTCCTCTGGCGATCAAATTGTGAGCCTCTCTATACCGCCGCTAGGAGCGCTAGCGTGCTAATTTATTTGACGCTGCTTGGCAACCTTATCATAACTTGTGAAAGGAGATTAGGGGGTGGGTGTATCATTTATCAGCGGGAGCTTTGTGAGCTGACGGTGGAGCGGACAACTAAGGCGGCAAAGAGTGCCGTTCTGTTGCCTCTTTTCTACGAAGTTGACTCAATTCGTCTAGGGCCGTCGCTCAAGGGTGCAGTACCACTCGAGAGGGGAGGGCTTTGCCGCAGCCCACTCGTGTGCGGAGCGGCTGTAAATTGCTGGGCTGAGGGTGCGAAAGTTGTCAGTTGGATGGTAGATGAAGGACTGCGATGAATTATAAATGGGAAACGCTTTCTAAACGCATATTTATATTTATTTACTTATTTAATTGCCCGCTCTAAAGCGTCCGATTTTCAGCTGTGGTCTAATCACATAAGGAATAATAGAACTAATCCGAATAAAGTTATGTTGACTTATTTGAAGAATGTAATCGTCAATATTTTTTGCACACATCAATTCTATTTCCAATACCTATGAAAAATCTACACCTCATGACCGACAGCAAAATAAAAATTGCGTTAAAGCGTATAAAACATGCGAATCAAACCATAACGTTTTCCATTGAGGAAACAAATTTTTTTGTAACATTTCTATCTCTAGAAATTAAAGTGCAACTATTTACGCACAAATCAATCATTATTTGTGTTAATGCTTTATCTATGGCTTCCTGTCTGTCCGTCCGTCTGTTAATTTTCCCGTTATTGTGATGAAGCGGGAGGAAAACTCTGATAAGGAATTGTTGGATTAATTTTTTAAATTTATATGGAAATCACGTGGGTGTTTCGATGTAAAAAATATTCTGGGATTCCATACCGCATAAAGTGTTTTTGACCCGTTTTGTGATGGTCTGCATAATTTTCTTGTTTTGCCCATTAAACATTTTTAAAATTCACACAATTACGTAAAAATATTCACGGATAAGCTCTGAAATTGAAAATAATGTCGAGGTATACGATTTCTGAATTTTAAATATTCCTGAGGACACGAAAAATCGATTAAGCTTGTCAGGGGAAATGCGTCACTTTCCATTTAGTATGAAATTCCGTCATCTGTAATCACAATGTCTTTTTTGCGCAAGCTCGCTTAATTCGTGAACGAAACTCGAAATGTGATATTTCTACGGAAGTTCGTTGAGTAACCCTGGCTTAACTATAGGCATCACGGTGGGCTGCACGGAATTAAAATTTTATCGCGTTCATTACGTCCTTGCAAGCTTAGTTTTTTTTATCCCTAATTGGCACTCGAGTTTTTATCCCCTGATCTGTAACGCAAAAACAACTCTCAAAAAAACATGGCGTGTTCTTATGGCGAGAAAACTCTCGAAATTGCTGTCACTGTTCGCCACCTTCCGTGAATACAAGATGGCTCCCAGCGCCGTGCATCCGACATGGCAGCTAACTCGGCAAGTGAGGGTATTACATCGAAACCAAGCAACTCAATAAGAGAATCTCATTCGCTAGGGATTGGTTGCATTGTCTGAGCCTGAGAAAAATCTCAACCACCTCGCTCCATGTCACTTAAACTTTGAATTCTTTAATAAACAAACTGGCGCAGGTATGAAAGAAAAGTGAAGGCCCCCGTTACAATTCATTCGATTTGATTATGTTTACCGCAAAAAAGAACTTCTGTGACTGGACAAAAAACATGATAACTTCCCCTTTTACAGGTTTTCCTATCTCATTGGTGTGAGTTTATCGAATAGCTGCCCAAACAAACTACGCGAGAAGAAAATTATCAACCCGTAGTCTAGCAAAGAGAAGGAAGTGTCGCTTTGAAAATGATGTCCAATTATCGCTACCACCACCTTCTGGCTGTGTTTGCTTGACAATTCTCTCTGGAAAAAAATATTTTTAATAGCGCCGCCGAATGACTGCAGGAGCCTTTTGTATGTTTGTATCTCAAACCAAAGTTTCATACAGTCAAAAATCATGCACGGCAAACAGTCTTTAAAAGATTTACAATTAGCTAGTTCCTACAAAGAACTTTTCACCCCGTTAGGAGCAAAAAGGAAAGTCAAACACGGTTCCGCTCGAATTTTATTTTCTTTTAAAGCGGAGATGCGAACTTGGTAAATTCTGAGGCCGCTAGGTGGCGATTTTCTCGCTTCACCTTCGCCTGCGCCATCTAAATTTTTTCCGACGTTCGTTTTGTCTGCTATGGATACAACCCTCTAAAATATTTCACTCTTATAAAACATTTTCACCGTCTCATTTTTTATTACTCCGCTACCACTGTTGTTTTATTCCTAAGTAATTGACAAGTTTCTGATGGGGGAGGCATGTTGGGAGTGGGAGGCAAACGAAAAGGAGGAGGGAGAATGGGAAGGAAACGGGGAGAGTGAACTCTCTCCACCTGCTCCTCTCCTCTCTTCTTCAACCCCATAGCAATGCTCTCTTGGGACCCTTGACGCAGAGATGCTTTAAAACAAAAAATATTCCTTTTTCTCTCACTCTCTCTGGTTTTATATGATTTTTTTTTGTAGAACTATATATATATATGTATAACATATATATATAGGTATATACATATATATATATATATGTATGTATGTATGTATGTATGTATGTATGTATGTATGTATGTATGTATGTATGTATGTATTTGAGTGCCAGAGGTCGCGGAGCAGTGAAGCAACTCAAGCGTCTCAGACTCTCCTCAAATCCACACCCAGCAACAAAACGCCCACCTCAAAAAGAAAACGCGGGCATTAAAAAATGCATTAATAAGCGGCGAGGGAGGAGAGGAAGGAAGGGGCGGAGGGAAAGGGGCCGGAGGAGGAATGGATGGGAAAGAGAGCATAGTGCTTTCGTGAGTGGAGGAGATTGTGAGAAAGGCGCCTCTTAGCACCTCGGTGTTATTTTGACGCGATTGGTGACGGGAGTGGTTTACCGGGCGCAATAAAAAAGATAGGAGAGGCAGAAGTGCGGGTGGGGGAAAGAAAATAATAGGGAAGAGAGGTGTGGAGGAGGTGCAGTGAGAGGAGAGAAGAGAGGGAAGATCGGGGGAGAGGGAGTGGAGGTAACAAAAATATCGACGCCCGCAGAATGGTGTTCCCGGGGCCTCGTGATACACGGCACACATCATGGCGGGTGCTGGCGTCGCATCGAATGAATGCCAAAGGACCGTTTCCTACGACTCGGACGGGAGACTAAGCATTGTGGATTGCGGGAATTTTGTTTCTCCGCGAGAATAATTTCACCTTCCCCTTTCGGGAGTAATTTTCTTGTCGGAAATATAAAACGAGATGCACGCTCTTTTTTTTCGGACCCGACAGACAGACGCACGGTTAAATTCTTCGTAATTACAAGAACGGCGCAATTGTGACAGGATTTTTAATTTAACCGACAGCGAAGGTATTTTAGCTCAATGCGACTGTACTAAATGGTGCCTTGTGACTAGGTTTATATGGCTATTTCCATTTTACTCACCATATGCTATTAAAATTCGCCTGAATCACACGTTATATTTATTTTTTTACTTTTTAATTAGAATCTGGAGGTTTACAGTAAAATTATTTAGACAAAAAATTGAAAATGTTTAAGTTCCTAAGAGTACCTATATATATATATATTAAGTGTCAAAAACAGGGAGTTGTACCGATTAAACAATTTTAATGGAACATTAAATTTTTCATCAATCTATCGTCTCACGACTAGTGATGGATTTAAAAAAATAGCGAAGGCATAGTTACCCATGAAAAATTCATGAAAATGAATTTTCTGGCAATTACAACTTGCTATATATAAGGCTCAATCACCTTCCCGGGAACACACAAAACAAAATATTTGTTTCTCCGCTATACGCTACGGTTAACGAGGCGTCTAAAGTCAAACTAATCTCCCCCGGTCCCCGTCCATTTCTGCACCTTATCTAAGGATCTCTACTCGAAGTGCTCTCATGCATTTACAAGGCAGTGGACTAGGGAGGAAAAGGATTGTTTCGAGCGTGCAGGTTGAGATAGAGAAGGGCGGAAGGGAAGGTGTTTCACATGCAAGGCATGGCGGCGACCGAACTGTGCGTGGGGCTGCATTGCATCTAGAAATAAGAGTTGGCGCCTTGAGTGACGGGGAGAAATATTGCTAAAAGAAGACATGAAGACAGTTCAGACATTCTTTCTTAAGCGAATATGAAAAATGCATATTGGGACATTTGGTACTGTAGTCGATTTATACCGTTTCAATACCCAGTCATTCACAATTCAAAAGTTAGCTTCAGGGCTTTCAGGATATTGGGTATATGAAATTAAATTGCGGCCAACAATGTTCTTTATTGAATATTTTCGGAAGTCTAATACCTCAGTCATGTCAGATATCCAAAACATACTTTGAAAAGCCTTATAAATTCATGTATCTTCAAAAAGTTATACTGCACTTTATCGTCACTTTTATCTAAATGATGTGGATTTTGGAACGAACCAGATTTAGAGCACTACAGTCGTTACGTCCAGGAAAAAGTAATCGACCGACATCTACTCCATAAGGTAAAGTCGGTCGAGAAGACATCCTGAATCCTCAAAACACTCGGCGCTTTATTTTCAACTTCCTTAAAAACGGACGTTTTATTTTCTGCTCCACTTAGCTGATCACAAGGAATGCGACATCGCCAATGATTGAGCCAAGGGACGCGAGAGAGATAGACGAAGAGAGAGAGAGAGACGTCTGATTGCGCGCTCTCATTTCAAAATTAACGGAAAATTAATCAACGTAATGCGAATAATTTGGGTTCTTCATTCAGCGGCGGCGTAATAAAAAACGCCATGGGAAAAATTAAGAAGGAAAGGAATATAAAAGCGTTCCGAGGGATGCAATCACTTCGCACACACACTCACTTCTGAGACTGATTTTTTTGGGCTTTGCAAAGCGGATCAGCACCTCGAGGCGTAAAAACAAAAGCTTCAAGAAGGATCGTGACGTCAGAAAAAGAAAAGAGAGAGAGAGGGAGGAGGAGGGAAATCTCGAATGATAAGCCTTCGGGGGGTTGACGCCTGGAGCAAAGCGGCAAGGGGACAGTAGAGAAAGACAGAAAGGGGAAGGGAAGGGGAGAAAGGGAGATAATCCATTGCATAAATGGGAGAGGAGAGAGGGGAATAGCATCATCATAGAGAGAGAGAGAGAGGAGAGGTGGGGAGAGAGGGACGAACAGTGACAAAGGCCGGGAGAGAATGATATGAGGTTATATAAACGAGGAAAGGAGAGAGGACAGATGGAGGGAGGGGGATGGAGGAGGAGAGAAAGAGCAAAAATGTAGAAGCGGTAAAAGTAGATCGAGAAGCGGACGGATGATGGGAGAAGAGGAAGGGGGAAGAAAGGGTGGAAGTAGGGTGATCACGATCCAAAAAATGAATAACGAATGAAAGAAGCCAGCGTGAAGAAAGGCGACACTTCCAATCGGAGCGGTTTGATTGGTGCAAAGTCCTCCTGAAACCCACCCCACCCACCGCCTCCCCCCCCCGTTACACACGTTATCTTTCCCTCAAAGCAGTCCTCTCCCAACCCATCTCCCGCTGCCTTTCCCAACCTCTCGCTTCATCTCACCCCCTCCCCCTCACTCCTTCTCCCCCACAAAAACCTCCATCTATCCGTGGAATCGACAGCGACAACGCTGCAGGGAAACTCAAACTTTTTAAAAAGTATTACGATATGTGTGTTTGTGTCTGTGGATTTGTGGGCGTGCGACGCATGCGTTCGAGAATGTGACGAATAGGTAGTAGGCAGGGCTAGCGAAATGACTCGATAGTTTTGGGAAGGTGACGAAAAGGAGAGTAGGTGGAAAGGAAGAAGGGAGAGAAGTATTGAAAAGGGGAGATGTGTGGATCAAAAAAAGGGATAGGGGAGAGTTATCGGCAGGGCTTGTGTGTATAGAGAACAGGAGGGAGAGAAGGGAGAGAGAGGGAGAAGGGAATTCGAGGAAAAAAGTGAGAGAGAGGATTGGTTTTTGGAGCTTTGGATGGGATTTTGGTAGGTAGCGAGAGAGAGAGAGAAAGAGAGAGGAGAATGTGAGGTAGGAGGGTGGGTTTGTGGGTGGCACGGAGGCAGAGAAGTTTCCCTCCCCTCCCTCTGCTCGGATAGGGTGTGAGTGGGTGGTGGAATAGAGATGGGGAGAGAGAAAGAGGTGCGGTTTTTGGGAGAAAATGGTAGGGTGGGGGAGAGGTAAGAGGGGTGTGAGGTGTGAGAGAAAAATGGGTGGGGATGAAAGGGTAAACAGGAGGGGGTGAAGGGAAGGGAAGAAGGTGGGGGGAGGATGAAGTGACGTGTGCCTCGATGCGGTGTGAGGGAAATGCGGAGGGGGCGAGAAGTGTGTGTGTGTTATTCCTTTGATGTGACTGCGATGAACGCGCCTCCGTTCGCCTACAACCAACCAACGCCCGAGAAGAGAAAAGGGCGAAGCGGAAAGGGCTGTGTGTGTGCAAGGGGATGTGTAGGGGAGTAGAGGAAGAAGGGAGGGAGACTCGAAAGGAGAAGAGATGCGAAAGGTATGTATCGGAGGAGGCGATGGCGGAGGAAAGGTCTCGTGCGAGGCGGTTAGATCGCGGGGTGGAGTGGAGGATTCTACGAGTAAGAGTATATTTTTTTTAAAACTCCGAATAGTCATAGGCGATGGAAATTTTCCGCCTATTCAAAAAGTGTTTTTATTATCCGGCCTTTGCGAACCACCTGTCTCATCTGCAAATGAAAATGCGAGAGGAAATAAAAAACAGCGATCAAGTGATGGAGGCAGAGAGGTAGAGAAAAAGTGAGAAAACGGTGCATCATATTCATGACATTAATGTGTGTAGCTTAACCTGTTTGGTATAACAATTAGTTCTATCCGAGACCTGATCATAACACAAGACTCGGCCAACTCGAAGGTTCCGTATTGTTTAATACGGAAGCGCCAGAAGTCAAAGAGCTCTATTAAAATATGACGAAGGTGCAAGTGGAATTTTGTGCTTGTAGATTTTATAGAGTTGAATCACAGAAAGATGTTTCACCTTCGAGCAAAGAGAGATTGAAAGGAATGGTCAAACTACGAGACATTTATAAAATAGCCGAATCGCAAATAGGGTATGCGTCAAATTAAAAGTGAACTCTTTATCTACGTTGACCAGCGTTAAAATATATCGGCAGTCCGTATTCTTCCTTCGGTGGTTTTTATATAACTCCTTGTTTTTTTTGTAACATCGTCGACCTTAGCGTAGCAACCTGTGGTAATGGCAATGATGGACGGCGTTATCAGGTGGGATAGACGGATATTGCACGTAGCCGAGGAGGGAGGGGTAATACGGCGTGGCGGGCGAGGTGGGGGTCGTTGGGAGCTGCGAGGCGGGGATGACGGCCAGGGGATACCGGACGTGGCGGGATGGCATTCTGGGAACGAAAGTCGACTCGCCACAGGCTTTAATTCCTGGAATTTTGCGGCGCGGTCCTATCCTCGCCAGGTGACTGAGCTGGCTTAGTCGCTTATGAGCGAAAGCACGGAGAGTTCTTGTCACGCGAAAGTGAGATTAATTGTATCTCGATTTATATAAGAGAATGAAGACTAAGGGATGCACGTGTCGCAAAACGTCGAATATGTTAATATCTGATTTATGACGCTATTAATTATGATGATTAGTTTGGCATTTAAATTCCGCCGAATAAATATCCTTTGTTGACACCGTATTCATTGAAAAAGACGATAAAAAATCTTCAAAAAATTTATTAATACACTATCATATCACGGTTTCGTAAAATTAACGTACCAAAAGAGTCAAAACTAGTTTAAAATTTCATTGTAACATATCCTTACAGATAATAACACGGATAATATTTCCGAGAATTTCGAAAATGAAAGCAGCCACTGGTCTACGTTCTCAAATCTCAACACCTTACGGAGAATGGTTCCCGCGAGTTTTGCAATTCAGTAGGCTGCGCAAATTACTCTCGTGGACTTGATCCGGGGAGCAAGGCGAGGCGGCAGAACGGAGTGGCGCGGTTAAAAAAGGTGTGGCGGCAGAAGTGAGTGGTTTGGGAGAGAAGTGGAGTGGAGAGGAAGGGAACGGGTCGGAGGGAGGCGAAGAGATTAGGGGGGAGGGGGGGTAGAGGGATAGGACGGCGAGAGAAGGAGACGGGAGAGGAAGAGGGCGGGAAGAGGAGGAGGTGAGAGGCAAGGAGGGGATTGAAGCGATTTTTTAAGCGTAATCCACCACTTGAGCGGGACGCTTTGAACACAGCGCGGGTTCGTGCATGGAAAGGGAAGACAAGAGTGGGTTAGGGAGAGATAGGCGAAGGATGTAGGCGAAGATGTGACGAAGGGGGCGGGGAAGAGGGAAGAGGGAGGTAAACTAGCAAAACGCATTGAGCTTGAAATCGTAGGTGCGTTAGAGAGAGAGAGAGATGTGCTGCTCCGATGCCTTTCACGGGCTGTTCGGGGGTTTCGTCGTTGCATAGCTGCCGATAGTCGATTTTTCAATTTCCTCGCTTGCAGCACTTGGAGTGGACGGAAAGCGGAATAAAACAAAATGGCAGACGCTAGTCACATCGTTCCTTTGGCCTTATATTTCGCACGCTAATCTCCGTCGACGCCTCCTGAGGGAGATCATACGTCGCGAACTGCAAAACACGAAGAGGAATTCACGCTCGATCGCATCCTCCAGCTCATTTCCACTCCTTTCCCTTAAACTCATCTTTTTCTGCATCGCTTGGAATTCATTTTTTCTCATCAAATCTTGAAGGAAAAAATGAATTGCTATTTTCAAATGAAGACCGCTTATCCTTCCCCTTCCACTTCCCTTTTTCCCATCCTTCCTTTTTTTCCTCCTGCCATTATATTTCTCTTTACCTGGACTTCATTTTTGCCTTAGGTTGAAAGAAGAAACTCAAAAAAGTAAATGCCATTGCTCATCAAATGCCGTAACATAACGTACAGAGGAATTTGCATTTCTTTCAACCACGCAGAAATCTCATACGGGACGAATATTTTCTATCGGTAAAATTAAATAATAAAAAAACATTAAACAGAAAATTTTAGTTCAACTTGCACATAGTATAACAGCATCGGGTGAACTGATTGCGTAAAAGTTGCTACTACACCATAGTTCCCTGAACATGACCTAGATATGAGAACGTAAGTCTTATCTTTAAATGTCGATTTATAATTAATTATTACTAAATATCGATTGAAAAATTAATAACTAACCCTTGGTCTAGATATCTGTAAATTGTTTCATAGTTAAATAATAGATCATAGAGATTATCTATCATAGTCAGACCATATGGAAAAAGTGGATTCTAATTTTGGCCAACTTCAACGAATATTTCAGCATGAAAGTTATAAGAAATATATATTTTAGAAGATGAATAATTATATTATATTTCCTTACGCAATATAAAGAATTACAGACGATTAATATTTGTTTGGCGATAAACTCGACATCCATGATGATCTTAGGCCGCCTTGATTAATGAAAGGCGTCACTCACTCTCTTATTGACATCACAAATTTCTATCAACAAACATCTGTTCCCTTAAATATCAATTCAGTTGCCTTTTATAATATGTTCCTTTGTTCGGATTTCCATATTTTTTATACATCTCGCTTTTGTAAACTTTCTGAAACGTAAAATCGACAAAAATCCGTTCACTTTCTTTTCATTCCGTAATATCTTTAGTTCCGTTAGGTATTTATTTTAACTTGTTGTGAGCGGAGAGCATTTCTTAATCTCTTTCATTCGAAGAAGTTCGATAAATCGATCACAAATAATAAAAAATATACATGTTTGAGTTTGTTGTCGAGTCTTGGAAAAACAGAATAATCTGAAAGAATTCATTTTTCGGTGAATAAGCTCGGATTTCCGAGCATGTCCAACTTAAAAATTCCTTATATACATTAACTACCTACTTTGTAAGCATTTATAATCTAGGTACTTATTTTTTGATTAATATAAGACTCTAACGAAACAAAATGATTCTAATCAATCCCTTGCGTGTATTTTGCATTACCCGAGGAAAAATTCATAATCCATTAAATAATGCTAGATTTCAATACATAAATGAAGTTATAAGCTATACTGATAAGCACTGGTGGTGTAGTGGTTAGCGTGTCGGCTTTCCATTACAAAGTTCCCGGGTTCGAACCCCGCGAAAGGAGGTTTTTGACAAAAAAAACTATCATCCGTGCCTGACAGTAGGCAGCAGTACTGTCAGTATGGTATAGAGCCGAAAACAAATTATGTTGGCTGGGTCTATATCCAATAGAGCTGTAGGCGTGATCGGGACGATTTGAACGGATACAGTACTGCGATATAGAAAGCAAGAGGGAAACTACCAAATTAAAATTCCCTAGTAATGATTATATGGTTGGACAATATGAGTTCTCTCGAGGTAAAATATTCCGGAGGTAAAATAGTCTCCCAATCGGATCTCCGGGCGGGGATTGCCTTGAGGAAAGCATTTGTCGAAGGTAACTTCCGCTTAGGTACTTGGAATGTAAAAAAACCATGAGGAAGGCAGGAAAGCTAGAGAACCTGAAAGAAGAAATGAGAAGAAATAGGATTGATATCATAGGGCAGAGCGAAGCTAGATGGGAAGGAGAAGGACAGTTCGACTCGGAAGAATTCACGGTAATTTACTCTGGAGGAAATAGTGGGGTAAGGGGAGTAGCTCTGGTACTTAGGAAAGATATGATGAAGAGCTTAGGAAAGATATGATGAAGAGCGAGACAAAAATAACAGCAACGAAGGATAGGTTGATGGCAATAAAGCTTAAAGCAGTCCCAGTGGACATGTTTATAATCCAGGAATATATACCAACGTCCACTCACGAAGAAGAAGAAATTGAGATGTATGACCAAATTCATGAGATTTATGAAGAGGAAAGGTAAACTGCATAATAATGGGAGATTGGAAAAGCATAGTTGGTGAAGGACAAGAAGAAAATGTTGTCGGTCAATACGGACTTGGGAAAAGAAACTGAGGAGGAGAAAAACTGGTAGAATTCTGTGTTAATAACGACCTAGTAGTGACTAATACATGGTTCAGAAACCATAAACGAAGGCTGTACACATGGAAAAGTCCAGGAGATAGAATGAGATGCTGGAGAAAACGGATGAGAGAAGAAAATGGAAAAATGTTAACAGTGAAGAAGGTAGAGCCAATTATAGACGCATAAAAAATGAGTTGAGAAGGGTAACAGATAAAGCTAGGGAAATTTGGATAAAAGAAAAATGTGAGGAAATACAACAGATGGAGAAGTTAGGACGGTACGATATGATGTACGCTAGGGTATTTGAGTTAGAAGATAAGAAGCCTAATGGGATTCGTGGTAAAGGAATTATGATGGAAAAATAGTCGCAAAACCAAAGGCTGTAGCACAGGTATGGGAAGAATACATTAAGGAATTATAAAAAAAAGCAGGTCCGATCAGTACCAAGGGAACTGGAAGAAGAGAATTGCATTGAAGAAGACAACTTGGGACCAAGTATTATGAAAAGCGAAGTAGAAAAGGCGATACTTGTACTAAAGAAAGGAAAAGCTACAGGCAGCGATGGAATACCGGCAGTGGTACTTAAAGTCATGGGATCGGAAGGACTAAAAGTGATTACGAAACTAATTAACAAGATTTACGGCTCGGGAGAGCGGCCTCAGGATTTCTTAGATGATCCCTCTAAAGAAGAAGCTAAAGGCAATGCAGTGTAAAGACTACAGAACGATAAGCACACAAACACTCCGAAGACCATCACGAGGATTCTTAATAAAAGACTAGAGAAAAAGGCCGAAGAAATGCTAGGAGAAGATCAATTCGGCTTCAGAAAAGGACGTGGAACCAGAGATGCTATCGGTGTAGTGAGAATCATATCAGAAAGGGCAATAGAGTACAGCCAAGATTGCTGCGTATGTTTCGTCGACTGGCAGAAGGCCTTTGATAGAGTAAATTGGGTACTGCTGATGAGGATATTAAAGGATATAGGTGTAGACTGGAAAGACAGGAGGCTGATCAGGAATCTATAAGTGAATCAAGTTGTAAAGGTCAGGTTGGAGAATACGGACACCAGCGGCGTACATATCGGTAGAGGAGTAAGACAGGGCTGCTGTCTATCGCCGATTCTATTCAATATATATGAAGAGAGGCTAATGCAGGAAGCGTTCTAAGAGACGGGATATTTCAAAATCAGAGGAAGGATTATAAGAACAGTGAAATACGCGGATGATCAAGTACTTCTAGCAAGAAAGGAAAAGGAACTCCAGAAAATGATAAATAGACTAGTGATAACAGGTATAAAATACGGTATGGAAATTAATACAGAAAAATCCAAAGTTATGCGAATATCCAATAAAGAAGAAGAAAATTTGAACATAAGTATTGGAGGAAAGCCATTAGAACGAGTTTCACACAATAAATACCTTGGAAGCATCATAACGAGAGAAGCAAAATGTACCGATGAAATCAGGACTAGAATAACGCAAGCAAAAGCAGCTTTCAGAAAAAAGAAACTCCTATTAACGGGAAATATAAAGCAGGAAATCCGTAAGAGGTTGATAAAATGCTATGTATGGAGTATAGATTTGTATGGGGCAGAAACATGGACGCTAAGGCAAAATGATATTAAATACTTGGAAAGCTTCGAAATGTGGACATGGAGAAGAATGCTGAAGATAAAATGGACAGATAAGGTGAAAAATGAGGAAGTACTACGAAGAATAGGCGAGAAGCGCACGATTATACAGACTATCAGAAAGAGGAAGGCGAACTGGATTGGGCATTACCTGAGGAGACAGTGCATGATTAAAGAAGTGCTAGAAGGAAAACTGGATGGAAAAAGAGAAAGAGATAGGAAAAGGTTTCAGCTGGTAGACGACTTGAAAGGGAAAGAGAGCTATCAAGACATGAAGAAAACTGCGGAAAATATGAGTATATGGAGAACCAAGTTTAACCATGAATAATCACGGACCTGTCAACGGACAGACTGCCTATGATATTATGTAGCTACATTGACAGTTAAATTAATTTTCATGTCACTTTAATATAAAGCGTAATCTCAATAGAACGAGAACTTGATTATGGCGAGAGAAAACACTATCACCGTCAATATCTTTATGTTACATATACAGAAAAATAAAGCATAAACAAAGAGCTGTTTTTTAGGCAAACTCACTATAACGAGCGTATTCCCCCTTATTTCTTTCCTGAACTTTTATGCAGAAATTCAGTGTTTTTCCCTTCTATCTAGAGTACATTTATAAGGATAATTAATGCTAGAAAAATATTGTACCCGTTGTTTCCATTGTTTAATTAGCAATGCTCTAAACTTTGGAAACATTAACTGCCAAAAAATGAACGCAAACAAGCGAGCATGTATTTTGGCATGTGAACATATTTGCGGAAAAGAGTACTGAAGCCTGTGCAATTCCGACATTTGAGACAATATACTTACACTCCCATTTGGATATATTACGATCAGCCTTATATTTACTACAAGTGTGCTAACTTAAATGTTTTCATTTCGTTGTATTACAAAATTATAATGAAAGTTACGGTTGGTTCAAAACCTATAGGTACGCACCTAAGCGCTTTAATTTTCTTTTAAGAATTAGTGTATCAAAATGATATATGTACGTAGAGGTTAGGAGACCCACTTCAGGATTTTCGGATACTACGGAGTCTGTTTATGAATTTTATAAATTCTCGCTATAGAGATTTCTCTGTATTCATCGAGTGGGCGTATGCATAAATAGTAGCACATAAGAAAGGATTCCATATGACTTTTTATAAAAATATCCAACCGAAGTTTTTATAAGGTTAACTTATTTATCAACCAAGAAGGCTCACGTCGTATATGCTGGGTGGGTGGGGGGAGGTGGGGAGGGGGGGGGGCATAAACCCATATCTCTCAGACTGAGCATAGCACAATATTTAAGGAGAATCTTCGGGCCGAAGAGGAAGACGGCGTATGTTCCATCATCATCGTATGTTAAGGTCACAAGCGTATAAGTACTTGACAAGGCAAAAAATAATAAAGTGATTAAAAAAAGAGCCCGCAAAAATAATCCTAAAATGAGATGCGCCCGCTCCGGAAAGAGACTGCGAGAAATGGGAGATGCTCAACGCTTCGAAAATTTTCCTTTTTTATAGCATTTAAGATAATGAAAATTTCACCTCGGCATTGAGCACTCGTAAAAACTCTCGCTCGAAATGTAAGGGAAAAACTCTTTCCTCATTTTTAACTTGCGATTATTTTGATTGCGGCACCACGTCTATCGAGATTTTGTTTACACACACGTGCAGATACAAACACAGAAAATACGGAATTTTGGTTAGGATGACCAGAGTTTAAACAGACCAATATTGAAGTGGAAATCCGGTTCATATTTTTTTGCAAATGCTGGATTGTGAAAGCTGTGAATGGAACGAATTGCTTCTAGTGGCGAGAGCGTAGGAAGGAGGGGCGGAAGAGGGATTAATAAGGCCTCAAATATGGCGCCCCGGGCGAATAAAAAAATAAATAAGTCCATGATCGTGTTATAATTCAATTTTTTCCCGGCGATGCTCCTGTGTATCTGTTAACGAGCGACTGATGATGATGCAACGGGGGAGGTCTCAACTCAAACGCTTCGCCGGAACACGGTTACATGGTTTTGCGGAGCTCGTTCACTCCGCCGCCTTGGGTGAAAGAAACGCACATAGCAAAAAAAGGCCCCTTTTCAGATCGATGTAATTTTACCTAGATAAAAAAGATCAGCAAATTTTATAAATGATAAATTAATCCACTCGTAACTTTTGGGAAAAGCGTACCATTTACTATTAGAATAAATGTAAGAAATTTGCTATCGACATACATTTTTATATATTTTTTAATTCTTCTACTTAAATGTTAAATCCGAGATCGCAATAATGTAAACTAATTCCATTTATATATTTCCGAATTTTAGTTAATCATTACTTTTGGAATATTTAAAGCACCACATTTATTGTAGCACGGATAACTGCATAAGTTGCGAAGACGGTTCACCTGCGGGCATTGCTAAGAACGACTTCAGCGTTACCTTGGACCATTTGTTAATATATAAGTATAATTAATATACTAGTGTAGATCCCGTAAACAATGACGGGAGTAAAGATTCGATCGTTCAAGCTATTTATGGAGATCAAATTGGCATCAGAAACATAAATTGTATTGAAAGTCATTTCCCTCTCCTTCATTCCCCCTCTTCCACTCTCTTCCCCTCTCTCCTTTACCTCTCCCTTCCTCTACATCCCTCTCTCACCCTCCCTATCCCTTTGTCCCCTCTCTCTAGTATTAAAAGCAATCAAAGCACGTTTACACCCATAAGGATTTAAATAACAATATGATATCGAGGTCTAACAATGGAATTGGTAGGCAAGGCAACATCCCCTTAAAATGGCTAGATTTCATCAAACTGTGAATTAAACGTTTAAATTGAGCGATTTCAAACTGTAGACGGAAAAAGACGAACCGAATAAGAACGTTTATAATGCTTTCTTCAAAATGGTTCACATCAGAAGTTCGTAGGTCAATTCTTTCTATTTTTAATCTCAAAAAGAATGAAAGACTGCGCGTAGGAAAGTTAATTTTTACGTGAAATTACTTGTTATCTTATTGAAATGGATATTATTCCATGGAGTCGAACCCGGGTCTCTTGATCTCGAGTTCGATACATTAAAACGTTTTGTTATTATATTATAATGATATCCTGAAAATTTCATCAAATTCGGTTCAGTCGTTTGCGAGATAGAAAGCTTCAAAAAGCATTACTGACAAAGTGACACTGCCTTTTATATAGTTTGGATACGCAAGACTAATTGCCAAAAAAATATTTGGTCTAAATCAGAGAGTACCAACTTATCTTGTAGAACACGACCATTAAAAACGTGGCACACAAGTACCAGACGACACCCAAAGGGGTACGAACAAAATGAATTTTGCGTGTATGAAGGCAAGTTGATTAGATGATGAGGTTTGAACGGCATTCTGTCAGAATATAAGGCGATCGCCTCAATACTATTGTAAACGTAGGAATCATTATGAGTAAAATCAAAATAGCATTCAAGTTATTATCATCGTAATATTATTCGATGTTTAGAAAAGAAGAAACCGAAAAATTAAATTACTGATGGTGGGAAACGCATGCAGTATGATTAACGAAGACCACAGAATTCCAATGAGCACCGCGTCGCTCGCGAGCACCTCGTTGAGAAACCCTAATTTAAACTTCCTCGAATAGAATTTTTCTGTCGACTGAAGTCAAAAAGAGGAGTTTTGAGTGGAATTTTGTATATATTGTCTTCCGTACCTCGATTTTACGGTTTGAGGATAAATAATGACACATGAACGAACACTACAGCTAATTCACTACCAATGATAATTTTATGTTTTCATTTCTCGATTCAACGCTGTGAGTTATATAGGGTGAGTCTCACGATATTATTCGCTTGGGAATTTTCTCTATAGAATCCATTTAACAATATGACTTCGCGACTGGTTACTTCACACCAATGGATGCGCGAGCTCGTGAACTCCTTATCTTCATAAATAAGAGAACAGTTTTAGAATAATCTGCTTGATCGATTTCATTTATAGATCTGGTGAACATGATTCATAGAAATGTAATAAAGTAAAGACTCGGCTAACGAAGAGAAACTCGGCACATAATTTCAATCTCTGAAATAAAATTTTCTTATCGTTTTAACTGTTTGTTTTGAGGCAAAGTCGGTCTCTGCTATGTGCTGGATGAAAAGATGTTTTACATGCGATATATCAGCCGTTTAAGCGCGTTACTGAAAAATAAGCGCTGTCTGCTAGATGATGGGCCCTATCACGCGCAGTTCTGAACGTAACAGATAAAAATAATCTCATGCATTGATTCCAAAAGATACAAAACCTACGCTCCGACATTATCTTTCCTCCGTGTTCTTCCAAACATGAATAAAAGCACAGAAAGAAACGTGCGAAACGCTATCTTTACATCATCATATTTTTATACTTAAGCATCTCAGAAACATTAATCCGTGAAAGTTATTTTTTGAGATAAAATCCCCTCACAATTAAATACTTTTCTCATACGTATATTTTAAATAAAGTCTAAAGCGGGCCACAGTGAGCGAATGCATCCGTAATGCACCGACATATATCCTCACATTCACCGCATTAAAAATGCCTTCGCGCAATCCTTCCCAAAACTAAATGCGACGCCAACTTATTCTGGTATCCTGAATGCCTCGCATTGAGAATTAATCTCGCAGTCAGTATTTTTTTCCGCGATTCCGTCACACACAAAAAAAAAACATTCTCGCAGATAAAGGGACGTCCACTGTCCAAATAGTCCTTCGAACGAGGGCTCGCGATGAGAAAAAAGCGACAGAGCGAGAAAGAGAGCGAGAGAGTAACCCAACAAAAAATAATCCCACCTTTAAAATGATAATGACAATAAATAAGAGGCTTTTTTCGGTCGAAGGTGTTGTTTTTGGTAAGTTGGAGTCGAGAGACAAGAGAGAGTAATGCAAACTTCATTAAGACGGAAAAAATTAGGAGGAAAATAAAAGAAACAGGAGTGGGGAAAGATGTTTGAAAAGGAAGGCGAGGAGGAGAGCACTCATCTCTCGTGAAAGGAGATAGAGTTGTAGACAGACAGACAGACAGACAGATAGGGAGAGAGAGAGAGGTGGTGGGTGATTGGAAGGTGAATTAGGATAGAGGTTAGAGGGAGAGAAAAGGCTATGCGAAAAGAATTAGGAGGAATATGGAGGCATTGTAAGGGGAAATAAAAAAACAGGGAGGCTAGAGAATTGGAGGAGCGAGGATAAGGGAAGGAGAGATATGAGTTGTTGATGGAGTGAGGAGGAGGGTGAAGGAAAGCGAGGGTGACAGGAAGGGAGGGGTGTGGATGGACAACATATGTCTTCCATATTAGGTACGGAATATGAGGATATGAGGGTTGTTAGATTGAAGACGTTGAGGAGCGAGGATAAAAGGAATGAGGAGAGTGATTAGTGAAGAGGGAAAGAGAAAAGGCTAATTGATAGTGGGAACGAAAAACCTTAAAATGGTGAACCGCTTCGAGATTACAATGCCGGAGGTTAACATGCGCGGCGATATATGTTTAAATGGACCAATGGCAGTGGCGGACTAGATAGTTGCTCCGAGCGCAGGACAAGGATTAAGCCGTGCGGCGAAGAGATATCAATTTTAAAAACCTATTTCCATAAAAAGGTTCTCGAACACCGTCCTAGTTTCAGTCTTCCACTATGTACCAGCTTGTAGACAACATGAACATACGTCTCGGCAATAAATGAAGTTCTATATTTCCACTTCAAACAAAAAAAACGACAGGCATAAATCAGGGAGGCTGGCCACTTTAAGAGAGGCGGACATCACGGAAAAGAGAAAGTGAACAAAGTAAAAAGTAACGATAAAAACAAATTGCTAATGGCCGATAAACGAGGAAGAAGAGAGATGGTAAAAGGAGAGAAATAGATAGATAGTGAGGAGAAAGGGTTGGAAGGAATGCTGAAGATGGAAAGATAAAGAGGGAGAGAAAGGAGAGAGAGAGAGGGAGAGAAAGGAGAGAGAGAGAGCCTAATGGGCGGAGAGAAGCGCAGTGGAAGTCTTTATCAGTCGTGATTTATGTCCGACAAGGCATTCAACCAATGGAGGAGGAGTGTCGACGGGTGGGTGGAGGAGGAGTCGGCGCGTGTATGTGTGTGTGCACGTCTGTGCATATGTGCGAGAAAGAAAAGCATGCGAGACAGAAGATACGGCGAGAGAAAATGGTGTGCTGCGAAATTACTGGGGCGAAAGATGAAATTGGGAATGTATTTCGAAGAAGAGCAGAAGATGATGAGCTAAGCAGATCTCGAGAAGAGAGACAGGGGCGAGAAATGCACGAGCCAACAGATAAGAGAATATGCTGAAAAACATTTCTTCGGTTTTATCGGATTATTTTGACTTAAGGTGACAAATGAAGATGAAATAGTATCGTTAATTACCAGGATTTATATTCATTTACAATTATAAAAGCGAATCATAACTATTTGCAACAGTTATGAACGAGAATATGCGATTTTTAACTTTCATTTCAGTTTAATTATACGAGTTTTTTTATACATAAGAAAGACACCAAATGATGCTCGTTAAAAGTGAAATGTGATCAGTTAAGTACATAATTGATAGAGGAAAACTACAAAATATGAAAAAATTCTTTCACGTGTTATGTCTAGCAATTAAAACAGATCGATCCGCCAACTTGAGAAAATATCCATAATTGGTAAAATTCTGAACGTACACATTTTTCGAACCTCCGAACAAAGGATTGTCATTAACTCGTGACGAAGAAAACTGAAAAAAATCAGAAAAATCTTTCTCCTAGAAAATGAAGTTTACCCTTTATACAAATGCGACTCGCGGGGATCGAAAGAAGAGCCTCGGGAGAGAAAGAGCGAAGTGAAAGCACCATGACTTTTACATTGAAAAGAAGGTTGTCTCTCCCACTCGCTCTCCTTCCTGAGCACGACACAAATTATCTCAGGACATTCTTGTGGAGATTTAAGGGACGCCACCATGCACACGCGGACATTAACGACGAGGGAGGGTAAACTTCCGATGTGACGGTGGTCTTTTTTTCAAAGTGTAACGCGCATTCAGGTACGGGGATCGAGCTCGGGACCACCAGGGGAGGGAAAAATCAATCCCGTCGGCGAGATGAAAGGAGAGTGAATGAAAATGGAAGGAATGAGGTGTGTGAGGGAGAGAGGTGCCGTTGCTATGGGAGTCGAGACGAGAAATGTGTCGAGAGAAAGAGAAGAGAGTTTACGACGGAGTTGGACGAAGGAGTTAAAGAGATGTGGAGTGGGGAAAAAGGGAGGAGATGGAGATGATTGGAGTGGGTGGGTGGGAGAGGGAGAGAGGGGTGGAATGGAGCGTGGGTGGCGAGGATATTTGATGGCCCTGCGGCCATTTCCTCACCCGGCTACTGCTCAAGGGAGGCTTTCGGACAGATGAGAGGAAATCGGCCTGGGTCCCGGATCGGTCCTAAATAGAGAAAAGAGGAAGGGAATAGAAGAGAGAGAGAACAATGAAGATGAGCAGGGGATGAAAACGCTGACCAAAAGCTGTAGATTACGGAGACGGAATCATGTTAAAGATAGAACTTCGAAAGATTTTTCCTATGTTGCGTTAATTGAAGACCGAGCTTAAAAGCACCTGTGATGATATCGCCTTAATAATGTACATGTATTATTTTTCGCAGTATTGTGAAAATATCTATTTTTTCTGAATTATCTGGCTCGCAATTTGTGAGTTCCAGCTGAACGAGAAAAACATTGTCTCAAATCCATGGCACATACATTTAGAGGAATCATAAGATGACGATTTATGTGCTTTTTTTTATTAATATTTGATACAAGAAAATTAATCGATAATATTTTTTACCGCTTTTGCTAATTTCTATGTCAAACGTGAATCTGTACAAATCGGCTAGATAAGTCATCCCAAAATGTATCATTAGATTGTTTCTCACGAATATTTCGAACTGAAGTAATTTACCCTTCGATAGCTTCACCTTTTCCTCTTTTGGACGTCATCACTGACCTTCTTCCTTCCTTCCAAAAGATCCCCGTAGTGTAAAAAAGGTCCTCAACAGCAGAGAAGGGCGATAAGAAGGGAGTGTTGTGTTTGGAGGAGGCGAGTGTTGGTTCTTTTCACTGAGACCGCCTCCCGCCACGGCTACGACGTTCCCATTTTTACTTTCCTCCCCTCGATCTGCGGAATGTCGCCATCTTTAATCTATGTCGTGGCCTTCCGTCCAAAGACCGCTAGCTTTCTAATGATATTTTATGCGCTATTTTGAGATCTTACGAAAAGATAGAGTTTTATAAGTCCTGCCTCGCACATCTAGAAAACCAGTTTTTAGAATACACGTTGCGATGATGAGCCTTTTTTTAAAATGCAAAATAAAATTCGCGATTAAAAAAGATTAACAATTATTAATCAATCATTTCCTAGATAATATGAATCGAAAAAAAGCTTGCCATTGGCTTTTTTAAAAAGCCACTATTTCTTCGAGGAAATATTTATGAAATAATTTTTCTAACACAGAACTGTCGAGTTATAGGCCAAGTCATCGAGACTCCTCGTAACATTTTTAAAATTGCTGAATAAATTGTACGTTTGTAGTTTAATTCGAGACTCTCGATAAAGTAATTGTTACCCTGGTAACAAAGTAAAATACCACTCGAAGCGATGGTAGTGAGCCCTTCTTTTGTCGGCCTGTTGGTTTCCATGTTACGCTTGCATTTTCTCCCCCTCGAGAATAAAACATCGGCGGGAGGGTTTTCCAACGGCCCTCCAAAGAGAGACATCTTAAGGACCTCAGGAGGGCCCTCGTACCGAGATATTGCGCGCATCGAAGGAAGAGGAGGGCCTTCAGTAGATCGCGATTTTCATGTGTTTGCCACCGGTGCCCTCCAATAAGAAAATTTAAGATTCGAGAAGTTCGTTAATTAGACATGATTCAATTTTTGATGTGGTTGCAGCCACTCAGACACATTAAATCTTTATCGCAGCATCTCTCTACCTGCTCTGAGTTCCTTGTCATATCGATTCAAAGAAAACTGTCACTTTCTTGCGTCGCAAAAAATGTTGGCGTAAAAAAACCTTAACCGACGATTCGATGACTGCTGCTAAGATTGAAAGTCAAATTCTACAGTAAATTTTCACGTATTGAAAATATTTGCATCTCGAAACCTACAAAAAATTACAATGTTCGTTAATATTATGGCATCATCCTGCAGCACATAGATTTTATAATTGAAGCTGCAACAAACCTAACAAGTACTCATTGTTGATGACCCATAATTCAATTTTATTCATGGCTCTAAAATCTTTGGAAATACTCTTAAAATTTTTAAATCGTTTTATTAATTTAAATCCATCGCCCTTTTCAGAAAGACGTTCTTGGGATTCGGTTTCTGTACAGAAAAATCTATAATGCTCAATTATTCCGATCTCCGAGTTCCACTAACCCAGTGCACGGAACGCACGCTCCGCCCTCCCTCTTCCGCCATCCAACTATTCCCCTTTCGTCCTTTCCCTAACCCTCAAGACTTCAAAAACATGCATCATCAATACCCGACTCCTTAAAAATATTGGCAATGCACTCCATCCCTCGCTTCTTACCACCCGCTCTCCTTCCGACAAGAGTTCCTCCGTGGAGACTTTCCCGAAAACTAAAAAAAAAGAAAACAATGAAGTAGCGCTAGGCGTAGCCGCCTTCTTTTCCCTCCTCTTTCGGCAGATGAGGAGGGGAGAGGGACCGTCGTCGCACGGGACGCCACGTCTTCAGACGCCGCAGACGTGAACCTCGCGTCTTCGAGCGTTGTCAGCGGAAAAACCCGCCACTCTTAACGTCTCTCTTAGACGTTAACGCGGCCGCCTCTCGAGAATACTCTCTCCCCCCCTTTCCCTCCATCCCAGTCTGTCTCCTCGAGAACGCACGTCGCGCCGCCGAGGAGATCGCGCGGGCAGCACTCCGCCCGCGGCGAGGCGCGGTCTCGCCGCCGCCGCCGTCGCCGCGACTTGAAGCCGCTACTCGACGCGTCGGCGAAGACGACGAGCGGAGACATCTTGATAAAGAAGCGATCGCGAGGGGAGGAGGGCGGCGGAAGATAAAAAAAAGCGAGCGTCTCGATAGTGTTTCGCCACCGTATAAACTTCGACGTAATCACCTTTCTTTTCGGTGTGTGCCACTCGAGACTCTCTCTCTCTCTTTTCTCTATCTTGAACGAGAATAAGGAGAAGAAGAAGAAAGGGCTTTTCCGACGCTCTGAAGATGAAAAGATCGCGTCGTCGACATGTGTTCGTACGTGAAGGGTTTTTTGGTATTAATATTAATAAGGGGGGAGAGGGCGTGCGGGAAAAAGCGATGGAATCGACGTTTGGCATGTCTGAGTGGAGAAAGGTCTTTTGAGAGGTAGGGAGAGGGAGGAGCGGGAGAGAGAGACAGTTGGAGGGGAATAGAAGGGTAGGGTGGGGGGAGGAGAGGGTGTTCGGAGTGGCGCGGCCTACTAGAGGAACAATTAAAACACCCTCTATCGGGTTCATTTGGGAAATGTGTTACCGATTCTCCATTTTTCATACCAACTCTCAAAAAAGTAACTTTCTATGTTATCGTATGACATCATTCGATACAATGAAGCCTGCATGCCTTATAAACAGCAAATAATCCAAAATAACTTTGTTCGAACAAATAAATATAATGCGTTGATATCAAGATTTACATTTATAAATAAAGTTAAAAGAAAAAAGAATGAGCACAGGATACGACCCAAGCTAAATTTTTATCCATATTTACTTACTTGACTGAGAATCTATCGTGTCATCAAAACGAAGACAGTAAGCGACAGAGAACAAAACAAGCAGTCGATTTTTACAAAGGCTTATGGGGTGTAGATATAACAACACAGATCGCTAAAATTTCATATTAATTTCCTCTCGAACCGTTTCGTGGCGGATAAAGGGTGGCGGGGCGGGTCTGTCCTCACTTAAGGATGGAATAGGCACGAACGCACGCATACACACCTACGCACAACACGGTCCTCACCGTCATACCAAGGTGACGATCTTGCGTCCCTTGTGAGGAACCCATATCGACCCACGAGTTTCTCTCCCTCTCTCATTCCCTCCACCTCCTCTCCCTTCCATCTCCCTCCCTCTTCCCCTATTCACTCCCCCACCCCCATCTCTCTCTCTCCAACGCAGACTCCACCTATCTCTTCACCTGTAAATCCATCCCACCCCTTGCCTCCCTCCACGTACATTCTCTTCCACTTTCATTCCAAATCCTTCTCTTATTCTCTCTCCCTTCCCCTCCCTCCCTCGCTCCTCTTCTTCTTCCTCTTCCCTTCTATTCCTCTCTCTTTTTTCACCCTTTCCAGACGAATTAACGCATTTGCTCTCCACACCTCTACCTCTCTTCCTTTCTTTCTGGTTTCCTACATCCACCCTCCCGACATTGGCACCTCCCTACTGCTTCTCTTCTTTCCCCCCATCCCTCTCATCCATACTCACAATGCTCAAAACTTCTTTCCCGCATATCATTCTTCGGAAGAACGATATTTTTTCCGAGCTCTTTCTTTTCATCCTTTCTTAGTCTATTAAATCCGCATTCACAATTTGCTTCATTTCATAATCTTATCCCTAAAGGCAACATTATTACTCCAATTAATATATACAGAATAAATTATTATCCAATAGGAGAATGCCGAAAAAATGAGAAAAATTCTGCGAATGGCTGGTACGCCAAAGGGGTTTGTAAGAAATAAAAACGATTGTTATTTTCGCTATTTCTCGGCAAATGCGATTACTAATGGAATTAAACCTTCAAAATAAATATAAAATAATGAATGAAAAATGTTCATACAAAACTTAATATTCGTATTTAATTGAAATATGCTAGTCCAACAAAATTGTATAAACATCCTCGGTGTGTCCACCATTGAACCCAATCGAGCACAACTGGATAAAGCCATTAGACATGGATACCAAGAAATTGTCCCACCTTGACTCGTGATCATTCGTGAAATCAAAGGCTAATTCTCTTTCCTCCCAGTATATATATATATATATATATATATATATATATATATATATATATATATATATATATAATAAAATCGTAATGGTCATGATGCGTAACGCTCTAATTTTGTGAATAACTCGATTAGAAATAAACTTAAAAGCCTGAAATTTCTCAGGATTTCAGTGTTGATGAATCTCTACGCTATAACTAAAAAATTTCGAAAAAGGTCACGGGTTCGACTCCAGAGGATGAATGTCGTTTCCCATAAGATAAAACGTAAAAATCACCTCTTTGGTTTGAAGGCTTTCATTCTTTTACTCTTAAAAATATCCTAAAATTAAGTTATCGACACGAAATTTGCGCTAAAACACGCCAAAATGAGTGAGGATCTTTATTCTTATCGTTGAATACTCAATCTCATTCGAATTCGCTCATATTTTGAATTTATACTTGAGTTTTGGTAAATTTTTTAACATTTCAATAATAAGATTCTATGGTTACCGGTATTGTTGTCCTCCGTAATTTCCGTGCATATGCACTTAAATAAACGCTTAAAGATCGAAATAAGATTAAAACTTGCTCGAAATGACCGAGGATATGAATTTAATGCAAATAAATGGAACGCAGTATTCGTGCTACTTATATTTTCTATCTGTATTACTAAAATCCTATTTCTGCTTGACTCTCTCTCTCTCTTTAACGCTCTATACCTCAGCCATTCTTAATCTCCGGGAATTTCAGCCTTCTAAGTTTATTTTTATCAAGTTATTCAACTAATTTTCTTAATTTGTTATTAAAAACCAAAAATATTCCTTATAAAATATATTCATTAAACCCATATTCAAAACATATTCCCGTTAAACTAATCTAAATCCAATAGGTACATACATGGTAGGAACGAAGAAACTGTGAGCAAAGAGGGGGGGGGGGGGGGTTGGGTTGGCAAGCGTCAGCGAGTATGGAGCTTGCCCCCTAGTGTGTGTGTGTGTGTGTATCTCACCTGCCCTCGATCACTACTCCCATGCCCTTCCCAAACCAGCACCTGAAATTCATATTATAAAAACCTTCAATCTCTTCTCCTTTCTCCGGCCATAATTTTGAGCGAGATTCTCAATCACAAGCCATCCAAAGGGTACACGCCCTCGGAAGGCCGGATTGCTTTTCATGCTCCCCCTCTCGACCATCTCGCCTCCCACCCCCTTGATTCCTTACGTTCCCTCTCCCACCCCCACGTCCTCTCCCCCCGACTTCTCTTTTACTTCATTTTCCACTCATATCCCTCACTCTCGCTCCGACGGCGATAAGTTTAATGCGAAGGCTACCGATATTTCCTCTCGAGTCTCCGGGCGGCTCTGTGCCTCCGCCCACAAACCTCGTCTCCTCCTTCCTCTCGACCCCACTCTTTCCCCTACCTCTCTCTCTCTCTCTTCGCATCCTCACTTTCCTGTCTTGACGGGTCCCTTTATCCGATAGCTAAGCTTTCACCTCCGCCTCTATGTCCTTCCTCCCTTAGGATAACCAACCCTCTTACACACCCTTATATTATCAGAGTATTAAATTCATAACTCCGAGGAAGACAGGTGCAGATTCTTTCCTCCCAATCATTTGACTCAATTCTATCTCGTGTTTTAATCGATAATCACATTACATTTTGATTCGAACGAATGGATCCCTGTATAGCTGACCTGCAACGCATTGGATCTGCTCTGCTACGAGGTCGATCAGCCGTTAAAATCCCCACGGCATATTTATAGCAGAATAATATACGACTCCGTATATTATGAATTTATCATATATATTCTTATCAATTTCAGCAGCCAGTAGTAGCAATTTTATACATAAGTAACATATCTGTAAACTACAAAAATTATCATTTTCATTTTATTACAATTATGATAAGAATCTGAAATCCGCCATTAATGAAAGATTCAATATATATTTATGCAAATTTAGGTTTCACAAGCAGTTCTGCACTCTTCGATAGGTGAGTTCTAACCTCAAACGCGATATGAGACACAATAATCACGGATTTACATCAATTTAAAATTTTGCAATTGCTTTACGTATATTAATCAACTACACATATCTTATACTGAAAGTAATACGGTATATTTATAAAATATGATAGATAATGGAATATTTTATTATTACATCTGCTGTTATGTATAGGTATTTTACGTTTAAAATTAAATGCAGTTCTTGTCGAAAGAAATTCTCAAAGTTGATTTTACTTTTTCCCTTCGACAAATATTCCCGAACTAGAGTCGTGCCTTCTTACGGTAGGGATAAGGCGTTTGGACGGCCGATGAGGGAGGAGAGAGAGAGAGGCGTGGACCGGTTGGAGAAGATTTCGGAGAGATGAGGTAGAACCGGACGAAGTGAGCAAGGATGGCGAGGTGGGGCGGGTAGCCGCACCAAGAGTTATGACGGCGGCGGGTGCGGTGGGGTGGTGCCTAGTGCTCCGACACCACCTTTATAACACCAGACATCTATCCTCGCATCAAGTACTCGATAAAATCCTTTCGGCTACACCCATGGAAGGCCAATGGTGCAAAGAACTGCGATCTCTTCCTCCCTCCCTCCCTCCCTCCCCTCTCTCTCTCTCGTATCAATAGATTCCCACTTTCTTAGTCACCAATTCAAGTTGATATAAATGGATTCGTTATTAGCAAAGACAAAGCTAAGATACTTCCGAGAGTTGCAAAGTGATTTCCTCTTCAGATAATTTTTGCTAACATTTTGTTCGACCGGTGCACTTAAACGTATGCGATTTTCAAAAATTAAATTTATGAATTACCTTTTAACTATCCATAGGGGAAGTTATAACATAAACGAAAGGACAAATTTTCCAATATATTCGTCTAAACAAAACGGTTCATCATTTAGTTGCATAGTAAAACTAAGTGTCCATAATCGACCCAAATCGGTGCAATATATTAAATATTTTCATTTAAAATACGACAGAAATGTGAAGGTAGTTCGTAACTTGGATACTTGTGCTCTCAAAAACAATGTTTTCTTCTAGGTCTGAATTTTTACCTCACTTGAGACAACACGTTAGTTAATTTATAATCGGGACATGCTCTTTTTTCTAGACCTAAAAATCGGAACAACATACATTGTAAAAACTTTCTCATATACGTACTAATGCGTCGTTTAGTTATCTTTAGAAAATGAAAATCGTATGAGCCTGTTTTTAGAAAATCCAATTTTTGTTAAAGTTGCCCAAGAATAAACTAGCCTTATATTGATTTTTGAGAAATATGAACTTTTTGGTATTATTGAAGACGTAAAGTCAAGTAACTGTACGAAATTTGATCAAAATCGTTAGAGCCGTTTCTGAGAAAATGGAATTATTGTTAAAGTTGCCTAGAATAAACTAGCCTTATATTCATGTTTTGAGAAATATGAACTATATAGTATTATTGAGGATGTAAACTTAACTAACTTTACGAAATTTGATCAAAATCGATAGAGCCGTTTCTGAGAAAATCGAATTATTCTTAAAGTTGCCTAGAATAAACTAACCTTATATTCATTTTTGAGAAATATGAACTATACAGTATTATTGAAGACTTAAACTAAAGTAACTGTACGAAATTTGATCAAAATCGTTAGAGCCGTTTTCGAGAAAATCGGATTGTTGTTAAAAATGCGTAGAATAAACTACTCTTAATTATTGATCAATGTCAACCATTTCTATGTATTCTTTGCCCAGTATGATAAGATGCCTAAGTACGAGATTTCATTCATTTTCGTTCGACCGTCTAGGCTCCAGCGCCAGTAACAGACAGACAGACAGACGACTTTGCGAAAACCACTTTTTCGGATTCAGCGACACCTAAAACGTGTATTTCCGTAAAAATCTCGGTCGAATTTTTTCGCGAAAACAATACTTTCTCGATACTTCGTATGAGAAAGTAAAAAGAAGATATTAATTTACGACGACTACCTTAAATCTTTCTGCCTGGTTCGATATGAGACACTAATCATGAACATTATCACTGGCATTGCTAGACTGACTAGTTTAAGTACCAAATTGATGTTACGATTCCTAGGGTAACAATCGAACTATTAGTAAATGAACCAAAAACGATTAATATCTCAATAAGGAAAATTATAATGTTTCTATAAATTAAATCTGTGGAAGTTTCAATTGTTTTTATGCATCTATTCACAGTAGTCCAGTAATTGCAATT
Source organism: Uropetala carovei (assembly GCA_036926305.1). Taxonomy (NCBI): domain Eukaryota; kingdom Metazoa; phylum Arthropoda; class Insecta; order Odonata; family Petaluridae; genus Uropetala; species Uropetala carovei. The sequence continues at coordinate 7,387,070 of JAXCHB010000123.1, forward strand.
ATATGAAACAACCCTTGAATTATGCTGACAAATAGGAATTTTTAAAAAGCTGCATGAGTTGTAAAAGTAAAAAATGAATTGATCGACTGCATGATATTTACAGAAATAAAATCATTTTTTCAGCAGTAGCCTTCTACTATATAAACGTGATTAATTCCCATTAAGTTATCGTTTCATTTCTTGTTATAACAAAATGTTTGTAACAGTGTGGTTTAAGCAAGGTTTGAGCAAGCGTCTTTAAAAAAATGTTTTTTTGGAATATAATTTTTCCTACATTGTGATTATGAACACTTCATTTCTAGCCGAAACAACTGCAATACATAGATATCAAATTTGGACGCAAAGATATTTTTATTTTCTCATACGAAGTGTCGAGAAAGTATTGTTATCGCGAAAAAATTCGACCTCGAGATTTTTACGGAAATATACGTTTTAGGTGTCGCTGAATGCCGTCTGCCTGTCTGTCTGTCCGTCCGTCTGTCTGTCTGTTACTGGCTCTGGAACCTAAACGGCAGAGCGAAAATGAATGAAATCTCGTACTTAGGCATTTTATCATACTGAGCAGAGTAGGTATACATAGAAATGGTTGACATTACTCAATAATTAAGAGCAGTTTATTCTAGGCAACTTTAACAATAATTAGATTTTCTCAAAAACAATTACAACGATTTTGATCAAATTTCGTACAGTTACTCGAGTTTACGTCTTCAATAATACTGTATAGTTCATATTTCTCAAAAAATGAATATAAGGCTAGTTTATTCTAGGCAACTTTAACAACAATTCGATTTTCTCAAAAACGGCTATAACGTTTTTCATCAAATTTCGTATAGTTACTTGAGTATACGTCTGCAATATTACTACCTATTTCATTTTTCTCAATGAATGAGTATAAGGCTAGTTTATTCTAGGGCAACTTTAACAAAAATTGGATTTTCTAAAAACAGGCTCATACGATTTTCATTTTCTAAAGATAACTAAACGACGCATTAGTACCCATATATGAGAAAGTTTGTACAATGTATGCTGTACCGATTTTTTTCTTATGTTAGCGGGAGTTGTGATGCGCCTTTTGCGAGCAGCGCCTATAGCTACGATGGAATATGTACAAATTAGAGAAGAATGGCTGAAGGGCTACATGTCCTTATCGGTGCTTGGTGACATGCACCACCTTAGTAAGACAGAGCTGTCTACAGGCTGCAATACTTTCGAGTATACGAACTATACTGATTTTGAGCTACATTATCATTGTAAATAATGAAATTATAAGCAAAGCATTCCATCCGGTACCGACAAAGTCATCGAATCGAAACCCGCATAAAAGTCGTTGCCATAAAATATTAATTTAATTTAATTTCTGTCCTTGATTATTATTCATGTTGGTGATACTGGGTCGTTAAACCAAATGTAGAGTGGAGGATAATAACGCGCTTTAAAAGTCTCCGGAATCGGTTAGCATCTCCTTAGAGTTAGGGATGAATAATAAAGATGGTAATAAAGAGCCTAAATATGTAATTGTAACGTAGGAAACGGGGAAATGATCGAGGAGAAAAATAGGAACGAAAAATGTGTCCGCAGGGCGGATTAATGCCTTTATATGGAATATCCGAAAACATTGGTAAGATGATGATTTTTTCAGACAAGGAGTTAAATACAAGGAAAGCAGAATTGGCGAGGAGTATAGAATAGAAATGAAGGGATGGGATGTGTGGCAGATGCTGCGAACTAAGAAAGGAGGAGAAAAGTGGGATAGAAGGCAGTTTAGGAGAGGTCAAATGAAGAAGGGATTTAAGGGGGAAAGAGATAGGTTTCATAGTTGCCAATGTATGGGGGAGTGGCCGGAGGCGAGAAGAAGGTGTAGGGAGAATGGAATGGTGATAAGGAGGCTGGGGATGAAGGCGAGATAAGGGATGGAAATTGGTGTAGAGAAGGAGATGAGATGACGAGAGGGCGTAGGAAGACTGCGATGATGTGTGGAAGAGAGTGAGAAAGGGTGGGAGAATGGGTCGCCGGAGCGGAGAGTGGAAGGGAGGGTGAAAGGGAGAGCCAGCTAGCTGGATGAGGTGGCGGTGTGGGTCGGCGGAGGGGAATAGCGGGAGAGAGGTCGCGAGAGGTTGAGGGGGAGGGCGTAAAGGGTTGAGGAGTTAGGGGAGGGTGAGAAAGAAGGCGGCCTTCCATTGGACGACCGCTCTCGACGAATCGGGTGGACGAAGCCATGTCGGGAAAGAGAGTTCCAGGACGAGAACAAAAAACACGCGAGGAGCGCAAAAGGGGAGAGAAATAAAAAAACACGGCTCGGTGGTGGTTTGGTGCGAGCGTGAGGGGTGTTGGATGGGGTGTAAAAGAATTTCAAACTTAACAGGGGCTCCCACGTGCGCGCATAACTTATCTGAACTCCCCGCGCCTAGACTGCCCTCTTGAGGCAACTCTTGAAAATATAAATCCTCCCCCTTTTAACTTCCCGCGAGTTTCATTATATTTTTTGTCATTCGCATTTTTACGCCTGGTCTGGCACTGTAGCTTTGAAGGAATGAATCCAAGTAATTCAATTTTTATGTTTTGACCATGAAAAAAATCAGACCGATATTTCCTAAGTGGTTGCAATATTAGGCTTCCATTTTTAATGTGCAAATACAACTGCTGAGTAATAAAGTCGCATTTTATCTGAAAATGCATCTTTAACAATTTATATTTATTGCATAAAATATATCGGTTAAGAAATTAGATCAAGTTATCCTCCTACGCCATGTATAAGTGAATACGCAAGGACGCTCAGTAATGTGAAAAGTAGATTCATAATTTTTATTAACATTATAGTTATATCATGTCATCATTTACTGATATTTAATTTTTTCCCGGAAAATTAAACTGCAGTTTAAGAATTCATTTATAAAGCCCTCTAAAATTACCACATTTTAAAAATAATCCATGCCATCACAGACTCACATGCGTTAAATACGAATAAGTTATTGTAAACCTGGTTTTTTCAACCCTACGACGATCGCAAGTTCCGTTTCATCAAACAAATTTACCCATCACCATTACGAAATACAAAATAAGATGCAATTACTCGAAACTAAATAATCCCTATTATTTGCTACTTAAGTACGAGAACAGCGGAAACGGCAATCGTTTGGAAACATACGCTAGGTGCACGTTGAATAAAAATATTCACCCAGCATTTGGAAAAATATTTCTCATGCAGCATTAGCGTTTATGATTTCTACTCGATTCAAGTGAGCGAAATTTTCACTCGTCACGTGACGCGAGATTATCAAATGAGAAACAACGAAAGAAAAATACGATGGCTGTTCTTGAACTCTTCCAATTTTTAGCGTGCCCTTAGTGTAAGTGATAAACTTAAGAGAGTGGTAAATAATTTTCTGATACAACGTACAGTACTTACAAAGCCGTGCTTGTCGGAGATGTTGTTGGTCAGCTTGAGCTTGTGGAAGGAGACCACCTTCTGCATCCACTGCTCGCCCGTCGACGGCGAATCCGGATGGATGTACATCCTCTTGGGCATTTCGGGATCCGCCTTCCCGGCCACCATCCACCGGCTGGAAAATACGGTGCGCATGGAGTAAAAGATTTCGCCCCGTTGCTTAAACGGTGGCCTCTAATACGATAAGAAAATTACATCCATACGGATACGGCAGTCCTGCGCTATTATTTAAAATAAATTAAACCATTAATTTATTGAGCCAAATCCATATAACCCATTAAATTGCTTCAAAAACTAATTTATCCCAAGGTAACAACATCAAATCTATTGATTGTGGCTTCCAGGTTCTGCATGTAAAATTTAGACCCTACAATTCTGGTAACCAGAAAAATTAACTAGGTATATATCCTTTTAATAATATTTTTACCTTCTTTAGAAATTACTGAATGGCCAAACCTAACCATTTTTGAAAATTTTAATAATGGGATCTTTTTTAAAATATCTACCGGTAAAACTAACATGTTCTGCGAGGAAAGTTATTATTATCAGTAAAATTGTTTCTTTTAGAATAACCCCTTTCTGCACTCATTGTGCTAAAAATAATTAAATGTGAAATTTTCCGCATTAAAAATAATTTGTGGGATTACGAAGCTAATAATTTCCTTGTGTTTTTAATCGCAACCTGTTTTTGTTTCAGTTTTTCAATTTGTTTTCACACTAGACTGGCCAGCCATTGCCTGCTCCCGAAACCAGGGCTTTCTTTAGAAAAATGTTTTATATGTCTTTTCCATTTATATGCACACACAGCATCTTTGTCACGAAAAACTGCTGTGAAGTCTAAAACGGCACAGCGAAGTCTCAGAGAGAGGGGGGGGGGGGAGGGGGGGGGCAGTCAACCCACAAAGGAACAGGCTGCTGTCAAAGAGAAAGTCACATCTTTCAACGCAATTTAAATTTATTCACACTCGAGTTTTAAATCAATTTCTCTTTCATTTTTACGGTATATCTCGGAAAACCTCAGAACAAAGTCACCACGTGATGACCAATTTTTTTATTTGGAACATAAAAAATATCACCAAAGTTTCTTTACTTAATATTTTAATCTATAGAAAGCGATTATGAAATTACCCTAATTTCCCACGTATAACGCGCGCGTTATACAAGGTTTTTTGTAATATTTTTCAGAATTTCTCAATGCGCGTTATATATAAGGAATGTCATTTTTCAAGAAAAAATTATCAGTTACCTAACCTCAAAGCGAACTGACTATTTCTTTGTGTGTTCGTTATATTGCTGCCACCTATCGAAACCTACGTAGAATTTCTCCGTACAAGCACTAACTCAGCACTTTTCACGGTAAAGGTCGGTATTTTCAATGCTCCAAATACACTGTGATTGCGAGAATAAATAACAATAACTATTCCCGCATAAACACGCCCTTTATGTCGCATTACAACTTTAATACGTAAAATTCAAGCAAATCTGACGTCGCTGGGTGGATAAACAGCCTATGTCTATCTGAATATGAAAACGGATCTCCATACCAAACACGTACACTTCCCTTAATAAATATGACTAGATTCTTCATATTTTTTATTGACAGAAAAACAAAGCAGTAGAATGATTTTCGTCTTCAACTTCAACAAGCAGAACAGATTCTAGAGCCGTTTTAGTTCCTTAAATATCTTTTTCGTGAACTATAGTAGTAAGGGTAAGTAAAATTTTGAATGGATTCACTATTCAATCAGTGCTGCGCGCTATGCTAAAAAGATTCGGAGACCCCGTGGAAAACGGGCTAAGACCGACCTGCGCGTTATGCATGAGTGCGAGTTTACATGGGAAATTAGGGTATTATTATATTTCATTATAGATTGACAAAGATTTGTGCAGTAGCAAAATCTAAACCAATGTAAAAGCTTTTAATTTAGACAGAATAATACCGATGATACATAAGTCGAATAAAGCATATCATAAAGAGCGATATTATCACTCGATCTAACAATAAGAACTTATTCTTATGACATATTATGACATCTTCTACATGCCGAGTTAAAATCAATATCACGAATTGATGGCTGGTGTTAATGCGTCACGAATCGAAATCCATTACTAAATTTCGAAGCATATACTCGGGAAATGGTAATGAGTGTTTCATTTCGCTGAAAATAACTCGTGCAGTTTATGTGGTGAATCGAGGATTCCTGCGAGAGGCTAAGATAAAGAGCCAGTGGTTGCGAATATCGACGCGAGGTGACGCTCTGCAGTATTTCGCTCGTCATTTGTCGCGTGCAGATACAGCGACGATTTTTTTTACTGCAATGAATTTGTGATTCGTGTTTGCAATTTGAATGCGTCTCGCAAAGGACTATGGGAGGGTCACATCCTTTCGCCGATTTTTTAATCCGTTCTCCTCAACGCCGCATATAGGTGGAAAGGGAGAGAGAAATATATTTCAGCGAAAGCGGGATTATCTGTCTATTCAACGTCAGTGCATGGAAACACTCGATTTGTTGTCATGTGTTCAGTGGCCTAGTGAGAGAAAGTAACTTTGGAAGCGTTAAACTTGTTTCAAGTAATGAATTTCGCATTTATTAGCAAGATGTCGCTATACTAATAAAACAACATACTTATTATACGAATCCCAATGTAAGTACAGTACATTAATTACTGCTATTATACCATGCAAGTTATTTTTTAAATACTACGCTAGTGTACGAAAATAAATTGTAAATACTTCCTCATCAATAAACTTAAAAAGTATTTTATGTGGAGATTAACAAAATTATGGTTGCCAACATTTAGAGAATAACTGTAGATGAACGTTTTCGGAATTTAAATTAAACAGAAAATTATCTGAATCTTTATCCATTTCATTCCTTTAAATTTTTCAAAAGTATTAATAATTATAAAATGTATTATAAAAATATAATTGCATGCATTACATTCTACATTTAATAGACATGCAGATGAATCATGCAATAACATCACGAATTAATCAAACAGATTTAAATAAGATTGAGTAAAATAAAGGAAATTTAGTCATGCGGGTTCATGTTCAAAGCCCAACAAAGCTCTTCTAAATATCTTTTACTTTTTTACTCCAATCTATATCATTAAAACACTTAAGTACCTAAAAGTTGAAGAACTGCAAATTTCGATAAATGATTTTTCCAACACTAAACATGATTTCATTTCACATCACACTGGACTATGGACACATCGTGTTTTCTTCTGCTGTTGTAATGGTGCAGAAGTGATGGTAAACCATTTTAGTCCTATTAAAAAACAATTTTGAAAAAAAGGGCTTTAAATCTAGCTCTTTCATCCAAATTCCGAAAGCAATGTTTCGTTTTCTCGGAAAAATCGCATTCCGAATTTTGGCAATTCTTTTCGCTTTTTTTTCTGTCATGAAGAACTTCTGTTTCTTATTATTTGTACCTGTTGTGGAATTTATATCTGCAGTCATCTGCCGCGACGATGTCCATAAGTAGGATGTATTTGGCCTTTTTATCGAGGCCGGTTACCCGAACTTTGTAGGCTGGGAACATGCGCCTGCAAGACACAATAGAGATATCCATATGAAACGAGAGAGAAGGAGATCGGGTATTAAAAGGTTAGCCGATCGGCTATAGGAGGAGGAGGGGGGGGGAGGGGGGGAGGGGGGGGAGAGATAGGGCTGGGGTGGAAGGACCAAGGAAGAGGGTGGGTAATGTGGAGTATTAGCCGCGGTCGACGGAAAAAGTGTCCCTATGCGATCGGAAGCAGAGGAGGAGGCAAAGAAAGCAAACAACAAAACAAAGAAGATAGAAAAGAGACGAACAGACGAAAGTATGAGAAACGAAGAAGCCAGTCTCGATTGTTTTTATTTGCGTCTACCTGTTGTGGAACTTATATCTGTAGTCATCGGCGGCAATTATATCCAGCAGCAGAATGTATTTGGCTTTCGGATCGAGACCGGACACCCGAAACTTCATCTGTGGAAACATCTGCCTGGAATAAGAGATACAAACGAGGTGTTAAAGAGCAAAGGAGCGGGTCTAGGGTGCGGAAGAGGACGCCGGATCCTGGGAAGTTGTTTGAGGAGCAATGCTGGGAAATAATAGATTGAAATAAATCCAAATGAAAAATTTTCACTGAGAAATGGTCGACAGACTTATTAAAGTGTATTATTAAAAATCTCTATGGTGTATATGTAATGTAACATCATGGTGCAATTAATTCAGCAGATGTGGAAATTCATTTTCGATCATTGGTTTTTGAAAAGATTTCATTGATCGGAAAAACATTTATTCAGCTTCGGTTTCAGTGTATTGGGAATGAAATGATAAGGTTGAGGTCATAATACAGAGACTTCAAGAAATGACAAATGTTTTACTGGATTTCACGTCTACCTATCTGAGATTGTGAGATTTTTAACTTCAAGGAATTTATTTGTTCTTTGGAAAAGTGAAAAAATAAAAAATATAGGGGGGGGGAAAGAAAGAGAAATTGTACCTTGATGTAAATCTTGAAGTTACGTAAAAAAAATTACGGACGCGAAGAAATTGATCCTGGAAAAAATACATTAGTGTTTGGTACAAGGCTCTTGAAAAATATCATTATTTACTAATTTAATTTCATCAACATATTAAAATAACACTTTAAACAAAAATTAACAATAATTATGAGTCATTCTCTCAGGTTTGTTCTGAATATTAAGAAATGTTTGGACAAAGTAAAAAAAAATACATCCATAGAAAATCAGTGATATGAATACTGATCTCGTGGCTAAGTTTTCAAAATATTCACTTCCTTCATCTCTCCACCTCCAGAGAATAGAGATCAAAATCGTAATCTACATCTTAAAATTAAATGAGTGCTTTGCGCAAGGTATCAAAGTAATTAACTGAAAATTTTTCTAAACAACCATGTTGCCACTTGCTTCCTGCTCGAAATCCACCGAGTGCAGAATATGCAGAACGGTTTTGCACATCTTCTTGCTGACTTGCACTACTAATTACCATTTCTAGAGCAAGGTGGATTATGTGTTAATGTGTGGTACGCACACCTTTACCAGGGGAAGGAAACGGGGAGAAGAAGGTCAGAGATAATCCAAGCACTAAGCAGGTGAGTATGGGGGAGGGAGATGAGAGGGAGATGGAAGGGAGAGGACAAAGAGCAGCAAGAAAAAAAGAAGCATTGTGAGGTGGCCGTTCTATGGTGTGAGACAGTGGCTTCTTCCTCTTCTTTTTAGGGTGTCTTCTCTCCTCTGAAGGGTTTCATGTCCATTTCTAGTATTTTAGAGTCGAGCGGGGCTCATCTTATGTTGAGGATACCACACATTCGTAGTCCGCAAATTTTTATCGTCTACTTTTTGTATGTAACGAGAATAATAAAAAACAGGCTACTTACGCAGCCCCACGAACGGAACCGAATTACGTTTGTTATGCTCTACGAAAACTCGAAGAAGCCAGTTAGGAGTGCTTACATTTTTTGTCGCACTTTGTTCCGAAGCTTATTTTCTGGTTTACATCCAATAAATCATCAAAAGAATACGATAAAAAATTGTTGAAACCAAGTTTTTCTTTTAGAATTGTCTTAGAGAATAAACTTTTAGCTCCAAGCCGTCTTGCAACCTTCTCGCATCTCCCACACACACTTCACAGTTCTCACAATTCCGTCTAACTAGCATTTTCTTCATTTGTCTAACCTTCAAACAACACAGGCGTATGTGAAGAACCCGCTAAAGAAAAAAACACTACCCTTTCCTTGAATGCAACAACGTACACCTTCAGCAGACACAATGGTGTCCCCGTGTGTTGCCATCCTTCTTATCCGTAGTCTATGGACACGCTCTCTCTCTCTCTCTCTCTCTCCTATAAGGCCCCATGGATGTCTCAATCCGTCTTCTCCCACATCCCAAGCCCTCAAAAACTCCTTCAGAAAGGAGTCGATCCTTTTAAAGGGAGAACAACCCCACTGCTCTAAAAAAGACCTTTTCACCCCACAGCCCCAAAAGCAATTCACCAGCTTAAACGCCCTCGCACCTCTTCCTCTCGAATCCAACCCCATCCCCTCATTTTAAGTAGCACTATCACCACCTAAGGCAACACTCCCCGAAAATGGAATAGGGACCCAAACTTTTTTTAAAACTCAGAACGTTCTCATGCTCTACTCCGTGTGGAAGTGATTCCCTCGCCCCCCCCCTCTCTCTCTCTCTCTCCCCCTCTCTCCCTTCCGTCTTACGCCTCCACTAATCCTCATCCGCGCTGCTACCCTTTACTTCCCTTATCTCCCATTCCTGGCGCCGGCTATTGGCAGGTGAGCGAGAGTATTCAACCGCGTTTTTCCTTTTTTACGCGAGTTCCCTTTTTCTAAAACGCACCTACATACAGGAGAGAGAGAGATGAAAAAACGCGGCGAGGGTCTCACAAAGGGGTCGCCAGTGGATGAAGGCCTAGTGTAACGATGGCAGGGCATTAAGAGCCGCGTCACAAAAAGGAACGAACTTTTGAGGCACGAAGTAGGATGAGCAGCTAAAAAAAGGAGAGGAGAAAAGACGCGGAATGGATCGGAGATGAGGAAGCAAGAGATTTTCTCCATGTCTAAGGGACGAGGAGAAAATGTAGAGATAAAGACGAACTGTCGAGTGTGAGAGAGGAAAACGCCAGCGTCTATAATGGACGAGAAGATAAATGCTACTTGATATTGGAAACACTATCCACTAAGTTGACGTTTATCAGTATTACTTTATGTTGAAAGTTGAGCGATAAAGGATTTCTCTTTAATATAACCAGCGTTTTTATAGCAGTTTTAATGGCTAAATAGAGTGGGCATTAAGGGCAGCTTTGAGAATCTGTTCTACCGCTCTGTTTTAATCCAAGTATCGTCACACATCCTGAACTAATAATACGTTTGACTCGAAATTGTACTCAATATCCTTTTCAAACGACTGCAAGTTTAAAATTAAATGGTCATCTGAAGTATATCATCAACCTAATATACACTCAAACAATATAAATCTTGTCTCAAAAATGAAAACAAATTTACCGACCTAGATAAAAATCCAAATGCATCTGAAATAGAAATTAGCAATAGTGAGCAATTGGCAATTTTAAGTTATTTTTCAAACTCCGTTTATTCTTGGATCTTTATGGAATCAGATGAATGAAATATTTTTCAAGCGCTGTTTGAGAGAAAATTCTCACATTATGCCAAGCAAATACTATATGGGGCAGAAGCATTGGCGTTGCTCCCTCTCAATCTCTTCTCCCATCCCCACAGCTTGATCTCCTCTCTCTCTCTCCTCTCACGCTCTTGTTGTCGAAGACGTGGAGCGCGGTGCGAGGTCAAGGCGGCAAGCAGAAAAGAAGAGGAAGAGAGATGGAGAGAAAGGCGACGAAAGGGCGCTCCCTTTCTTTCCGTCTCTCTCTCGCTCACCAGATCTTGAGGGTGGGAGTCAGAACAGCGTGTGAGCAACGACAAAAGACTAGCGCATCCCGCCTTTTTGGAAGCAGCTGAGAGAAGATTCGACAGAGGCAGGCTGTCTGCGGTTCGTACGGTTTGCTGGGAAGGGTGGGGGAGGCGGGATGACGCGGATGGCAAGGGGGGAGGGGGGAGGACTGGTGGGGAGAGGGGAAAGAGAGAGAGGTAAGTAGCGGAGTGGAAATGCGGTGGGTGGGCACAGCGGGCGAAGAAGGGTGTGTGGGAAGGTGAGGAGGGGAGGAAGAGAGAGAAAAAGATCCCCAACAATAGAAGGGGAGTGGGTGGATGCAAGAGGAGGAGGTAGGATGAGAGAGGCGTGGGAAGGAAGCGGGAGTTGGGGGCGAGAGGAGGTGGGAGCCCCTCTTGCCCCATCTCCTCATTGCGGAGATATTGGCAAAGTCTTGAAGGCGTCGGAAATATGAGGGGCGGTTATGACAGAGTCAACGGCACCCAAGATTAAGGCGCCTCTCTCTCTCTCTGTTACTAAAGTGTCAACATAAGAAAAATAAACCGTCGCGTATTTCGCATCGACATAAAATTGTATCGATTAACGTTTAATTACTACAATAAAAAGCGATATTCTTATCTCGGAGAAAATAAAGAATTTTATAGCTCTATGCTTCTACTTATACTTTGATAGTAAATGGATGACGAAAGAGCACAATCGTTTTGCTGACATTGGCAACGCTGGTTATTATCATAACTCCTTTTTATTTATGGCACAATTAGGCCAGCAATAAAACGTATATAAAATTACACCATCATTTTCACATGTACTGCCTTTAGCTATCACCGAGTTCTCTTAGTTTTATTATGTGAATTTCTTAATTGTGATAATTGCAATATTTTCAAGTAATTATCGCTGCGATTTTGAATGGTAACGTATTGGGCTAATTTTAACCTTGAGCCTTCAATTTATTACCAAAAACAGATGCAGATGATAATCCTCAAGCATAATACGACGCACTGATACGTCGAGTGCCATGATTATTTTTTCAATAGGAATACTACACTTCTTTTTACCAAAAACATTTTTATTTAACATCACCATAATAATTTTATATTTGTTTTTACATATAAACATCTTTAGATGTAAAATAGTTCCCATTTTAAAATATTGGATGTAGAGGTAATATATTGCGCTAATTTATAACATGATTATTGAATGAATGGATCAAACACATCCAACCCAAAAAGTTATAAAAAAATATCAGATGCAGCTTTAGGTAATCAAATTTTGTCAAATTTAACCTTAAAGCTGATAAAAATAGCACATGGTTTTGGAATTTCACGTTTTATTGCAATAAACGACTGATAACGACAACCAGTGAAAATAATAAGCGGCATCTACTATAAATAAATAAGATTCCCAATGCTCTAATTGAATCGGCAGTAAAAAGTTAAATTTCTTAATCTTTTAAAAAGTAAATCTAGTCGAAATTAATATTAAAAAATTTTAATAAAGAGCATAATTTTCTAACAAATGCCACCAGTAATATGCGTTGTAAATATAGTAACTACAACCGAAAACTTCCATAGTCCAGCCAGAAATAGAATCTCAGTCACCGTACTTCGCGCTCGCCATGGAAAACTGAAACCGAAGGAAAAGAATTAGTAAGTGAGCCAGCAACAGAGGAATACTTCCGAGGCCAATATAACTTCCCGATTCAAAGTTGCAAAGTTAACACTGGAAAATTTTAATGTTTTCATTAATATTCTGCACTACTTTTCTAGGCAGTAATTCGGGCTAAAACTCACTTCAGCACCCGACATCTGGATGTAATGCCAAATGATTGCATCCGATGCAGATCAAAATGGCTCATGGTTCGTAAACGTTATCAAAACTTAACAACTATCAAATTCATGGCTTTCCCCGAGTTAATTTTCCCCCATATTCATATCTCCAGTTCAGGAAAGAGACTGACACAGAAAGCTAATTTCGCATCTCAAATTGACGCTATGAAAACTCTATAAAGCACAATTATCCAGACCACAACAAAATCTTTCGGGCATTAAAATGTTCACCCTTCCTACAAAAAAAACGCTATTTGAGAAATCTTTCGAATGTTCAGAAGTTCATTTTTTGCTCCTTTCTCTCACAGGACCATTCCTCTTCAACTTCAACCCCTTCCCCTCACAATCGCACGCTCCCTTACGTATATCTCCCGCTGCAGCAGCTCCCTGTCCCTTCGACCCTTCCGTCCCCTCGTTAAACCCATAGCCTATCGCATCTATCTCCACATTCTCCCTCTCACGTCCTTTTCCGCGCATTTCATTTATTGTAATCCGAACTCGCCTTTCTCCCCTTCCGCCCACCCTCTCTCTCTCTTTTTTCTTTCTCCGCGGTACCCCCTCCTCCCACACTCAAACTCACACGCGCACATACGCACGGATCGCCTTATCTTCTTTCTAGGCCGGCACATCCGACTCCCAATTGAGCAGGGCGTCGAGGAACAAAGGAAGATAGAAGTTGGCCCAGCGAGACCAATCAGCCGAAAGGCCCCTTCAGGATCCCTTTTCCTCCGCCCTTAGCGAGGAAAAAGTGTTATAAGGGAGGAGGAAGAGAAGGAGCACCCGTGCCTTTTTTATCCCGGCTAACTAACACGACAAACAAGTGACGCGCGGTCGGTCCCACAAATAACGCCTTTGGTCACCCCGTGCGTGTGTGTATGTGTGTGCCGAAGGACTAAGAAAAGGAGAAGCTGAAGAGAGAGGAGGTTGAAGAGGATAGGAATAAGAAAAGCGATAAGGAAGAGGGTGTAGAGAGACAGGGATGGAGGGGAGGATAGAGTTTGGGGAGGACAGAGGGAGAATGAGAAGCTGCAGGCGCGAGGGAAACAAAGGGAGGAGGACGCGGAGGTGGAGGGAGGGAGGGAGGGAGAGAGAATCCGGTACTCGTTTGAGATCTCGGATCGGATGCCACTGTTGGACGGATGGGTGGTTCCGGAAAGTGGGTACGAGAGAGAGAGAGAGAATATAGAAGGGGAGAGAGGGCGAGAGACTGCAAATGAAAGGGTGGGCGTTTTATAGGCAAATCTGCCTTTAGCGAAGGCTTTGGATCTGCAAAAAAGTTTTGAAAATGGAATGAATGTCCACTGCTAAAAACTCGAGATTTAAAAGTTGTATATTTTGGGATAAACTGCATTTTAAGCTCCTAGGCCAGTGTTTCCCACCCTGGCGTGCCGTGAAGTGCCGCAAAAATTATTGTTTTTCCATTTTTAGCCTCATTTTGCATCGTTGGCTTCCAAAAATTCAAACCAGAGTTAAGACGAGCTTCATTTCGCCACAAAGGCACTTCGAAATGAAAGAAGATATGGAGAATGGGGTTAGGGGTTCAACTTCACCACAATTATTACTGCTGGTGGATAGGGAGGGGTGCCGCCAAATTCTGAAAAGTCACTTAAGGGTGCCGCGACTCTAAAAAGGTTGGGAAACACTGGTCTAGCTTTCGTTTGAGAACTTAATAAGGGGGTTGCAATTAACCGCAGAAAATGGCAAAGGGTCTATTCTATTTTTAACTACGAATTCCAATGGTACTTTTGAAAGAAACGCACTTCTTCATCAAAGATATAAACATACTTGTTTTTTCTAAAAATAATTGCTAAATTTTCGGGCCCAAAATGATATTGGTATCACAGTTATTACTCTAAATACGCCAAATAAAAATTATAAGAAATCCACCGAATGAATAATAAAGCTATAAAATACGAATTAATAAACCAATTGAGGCCAACTTCAATAGGTTCTTTCTTTCTCGGGTTACATAACATCTGGCAGACACGGGAATCCATTATGAATGAAGTTTTTTTTAAGGACCGGAATAAATCAGCAACCCCGAAGGAGCCGATAAATAAGCTAAGAACGCACTTTCGCCACTTGCAATGATAAGAGAGGCAGCGAGCGGCAGATGCCGCCGCTCTCGCTTCTCAGTGGCCGAGAAAGGTTATCGTGGCGACGGGTAAGAGATTAAAAGTATCTGCGAATAGGAAATTTCACAGCTGCCAATGAGCGGAGAGGCAGTTTCCACCCATGGTCAAACGCCCTCAACCCTCGTCGGAGCGGAGCAAGAGGGCAACAACGCGGGCCACGAACCCGCGGCGGCGATGAAATGGAAGGGGGAAGTTTGGATTTGGTTGATTTAGGAAAAACAAAGCGGCAGATTTGTATAGGACGTCTCATTTGCGATTAAAGTAAAACATCTCGAAGTCCTAATTTAATCGATTAATAATTTGATTTAATGAAAGCGAAAATCGACCGTTTTCTGTTTTCAGAAATGTTAACCTTCCTAAATAGATCACAGGAGAAAAGATGGAATTTTAGTAGCAGCACAAAGAGGGCTCAAAATGCTTCTTAAAACCTTGGAGAAATCATCAGACAATCCTAGAATTATTTTACTGACAGCCGTATCCCTCAATATTGTCGTGTTCAAATATCTGAGTAATCGAATATTTCTCAACATATCCGCAACGGTAAATTCAAAATTTTTGCTGTTTTAGATTAGACGATCGATTTCCAATAAAATTTAACGGATGATAAAATGTTGCCTCTACGGTTTTCTATCTCAATTAAAAGGGGAGAATTTGACATTTTTCAATAAAAACGCTTTTCGCCAAGACAATATGTCATTATTTAAACTCACCGGGCATGCCTATTTCCAGAGGAAAGAGAGAAAACGAGGGTGAAAGAATAAATATGGGAGAGGAAAGGAAGGTATGGGGTAAAAGCAGACATCCTTTCGTTTGAATTACTGCCTGAAACCTATTCCGCACCTGTCTCTTTGGCTCTCTCTCCTCCCTCCCCCTCCCTCATCTCTCACCCCATCTCGCTAAATTCTCTCCCGAAGGGGATAAACCATGGCGCGTGCCAAAGGGTGCACCGATTCCATGAGGCCGCGGAGGCCAAGGGGCGCGGAGGCAGGTGATTAGCGACCCAAGGATGCGGTCCTTTGGGTGTGCGGCGGATGCGTGTCTCCTTGCGGCTCCACGTTCGAGGAAGAAGAAGCTGGGTTCGCAGAGTACGAAGAGACGTAAGAGGGAGACTGGAAGAGAGGATCGTGACGCCCCAGTATCTTTCTCCAAGAGAGCTTAAAACGTGTCAGCTATTGAAGGCCGAGTTTCCTGTATTATATAAGGGTTAATTTTTCCCTTACTTTGGGTAGATAAGATAAAATAAAACAGAATAAGATGGATCATAAATTACAATGACGCCGTGTAAGATTGTTCTAAAATGTATGGAGAGAAACAACTGATTTGGCTGGTGTCTACTGTCCAAATTCGGGTTATAATGAGACGTTTCCGGTAACGTTGATTGTTTCAGCGGAATATAAGTGAGTATACGTATTTTGATTTTATAAATAACTGCTACTCGCGCTGACTTCAAGTATGATAATTTACTTGTTATGGTGTAGGCTTCTAAAGATGGGCACTTTTTGCAAATTTTTGTTTGCAATAAATCAGCACGTACGTTGATGAAAAAATCATGTTTCAGGGAAAAATGACGGCTTTCGAGTCTAAAATAAATGGGGAATTATTTTCTAGCCCTCTCTTACTACACACCCTGTTTCTCTCCTCCACTACTTCTGCCTCCCTCCACCAAATCCCATTCTTCTTTTTTTTAACCCTTTTCAGCCACCCGTGTGCGAGATCTCAATAAGATTCGAATGTGGAGTCCGGGTACCCAACAGACTGGTGAATCATAGTCTGCAAGATGGGAGGGCAGAGGGGGGAAAGGAGCAAGGAGGAGTATGAGGAGGAAAGAGAAGGGGCGAGGCGGGAAGAAGAGGGCGAGGATCTATCTGCCCTAACAAACCCGGTTTGCCCTCACGAAGCCCGCATATCTTCCCTGCGAGCTCTTCCCTTTCCATCTATCTCCAGTCCTATCTAAGGCGGCACAGCCACGGCATTAACTTGCGAATTTTTCAAATGTTCTGGCAATCATATATTTCTTCCTGCACACCATCAATAAATATTCAGTCGTTTTCCCATATTTACATTTCAACTTCATTTTATGTTTTTATTTCAGGCGTATTACCGTTTAAAAACGACTTACATTATAAAAGTTTTCTCCAAAAACACGGATAATCTTTCAAAAACATTTAATAAAGTAATTTTAATATTTAATAAAGTAAACTGGAAAGTTTTTTTACTAACTGTACAAATAGTAAGCAAAAAATCTTAATGGTAATTTATAAAAATATCATTGCTGAAACTATTAAAAATATGTGAAAAGCGTGCTTCTGAAAGTAATAGTATTAGTACTGAACTTGTCAAATATTATCATTTTAAATCCTATGAGAATAACCATAGCATTATGTAAATGCTTTGCCTCTCCTATTTTGAGGACATGAAAACTCAGTAACTGATTTGACAATTTCAAGGACAGTGGTCCCGATCCGCAAATGAAGCGAAAAAGAATGCAAGGATAATTCTACGAGCAGCTCCTTACAGCATTCGTAGGAAGATCCCACCGCCTCCAAAGCCAACGCAAAAAGAGAGAGTGAGGCGAGTAAATAAAATCGAACAAATGCAGCGAAGAAAGCAATCTGGACAGTTAAGCACGCAGTTCCTCACACGAGCTCATAAAACCCACGACGAGGCGAAAGAAAAAAGAGGGAGGGAGAATGGGGAGTTAAAAACAAAATGGATGTATTCGATGGGTGCAAAAAAGAGAGACAGCGGGAGAGAGAGAATGAAGGGGGAGTGAGGAGGTGGAGGGAGGAAAAGGAGTTTTGGATGGGAAGAGCGGCCAGCAAAAAGGTGACGTGATGTACAAGCGAGGTGGAGGTAGGTTTAGGACTGGAGCATGGGAGGGATGAGGGGAAGAGAGGGGTGGGGTGGACGAAGGAAGAGGGAAAGGAGGGAGAGGTGGAGGATTGGAAGAGATGAAGGATAAGGGTGAGAGAGGCATGCAAAGACATGGATTGGGCGAGCTGGGAATGCGAGAAAGACAGGGATTACTGCTGATTTAAATTTGTGAAAAACTGACCAAAAATAGACAAAAAATATGCTTATGAAAGTAATTAATCTAAATCTACGTTTACGAGGGCATCGTTAACGCACTTGACAAAACATTGACTTGAAATTTTTAAAAGTAACGTGTGGGAATTTGCAGCATTAAAATTATACCTCATCGGATGTTGTCCTCATGAGTTATTATTCGATTAATATGACACGAAAATAAAAAAAACTTGTCTAAAAATTAAAGAAAATATATAAAATAACGGGAAGAAATAACTCCGACTCAACGATTTTTTAAATAATATTCACCGTGCACCGAATTAAACTTATCTCGGCCGAGAGACGAAAAACTAATTAGGACTGCGAATGTTGAAAAACAGCTAAGGATGCAAATTTAATGACCACGACGGAGGAGCTCTACAATACTACTATATGCGAGCAGAAAAATTTCCTTACGCTGGGCTGCAAAGCAGTCGGATCGACGCCTTTGGTGGCGCGAACGTACCTTCCCAAAGAGACAGAGATAGAGAGACGAGGATGAGAGGTAAAAACAAAAAAGGTCGAAAAAGATGAGGGTGAGGGGAAGGGCTCCTTCGTGGAAGAGATGGCAGCAGTGGTCATGGGGGCGGCAGCGCCGTGCAGTGGCGTCGGCGGACCCGGAGCACAGAACAAACAAAAGCCGACGGCGATTATTCATTTGTTTCTCCTCGCGTATGCGGGACGTGGAAGACCAGACACCGGCGGGGGGTGCGAAGGATTTCTCGAGGCGGCTGGATGCGGAGAGAAGGAGGAGACGGAGTTTGAGAGGAGGAGGGAGGGACAGGGAGGAGGAAGAGAGAGAGAGAGGTTGCGTCCGAGGTGGTTTGATGGTAGGATTTGGGCGGTGGGTGTGGGAGGGCGAAGGGAGGGACCGGAGGCAGAGGGGCGCCAAGGAGGGGAAATATAAGGACGTCGTATAGCTTATTTATTCCCGGCGGGTCGGCCAAACCCGAGGCTCGCCTCTCCTGCGTAACCTAAACAGATGCACCTCCCCCCTCCCTCTTTTACCTATTTCTTCCCCTCTTTAATTTTTCTTCTCTTTTGGGTTTCGCTATGGCTCCGAAGTCTTTTTGGACGCGTCGCCACAACGCGACGAAGTATTAGTGGTCAGTCAGCCGTGTAGTTTTATGCCCACTCCTTTTTTCTCTTTCGGGTTGTTTCTGGTGGACGTAGAGGACATGTGGTCTCTCAACATACTTAGGGAGAGGATTGACTCGCTGAGTGAGGAGTAGTCGGAAAAGAGAGAGAGAGGGAAAAAAACTTGCGCGTTGACGAAATATTTTCCTCGTCTCATTTTCTTCACATGGGTATTATTGGAAATTCACGCGAAAGTTTTTTTTATTCAAACTTAATCGGATCAAACGAATGACTGGCAATCGATTCCCGTGCACAAGCCTTGATCTGTTCGGTAAGTACACCACGATGCATAATTCGAGACATTATTTTCGAAAGCATGTATTCAGTCCTAGAGAAAAATCAATTGTACGTTATTAAAGTGGTAAGCCAAGGAAAAAACTTACGAGAATAAAAAATAACATTTAAAATCTTGATGCAAAGACTTTTTCCGGCAGTCGCGGATAAACTCATTTTAAAGCGAAAAATACCCCAATAAGTATTATTTACAGTGTGGTTAAGCTTTTAAAAAATAAAACAAATAAACGACACGAAAAATAAACTATCTTGGCGACACTAATGAGGGGAATGTGGGCGGGAGGACATCTTGCCTTTTATTCAGCTGCCATCATCGATGGGGCGCCGTGTTAGTTGAAAAAACCGCGGGAGTTCTGGAGAAAGAGAGAAAAAGAGGAGGTTGCAAGGAGGTGAGGTGGAAGGAGTAAAGAGGGTGCGCCCGGTATTGTGTTACCATGGAGTAGACGGCGGGGGAGGGAAGGAGGGGAGGGGGAGAGCACTAAAGTTTTGGCGCGGGAGTAAGGGGGACTAGGAGGAGGAGGAGGGCAGAAGATAGCGGGAGAGTTATGCGTTACTCTCGGCGGGCGCACCACAGGGGGTCCTCGGAGAAGTATTCTCTCTCTGGAATAGGCGGTCGGCGGATGGCTTTGGGGATGGGGCGAAGGAAAGAGGGGAGGTGGGAGGGAAAGGAGAAGGTACAGGTGAGGCGAGGGAAGAAGAGATGAAGAGAAAGAATCTTCAGAAGTTAATGCTAGATTCCTTAGCTCGACCAAATGTCATTTCTCTCCCCTTTCTCCTTTTCTTTCTCTCCTTCCCTCTCTCTTCATCCCCGACTTTATTACGGCTTCTCCCCCTTCGAGTCAATGAGGCTCCTGCTCCCTCCCCCTCCTACTCTCTCTCTCTCTCTTCCCTCTTTGAATTAATTCCGCGACACCTACTCTCTTCCTCTGTTGTCGAATTTTCCGCACCGCCCACCGATCCTCTGTTCCCTCTCCCCGCTCGATTCGTCTTTGTCGCGGATAACAATTACGTAATAGACACCCCCTGGTTTCGTTTTTATTTCCGCTGAAGTGTTTGGCCTGCATTAATTGACGTTCTGATGTTTCAATTTCGCGGATCGAGAGGCAAAATCCGGTAGTTCTGGTTAAATCTAACAGATTAAAATTTGTTACCTGCGCAATGGTCCAATTTAAGATTGCTTAGCGCGATTAAAACGCCGCAAAAACCAAATATTATGAGTGCTGCACCATTAACTCCCGTCGATTAAAAATACACCTAATTAATTCAATCGATCTATTAGAGCGCAGCCTCGACCGATCCATTCGATGAATCAAGTTCTTTCTTGTGTAGCGACTATTCGAAACGAACATTTGGACGGATGACGGCTACCTCTCTCGGTTGCCATTGCAATCTCTCACGCACACAATCCCTCTCTCTCTCTCTCGACTCCCTTTCAGCCCCCTCTAACCCTCTTCCAAAGACCGTCTACCCTGTCGGCATGTTTTGAACTCTTTTAAATTCTATTTCGATCGCGCACCCTCTCTGCACCCTCGGATCCTATGCCAAAGGAAGAAATAATATACATATATACACACATACATATGTGTATGTGTACATATATACATACAAGCACGTATACACAAACATACATTAGAAACACACGTCCTCGCACTCACCCCTCATACACAAACATTATACATATACGTCTATACACCCACACAGTCCTACCTCACTCATACATATAACGAGCGATAGGAATGGGAACGAAAAATAAAAGAGTGCAACACGTGATCGGCCATGACAATGGCTTAGCAGGGCGGCGATGTCACACGCGCGCTCCCTCCTCACAGCAGCAGCACGTTCGTAGGAGGCCCGTGACCTCTCGAGCGAGAAAAATGGTACCCCCAGACTTTTTTTATTTGCGGGCTCGATACCACAATGCATCTCTCACAACTTTCCATCACTACCGCACTCTATCGCTCCCCCATAACTCCTCGAGTACCTTTATTCCCCGCACCTTCTAAACCTCCCCCCCCGCCCCCTCCTCCCCCCCCCCGCCCCCTCTCTCTCCTTGTGCTCTCGGTAGTTCCTTATAACTTGGGAACACCGACCGCTTCCCCACGCGACCTCCACTTTTAATTCGCCCAGCAGCATGCAGCAGACGGCGAGGGATTTCGATTGTTAGGAGTGACAGGAGCTTATCGGACAGAAAGCGTCGACCTCTGGCTCTTTTAAAATGGAAGGCCGGAAGAAGTAATAGTCCGCGCGGTACGGTCGTAAGAAGGGGAATGAGACTTCCGTGATTCGAAAGGGACTTCTGAGACTCTGATTGTGATTCGAATTGGGACAAGAGGACGCTCTTATATTCAGTCAGTAAAAAAGAACGAAAAACTTTGAATTATCCAAATTTTACAAAACTTGAAGAAATATTCGATATTTTAGTAAGGAAATAGTTTAAAAAAATAATTTAATTAAATCATTGGAAAAATATTCTGTTTGGTTTCGCCGTTATATATCAGTGTTATCAGTTTCTACCTACCTTGTCTAGTTTATTTATGCTATTCAAATTACATAGCTGTACTATTTTTTTAATTTTGGTTAAAGATGATTATCATGACTTAGATATAGATACTTTTAACGCTACGGTAACCTTGAGAGGCTAACCTGAACTTAGAAACTGCAGCCATCCTATGTGGGTTATGCGTATAGTATGGCTTCCATCTGGAATAAAGTTCAACTTTTAGCTTTTAACATGTAGGCTAAAATATCACGATATCCGATTCGACGCAAGGGAGAACTTCGTCTTGTGTTGAAAATCTTATAAAAAAATTTTCATTTAATAAATGTTTGACGTGGCGTCGACTTTTATATAAAACTTAATTAAGTAACGAATTTGATTTATGATCGATATAATGAGCCGAGGTGCTTTAGTAAAATAAAACCTCGGATGAGTGAATGCAGAGCTCGCACGAAGTCAAAACGAAAATAGTTTTTTTTATCGCTATGCAGCTCGATTTTGACACCCAGGTCACGTCGCGGGTTAAAGCGAATGAACAACACTGCTTAATACGCTTATGAAAATCATAATCGCGTCGACAGCGCGTCGGATTTTATGTAAAATCCTCAGCGGCGCGGGGAGCAGAGAGGAAAACATTTAACACAATGCAAGGAGCCAAATCATAAATTCACGTGCATGGACGGTGGCGGGTAGTTCTTTCCCCTGCACATCCTCAACGCCGTGGAATGCAAAGAACCGCACTTCGACTAAGCACACACGCACGCACACAGACGCATATTCGCAGGGTCCCTTCCTCTTCCTCCATCGAATATGGACGCCACATGGCGGCTGACGCGCCTCGAATGTTTTTCCCCCTTGAGTTTCAATAGGTGTTGCGGAGGCTCCCCGCTAGAAGGTGTGCGTACGTGATAGCGCCGGCACAACGAGAGACGTGATATTTAAGAGACGTCTTAAAGATGTCCGAAAGCATTGTACCCCCTGAGGGGTCAGGGGTAGAGAGAGAAAAATGAGGGGGCGATGGGGAGGCAGGAGGAGCGGAGGAAAGAGGGGGAGAGAAGATGGAAAGAAGGAGGGGATGATATATGCGCGGGGCATTTGGCATAAAGTGAAGGCGTAGTCATCACCAAAGTAAGATGCAGCGGTAACGACGCGCAGTCAGTCTTCTCGTAGTCCCCGTCCACCGTCCTCGAAGGAATGTAAGGGAATAGAGGTGGCGGTGGAGGGATGTAAGGGAGGGGGTGGAAAGGTGGTAAAGGTCTTGGTGGGGGATGGGAGAATGGGTGTTGGTGCGAGGGTGGTAGATTGAGGGAAGACAGATGGGTTTAAGAGCTACCGTCTCTCGGAGTGAAGAGGATACGAGTGTTGGCGGAGGCGGGTAGGAGGAGGAGATTGGAAGGAAGGAATAACAAGGGTAAGACAGAGAGATGAGACAAAGGGAGGCGTGGAACCGAATATTGCTAACTGACCACTGTGTTCCTCCTTTATTTGCTCGAAAATACATTTCTGGAGCATCCGATGGCAACATATTTTTTTAATATTGTAACAAAAACTATAAATAGGTCATTGCGTACATTTAACCAAGATGATGCTAAATATATTTTTCAAACAGCACAGTATCTCTTTCAGGAGGAGGATGATTAATCAAAATTCTTGGAATTTCCTGTCAACTGCACTTCTATCACTTCATATTAAGCCGAAATTGTAAGATTTATAATATTTTTGACATAGAGTTAATTAAACGAAAGATATCTCAATTCTCAAACTTAACGGTTATTCTTGAACCGTAATATTAAATACTTCCTTGTTCCTCGTCAACGCTACGGTAACCAATCACTACATTACGTGAATATGCAAAACAATTCCAAAATATAAACTCGCTCAGATAAAAAAATCTGGGAACCTTCAAAATTTCCCTTTCATTCGATACCACTATCGTCAAACTACGGGTGTGTAAATTCTCCGTCATTATAATCCACTTCCATAAAAGACACTCTCCTAAGGCAGCACATCTCACCCCCCCCCCCCCCTCCTTCGGCTAACCCATCATTCTCACCTTTTCAGTATTCCACTCTCCTTAACATCTTCCTCCGCAGCACATTTATCATCCACCCTTTTCCTACTCATTCCACAACTGCCTCCCGCCTCACACCATCCGATCGCTATATTTCCAGAAAACCCCGACCCCCATCTCCCCCAATCTACCATCCGCCCCTAGCCCCCGCTGCCCCACCAGAGGCCTTTCCCACAGCACGATGGTTAGGTCCGTCTTCCTCCGACGTCCCATCCTCAAATCCTTAACGCCCCTTCCGCAATCAGCAGTGCCCACAACAGTTATCTTCCGGGCGCCCTCATCATAATAAACACACATACTTCCAATCAGAAAAGCGTCGAAATACTTCTCAAGTCCGGAGGGTTTGTCGCACACTCCAATGAGATTGAGAGAGCGGAAAAGGAAGCAATAATACATCGGGAAAGGAAAGCAGAGAAGAAAGGTATGTCGCTAGTATAATTGTCACTCGTGTCTCAATCGGTTTATTTTCGAAATGGTTTATGATCATACATGAGTGTTGTGTTCGGTTGGAATGGAGTTAGCCACTATACTCTTTAGAATACGTATTCATATATCTTATATTGCTTACGGTTCTGTATTTCATAATGCATCAAAGTTACCAAAAAGGTCAATACTAAATACATCACAATTTTCCACATGCAGTGCCCGCTTGAATACGATAACGGACCAAAGTAATTATGCCTTATAAAGGATCATAAGATATTTAAATGCAGATGAGAAAGGTGTAACGTCTTCATTCCAGAATAATCGACGAATAGTCAAAAGAATTATCAAGGAGAGTAAAAGAAAAAATACGAAAAATTAATAGAAAAATAATTGATTTATTTTAACCGAACAATTAGTCTCCGATCGGCGATTAATCGCGAAAATAAACATCTCTATCGCTAAGACGCGGCAACAAAAATTTATATCCTTTTTTTTACAAAACCCCAGGAGAGGGGGTGTGGGAGAGAAAGCGCTTTAAATGCTCCGCGCATAACAAGTTTGGTGCATAAAATTCAATCAACTCATATGAGCCAATTTCCAGAGGGACCAGATTCCGTATAATAGACCACCAACCTCCTTAGGGAGTTCTTAAGAACATTCCAGAGGCACGCAAGGTGCTGCTCCGAAGTCTCGAAAATTGTTGCGAGACAAAAGTCAAGAGAGGATGAGGGCAGTTGAGAGGGAGTGGGAGAAGGGTGTTTATCGCGGAGGTGGTCCAAGGGAGGAAGTGGGTGTGAGGCGGAGAGAATTGGGTGGGCGTGGAGAGCCTTGGTAAGGGAGGTGGGGTTGCCAAGGGAGATGGGGGAGGTTAAAACAAACTTGCCAGCTATTTCGTTTGGTATGGGCGGGTAGATTGTGGAGTTTGGTAGGAGGAGGGGAAATTGGGGGAGAGAGGTTAGGAAGGAAAACGAGAATGAGGAAGAGAGAGAGAGAGAGAGGTGAAGAGAGGTTGAGGAGGCGCGGGACGATGGAGGTAGTTAAGAGACCTCACAGAAGGTAGAAACGGGCGAGAAATTGGTTAGGGAAAAAGGATTACGGGAGAGAAGACAGATTGATCATATAAAACTGCAAGCGACATTAAGATAAATTGAATACACTGTATTAAAATGACAAATCAAAAAGCCATTATGAATGAATCAGCAATTACACATTACATATTCATCAATAAAATTACATGCTGGGAAAAGTGCCTAAGAAAATTTCCCGGATATTAAGTTGAATTAGGGGTTGGTAATAATTAAGATTAAATTCTTCTCCGTTTAATCATTTTATATTTCATCAAAAGGAACCACTTAATATTAGCCGATATTCCGCTTCCATGCAAGTGATCAAATAAACAGCAGTGGGAGATATTGTTGTTAAAAAAGAAATTGTACTGCAAAGTTTTCATACTATTAGGAAGAGTTGCAAACACCAGGGAAAGCAAGAGAATGAAAGAGAGGAGAGAGAAGAAAAGAAAAAGGAATGGAGAGAAGACCGAGATGTATACCTATATAGCAGAGATAAAGAGGGAAAGATACGGAAGGAGAGGGGGAAGTGGCGAAAAGGGAAAAGAGAGGGAAGGGAATAGGGAAAGGAGAGGGAGAGAGAGAGAGGTTGGGTGGTTCTCCAAATTGGTACCTTTGGGGCGTATTTTCCACCCCGTGCCCGTCCCACACCTCTCTCCCGTTTTTCGAACATCATCCTCGGGGCCATCCATCCCCCGCCATTAAGTTGTAGGTAGAAAACCAACCCCCTAATCAAAACGTGCTTATCCTCCTCCATCCCATACGCCTATCCTTCCCCCTTCCTCTTCTCCCTACCTCTCCTCTTATCCTCTGCCCTCTCTCCACTTGCCATTCCTCATCTCCCAGATAGCCCTTCCTGCTTCCTTCTCCTACTCTTTCCCCCATTCTCTCTCTCTCTTCCATTCTCAACCCACTTGGGATGATCGAAGCAACCGTGAAACTCTTTCAGCGTTGCTTAGAATGAGAATTCTCCCGAAATGTGTGTGTGTCCAAAGTGTCGAGGGTATGCCTTAGCCTCATTGAAATGATTGGCGAGGATGAGTGGACGGTCTGCTCTCTTAATTGCGAATTGAATGACCAAATGAGGAAACCGTGTTTAATTGACCGAAATGGTGAAATTGACATGAATTTCGGCCGCTGTGAGGTAAGGAGGGCTGGAGTAAGAAGATGGGACCTACTCGTGGGATGAAACAGGTACTCTCTTTTTGGTAATTGGGCTATAAAGGCTAACAAGGAGGAAACAAGGCCGGTTGAATCAACTGGCCCAGACGTGAATAAATCACAGCTTATTCTGCAAAAGATGGCGTTATGTTAACGCTCCGTTTAATGAATGGATTTATTTTACTCGGATGAGATTTTCCTTATAAAAAATTGAGAAAATTATTTTTATTTGTGCAAGATAAAAATTTATTTAACTTAATGCCTCATCATCATCATAGGTAGTTAATCCGTAGATTGGTTTTTAGCAGCTTTCCACTCAACCCTGTCCTGGGCTAGCCTTTTCATCTCCTCACATGTCCTGCATCTCACGTCCTTTATAATCTGTTTTATGTATCCTAATCTAGGGCGTCCTCTTGCGTTTCTTCCTGCTACTCTTCCTTCGATTATATCCTTCAAAAGTCCTTCGTGTCTCAGAGTGTGTCCAACCAAACTGTCTCTTCTGCGGTTAATGGCCATCCATAGACTCCTGCTTTCTTGCGACCTTCTGAAAACTTCTTCGTTTGTCACCTTATCCACCCAGCTAATCTTCAACATCCTTCTATAAGACCAAGTTTCCATGGCTTCCAATCTTTTCTTTTCTTGTGTTCCTATTGGCCAAGTGTAACAGCCATACAATAAAACGCTCCATATATAGGACTTTATAAATCTCTTCCTGGATTCCAAACTTATTTTGCTCGATGTCATTAGCTGCCTAAAAGGCCAGTTATTATGAATGTAAATGGCATTTTCAACGACAAAAAAAATTTATACTCTTTTGGTAAGAATCGAACCTTCTCCATTTATGTGCAACTATAACTAATGAAACTCGATGATCACTAAAAATACGAATACACATAAAAAAT
The DNA here is from genome assembly GCA_036926305.1 of Uropetala carovei. NCBI lineage: Eukaryota > Metazoa > Arthropoda > Insecta > Odonata > Petaluridae > Uropetala > Uropetala carovei. The sequence goes on from JAXCHB010000123.1 coordinate 7,414,529, forward strand.
GGACGAACTTTGAAAACTTTTCAATGAGATTGTATAAAGTCCAACTGTGTTCGCAATCATTAACAAATGAAAATATTTAAAATGAGATATGCGTTCGAAAATTAAATGATTTTAATCTCGATCACGCCACAGCATTCGTAACTAAGCGATGGAACTCTTTGCAGGTGGTGTGAAGTCCCTAGCCACGCTTAGCCATCGAGAAAAGGTTTCTGGCAGAGGAGATACCATCTCGAAGTCTTGATGGATCGCGTTTATACGAAATTTCGTTCCAGAAAAGGAATGGCCTAAAGGCCTGACATTATAAATAATGTAAGGCATGAAGAATTTTGGGTTGAAAATTGGATTTGGCGGAGATTGGGTTACAATTATCAGGATGAAACTTAACAGGGAATCTTGAGAGGCTGTTGATTTAACTGCACTGAAGAACTATGAAATGTTCGGATCCTAATAACAAAGCGTCACTTAGGAAAATACAATTAGAGAGGCATTAAAATGTAAAAAATAATTTACCAAATTAAATGGAGCAAGTTATCTAAAGAAATCCGTTTATAGAAGAGTTTTCCGCAATTCCGCTTCTATTGGCTTTGCCACGTCTGCTCCTATAGCTATCCTTAAGTATTATACTCCATATTATCAATGAAAAAAGATTAAGTGAGACATATATATATATTAATCGTGTTACAGTTTTAAAAAACTTGGAAATCAAGGCGAGAATTAGGGAATCATTTCTACAGAAAAGAATTTCTATTATCATGGCAATTTTCATTTTTGTATTATCTTCGTGAAAATTAGTTCTTAAATAACTGTAATCATCGTTTCATAAGTAAATCGAACTCATAGATTAAATCGGCATCTGAAAAGCATTGGGTTGTGACAATTTTATATAAACAAGAGAATCACTATTTAATTCACAAATTAGTCATTTTTTTCGGATAAATATCGATGACGACAATTAAATAATTAGATCATATTTTCAGGGAAATTTTTAATAAAGAACTCCTAGAATACGTTTTTCAAAATGTGAAGAAAACTTTCCAAATAAAAAATTATCATTTGAGCGTTAACAATTTTAACTTTATCTAATTTCACATAAATCTCGACATATCCTTTAGAGAACGAAGGACTCCATGTCCAGCATCACCAACGCGCACCTAACGCTATTTCGGAAGTAACACCGCGTTAGAGCACTATGACAGGTTTTATGGACTCAAAGCGAACGAGCGGACGTTTTCGACACCAACAGCCCGCCTCCCTTCTCGCATACGAAATCATGCTCCTCTATGACTTACCATGGAGCACCGACCGATAGGAAAGAATGGAGGGGGAGGAGAGGAAGAGGCGGGGGTGAAGAAAGAGAGAGAGAATAAGAAGAGAGAGAGGAAAAAAGAAATCTTTCACGACGCATTTACGATCCCTTGAATGGCATTCCAAGGTCGACCACGACTTGCACGGACAACCCGAAACGTATACACGCCTCATCTCAAACAAGACCTCCAGACATCCTATTTCGAGAAAGCGCCTCGGAATTAGCAATCGGTAAACGAACCAACGTCCGTCAGACGAGGAGGAGATTCAGCTCGAATGCATCATCACGGAGTTTTCGAATTCCAGAAAAATCAATCCCATGGAGTACACGGGAGACAACGAAAAAGAGAAAAAAATGCATTTGTATGCATAGGCGTGTATTTGAGTACACGCACACATACACATTCATATATACATATACAACACACAAGACGTATAAATGAGGGGTGTTATAAGATGAAGATTGAGTGATATAGTGTGAGAGGCAACAAGAGAATAACGAAGGGAGCAGGATAAGGAGGTGAAGGAGCGAGTGAGGCCAATCTACGAATTCTCCGAGCCCACCCGCATACCCAACTCAAGGAAAAAAAGTAAAAATCGAAAAAATAAACCAAATAGGATAAAGTAGAAAGTCTGTGGGGCTGTATATACGTTGAGGTGGTAGTTTTGTAAGGGGGAAGGGGGGAGGGGGAGGAGGGGGGAGAGAGGGTAAGGGAAGAGGAATACAGCCCTTAAAAACTTATGCCCGGTACTCAACGTCAGGTTAAACATAGTGTTTGGGGTACCAATCTACGGTTAGCGAGAAGGATGGGAGTAAGTGGGAGGGTAAAGGAGGAGGGGTTTAAAAAGAAGGAATGAGTTAACGAAAAAAGAGGAGGGAAGGGAGAGCGAGAGGGAAGGAGGAAAAGAGAAGTGAATGAGAGGTTAGGAGCGTGGGGAAGGTGGGAGGGGGAGAGAGGGGAACGAAAGGCCGGAGGGTGTGGATAAGGAGTGAAAGAATAAACAAACTCCATCTCCTCGACCAATGAGATAAAAAAATGTTTTTTTTTAGGAAGGAGGGAAGGAATAGAGGGGAGGTAGAGAAATGACGGGCTATCTGTTGCCGTAACCACTATATGCGATGCGATGCGATGGGTCTACCAGGGGCATCAGTTGGTGCCTATGGGCAGTTAGTGGACTCTTGGGTGGGGGAGAGTGGGGGTAGATGGGGGTTTTAAGTAAGGTATCGGGTCTCAGGGCTATGGAGTGTGAGGGCAAGGGAAGGCGGGCTGAAAAAGCGATGAAGACGATGAGTGATCGTAAATGATGAAGAATTGGGAGGGGAGAGATAATGGAAAGAGAGCGACAGAATGTCGTGGAAAGGAATTATTAATCTCCATGGGATAAGATTTAAGGCCATCGATTCCCAACAGAGAATTATTGGTAGGCGTGCATAATGAAGAGGGAAAAATCAGCACTGGTATTCGAGGGGGAAAACGAATAAAAAACAACAATTCGAACAAGTATTTTAGCTGTTATTTATGCTGATCAAATTTCATCAATTTTTTAAGCCACGCGTTAGATGAAAATAACTAATGTTTGTGTCAACTAAGTCATGATTTAAATTACATTGAATGAGATAGAGGCAGTTCGTTGAAATACCAGTGCATAGAAAAATATCTCGCTTTTTATTTCCCTAAGCGATACGAGAGAATGTACGATAAACGATATGACTGTAAACAAAGTGGGAGATTGGCGAGGGCAACAGAGGCAGGAATATAACGAACGGCCCCCTAAGATAATGTGAATACCTTCAGAAAATTCCAGAACGATCACCCACTGCAATATCGGCGATATTTATAAAGCGAAAAAAAAACAGTAACGCGTAAGCGATCAGACTATGACGGCGGCCTCAAGGGAGGGGGAGATCGAGCAAGAATTTTTAGAATAGACTCATCCCCGGTTATATCGAAGGAGTGGAGAACCACACTCGTACGTGCATTTCCACCCCCGCCCACCATAAACACATCCCGATCCAAACCCTCCGCCAACCTCCACACCGAACTTCGTCCCCTCTGCCCCCTCGGCTCCGGCATTGGACGATTTTATATCACGAGGTCGCCCTGGGGTGGCAAGGGGTCACGAGCAGAAAAAAAGACTCAGAATTAAGGGGAAAGTTAAACGGTGAAAAAATACGAAACAAAACAAGAACCACTATGCGCACATACGCTGCGCCGAACGATAATGAGAGAGGTGATTACGCCTCATGGTTTACGGGCAAATCCCCCGAAGACGATGACTTTGGTTGGAGGTAGATGGAGGAGAAGGGGGGACGGGAGATGCCGGGGTGGGAATCGGAGAGGTGGGTGGGGGCGGAGGCTGGAGTAAAGGGCGGGGAGGGAGAGGAGAGGGGGCGGACAGGAAAATGTGCGGGGGGGGGGGGCTTGGGGTAAGTTCGGTTTGGGGAGGAGAATTTGAGTCACGTGAATATTTGGACATCGAATGCGTCCCATTACTATGGATACGAGACCATGCGAAAAGAAAACACGAGGAAAAAGACGGAGATAGGGGAAGTACTACATGGGAACGTAGATATGAGGAACAGGGCATGAAAGTAATGACTGCAGCTTTATGAGGTGGAGGATATGTTTAAGAGAGAGAGAGGGAGGCGAGGGGATGAGTTGCGGGAGGGGCAAAGAGGGATGATGGACTGGTTCGGGAGGAAAGTTGAAAAAATAATCGAGAGGGTTGGGAGACAAGGTAAACGATTTCCAAATCGAGCGGAAAGAGCGTGTAGAAGTGTTGTGCACGCGCATGTGTATAAATCGCAATGAATAAATGTATAAAAAAACAAAAGAGGGACCGAGTGACGGAGAGGGATGAGGTGGACGATCAAAATCGAAGGGAAAAAACAATCCACGATCCGCCGAACGCGTTCCTTTCTTTTTCCCTTTTTCATTTTTTGAGTCGGTTCTTTCGATTCTGGCATTTTCGTATGCATTTTTTGCCAATAAATATTTTGTGAATTGATGCGAAGCAAGTATATATCTGGAGGCGGGAATTTGAAACACAGGGCGGTTGAAAAGATCAGCGGAAGAGGAAGTAAGGATATTCGAAAAAAAAATCATCACATTCGAATCTCGGAAATTTTCAATCTCTATGGAGCAAGTCTTCCAATAAAATAAATATGAAATTTTTAAAACATGGAGAACATATGGTATGGAGTGCATATGAAAGGATATACTTATTATAAATATTATTGGATTCGAAGTAGTTTTTTGAAAATATTAGCCAGAAATATTTCTCAAAGAGGGAGTTAAAAATATTTCTCAGAGTAAATCACCATTAAGACACCTGCTCTAGTGAAATATTACTCCAAAACAGACGAGAGCATATAAACATATCATAGAGAAACGGAGATGAAAAATGTATCGAATTCCCGACTGACGAATTCGTTAAGGATGATTATTTAATTGCAAGCCTATCCTGGCTTTGGGTTATCAGGAAAAGGTTGTGGGGTCACGAGGGTTATGAAAAAGGAGAGGGGTTTCACGTGAAGGAAATTATAAGCTGCCATGTGGAAGTCGGCGGTGGTGTGGGGCGGAGTGGATGCGATAAGGAGATAGTGGGATGAGTAACAGGTGGGGCGCGAGAGGGCGCGGGGGAAGCGAGAGCAGAGGAGGGAGTCGGTTTGGAGAAGCAACGAGAGAGGGATTGGCACCACTCTGGCGGATGCTAGACCGGTGGTCTCTCGACTATCCGCCTCATCTCACTCCACGTGCTCCAGATGCCATCTCCCACTCCCTCCTCCTCTGAGCCTCCGGTACATCCTCACTCCATATCCTCTCCTTGTCTCTGGACGATGGCCAAGAACCTTCGGGGTTGAAGGCCCACATCGGTAATTGATTAGAGGAAAAAGTGTAAGTTTCTGGAAGACATTGGCCACTTTGCATACCCCTTTGAATATGCGAAAGGTTGGTTAATTTCGCTTCCACTATGTTTTGAACGAAAGATCGGAGAACATCAACGGCTATGGTTGCGACACCTACGATGTTCAAAGCAGAATCTGGCGTAATATTTGTGTCACGATTCGACTTCCTTTTATCGGTGGCGTTTCTATTCGCCGGTCGTGATGCTATTGACTTGGATGCTACCGCTAGACGTTGAAGAATGTGTCTCCTTATGTATGTCTTCGTCGGGGAAGGTGCAATTGTGGCGCGTGTCGGAGAAATAAATAGAGACGGGAAAGAGAAAGAGAGGGAGAGAAAGTGGCGTGAAATGAATCATTAGAGCGCATATGCTGCAATACTAGAGATGTCGCGCGTGGGAGATGGAGGAGAAGGGAGAGATAAGTTATGAGAGACGCAGAGAACGCAATGGAAGAAGAGAGATGAATGGGAGAAGATGAGGGAGCGTAGAAGTGGAAGGAATAGGTGAGCAGGAAAGATAGGGCAATAGTGATAAAGAGACCGAAGAGGGATTAGAAATAGCGAGGGTGGAAAGGTAAGTGGAGAAGGAAATGGTCGAGGGAGAGGTTATGGAGAAGCAATTGAGAATGAGCGGAAGGCGAGCGCGTAGGATCGCTCGGGGGCGGGGAAAGGGGGAAAGACCACCCGCGAGGGAGTGAGACAGGAAAGAGTCGAGGCACGCGGCTGCGTCTGCCTGGAGAGGGAGTCGTGGTAGTGTCCCAAAGCGTGCGCGATGATAGGTAAGGGAGATAGGTAGGTAGGGTGGTCCTTGGGGTGCAGGAAGGGGGCGTGGCGATAGATATGAGAAGACAGGTTAGGAGAAGAATGAGGAAGGGGAGAGGGAGGGAAGAGGGGGAGGGATAAAACCTCGAGGGATAGAGTGTCCCTCATCTCGCGGCTGAAGAAAAAATGTGAAAATAAAAAAAAACGTGCTAGATAGGGAAATTTTCGAGCGATCAATTTTACCTCCGAGGCGACCTATTATTAAAATACTAATGGCTTTGAAGAAAGAACGTTATATTTATTTGTAGGGGCAAGTTAAGTTTCTTTCGCATACTTTTGCACCGTCGAGAAAAATGAATTTCTCAAAGGTATATGAATAAACAATCTATGAAAGGATGAGAGCATTCAGAGATTATAATGCATGCAGTCATAAGAAGAAAACACAATGATTTCTTATAATCTAATTCCATATAAAAACTATTCTTATTAGCATGAGGAGAATATAGTGAACAGTGAATAAATGTCGAGACGAAGAGAAAACAATTTTGTCATTTTTCGGTAAATGAGTTTACAGAGAATACCGATTCGAGTACCAAACTCTCTCAATGACAAAATCGATGTCAATGAGTAGTATAAATATAGTTATTTGGAGATCTAAATGATTAATACGGTTACTCAACTCACTTTCGATGAGTTCGGATTTATGGACACATTTATCGGAGAGTTTCCATAACAGGCGTTCAATATAATCTTGAAGACCTTTCTTGCTATCAAAACTGAATGCAATTGAATATTTGAATACATATAAAAGGACGAATGGAGGATTGGCTTTAGTATAATTGACTCTAAATTATTCCAAGAGGTTAGGATGAGCGTTTTACAAATTTCACCTGCAGATTTTCCAAAATAACGAAGATAAATAGCATTTATTTTTTTAACCGCTCAACTCTAAGAGCCGCCCGAGAAGGAAGCTTTTTGTGAAGAGAGCTCAATAAAAGCATAAGATAAGAAAATCTCGAATATTGTGAAAATTTCGCCTTTAGATATGGACACACCGACTAATCCGACAACAGGACGAATATAAGAGATAGGACTGCACGACCACGGAGGCGAAAATAATAATTGAGGAAGAATATTTTCATTCGTAATAAGGGTACTTGACTCATAATAGCCCGGAAGGAAAAGAAGTCTACTATTCTTGAGTACTTAACCGGAATCTAAACTTAAATTTATTATAAAGACCAAGGGCATAAGAACAAAGTAGTAAACCAAAATCTAATCGTAGAGACGACTGATGAATATTACTCACACAACAATGTAGATTTTTTAAATCTTATCAATTTAAACTTCATTGCTTATACCCTGTGCATACCACTACGATTCAACCGTTTCAAGCTGGTGATTTTAATTACAGTCTTAAATTATAAGATTATACTAGATATTCAAGAATATATGTATACATATAAGTACCTACATGCGCAGAGAGTGAGAAAGACAGAATGAGATACGATAAAAGTGGAAGGTAGCGAGGACAACAAAAGGAAAAGGAGGAGAGATTTATAAGGATATACGCGTAAAGGAGTTCATACGGACTGGTGAATGTAGATTTACCAAAATGATCCTATTTTGTAAACTTCTTAAGTGCACATCAGTATAGTTTCTCGAGCATCAAATAATCCAAATGCATCTAGGTGCTTGTGCCGATATCTTTTTCTCGTATGAACCGTTACATTTTGCATAATTATGAGCTTTTAATCTCTATTGTTTTGATAAAAGGTTCTCTTAAAGTAACTCGCAGGAAAAAATATGGCAGGATAAAGCCTTCGAAGCGACCTTTTTTTCGGGAACAGAGCGAGATAAAAACAGCGTAACAAAAACAATAATGATGGAAAATAACACGAACTTTAAAACGTAATTTTTTTAATTTGCGTGGTTAAAATCTTCTGGAATTGTGTCGTTCTTATCAATGAAAACAATGGGAACTGATATGTTAATTCAAAAAGAGCCTAAAATGGCAACATTTATGGAACATAGGACCTAAACACCAAAGTAATCGATTAATCGAGATTATTTTACTGCCACTTAACGTTCCACGCAGGTGGCGTTCTCAGAGAAGAACATAAAAACTTTTAATCAAAATTTCTCGGTTTTTTCCTCCCTTGACGAGCGATAACGAAAAGACACAAGAAGCTGTTGTGGACAATTAACCGCGTTTTTGTGACTTATACACCGTTCCCTTCGCACGCACCTCTGCGTCTTATTTATTGCGAACATAACATTTCCCTACTGAATTAAAGCCAAAAAATTTTCCTCTTCCACAAAAAAACAAACTTCTAAGAGGAGGTAAGGGAGGGAGGGGGGAGGAAGGGAGGGGAAGGAGGGGAAGGGGGGGGAAGCGGAGGCACGCTTTGGTGGAAAAGAGATAAAAAAATTATTAAAACGGCGGCGAACGGACTTTTGACCAAGAGCGAGACGGAGAAAGGGGAGGAAGGAAGAAAGAAAGCTTTAGAAGAAGCAGATAGAAATTTAATACCCGAACAATAGTCATAAAAACGTGGGTCGGCGAAAGGGGTGGCGGAGAAAGAGAGAGAGAGAGAGAGGCAAAGAGGGTTAGGACGGCGGGAATTGCTATCCGGAGTGACTGATGAACAGGCGGCGTCGATCTAGATGGGCTTAAGGGCACGTAAAAGTGGAAACAAAAGGAGCGTGCACCAGACCTCTCACCTGAATATCGCTTGTTAATGCGCGCACTTCCCTCTTAAAACGTCCTATCTCCTTAAAAATCAGAGGGGAAAAGGTCCGAACGAGTCGGGAAAAAACTTTTTCTTGCCGAGGAGCAATGGATATTCTTGGGTTGGGAGGCACATCTCTCTTTGGGCTCTTCTCGCCTCCCCGCGCACCCCTTCCGGGCAACCAGTCCACGTAGTAGTCGTAAAATGTGAATTAGAATCGTCGATCGGGTGTCGAGGGGAGGCTAAGGAGGTCGTTACACGAAAACCCAAGTGGTAGGTGGGAACGGGACAAGGAGGGCACAACATACGCTTAATTGAGTGGCCAAGAAATTTCAATTACGTGTTGAAACAACGGTACCTCGATGCTCATTTGAGACCTTTTTTACCGAATCGATAATATCTTATTAAACGGCGTTGGGGCCTGTGGATAATAAATAGGTACCCCTTGCGTATTCATAAAAATTTGCGGTGCTTCTCGAAGAATCCTTATCGAACAAGGAGCGTCCAAAGGAAAACATAGGGGCGATAAATCGACTTGAATCCTCAGTGATGAAGACGTACCGAAGCGTAAGACTATGGTTAAGGCCTTCCGGATCTAATTTTGTGAAAGGTTTTTATTAAACGCAAGCACCGCGGAACAAAAGAGAGATGTAAAGATAAAAATACTCTTGGAAGTTGACGATAACAATAATTCTTGATGCTGAAACGACTGATATATTTAACAGAAATTCCGAAAATTTAACTTAACTTGCTGTATTAAAGTTATACTATAAATAGTGTTCTATGGGAAAGATTTAGTTCAGAAAACAAAACTTTTTGATTATTGACTCATTCGTTCACGGAAAAGAAGGTACATCGTAATAAAACCCTAAAATTTTAACACTGAATTGGAAAATCGGAAGTGAGTCAATTCTAAGAATCAAATAAAGGTGAGCTGGCCTAAGAACATCAAGCAGATACGAACAGTGGTCGAGAAAAAGACGGTGAGGGTGAGGGAGACAAGGGTGGAAAAGGAAAGGAGGCAGGCATTAATAGAAGGAAAGTTGAATAACAAAATTTGAAAGAGACCAATGAGAAACATTCACACTTCCCTTGGTTTGGGCTACGATTTAATATACTTAGTTAAATTACTCGGATAAATTATTTTGGATGCACTTATCAAGACAGATTAATAAAGACATTACTGTAGAGAAATTTCGAGCATTGCTAGAACTAACGTTCACTATCTAGATTGGAAAACCTTTTTTCGCCAAACTAATTAATTCGATGAAAGGGATACGGTTACTTAATAAATTAATATCTCAAGTTGCCGAGACGTAAACATTCCGAGACGTAACATTTTTAACGGTGAAATGCGACGGTGGAATCTCTGAATCAAAATTTTCACGGTTTCCACTCTTTCAAACCTATCACGTTTACGGACGCCATTGTGAAAGAAAGCGACGAGACTTTTCTATATTTTATATTCACGCTCTGAATGTGTTACTGATATGGGAATGTAGCGTGGTTTATCGAGAAGAGTGTGAGAAAGGAGGGAAAGCGGAGAGGAAAGGTGAGAGAGGGTGGTAGAAAGAGAGAGAGAGGAATGGAGGAGGGAGAGAGAGGACAAAGCTTTCCGCTTCGCACTCTTCTACAAGGAGATAAGCGACCAACACCTTATTCTACTCACAAAGCCAATTCACAGCCACCCGAGGTGCCGCCTCATGTTTTAGCACTTGATAAGGCCTCCCACCGCCAAATGTTTTATCGTTCTTTCAATCCAGCGCCCTCGCGCCCAAATAACACCACTCACGGTCATTGAGTAAAGTTCGAAATTCTCGTAGAACAACGGGATATTTTTTCGCCAGTCTCAAACCTACTCCATGGGTTAAACATCGTTGAAAAACGGAATCTGACACTGTAAACATTATAATGCAAAATTTGATAATGATAACCGGAAATTTTGAAAATCCGTCGGTAAGCTCGAATTCTTACACCCTCTTCAAACCCGTTTGTGATATAGAGTAATGTTCATTACCTTATTTTTTTAGAATGGACAATGAAGCCAGTGTTACTTCCATGCGCTGATCTCTCTCTCTCGATCTTTTCCGATATCATTTCCCTTTGGGTAATGTTACGATCCTAAAATTACTATGCGTCCTTCAGCTAGGCATTTCTAGCTGCCCAGATGCTTAGTTACGACACTCAAAATTACAAAGCATGTGTGCGTCAAAGTTCCAATGAGATATTCGAGAACAATTACGGACGAGAATCCGCAAATCACACTAGCAGTATGTGGCGGCGACAGAGAGAACGAGAGACAAAGGATTCGAACGTGTTCCGCGAGTAACCGAAAAATATCACTGGCATAACTGGAACTTTCCACCCATATCCTCGGTCCGACTCTTTCGCCCGGTCTTCATCGGGTAAACAAATATTCCTCTAATCGCAACCCAAAACTGATTTCGGCTCAGTCTTTTGTGCGGCAAGAGGTCCCTGGATTAACGGAAGAAATAAAAATATGATCGGTCCATATTGAGGATGTGCAAATAAAGAGAGGAGAGGGAGAGAGAGAAAAAAGGCGAAAAGGAAAATATCCGCCACGTCCACCGAAAAACACACGAAGTGAATGTGCACACAGCAGATACCACTGCCGTCGCTTGTTTGCTTGCGAAGAGAGAGAGCAAAGAAGAAAGAGAGGGGAAGAGGTACAGGGTGGGAAAGAGAGAGAGAGAGAAAGCAAGAGGGGAGAGAGAGTGAGAGAAAGCTTGATTGGGAATAGCGCTAGCAAACGTTTGTCGAGCCTTTCCAATCGTCACAGCACAAAGTCCCAGCGGCGGCGTCGGGTGCGAAAGACTGAGCAACGGGTAAACAAATGACGAACAGGGATGGCGGCGGCGCGATTTAGCCACCGACAGACAGAGCTGGCGGAACCGTAGAGGGAGAAAGGGTCAGCGGGAACGTATCGGTTGGGCAACGAGCTACAACGCCTTTATTTATCCTGGGAATGAGGAACAAAATGCCTCTTTGACGAGACGATTTTTTTAATGAAACTAGGCAAAAGCATAAAAGATCGCCCTGCAATATAAAAAAACTAGAGATATATCGTATTTTCCGTGGCCCACGTCCGTTCTCGAAAAATACGCGTTTGTATTTTGTCAAAAATCCTCATCAGCGGTTGGATGAATCCTTAGCTCGTGATGGAATTGTGAAAAATGGAGAAATAGAGGGTTTTTTTAACGACGCAAATTGCATGCATATTGAAATCGTACACAACGCTTCCTAAATGCAAATGTGTAAATCGTAATACGGACGTACCTATATAATGTGACGTGGATGACGTAAAGGTGGGGAGAATTTTTCGGGGTTAATAGGTCCTAAACTTATCAGATTTGGCTTATCGGTGGGTTCCGACCAAAGATAGTATCATACGGAACCGAATGAGTAAAGGGTGCAAGAAATGGGGAAAAGGGTGCGTAGGAATTCGTTCCTCTAGGAGACCCATTTTTGGGTTCATAGATATCGGACAAATGGCAGAAAGATACCCCCACTAAGCCATTTGCTAAGGAGAAGAGACGATATTTACCCACAAAATTATATTTTTTTTTGGGTGTCGCAAAATGCTCACTCGAATACGGAAAAAAGGATCGAGAAAAGGGTGGGTGGTGGGAGATGCGGGAGGGCGGTTTAGCAGGCTGAGGGAGGGGGGGGGGGAGAGGGGAGGGGGGCGCTACGGGATTGAAAATGGTTGGGTGTCGGCTGTTGAGTGCGGTCAGTTCTGAAAACGAAGCAGAACAGAAGAATTCGCACGCGTGCTCGATCGATGAGAATTTTTTGTGAAAAGTGAGAACGTGTTAGGGCGTCGCGCGGCTTGAGTGCAGACCAAAAATTTACGAAGGTGGGAGCTTTTTCTAAATGTGGAATACGACGCGGAGCGTTCCGCTCAAGTGAGGATTTCTTCCCTCCGGTTTGCCACAAATAAATCAGTCGTGCTTACGTTAAATATTTTTTCGGCAAAAATTCACGCCTCACCTGAGTCAAATTTGCGTTGCGATGACATATAAAGATTCAGGAAGAAGAATTATATATATTTGGGAACAAAAGACATTGTTTCGTAAAGGGTTATATTTTGCCAGAAAATCAAAGAAAGGGAAAATTAAGGTAAGAAATGTTCTAAACTATGCCTCAGAATTAAATTATATTTCCCGAACGTCATTTTGTGGATTTTGATAAAAAAATGTAATTCCTCGAAATCAGTTTCGCCTTTTTCCACGTCACCTTTTCACTACTACTAAGACTTGCAAATCCAATGACAATTTGCACATTATCATTCATTTATCTTGCTACTTATATATTTGATATATATATATATATACTTGTGGAAGAGGAAAGGTAAACAAGGATATTTAGGGCAACTAGGTGTTGAAGTAAACCCAGTGAGCACTTACCGGAGGGACAGCCGTGAATAATCACGAATTTGTCTACGGACAGATTACATATGATGATGATATGAATGTATGTATAAACGATTTGATCATAAAATGCATAAAATGCATGATAACTTGTATGCTCATGAAAACTTAAAATCGTTAAGATAAGGTAATAATCCAACAATTCCTCCAGAAACTAGGAAGCGCTCTATTTCTCTTCCAAACCGAAATGTTGTTAGTCAATACATTGAGGTCAAATTCATAGCTGCTCGCACTGACCGATTTTCGAGACAGGCACCTGAAAAGCGGTAAATAACTAGTGGAATTATCAATAATTTTCTTAAACCTTGGACATCGAGCCAGCAATCGTTAATTTCTATACATTATATAAAAATCATCAAGCTTTTCGATAAATTTCACACATATCTGTTATCATTTAGACTCAACCGACCTATGCGCAACGCAAACTTGGACACGGTGAGCTTTTCGGCGTGGAGCAGAAGGGGTTCAGCGATGAAGGAGGGGGAAGGAAGAAAGGTGGGGAGGGAGGAGGGTTGAGTAGAGCTGCTGCTGTAGGCTCAAATGAGTCGGTCGCATTGAGGTTAAAATAATAGCCCTGCCTAACATCCCCTCCTTCCAATCTCTTAGCAACCCCTACCTCCATCGCTAACAATTCCTCAACCTAACCCATCCCCTCCGAACCCTTTCCGCTCTCTCAACAACCGATCGAATGCTCCAAACCCCTTCCTGGAAACCTACATCTGTGGTGACCGCCGCTCCGTTCCTCTTTCTTTGCTCTCCCTCTCTCTCTCCTTCCCCTCCTTCCCTTTTCCACCGCTCCTCTCTCCCTCTCGATCTCTCGGTTCTTAAAACACACGCCTTTCTTTTCTTGCCGTCCCGAAAAGCTTTGTGCGGTGTCTCCATAGAACAACCAACCCCCCCCCCCCCCCCTCCCCCCCCCACCCGCCCCCACACCCCTTTTCCCATTTCCTTCTCCTCCATTCCCGTCTTCCACGACTTGTTGTCATGTAAACATAGAGTTCCCGTCAGGAGAATCCTTGCTTTTTCTTTTATTTATTTCGGACAGTGCTCTATGAAGCTAAATCGTTGCGATGCCTCTCCTACTAATTTATAAAGGGTGATTAAGGCAAATTAGGCGGCTGGTTAAAAAGTCTGAACGACTGTTCAGACATGCTGTACAATCTCCGTTAAAAAGAGTTTTGGGAGATTACCGAGAGGACAGATAAGATGAAGTGTGTGACATTGCTGAGAGCACGTATAGTCGGTTTGAGAAAAGCGATTTTTGGACATAAAAATATATTTTGCTACCATCACGTTTTCACTCACGAAACCAACCCAACCCACCAACAAAGTAATCATTCATCGATCCAACAAATAATAACCCTCACATCCATTCATACAAACCAGTAAAAGGATATGGATATAAAAAATCTGATGTGGCCAACACATGACTTTCTCCATATTTGGGGTATAGATATTTAAATTATTATGAATAGCATTATTAGGCAAAATTATTATTTCGTATCGTAAAAGAATAGAGCCGTCCTTATTGCCGTAAATTATATTTTGAATATGTTTACAGAATTCACCGCTACAAGGCGGTGGCGCTGTATACTGGTATTAGGAAAAAGCAAAATATCTCCGAAATGGATGGTTCTACGAAAATTTGTTTCAAACAAAACTTGGAAGAAATATTATTCTCTACAACTTTGGTCCTAACGAAGATTATCAATAACGACGTTTTTAAGGAGATATTTGACGGAAACCGAAAAAACCGATTATTTATAAATAATTCCTAAATAATAACTGCTATGGAAAATTGTTTGAAATAAAAGATGTAGGAAATTATACTTTCTACGTTTTTTGTGAAGGTCAATGTATACAATCATGACGTATTATCGGAGAAATATCGCAAAAACCAAATCGAGTTTCAAATAAAACTCGAATTCCGGTTAGCTGGTATTGTCCAAAGACTAATCAGTTCTTTGTGCTCATGCTAAAGTGTTATATATGAAATTTGGTATTAATATGACAAGTACTTTTTGAGTTAGAGCGCCCACAATCACATACATCCATCCACACAGACACACACACACATACATCATTCCGAAAATAGTTTAAACGTGTTCTAGGGACCTCGAAACGTGTATTTCCGTTGAAATCTCGAAGTCGATTTTTTTCGTGATCACAATACTTTACCCATACTATGTATGGAGATGGTAAAAACAATAGGTGCAATCTGACGTTCGATAAAATCTACTCCAATATATACAAATCATTCTTCAGCGTTCAACAAATTTCTTTAAGTTCTGCCGGGATACAATTATTTCCAACGAGAGAACAGGTGTTTTGAGATTATTTAGACCGAAAAGCATTGACTTGTGTACATAATTGGTCTCTCATTCGTAAATACGCTCTCGCACATCGCGTATCGTTGCTCATCTGTTTCCGGGTGTAATAAACCCATTGAGCAGAGAGAGAGAGTCGTGACGTTTTAAATGACGCAAAGAGTTTTGTTCCCGGACGGCAACTCCCGACCGCTTTTTAAAGTGTAACACCCTACGACGGCCGTAAATTTGAAAATATCTTCTTCCATTAATTCCTCCTACTTTTCCTCGCTCCATCCCCCTCCCCCCTCTTCTCCGCCTCCCCTCAATCCCTCCTTTACACAAATCCTCCCACCCTTCAGTCATTTTCCGCGCGCCCACCACATCCGAATCCATAGAATACCACGGGCTCTAATTGTGACTCTTCATTTCACATCCTTTCCTTTTACCCGAAAGTCTCTTTCGCTCCCTCCCTCCCCCCCCCCCCCTTTCCCCATCCCCTTTCCCTCTCCCAATCGTCCCTTCCTTTCTTCTTTCCCCTTCTCCATCTCTCTCTCTTCTTGATCTTTCAGCACCGGCTCTTTTTTAGATTCGCGTTTCATCCTTTCTCAGGCCCTCCGCTTCGTTCAAGCCGATTGGAATCGAGAGAAAAGGAGTTTCGCTCTTTCCCAAGGGTTAATGGATTGAGTGAAAACATAGCAGCGCTATGCCAACGTCGTTCCAGAATTCGAGTCTTCTCTCCTTCTCTATCTCTCTTTCCTTTCTTTATCCCTATCTCTTGCTTTCTCTCTCTTCTTCTTTCTCTTTCGTTTCCTCACGTCACATGGAATGAAATCTCAAAGAAAAAAAGAAATCCACACTTACAACGTCCTTTCCGAATGCAACAATCCTCTTTCCCTTCCAAAATCCTTTATCGTTTTCTCAATCTTTAATCGCTACAAAGTGACGACCCGAGAATATGAAAGTGATATTAATTTTTCCGACCACCTCTCCAATTCCTGTTTTATCCAACGCCTAAAGCTATTGGCGATGTTTGGTTGAAGACGTGCCGAGAACAAAAAATCCGTCGAGTTCTTTTTGCAATCTGTGATCCAGTAGATTCTTTGAAATGTAAACGTCGGATATGCTTGCTGTCGCTAATGGATCAAAATATGAAAATTTAAAAAGAATTTGTGAAGGTTATTTGAAGTGAAACTTTCGTTTTTTAAATTTCCCTTAGTATAGAACAGAACCTTATTGTACAAAACGCTGTCCAAACTTTTTAGACATTTGCGTGATAGAGACCATACAGCGAAGTAAAGATTTCAGAATTAAAGTAAATATTTGATATGTATCGATTATTACTCCCGGTGACCCAATAAATATATCTTAATACATAAATTCTCAGATGTTACAACGGATCAAAGCTTCGAAATCAAGATTTATCGGGCAGTGCCCGAAGTAAAGAACACGCAAGAAAAAGAAAAGAAATAAATTGAAGTTAAAAGGAGAAGGAGATAAATGAGACAATAGGGAAAGGAATTGAGAATGAGAGAAAGAAAGTGGTGGATATCTACTGCGTCGCTTTTCCCTCAGCCGAGGGGCACCGGGGCAAGGGATTGAGACAGAGGGAGAGGGGAAAGGGGGCGGAGGGTACCCTTTTCCGAACTCCTTATATTTGCCCCCGCTTAAAACCAGCCTTCCTCACTTCCCCTCACTCTCTCGCTCCACAATCGCCATTCCTTACCTCCGCAGCAGCACACACACTCCTTCTCCTCCTTTCCCTCTCTCTCTCCTCTCTCGGCAAACTAAACTACTCACTCACCTACAGCCGTTGTTTACGACCTCTCTCTCTCTTCTAGTCCCTACCTCCCACCTGCTCTCTCTCCTTCCCCATCTCCCTGCTCGATCCCCTCATCTCTCTCTCTCTTTTTAACCCAATCGCCCTCCCCCCTCCCCCCAATCCCTTCCTCTCTGCATTACCCGCCTTTCTTCCCATCGCTCCCTTCCCTCCATCTCTCCTCGCCTTTCCTCCAGTCCTCTGTTCCCTCTTCCGGTCGCAGCTCCTTCTGAACATGCCGACACACTCCCCGTCCTTTCTCCCTATTCAAACTCATACACCACTCGGACCATGCAAAGCCTCCCTCCTTCTCCTAGTGTCCTACGTCCCCAACCTCCTCTCTCCTCCTCCCCTTAGTCGCTCAGAGAACTAAATAGTGTGTTGGAGTGTGAGTTTGTGCTATGATCTTTTTTACCTGTAGCACGTACTATGGATTGCTTATTCATTAATATTCAAAACATCAAGTTCGAGTAACATACCGACCAGGAACCATTAGAAGATATCATACTATTTAATTACCATAGGGGGAATGATAATCGTGGAAAAACTGCTCAAAACTTTCATTTAAGTGCACATTGTGAATTCTTAATTTGGTGTAAGATTAACATACGAAATTCGTAGCAGGCTGCTTGCAGCTTTAATATTTCATTCATATAATAGGCATTAATCCTTCGACATTTTTAATGTGCCACCGATTCACTAAATATCATTAGATATTCCATTTCGGATAATATTCAAACATAAAATTCCCCTTTAGCTTTTCGAAGGTAGGTCAGGAATTATCCAACCAAGAAAATAACAAATCAACAGTTATTGCAAAAATGTTGAAGTATACAAGCATTGCATATTTTAAAATATCTAGAAATGACTACCAAGTCAGTCGTGTCCGAACCTTATAAGGAGTAGTGCATGGGCCG
The DNA here is from genome assembly GCA_036926305.1 of Uropetala carovei. NCBI lineage: Eukaryota > Metazoa > Arthropoda > Insecta > Odonata > Petaluridae > Uropetala > Uropetala carovei. The sequence continues at coordinate 7,432,729 of JAXCHB010000123.1, forward strand.
TAGAATCCAAAAAGAATACTGGAGTGCGACTCAAAGACGCACGAGAAAGGGACACCTATAATGTTGAGGCGGGATGAGAGGGTGCGCGTGTGAAAGGCGTGTGTACGGCGGCAAAGGCAGGGTGGGTGCAGCGGGAGGAGGGCGGGGGGGGGGGGGAGGGGGGGGAGGGGGGACGATGGGAGGGGGATATGATGGGAAGGGGTACTCGCCAACTCATGAGGAATGAAATTCTCTCCGAGCCATCAGAGCGAGAGAAGGGAGTGTGATGAGGGGGTGGATAAAACGGGAGGGGTAGGGAGGGTAGAGAGATTGGGTCGGTGGCGGGGTTTGGATTTTTGGGGGTATGGGCGCGTTATAGAAACTCTTGGATGAGAAAGGGAGTGGGCTGATTTATCTATGGTGGACGGGAATGAGGGCTGGAAGGATCGGATCGGAGCGTTACCTACTGAATTGGGGGGGGGGGGGGGGGGGGGGGAGAAGGAGAAACGAGGGGAGAGAGTTTTTAGAGGTTCCGCCGCTAGAGAGACTGGATTGCGTCGAGGGCTCACAGTTGAACTGATGGATTCACAGCGTCAAATGAATGAAACGTCCAATTGAGTCGCGATAAATTATGTTTTTTTGCTCGAGACTTTTTTAATTTCATCAGAAGGTAAGGGGTGTCGAGGGAAAAGAACTGACACTCATCTGCCAATCTGAGCGAGAAAAAGTGAAACGTAGGTGGAAAAAAATACGTGCGTCTGGAAATTCGGAAACTTTTTTACAAGAAAAGATCTCCTCTTTGGATAATTTAGACTAAAAAAAGGGGACAAGTACCACACGGTCGATAAAGTTCAATTATTTAATATTTCAATTGAATCAATGTAAAACTGTAATTTACTCCGCGGAATAAGCAATTTCTATTTTGATGTATGTATAAATAATCTATAAATATTCGAAGCAATTTTGAAAAATAAAAGAATATATTTAAATGACTGTATCATAAAAATGTAGCAAAGTAAAACAGTCTGCATCAAGAAATGAAGTAATAAAGTTAATGTAAATAATCTTGCATTACGAGCTTTATGATAAAATGGTCAAATAATTCCAAATGAATATTGACTTTTTTCGTAGCATATCTGCGATGGCACGAACTAATCGAAATTAAAATATATTAAATTCAAACAACACAAGCTATCCAAAAGATTCCTGATCGAAGACCATCGAACCTCATGCAAAATTCTAGCAACTGCAATTATGGGAGTTTTAATTCAATTTGTGTATTTATGTGTCGATTTTGGTGAAAATATATTTGAGGCTTTCTACGGATGGTAGAGACCTGGTCTGAGAGGAAAAGTGTGGGACGATGAGAGGGAGAGAGGATGCTGTGAATAAAGAAGAGAGAAAACGAAAGGGAGGAAGAGAAATAAAGCTTAGGAAGATGAGATAAGAAAAGTGTGAAGCGCCCCCTTTTCCTACAATGACTCCCCATCTCCTCTCTCTCTCCTCGCCTCACTATTTTCACCCTTTGCATCAACTCCCACATCGCCAAGCGCCACGTTCCCTCGCGTGTTCGTCATGCGTGCGCCCTCTATTCGCCTACCCCTCTCCTACCCACTCCCCCTCCCCTCCCCCATAGCGCACCCTTTTCCCTCCGCCACTCCCACCCCTTCCCACCGCCTTTGCTCCCCCTCACCCCTCTCTCCTTGGGCCGACTTCTCCTCCGCCCGCCATCTCTTTCTATATCACCCTCGTTCTGTGAACTCGTACAAAGGTGTGACTTGGGTGTATCGGAGGTGCGCGAAAGCGAAATCGCCTCCTCCCCGCTCCATTCCTTCTCCTTCCCGCTCTCTGAAAAGCGAGTGGCTGCTACAGTCATCCTCGTGAGAATTTTTTTCACCGCTGCCGTTCGCGCTTCCCCGAGTTTCGTCTCTTTTACGTTCACTACTTCATAAATCAAATTATACGCCGAATGTTGTTATATAATGAGTTATACGGTTTTCTTTGATTTTGGAATTAGGTTTTTAACCAGAAAAACTTCGCCTAGGATCCCGCTTTTTTTTCTTACGTAGATTACAGCAATTTACGTCGACCACAAAAGAATATGTACTAGCCGGCTTAAGTTTTGTAGTTGAAATGAAAAACAAACGAGGTCGAGAGATAAAAGGAAAACTAAACGTTCGACTGATATGTTTTTGTTTTTATCGAGCACTGCTTAGACAGGGCAAAACAAGAACAAAGCGTCGCATGACGACCTATCGCAATAATTGCACTCACTTCCTCACATCCTCGGTGTCGCCCTGACACCATCACCACTCCGTTCGCAACATCTCCTCGCCCCCTCTCGCATTTTCCTACCCCAACCCCCACGCGAGCACACACACACACACGCACGCACACTTTCCGAGTTATCGAAATCGCCTCCCCTATCTATCTCTGAGTGACCGTCCTCTCTCTCTTTCTCTCTTGTACGCCCTCTCTACCCACCCACGGATCCGCCCTCTCTAACCCTACTTCCTCCGGCACTGCCCTCCGGCCATCCTCCAATCCCCTCCCCCATTTTACTACTTCACAGAGACGTGCACACACACACACAAACAGACGAGAGAAACAGTCCCATCATCATCATCGTCATATCCGCGCTTCGCTAGTAGCACAGTTTCCCTACGATGGTGCCCGGGGAGATTAACGCCATTCCCTTCGCGAGATGGCAATAAAGGGTTGGGAAAAAAATAATGGAAACACACACAGGCCGTTGGAAAAAGGGAATAGAGAAGTGTAAATAAACCTCATAGACTCGAAGCCTCGAGGAATTCTGGGTAAAACACGCATTCACTATACATACATACCCGCACACACACGTGATATACGTACGCTCCCTACTCACGCGCCAACGGTCACAGGGGCACTACTGGGGGGTTCGGATCAGCTGTAGAATGAAGCGGGGGGTAGGGGATGGATGGCGTGTAGCGCGGAAGGGAGAAGAAAGGGGGAAGCAGGAGGAGAGGAGGAGGGTGGGAAGAAAGTGAACATTTTTACGGGGGTAAGGGAAGAACAAAACGGGAAAATGTCAATCGCCCGAGGGAAAGTGAGGAAGAAAGGGAATCGGAGAGAGTTGGAGAGAAAAAGAAACGAATGAAACAAAAAGAAACATCAAAAAGAGGCTCGTTCTTTGAGGGGTCAACGGATGTGGCAATGCGATTTCCCACGCAAGAAGGTTAACCTTTGGACTTCCGAAGAAGAAACTCATTTTCTTCTGCTGGGGAAAATAATCACGGAAATATAGTGCGCTAAAGTAACTTCTAAGTTTAATATCTCTGGTTTTCTCAAAATTCCACTTAAAAAATCTAGTTCAAATGTTCTTTTTAGAAGCTGCCTTCAGACAAAAATTAGAGCAATATTAAATTTAAGAATATTGAAGTCCTCACAAGCATATGCTCATACTATATCACGAAATTGAATGATTTTCCAAACAATAAAAATGGAATAAATTTAAACGGTGGGGGAAAACGAACATTTATAATAAAAAGACCTATTCCAACGGATTGCTCCGTCACGAAAATAACGCAAATCCAACTTTACGGTACGTGTTAAAAACCTTTAACGGTGACGTTTAAGAAAAAACAGAATCCTTCACCCAAAACAAAAAATGACATTATTTTCGACGGAGCGATCGTGAAGTGAGAGCAAGTACCTTCGGGTCAAATTCTTCCACTCTGATTCACCAACGCCGCCGAAAAAAGGAATCCTCCAAAAGCGAAGAGATTCTCGAAATATGGGAAGAGGTGGCGGGTCGGGGTGGCGTTGCGAGACGGGCTGGAGGAGGGAGAGAGGGAGGGAGAGGGAGGGAGAGAGAGAGAGGGAGGGAGGGAGAGGGAGGGAGAGAGAGAGAGGGAGGGAGGGAGAGGGAGGGAGAGGGAGGGAGAGGGAGGGAGAGGGAGGGAGAGGGAGGGAGAGGGAGGGAGAGGGAGGGAGAGAGAGGGAGAGAGAGGGGCGAGAGAGAAAGGAAGGGGGTTTGCAGACACCACTCCAACGAAAATAAACTCTCGAGAGAGAAAAAAAACACGAACGAAAACTTTTAATTTATCGTTGCGCTTTTTCGGGTTAGGGGATCGTAAAAACACAATAGCACTGGAATTGCGACGGCCCGACACTTTTTCTAACGCGCGCGTATGTATGCGTGCGTGCGCGTATGTGTAGTGGAGGGAGAAGGTTGCACGCTCGGCGGTGGAGGCAGCTGAGCCGGGCGGGCTACACGTATCAGTAGCACTCCGCTTCGACCACACGGAAGAGGAGAGGGGGAGGCGAATTGAAGTGGGCGGAGGAGGAGGAGGATAAAAAAAACACTATCGGAATCCGAAACAATTATGAAGCACGTTCATCGATCGTTCTAAATCTCTCCCTTTCTTTCCTACCATCGATCCCACTCGATACGACTCCAACTGATGATCGGAATGGGAACTCCCCATCAAAGCGGAGATGAGGCTGAAGAGCAATCGAGAGAGGAGAGAAAGCAAAAAAAAAATACATCAACCTCCTGCAGGGCTACACGACCCTCTCTGCCTCCCTTTCCTCTATCTATCTCCCTTCGCCTCCTCCTCTCCGCCTCTCCCCTCCCACGGGCTCCAAAAGGCCGCGGTTAGGGGGGTTGGGGGGTAATACCCAGCGGGAGGCGGTGCGGTGGGACAGGGGGTAGGGGCGACGGCGTTGGGGGAGGGGTATAGCGATTGAGTAACGCCAGGATTGCGAATCATCAGGGGTGCCAACCACCACCACCAAAGCCATCGCATCCACTTCATCCCCTACCCGAAAAAAAGTATTTAAAAAAGGGACGAGAGAGATGGAGTAGGAAGTGGCGCGATAGAGAGAGGGGGGAAAGCGGCAACATAGCGTGTGGCTGCAGGGCTGCCAACTGTTATGTTGAGGACAGTGATGGAGGATGAGGGGTTGGGAAATTTGGGATGAGGGAAACGCTTCAAAGTACCGCGTCGCTCCGAGAGAAAGGATGGAGAATGTGAGCGGATTGAAGTGAGCGAGTGGGAAAGAGGGGATTAGTGAGGCACCGCGGGGAAGTGGAGAGGAGAGAGAGAGAGAGAGGAGGGAGAGAAGATGGAAGAAAGGGTGAAAGAGGTGGGGGTGGAAGATTGGAGCAACCTATTGATTTTATGGATGGTTTGTTTCGCCGATAAACAACATCGATTCCTAAAACCCTTCTTTCTGTCTCCTGAAACCACATCCGGGATTTGGTCGTGCATCTCAGAGTTCCGGATCGAAATTTTGAGGGGAAAAAACCAAATCCGTTAGCCATACAGAGGAAAATCTAGTCTCCACGCATGTAAAAAGGATCATTTGGAAAACTCGTCCGATCATAAAATGGTCGTCGTGTTTTTCCTTACATACCCATGTCATTATTTCCACGTTGGCAATACTATTTTTTTCATTGAAATTCTATTCTGTAAATCTTCATTTTTTGAGACACCAAGAGGTCACGTGTGGCTTTAACTACGAGAGAAAAATATCAAAATACATATTCGGAAACATTTTATACCATATAAGTATAAAATAATAACTAAAAATTTCATGAAATGTTTACTTTAAAATAATAATCTTAAATTTATATAAATTCGTAATACAGTTGCAAAAGCAATCCCTGAATGCCATCAATATGTGGCACGAAAATCGAGAGATGGGTAGCTTCAGCAGCGTTAAAAGTCAAACCGGTGGATCTATACTCAATAGGTAGGCATCATCTTATCCACTGCCTATTGAAAGTTTACTGAAGTACTGCACTAGGAAAAAAGAGCTATAAAATTTTTTGGTAAAAATCTTCGAATCGCGTCAGCCCTGTCTATCAGTATCAGTCACCCAATTTTGCGTCCCCCCTCCTCCCACTCATCCGCGTCTTTCTTCAAAACCATCCCACTGAGCCCTCTTTTCCCACCACCTCTCTTCCTCTACTTCTTTACCTTTAATGGAAAGGGGTGGAAACGGAGACAGAGAAACGGAGAAAGAGAGGGAGAGATGGTAAGAAAAATAACAAACCAAGACAAGACTCCCTCGCCACCATCGCCACGTTGAAGCTGGTCACGTGTCACACAAGATCGATTCCTTCCAGTACCTCCTTCCCTCACCCCCCTCTCCTCATACTTCTTCCTCTCTCTCTCTCCTCCCTCACCCTCCTCCTTCCCATCGATGACATCATCAGAAAAATTCCATCCTCTCCTGCCCACGCCTTCGCGATGATAAACAAAAGCAGGGCACGAGATAAGGGGCGCAGAGGTTGAGAGAGCAAGAGAAGGGAAGGGTTGCGAGGGTGGAGATAGGAAGAGAAGAGGAATAGGGGGATGTGACACCAAGATATCATGACGTACGAGGTGAGATGATTTGTATGTATTTGGGGATGAATTTCCTGAAATTATGCCGATGTGTCCATTCCATAGTTTCCTAAAGATTTTTTTGTAATATTAATTTTAAAATAATATTTACCATACGAATTCAAATAGCCTACTTTCCAGTAAAATTTAAACTTCACTCATAAATCAAGGTGACTGATATAAATTTAACGTTAATTAATTAATTAATATTTAAATGTTTCGAGCAAGACTTGCAACGGGACATAAAAAGACGGTCTCGAGAATGGTGTAATACGTAGAAGTATTGTAGGTTAACTTTTCAGAGGGAGTTTAGACAAAAAAGTAATAGGCGAATACAAAGAGATGGCGTCTCGTAAATTATATACTAAAAAAAACAAGGCAGCGGTATTCTTTCTTTATAAACTTAACGAATTTTGAAAAAATGGAAGGCTAAGGTGAGGTGAGAGATAGAGGAAGGAAGAAGAGGAGTGAAGAGGAGGGGGAAGAGAGAGGAAGGAGAGCGGGATAGAGATAAAGAGGCGGTGGGAAGTCACACTAATGGTTTAGCAGAAGAGATACTAATTCCCTTTGGCGTACGTCTTATTTCGCAGCACGATGATTGCCCTTCGATTTGAATGCTTTTTTCCAAAACGAATAAAAAACGAAATGTTTGCTTTGCTTTTGAGCTATTCCGTGAGCACGCGCTGCAGTGAGCGAGCTATAGTGACCGCAGCAATGAAATTCTCGAGTCGTTATCAAGAAGTTGAGAGAGAGAGGAATCTGCGTTCTTTCTCTGATCTCTGTCGCTCCTCCCTCTTATTTCCTTCTCTCCATTCTTCAAATGATCTTCACGGGGCGTCACGTTCCGCAGCGGTTCTCGTAGCCTACTCCTTGGCCGCCGCCGCAACTAACAATAAGACAGACCCCTTCACTCCCACGTGGGAATCTCAGTCGACATTTAGAGGATGGACACGTGGAATGCGGATAAGAGACTTCGAGTACATGCACGCACACATCATTCTTCCAGTCTTTTGTGATGATTCTTGTTATGAACGTTTTATTTGTTTTTTTTTTAGAAATTCGAATGTACGACTAACGTATAGGGCAGTGGTTCTCAACTAGGAGGGAGTACGAGGATTCTAGGGGGGCGTGAATCTTTTTGAACCAAAATAATTTTTCCATAAAAACAGCCAGGATTTTTTACGCAATTTGTGCCTAACTAGATAGCATAATATTGTGTGGCAACATCGTGTCTGCCCGCCTCACGAGTTGGCCGACTTGAAGTTGCCACGAGTGATTACTGTCATAATCCTGTGCCTAATTGTCAAAACATTATTGTTTTATGTTAACCTGGGAAGTGTTTGCAAGGTAAGTTGTTACAAAAATATGCCTAATTCAGAGAAAATGATTCGTTTTCGATTATTCTAATCTTGTGTTCGGTTGATCTCGGTCTAAAAAACTAATAAAACAAAAATTACAAATATGTTTTCGATAAAACCCTTAAGAAAGTTAAAGAAAATTTTCTCGGCGAGGGGAGCGTGGAGATTTTAAAAGATCAGAAGGGAGGCAAGAGAAGAAAAAGGTTAAGAACCACTGGTATAGAGAAAAAAGAAATGGAATCTGTGCGTGCTACTATAGTCTGTTCACTATCTAAAGTCTCTTGGCCTTAGCAGCAGCCAATAGGATACGGTTCGTTTGGGAAGGTAGTGAGGGGAACTCAGTGTTACTCTTGATTTCGAAGCGTTCACATCGGTCTGAATTGCCATTTTTACCGCCGTTTCCTTGATGTTGCTGTTCGTGATTGGGTATCTGTCCTCCCGCGCGAAAGTTGTGAGGGGCGATGTAAGGGGAAACGTTCGTGATTAGCTAATTGCTCTATGAAGGTCAAGAGACTTAAGAAAGTGAACAGCCTATAACGCCACTCTAAACTGCTTAACTGCAGAATTTCGCAGAATTTTCTCGTTCGTGTTAGCGCATCATTTCTAAGTAATGAACTCCTAAAATTGAAATGGAAAGGTTTTTTTGATCCCTTCAGTCGGATTATCTGTCATAATTTGCTGTAATGGTGGACTTATCTTGATGAACTCTTCTCTGGACCGTAAAAAAGATTTATCAGGAATGTCGAATAAAGAGACTCAAATGGAAGAGTCCGGAAACATCATAAAACCTGTTAATCTTTAATTATAAAATTAAACTGGATGAAGCCAGACGAAACGTTATAGAGTTCGCACCAAGCGGTTTTATTAATTTTCGGCATCCTTAATGCTTAAATATATTCGTCAATATCAATAAATGTACCAGCGGCAGTTTCAATTTATTAATAAATCGAAATGAAATTCATCGGAAGACTCCAATCACTGGATGATGAGTTAATGAACGAGGAACGAAAAGTGACAAAAACACCAAATAAGATGCTTAAACTTTCGGGTGAATAAGCAGCAAAAAGTGCAGCACCATACGATATTATAATAGTCAGATACGGGAGGGAGCGTGAGTGAAAGAACGTGAAGAGAAAGAGAATGTGAAGGGATGGAAGAAGGAGATACGAGTGGAAAGGATAGGATTGGAGGATGGGCGAAACTGGAGGGAATGAGAGTTGAACGGAATCCCACAAAGAACTCGGCGTCGCCGTGTTCGAAGGGTGTTCCCGTGGGAGCTGAACTGGAGGAGGGGGCGCACATTCGGGATTTTATGAGAGAGAGAGATGCAATGCTATTGCAGAGGCGTGGGCGGGGAGACTGCACGGGAGCAAAGGGAGGCGTGGAGGGAGAGGGTGGGTGGGATGTACAGAGGAAAAGAAGCGAGACGGTTGAGTGTAACGCGGCGCATGGGTCACGTTCCCCGCCGCTACGAGGAGACTGCGGCGATGGAGCACGCGACGCTCCAACCCACAACCGCCCCTCTCAACCTTCGTGATAAGAATATGTTCGCTTACGTAACTTACCGCTATTACCACACTAAGGGTCAAAATTTCGCAATGACTGAGCTTCATACTCTTATAAAGTGAAAATTTGGAGGTTTCTAGAAAAGCTAGAGATAAAAGAGACATTCATTACTAATACATAAAAAGCACATATTTAGTAAATGAATATTAATAGATCTCGAAGCTCTTTCTCCAAAACTAGACTGAGCTTGTCACTTAAATGTTCGCTGCAACGATATACCGCAGAAAATTTAGTAGGTTACGTACTTAGCTTTATAAATAAATATAATGTGAAAATGCTTACCAATGATCTATATAGATATAAGAGCCATTACCATTTTTTTAAATGAAGATGAAAAATTATAGTTCTTGGAAGAAGTTTTCTTCTAACGAATTTTTTTATACGAGAACACATGCGATACAGAAATTATCGCTTTCATCTCACCATACTCCAACGGAACACATTTAATAAGAGGAAACAGAATAAAGTGAAATCGATATCGACATTCATTTCGCAATGTACCTTTTTTCCCCTTAGGTTGAAAACCACGAAACACCAATCCAACCCGCCGAGCGCAAGTGATCCTACGGGAAACGCGCCACGCGAATTCAATCAGCCTTATATGTACTTTTCGCGGCAAAGTGAAAAGATGCAGACTGCAGAAAAAGAGAATTTTTCCTTCCGATACACATGTAGGAGCTCAAATTTAAAACGAATGGAAATTTTCTGCTCGAAACGGCGTAAAGGAGGATTTTTTTAAACGGAAAAATAATAAAACTACCAACATCGCGTTTTTATTAAGCCTCCCGAGTATGAACGCCTATTCGCGCATATTTCCAAAAAAAAAACATATATGTACACATACATATCTCCGTGTAGGCGCACGCGACAAAATGCAAAACAAAGAAAACTGCCAAGGGGAGAAATCGTGAAAACCTCGATACTCATTGTCAGAAAGTGCGCAGGAGTCCGATTCGATATTTCGCTATATCGCAATAAAGAAGGCGCGCACGCGTATAAATGCCTTTTGAAATGGAAAACACGCGTGTAGAAGAAAATGAGATGAAAGGAAGGAGAAGCTAAGATAAAGAGGGGTTGGAGTACAGAATATAGACAAAGAGAGAAAGAAACAAGGGTTGTTAAGGAACGTAGAAGTAATCCCCAATAAAAGAAATAAAATCATCGTCAGCACTTTCAAGGTGTGAAAGGCATTTATACAAGGATGGGCACGATGTGATTGCAACATAAAATATTCTCTGAGTTCCAGTTCCATGGACGATTCATATTACCATTCCAACAAAACACGAAGATGTAGTTATTGGAACGCGGCCATATACAAGTCTTAAAGGCATTCGCGGCATACTGTTGATTACAACGAAGTTTAAGTTCTTATATTTTCTCGAAATTTAGGTACTTTTATCGCACCTTGAAGAGCAAAGAATGGTTGTACGTGTCATTAAAATAAAAATCGCACTACAAGCAAGTCTAACAAAATAAGAAATGCATTGCTCTTAATTCAAGGGTTACGTGTTTTGAGTGGTTCTTCCATCGCGAGGAGAGATGAGCAGCGTAATCTCCGTTCACGAGCATTGGTATTTACCTCGCTCCGTTACAAATGCCGCCAAAGAAAAGAAATGGGCATGAGGACGTGGTCAAGAGGATTTGCATTGGGAACGCGAAACGGAAGCCTAGGAGGACTTTGAATTTTCTATCTGCTCACCTCTTGCAGAGCGCACTTGAAGCACTCCGGGATGCTGTTCTTGCTTGGAGTAGGAGGCTAAAGGTAGTGGGGAGAAAGGGAGCGGGGAGGTGGGGCGCATCGTAAAATATTTCCAAAACGGAAGAGAGTGTGAAAGATTGGCATTGTGGGAGAAGTAAGGGTAGTTTGAGAGACTTTTTATTAAAAATACCGATAAATAAGCACGACGGTATTTGGTGTGGTCTTTTTGCTTTACTTTATATATTTGGCAACAATCTGAAAATTCTAAAAATATACCTACTCGTAAGCGTTCGGAGATTAAATAACATTAAAATATGAAATATTGCCACTGATTCTTATATGTGAATAGGAAGTGAGACGTAATTGCACGAAAGATCTTAATTACGATTTATTCCACGGAAATTTCACTAATGACGTAGAAAATGTTTGCTTATTTATTTGAGTCTGATCCTATTGCGAATACACAGAAATGTTATCGATGTAATTACTTGAGACGAAACTTTAATACTCCCAGTCCAACTTAAACGATAGAGATATTGAAATTAACCGCAAGCGTGATAGTTTTTTACCGTTTCGGCTTTACTAGATTACTGCTAATACTCAAATAAGTAACAGGGTTAAGCCTATGGGGGCCCTCAGAGTCGGAATTGGCATCGGACCAGCCGCCATCCATCCATCGTTCAACCGATCAAAGGCCAAAGGGAAGGACATCGACAAGAGGGAATCCTTCACTTTCTCCGTTTCTTCAGATTCGCGGAACCGAGCAGTAATTCCTTCAAAAACCCTTCTCCATCACGTCCCTCGAATGCAGAGCGCAATGACAGTGTGAGAGGGAGCGAGGCGGGAGAAGGAGGCGGCGGATGTGGCGATGCATTGAGCGGCGACGAGGCGGCGGATGACACCAATGAGCGTGAAGCGTGAGGAGTCATTCACGGCCAGCAGCGGACCATGCCACGGAGGGAAGGGGTTCGATTCCCGGGGCACCCTCTCGCTTTCCTACGCTGCGACCCTCCTTCCGTTCGAGGAGACATCGAAAGAGAAGGAAATGGTAGCGGAGGACTAGGAAGAGTCCTTTAGTTCGGCGCCAAAGGATGAGATTGGCGACAAGGAGCGGGGGGGCGGCGGGAGGGAAGTAGTCGGGCGCGCACACACACACACACTCAGAAGGAGCGGCAGACGGATGGGAAGGGGTGGGGGGGATCAGTGGGGAGTGGAGGGAGGTGGATGGGATGAGGTTTGGAATTTCAATGGAGAGGAAGGGATGAAGAGATGTGTGGTGTTAGTCGGATGGTCGAGATGGAGGAGGGAAGGGTGGGATGGAGGAGGGAAGGGTGGGTGGGATGGAGGAGGGAGGTTGGGAGGATTGTAAGGGAGGTGAAATCACGAGCGACGAGGTGGAGAAGAAAAAAGAGGAGAAAGGGGGATGAGGGCAGAAACAGTAAAGAAAGAAAAAATGAAAGGGGGGAATGAGAGATGGCGTCAAAAAGGGAGGATAGGGAGAAAGAAAAGAAATCCGAAGATGTAGGAGGTTGTGAAAGATAAAAGAAACAAGGACAAATATACAAGCCTCAAATTGCGGCCAAGACTGCATAGTAGTCGTAGTATCAAAAGTGTCCTAAATATATTGCTAGAAGAATATTTAAAGATGAAAAACCATACAAAATTCAGTTTATAGTAAGGGAACAAGGAGATAAGGAGATCGTACTGTTGAAAATTTAGGGTTGGTAATCTGCCGAAGCAAAAACGTTGCATAAAATTCTTTCAAAGCCAAGAAAACGTGATATTTCGGATACAGACAGTTGCCTAAGTAAAATTACCGAACGAAAAAAACAGAGTGAAATATTCCCTCCCTTTAGCGAAGCTGAATTTGAGGTAGAATGGAAGAGAAAGAGAGAGAGAGATGAACTGCTAAGAAGAGAGAGGATGTGAAGTGGGAGGAAGATAAGTGAAAGGAGCGAAGGAAAGTGAGATAAAAGGAGAGAAGAGGAGACGGAAAAAAGGGAGAAGGAAGAAGGGAGGGCGGGGAGGTGGTTTGGATTTGACGGGCGAGAAGGATGAAGAGGGGTGGCCATAAAGAGGAGGTTCTGTGTCCGGAGGGAGGGAGGGAGAGAGAGGGAGAGAGAGAGGGAGGGAGGCATGGAGATAGAGAGAGAGGCAGCCGATGGACAATAAAGGCTACAAAAGACTGAAACCGTTTCGCATCGATTTGCGTGTGAGCATGTTTGTGTGTGTGTGTGTGTGTGTGTGCGCGCGCGCGCGCGTGAATCTGAGCAAGTTTCGTTCTTCCTTTTTTCATAGCGCGATTTTTGTTTCACTTTTTGAAAAATCATTTTTTTCGAGGACTGTTGGACGAGCCCACCCACTCGAGCATATCTCTTCATTGATGAAGCCCCTATAATGACGGTCGCATGGGATGGGGCGCAAGGGGAGGCGGTAGGAGAGGAAAAATCAACCTCCCTCCCTCTCTTTCCTTCCCTCTCTATTGCTCCATTCCTTTCTCAAACTCTGTAATATTCATGGGACGGACTAAACGATCTGAGACGAGCCGTGAAATTGAATATGCTCTAAATTTTCGACGAGAGATATCAGCTTGGGCGTTCGCTAAATATCATACCTCGACGCCTTAAGTAAATTCCTGGATATCATTTCCTGTTTCAGGTGTTAACAAAAAAACGATAAATCCAAAGTCAACAGAAGAATTATTCTCACGGTGCTCTATCACATCGTCGTGTCTTAAAAAGCGATTTCCAAAAATGAATCAGAATTTACTCTTTTAAATTTGATTTCAAAATAACCTATCTCACGGCAAAGTTAAAGAAGGCGAAAGCTGTTTCTTTAGAGGCATTAACAACGAAGTTTATATAAATTAAATTTAAACGCAGACATTTTAATGTTGAAAAGTTAATGTATCAAGGCAGCGGTAATTATATAACTATTATATTATATTATTATTATTAAACATGTGCTGTTGTTTTCTAGCTGTTTGAAACATTTCTCTATTACATCGAACACTACGACTTGGACGAAGCAGATTATTCTCCATATATTGAAAAAAGGAACGGTTGAGTGGCTTTCATTAAGGATAGAGAAAATGCGGTAAAATTCCAACGCATAACCACTTTGCTCAATTCCATCTTCAATATATTATTGACAGCAAAAATAGCCCTTGGGTACAATTATACGCCATAAAATCAACGAATAGAAGCATTTTGAATAACAAAATATTTTTACGCGTACTTTTCTCTTTAGTGTGAAAGACACAGTAGGCGGATATATCTGCTTACTGATTTGCGACTATTTTAGAGAAGGCACACACACCCGAGCGATAAGAAACTCTCCTTAGTAATGCAGTAGTGCGACCAACAAAGAAATTGCAAACCGATTAACAATGTTCTCAATTTTGACAGTTTTACGACCCAAACATATCATCTGACAACAAAGCACGACGTAAACCCAGTTCAATTCCACGTCACATCAAAACTGATGAAAAGAAATCACCAAAAGCGAAAGACAAACTTTATTGCGGTGAGATTGGCACGGTAATAAATCAAGCGAATTTTACCCTTAAATTTAACCTCGAGAGAAGCAATAGAAGCATCCATTTGGACACGTATTATGAAAAGCGTTAAGATTTTCGGAAGAATGGGAAGAAGAGAGGTGAGGAAGGGAAGAGAGAGAGAGAGGATTGTGTCTCTGCAAAAGACTTCAAGGTCCTTCCGCCGAAATCCTTCCTTCCCTTACCACCCTCCGCCCCTTTCCTCCTCCGCAGGCATCATAAAAAAGCCGCCATGCCCTCCCCCCTCTTTCTCTCTCTCTCTCTCCTTCGCCCACTCTCTCGCCCTCATGCCTCGCCACCCGCCCTCCCCTCAAACACGGCCACCCTCCCCCCGGCCTGCCCGACAGATATACCCCCTTCGCTCCTGCCCCCACGCCGCCGTCCTCAACCGCCATACACACACGCTAAGGGCTTGCCTCATTCTCTCGGCGTCAGTCCGCCATCTTATTCCCTCCTGTAACATCCCCCACGCCCGGGCCAAAACATCTCTCTACGCTATCAAAGGAATTTCGATTACCTTCAACCAAAGTCATAAGGTAAGTGAACGATGTCATCGGCTACGGGCATGAGAAACGTTTATCGCGGAATCATTTTTGTAATTAAAAAATTTGCCAACGGTGATAGTTATTAGCACAAAATAATATTTGTTTGGATATGTGAGAGAAGCTTACATTTTCAGCCAAGTAAATGAGCGTTGACACTTTTTATCTAAACAAAACTGCAGATTTATCTTAACAGCGGATAAACAGAATAAGATATAGTTAGATTAGATTTAGTAGGCAATATCTATAATATTCTTGCTATGGTGAACCAAATACCTTAGTTGTCAGATAAACTGTTACACATTTTCCTGCCCTATCTAAATGTTTGTTTACGTTTATTTCAAGTTATTAGTTCTATGAATCCTGTGACACAAATAAGCAGTAGAAAAAAATTCAAGGCAGCGTGAAGAACTACGTGCGAATTGACCCAATGTGCGAAACCTTCTCCCTTTCGCAAATTGTCGTTTCTGCTTTTTTCTTTTTTCCCAATCAAAGCTGCCGTTGGTATATCCCATCCCCCTGCCTCTCCTCCTGCTTACTTTCCTCTCTCTCTCTCTCTCATCCCGGATGCATCGTCAACCACTCCTCCCCTTGCCGCCCTCCGCACCGATTTCTTCCTACCGCCACGCCATTTCCATTCGCGAGCCTCGCCTTCCCGAACCCTGCCTGCACCCACCTCCTCCCCCGCACCTCCTTAACCCCCTTTCATCCTCAGAGAACGGAGGAAATTCCTGCGAGGAGAGGGAGGCAAGGAGCGGAGGCTGGAGCGAGGGGGCGATCCAAGTCAGGGCGCATGTCTTCTCTTTCTCTCTTTCTCACACTCCCCTTCTTCCTTAGACACTCCCTTCCGCCTCCTCTCTCTCTCTCCTACTTCTTCCTCTCTCCATATCTTCACCGGATCCCTACTCTCTCTCTCTCCATTCCCCTCGCAGGTAGGTCCTCCCGTCAGACTAAATCATTTCTCTGCCTTCGCTGGGGTCATTCTCCCTCTCCATTCCGGAACCAAAACGCTCCATACACACGCACCACTCCCCTTCCTGTGCTTGCAGAATCCGTAATTTGGCTTGCCCCTCGCGACCCGACTTTTCACTTTTCTTAAGAGCACACGCGCTGTTTAGGAATCGCCTCCCACTCAGCGACAGACCCACCTGAACGTCATAATCGGTCTCCCCCCCCCTCCCCCCCCCCCACCCCGGCCCTGATACTGATTTATTTCTATTCAGTGATATGGTCGTTTCCATTACGTACCTTATGATTTATTTGATTTTCAGATTAATTATAAAACGTACATAGGACTGTTATGCGTCAGGTGACCGAGACAATATATTCAAGAAACAATTGAGTGAATCGAATCGACTAACCATTAAATAATTCCACGATATACATAGATTATCTATCAGATTAAAGGCATAAGACGAGTTTCACAAGTTGTTTTTGAATTACATATTTTGAAATTACCATAACACCTCACCAGGAGATTCTACTATGAAAGACAGAAAGACTTTAGATTCAGAAGTTAACATTACTTCTAAATCTGTACGCATGAATTTGCTTCAATAATCAGTGGTCTACCGTTTTGTACGTCCATAAGCGGAACATATAAACGTCTTCGTTAAAAAATGTCGTCATGTACCTTATTGAAGTGGATTGCAGCGATTCAAAAGAATGACTAAATGCCTAAAATGAAAATTTACGTTACCCTATTTAAGAGCTATTTTAACTGAGAGGTAATCATAACATAGTTTCGCATGGAGTGCAATCCCATGTAACAATTATGGAATGTGCTTGCGTGCGTGCCTCACACACTTATGCCAGCGGGAGGAGAGCATGTACAAGCTCACGGCGTACAATGAATAGACCAAAGTACGTCATTTCGAGCTGAAGTGTAAAGCGTTATTGGTTATTCTCAAATGTGCCCGGGTTCGATTCCAGATGCAAATTTTCCTTCGCTTAGGGGATTTGCGTGTAAATTAGTCTTGGGAATGTCTCGAATTTTTATCTCGTAAACTATAACTCGTAATTATGTGCCCTTAATGACTTTTTATGGAAAATATTGTCCATCACCCGAATATATTTTTAATCACTTCTCCACAGAACACAGAACACATAACAGGTAGGGAGTGAAAAATATTTTTTTTTAATTGTTGTTCGCCAAAAGAGCCCTATAAGCACAACCAATGTAAACAAAATACTTCGAAACATTTTTGTAAGAAAGTGCGTTTCTCTTTTTTAACGTTCGATATTTCTGCAAAGAAAAATCCTAAAGTAAGTAATCTGGTTTTTATAATGATTGAAATAACCGAAATAAACACATTCCTCTCCTTTAATATTACCTCTACTATCTCTTCCATATACATAAATTCGTAATGTTTCTCTAACTAAAATAAAACTGTCTAAGACTGGTTCTCATACCTTTATACTCACACACAAAATGGATAAGGGCCTGTATGTGAGTCTCACATACAAGCCTTATCCATTTTTAAAATAATTGTCATAAATTGGTCACTACTTCGAACAAATAGGATAGATATTTCAAGACATATCATTTTATCGAAATTTACAAGAAAATATGAGTTAACATTTATAAATAAATCAAACTGTTGATGAAATATTTATTCTGTACTGTTAAAACCAATTAACTTAAAAAGTACAGAAACACGTGGGACGGCTATGGCTTCCTTTAGTTTCATAGTAAGTAATACAATAGACCTTTTATGGATAATAGTGGATAAAAACTAGCAAGTCCTGCATCCCAAGATACAAGGCAGAACATACTACGCCAACCAGGCGAGCCGGTTAATGATAAACTAATGCAGGCTTAAAGATTTAAGTGTGATGAGAGAGAGATAGAGAGAGGAAGAATGGAAAATCCGCGCCATCTTGAGATACGAGCGAATGCTTTGCGGTTGAGAAAGGCTCACCTCAGAAGCTGTGTGACTTCACTTTCGCGATGACATCACTGAATTTGAAACAGCTCGGGGCATTGTACCATTTTGTCGCACCATTTCACATGCAGTCATCATGGAAATAAGAATTTAAGATTCATAATCACTCTCGACATCCTACAAATAATTTCGATATCAACACAAAACTTCGGCAAATTCCTGTCCAATGTACCTACCTAAAAACTCAGTGACAAAATACATTATCAAAACGTCATATTAGGTCTGTATCACTAATAGATAAAATATCCTACTCGGTCCACATAAGCTAGATGGACGATATAATCCAAAAATATTCGTAAGAAAAATAAATAAATTCTCATACTCATTAAAATAAATTCGTATAAAATATTATCACTTTTAATGTACGATAGGTATAAGCACGGATGACACCTGAAAATCAAGTTTGAAGTTCAATGACGAGAAACCATTTTATCTGGCTTTCATTCTGAGACATGCTCTCATTTTTGTTTCGAGTATTAAAAAAGTAAGCATTTGTCTACTCCCTTTTTCAGAACGAAGGAATTCCTTTTCCACAACGGATGCGAAGCCAAATGAAAATAATGCTTTAAAAAAGTATGCTTTTTATTTTCGCGTAAAACCACTTCACTCCCCCATAAAGATCGTTTCCAAAAAAAAAAACCAATCGCCGAAAGTAATTCGACATAAATGCGCGAGCGGAAGTCGTAAAAATATTCCGTCGTGGCAACAATCGCTGCGAAGAAGAGAATGCGAGAGATAGAAAGAGGAATTTGGGCGGCACCCGGACCCGTCATGTGCGGCCCAGAGGGCGCCCTACCAAAAACAAAACCCTGTAGATGAGGACACGGGACTGTATGTGTGTGCGCGTTGGTCGCAGGTCCCATCCTAAAACAATATCCCTCGCAGACTTCGCATGCTATACAGAAACGGGAATAAATTGAGGGAGCATAAAAGAACCGAACGGAGGACCATAATCTCATTTCCTGGCGGTAAATTCGCCGTGCCCGTGTTGGGGTCCGCCCGTCAATGCTGGTCCCGGTCGTGTCATCAAAATCTGCGCCTTCCTGCACCATACGGCCCTTTCGAGTCAGCAATTTCCTCTTTCTCTGACGAACAGTTATGTGTCCGCTTAAAATTCGACGCCGGCAATAAAAATAATTTGGCCATCGGTACAAAAAGTTTATCTTTTGAAAACAATAAGCCGAACTTGTGTTAAATAACATAGACAAAAAATATGTAGAATAAATAAATCTGTGATTGAGCTATATGTGCGACAAAGATTTTACGAATTAAGTATAACTTTGCACAACAGACTCTCCATCCTCTAATTATCTATTTATAAAAATGTATTGCACATACTAATGTGATTTTTCCAATCCTTTCCCATAGATTGGTACATGTGCCTATTCCAATTTCAAAAATCGAAGACTGATAGCTGTTATTGCCCGAGAAAATAATTTTTTTTAAAAGGGCACATAAGAAATGCATTTTTAATAAACGACAACTTTAGAAATTAATACCATCCATAACAAAACCACCTGCAGCAACATTATGCTTGAATTAAGGTAAAACATTGATCTGCGAAAATATTATATTTCACCCTTCGAAAAAAAAACTTTCTTTTCACATTCTGTTGATCTGAAATCAGCTATGCATATGGAAATAATGCTCTGTTAAGCATAAAACGATATAAGAGAAAAATTAACGACATTTATGACAATAGAATAGAATAGAAAAAATATTCTAGAAGGTATTGACAAATTGCTCGGCGTGATACCGAGACAATTCTATCATTCGTATTTTCCCTCCCACACTTTGGCCCCAAGACTGCAGACTTTTTAGGGTGCCATCTTGAGAGAATCACGGCAACTGCAGCGCGCAGGGCTTTTAACGATTTTGTGGCGTCGCACGGTGCAAGCAGGACCACCATCCCCACCCCTCCCCCCTCATACTCCGTGGATTGCATATGAAGTGTAAATCATGGACTTAGAAGCGTTGAAGACGTCACTGGGCATTATGGACGCTATAGAATGGCTGTTTTCTTGAATGCTTGGTCCGCATGTGGGATTTTAAAAAAGTCTTCCATCGAGAGACTCGTGCAATAGCACTACACGAGAAAAAGGCTTCATAAATCACGGTGTCACGAAGGAAGCGAGCGAAACTTTTTTCCCGAATAATTATACCGGGCCAACTTAAATATTCATCAGCCGCATTAAGCGACTGAAACGAGAAGGAAGGCGAAGAAAATTTATAATTAGAGTTCTGACAAGAATACTTCGTTCTAACGGGTTACTGCGTTCATAGTGATGAATTTTTGGTGACCGTTAACAATATGTCGACGATAGGATTCTCTAATAAATAGTATGTGGGAAAGTATTAATAATTCAATTCTCATACGCAGTTGAAAAAATCACGTGAGAGCATCATAAAATGAATATTATCACCGTGTTCAACAGGAACACACAAAGATAAACTAATAAAAAGTTTGCTTTTCGTTATGTTCCTGCTTAAATGGACAAATAAGCAGATTTCAAGATTAATTAAATACTTTAACCATCTACCGAAGAAAGAAAATTCGATTTATAGAACCCATTCAAAATTCGGATTATGGGCGTTGGAGTTAAAGGACGAGTTCAACTAAATTTACGTTCATTTTATGCATAAAACCATGTTGTAGGATCTATCATTTTTCACAGGTTCTTCATAGTCAAATTTTGCAATGCAATTTTAGTAATTAAAATTCACCTTTTCACTGGAACAGTCAACTACATGCAATAACGTCATTGAAAAGAAGTTTGAAAAGTGAAAAATTACCCGCCAAAGAGGGCAATATATCAGAAGTAACAATAAATTAATAATGCGAATGAGAATAAAAGAAAAACGATAGTTTAATATAGCACCCAGATTGGGATAATTAAAAATCACAAGAGAGAGAGAGAGACAATCATAACGAAGGCTTCGAAAGCGGCAGAGAAATTGATGAATTCAAAGTTAAAAGTAGGGAAATCTTTTTCGAAAATATTTCTTTAAATTCTTATCTTGTAAACCTCAGAAAGAGAAACGATCTAATTTCTCGCGTATCTAAACTGTGACACACAATGCTTTGACACGTGTCTAACAAACTAAAAACTCCTTCCGGATGGAGGCGCTGCTATCCTCGCCCCGTTCTCTCTCCTATGCATCAACTGACGGTGCGTTTCAAGTCCGGCGCGGACCAGACCCAACCCCGTTGCCACCGCCGCATCAGCTCGAATCCTTTGTGGTACCCGGTGGCTCGGAAGGAAGGCGCCCGCAAGAAGCCCATCTAATGCCCCGAAAAACAAAGGAAGTTGGAATTATTGACGCTCTGCCATTGGACGAAAGGAGCGGCGGTTCCGTCAAACCGCCCCCGGGCGTCGCCGTTGGGAGGCGTCGTTGCGGAGGAGGAGAAGGAGCTGAGGGAGGCGAAAGGGCGTGAATGCAGCGCATTACTCCCGGACAAAGAGGGTGTTAGCGGAGGGAAGCACTACTCGTGGGCGCAAGTATATAAGTGAGGCGAGAGGGAGGGAAAGTGTCCCTTTCTCCCACACCTCCTACTGCCCCTGTACGAATAACTGCTTCTTAGGCGACGCGCAATGCGGGCAGCAATGTAGGAGAGACGCAATGGTTGCGTATGTGAACAGAGGCATGCGGGGGCGTTGCGTTGGGGGCAATGAAGATGGATCGGGGAAAAGTAATGTGTACGGACGCCACGTTCGCTATCCTCTCTCGGACATTCGACGAAATACGAGACGGCCCTGTAACTTTCGCACAAGCGAAAGTGTATTGATTTATCGTCGTTAGAAACAGCCAAAACATTGGATATAATAACTAAGATTCTTGAGAATAAATAACAAGAAAATTACATTTAGGAAATACGAATTACATTATTCGAAAATGGTTCCAAATAGGGACAGAATAATAGGCGATCTCAATTCTCAAGGGAAGTTTAAAAGCGACCGCTATATCAAATTTTTACGAGACTAATGTTTTTATTCGTACAAAACTCCGCTCTACACCAATGCTGTAATAATAAGATTCTAGCTTTGTTATGCTGAATATGTCCAATGTGAAGGGAGTAATTTAAACAACTATAAAATACCGTCTCAATGCAATATTCGATGGTTCTAATTCCATAACTATGTGTTTGCCAAAATGAGTGCCGCAGTGCAATCGGGTGTCGCAACTGATTGTTAGGACTGTCGCGAATACTTTTGTTGAGTAAATAAATCGACGATTTCAAAACGTATGTTGGTCATTAAGGCAATAATTTTCCTTTAATAAATTCCTAATGATACAATACCAGCAAATTAATGCTTCCAAATTTTATGGTAGGTATCCGTATGTATATATGTACAAGCTTGTTTCAATATGGAAGCGCCGCAAAATTCTATTAATCTTTGAAAAAAATCGGAACCACTGAGGCAACACGACATCCCAGTAGGGAAGATGTCGGCAACCTACGGCCCGCAGGTCATATGTGGTCCCGAAATTGCTTCGTGCGGCCCGCGAAGCTATGATGAAAAGGCCCCCGGTAAAATTTTATATAGATAATTTCAAATTTTTTCAGAAACGTCATTGTCTCAAAGCCTTTCCTGGTGGTTTTAACGCTATTAAATCATTTAAACTTGGTTTCCCTAATATGAGACCACAGAATCTCGAAGTAATTTCACATATAAATAAATGCTCATCCGGTTCGTCGAAGATCTTTTGACTTTCAATGCAGCCCTCCGGAGCATTCAGAACTAGGAATGTGGCCCGACATGCAAAAAAAGGTGGCCGATCTCTGCGATAGCGGACTGGAGTGAATTTCCTAACTTGAAATCCGATTTGTCACTGAATTTTCTTAAGTTAATTTCAAACATCTGCAGCAGTAAGGGTCCACACCCCTCATTGACGACTTATAAAGAATGCGACCCAAAACAACTGCACCTAACGATCCATTACCGTTAAAACTGCAATGAACATTATGACTTGATACAGGAAAAATGCAAGCTACAATAAGAGTGGGGAACCTAAACGAAACCCATTTACCATGAAAAGCAAAAAACACGCCTACAAAGCTTTGCGTGAAACTGGGTAAATGATAATTATTTTTAGCTCCAAATTTTTCATCTCTTCCATATGATGCTAGAAATTCTCACTGACGTGGTTTGTGTGTGTGTGTGTGTATTATATATAAAACTAACGAAAAATAATGAGAGAGTAAAAGGGGGAGGGATAGAAGAGATAAAACGAATAAAAGAGAAAAAAGAAGCAAAGGGATACAGAGGTAAGGAAAGAGGCAGCTGAAGGGAGGGAAATGAAGTAAGGGAGAGATAGCGAGCAGTGTTAATGGTACTGAGGAGGCTCGTGGAGTTGGAGGCGAGTGATGCAGCGGGAAAAAGGTCGGAGGGAGGTGGTGTGGGGGCAGGGTGTAGTGTTTGGGAGAGGCAGGATAGGGGGTGAATGCGGTGTCCTATAGAAGCTAGGAGGGGGAGGAGAGGAAAAGAAGAGAGGTTTTTGTAGGAGGGAATGATGTGGGCCCTAACCACAGCCAATAGACTCGTCTGTCGGCCGTCCTGGAGCCCGCCCCCAGTCCACCCCTCGAGTTCCACCGTGTCAAATCCCCGCCGAATCCGCCGCCAACCCCACCCTCCTCTTGCCGCCACCACTTCGGAGACTTGCCCCCATCTGCCCCTGCCGTCCCCTCCCCCAACGTCCCCGGGGGAAAAATCGAGCAAGCCCTCCGGCAGCGGCTTCCACGGCACCCAAAAAGGTATTTGCCCTCCCCCTTTTCCAGACTACTTTTGCCCCGTGAGACGGAAGGTTGCGGAACGAGAGAGGAAGAAGCTTCCTACTAAAGAGAAGAGTAGAGAACCAGAAGAGGACGAAGGCCACCGGAGGGGTGAGGAGCGTTGGTGATCGGAGATCCTATATAGAGTGTTTTCCGCCTCCGAAGAGGGCGGTGGCCGAACGGGAATACGGTCTTTCGACGGGATCGTTGGACGGGTCGGGTGAGTCCTGTCGCGCGAGAGATGGAATTCGCCCTGTCGATTGTTGAGGAGGAGCTCTTTTGATACCAACAATCGACCCTTCTGGCTGTGTTCACGGAGGACGCGGAAGACGGAATAGGCGCGGCGCGTGCTTGCGTGCGGCCGGTAAGAGCACGGGAAGGAGAGAGGTCGCTGGAGAGAAAGGTTATGGTAGAGAGGAATTGCAGGATGTTGAGGAGGGATAGGAAAGAACCCTTCCTCGTCCTCTCCGTTCTCGGATCTTTCTCTACGTTTTGCCTACCTTTGCTGTTTGGTGGTTAACTTTTCTATTTATCTTCGTGCTAAATAACTCCTAGCAGCGGAATATTGTTGTATACAATGTATAATTATTCACTGAAATTCTAAAATCGTGGAAGATAAATTCAATAAATAAAAAACTCGGTTCCGTGACTGATTTGAGAAATTGATATACAGAGAAATATGATAAAATTTAATATAATAATAAAAATGTGGATGTATGCGGTGTAACTAATAGTTTACAAACTCTCATGATACACAGTTGAAAAACATTTATCTTATGAATGATTTTTATTGAGCTAAGCACTTAAGTATCTTTAAAGAAGATGTAAAGTTTCAGAAGGAGAAAATTTCTGAACTTGCACCTACCCGGCAAGTGGGAGACCCGGGTTCGAGTCTCGGTCAAGTTCAGAATTTTTCTCCTTCTCAAACTTTACATTTGTGATCAGTACTATGCAAACACGCATATAAGTTAAATTTCCATCATTTCACTGTTGTTATTTAAAGATGTTATAAATGTGACAGATAAAAGAAGTCTTGAAAATAGAGACAATAAAATTGACTTCGTCGTCGTCGTCGTCAGTGGGAAATCGGAACTCTGTAATGCTATTTTTAACATAATTTCCGAGTAGCTAGAAGATTGACATTTGGTAGGAATGTTCGGTTCTTCAAGTAGAAGCCATTTACAAAAAAATGTCCAAAATCGATCCGGGTTCGATTCCCGAGAATGATTTCCATTCCTCATAAGATAACATGGAAAAATCGATATTTCGACCTGCAACATTATTTTATTTTGCTTATTAAAATTCACATATTTGACCTATGATTTTCGGACTTGGACTTTATTAAAGAAAAATAAATGCAGTTTCTTATTCTTATCGTCTTTTATCGCTTTCGAATCTAAATCTTTCGAAGTTAACATTTTAATATCATATTTTGACAAAATTTAGCGTTTTTAACGTGAAGTTGCCTTGCCAACCGATTACATTGTTGAACTCGAAATCCTATTACTCTCACGTATGCTCACGTTCTCTCCGGACCTCCATGGACCCTCGCGACCCAATTCATAGGTATTAGAGATATCTCAGAATTAGTTTTTACATTCTCCAATATACGTAGTATAGAAAAAGTATTGTTTTCATGAAAAAATTCGAAATCGAGATTTCAAAGGAAATACACGTTTTGAGGTGCGCAAAGGGAGAAATGATTGTATTACCATATAATACATAATTTTGTTCGCCAAAGACGTCTGGCACAACCCGGGCATCGCCGGGTACTTTCAGACAGTAGAGACATAAAATATTCAGATCTAAAGAAGAAAAATGAAATTAAAGGTCTTACGAAAACCTTATCCACCGTGACATATCAGAAAAAAAATTTTATAGCATAATTATTCAGCTCGGAAAATTCTTGTTCTTGTCTATCCTTAAATATACCATAATAACTACCAAGTTTTTCTGAATTTAAAATGGTCAAAAAAATTATATTATAAAATGGGATTTATAAACAATAAGGTACACGGCTTTGGGAATCATAGGTTCGACTCCCAGAAGTATATTTGTTTTTCTTCGGATTCTTTGTGCAAGGCTACGATACAAATATAGAGGGCGAAACCATGTAGTAGGACCGAGCAGCTCATTGGCCTGTCCCCGTTCGCAATCAGAGAAGATTGAGAGAGGATGGGTGAGGAAGGGCACACGGTCCATGCCCCACGCACACTCCACTCACTTCGACACTCTCTCGTTTTGCATCCGTGTATACTTTCACCCCGAGGGGCGTGGAGGAGGTGGCGACGGTAGTGGATGGGAGGAGAAGGGGGCGGAGGTAACAAGGGGTTGATTAGCGAATTCAGGTTTTGCGAATGTTAAAACGATAAGGGAGAGGGCGACTGGATGGGGGCGTGACGGTTCGGCCGATTGCTTCGGCTTGATTTGACAAGGCCAGCGTTTTTCCCGCAACATGTGCTTAAATAGATTTCATTTAGAGGGAGCGATGTAGTTTAAAACGGAAATTCTGGGTGGAATACATTAACTGTTGCTCGATTATCTTTTATTCCAACTACTATAGTAGGGTAGAAGATGGTACTAGGCAAGTAGCACAGGAATGGCGAAAACCCTTTCACGATTTTATAGGTGTAAACAGTAATTAAAACATCGATTGTAAATGCAAGCCCATAATACTTCGTGTGTGCTTGGATTAAACTGATTTTTTATGCAATTAATCACTCCAGAGCTGTATACAATACATACAGCGCCTTCACTCTTAAGATATAAACTTCCTGAAAACATTTTCTAGCATGTACATCGGGATCGATGCGAAAGGTGTTGTTTATTTCCAACAACTCGGCGTTCACTTGGCGACAGATACATACGCTTTGATCCGAGGAGCCATGAGTTGATAAAGCGATGATGAGTTTACACCACAAACGTCACGAGCGAATGCATTTCCTATGCGGTATTCCAACGTACGACCTTGTGGTCTGGAAGCAGTCACTGCTCTGTTACCGAGATCTTTTAACACCAGATATGGAGAGAGAGGAAGAGAATGAAAGAGTTGGAGAGGAGGATGCGGTATAAATGCTCAGAGATAGAAAAACAGACAGCGAAAAATGGAAGTGTCAGGACTAATTTCAAGAGAGAGAACGAAACCTATTGCAACATAAACCCCTGACTAGGTGGAGAGTTGAAAACCGAGGGTAGTGACACAGTAAAAGAATCGCAATAGGAATGGATAAAAGGGAGGAATGAACTATGGAACGGAGGAGAGCGATAAAAGGAAGGAAGGCGATATGTGGAAGAAGGATAGAGAAAAAGGGGGAGAATGTTTTTACGAGTGTCCGTCCCATGCGCTCGTCGAAAGAGTTGGCAAGTGTCGGGAGTTCGGGGGTGGAATCGCACGGGTGTTTGGCATCGGAAACATGCGAACGCCATCCCAAACACTCGTACACCCCTCACCACATATCAGTCGACATTGGGGCCACATACGCCCGCGTACATCTTTTTCACGCACTCGTATGCGTGGCACGGGTATAGAGAGAGAGAGAGGGAGGGAGAGAGGGAGAGAGAGAGAGTGAGTGAGAAAGGAGATGAGAGGGAAGAGACGCGAGTTCTGTGTCCAGTCCCAATGCTAATGTCAATGAGTGGGGAAAGAGAGGGAGAGAAGGGGAAATGGAGAGCATGTGTTTCGAGGTTGGGAGGCGAGGGGAGGGAAGGGTGGATCCCAGAAGAGAGGGTGTGCCCCGAGAGAGGGAGAGAGAGAGAGAGCGGTGCATTCTGGAAGATGGAAAGGGTGTGTCATGTTCTACCATTAGGTTGCTACAACGAAACCTTGGTCGAAACGAATCACTACCACTGCTTTTTCGAAATAATTTGCTGCAAATGATGTTCGATCGTATTGTTAGCATTGGGAAGAATTTCATGGACACACAGAAGTTTTCATTTAAACTTGTATTGTGACTACGTAATCCTAATTAGGAACATATTTTGGAAAACCAGTTTTAAATTATTTCAAAAACTAATCATGAATGTGGTGCGAACACAGATACAATAAAATCCGAGAATTTTTCTAAGCGCATTACGTACACCCTTACGCAGAATTCCAAAATGACGGATGAAAACCTTGCATGATTCGAAGTGAAGAACGTAGCGTTCATCTGGGTGGCGTTTTTTTTCGATCCGCGTTGAATTTCCTCCGATTTCCAACTTAACGTGGCATCCATCCAGGTGCCGCGCGGAATACGAACCCACGGCATAGCGATACGGAGTTTGGAGTCTAGCCATTCCAACAGACTTCCTCCGAGAGCAAATTGTTTAAAAAGAACGGCCATCCTGCGACCATGGGAGTTAACGACGGGGTGACGAAGCGAAGAATGAAAATTCCGAGGAAGGAAAGAGAGGAGAGGAAGAGAGAGACGGAAATAAAGGGGAAAATTTTGAAAGAGAGCGAGGTACGGAAGAGAGAGAGAGAAGTCTTGCTATGTTACAACCGTCTCGAGTGGCGCAAAGAAAGACGGAGGGCGCCAAGAGAAGAGGAAGTCTCGTCTAAGAGTGTGAGAGGGAGAAACAGGACATGGACTGGCACAATCGGAGAGGACGGGCAGCGGGAGGTCCTTAAGTGGCCGAGGCTCGCTTATAAGGAGTCGGTTGGTGGCCGCACTCCGGACAGACCTTTGGGAGGCAAGAGAGAGGGGGAGAAAGGGGAGAAGGGGGCGAGAAATCAAGTAATTCGGGATGGAAGGAGAATAAAGAGAGATGAGGAAGTGTATGTGACGAGGAACGAAAGGTGTGTAAGGAAGGAGGTAAGAGAGTGTTAAAATACGCTATCCAGCGGCTTAAAGATGAGATTAGGATGGAACGGGCGGTCCTGGGTTTTGGAGAGTTACGGCGTTCGCTCGTCGGAGGTTGGGTTTGTGTGGGTGGGTCGGGTGAAAAAGGTTTCATAAATGATAGTCTTAACGGCGTGGTCGACGAGGGTGTTTTATAGGAAAGAGGAGACGTGATGAAGGGATGAAAAGACCCGCCAATCGTCAGGTTAGAGAGGAAATATATTGAGGCGTGGGGAAGGGTGAAGAAGGACAGCGAGATAAATCCAAAATTGATCAGTTTTACTACATTTTGGCGGAGAAATGTGTCCGTTAGTACGTCTGATATAAAAAATCTTTAGCTCATTGTGCGAACGAAACGCGATCTAATCACTTCTGGAAAAGTGTAAGCGAGAGAAAAATCCATAACAGTTATTTTAGTGATATTTTAGCGTCTTCAATTTTGACCATTCAAGAAAGGACAAGTAAGAATTTTTCCGTGCGTTATTAAAATATTCAAATTGTATCTATTTTTGTGGACAAATTAAAATGCTTTGTTTCTTTTCCTGTCTTTTCATAAAATTCACACGAACAACGTGCTAAAATGACTGAGGCTGCTTGGATATAATTCCACCAAATAAATACAATTTCACTTCGCCGCCACGTAAATCTTGTGGTGCAATTATAATTTATGTAACTGAGAGCAATAACCTTTAGCTGAATTGTTTTAGGATGAAAAAAGCGTCATAAAGTGAAACAGATTTTACTTGAGAGTGATTAGTCTCTTCGAACGGCGTTGGTTTCATTCACCCTTTCTGTAACTCGTGCGAATCCGATTCCCTTCTTTCGAGCTCTCTCCATCGTAGGAATTCCCTTCTCTCCTTTTCGTCTCTCATTTTTAGACACCTCTCCCTCCCTCACTCCCTTTTTGTGGGCAAACATGGGAGGATTCGCCAAGAGGAGGGGGAGGAGGAGGCGGAGGTGGGTGGGTGATGGAGCCCACCGCGGTGTTTGCCTCTGGGATTAGGACCAAACCTGAGAGACTCTCGCTGCTAATGAGATTTCTCTCGCCGAACGCGAGAATATTACTCCGGAAGTGCACCATGAGATTTGACGTACCTAAGAGAAAAATGCAAAGATATCTCAGTTAATACGCAATAGTACAGATTTAAACATAATATTCTAGCTTCACAACAGTTCCTTATACAAAAATATAAACAGTAATTGTTGATGTTATAAAAATTTTCACTTATTGGAAATAGTACAGAGGACAATATATTGATGAAAAAAACTGTATTTACAATAAATATTAAAAATGACGTATATATATATATATCTATATATATATATATATATATATATATATATATATATATATATATATATATATATATATATATATATATATATATATATAATTTATTAGCACACTACGGAAATTAATAATAGCAAATACTAGAATTGCAAGACGAGAAAACAAGAATGTTTTAATTAATTGAGAGTCATCGAAACTTCGTCTCGAGATCAAAATGGCAGCATATGTTAATTAAAAGACCATGCAAACACTATAGGTAGAGACATTAACAATTATTTTATTTTAATTTAATAAAGAAAAAGTACAATAAATAATTGCTAAAATATTTTTATTGATAACTTGAAATAGTAGTCACATTAGATACAAATACCTATTCTTCCATAATAGCATTTTCACATCGAGAAGAGGCTCAGGGTTTTTCCAGCCTGTGTAACTAGCATGTATTCTATGAACCTGTCCTCTTAACTTTTCAAAGATAAATTCATCCTTCTTGGATTAATCCTACATTATATATATATAAATATGTGTGTGTGTGTGTGTGTGTGTCATAGGTAGACTGTCCGTAGACAGGTCCGTGATTATTCACGGTTAAACTTGGTTCTCCATATACTCCTATTTTCCGAATTTTCTTCATGTCTTGATAGCTCTCTTTCGCTTTCAAGTCGTCTACCAGCTGAAACCTCTTCCTACCTCTTTCTCTTTTTTTCCATCCAGTTTTCCTTCTAGCACTTCTTTAATCAGGTAATGTCCAATCCAGTTCGCTTTCCTCTTTCAGATAGTCCGTATAATCGCTCGCTTCTCTCCTATTCTTCGTAGTACTTCCTCATTTTTCACCCTATCTGTCCATTTTATCTTCAGCATTCTTCTGCATGTCCACATTTCGAAGCTTCCAAGTATTTTATATCATTTTTCCTTAGCGTCCATGTTTCTGCCCCATACAAAGCTATACTCCATACATAGCATTTTATCAATCTCTTGCGGATTTCCTGCTTTATATTTCCCGTTAGTAGGAGTTTCTTTCTTCTGAAAGCGGCTTTTGCTTTTGTTATTCTAGTCCTGATTTCATCGGTACATTTTGCTTCTCTCGCTATGATGCTTCCAAGGTATTTATAATCTGAAACTTGTTCTAATGGCTTTCCTCCAATACTTATGTTCAAATTTTCTTCTTGATATTCGCATAACCTTGGATTTTTCTGTATTAATTTCCATACCGTATTTTCTACCTGTTATCACTAGTCTATTTATCATTTGTTGGAGTTCCTTTTCCTTTCTTGCTAGAAGTACTTGATCATCTGCGTATTTCACTGTTCTTATAATCCTTCCTCCGATTTTGAAATCTCCCGTGCCTTATATATATATATATCATCATCATCAGCCTTTTTCAATACACTCACGGATGAAGGCCTCCCCCACACTCTTCCAGTTTTTCCTGTCACTGCCTCCCTCCTCCAAGTTTGCCCCAAGAACTTCACAAGCTCTCTGTCCCACCTGTCTTTCGGTCTTCTTTTCGGTCTCTTGATGTTTCTTGGGATCCATTCGATGACACTGGACGTCCAACGCTGGTCATTTCTTCTAGCAATGTGGCCCGCCTACTGCCATTTTAGCACCTTCACTCTTCTAATCATGTCACAGACTCCCGTCTTCTTTCTTACCCAGTCGTTTCTCTTACGGTCGCTTCGGGTGATCCCTAACATGCATCTCTCCATGCTCCTCTGTGTTGTTTGCAGGCGCTGTATCATTCTGGCATTCATGGTCCATGTTTCACAACCATATGTCAGAACAGGCAGAACACATTGGTCATATAGTCTCCTTTTTAGGAAGACTGGAATATTTGATTTAAAGATATTTGCATTCTTTCCAAAAGCACTCCATACCATCTTCACTCTCCGGTTGATTTCTCCAAGAAGCGAACCATCAATAGTGATGAGATCACCCAAGTAAACATATCTGGTTACTTCTCCGAGTTCTGCTCCGTTGATATGTATCTTCTCAGAATTTGTGAAGGAGTTGTATATAACCTTTGTTTTATTAAGATTCATTTTAAGTCCAGCTTCTCGGCTTGCTTGCTCAAGCTCTTCAGTTCTTCTAAGGAGCTCTTCTGGGCTCCCTGCGAACAGTATGATATTATCTGCAAAGCGCAGGTGACTCAGATGTTCTCCATTTACCTTTATGCATTTTTCCTCCCAGTTTGAATACTTCCTCTAGAGCTGCTGTAAATAACTTAGGGGACATAGTATCTCATTGTCTCACTCCCTTATCGGTTTTAAAGGCGCTCGTGTCTTCATGCAGCTGAACAGATGTTGTCGGACTTTCGTAGATATTCTTCATCAAAGTTATGTACGTTTCTTCTATTCCTTGTCTCTTTGTGCACGTAACACCTACGAAGTTCGGACAGAGTCGAATGCTTTCTCGTAGACGATGAAGCACATACATAGAGGTAATTCGTACTCGTTAGTCCGACTGATTACCTCTCTCACGACTTGGATGTGGTCCATCGTGTTATACCCACTGCGAAATCCAGCTTGCTCTCTGGGTTGGGCAGAATCAAGATGGTTTTGAAGGTGCATAGTGAGTATTTTGGTGAATATTTTGTAGACTGTTGGGAGTAGGCTGATCGGTCTATGGTTATTCAAGTCTTCTTTGGAACCTTTCTTGTGCAGAAGGATAATACATGTGTGGGTCTACGTTTCTGGTATGTTTTTCTTCCTCAGACACGAAGTAAAAATCTTAGCGAGAATCTTTTCCAAATGATTACCCGTTGTTTTGAATACTTCCGCTGTGATACCATCCATTCCAGATGCTTTTCCATTCTTCATACTTCTGATTGCGTGTCTCACCTCTTCCGGAAGGATATCTGGGACCTCTTCGGTGGGCATATTTCCATCATCATTTACTTCATTTGCTAGAGGATCCTCATGCAACTTGGTGTGTGTATATATATATGTATATGTGTGTGTATATATATATATAAGTATATATATATATATATATATATATATATATATATATATATGTATGTATAATATATATGAGGATACAAAATTATGAGGCACTTCCAGATGTGCTACAAACTTGAAATTTGGTAGGATTACAGGTTTTTGGTCATAACCGAAGGAAAAAATCCAGAACTTGCGAAATTCCTATTTTGAGGGGCTATTTTGGCCCATTTTTGCCCTATTTTTGGCCCATAAGAAAACATGTAAATCGGTGTAGAGGTTTCTATATTTGCATTTTAAAATTATTTCCCGTCAAGATTCGAAATGGAGAGAGGATATAAATTGTAGTTTCTTATTTTTGAAGAAAGAATTCCAATTCGAGTAGAATTAGCGTAAATTTATAGTTTTTATCGGAAAAAAGTGGTAATTTTTCTGGGTCCAACAATCAGCTATCTAGGCAACAGGCTTAATGCTTTCATATGGGTAAGCTTTTAATGGGAATCAGTGGCTTATATTTTAATGATATTAATGCTAAACTACGACTAATGAAGGAAATCTGATATTGTTTAATCCCCATTATTGGGACTGTTTTGCCCCTGTAGTGCTCCATACGAGAACAAAAATGATGAGACAGCTCCATACGATCTTGTAAGGTTCTCGAGCACATTATCGTTAGCTCCGTGATGGACTTCTTAGATAGTCAGAACTTGCTAAGTAAATATCAGCATGGCTTCAGGAAGACGAGATCTTGTGAAACACAGCTTGCTCTGTTCGTTCACGATATACTAAGATCAGGAGACCGTAAGACTCAGTTAGATGCGGTTTTCCTCGACTTCAAGAAGGCTTTCGATAAAGTCCCGCATAGTAAGTTAGTGAAGAAATTAAATGACTGTGGAATAAATCGAAAGATAATCGAGTGGATCAGGGACTTTCTTAATGAGCGTGAACAAATAGTAGTTATAGATGGATTTAAATCAGATTCAGTCAGCGTAGCCTCAGGCGTTCCACAGGGAAGTGTAATCGGCCCCCTACTATTCCTTTTATACATAAACGACTTAGATAAGGTTATTAAAAGTAAAATCAAGTTATTCGCGGATGATACAGTAGTTTACAGAGAGATTAACCGTCCTAATGATCAATTATTACTTTCTGACGACTTAAATGCAATTCTCGAGTGGTGTAAAGAGTGGCAGTTAGAATTGAACTTAGGAAAGTGTTCCTTTATGAGATTCTGGGGAAACAAAAACATTGACAGGACAAATTACATTGTTGAAGGCGTCCAGCTAAAACTAGCCAGTTCCGTCAAATTCTTAGGCATTACTTTAACAAGTAACCTCTCGTGGGATATGCACACATGAAATATATGAGGGAAGGCTAAACAGAAACTAGGATTCATCAATTGCATAGTAGGTAAAAGTGAGGAAAAAGTCAAAGAGACGTTACTTCTCTTTAGTAAGACCGCTATTAGAGTACGCGTCGAGCATATGGGATCCGTACGTGAAAGGATCAATCTCAGAGTTAGAAAGAGTGCAGCGAAAAGCCGCTAGATTCGTCAAAAATTGTTACGATAGAAACAATAGTGTTACAGCCTTGATACAGGACTTAGGATGGGAATCACTAGCTGAGCGCCGATCACGCTCTAGGTTAAAACTTCTCGAAAGATTTAGAACGCATATATTCTCCAGCGATGTCGAAGAAATAATAAGAGCGCCAACTTATTGGTAGAACGGACCATCCTCGTAAAATAAGAGAGATAGCCTGTAGGACTGAGAGGTATAAAGGCTCGTTTTTCCCTAGAACGATAGCTGAGCAGAACAGAAGTTACGAAAAGAAATCAGCCGACGTAGAGTGATACTATACATTATTATGCGCTTTACCTTGGTGCTATTGCACCCCCTGCCACACACCATTGCGGTGGCTTGCAGGGTGAACTATAGATATAGATATAGACACTTGAAATTTGGCACAAATATATAAATTTCGTTGCAACCGAAGATAAAATAAAATACTGCGAAATATCCAATTTTTAAGAGCAGTTTTTCTCCATTATTGCCACCTACGAGGAATAAAATTATAAGGCACTTCTAAATGAGCTACAAACTTGAAATTTGGCAGAATTATTGGTTTTTAGTGAAAACAGAATTAAGAAATCCGATATTGTAAATACACGAAACATTAGGGGCTGTTTTTCCCCATACGAGGATTAAACTTATAAGGCACTTCTAAATGAGATACATACTTGAAATTTAGCAGAATTATGGGTTTTTAGTTATAACAGAATAAAGAAATTTGATATTGTAAAAATTCAAAATTTGCCCCATTATTGCCCCATACGAGGATTAAAATTATAAGGCACTTCTAAATGAACTTGAATGGTTATATGATTTCGTACAAAATCGATTGGGAATAAATCGAAATTAAAAAATGCTAAAATTTGAAAATGCTTGCAGAGCACTTATAAATGAGCTACAAACATGAAATTTGACACGGTTATATCATTTTGTACAAAATCGGTTGGGAATAATTCGAAAATGTAAAAATGCTCAAATTTAAAAATGCTTGCAGAATGCAATCACATATTATCTAGTGTGTGTGTATATATAAAACCTATAAAAGAGCGTGGCAAACAAAAAATAAAACGAAAAAAAATCTAGGACCGAAAAACGGGACCAGAGTAATTGACAGAAAATAATTCCATTGGTTAGCGGAGAAGGAAGATCAACTAAGCCGGTCACTTTAAAAGGGTAAGTTAGTTGCCTACGCACATTTGGAAACCTCTCCCACCATTCGCCCGTTTTAAGCGCCCTCGCTGGGAGGGAGAGGGAGGAGACGGATTATAGGATAGAGGCAAGGAGGGAGGAGAGGGCGACGGGACAGTGTCCGAATAGGGAACCGCAAGAGTGAGGAAATCCGCATCTAACGCACTCACGTCCAGATCTAATGAGTGACAATCAATTATGCCCACTCCGTTACAAATCTCGAGGGCCACCCGCGTCCAATCTCTTCATTAGAGCGAGTTTTTTCCTCCTTAAGAAAGAGGAGAGCATAGGGAGGAAGTGCGGTGATGAAAGAGAGAGAGGGGCGTTCTGCGTGCCTAATTAGATGAGTAGGACGGACGAGGGAAAAACACACGTCTTTCTAGGAGGACGGGAAGGAGAAGGCGCTACGGGATAGCTGGTAAAATATTTAAGTATGGTATTCCAGTCCTCTTCCCTCCCACTCGCTCATTTTCTCCTCTTTTCCCGTCCTTTCCTCCATTTCTCCTCCTCCCCTGAAGAAATTCCAATCTCACCGCCATTCCCTAGCCTCTCTTCTCCCAAGGCTTTCTTTCCGCTTCGGATTTTAACTTCAATTAATAGTTAAAAGAGCGGCCTTCGTCGAAGAATAATAGGAACAACGACGTAGATAATCATTAGCTGCGTTTAGGTCGAGTTTTTAAGGATTATTACGGTTATAAAATATGAATAAACGAAGCATCTAGGAAAATAAAATTCTGACGAAGCCGTCGTGGTAACTTTTACATTTTAAAACTGGATGAATATATTATACAGTTGTACAACATTCTGTATTATATTTGCGCGTAAAATTCCGTTTACACAATACCATTTTAGATAATTTCCATATTTGCTTCGAAAATGAAACACAAAATGAAAATTGGGCAAAAATCATGTAAAATATGAAGTTATCCTTAAACGTAAAAATCCATACTAAAATAAAAATTAAATCACAGAATATCCTATAATATTAGCGTAATGAACGTCGCGGAAAAAACTTCCAGACACGTCCCATGGCTAGATGAGCGCGCCTTCGTAGATCTGTCACGTTCTGTTCGTACAAAATCACGACAATTGAAATACCGAAATTGCGGTAGCGAGGAAACACGCGTATCACTGAATCCTTTTTCTTAGAAATACTTCCCATAATCCTATTCGTACAGCGCCACCGCCTGGCGGTCCGGGAGGTCCCACTCACTGTCGCAGACACCCATCCACCCACACTTCCTCTTTTCCTCCCACTCTCTGCCTCCCATTTCTACCCTCTACCGATAAGACATCTTCGCGATGCGGCTGCGGGGCGCGACCGCTGGGTTCCCAACCAGTGGCAGCAGACGCGAGCGTCTGGTTCTCATCTGAGGGGAATATCTTCACGAGAAGGAAGGATCAGGTGGGGACCGTGCGCGCGCGTGCGTGTGTGTGTGCAGACAGACAGGGAGGAGGCTGAAGGGACAGGGGAGGAATGGGGAGGGAGTGAGAACGAAAACAATGGCATAGAAAGTTAGAATGTGCGTGTTTATGATGGAGCGAAAGATTAATAATGGAGGATGGATGCGTGGATTGGTGGACTCGCGTTGGAGGGTTTCTGGAGTTGACGATTCAGACGAAGGATTCTCTGACTCAATATGCGAGCTGGAAAACGAAACTGGGGCAACAGTTTGAAATTCGTCACAAAACTAATTTTAAAATGGCTTCCTGGGTATGTTACTTTCTCATCCATTTACTTTTAAAGGATATTCTTAATTTGAAAAATACCGGCCTTGGGAGAGGGGTGGTTAGCGTGTCTACCTCCCTTCCCCCTGCCAAACGCTTCTGGCGGCTTGCAGGGTATTGATGTAAATGTGATGTAAATGCTAGGGTCGCAGGTTCGAATCCTGCCGAGGGCATGGTCGTGTGTGTTCGTCCTTGTTACTGTTGTTACCATATTCTGTATAATTGGCCCTGTGCTGTCTCTGAATTCTTGCCAATAAATAAATAAATAAAAAATATCTTAGTCATAAACAAATACATACATATATCCTTTCATCCCATGTTGTTACATATAAACCTGACATTCACTACACTACATACCATACTTAATTTTGCTTGTGAGCAGCCATTTACCATTAGGAAGACGATCCGCGCGCATCGTATAGAGAATCGTAATATTAATGTCCGTGTGTTAAGAATTGAATCATTACTAAGGCATAAATTAAGATTGAATACTAAGAGCACTTACAAAACATATAATTACATTTTATGATCACGTCTCCTCTAACTACAGGTCGTGGTTAGTTATGCATGCAATAGATATGAATCTCTCAATTCGGATCATGCCAATTATGAATTGATAGGATCCACGTGGTCATTTACAACACTAAAACTATCAATCTTGGGTTATTTAGGTTAATTATTATTGATTTTAAATGGAGTCAGTTATATCAGGCTATTACTAACATGTACAATTTGCAAAAATGGATGTTCATTAATGGCAATAGAGTCGATTTTTATATTAAACAAGTTAGGAAAGTGTACAGCGTATTACAAATGGGGGCGTTTCGTGCAATGGAGAATTTTAAAGAAATTATATACGTGTACGTAAGGGAATTAGCGTTTTAAGGTTCTTTTCTAAGTCATAAATAATCCATTTTCTTCTTATTTAAAAATATATCTTGCACACGTAAGGAAATTAAACCTTTGTTTGTGAGATTGTTTATGTTGCAACAATTATGAAGTACCCAAATTTTCCAAGTTCAACTCGAATTAAGACTTTCTTGTTTGATTTTCTCGATAACGACTACTCCTACGATAAAAATGTATAGGAGAAGAAATACACTATACTTTACTAGTTCTACAAGTTTTATTTGGAAAATATTTTGACATGACCAATACTTTACGAGATACGACGGAAAGTTAATTTTTTGTCACCAGTAAAGTGGTACCCTTGATTGACTCACGTGATTCATTTATGTGATTTTCTTATTATCTTTGAATGTAAGTCCTTAATATCAAATTTTATAAAAATCCGTTTGGTAGAAGCCGAGAACGAACATGCGGACGGGCGGACAGACGGACGAACAGACCGACGATAATAGGCGCTCACGCTGGAAGCGAAACGCGCATAAAATACGATAAGACTAAAATTAAAAATATATTACCATAAATGATTAGAAATGCTTATTTGGCAAGTGACATAGACAAATGCAATTGAAAAGGAGAAAGGAACAAAGGGTACTTATGTATTAACGGATTAACGGGGGGCCCAAGTTTAAATGTTAAAATTCAAAGAAAAATGGGTTCTCTTCGGTTATCCCAGACTCCTTTTGAAAAATAATTTTTTGAGATAATCCTTTCACGCAAAACGAAAGCTTGCAAACCCATGACTGATCTGCCTGTGGCGACATTTGCCCACCAGATCACCGACCAATGGTGAGGGATAGTTTCGTTCCGTAGTGGCGAAGGGCGCTATAGCGCCCGGAGACGACTACACCCGATATAAAAGGCAATTTAATCTAAAAAAAAAAGCGAGCCGGAGGCTCGCCAATATCCTCGTTTACTTTTAAATAAATTTTTTTTGACAAGTTATCATTTTCTTTGTTTGTTTAATTGGGTTCCCCGTTAATACATAAGTACCAAACAAAGTTATGTGATTATGGCAATGATTCAGATAAGCGTGCTTAAAAAGAAGAAAATGATAAGTTAGCAGTTTTTAAAAATCTGTACTACTATTGTTAATAATAGACGAAGTAACTTAAGACTCTTACGCGCTACATTGATGTATTATTAATGTTTTCAATTTCAAGCTGGAATTTCACAAACATTTCATGAAGTTAACGGCTTAAATTTCTTATGTAGTCAGTGTAATTGTATCATTTGAAAGTATGAAACGGGACTTGCTCGAAACCAGCAACAATTTGCCAAATGATTTTAGCACCATGTGTGAGAAAATGGCGTTTTATCATATCACAGAATAATATTCGGCTGAACAGAAGCGATTGAGGAAAGTTAACTTGTTATGTTTGATCGTATGCGCATACATAAAGGATCCAAGGTTAAATATTAATTATACTCTAATAAAAACATTTACGATGCCCTAATAATTCAGTGAGGCTTATTTACATCAGTACTCAATTAAAATACAAACGAAAGAAGTGATTCAAAAGTATAATAAAAATTAGAAAATTTAATAAATTGTCAACTAAAGTTAGTAGCTAGTTTTTAATTTAGTTCTCACTAAAATATACAAACTCATTCAAGTATTAATTTATATGCCACGCATTATAGTAATATAGTAAAGTTATTATTAAATAAAAGATAATTAGTTTGTGTAGAAGTGCTGTTCAGGTGAAATTTATCTGTTGATATTTGTTTTGATTTTTGCTACTGTCTCATCCAAGACTTATTCCCAATAAGGAACTGCTCAATTTAAAAAGATCCCCGTCACTAATTGCAGGTTACATTTCGGCAGAACTCATAATTTAATGTAGCAATCAAAATCTACAATAATGATTAAAGATTTATTGAGAATTAAGATAGTAAATTTAAAGTGCACATGTCGACATTAATGCAGAAAAACGCTCATAGTTATCTTGATGAGAATATTAAGTAAAAGTTAGAATTATACCAACAGAAGTAAGCCTAAAACAGACCTTTTACAACTCACAATTGGGAAAAGTTAACCAAATTAAGTCAGTAAATTAAAAGCGATCGAGAAAACCTATAATTTCACACATAAAACACGATTCACCAATTTCTGAAGGCACGCACGCGTCTTGGGTACCATGTCTCCCTTTATCTCTAACCCAATCGCTGACTATCGCTGCATTTGAAGAGGAATAAATTGTTGTTTTCCGGAAGAATGGCGAAAACACGGAAACGATCAAATGCGAATATAAACATATAAAATTAATTGCCCATTAATTGACGACGACCGAGATACCAAAAGAGAGGATATCCGCGCAGAACCTCTCCCTTCTTCAGGAAATGGCCGCAGGTTTTCTGAGGGCCGGAATTATCGGGGTGGGTGGGAAACCAGGTGGCCCGCCAAATTCGCCCGCGGGCATACAGATTAATGCTCTCCACGCCGCTCTTCCTCCCGAGTCCGAAAAATAGACCCTCCTGACGCCGCAATAATTGATTGACAGTCCATTAAGCTTTTCCACGGCAAACTGGTGCGGAATCGTTTCATATGGAAGCCGGTAGGGGCATCATGGGCGCTGAAGGCAGGCCGACATAATTTGCGCGCAGAGAGAGGACGAGGTCAGCAGATAGAGAAGAGGAAAAAAAAGGGACAAAAAACGCTCCTGCATTATCTTCTTAGATCATACACGATAAGGAAAGTGGAAGGAACATAATTTTTCAATTTGCCGAATTTTTGGCAAGCTTGTAAAAAGGAAGACGGTTTCGTCTCCGCATCTGTCCGACATCATAAAAGTTCCGAGTGATTTCCGTCTTCATCCCGAAAGATGAAAACGATTTCCAAGAGGCGATTATTCGGAAGCATCGCGGGCAAAAAAAATATATAACATTTAAAAGTGTCGAAAGATGCCTTTTCTGCCTTCTTGAGCGTTCGAGTTTTTAAGTACGAAAAAGAGTTTTTTCCCGTTCGCCCGTATTCGTAGCAGCTCTCCACCTGTCGATAGCGCCGTAGATAAATACGAAAGGAAAAACCGGTCGGAACGAAGGAGTAAAAATTTTCGGCGCTCATGACATCCGCTTCAAAAACTTTTTCCCCAACGGCCCCTCCCGGATACGTCACACGCCGCCGCGGACCACGTGACCGGGCCGCAATACGAGCAGCTGAAGAGAGACAAGTGAACGAGGGAAGAGGCGACGGAGGAGGAGAGAGGGAAGAGTTAAGAAAAGGGGGCGGTAAACCTGGGACACTAACTCGGTTAACGACACCCGCATGCTGTTAAAAAGTCGGAGGGATATACTGCATTTTGGGCCTCGGGCCCGACGCCCTCGATGAGCACCGGTAGGTGGAGTCGCCGTCACAAAGTAAGTAAAAAACGGAGAGTTTGAACTTCAAGAGAGAGAGAGAGAATAAAAACAAGAAAAACCAAGGGGCGATTAGAGATATGAAAATTATTCCCTTCCGGTTCAACTCGCGACTCTTACGTGTTGATCGAGGCCCGAGAAGGCAGGACGCGAGGAGCGGCGATTATCGAAAGAAAGAGAGAAATGAGCGAAGGGCGTAGGACAGCAGCATTGGAGGAGGGGGAAGGGCTTCCGGGGCGTCTGGAATTAAACGGCCTCCGTAAAAGAGAGGTCTTGAGCAGAAGATGCGAGAATTTGAGGGCACCGAGCATAAAATTTGGACGAAAACACTTTCGAAGAGACCTAAAAAAAACACGATTCGGAATGGTTCGACGGAGCGTTATTACCTCTCGCGCCTGCCAGGGGAATAACTGGCGTGTTATTTGAAATATACTCATTTCGTAGTGCGAGTTTATGTGTAAAGAGGTCTATTGGGAGAGAATGTGAGTACAAATGACAAAAAATAAAAAACGAAATATATTTTTCGACTTCGAGAGGACGCTGATCAATTAAACTACACGTGTGTACGGATATCGCAATTATTGGTAAAGGAAATTGAAGAATATTATATGTAATTTTACAGAAATTACATTATTTCATATAGGTACCTAGCGAAAACTTACTATTTTATCTGACTAGAGACAAAACACTTCTTAGGAGATGAAAAAGTATTTCGTAAATTATTTTAGCCAAGGTTGAAAATACAGAAAATCCATGCCTCAAAGTTCAACGAAAACAATTTTTAGCTTTTAGTATAAAAAATACAATAGAATGAACTAATTATTTGCGGCTGCTTGCTGTGATATGAAATTTAACACGGTTGTTTCCGATAAGCTCGAATTCATACTTCTGAAGGAAACTTCGCACAACTTCTTGTCTTTGATGATTATTATCGACGTTTGTTTGCAAATGGTCGAGGCTAACCGCTGGTGTCAAACAGGAAGCTTCCAATAGAATGTAATTAACACAAATTATAGGCGAAACATCAGTGTAGTCAAACAGTATTAAGTTATATATCTACCGTAAAAATTAAGGTTTTCATTTTTAAAACGAGAAACTGGATAGACAGCACTGCCGTCTCGCCTTCATTAATTCACTTCCACTCGTTGTGTTATCATCCATCGTAATAACAGCGTAATCGTACTTGACGCCTTTGTAAAACTAGACCTAAATTTCGACTTGCGTTACAATCCGTGTAATTCCAGCCATTATATAACGTAATTTTAGTATCAAATTTCCTCCCGAAACGGTTGGGTGCATAGAGAGATACGCCTGGATGGAGAGTCAGTGGTACATAATTCTCTTTTCTCGGCGGCCATTTTCAGAAGGGAATGCGTGTGTGCGTCCGAGGGAAGGAACGAGAGAGGGCGGCGGCATGGCGTCAGGAGAGACGGCGGAGTCGGCGGGGGCACCGTCCGCGATTAAACGGCCGGCCACGCCGATAAAATCTGCCGAAAGCCACCGCGCTAACGAGGAGGTCGCGGGCGGTTGCGGTGTCACCTGCGATTGTTGCCGGAGGAGGGCGTCC
The DNA here is from genome assembly GCA_036926305.1 of Uropetala carovei. NCBI lineage: Eukaryota > Metazoa > Arthropoda > Insecta > Odonata > Petaluridae > Uropetala > Uropetala carovei. The sequence goes on from JAXCHB010000123.1 coordinate 7,475,885, forward strand.
CTTTTGCCACCCACCCAACGCCGACGCGACCCGAAGGAATCCACCACCGCCCGACCCACGTGACCAGAGCGACCTCCCACCCACGCCCCGCTGAACGACACTGGGCAGCCGGAATCGCTCACCCACCCGATCACCCTCCCACGGACTGCCTTGCCTTCAACCTCGGATCGGTGCACGCGAGGTGCTGCAAGAGGATCTTCTCGCGGATGCGTTAGTTTATCGACGGAGAACTTCCATTCTTATGCCTAAAGTAACCGCATTCTTTTTTATGACATCTGCAAAAATAATAATATAACTAATCGGTTGGTATAAAAAATTTAATTTCTTTGGTTAGTCAAAACGCCACCCATTGGTTTTAGATATCTATTTCCCACCTCGAGGCTAACCATTTTCGATATATATGAAATATAATTGTAAAAATTCACTATTTAAACTGATCGAAATATTCTTAAATAACAACGGTCATGTCCTTGGAGCTTTAACTGGACTTTTATTAAATGTATTTTGAGAACATTTTATTTTATCGTAGATTTTTCAGATAAGTTAGAATCAGTTTTCGTAACGTAGCTGTCAAATTTTCATATAGCCGAGCTGATTTAATTAAATTCATCGCTTTCAAATAAATGCACCAAAATATCTTAGACGCAAAATCAAGCGGGGACATGTTTGCGCTGAAAAACGATTTATATCCGAATAATGACATGTACCTTCACTTCACTATTCCCCTTCATTGGCACACAATGTCGCTTCCATATCCAAAATCAATATATGTCAACTCCAGAAATGGAAAAGGAAAAAAACCCCGTTCTAAAATTAGATCATAAACGTTTTTGTTGACTGGACTTCATCAATGGGTTAAAAACGGCAACTACGCTCTCTTCGGATGCGACCTCACACAGATCAGCCTTCGACATCAATTTCCTCCCTCATTGGCCGGGCATCGCATTTGGCGATTACATTCTCGATCCATACGTTAGCAAGTGGCACCGCCGGTCAAGGCATTCTCGCGACTTCTGTCCCTCGACTGCCTCTTACGTCCTACCATTCCTATGGAAGACAGTATTTCACCATAGAGAGAGAGAGAGAGAAAAGGTAGAAAGAAGAGGAAGAGATGACAAGAAAGGGATTTACGAAATGAGAGGGCGGAGGCTAGGAAGAAGGTTGAACCTAAGGCAGGAGGGAATGGGAAATAAGGAGGGAGTTTGAGTTTGTTTCTTCCGGCTGCTGGACCAAGTAAATGGGAGAGGTCGTGGAGGAAGTATGAAACTGCCACCCGGCGAAGCTGGGATGAGTCAAAAGTAAGATGACGAATGGGAAAACGAGCCATCGGCCTAGGATTTACGGTCACCGGCGACTGGCTTTCGTTAAATTTACATTCGCGGCATGAGAGAAAAAGAGAGGGAAGATATGATACAGAGATAAACAGAAGAGAGAGAGAGACGGAGGCGATGTGGGAGGGTGTATAATGGGTGTGGAGAAAGTCCATCTGAGGCTTATGGCTGCCAGAGGTGTCCACTCCTCCGATTGAAACACGACCGCAGATTCGTGGAATGTCAAAATGAAGAAGAGACACCTTCGGGAGGAGACAAATGTTTTAGTCCCTCCTCAAAGCGTTTTATTTCACCTTTTCTCCATATCTCAGTAACTCGCCCCATAGGGCGGGCCGTAATAAAAAGCGAAGGAAAAAAGCGAGAGGAGGAAGAAAATATGACGAAGGACAATAAAAAAGAGAATGGATTCGGCAAATTTAACGGAGTGCTTTTCGGAACATATCCTCCGACGTGTACACCATGCGAGAACGAAGGTAAAAATGCTGAACGCGATAAAATAGGTATGAGCTATTCTTCCTTGGCGAATTCTATTGGGAAGTGTTTGTGTCCACGTCATTTCAGAGACATGTCTTTAAGGATGTCGCCGATTTCTCGATAGGAAGAGATACTCTCAGGAGGAAAAGCAAAGTCACTCCTAAAAAACTCAAAACGGGCGATTTTAAGATATGATAGCTGGAAAAATAATTATTTGTGTATTAAATTAACGGAATGTATATAAGAGAATCAGAGCGACCTGAAAAATCGAGACAGACCGTTCCGGAAACCTTGCATGAGGAATCGCGACAGATCGCTCCACTTCACTCAGAGAAAATATTAGACATGTAACATATCTAGTGAATAAATACAAACGAGCGGGAGAGAATTTTATCGTTCGCACCAAGGGCGGTGCCTTTCTCTCATTTTCTCTCTCTCTCCTTAACATTTACTTACCGAAAACATTTCGCCGCCGCACGAGAGATACGAAAACTTCTCGCCGTTCAACTTCCATCAAATCGAAGGAAATAAATGTACGGCGAAACCCATTCCTCAATCTCTATCTCTCTTCAATTCTTTTTTTCTACATTCAAGAGAAATTTTCTTTGGAAAGTTGATTCCGACCGTGATGTTGTTATTTGTTTCTGTATGTGTGCGGGTGCTTGGTGTTGTATGGGTGTGCCTCGAATATCCGACCGTCCAGCCTCAGGCCATCCATCGACCCCAGCGCCAATTGAATGAGCGACCAAACATGAAACATCTGGGAAAATCCGGAGAAGAAAAATGAAATGCAAAAGCAAACGATGGAAGAAATGAAGCAGAGGTTGTAAAGAATTCACAAAAACCACTAATCGTGGTTCATAATCATCGGTAGTAAAGATCTGGGATGTGAAAACATTTCTTGCAATGAAAACAGCATCATTTTCATGGTGAGATGTGACCATCATTTTAAGTACACCATTGTTTTAGAGTGAATTTTATGAAAAACTTTCATGGACTACTCTGTTGGTTAACAGAATCTAGCTAGAATGTGGAGCGGAGAATAAGCAAGTTAAATATACTGATGTACAGCAAAAAAACAAATTGTTAGTGATTAATAATAATTGTGGTTTTTGTATTTGGTGTGAATCTAAATATGCCTCGTCTATTCTTTCATTATAATTCGGAAAATTATAAAATAGAAAGTTTTATCTGCAAACATTAACTAAAGTAATTATACCGCTATTACTTTGAAATACATACTATATGCTCATACCCTGACAAACCAGCGTAGCTGATAAAAAACCAAAAGCTATGTATAATTTTTTTAAATATTACCAACAGGATTAAGATGAAATTGGTCTATAAAAACTAGAGAAAAAACTCAAAATTCTCAGGTGCACGGGCGTTCTAATTTTCGAAAGGAAAAAACGGCAGTTTTTTTTCAAGGGTAGGCTATGCGTGGGAAGTAACAACGCAATATTCAGCTCCTGTGCAACAACAATTAAAATCTCCGACTATGGCTGCAATGTGCTATAGGTATTAATACCAACTCAAGGCTCGATCACGAGAGGCAGGGGAAATCTGAACGCATTAGAAGCATTTCGAAGGAAGCGAAGTGTATTGGTGTAAAGGAGAGAAATGGAGAGAGCAAGGATAAAAGAGCGCGGAAAGGAAACGCACACGTAGAAAGGGATAATGGGAGATAATAGGGTAGAATAGGAGAGAGAGAGGAAGGGATGGGGAGATGGTGGAGGGAAAAGAGAAAAAGAATAGGAGCGAAAGAGATGTCATTGCTGGGAGGGAGAAATACACGCATGGGGTATCCAACGGCGGAGAACTGTTCGATCAAACTCCACCAATCAGATCAATTTTCTCGACCGGCAGGTGGGGAAGAAATGGGTTAAGGAGGGAGGGGGGGGGAGGAGAGAAAGGTGGGGGAGGTGAAAGAAAAGAGACGGAGTGAGGGGAGGGCGAAGTGGTGAGGCTGGAATGAATTACAGGACGAGGGAATTTTAAAGGGAAAATAGTCGGAGGAGGAGAATGAGGGAGAAAAAGGGAGAGAGATAAAGACGTAAAGTTAGCAGATGATGCAAATAGGAAAACGGAGAGAGAAGGAAAGGAGGAATGGATGGAAGGAGAGTTATGTATAAGTGTTGAGAGAGAAGGCGGAGAAAAGAAAATTATATTATGGTTCCGCAAATATAAGTACGTTCACATTTTCAGTATATTGCTAGCAAAATCTTGAGTATCAATCTTAAAAGCAATAAACAATACTCTATATTTTTGGGACATTCTGTGAGCATATAAAATAATCCACCATAGAATGCGCAGTAGAATAATTCTTAATTGGTATCTTAAAGAACTTAACATCCTCAGCGAATGATGAATCTTTGACGATATGAAGATAAAGAAGGAAGTTTAAAAATATCATTTAAAAGGGCAAAAAACAGAACAAAATAAGAGGAATATAAATTAAAATTAAGTACGTTGAAATTATTTTAAAATTATAACTGATAATCAAAGGTTAAGTATACCTAAAGTCGGATGAAGTAATTATCACAAAATAAGTTAACGAGAACCTTGGTTTAAAGTTTGTCAAACTTGAATTAACATGGCATTACGAATGAAACGCTTGTCGAAGGGAGATGAAGCAAAGATGAAGAGTAATGAAGAGAGATGGAAAGGAAGAATTTGCGGTACAGATTGAATGGAAATCGAGGAAAGGTATTTGGAGGAAGGATGAGAGAAAGAGAGGGATGGAGGGTGGGGGATAGAGAGAGAGAGGCAGGGAGGGGAGAGAGAGAGAGGGAGGGAGGGGAGAGAGAGAGAGAGGGGAGAGAAAGAGGGAGGGAGGGAGGCCATAACGAGAAACATTTAATAATGCCGTTCTCCGTGGTTGCGCCGTGGATGAGAAAAAGGGACTTGTTCGAGGTTAATCACATTTGCCCATCTCTTTCGTAATTACTGTCAAACTCTCTTTTCCAATTCAAAGCAGACTCAAAGGATTTCATTCGCGTGAATATTTATGCTTCGAAAACGTATGCTTAAAGAGACTGAAATTCCGAAATATTTCTTACCGATTCCTTTGCCCAATAAACAAATATTTTAGAGAACGATTTCTACCTCAGTTATTCGAAGGTTTATTTCTTTTGACGGAATGGTATTATCGCACAGGTTTCATTAACGCGTGTTTTGCCCTTTGTGAAAGATATCCTGTGGTTCGTATTCAGAAATTCACCAATTTCCGATGCAAAAGGGAATACTGTCGTTGTCCTAGAATTTCAAAATTGGTTATTTATCAAATCATCGGATTAGAATGCATCTCTAAATAAATTATGAGTTCCCAATTTCAAGTACTAAAAAGAATTAATAATGTCCCTAATATCTTCTAGATTTGAATATTCCGTATAATCGGAGAGATCCTATTCTGAGCGACTAAGAAACGCATTCAAAATGTTTCTCCGTTGGAGACTTGAGAAGGGAGGAATCGGGTAGATGGTTGGAAGGAGAGGTGAGGGCGAAGGATGGGAGAGTTGGAGAATATGGAGGAAACTGGAGGGAATGAACACGTTGATCGTATGCCGCTTGTTTTATTGTCATCCAGTCCCGTCTGTAGCCGCATTTAATCTTTCAATTTTTCACACCGATGTCCACTATCCTCGTTTTACGTAATAATAGCCTAGACAAAAAGCAAGTGTAGTATCGTGTGTATGCACATTAGTCCGTTTCTATGAAATGACGAGGACCGGGAACATCGCGAGGATTTGGGAGTTGCAGTTGGCGTCTGGTGGTGGCGAATTGTGACCTAAATGGCCTGAAAGGCTTTCACTCTACTGGTAGTTTTTTAATGTAAGAATCCATTCCTGAGTTCGACAACAAGCAACATGGAGAGAGTGCATCCGTATGGCATACGATTTTCTTATTCATGCGGATATGTGGGGAAGTAAAGGAAAGGCAAAAAGATATCTATAGAAAAATAACTATTATGTTCAAGAATATTGATAGTCCATTAACTTCTCATAATAGATTATTTTCATTGCATGCATCACTCTTAATTTTTTCGATGACTATCAAACTCAACATTTTATCTCTCATAAAATATCTGAAGGTCTCAATTTTCACTGATGATTTTCACATTTATTATGCCGCAAAGCGAAGCAATATTCCCAGTAATATGCATCAAATACGTCGAGATAAATGTGTTTGGAAATGGAATGGATTCCATGTCGATAAATGCAGTCGTTATTAAACAACAACATTTCAAAAATATATTCTGAGTATTAATTTTATTTCGATTAAATTTGCATTGGACAAACTGGACCTGCTGCAAATGTCATATTATTTCAGAGTGAATTTAATTTAAATTCTGCCACTAATTATTGTCAGCATGAATGTTTTTTAAATGCGAAATCAGATGATTTATTCTGAATCTTTCAATGACGAATGTCGGCACAGCTTAGAAGAGGAAATGTGGAGAAGGAACCTCGATAGGAAAGAAAGGGAGAGGAGGTAGGAACTGGGAGATTAGCGGGAGTGAGGCGGGCAAAGGGGGTGAAGAGAGGGGAACACAGTGAGGGAGAATAAGAGAAGGAAGGGTGGAGGGGAGGGAAATGCGGGGAGCGGAAAATAGACAAGAGGAAAGGGCCGAGGCCATCACAGCGCCTCTCCTTCTATGTCAGAAGCAAGACAAAGGAATGGAAAAAACGGGAGAATTGTGTGGGTGGGAGGGTTGGTGGGGGAGTGGCAAGTTTGGGACGCGAGGGATGAGTAGGGTTTCGAGGAGGATAGAGAGAGAAAGAGAGTGATGCGGGCGGCGAGAGAGAGAGGGAGAGAAGAGAGGAGTAGAAAGGAGAGGAGGAGGATTGATTCGGCGGAGGTAGCAGTGCTTGAGAGCATAGGCGATATCAAAAGATAATAGAGCAGAATGGGAAACATGAAACGATATGCAGTTGTCATTCTTGTCTAGCCGGAGTGTCTTGACGTCTGGTTTACGACGACCTTCATTTACAACTGGATTTGATAAGAAATAGAAATAACACCAAAAAAGGGTTTACTTAGAAGAACATTCTAAAATGCCTCTGAATAGAGAACCTGAGTAATATGTGCATGTATAAATTGCAGCTTTATAAAATTAAAATAAAAATCTAAATTGCCGGCATTCAAAAATAATATGAGCAAATTTTGTAAAACAAATCATAATTTATGCAAAAAATAAAGAGTCTAAAAACTTAATGGTTAAAATTTTAATGGACTCTCCCGTGTCTCACAAATATAATTCTTTATTATTCAAACGCGAGTTAAAAGAATACAAAGAAGTAAAATATGGAAAATTCCAACAACAAAAGACTGGGCACGCAATTCAAGCAAACGTTTCGCTTTGCTGTAGCAATAGCATATATACGACCGCATGTTTAATTTAAAAAAATGCTAGTAGCTCTATACGCTACGACGAAGCTCTTAACCTTACAGACACTCAAATCGCTGCAAAGGAGAAGGAAAAAAGAGTGATAAGCAAAATGAGCTGCGTTAATACTTAGCGCGTGCAGTGCAGGCGGATAAGAGAAAAGTACACCGTGCGCATGGGCGGAGACCTCGCTATGATTTCCGAAGGACAAACGAAAAACGAAATAAACGTACCGCACGCATAAAGCGATAAGGAATCGTATCGGCCGTGTGAAGGGTTTACCCCTGAAAATCCTTCTCGGGGCACGCGTTGGAGTCACGCGGGAAAGGCGACAGAAATGGCGTCGGAGGCGAAGCGTCCGATGAGACAGAACGAAACGGATTCCAAGCGACGACGCTGCGATTTCAAGTCGAAGCGAAGTGGAAAAAAATCGTTCCATTTAATCTTTACTCTGCGGGAAACATTAATAAGTAGCCCGATGGCCAATTCTAATGCGAGTGGTCGACAAACAAAACGAAAGCGGTTAAGGAGGCGAGGAACACATAGAAGGAGAAATGATATCAAGGAGGAAGCGAGTGCTCGAGATATCTTTGGGTGGCCATGGCGTGAAAGGAGAGAGGGAAAGGAGAGAGCCGAAGACCGCAGGAAAGGGCCGAAGAAGAAGAGATGCGAAGGAGAAATCGAGAATAGGAAGGCTAGTGAGAGGGAAGAGGAGGACGGAGAGGGATGTAATTGTAAATAACGAGAAAATATGCAATGAGAAGAGAAGAGAGAGAGAAAGAGAGGAGATCGAAGGAGAGAGAGGGAGAAGCAGAGAGGCGGGCGAAGAGGGGTGTCGGCGAAGAGCGAAAGGGGAGGTGTAAAGGGGTCGGGTGAGGATGGAAATGGGATAAAGGAGAATGGGGAGAGAAGGGACTCTCTCTCTCTCTCTCTCGGTGTAATTTTCTGCACGCAACGAAACAGGGGAGGTGGAGCTGTGAATAACAAGAAGCATTGGAGATTGTGTGAGATGGGGAAGACTGAGTGGAACGGGAGGGAAAGAGGGAGAGGGATGGTGGAGGTGGTGGAATGGGGAGGGAGAAGAAGAGGGGAGAGGGGGAAGAAGAGGAGAGAGAGAGAGAGAGAGAGAGAGGAAGAGGAGAGAGAGAGAGAGGAAGAGGAGAGAGGGGGAGGAAGAGGAGAGAGAAGCTGTATGGACTCCGTGAAGACGAGGTGAGTCTTTGGAGGCACGTCTCCAAGTTCAAGAGTATTTCCGAAACTTTGATACCGCCGAAAAAGTGATCCACGACACCTATAAAACAGCAGTGTATTTGGTTTAAACGGGTTTAATGAATGAGAAAAATGTCACAAATAGACTGATTATTTTGAAATACCCCTGCCGTCTGTGAATTTTTTTAGGACGTCCGAAATGGTAATGTAAGCCTGTACGTGCTACACGTTTCCCTACACCCACCAACTTCCTCACTCAAAAGACAACATTAAACACGAAAGAATTATCCAGAGTGATAGACCGGAGGTGATGGCAGTCTGAATAATGCGAAAGAAAGGGTGAAAATGGAAGAGAAGGTGATGGTGAGAGGAGAGGAGAGGAAGGGTGGGCAGGACAGAGGAAGGGTGAGGAGGAAAGGAAGAGCAGCGACGGAGAGGGGCTCGAAAACCGAGGGCGTATGCCGTGAGATGCAGCTTTGATAAGGCCGTGTGGAAAAGAAGAGGGGACGGAGCGGGGGCGGGAGGGTGGCGGCGTAAGGCCGTGCAGCGAAGCAGAGGAGAATCGCACGGTGCATAAGGGCGGGAGGAGGTGACGATGGCCGCGGGAGGGGAAGGGTGCGCGCGAGGGAGGGAGGGGAAAAAAGATTAAAAACAAGTAAGAATAAAAATGTTCTGGAAGGGCGATGAAAACGAATCGGAGGTGGGTGGGGCAGTCGAAAGGATGAGAACGGGAGAATGATCTCCCTTCCCTGAGCCTCCTTCGTCCACACCTTCCCTCCCCTCTCCTTTCCACTGCTCCACATTGCGTCTTGAAGCGTTAAGACAGAGGAATGCACATCTTTCTTATGTACGTCCATCACAATCATCACAGCAGTAGTCATCACGTATCTCTTCATTATTTCCCATCCCACCTTCTTTCGTCCCCGCCCTCCACCCCTTTCTCTTGCCCACCCGCCTACCGCCACGCCCCCCTCCTCCTCTCCAACCCCTCGCTCCCCTTTCCTAGTTCCGTCTCTCCGCTCCTTCTCGATCCCTCCCGAAAATAAAAAGAACGACTTCTTTCTAAATCATCTTTCTCTCCCTCGCTTTCTCCTGAGATGCGCCCTCCCGATGCCCTCCCACCCCCTTGCCCCACTCCCGGGAGCACCATCCATCGTTGACAGGGGCGCCCCATTAGCACCAGGACGCATCCCTCCCACCTCTCTCTCTTGGTGCAGCCTTGGGTCCCCAAATGGGCGAAGACCACAGCGCAGGCAAGGGTGTTTGGTGTTGTGTGATGGCGGCCGTGGTAAGGGGTATGACGGGAGGGGGGAGGGGGGATATGGCAAGGAGGCGGAGGGATGGAGGGGATGAAGTGATGGGGGGAGAGAGATGGGGAGGCGTGAAGGGGCGGAAGCGGTGGGGGCGAAAACAAGGGGATCGGATACAGAGTTGCCAACTTCATGACGCCGTGTGATACACACAATGGCCACTTCTTGGGGAAGAAAAATGCAACAACGGCTCATGTAGATACGCTGTATGCATGGAATTCGTAAATTCCCTTTCTTTCGGAGACATCGCGCCGTTTTTATAAGACGCGTAAAATGGTGACACTATCGTCTGTTCTATTCTAGTAATCACTGTCTGTGAGTTATGTTTTCACGCATTTTCAGTTACGGAATAACCATCGATAAATACTTCATTTTTCAAACATCATCCTGGTAAAGCGAGTATTATTATTCCAACTATTTGTGAGAGAAATTTTTAAAAATTTCAAACGGCAAAAGATTTATCGTCTTTCTAATTAATTCTAATAAGAGGAGTGTCCAATACAACAATTACTCCATTCCAAGTTCAAAAACACAACGTAAGGAGTGTTTGTATAGATATTGAAACAGTTTGTAAAACGAATTAAGTCTTTTTAAATGTTTTCTGCATCTTCATGGCACTAATTAAAAATCGATTTCGTTATGCCGCATAAATTAATACAATATTTAGAGAAATTCTATGTGCTAAATTCCAGCAACCTCGCCTTATTCTTTAAGATTATCTAACAATTATTTTTCGTAAATATGATTTCAGTTTATAAAAATCAACTGACATATATAGGTACGCTTAAACTTACTGCTTGGCGTCCATACGGATCTTATCTTCATTCAAGCATTCGCCGTCCATTAATGGCAGGCGCAACGTATGAGAGAAAATCTCCACCCTGATCGTGAAATTATAAAGATTCAAAACAATCGTCTCGAGACGATATCTCTACCCCTCTCTCTATCTCACTACATCTCTCCCTTTCTCTGACTGCCACTTTATGTGAGAGGTTACATTTGATGCGATGATGCTAATGTTGTGTAACACCGGTTTCTACCCGCGGGCTCCAATTTCAGGGATCGGTTAATGGCGGGCAATAAAAACGAGAGAAAGAGAAAAAAGGTGGAGAGAGAATGAGGGAGGGGCAGGAGAGAGAGAGACCTATACTCAATCCCAGATGGACATTTATCTTTGCCGACCTTCTCCTCCGCTTTTACTTTTGAATTTGTAGGAATACTGTCGAATAAAAAGATTTTCATTACCGTAGCTAGTGAAGAAAAGCTTTACTCTGGCAACTATCTAATTAACAAAGTCTATAAGATATATACGAACATTGCGTCTGACGGTCGGAGACTGCACGAGAGGATGACTGGCGAAATTAATGTGCATTTTAATTCCTCTCGCGAAAGACACCTGCATAATTAAGAATCCAACAAAGGTGAATCCCGATGGCTTCTACGAAGTAGTTCGTGAAGATTATATTCTATGAGATAAGGCCGTCTTAATTCAAATTTTTCTGTAAGCGAGATGATCTGACTTCTAAGGCATTGGCAGACTATGCGAATGAAGGATGTCTTTTTTGCTTTAATGCGCGATCAGTTTCATGACAAAGGATCGAGTCCTTCCAATGAAATATCCCTATTCTATTCCGATTCATATATTAGGCCCTACTGATATCACCAGTATTTTCTTTGGGTTACACATAGGTTAATCAAGGATTTTCTAAACAACCTTCGCTTTTACAAGGACACAAGACGCTTAATAAGCGGTGATATGGAGAGCGCATTCCAAGTCCTATAGCGGTGCATGACAGGGCAAAGAATAGATGTTCCTTGAGATAAAGTCCAAACTCACTTCTAAACAATCTCCAGCAGAAGGAAGCCGCGGCTCCAATAGACTCCTGAGACAACCTAATTATTGTCCCCATTCGAAAACGGAGAGGAGCTTTGGCAATTAGGAGGGGAGAGAGAAAGAGAGAGGCAAGAGGTAGAGTAGGAAAGATCCCGAGGAACAGGAATGGCACGGAGGAAGGAAAAAGGGAATTCGGATGGAGAAAAAGAGAACGAAAGAACCAGAGAGAGATAGGAAAAAAAACAATTGAAGATCTCTCTCCACGTGAATCGCACACTGCCCCCTCAGGGGGAACACGCCTCAGCCGGTGCCCCCGCCTTTCCCCTGGGGTTCGCCGGGCTGGCGACGCACCCGCGGTCGGCGTATACACTCCGGCAGCATCGGGGAGTAGTAGGAGGGTCGCCGACAGAACCGGATCGGAAACAAAGGTTGTAGGGTGGGTAGGGAATGTCTTAGCGGGAAGGGGATCTGGTGTAGGAGGAGGAGGCTGATAGGAGGGTGGGGGCGAAGGAGGGGGATAGTGCGGCAGCCATGGAGCCCCGCCTCGGGGCAAACGGGCTCGATAAATCCTGCCGGCGTCGCATATCTTTAGCGGTTTGCCTCATCCTGGAATACTGGGAGATTATCTGGCGCTGCCAACCTTGAAAAACCATGCTTCGAGAATAAACGAAGTTGATCGGGAAAAATGAGATCTTAGTGGAGAGAGATGAAAAATCGTCGCTCCATATTTATTGGACCTATGGAGAAAAAAATCTCAAACTTTTTGGTACATGGTATGGTGACAATCTTAATTCAGGAATAGCAAGCCATTGATAATTTCCTTTTGCTACAAACTCGATCTAATAAACTAATTTTTGGTAGCTGTATTGAAATCTGCAGTTAAACTTGTGTACAAATATTGCGGAGAATGACATCATATTATGCGATGAGCACATAATACATAACACGTAATCTGATTGCGGAATGATGGTAAGGCTTCTCACCCACTTCTTTAGCGATTATGGCTACTTTGGTCTATAATTTGGCGTTGATGTTGAGCCAACGTAAACTTATAAAAAAACTAATCATCTTGTAGAAAGATGACATTACTGTTATCGCTTACATAACACCAAATCTATAGTTTTGCTTTGGTTCTGAGATATTTATAACTACAAAAAGTAATTTCAACTTATCAAACTCGGTTTATGGATAATCTCTGAGTACACATTCCCTTACTCTACTATAAATGATTGAAACCACTCTTGGAGATAATTTAAACAAAAAAGACAATTTGGAGATCAGTGAGTATTTTTGCAGGAATGACGAAAAGCAAAAAACAATCAATTAAATAAATGAATTTGAAACTATAAATTATGGCATCCAAAATGAATTCAAATAAACCAAAACAACTTTTGCTCAATTTTCTGCAGAAAACACAGCGATGATTCCCTCTAGAAGAGTAGCCTGGCAGGCAATACTTGTAATAAATCTCATGATGACAGTACTTGAACACTAAATTAGTACGATCAAGATATAAATATTCCTTTTTGAGGTCAATTGTGGCTTTTTTGTATTATTGGTGGTTTTAATAAATTAAGATCACCTATATTATATAAGAAATTCATTGGCACAATTGTACAATGCGATTGAAAAATCAAAGAACTAAGGCAAGTAGCAACTCTTATCGAGACTCAATTTTCCTTGTACTTTCAGTTACTTTAATGGCATTGGATTATTAGCAGATTAAATTTCATTTCACAAAAATGCACAGAAACCAAACAAAACTCCTAAAAATAATGTACATACACAACCATGGCTTCGACTCTTGGAGTTATCATCGGCAGATGCTACATTCGCTTTGGAATTAAACTTTAAATGAAGGTACTGAATATGTATTGCAAATAATTTTGTTATAAATCCGCTTTAGATTAATTACGGTTGATATCACAACAACTTTAATTATAAAAAGTAGTTTCTAAGTTTTAAACCAAATGTAATAAGTAACGAGAGTGGTCAAATTATTCCAGAAGCAGAGCTAAAACTACATAGATTCAATTTTACATATTACTATTTAATAAGAAATTAGAGTTTTCTCTGTCGACACTAATGACTCACTTAAACTCTGGCTAATAAAATGTTGACAAATGACATCAAGATACGAATCCCGCACTAGTCGATTCCTTTTAAAAACTTGAACATTTCGAAGCGGAATCTGTTTCCAAAATAACACAAAGGCTACTACACCAAGGAGATGACATTAATTTTGGACGCTGTAATTCACTCGAACGGTTAACTGAAATCATACGACGGAGCACACTCACAGCCACACAGAAAAATAAGAGCACGATACATCCTCTCAAAAACTACCGAATCTTCGAGATCCGTCTCTCACTCCATCCTTCTCTTTCCACCGTCCTCCCTACCTAATCCTGCTCCGCTAATTACCTATCATCCCCTCCTAATCCACTCTTAATTCGCCGCCTCTGACGGTATTAGCCACCGTTAGCGGGACTTCGTCCTCCCTCTCTCCCCCTCACTCTCTTTCTCTCCCTCTCACACACCCGACTAGAAACGGCGGGTGCGCCGGGGGCAGGCAATCACCGTCACGACCTGGTCCAGGGAAGGGAAAGACAGCGGCGGGAGCGACTGCCCCAGCATCCCTTGGAATAGAGTGAAGTCTGGCGGGGCTCGCATTGCGTGCCGCCGGCAGCTAGTGGTGCTCCCCCCATTCATACCGGTTATGCGGGGGAGGGAGGAGGAGAGGGGTGAGGGAGGGTGGAGGTGTAGAGAGAGACAGGAAAAGGAGGAAGGGGTAGGAAGATGGGGAGCGGGTCGTCGGAGCTGTTGCGCATGCGTGCGGAGGTGTGCACCGAGAGCCCTCCGGGTCCCGCTGGCCGACTAGCATGAGTCACGAACTACCGGGGTCCTCCGTGGCCGTGCTGTCAAAGACTGTTTCCACCGAAGAATCCATCCGCACTGCTTTCTAATAGTATATGCACGTATGATCGCCGACTATATCGTGATTTAGTCGAACCCACTTAGAATTTCAAGACTTGATTTTCCGAAGCTCAGTGGAGATGATTTTATCAATTCTCTGTCCCTTAATTTTAGCAATGATTCTTTAGCAATATTTTCTAAACATAAAGGATGTTGGCTATCTGCTCCCAAGAAGTTTAAAGTAACCCTCTACCGAGGGAGTTAATAGATTATGAATCAACATTCAAAATAGGTGACTCGTAATTGAGGTATCTTCCGTGACGACAATTATTATTTGTAGCCGATCATCAATATTAAGAGCGCGCGCGATCATCGGTGGGTCTAAAAACAAGCGACAATCGGAATGACTTTAACAAGCGACGAATCGAATTATTGATTAAAACGAGACAAGCGCAGTGAATCGCCTACAAACGTAAATGGTTATTGCCTGGTAGCGTCCTGATGATGAGGCTATTAGCGATTCGGGGATGGGTGAAGGGGGACGGAGACACTAAGACCACCCAGTGCTCAACTTTCGGGACTGATCGCAAGGAGTTGCCAGTAATAGGTTCCAACAAAAACCGGTCCCGAAGAGGCGGGGAGAAAAAAAACAAATATTAAAAGGTCCGCTGGATCTTCAAGAAAAGGGAAATGGCTTTGAAGGGGATATGCCCGAGATAATCAGGCCTTTGCGAAGACTTACACGTTGCCTATGGTGATATATTAAACGACATAATGGAGTCAAAATAGAAGTACAAGTTCTTCATAGGTATATTTCATCCCTTAAAATGGACCGGTGCTTCATTTGAATCACACTTTATGAGCGAAATTAAAATTCTAAATAATATAATAACAGGTCGGGTTGAGAGTGTACGTTTTTTAAGTTTTTAATTGCGGTACAAAGATATAAAACACGCACAAACGACTAGGAAAAAACGATAATTATGTAAAACCCACGACAACGGGCGAAAAGTTTAAATAGAATTCTATGCCAGATAACATAGTCACATGGTTGCAAAGTCAGTTTGTAGTTTAGGCCGATAACAAGCTAAACCTAAGTTAACAAAGCAATATATAAAAAATAAAAAAGATAGAAAAAAGACTCAATGAGGTCTTTCCATTCACACTTACGAACAATGAAAAATATCAACGACTTCCTGCACTTACCGAATCGCAGGAACTAGTTTTTTTTTACAGAGTTATGTAAGTTGAAACTTACTGCTGTAAAGTTGTGTATTTCTTCTTGTGAATCTCTTCTTCGTAATTCAGTGACAATTGAATGCAATCCGCAACCAATTACCCTTAAAACACGATCGAAAAATTAATCACCTCAACTTACCGAATATTTCGAATCAATGGCCGTTGCGATCATCTGAAAGACTTGAAAGTGAGCAGACTCGACGCTAAGACACGCAGAATGAGATGTCGAGTTGGGGAGAAGAGGAGGGGGAGAAGAAGGGAACAAGGAAGGAGTAGGAAAAAAAAGAGTTGGTTGGCCCATAAACTCATACGGTCCCTCTCCCTACCTTCCCCGCCTCTCCTGGAAGCCCTCTCCTATCCCGACCGCTCCTCCTCCACTCCTTTTCACCCCTTCGAAAAGGCTCTCCCTCTCTATAGACCGAGAGAGAGGCGGCGTTGGTTCTGGACAAGAGAAAGAGAGTGGAAGAGAGAGAAGAAAACCATCGACCAAATAAAGAAGACACGTGATCGTTGGCCAAAAGGATTCCTGAAGGACCAAAGGGTTTGAGCATGAGGCTGAGGGCCGCCTCTGTTGCTGCTGCCAGACATCTTTCCACGCCACTCTCGGACGTTATGGAGATTAGCGCGGATTACACGGAAGATCTGAGCTCGAACCGATGGAATCGGGGGGACTTGATCGAGAGAGAGGTGATCGTTTGGTCCACTTCTCAAAAAATAACATAAAAATGGCACGCACGCACACACATCGATGATGACACACGGGGGTTGTCGCTTCGATGGCCATTCTGCGATCGAAATGCAGAGGAAGTAAAAAAAGACCAAAAACATAAGACTCGCGCCACACGCGCTACATGCTCCCATCGCACGGCGGAATTAAAACTCTCCTCCCTTCTCTTCCTCTATAAAGGAGCTTTTTTACGTTGCGATCCAGTAGTCCGGTCTGGGCGACTCGTCCGCCGACCGACGGTAAGGCGACGTCACTTGTTTTGCATCGAAGTATTTACATAGTAGTAACAAAAGGAGGAAGAATGAGAGGCGGAAGGAGGAAAGGAGGGAGGGGGAAAGTGGATATGGGAGATGGAGGGAAAAAGGGAGAGAGAAAATAATGAGCCCAAGAAAGGAGTTGAGGATAGAGAGGGAAAGAGTGGAAACAGAAGAGAGGATGAAGGAGAGGAAATTTGCATCGGTACGGTAGGAAGAGAGAAGAAAGAGGTTCGAAATGTCTTATGTGCGAACGAAAGGAAAATGAAAGGAGCGGCGGAGTGAGAGTTGAGGTGCGAGAGAAAGAGAGAAGTTTGAAAAAATGTGCGATGGACATTTATTTTTTAAAACATATAAATGCATAAGGCTATGGTAAAAAAATCAAATTCGAGTGAAAGAGACATATATACTCACACACATATATAAACAGAGAGAAAGAAAGAGGTAGACTGAGAAATAAGACGCGTAAAACATTTTGCCACCCAAACACAAAGGGGGAACCCATCTCGTTAGATATGCGTTCTGGGTTCATGGCGTGAAAAATATGCCTTCTCGATTTTTTACCTTTTCTCTCTCTCTCTCTCTTTACTACACTCCCTCCCCTTAAAAACCACTCCCCTCACCTTTTCCTTTTTTTAATCCTTCCCTCTCACTCTCTTTCACCCCCTAACGCACACTCTCTTCTCCGCCTCCCTCCCTCTTTCTCCCTTTCTCGCCGTTCACACCTTTTCTCACCTCACTCGCCTTCCCGCGCGCCAGTTCTCTCTCCCTCCCGCACCCTTTCTCTTTCCCTCTCTCTCCTCCCTTTCTATCCCCCGCCACCCCTTCCTTTCACCCTTCTAATCCACCCACACATTCGCACGCATATACAGACCTTCCAGCCGACACCTTCAACCCCTTACTCTCTCTCTCTCTCTCTCCCTCGCTCACTCTTGTCCCCTCTTTCTCACTCCTCACTCTCTTATAAAAAAACCCGCTCGCCTCCACATTCCCTCCACCTTCTTCCTTCCTTCCTCCCACTCCCCTCTCTTCCATTACCTTCTCACTCCCTCCCTCTTCCTGGTCACCTTATCTCTATCGGCGCCCCCGCTTCCCCTCCCCCTCCCCTCCCCCTCTCCTCCTCTCACTTGCCTTTCCATTGCTCAGTAAAGGGAATGTCCAGATCTACATTCATTGTAACTTTAGACTCTTAAAGAGTACGTTTGGGGTTTTTTTTAAAGCATGCTGTTTGTGTATTTGCGTGCGTCTGTGTGCGTGCCACGGAATGTTCTATACATAAGCCAAAAACGGCAAAACTACTCTACGGGTGACTTCACCGGTTGGGATAATATCCCTTTAAAATTTGCGTGCGAGATTTTTTATCGAGGCATTACATAGGATTTTGTGGATGTGTTCGATAAATATTAATTGCTAAATCAATACGATGGCATCCGGAATCCTAAATCCTCTAATCGTTTTTTTCCGTTTATAATATTAGCAGGAAATTTTATTGCAGACTTATAGAGAAAATCGGTCTCTCTTAGGAAAGAATGTTGTTTACACTCGAGAAACATAGCGTATGTTTACGCATGGAGAATTCGAACGCATGACAATGACGTACGTATATGGATCCGAACGTTCGTTATCATTTTCACTTTCTCTTCTTTTAACGGAGTTGCGTTCAACAGATATTCAATTAAAAGGAGTGTTTCGGGATTGCGATGATGAGGTTTAAAAAAAAAAGCAAAACCATGCTCATCGTCGACGCCTCGACTGAGTCTCACAGCGCCCAACTAAATGAATGAATCAAGCGGGTCCTGATTACCACCCCCGCTGGAAAAGTTTACGATATTTTATAGATTTTTTCAACTTTTCCTTAGATTAAACCGCATTACTGTTGTTGCCACTTAACGTTTGCTCAATTCGGTCAGCCCTCTCATCACAGGATTCGTTCTCTTTTTCGTGGGCATTGATAAACGCCGGGATGAGACGTCATTGAACCTGGCTGTACATTAAGCCGGGGCGAACCCTTACAAAATTCACTCGACGCCACTTATAAAATTTAACGAAAATAATAGACAGTATTGCTTAAAAAATAACGCAATCGCTTGAGCAACAAACACCATTTCATAGGTAGAAGTACAACATTTCACGAGTTTTAACTCGATGAATAGCGAACAACGAGAACCCACGCGACGAAAACGTGCTCCGATTCCAAATTGTAAGAAGTAAATGGACAAAAAAACTGCCTCTGCCTCACCACGAATATATATATATATATATATATACCTATATACACACACACACATGTGAACCACAGTCGGACTTCATTTTAGGGGCTAATTGCTGGAGAGTGGCAAGGCGTCGAGGAGTGAAGACTTGTTTTTGTTTTCGGTAGACGAAGAGAAGTAGGAGAGGTAGGTGAGAAGGAGTGGAAGGAGAACCAAAGGGTGGAAGGAGCGTGGCAAAATAGGGGAAAGATGGATACGTGCGCGATGAATGGCAACTCCGCAGAGTCGGAGGGGGTGTTGGGAGGAGAAGAGGGAGGGGGGAGAAGGAATAAATTAAGTGATATAACTAAATAAAATAGAGGGGAATGGCGAAGTGTCGAAAAGAAAGGCAGGATGAATTTTAGGAGACGCGGACGTTTTCAATAGAATGAGGAACTGAGGGTACATATGGAGTACGAATGCAGCGCAAGCTAGTCTTGTGGAAGGTGCAGAATTCTAGCGTTTGTTTTTGCGTCGCGGGAGGTAGACGGTAAGAGAGGTGGGAGTGGGTGGCGAAGAGAGGAATGAGGGGGGAGGGAGAGTGTGGCTCGCCCGTGAGGCGTGGGGTGAAAATTGAATTGGGATCGTAAGGCGATGCGCCCGAGACGGCCTCGGGCTTGCTTCTGCCCGCAGTCATTCTCACCTTCGCCCACCTTGCCTCCGCTGCTATTTTCACTCTCTCAAAATCGGATATTCACTCTGCGGATTCTCCCATGCATTTTAGCAAATTAGTAGGTTTAAAAAAATGAAAGACTTGGAATGGCTTCTTCTTCATCTTGCACATGGGTTAATATTTTCTATTTGTGACCAAAAACGACAATTTTTTCCTAAAACAGCGCTTGATTTTCATTAACTGACAATATTCTTACAGATATATATATGTTTAATTTGAAGTCAGCTAAAAATTTCTTTACTGTGGAGCTAAATTTTATTAATGTGGGTTTACTGCTGAATGAATGAAGCAAAATAAACGAAAGAAATGAGAGTTTTGGCATTTACCTTAAGGAACCATCATCGTCTTACAGAATACACTGACCGAAAGAGTTGATTATTATAATTAATTTTCATTTCGTTTTCCACTATAAAGGGAATTAGAACCGCAACACGGCGAAGAAAGACGGAGGGATTCAAATTTCGAAATTAAAATCGACCGAACGGATCGAAACGTCTTTTATACGTTTTTGAGGATTTGTCAAGAGTTAAGGATGGCATGGAAAATTACGCGGAATGCAAATATCAATTCTCACACCTCGCACATGTTCCTTTATTCATTCTCTGGATGGATAGCTTCACATTATTTTAGATGGGAGCGTTCTAAGGCTTCACTGAGGAGGAGGGCAGGATGAGAGGTGTCGGCGATGGCGGGGTGTAAGGGGGGAGAAGGTAGCGGAAGTGGCGGTGAGGGATAAGAAGGGAGGTCGGGTGAGAGGGAGTGGGTGGGTGAAGAGGAGTGAGCGTGAAGTGGGAGGGGGAAGAGAGAGAGAGAGAGGTGTTCCCAGTTTTACACTCAGTCAGTGGTATCGATCGTTGAATAAAACTACTTCTGTTCGCACCTCTCACGACCTTTCATTCCGCGGCTCAAAAACCATCGCCTCTCTACCCTCCCCCTTCGTCGTTCCCCTCTCCCGCCTCCTTCTCTCCCAGCCTCCCCTCACGCCCCCTTCCTCCTCCTCCCTACACCATCTCCTTCTTCCTAGCCACTCCCCTTTCCGGCTCTCATATCACCACCCCGCCATCTCCCCCATTTCTCCTCCCTTCCCTTTCACCTTCCCTATTCTCAGCTCGCCTTTCCCTTTCTTCCCTCCCATTTCCACCTTCCACCAATTTCCCATCCCCTTCGACTCCTCTCCTCCCTTCCCTCTCCTGCCTCCCCTCTTCTCCTTTCCCCGCGTTCAACGTATTCTTTTCGGAAAGGACGGATTACGAAGATCTGAGAGGACGGGATTACAAGCCTGAGAGAGGCATAGAGAGAGGGGGGGAGGGTGGGAGGGAGAGGGAGAGAGGGGGAGAGGGGGAGGGAGAGAGGGGGAGAGTGGGAGGGAGGGATGGGAAGAGACGGCTGAAAAAAGATGAGGCGTGAGAGGGATAGAAGTGGGAGAAACAGACTGACGCCTTGCATTGTTTTTGTTTGGGAGACAAAAAATTCGATGAAAAATAAACAAAATAAAAAGCTTAAGAAATAATATTTTAAATCGATATTTTATTGTTTCCCGGTATTTTATTTTGCTGATTTAAAATATGAGATAAAATTCGAAGTTTTGTAACGAGAGAAATTACACTGATTGAGTCTGCTCCTACATATTGCGGTTTCTTTAAAAACATACGTAATCTTTAAGTTTGTATGTACTAATGTTATCTAGTTCTAACACAAACATACGACTATATTTTGTAATTTTGTGAACATTTTTGAGTCTTTTCGTGAACCTACGCTTTTAATTATTACTCATCGCAGACAATCACAGATATCATCTGTATATGCGCCATCAACTGCCTTACATTATTTACGAAATTCTTCTTTTTTGACGTTGTAAAATAGTTACCGTTTTAAATTCTGCATTTACGATAAATGAATGTATTCAATTGAAAAACATTATTTATTTTAGTTAATGATAAGTACAAAGACAGAGTTATTCAGAATATATTTATATAAATAATTAATGTTGTTCTATTCGATAAATTTTAAGTGCTACAGCTATTCATATAAAAATACACTAATTATAGATATATTTCTTTTTGTAAAAATACGTATTTATTAACGCCCAAATTTAAAAGTTTATCCATCGTGAATCCAATAACCTATCAGTTTATGTGATTTTTTATCTCCTCTAGATACACTTGAGAGCTTCAATACAAATATTAAGTTATGGAAAAAATGAGCAACGAAAAGTGTCCCGGGCTCGACTTTCGAAACATCTCTTGCCGCAGCTGTTATTCGGGGAAAACAGTGCAGCAAAGACCTAATTTGCTCCTAAAAATCTAATTTAAGATTGTCTCTGTGAGGAAAAGTGTAAAGTTTTCTTTTACTGTTAAGATTATTTCTTCCTCTGACCAATTAGCCTAAAATCAGATTGAAATCGAAAAAAATACATAACATTTTAAGCCCTTAATCAGACATTAATATGGTCGCTTCCGGCATTGTGGCCACCTAAGTGGATTTGGAGTTCAAATGCTGATTGTTCACATATAAGTGTTATTTTTTCAGTTAACACAGTATATCGAGGAATGGGTAATGCATCGAATAATAAGTTTTTCACCGTAATGTGGCAAATGGAAGTCGAAGCAACTTGTTGAATTCATTTAACCTTAATAACTCAAAATATAATAAATATTCACATATATTTAAAACCATGAAAACCTAAAACGCTCCGGAAATTTAAGCGAAAAAATCTGATGTGGCCAAAACATGACTTTATCCATATTTGAGGTATAGATATTTAAATTAATATGAATAGCATTATAAGGCAAAATCATTATTTCCTATCGGAAAAGAATACAGTCGTCCTTATTGGCGTAAATTATATTTCGAATGTTTACAGAATTCACCGCTACATGGTGGTGGCGCTGTATACTGTAAATTAAGAAAAAATTAAATGTTTCTGAAATGGATGGTTCTACGAAAATTTGTTTCAAACAAAACTTGCAAGAAATATTATTCTCTACAACTTTGGTCCTCATGAAGATTACCTATAACGACGTTTTAAGGATATATTTGACGGAAACCGAAAAAACCGATTATTTATAAATAATTCCTAAACAATAAATGCTATGGAAAATTGTTTCAAATTAAAGTTGTATGAAATTACATTCTCGATAACATTTGTATAGAATTGTATATACAATAATGATGTTTTAATGGAGAAATATCGCAAAACCGAAACGGGTTTCGAATAAACCTCGACTTCCGGTTAACCGGTATTGCCTAAAAACGAATAAGTTCTTCGTGCTCATGCTAAAGTGTTATATATGAAATTTTGTATTAATATGACAAGTACTTTCTGAGTTAGAGCGCCCACAATCACATACAGACATCCATACAGACATCCATACATCCATCCATCCATCCACACACACACACAGACATCATTCCGAAAATAATCTAAACGTGTTCTAGGGACCTCAAAACGTGTATTTCCGTTGACATCTCGAAGGCGATTTTTTTCGTGATCACAATCCTTTCCCTATACTACGTATGGAGAAAGTAAAAACATGATAAATATATCACACTTTTTTAAAGTTGGAATCCACATTCTAAAGAAGCAAGTATATAAGTGAATTAATATATATTTTATTAGAACAGCAAAATACATGCTCGGAGGAAAAATTATTTTATCATAAGCATGGCGTAATTCAAAGACTTTTCAGGAATAATATAAAGTGGTGAATTGTGAATTATAGGGGCCTTTGGCGAATTTTCTGTAGGTGCCCCTTTATATGTAGTTCATCTTTCGATCTGTAAGAATAATGACTTTTAATCGGTCAATTCGGGTCTCTTTATAAAGATCGGGAGCTCTGTGCATCCTCCCATGGCAATACATTTTCTTAAATATTTAAAATTATTTTGGGCAATTTGACTTTAAATAAAACCACAAATATTTAATCGAAACAGAGGTTCCCCAAATGAATCGTTGTATAGTTATAATTTGAATTAGTTTCGATGCAGTATAGCGGTATAATAATTGCGAAGTATAACTCAAGTAAAGGTACTTATGTATCTCTGGAATTTATTACTATTATTACTTGTCCTCATAGAATTCTCCAAAATATTTAAACTCAAAATTCCAATTTCTTGTGAAGGATAAATATTTAAGTATTTATTATAACAGTCGCGAGACTAACCGCTGTCAAATAACGGGTGTTATACTAAATAACAGTCTTCTAAAAATAAGTTATACGCCTTCTGGATTACGATATTATCCGGAATTTTTTTCTTTGGCAGTATATTTCCATTTATGTTCACTAGCATCGTGAATTTATAAATATTCATCATTTAATAAGCTTTCTCTGAAAAGTTTTTAACCGGTTTCTCGCCAATTTCGTATCCTTCCTAAGATCGATTATTTCGATGCATCGCATAAAATGTAGGTTACAAGGAAGTTGCTCCCGCTTTCTTACTACTCTTAAAAAGCGTGCTGCGATAATTAATTAATATGAGCAATATTTATGCGGTTCACGAGCAGTATATCGAATTTCTTGGTATTTTTCTATAAAAAAACTGAAAAAGGCTTATTTTTCTGAAAAACACTTTGTAGACAAGAATTTATTAGCTAATATTTCCATAAACAAAATTCGAATTTATGGAAGCGGAGTAATGAAAATAATTAACATCTATCATCATTCAAATGATAAGGTGGCTCAGTTGCGAATATCTTGGCAACAAGGGTAATTTTAGCGAAAGTAGTAGAAACGCCCTCACTGAAAGTGTAACATTAAGGAGACGCCAATAATATTAAATGTTTTTTGCCTAAAACATACATATCTACATAATTACTTCGCTCATCATAAACTTCAGTGCCGCTGAATCCATTTACATCTTCATGAGGCATGGCAATCGTCCAACAGAGTTGGTTTATTGCTATCATTATTCGAACGCCAAGCGGATTACATCATTATTTTCCAAACAAGAAAATAAATCTAAGTATTTTCTCGAATAATAATTTCTTATCAACTACTTAAAAACATAAAGAGGATAATGCACTCAACATTTAATCCAAATAAAAATTTGTTCATCGATTTTTCCAGCCGATAATACTACTGTAGTTAGAATCGAATGTACTAAGATTTGAAGACTTCGCACATAATCTCAAAAATGTCAAATAAGAGTAATTATTTTATGAATCCTATTCAAAGAATTACTTGGATAACTTATAAAGCCAAACAAACGACTGAATGGATTGCATGTGAATGTAAGGTATATTCCGATGATTGTAAATCTTCTTTGAATAAAACAAACAAAAGTACGTACGTCCCATCTTAAACAGTATAAACTCAATCTAACAAAAGTGCTTCAGAGGAAAATGGGAAAAGAAAGCAACGATGCCACCAAACAGACTAACGCAGACAGGCATAAGAAACATTCCAAAGAAAGCGAGAGAGGTTCCTACTTTAAAACAAACTGATCGCCATTCTCCCCTCTCTCTCTCCCTACCTATCCCTCACCCTTTCTATCTATCTATTTCTCTCTCTCCTATTCTTTCATCCATTCATACCTCTCACTCTACTCCGAATTTCCAAACAGATTTTTTGCGTGCGTGCTCGTACGCTCGCTTGCGTAGATGTGTGCGTGCATGTTACCTCCGTCTGTCTCTTCCTCGAAGCGGTTTCCAGTGCGGAGTAAATCCCCAACATAGGGTGTCTAGGTGTCCCTCTCTCTCTCTCTCATGCATTCTCCTCCCTCTCTAAATCTCTCCTCTCTCTCCCTCTCTTTCTTCATTCCTCTCATCACCTCCCTTCCGAATACGCTGTTTCTTCCACACACACTCTCTCCTCTCTTTTTCTTTCTTTCTCCTATCTCTCCCCACATTCTCCTCGCCCTCTCTCCTCTCTTCTCCTCCCGCAAAAACTCCCTCACTCCGCAACTCTCACTGAAGTCGCTCACTTAGCACCCACTAACGAACGCCACAACACCCCAGAGCCTTGTATATACGTTGGAGAGGGAATTTGAGAGAAATAGAGAGAGTGAGAGGAAAAGAGAGAGGAGAATGGGAGGGAGAGAGGGGAGGAGAAACTGAGGGAGAGGGAGGGAGAAATGGGCAAAGAGGAAGAGAAGGGCAAGGAATCTAGAATGGCTAGAACGGTAATGATTTGAAAAACAAAAGGCTAACCGCGGAGGTAAGAAAGTATATGAAAAACATCTGAAAGCCTAGAAAAAGCCTAGAAAAAGGGAACAAATTGAAACGGAGTATGAATTAGGCGAAGGCAAAAGAGGAATTAATGAAAATAAAATTTCAGAATGGAAGCAGAAATAGATAAATAAAGGGGAGAAAAGAAATGAAAGGAGCCAGACAGAAGAGCGTAGAATAGCAGCCTGAGGAAGATGAGAGGATGGAATCAGGAGGAGGGCGGATGATTGTGTAAAAATGGAGGAGGGAAGGGTGGAGAGCGAAACCAAAGCTCGGCTTAAGAAGCGTTAATTCACCAGCGGGTGTTGGTCGCGGCAATAAGGTCAAGCGAGGAACGAAGGACTTCAGCAGAGTGAGAGATAAAGATGGCGTCTTCAAATGCTTTGGATGAGTCGCACGCCTTGTCCGGAAAACTCCATCAAAATACTCTCATTTTGTTTTCATTTTATGATGCCGAGTTCGAGAAGGAATTTTGTTATTGCTAGATAAATGCACACGATTCTTATTTTAGACTATTAGTGGTTCAGTTTGCAAATTTATATGAAAGCTTGGACGAGATTTAATCGAAAAACTTATCAACGTAAAGTACTGAAATATTTCGTTAATTCTCTTGTAATTGGAAAAAGATTGAATACTAAAGCCTTTATACTTACTTCACGCTATGTATCTCCACTAAGCGGATACTAAACGAAAAGTTAAATAAAGCAGACACACGATGCAAACATTTTAGTAAAAGTGACAATTAGCCTGAAATCACAATAGACTTAGCGGTCATAGTTCGTTTGTTTCCACTCATAGATTTTTTAATTATGTCTTCCCCGCAAAGTCAAAGCTTGTCTGCATATAGAGGAAAAACCACAAGACGAATCACAACATCCATGCCCGAGGTGGAATTCGAACCCGCGACTTTAGGGTTAGAAAGTAGACACACTACCTACCAGTCTAACCGGATATAACAAAAAATCTGACAAATACAAATCAGATAAGTATAACAATTGTAATCTTCGCGT
The DNA here is from genome assembly GCA_036926305.1 of Uropetala carovei. Lineage (NCBI taxonomy): Eukaryota > Metazoa > Arthropoda > Insecta > Odonata > Petaluridae > Uropetala > Uropetala carovei. The sequence goes on from JAXCHB010000123.1 coordinate 7,502,663, forward strand.
TTTCGAAACATTTCTATGTTAGGGACACAAGATGATAATTTAATTAACGTTTGCATGATACAAAGGTCAGTTACTCATCATATTAAATTTAAAATCAGCTGCATACTACCTTTTTGAAGTTACAAATTCACAGTTCCATTGATTTTTACTAATACATAGCACAAACATCAGTTACTTTAACTTCTAATCCGAAATTTTTTCATCGTAATTTTCAAGGAATTACTCGAATGTAATAGAACTGTGATGCAACTAAATTGACATTAGAGATATTTTTATTAATTATTATAGGGAGCAATAACTTAATATGTGTAAATTACTCCTGATTTATAATTATAACCAATAGCTTTCAAATAAACTCGGCGACTACCGTGTAATTATCATCATTCAGTCCAATTGGTTGCATTAGCGCGGAAACGTCATATTCTATTATTTTATAATAGCTTTTATATTTAAAGTGACATCTCTGCAGTTTGATTGATGGAAGACCGAACCCGGTAGCAGGAGTAAACATGCAAGAAAGCAGCCACGGCGGCTCGTTATCGCTGAATCTACATTTTGAAAAATTGTGTACCAATCTCAATTCTTTACTTCCTTTTAAAAAAAATACAATCATGCCTTCTGTAATATCTTAATTGTTCTTTATAAAAGATGCCAATAGTTGAGTGTTTTATGATAGAAGCGCAAGATCAATCGTTTGCAGGGAAGGATCTTACAAGCACTGACGGTATTTGGAGATGCATAGGTACAAGTAACGTTTGAAGGTTTATTAATAAATATTTAGCTCAAATTAAAATTAGATTTTGACTAACTGTACAGAAGGCTTTTGTTAATTTTACGTAACTTAAAAATATGGGATCGTATGTTTTTTAAACGTCTAATTGTAAATTTTCCCAACTATTGCTTTTAGGAATTAACGTTTCACCAAGCATTTCCAGGAGGTTATCCACGCCATGCAAAAGTAAAAGCAAAAAATCTCATACATCACTTATATTAGGGGTTAATCAACAAAGATATAAAAATATCAACGCTTTATAAAAATGTTAATTACACATTTTCCTTCAGACGCCATATTTCCATATAAGTCACTTCGGGGATCAACAAAACGCTTCATAGCCTCAAAGTGAATGATATTAAAATAAAGGCTTGAACGAGATAAATTGAACAAAGGTCAGTTTGAACCATGTCGTAGGCAAAATTTAAATATATTCATTTACATATTCCTTTGCTCGCGGAAGTTCATTTGCAAACAATCTTTTTCCACGAGTTATGCCACCTTGAGTGTTTGAACTTTCAAAGGTCTCGTCGCCCAGAAACACAGCCGACAGCGAACCCGCGGTCCTCAATACATATATTCACATGTATGCATTCCCCTGGCAAGGTGTTGAGGGCGGGAGAGGGGCTTAGACAGAGGTTTAATTCCCAAGAGCATAATTCACTCGTATACAATGCACAAACACACCTCGACCGAGGCGTGTAAAAAGCAGAAACTCAGACGAGATGTTTCTTGCCACGTCTGCCGACTCTGCCGCAAATAAAATATTTTTAGCTTTTTCCAAGAGTGAAAAAATACATGGTAAATAGTCATTAGGGCCAAACTCGGGCGAGATTAATTTAGTTACTTAATTTTGCTATTAGGAATAACAAAGCATAGTTAACTGCAGCGAATGAGTGAATATATTACGACAGTAATCCAAGATCGATCTTTTCTAATTGCTATGGATATTTTAAAAAAAATAATCGTTCGGTTTCAACTTATCATATGATGCGCACCTTCACTAACAACAATAAAACGTACGCATAGATAGCATTGAGATTATTAGCACTGGAATAGATTGAGACGGCTTGGTCTAACGTTTATTTTCGTACGATGTTCTCTATAGACTGAACTGAGTGGCATTTAAGTATAAAAAATGATTCGAAAGTGTTAATACGACACACTGAACTTTACTGTCCATTAACGCATGCACATTTTTAGCTTAATTAGATGTAAAGGTCAAGTAACGATCTATTACTAGGCTAGGTTTTCACTGTAGGATCATTATATAAAACACTTCGCATCCTTTCATGTTGTACCAGAATCATTTCAAGGAACATTTTACAATAAAGCAAAAATTGCATTTAACCAAATCAATCGCATTATGAAATGTCTCATTAAATTTCAAACATGACAATTGCGGTCATCATTGTGGAAAAGATTTATTATAGCTTAATCACCGAAATGGAAATTTTATTTCTTTGTGACGTAGATAAAGAACTGCACACTTAATCGAGAGAAATTCGTTTGTGTCATAAGATCGACGTAACCCTAAATATGTATTTCATGGCGCAGCTTGTTTCGGGATGGGATAGGAAAACAATTTTTCTTATAATTATAATTAAAAAATTGTAAGCAATATAACAGCATTATTTATGCTTTGATGATGAAGTGGAGCCATTTTTCACAAAAAGTGAAATTCTCCATAGTAACAAAACATAAATAAATTAATTACAATTATATATCATAGATGTTGGTAAAAAACCCTTGAGAAGTAAAATGATATTTTATACTAAAACGCACTGGAAATAAAAATATTTTGTTCTAATAATAAATCAGAGTTTAGTGCCCTTAAATTTTTGGAATACTATTCTATATATCAGGGGTGGCAAAACCGCGGCACGCGAGTCACATGCGACTCTTTTTACACTGTTTTCGGCTCTTTTAAATATCCATTTGACGATTTTTACCGCATAATACAGTGACGTAGTGCGACTCGAGACGTTTTGGGGATGCCTAAGGGGCATGCAATATATCTGAATTGCTTCGGATACTGGTTATGCACTGTTCATAAATTTATGAGCACAGAATGCGTGTCATGTGGCTCTCGAACTTTCGAAGATTATCGTATGCGGCTCCGAGGTTCAGTAAGTTTGGCCACCCCTGCTATATATATTATGTTCCCAATGCAAAAGAACAAACCCTAAGACGAAAATCTTCTCTGTTAACATTGATATGTGATGTAATTCATAAGATTTTTTCACGTTTTAACTTGTTCCTTAACTGCTTCCCAAGTAATAAGATCTTTAGTTGCAAATTCTCCCAAATCCACATCAGTTCGTTTGTCGGGATTACTAATCCGATTGCGTTCAACGATCTCTCGCTTCGAATAAATAAAACTAACACCTCGAACAGAACACTCAGATTACCATCCTAAAATAAAATAAAACTAACGCAGTGGAATTTTACCGTGAATTTGGTGTCTTGTGCCAACTGTTCCACGTAACAAACAAATATCTGTGGGATCGATCACGTGGTTTTGACCGTCGAGTACGCTAGCCCTCTTCCTCCCTGGCAGCGCGCGGGCAATGGTGTGGGAAGAGATATTCGGCATTCGAAGGAGCGAGCAAATGGCCGACTGAGGGACAGCTGAACGGGCACCGAAGCAGCGAAACCGCCCGTGTCACGACCTCAGTAAACCCTTTTCTCCAACCCAACCCTCGAACACAAATTCTCAAAATCGGGTAATCGCACCGTGGAAGTCTCGGGGATCGAAGGAGCCCACGGACACCTCTCACCGATCCGCGTCCCTTGCGACTATTTTGCGCGCCCTCTTCCGGCGAATGGACCGAGGGATAACTCACTCTAAGAAACGAGGAGCTTTTCAGAAGTCAGATTTAGACATCGAAGGTTCAAATTGATAGCAGGCACTTTATTGTAGAACTACCTAGTGAAGTAGCTCGTAACTCCATTGGCAAACGCGGTAATGGAAAAAATTAATTTTGATTCTCTGTATAATTGCGTAAACCACATAATTAGGCCGGAACTATTTTATCGAACGGTATAAAAACAAATGAACAAGTAAAGAACGCCAACAGCCGTTTCACCTCGGCAGTGTAATATTAGCGCAATCTTGTCGGTGCAATTATTTTCCGTTTCTCCATACCACGATATCGACATGTCATATTTCTTTGATTTTCCAATCATCAGATATTATTTCGTGGATATTGACTGAGAATAAATGAATTTATAATAGATCGTTTAAGGGAGGAAAAAAGGCCTTATGAATATATTTTATGAAAAAATGGAATAGGTATTTCAGTAAAATAAAGGTCCAGTATGCGCAATCACTATAAACTTCAAACAAAAGTTTAACGATTTATTTAATGAAAACAGCGTAGAAATTCTTTGCAATATATAAGTGATAATCCTATGATCCTCTCACTCGATATCATAAGTTTAAATTACGATAATTTTTAATTCAAATCATTAGTTCGAGATGGAAACTAATTTTTCTTTGTATTTCCTCCATATAATAATAACTCTGATATTACATTTGAATTTTATTATTTGTTTATTTATAAATGTTATTTATGGAAATAGGTTTTTACACCCATTACTTCTTAGCTTAAGCTTATTCTCCGATTATGAGAATTTCGGAATTATGTAATGAAATTAAATAAAAAAACTTGTAACCAACGAAAAAAGATATACCATTTACATCACTCCCTAAATATGTACATTAATTTCTTTGGTCAACTTTCCTTCTCTAGGCATTACGCTTACTACGTGAATTAAGAAAAACTCGACAAACAAACACATCGAAGGAAAGACAAATCGATGAAACACGAAACGCGATAAAACAGCAGGATAATGCAGTGTTGAATGAAAACGCGAGAGAAGGGGAATTCTGAGAATGTTTTTCAAGTCCGCGCACAAATTTCCCTCCGAATGAAATTAATACATCGCGGATTTCCACGGATTCGTGCTGTTTAAACGTGTTTCCCTGGTATAATTGGTTTACCAAATTAAACGCACGGTGTTTCGAATGTTTAAAACTAATAATAAATGACGCGGATGAACTGAAACAAACCACTTCCTCTCCCTCCATCTACTATCCTCTCCCACCACCCAACACTCCCTTCACGATCGCAACACGTGTCCAAACTTCAACCAACTGAAAAATATCTTTGTTGGCCCTACATTTCACATGTAAATATATTTATGAGTTTGACTGTGAGAGCATATTTGTATGTGTGTGTTCATATATATATATATATACACACATACACAATTACATGCACACACGCGCGCACTAGCATCCATACGTACATAATTTCCGGCGCCGATGCGCACCTTGTTTCATTGAAAAAACAAAGACCTCTCTCAAAGGTGGAATCGCCGGATTCCTCCCGCATCTCCCCCCCTTTACCCTCCCCCCTCCCTCCCTTTCCCGACCCACCGTCCTCTCTCACTCTTCTCCGAAAAAACAAACGATTCCGCGAATCGGCGGGAAAAACGATACGATCGTCCGATGGAATTTGCACGCCCCGCTCGCACACACGCCGTCCATTTCCTCCGAGTGGTCACGGCGAAAATGAATAGCGCAGGGATGGGAAGGAGGGCGGCAGTGCGCATGCCCGACGGGCCTCGTGAGATGCAGCGGCGCCCGGTGAGCGCCTCGGCTGGAGGAAGCAACGTCGGACGCGGCGTCGACCGCTCCAGCCACGGACACCGAAGAAGGCGGTCGTTGGCAGGGGAGAGAGGCTCAACAAATGTCCCTCACGTTTCCCGTAAAATACAAATGCCATCCTGAGGCGTAGAATTTTGCGCCGAGTTACGAATGCTAATGGTCGATTCATTAGCGCATATGCACATCCTCCGCCGAGAGTATGGGGGGAAATTTAAATTCAGAGACGCGGATATATCTCGGGGTGTTTTAATGCCCGCAAATGGACCGATATAAATGCTCGAAAGGCATTTTCAATGATCGCACCATTAAACACATCCACCAAAAACAATGGGACATTTATCCTCATGAAAAGGTTTTCTCGGAATATTATTCCGTAGGCCACAAAGTAGTAAATTCACTTAACGATCCCTAGACGAGATATGGTTTCAAAAGGCAATAACGAACGACTATACATTCCGAAGTATTCGCCATTAAAATGAAGGCGCAACTTATTACGAGTTCGGACTTGTAGAAAAATATGATTTCCAGATCCTCTAGCAACGTCTTGGATCGCATTTCGATAGAATAGTTGGCAAGAAAGGATTAATCCTATCGAAACGTATGCCCAACTTTGTGGAATCGAATAATCGTAATCACAGAAAATATTTACTCTGTAAACTTCCACCGAAGTTTACAGTTTTAATTTCTCTGTGAAAAAAGGATACTTTGACGGGGCGGAAACCAAAAGCGTGACGTCTATTTTGTAGAAAACCCTTCGTTTCTGAAAAGACAACACCCATAATGGCTAAAGTATCTACATTCATCCTACCAGAGAGAGTGGGAGAGCGTTCCACGGCGATCTCCAACAAATTACGAGTGCTTAAACGACGCTCGGCACAAAATCTAAAAGAAGAGCGATTTATTCTCGACCAATTAGGAGAGCAGACTGAGCAATGAGAGAGTGGGAGGGAGAAGATTAAGGGGTGTGTTGATTAAGCTCGTGAGTAAGGGGTCGGTAATCAAAGCTTACCCCACACACACGCGAAGGTGCAGGAGAGAGGAGAAAGTGTGTGCGTGCGCGCCTTTGGTCAGACAGATGGACACGAAGGAAAAATAGAAGAAAGCGAACGAGGGATTAATACGATGTTGATGACGATTGCAAAGCGCCCAGAAGATACTAATTCGCCGAGAAGAGCGAGAGAAAGGCAATAGTGTATGGAGGAGAAACATTGGCTCACACACGCACGGGACTTGTACTGGCGACAGGAGTGGTTGCAAGATCCGAAGCCTTCGGCAGAGCTCTCCACTCGCTCCCGAGTGAGGACCGCGTCCCCACGACAAGACTGACAATGGCGACATACACACACGGACGCGAAGTAAAATAATAAAAAGAGTGCCAGAGGGGTCCCTATGCGTACACCTGCGCTCCAATAGCCCTTATCTCTCCTCCATCCGAAAGCATAACATCGCTCTCCTGTCTTCGATGAAATTAATCGTATCGATGAAGATCGCGATCGACATTTTAGTTTATCGATCTCGGAGCGAAAGGCGGAATAGCCGCATTGGGTTCGGACGGCGATGCTAGCGAGAAAATGTTTTGCTTATTATTTATTGGCGGATGGATATTACGTTAGACGAATCACGTGGGATTCGATAAAACGCTATTCGATTTCAAATCGGGGGGCGATCGATTTCGATCTTTCGGTATGCGTATCATGCGCGTTAACTTAGCCGCGGAAGAAAAGTTACCAACGCTTTGCCTAGAAGTGAATAGCGAATGAAAGCGCTCTAAAATTTACTCTTAAGATTATTCCTTGGAACCAGATTAATCAGTTACGGAACGCACTTTCCAATCGAGGAAGAAAGATTATAGGCGGTTACTTGACAAGTCAGTATCTCCGTATGTGCCAACGATACTTACGTAACCTGCCCATCGGCCGAACGAATTGTACTTTTTCAATGTTAATGCAATAACTGACTACGTAACGAGACAAAAATCTTTCTTTACATAATTCAACTGACGGCTGATATAATATGTTAACCTTGGTCATAAGCACCAAATTGTAACATCGACTTTTGCTCGTAACTTCACCAAATATTTTATAAAAGAAGCGCTGTTTCATTCCCATCCAGTACAAAAATCCCAAGATAACGGCTAGCTTTATTCATCGAACAAACTCCATAAGATAACGCCGAATTTCACGATTAAAAAAGCCTCAGCCATGGAAGATCCGAGTCTGAAACGCGTTGCGAAACCACTAAGCAATCGAAGTCGCTGGGTGGCGCATAAAGTGAAAACTAATTCGCGATTTGTTTAAACATCCGGAGTCTTCCTTCATCCGCGCCCACCGCAACCTTCTGATTACGTAACGCAGCCTATCTCTCGGCAACTCGACGCACCGCATCTCAACAACCACCCCGTAATCCGAGCATTCCTAAAATGGCACGATAAACTGGCACTAGACAACCGATTAAAATTAACATTAAGAACTAAACACCAACGCAGCCGGAGGGTAAACAGTTCGATGTCAGCAAATGGGAGGATCCGAGTTTTCACGATCCTTGCGCGAAAATTATAACCTTAGAGAAAGAGGTCTCCTCACATTCGAATATGACATAATAATTGAAGAGCGGCTCCGTTGAACAGGAGCGAGAAAACGGAAGCAAACGAGTCGGAAAACATTTGCAAATATACGCTATTTGAGGGACAACCAAAACTGCTATAAGAAATCTCGCGTCGTATTGCGGAGGGACGCGGAGCGATTTGGCGGCGGTTGGAAGCGTGACACACCGCGAAACGGAGTGCCAAAAGCTGGGCGAAGCGGCGAGCGCGATTCGGTGATACGGCGGCGGTCGTCTGTCTGGTGGAATCCTCGTCCGAACTAATTTAATCATCCAGATCGCGGCTTCTGCTTTCTCCTAGATTATGCTAGACGAAGAATCGAACCGTGGCGCATTACGTAGCCATCGCACGGGTCCTGAGGGAAAGACCATTCCTCCTCCGGCAACAGATCCGAAGAGATAGTACGCGACAGAAAACGGTCATTATCTTGGAGTTATTCAGGCGCACTTTTGCATAGCTTTTAGTAGTGATAACAATTAATATCAGTTTTCTGGAAAAAGAAGACCTTTCGATTCGAAATCACGACGTTCTAATGATAATAGGCGAAACTTTTTTTGCATGCGTTTTCGGTATCTCGGAAAATGTATTTCCTTCTCTAGTAATAGTTAATTTGAAAAATCAGGTATTCCTCTCGCATCGTAGCAACGTACAATAAAATGGAAAAGAGTATCGATGGCGACTGCGAAAGAAACTGCAATGTATGGATAATACTTGGGACACATATATTGAGAAATCCACGCAGGAACGCCGCATTACCGATGAAAGCAAATAGTATGCGTCGAAGGGAATCGAAGAGGGAATGGAAACGACAAAATAAACTCTCATTCGAAGCATTTCTTTTTTCTATGAAAATTATACGATCGGTAAATAAACAGCGAATCTAACACGTTGTACGTATATACTTGTTGAAAACTATATGATGCAACGCGACGTTTACACGTTTGTACCAACCGAGAGAGAGAGAGAGAGAGGGAGGTCATTTACGAGCGTTAATCGAGTAAATCCATTCAAAATACCGGCAAATGAGTTTGCGTTAATAGGAAAACAACACCTACTCACTAGAATACGAAAATTAGTTTTCGCAATCGAAAAAGAAAATATTCTACATAAATCGATACGAGATTTGGTGAATAATTGCACGAGAGACAGACAGACAGACAGACAGCGAACCGCTCTCTTTCTCTTTCGAGTTGGAAATTACTTCCACGTCTCGACGCCAATGCGACGTTACACAGTTTTCCAGGCGGCTAAATTTTGGGTCCATGGTGGACGAAATGAGTGTGCGGAAGAGGGAGGGAGGGGGAGAGGGTGCGAGGGGAGGAGAAAGAGAGAGAGAGAGGGTGCGGAAATAGAGGGGGAGAGAGAAGAGGGGAGGAGGAGGGAGTGAGACAGTGTTGTGAGGTGTTAAGGCGAGAGGTAAAAAGGGGTTAGGGAGAGAGGGTGGTTAAGGGGAGGAGAAGGGAGGGAGGGAGAGGTGAGGGAGGGAGGTAGGAGTAGTAGTAGTGTGCGGTAGGAAGGGGAGTCGGAAAGCGCCGGGTGAGGTGAGAGAGAAAGAGAGAGTGGTGGAAAAGAGATGGAAAAGAGAGAGAAAAGGAGAGAGAGAGAGAGAGAAGGCTTTACTGCCGTGTTCGTCTTTTCACACTCGAAATTGATTACTTAGTAATGAGGGGAGAGAAAATCCGCGGGGAGATGGAGGTGACATATACATCACCCAAAAGAGAGGAGGAGAGAGTGGGAGAGGGAGAGACGGAGAAAGCGGAGAGAGAGAGAATATAAGAAAGGAACGATATAGAAATCTGTATCCGAGATATGCGCCGCCGAGGAGGATGTGAAACAGAGAGAGGTGGTGAGGTGAAAAGCAGAAAAGTTAGTGAAAAGAAGCGATAGAGGAGTTAAATACGAAACTGGTTAGGTTTTAATAAAGACACTATTTTCGGTTTGAGATACCTAGGGTAAACAAAGCTTGGGTATAGTCGAGTCGCGGATGAGAGAGGAAGATACTTACGGAAGCGAGGAACGTTTTTCTTCCCTCAACCTACGACCAATGGAGAAAAACGGACATAAATGTTTTAGGATACTTCGCATTTCCACGGCGGCTCAAATTTATCCACACAATAACAACAGCGTACATTTTAAAATGTGGCAGAAGTTAGGAATGAGAAAGCATGATACAGAATGGGAAATAACGAGAAAGACCGTCGCGAATGAAGGAGGCAGAGAGATTGTGAGAGCTGCTAACTCGAAACGGAGGCTGCGGGTTGGAGGCAGAATGGAACGGATGATGGTCCTTCTTCCTCACCGCGAGTGCCTAGCAAGAACTGCGAGAGGACGCCGTGGCGTGTATGCAAAGCGTGGCGACCATCCCAAAACGAAGCACCTCTCAGCCTTAGCCAATCTCCATCCGATCACTCTCCTGCCCTACCCCCCCCCCCCCCCCCCCCCGTGGCCCCCTCCCTCATGCGACCCCCCTCCCCCTCCCCCACAGGGAGCACTAAGATCTCTCTAAATCCCCCGTTCCTGCAGTTTCCCAATCCTTAAGCTCTCCCTTTTCCTATCCTCTTCTTTGGGCCTAATGATAGATCACGTGCATTCACCGGACTGTCTCCCTCAGCCGAGTGATCTAGAACCGCCGAAGTATCTGAAAGACCTCTGGTGGATGGTGAACGAACCTCACTCAGCCAACCGATACAACTAGCGTGACCTATGTTCCTCTGAATGTTTTCGGACGCCATATTGAACGGATTCCTAATCTTCTTTCCACGCTGCTAAAATTAATTTTGTCCTGAGAGGGAGTGAGACTAACGTTAGCATTCGAGGTGTTATTTTTCGTCGCAAATTATGAGTAATCAGCTTTATTTTGCTGCTAGACCCAATTTCAGTTGTCAATATCCTAGAAATTGTTTTCTTCTAAAGTATTCCATACTTGCCTCGAGCAATAATTTTCAAATTATTGTGGACATTTGTTAAATATGTTCCGTACAAATTTTCGGGATTGCATTTATTCCTTTCGAATTAAACGCATCGTGCATAATAAACGCGTACTTGTATAATTCAATAACACAAGTTAAACCGATATGTCAACTCAATGATTATGGCTATTTATCTCAGCTCTATAAAAGCATTCATTTAGTCCTATCTGCGTGTCATACAGAAAGGCAATTCGATTATTAAGAGCTGTATAGTGACGTACGAAAATATATCGTTCGGAATAATTGTCTCACGGATTTCATGCTCGGTTTCAAATCGAATTAATTAATAAAAGAAATTCCAATAACATTTAAATGTGACATTCTGCATTTACTTTCATTTTTCCTTAGCATTTCAGTATTTTCTAAGAATATGCAGGTACTGCAAACTGTCTTAAATGAATTAGATTAAAATAACTTTATTTACGAGCGAGCATTCAATATTACTGCAATGACTGGAACTACTATTTCTAATGAATTATGACCTTTCAAAATATATATGTCGGATTTTACGAAACCGGTGGAGGAAAAAAACAATACGCGGCCATTAATGTTGTAAGTAGGGAGCTGAATACCACCGCGATTCCTCATTTACCATCTTATTTTATAATAGGCTTATTCTTAAACGGTGTCACGCTATACGGAGTTAGATGAGAGAATAAGGAAAACCACCCAAGTAAAGAGCTTTTCAATCTTTTTCGATCAATCATTCAGGAATCACTTGGCTTTTCAACTTTTCAATTTGAAACTGTTCGCCGTGTACATAGCAGTCCTGGGTTTGACTTCAAGAGCATATTGTTTCTCAATTTGAATAACATGGACAGAGCTGAAACGAAGCGAACAAGCCTTTATTCTTTATCATTTTAAAATATATCTTAAAAATGAGATATCGACGCGGGATTTCCACAGTTATGCAGATAAAACTAAGGAAATTAATTTCCATATCGTAAAAATTTATATCTCATTCGAAAATGGTCAACAATTACGTTTTACCACTATTTTTCGTGATTTTTAGGCATTTATTCAATTCATCGCCATGACAATTGTTGGCTCCATCCTAATGAGTAATAATTTTATAAAAAAGTAAAAAAAATCATTTTAAAACAATTTTTGGAGATTTTATGATGATATTTGAATTTCTACTATATAGAAATTAATCTTTATAATTTTCTCCACACAAATGCGCAAGTTTAGCGTCAAAATCGCGAAATTTTAAAATGTTAACGAAATAATGTCTGCACTTCAAAAAAGTTGATTTATACGTGTTAACTTATGGGAAAAGGAAACTATACCCTAGAGTCGTAAGGAAATACCGATAAAAATTAACAATTTCTCGAGAAATCTACAACGCCAAAAGCAAATTTCAATCAGTGCTGCCAATATATGGCTTCACAATTTTAAACGCTAAGCATGAATAATCACAAATGTTCTATTATATAAAACAAATTCTTAACAATAGTCATAAATAACGCATATTTTACCGTTATCCTTTAATTAATAATCATGGAAAGTAATGAAACTCAAGGAGGAGAAGACAACAGAGGATCACAATCTCGCTGGAAATCTCGCCAAATGGAAATATTGCTGAAGCTAGGAGAAGAGAATCCGAAAAGGATAGACAGAAAAGATCAGAACAAACTAAAAGCAAGGCTTAGAGCTAATGAGTCACCAGATGCAACAGTAAATCGATTGACAAGCAACAGATTTACAGATGCAAGAAAACGAGCACATGAAACTTCATTATAATCTGAATAGCGATTATTGTGTTATTAGGTTATTTATATTTATGTAAATAATTCTTATAGAATTATTTTGGAAGTTTAACGAATAATTCTGCATTAACATATATCTTTGCCAAACATCGTTTATATACCCATGACTATTGTTACTTCTGTAAGATTCAATTATGTGGATTTTATATCTACCGTTTTTGCGCTTTAGCGCACATAAAAGTTGGTGCCATTAATTTTTATTTTATTTTAACGTAATGCTTAATTCATGCATCCCCGTCATATTCGACGGACAAAAAAATCAAAATTCTAATCCACGCTGTCACTAAATGAGGGGATTTCGTTTTCTAAATTTTCCATGTTACGGCGACAAAAGAAAGAGCCCCCGATTTTTTTAAAAAACCAAACCCGTCGCGCAGCTCCAACCATCCACAACCCATAACACAGGAACTGCCGTAAAGGAGAAACGTATTAAATACCGAGGCTGTGACTCCCCGCTCTCTTTAGCAGTAGACGAGATGGCAGAAACTACACGTAAAACCAAATCCGGGAGCGAAAGAAATAGTCCGCGGAATGGAGCTCCTGAAGAGTCCGCATCGGACGCGAAGCTCTGATAATTAGTGAGACGAGATGCGAAACGCCCGAGAAAGGAGGTGGAGTGGTAGGAGAATGGAGGGAAAGGACCGAGGGTGCGGGCTGTGATGAATTTTGCATCGACAATGGAAGGCGACGGCGGGAGGGGAGGATTCGATAAGGATACGGAGAGAAAGGGTGTGTGGGTGGATAGAAGACGACGGACCGTGGACGCGAATCGGCGGTGTGGGAGTGCTCAAGGGTGTGAGGGACAGGGAAAAGGAGTCCGACTCCGGGCAGGGTGGGGGGAGAGAAGAAGGGGTGACCTTAAGTGCGGTCTATAAGCTGCGTGGAGGCGCTCACAATTTGCGTTCATTAAACCCGAACCGACGTCGGAATGGGTTTCGCCCCATAGGCTCTGGCGGCGGAGGAAAGAATGGCTGACGGGGGGCAGGGACCCGCCGGGCGATGCGAGGCGGCTGGGGGAGGCGGCGGGGTCGCTGCGGAGGGGTCTCTCCGTGTGACGGGTGGATAATAGCCACGGGGGCGGAGAAATAAACGCGTTCGTAATTGGAGACATTCTAATCAGACCTACCCATTGCTGAACCTCACAGGGCACAAGAGGACTAGATGGACAAATATCTCGTTTAAAAATCCATTCAGTAGCACTCTTTCAACGTACGTGCAAATGCCTACCCTTGGATGACTAAATTGCGTCGTAGAAAAGCCTAACGACATTTTCAGACGAAAGTATCAGGAGTTGGAAAGAGTGTATCGGATCGGTCTACGTCCGAAGATAAGAAAGTGTATTTCCAGGGAACTTCGTTGGCACCCATAGCTGAAATTAATCTGAATAATTCAAGCGTTTCTTCGAGACTAAATAATTTCTCCTGGCCGAAAGGAGAAATGAAACAAACGGTTATCAACCAATCGTAAATTCGAATAAACGGCGTCGTCTGCCGAAATGACTTTATTTCGCTCGCTGCCTGGAAATTAGAGATCGACCATGTGTCTGCACACGCCGCAGAGAAAAAATCAACAACGGCGAAACGATTTGAGAGGTTTCATATTATGCATAAGGCCCTCGAGGACGTACCTCCACCTCTATACCTCTCTCCTCTTTACACGCACCCAATCAGAACTTCACTTAACAACACTAACCATACTCCACCTTCTCCCTCCCATTTCCACCCTCCCACCCCTTTAAATCCGACAACACTATCAGATTCTCCTCTCTCTCTCTCTCCCAATCGAACGCACCTAATATCCGACAACACGGCAGAGGCGGATCGTTAAAACACGACGGTATCCAACACACTAGCATTTCGCACGTTTCGAATCGGGAGGTTGTTGAGGGCAGGGGGAGTGGGAGCAGCCATTACAGACGGATAGAATGAGAGCGAAAGAGGGAGAGAGCGAAGGGGTGCAGAAGGGAGGAGAGAGAATCGCAGTTACTGGGTGTATTCCCAGATGGATATCGATATTGTGTCGACAGTCTCCTCATTTGTTTCTGCATTCGGGGCGCGGGGTTGCAGGGCGGGGGCGAGTTTTTGGAAAGGGGTCAAACAAGGGATTTAGTTAAGGGAGTTAAGAAGGGGGAGGAGGAGCGGAGAGAGAGGGGGAGGAGGAGCGGAGAGAGAGGCGGGAGTCCACAATGCACACGCATATGGGCCACGGATTCGCATTGAGGAGGGGCGGAGAAAAATTAGAGCAGACGCTGCACTCGCAAACATCCCTCTCTTTCTCGCTGCCATTGCACTGCACCCAAGGCGACATCTGGGGATCAATCCCAGAGAGACTGCCTCTCCTCTCTACCTCCCTCTCTCTCTCTCCTCTGACTACGTGCCATCCGTACGCAAAACCGACACCAATACGGGCCATCGTCTTATCCTTTCTCTTAACAAATCTTTCCTTCTCATTCGGCTCTTCCCAACTATCCAACTTTACGATTAAAATCTTCGTCTAAATCTTATACTAGGAGGTTTGATGCTACCACAGTTTACATTTTTCTAAGGCACGATCAATTCACCGTTCATAAAATGTTTTCGAAATGTATCTCGTTAAGATAAAATTAAAATCTACAATTGCACAGCTAAATGGAAGAATGCGGCCAACTTGACCGTAATATTTGCTCTTTGGTAGATTTGATTATACCAGGTAAACTTTAAATGCGATGGATTTTGCGCGAATGCGGTTAAAGGGACGCGCTATTTAGAGGTACGGCATTAAAAGTTAAATATTAAAAAATAGCTTTATTATGCAAGGAGCATACAGTTTTTAATTTACAAGTAAAAACAATTTGACTAAAAACTGAGATATTAATTTAAAAAACAAAATACGCGCTAATAAATGAAAGAAACGAAAAACTTCGACAAATTTTGCAGGGAAACGTTATGGAAATATATCCGCTCTAAGTTTGAAGGATTACTTTGAATTGAAATTTAATCGCGAGATATAATTAAAACTTTACCCTTAACTCGCTTCAGCTGGGCGTCCGATTTTTTTTTTGACTCCCAAATGTGCAAAATAATAGAGACGGGAAACTTCCCTAATCCACTCAATCCTTTGTGACGACGACGCGTGGCTTCACCCGCGCACACTCCCGCTCCTGCTAAATACGATCGAGGAAATCCTTGGAAGTGTCAAAAAGGCGAAAGCGAGGAGAGAGAGAGAGTGTGTGGAAAGTTCTGCACGGTAATTAACGCCCACTCTCCTTTCCAACCTTTCCTTATCGATTCACTCCAAAAGGTAAGACGAAGAGAATACGCGAGGCCCGAAGAAAAAATTCGAAGAACTTCGCGGGATTATTAAGGAGAGGAAAGGGATTTAAAAAAAAAAAGAAGCAAAATGTCCACTCTCCCACGCCTCGACCTTTTTCCTATTGCATCCGCATCCTCTTCTCTCTCCTTTCTCCTCTCCTCTCTCCCTCCCATTCTCTCTTTCTCCTACTCCATCCCTCGAACCCTCTCGGTCGCAGCTTCCATCCCTCTCTGCTTCCCGCATTCCCTCCTCTCGCCCCCTTTGCATATCGCTATGTCTTATACGTGCACAATCCCCGCCCCCTTTTGCCACCCCCCTTTTTAATTGCACTTTGCCCCCCCCCCCCCCCCCCATCTACCCACCCACGCCACCCCTCGGTCCCGAAAAACACAATACGGAGCTCCTCCCCATTTTTTTAAGGCCACACCTTTCTTTCTCCTTTCCTCTCCGCCAACGCCTCCCCACCCCTCTCCTCTCTTTATTTCCAAGACTCCTCCCTAAAAACATTGCACCGGGGCAGACGAAAAAGACGTCAACATTCCCGCAGGATCCGTGAGACATGCAGTAGGGGACGCGGCACGCTCGGCGGGTGAACGAATTTCACCCCACGCCTTCCTTTTGGCCCTCGCGGCTCTCGCCATGTCGCAAAGACGCCTCCGCGGCCTCTACGCCTTGGCCCGAGCCAATATCGAACGCTATGCTGACAAATAAACGGAAAATCCTCGAGTTAATCGCAACGATATCCTTGTCTTGGCAGCGCCTGATGGCTCGTGACGTGCAATCTTTAGTCGATTCCGAAATGTGATTGAGACTGTCACCTTTGATCATCGTGCGCAATTAATAACCGCTCGGAGAGAATGTCCTTCGCATCCTACGTGCATTGCAAATTCATTGTTTATGTTATGTGCGTCGGGAAAGCGGTGAGGTTAAAATATGAGCACGTATCTCCTCGAGCTATATCGATTGCCAAATGCAAATCCGATGACGAATACGAATATATCGAGGATTTGAGATTCATAAATTATCTTCCTCCGTGAATATAAGAGTAAGTTGACGGTAAAATATCAGAAGATCAAAATAAAATTGATAAAAAGTGCTGCGGACGACTCAAGAATATGCTACCAAACCCTTACTATGATGCATAAAAATCCTACTAAAAAGACATTCACCGATATTTACTTTATAGGGTCACAAATATCAGCAGGACTAACATGTTGATAATAAATGTCTTTTAAAATAAACTGCGATGATTATTAAGAGGGAGGCGATGATTATATCGTCGATATAAAAGCAACTTTCCCAAACTTTGGTTCAAACCGTGAAAAATAAACGAGTCATTATTGAATTTTTGGTATATCCTTATTTTAAGATGCAAGAGAATCAGTCCCTTTGACGTCATGGTTATCGATGTAACCAAAATATTTGTCTTCAGAAAAATCTTGAACATTTAAAACCGTTCCAATAGAAATTAATAGTTTAAATAGACAGCGAAACTCGATCTCTGCTTGTGTTCATAATAACTACCTTTTACAGCACATTTATGGACAATTAAAAGCAATTAAGGGAAAGGTTAAATATAGCTAAGAGAAAGACTGGTGTTTTCCGATTAAAAGGAATCCTTCGGCGTAGTATTTTAAACCGTCCCATAATCTACAGATTTCGAAGAGGGCTACGTAAGAATCAGCACCTATAGGCAGAGTCGACCCGATGTACCGGCGAACCGGTCGGCTGCCCGGGGAGCCAAAATCTTGGGGACGCTATTCCGAATATCTATCTATGCATTACTTGCAAGTGAATAAATATTGGATACCGATTTATATCGCCGAACAGACTGGAATCTTTAAGGCATTCATTCTGTTTTTTCTTTACCTATAATCTTTATAGAGCGATGAATAAATTAATATGTACTTCGTAATTATCTCAACAAACATTTACGGAATGGGCGCTAGAGTGATATCCCGGGGAGCCAAAATTCCTCGAACCGTACCTGTTACTTAAAATTTAAAAAGTCTTACGCTGGAGCCAAATACATTACGTCATCTTCCTTTTCTATACAGATAGAATGGCAATGACCGGATACGGATATGCATCGCCTCGGAACGTATCACAACGACGGGAATGAAATACTTGGAGATTTAGATTACAGTGATGATGAATGGGAATGGAATATGATTATCACTAGCAGTGGTGAAATGCAAGCAAATCTTTACAAAATATTCAGTTTTACACTTGAAAGTCGATGAATATTTATTTAACCTCCGAAGATACTTATCTCAAAATTTGTTATACTGACAGAACTCGCAGTGGCTGAATTTCAAATCCAGTGCGGTATCTATCGGAGCCTATACGGCCTTCGTATGATTCTTCACTTGAATAACACTGAAAACTCACTAGGACTATTCATAACACACGCAAAATCACTTTCTTATTCACGACACCAAAAACATTTCTCCTTACCTTCCTGACTTGGTGATGACCATCTCCGTCCCTAGTTTGTGGAACTTCTCCCATAGATCTTTGCCCTCGAGAGTAACCTTGGGGTCGTCCACCACTCCGTCGTCTTCCGGTTGTATCCCCCGGAGGGGCCTCATGGGGCCCTGCGCGGCCGCCGCCGCCGCAGCTGCAGCAGCCGCCGCTGCCAGAACCTCCTCCGCGGACGCCGCGGCGTACGGGTGACCCGGGGGCAGCGGGGGAGGCGGCAACTTGGGAAAGCCGGGGTAACCGTGAGGAATCAAGCTTCCTCCGCCGCCTCCTCCGGGATGACCACCGCCTCCGCCCCCATCGCCTCCCCCGCCTCCTCCGGGGCCCGAAGAGGCGGCTGCCGCAGCGGCGGCAGCCGCAGCTGCCGCCGCGGCCGAATGGTGACCCAGGGCGAAAGCAGGGAAATACGCCTGCGGCTGAGTTAGCAGTGAGCTGACGCTAAAATCCGTGGGCCTCTGGAGCAGGAAAGGATGGTAAGCCATCTCGGGTGGAGGAGGGGGGAGCACGACGTCCTCCGCGTGGTCGAATCTCATGGGGAAGTCCTATGTCTCGCGTCCAGTCGCAATCGCCCCGGCCGATCACGGCCCGGCAGCCCGCGCCTTAATCCCGCGCCACCGCTCCGAAGAACGCCGGCCAACGAGCCCGCCGCCACCGGCGGGCGGAGCGGTTCCGCCGGCCGGTGCGCTCGCTCTCCCCGGGGGAAGACTCGGCGGTAACCCCGATACGGGTGGGGACCGTCGGGGTACCTCCTCTCCTACGAACGAGCCAAGAAAGACCTTTTCTAAGGATCGCACTAGGCCGAGATGGATTATCTGGCTACTTCAGACTCCCTTCCTCGGATGAGTAAACCGAGTTTCTCGCTTTTCACGGGAACATGGCAGTCAATTGGCTCATAATCTCTTACGTTCGAAGTCCTCGCTAACTCTTCGTCGGCGTAAACACCTTCACCGAACACGAGGCTCTTGTCCACGCAGGACGGGGCCCTGAGGAAGCGGTCGAAGAGCGGAGAGATGGTGCGGCACGGCACCACCGCACCTCCGGGGGATACACTCGGCGTTATTTTGGTCGTGAGAGAAGCACCACCATAGCACTCGCACCATCTGCCTCCTCCCCCACCGATCTCGCACTGCCGTCGCCACTTCCTCCTCACCCCCACTCCTCCCGCCCCCCCACACGACGCCTCCCTTCCCTCCCCACCGCTTTCCTACACACGCCGCACTCCCTCCCCTCCTACTCGCCTATCTCTCTCCTTGACACTCCTACGACGCGGTGACGGCGGCGGCACATGCAGGACGAGAGAGCGCTGCTCGGTGCTCTCCTCTCCCGGGCGACCGGCAAGAGAGACTCCCGCTTCGTGTACGCTCGCTTCTTCCCGCTCTCTCCCTCTTTCTCTCTCTCTCTCCGCCTCGCTCCGAGGGTGTGGGGAAACTATACGACAGCCGACGGCTTTTACACCCGAGCCTCGTGTTAATGAGCGAGCGCCACGCGGATTGGTCGCCGGGTAGGCGGCCGACCAATAGGAAGGCGGCCTAGGCGTGTTTTTCACAGGTCGACGCGCGGCGGTGGCGGCGTAGGCGACGGCTGGGGGAGTGGAGGGGGTGCGAGAGAGAGGTTGGGGAGCGGGACGGTCGGCGGGGGAAGGAGGAGGGGTGGTGGGCGGGGTGAAAGAAGGAGGGGTGGGGAGAAGGCGGAACGGAGGGTTCGGAGGAGGGGAGAGAGAAAGGAGAGGCAGAGGCGGTGGAAGGGATGGATAGGCGGCGGAGGAGAAGGAGGGAGAGATAGAGAGAGACGCGAAGAACGATGGCGAGGTGTTTGGCGTGGTGGCAGGATCTCCCGGCGAACTCGGCTCTCTCCTGCCAATGGAGGATGGACGTCGGTTATGATCTGATGAGAACGGCGGGGTCACGGGGGAGAGGGAGCACTTGCAGTAAAATGGGGGATGAGTTATTTTACGTCCTCGATTCGATCCTGCCGAAAGAGGAATCCATTTCCTTAGGGATTTTTTCCATCACTCGGTCGCACGAAATTTCGAACGTTAGCCTCGACCCGAAGTGATATCTGGCGATCATTTTCCGCCAACGGCGAGGAGAAATTCAGCGTATTACGTCGAGATCGAACTTCCGCGGCGGAAATCGGAAGCGACGAGCGGAAAGACGCAAACATCCGCGGAAAGTCACCAGAGCGGGTGTCAGAGCGAGATGATCGTGTCCGAATGCGGCGTCAGTCGTTCGTCTATAGAGTGGCAGTCCGCGGATGATAGTCTCGCTCTGGCGGCGCCTGCCGGTTTATCCTTTACCGGCTCAGAACTCGTCCTGCGGTGAGGAAGGTGAGGGGGTGAAGGAGGAGATCCGCAAGAATTCTGCCAAAGGCGCCTTTCCCTCACTCTCTCCTTCCTATTCAACGTGCGCGCGAGGGCACACAAGACGAGAGGGTCTCCGCTTTGGTGTTGTGTGTTGTATGCGGGGGCGAAAGGTCTGAATTCCCTCTGGGCCGGGGGGAGGGGGGGGAGGGGGAGGGAAGGAAGGAGATAGGAGGGCTGTGCAGTAAGGGGAGCGGAGGGAAGGAGAGAGAGCACTCACGCTCGGAGTGAGAGGGAGAGGGGGCGTGAGAGGGGAGGCGGTGGGAATGACTGCCCCCATCTCACCCTCCTCATCGCTCCGCCTCCCTCCTTCGACGCTTCGGGCGTGATTGACGGTCCACCGGGGAGGTGCGGGGGACGCGCTTCTTCCTCCGGGAGAGGGATGCGGCAGAGCTCTTATTGGTGCGGATGCCGCTGCCATTGGGGAAGTTTATTATAAGAGAGAGGCGAAAGTGAATCTTGCATTCGAGCCGCACAGTTTAGTGGAGATGTTTTTAGGCGAGCGACTATTTGACTACGCATTTTAACTCTTTACGAGAGTATACACGTAAGTGTTGGAATAAACGCGCAATTGCTCAAGTCGCTTCATTTCCAATTGAACACGGTTTATATTTGACGCACAAAAACTTGCCTATCTTTTCATCTATTATAATGCAGTTTAGGTGTTTTCTGGCAGTAAACGTTAAAAGATATTTTCCTTGATCATTTTTATAAAAACGAAAATGAATGAGACAAAACTGCTGTTTGCTCCGCGATTTTTCAATTTAACTCTACTATAATGAGGCATTTCATTTTAAACGTGCTGTTTCTAAACTATTTATTTTTCTCAGTAATAACATGATCATCATGAGTAGTCTTCCTGCAAGCAAGTCATTCATCTATATATATAAAAGCCTTAGGTATGTTTCCAACACTTGAAAAATTCTTATATGGGACTAACATTCAATTCGTCCTCCCCGTGCTCAAATGTCCTCCCACATCCTCCTCTGCCCCGTCTTTCCAATTCTCTTCCCCCACTAGACCGCGTATGTGACGCGGGGGTATAGCTACTTATGTCCTAACTCAGGTTCTCTATATCCTTTAGCTAGCCAAAACATTTCTTGTTTTCCCCTTTCCAATTGCTGTGGGTTGCTGATTTTAACAAATTTTCTTTGATTATATGGATGGGATACTGGTTTTTACAAAAGTAACATATAGCGTGGAGAATAACTACTACGGTGCTAAATAATCCCAAGAAAAATATATTGAAAATTAAAAAAAGAGTGAATTGACCTTTAATTTTTTGTCTCTTTAAAACCTGAAAATGTAATAATTTCCATTTCAAACGATTCATGTTTGATAGATAAGTTCTTTAATATAGCCAAAATTAACATGGTTTGGTAATGTTTTAAAGTTGCTTTCAAATTCATCTCTACAGAACTAACTACTCAACCTCAAAAATGAATAGACGCAATACAATGTATCTGAGACTTTTAATTCACTTGCATTGCATTGATGATGAACTTGATGATAGCTCCAAAGGACTGAGTAAATTAGCTGCAGATTTTAGATACAAAGTAGTCGTCTTCAATCGTAAGTCAATGATAGTTTATTAAGTCCTTTCTCTATTTTAAATTAAACGTTTAATGGTTTCATGAATTATTTTGGTCTTTACTTGGTTTCAAACCACAATGTGCGTTAGAAAAAGTATTTAAATAATTCATTCTGCCTAATTTTTAAGAAAAACATCCTTTATCTATTTCATTCAGGCATAACATTTAAAAAATAGGAAATATGTATTTGCTTAGAAATTCGGTAAAAATCTATTTGTAAAAATTATTGTCATATTCAGTGCAAAATGAAGCGAACTAAATATCAATTAGAAATGTATCAGTTACTATGAAAACATAAACGTTAAAAGTTATTGATGATCAACTTAATACTAAACTAAAAAGCAACTGGGAGAATAAGGTAAAGCAATTTTTTAATTTTTTTTGTATAAAGTTGTAATAGGCGCTTTTAGAAAAAAATTAATATTTTAGTATTTGGGTCTTTACATAATGCGGAAAATGTTAACTGTGAAGTTAAAGTCAGGTAATGATATCTATGGCAAATGTTTTTCAAGTAAAGGAGGAATAAAACTTTTATTTGCGTGACTTCTCCGTTATGTATCAACAACATTTTATAATTCCGATGAGTAATTATAAATACATATGGCTGAAAAAGATGCTTCAACATCTAGAATACCTTCACTAAACAATAAGTTTCTGATTACCAATACATATTCTGTATCTAACTAAAACGCAAAGGGGCAATGTAATTTAAAAATTTAAAACCTTATACGATGAATAACGAGCCATAATGTTTTGAGGCACAATGAAGATAAAAAACTGATAATACTTATTTTTTCGATTTTTAATAACTCTGTTAATATTTGCAAGTCTATCTAGAAAACAAATAATGCAGGATGAATAATAGACACATTATAAAACTTAAACGCTGGAATTCAAAATACAAGTGGCTACAAGATAGCCTCATATATGAGAAGAAAATGTATTTGAAAGTCAATTTAATCGGTTCCACAATCTATAAGACGCTTTACCACCATTACAGAAAGATTCGTTCGTGGTCATCAATATGATGGGCCGTAATTTAGCTCCGAAGATAAAGAAAAACGCAATTTCGCTTGAGACAAACGCGTTGGAACTGATAGTGACCAAGAGAAAGAGGCTGTTGGGGAGCTATGGAAGAAAGAAGCTGGCCGTGTATCGATTTGTTAGAAGCCCGTGCGGCTGCGTTTAAAGATTAGGCACATAAAAGCTGACCAATTCATCCTCTCCTGTAGAGCGAGGGGACAGAAAGCTAGAAATAGCAAAAGTGAAACAAGCAGCTTGATGAACTACTTACATGGCAAAATTTGTCACAGAAGATTCTGTAATTATACTGCCAACAAGGGATTTATACGATAAAAATTACAGAAAAATATTATAGGTGAAATATGGTCATTTTAACTGCTAATCTATTAACTGAAGTGCGAAAAATATTCGCTCATGTTTCAACTGACATTCAATATATTATATCTGCAAAAATCAGCTTATTTACGTATTTTACATAAATAATTTCTCTTTATTTTCAATCTACTACCATCTCTGATTTCAAGAAATTCGTTACCGAATAAGTAGGAGATTATCAATTTCGATTTCAGTCATGTTTTTAACGGTTTAATGGGGTTAAAACATGCTTAAAAGTTTATGATAATATTTTGTTAAATTCGTAGGAGCATTCCACGTCCAGATGCAGAAATGACCGATTTCTGGCACAGTAACACGCAAATTCATGAAAACGTTAAATTATACGAAATAGATATCTCTGTATCCGAAAAGCGATTATCACCTCAAGTGGAAACCATACTCATCTTCCCTTCAAAATGAAGTTCATAATTCATTGAAACAACGAAAAAAATCCATTCAACTTTACCCTCTTCCCTGTATTTTTCTTTTCTTCGATTAAATTTATTCTGCAAAATATTCTGATACGATGGACTAGGATGATCATATGATCCATTCACAAATATCGAAAAATCTTCTTAAGCGGGAATTTATGCGTTACTTGTCGACTTACTTAAATTTATACACACATACGAAGCTAATATGGTATCCCTTAAGAACTTGGAGCAAGTTAACTTAAAACCTAGTTTTCGAGACCGTAAACTTCACCCGACTGCCTCCGCCAAACGCCCCCCCCCCCCCACCCATAAAGCAGCGCAAACTCGCACCACTCGATATAGACAAAGAAAGGAAAAGTCCGAAGTGAACGAGATGGCTAAGCGGAGGCGGCGACCCCTTCAAACTATGCTAGCCCTCGCCTCCGCTTCCCAAACACGCCTCCTAAGAGCAACTATCCACCCCCGCCGAAAAACCCCGACCATCCTTGCGATGCGAAGATATTCTCACCGTTCGAGACGTCGGAAGGATAAAGACAAACAAAAGAAAAGCGAAGCGATGGAAGAAGTTGGTTTATTTTCTTATCCCACCCTTCATCCACCCGAGGCAACATAGCCTTCTACCCTCTGCACTCCTCCTCTCTAGCGAAGATCCCCATCCCCAAGGCGAGCAACAGAGACTCGGCACCTCCCACCGCGTTCCTCCTCGCAACAACTCTCTCATCTCTCCCTCCATCCTATATCAGCACACGCACTCTCCTTACACAAGGATAAGACGCAAAGTAAGAGGAGGCCCCTCAGTGGGTGGAGCCACGAGAGGCCACGCAACGAGCGTGACTAGTCACCGCCCCTTCTCAGAAAGATCCTTCCCGAGAGAGGGGAGGGGAGGGAAAGAGAACGAGACAGAAAGAGAGAAAGAGAAACGCGTCTCGGCTTCCCGAGCGCCTCTTACGGCCACGGGGCGAACTATCTACCCAATGGCCACAGGAGAGGGTCTCGCATCGGGGTAAGATGGATCGCTCGTCGTGGAGAGAAAGGAGGGCCCGAGAGAAGCACGCCGGGCGAGGAAGGGCAAAGAGGAAGGAGCGGAGCAAGAGAGAGGGGGAAGGAGAGGGAGAGAGAGAGAAACAGCGTGTGTGAAGGTGAGTGTGTGTGCGAGAGAGAGAGAGAAGGGTGATGTAGAGATAGGAGAGATAGGGAAGGCGGAGAGAGGATCTCGGTGGTCCATAGTGTGGTGAGTTGTTGACGACACCGTGTTCGGGGGAATGGCAGTGGGTGCCTCTACACCCTGCTACGAGGGAGATATAGAGATTTTAGAGAAAGGGAGAGCTAGGAGGGGGAGGATGGAGGGGGGAAGGGTGGGGAGGGGACGATGAGGATGAGGTGGACTCCAATCTCAAACATTTTCTTTCCCCCCTCCTCCCTCCCCCCTCAATCTCCCTCACCCATCCCATCTCCTATCCTCCTCCTCGAATGATGTAACCCAGTCTCCTCCGTTATTTTCTCTTGTAGATGCTAGATAGAAGGGGAGGCGTATTTGTGTCTAAAACCTCTTGTTTCGAAACTAGAGTGCAAACGTATCTAGAAATGTCTTTCCATATTTTACGCGTTCGAGTGTACGTCTTCCTTCTCTTTGTACCGCTCTCTATCCCCTTCCGTCTCACGTACCCTCTCTCTCCTTCATTCCTAGAGTCCTCCCTTCGATCCCTCCCTTTCATAATCCATCCGATCCTACTTCCTACAGAGCGGGGACTCGACTCTCTCCTTCGGCGGCGAGAGAGCGTTCCTTCGCCGGGGGTGTCTACCGAGTTGATCGAGCCGCGCCGTCGTTGCTCGTCGCCCTTTGCTACGCGTCGCTTGAGTTTCTCTCACTCCCTCTCCCTCCATATCGCTCATTTTGAAAGAGGTCGCCATGAAGGAGAGAGGGAGAGAGGAGGGGAGGGGGAAAGGAGAGATAAGCGACGAGTTTAGAATATTTTTTTGCCGAGTTCCGTGTGTTACGCCGAAGTTCCTACTTGTCAAATATTTGCTCAGTTGGGTAGCCTCTAAATTGTGCTAAGTGAGCATTGCCAGATTCTAGTTTTTGTGGTTTATTTCTTTTACAAAATTCGCCGTCCTGGAAATGTATGAAAAGGTCAATAAGCTCGCATCGCGCGTAGCCGTCTCCGGTGTAGTTTTTTTTATAAGGTCGGACACGTGTTTTTTCGCTTTCAGTTATTATTTTTATAGTAAAATTTTCTACTAATGCAAATGAAATAAGCATACGTTTGACACGATATCACGGGGAAAACAGATACCTTTGCGAAAAATGTTATCAGAATATTCTAAACAAATAAAGATAGGCTTTACGCTGCAATACAGAAGAAAGTTGAAAAATTATCAACTGGACTTACATCATTTACCTAAAGAGTCGAGCATTATTTATTGTATTGCCTTTGTATTTCTATTTGACCATTTAAATAATATTGACGTGTTGTTTTAGAGTTTCCTTTTTGAATTAATATTGTAAAAAGTGTTAATTTCAATTTATGCCATTGTCCTAACATATTCTTCGCAGACTGTTATACAACGAAGATTGATGCAAATAAAATATATTTAAAATACATAAATTTGAAAAATTATAGGGGAAAGTGGAGATTGTGATCTAACATTTCACTTAATACTAGCGTAATTTTCCTTTATTTGTTGATTATATGTTATTTTCAACTTAACCCTGATTTTTTATAAATATATATTTGGAATTTCTTACACAATACCGTTTGAAAGAATAAATTTTCTTTGCAAGTCACACGATTTTTTAGATTCTTTTGAGGCGGTTAGTTGTTTTCTCTCGGATTCAGTTTAAAATTTACGTTTATCCAGAACAGGATTATCAGAATTGCTAATATATATACATGTGCGACAATTGGGTTGACGTTTGCAAAAAACCTTCGGTTTATTGAAAATCTGACAGAATAATAATTTAGTATCTTGTATCTGTATTCGTATACATTGAAATTTACAAACGTGTGCATTAATTATAAATTTCTGTCATTACGAATAGTTTTTAGAAACATATTTACTTTATTTTGTATTATTGAATGAAGCCTAGCAGTTAAAGCAACATATGTACCCCTTTCACTGTCTCCAGAAATTTCATTAATTCAATATCCTGCAAAAAATGAATATTTTAAGTGTTATAACCTTGACTAGATCAAATGACATCCACTTAGAAATAATTTTCTCGAACTAAAATACTTTCGGAAAAAATGCGTATGTTGGACAAATGATACAAGTATACCGAATCTCAATCGTAGCATCGAAGCGATGAAAATGTTCTTTTATAAGACAGTCGAAACTGCTCCGACAAAGATTCACCTTTCAGACAAAGCCAAAAAGCACGCTTGACGTGAGGAAAGCCGCAAACATTCGCGAGCCTTAACCAATAATCTTTCATGGGAAATCCGGTGTGATACGCAATCCGATCCAAACTCAACAATTATTCAGATAACACATCAAAAATCAAGATAATTTAGTAATGTCATCAATAACCGCCCGCCATGTTCCTCAAACTTGTGTTGTGTACATATAGAGATACGGAGGCCGCTATCTAAAAGACGATCTACTTGCCCGCTATATGAAATTCGACAAGGGTCGTAGAGAAGGCACACACGGCGGCTTTCTCCTTGTGTTAGTTAGCCAGTTAAAAATGTCCGTGGTGGAGAAGTCAAGGAAGGAGCCAGAAGTTTTTTCCCCCAGGTGTTTCTTCACTTCCTCGCCTCTTCCCTCCTCCCCGAGCCTCCCCCTCCTCGGCCTATAATTAAGATTTGTGTCGCAGATACATCTGTATTAGTCTTCGCGAAAGGCCAAGGGTGAATGGCAGGGGGTGGTTATGCGATGCTATCTCCGGCAGACGCAGAAATGACAGGGTGGTTCGGGCGGAGGAGAGGAGGTGGGACACGTTGCTTCCTCGGACCTTGATCTGTCGTCACTTTTGAGCGGATTGCGCCCACGTTATGGAGGACGGCGTTTAGACAAGCTCAATCCGAGAGACTGTTTCGAGAATGACGGATTATTCGTGTTGCACTTTTTCCTAACGTTATTCGAAGGCGACCTCTTTTTCGATCGAATACAGCTTACTAACTCCTTTTTTTTTCGATTTTTATTTTTAAGTAGAGTCAGCAGAAGTCTCAAGTTTTAAAGTTGTCTCTACAATACATTTCAATGGAATACAATATTTCCCTTAGCTATGCGTTTCACCGTGGAATATTAATACATTATCATTTCATCGGATGGCAGGTTATCGATGTTAATTGATTTTCATAAGCAGGGCAATTATAAAGATTTTATGCAGTATAATTTTCAGATAAGGCACTGCTCACAGGAATGCGGTTGGTTTTTCCTCTGGATTTGAACCAATCATTTCTATAAATCAAATGCACGCATATAATTAATGAGAGCATTCGAAAAAAATATTGGCTGCGCTAGAGAATAAATTTCTTGTTCATTAATTATTTTCGTCTGAAACGACATCTACATAACCCGGTAGGTGTCATAACTCCTGTACAAGAAATGGAAAGTAATTTTAATCGATAACGCGCTTTGATAAGCATTTTTTTGCTTTGGAAATGGAGTTGCTTCTATTCTAATCGCCGGATTTGAAAATACATTTTGAAAACATGTTATTTGCAACTTTGATAATAATTTATGATTTTTTCCATTTCCTCGAACAGAGTAAGGTTAAGCGAGGAAATACTCAAAAATGAATTAATGAGCTCACCTAATGGCTTGAATCCACTATAATCATCTCTTGTAGCCACAAAGCGATGGAATAAACCGGATGCATCATACTTCATGTACGTACATTTACCATCCTCAGTTGTAATTCACCGATCATTTGTTTCAAAAAGATGGAAAGTTTGAGATGGTCTGTTATGAAAGAGAAACGATTCAATTAATTTTTCTAAATTCAGCAATTTTAAGATAAACCTGAAATTTAAAAAAAGCATTATCATAAAAAAGTTTGATCTTTTTTATAACGTAATTAAAATACACTTAATGGGGTATGTTTTTCCATGTGTGAATTCTAATGGGATTCGTTAAATTTGCTCACTTTCGTCTAAAATCGCTGCCAATTAAATTATCCTCGTTTTGAGGGCGTCATAAAACTTTGAAGGTCGTTCTTCCAAAGTTTCCTCTCTAGACTGGGAAAATTGTGAAATAAGTTAATTTCTTGTGAGAAAATTTCAAAACATAATCCAAGTCCGAATTATTTGAACTCCAAGAGTGCTCGAGAGTACCTATTTGTAATTTCCCCACAATTCGGATCCATTTTAGTTATGTAAAAGTAATTCAAGCGAAATACATAAACCGTAAATGACTTGGTTCCATCTAAAACATTGAATATATACACAAATTTTTTACTGTTTCCATGCCGATAATCGACAATAACGAATTTTGTCAAAAAAATAAAGCTCTTAAGATCTGAACATTAATTGAACATGTTCCTGATTAGTTGCATATACCTTCCAAAATCGGGAGAGGGATCCGAGAAACATAAATAGAAAAAATTATTTGGCACATTCACTCGTTACTGAACGGTTAAACACAGAGAATTGTCTTCCTGCAAGTTTGCACTTCTTGATATAGAACTTTGACGGATGCTCGTGAAACTATTCCCAAAACGAGTGCACATACACTTATTAATTTCGCAGTCACTCCGACGCAGTCGAGATCTGTTTTCAAGGAGAGTCGACAGGCGAATGAAAATTCAACGCGAAGCTTCTCAAGAACTCAATCCAATTGATTTCTCACTTGCCTCTTGCCGAGAGAAATCGATGAAACCCATCTGCGTATTTGAAGAGATAATTCATACTATATTATAGCGGGCACTTATTTCTTAAATGTTTCAAGAATATGGATCATAACGCTGCTGTTGGGTATTCCTGTTTTGGTCAATCACTTTAAATAAAAAATAATAAATTCCTTGTCAGAAACCGGTGGTTTATTAAGGGTGTAACGCTACCGGGTTTCGGCGCGGAAAAATCAGACACTGTAATTACACCATTAGATATTGGCTAATTAGGCTATTAGAAATTTGCAACGACTTTTAATTATGCATTTATTTTTTAACCATTCTTACAGTTTCTCTCCAGAAAATTACAGTTCATTCGAGAGCTCTATACCTACTTTGTTTAGGGTGGAAGTATATTTGGGAGAATAATTATACTAAGATTGACAAGTTTTGTGCTTCCACATGGAGTTTACATAAACTGGAAATAATAAGTAAGAACCTCTCCAGCAGACATCCACTGACAGAGTCGATCGGAGATCAAGGTCAGATTGCGTGATCGAAAGCGACAGATGGGTGTAATACTACATCGCCGCTTGCACGCCTCGCGTTTCGACCGCTCAATGGAGGGAGGGGGGAGCTCCTCTTATTCCCTTTCCTCCGCTTCCCTTCGACTGGACCAGAGAAACACCCGCTCGCACAGGGAATAAGAGAGAGAGACGCAAACACACTAGAGAAAAGATCGATATCTTTTTACTCTGCCGAACACGCCCGTCCAAAAAGCGCCCACCCCACCTCTCTCACTCCCGACTTCTGCCCTTTCTATCTATTCCTTTCCTTCACACTCCTTCGGCCCCTCTCACCCTCTCGACGCCTCGCCTTCCACTTTTTATTCGGTACGCTTTGCCCCACCAGGCGTTTCCATACGTTTTCTTCCTCCTCATAGCGCGGTGCTGACGAGGATCACCCTTGGTGCGCGTCCGTCTGTGACATTTTCTTCAGAGCCCAGACACGATCGTGCTTTCAATTTGATCAACTTCGCCTCCTTTTCTTTGCAACTCTCTATCACCCTCTCCTCCCCCCTCCCCTCCCCCCCCCCCTTGCTCCCCCTTCCTCCCTCCGCTTTCCCCCGATAACTCACTCCTTTTCATATCCCTCTCGCTCTTTATTTCCCTCTTTCAGAATTTCCCCCTTTGTACCTCACATATCTCCTTCTCTCTAAAAAAAAATACGACCAGCACCCTTCCTCTTCCCTACTACGATTCCATTTTCTATAATTTCCAATCTCTCTTTTCGTTTTCTATTCCATCCATTTCTTCCTTTCTCTAGCGCATCGCTGTATTTTCTCCCTCGTCTCCTCCACTCGTTCTTCGTGCGCACTTATCGATTCCCTCTCATCTCTACCATCTACTCTTTCCGTTCTACTTTTCCCATTTCTTTCTCCCATATCTGCCTCTTTTCATATCTCTCGAAATTTCCCTTTTCCCACACATCCTCCTTTGTCTCTCCTCCCTCCACGTAGGCATCGCGTAAATAAACTCACTCCCCGCCGGAGGAATGGAACTGGATAGTTACCCTTGAGAGGATTTCCCGATTCTACAATCCCAATGGACGGAGAGAGGGAGGAGCATTTTTCTCTTTTGTTAACGTTTTTATTCCCATCTTTAGATAAATTAGAGACACTTATAGTCAGAGTCTCAACCGTACGATTTAGTTTATTTTTGCGAAAAACGGTAATTTTTTGCGGCATTCCATGGGGAAATTCCTTTACTCTTGCGCACGTGAAAGTGATTCAGAATGTTTATTTTAGCTCCAAATTCTTGGGTTGCCTTTTTCGTGGAAGAAAAAACAGGACGAAAAACTGACATCTTGTTTTTAGGAGCACGCTTTTTAAAAAATGAAAAGATAAAGCTAAATTCGGAATATACTCTGCATCCTCCGACTCGGAATTCGAAGGACATTTATGAAAGTAATTAGTGTTACGACTCATTTGAAGGGGTTGGTAAAAGTTGAAACATTCGTGATATAAGTACAATAGACTCACGAAATGTAGAAGCACATTTAACAAATTATTTCAGGTGCATTTTAATAATTTTAATTTACCGCATTTCGTTCAAAAGTAATTGAATTAATGAACGAAAATTTATCTGAAAAATAGGTACAAAAATTTTAGCAGAAAAATATCCTCTACAGAAATATTGGATTAATTAATGAATGTTACTTTAATTTATCTGCATGCATATATTCATGTGCACATGGTAGCATTAAATAGTGGCATTAAAATATACACCGAGTTCGTTTTGCTTTTTTAGAACTTAAAATGTTTGTGTATAAGACACAGGCATGTTTATTACGGTGTCTTTTGAGTCTTAGAGAAGGAAACGGTATATTAAAACAAATTAAAATAATTATACGGTTAGAAATGTTTCTGCCACACTTCTGAATTAAAAAATTGAGTTTCCGTTTCTATGAATGATAGAAGACGTAATTACATGTTTATATGATCATATCTCATGTATTTTCTGTACAGAGATATTGTCGCGCATATTTACTCGCTTAATGGAAAATGAGACAAACAGTGAGGACTTGAAGCCGCGACATTAGAATTGCAACGCAAACATTATATCCAAAACCATAATATTGTAGAGTAACGTTTTATCTAGACTAATGTAAATATTTAAATAAAGATTATAATTAAGGCTAAATTTCAAATTATTACCATTAAATTTCAGATAAAATTCATAAAACACTCGCAGATAACAAATGATTTAGGAAATATACCTATTTAAATGTAATTTGTAATAATATTTCTTCATTCGTGTCACTTTAGGTATGGCAAGGAGAGAGCCCAAGCCCAAATGAATTTCTACAGATTCATCATCGGTTATCTTTTCACCTAAACGCGTACCTATTTACTCTAAACCAACCAACACCGTAACTTAAGGATGTCGTTCAAATCCTGAAATATTAAGGTATGCAAGCAAAATATTGAGGTCAATGCAAGGATGGCCGTACATCAGCACTGACCCCTTGAACCTAATGCGATTGGTGCCCTTGCGTGTAGCACATTTGGCCTGCCTGGCTCCCCACAGCACTGCTCTTTCAATTGTTTTGGAAGAGGAGACCCGCAGTGTTTGCTTGAGAGGGAGGAAAGGAAGAGTAAGAAGGAGGCTCTGGGGAAGAGGCAGGGGCAGAGAAGGGGAAAAGAAAGAGACAGAAAGAGCGAGGAGAGCATTTTGGATTCGGTGCGCGTCGTCTGAGCTGTGCGACAACCCGTTACCCCGGGCGAAGGTGGAGCGACTGCCCGGGAGAGGGAAGTGGGGACGCCCCGAATGAACCGGAGGGAACAGCCCAGTGGGAATCTCAGACATACACTCGGAGCGTGCGAAAGGGTCGAGGACTCAATCTTTGGTACTAGCATTATTTTATTCGAAATATGTATCTACTTATTTTCGCGAAATCAATCTTTAGAAAGAAATACAAAATATCTCCATTTTTACATTTGAATGTTATAATATTGTGCACCAAACTTAATGAATTGCACACAATGTTTTAAAATAATATAAACGATTTATTTGACATTAATGGCAAATTTTAATAAATTTTTCGTCATATTAACATTTTTATTGTTTCGTTAATAATGCGGTAAAGCTTGCAGGGAATAGCCATCAAATTCATAGAAAAAAGTAAACATTTTATTTCAATGAGATATCTGTCGATCATTGCATATCAAATACAAACTGGGCTGATAAATTTTCATTGCTCATTACAGGCTTTGAAAACAGCCATGTTAATTCATATTATGATGCGTTTAGAATCATTACTTTCAAAACAACTGAATAGGTTTTATACATATTAAAAGATAGACTCCATGAATACATATAATGATTTCTCAAACGTTTGAGAAAATATGTGCTAAGAAGAAATAGTTTAAGAATGTTAATTAAAATCAAAATTATGCGTTTGTTGAATTATTCTCTCGAAGAATTAACCTAAGATTTTCTTTAAATTCTATCTGTAAATAATAATTACGTACTTACAATAAGATGCTACATTTTTGAGACATCACTAAACCAACTATTTCGCTTTTAATCTCTGTAAGTCACAAACACAAAAAAGCTTCTTCACCTATGGGATAAAGTATGAAATCGAAAAACGCACGCTTCATCTCAGCTGTATGAGACACCTATTCTGAAGATAGGATTTTAGCACAGCGGAGCAGAAGGGAGTGCTAATGCTCGTTAAATTATCAAATAACGAAACGGAATTCCTCTACAAAAGATTCAAATATAAATAATCTTAAACACCAAAGACCTCTAATTACTAATTATCAGACGAAATTTTGTAGATTAATATCAGAATATGAATAACAGGTATCACCTAAATTCTCCAAACTAAAATAATTATTTACGATAGTCGACTTACATAAATAAAATGTATGATAGTTACATCTCGTAAAATATTCTTAATCATGCAGCTATTAATGATTATTATGAACCTAGTTAATGATTCGTTCCACTTGAATCTACGAACTTGCATCATGCGATCGCGGTTAATTTTCTTTTGCATTTAAACACCGATGATGCAGCAAATAAGTGATATGAGATACACATTTACCTGGCTAAATGAAAATTATGAGAACGTCCAATGGGATTATTATACCGTGTTTATAAAAACATTAAGATGAACACTGTTCCCATGTGGTTATAGCACGTGTGTATTTTCACATTAAAGTAGAATCGAGCTAAGAATTGGGGACTTTGGCTTTGGTACGCCTGAAAGACATCTATTTTTGTTGAAGTGAGAATTTGAATTCGAGTCGACTTAATGCTCAGAACAGTGTTCATCTTAATGTTTTTATAAACACGGTATAATAATCCCATTGGACGTTCTCATAATTTTCATTTAGCCAGGTAAATGTGTATCTCATATCACTTATTTGCTGCATCATCGGTGTTTAAATGCAAAAGAAAATTATGCTCAGATTGGAAAAATACTCAAAATTTTCAAGGTTATCTCAAAAGGAAATTATAATTTACGTACTATATCTTTTTTACCTTTAGTTTTCCGAATGTTTATAATTTCATTCAAGCAATATAAAAGATGCCAAGTTATATATATCGAGTCTTTCTCATATGATAAAAATTAAAATCAAATAAAAATTCGGATTTATTTCAGGAGTGAAGAATAATTTAATGGATTAAATTTATTCCCATATTTCGTTATTCCAATGTAATCAAGTTTGCTTATTGACGAGATTTATTTTAAAATATTATTGAAAGTCTGTTAACTTATCAGCTATTTGCACATTAATGTTTTGGAGAAAAATCCCACAAATCAACAAGTAAAAGTTATAACCTTTCCAGAAGCTTCCAGTGGCTGCATTTCGCCACTTTCACTAATAATTTTCTATGAAAGGTTTTATTCTGACGAGGAATTCGTGGATATTGTGCGATCTCTTAGACTATACCTAAAAAAATTTGCAAATTATTGTGTTAAATTAAATATATTTTTTTTGAAATGCGTCAAACTCTGCCAGCTTTTGTTATATATTATTAATAATACTGAAATATACTTTAAAATACCATTAAGAATAATTATAAATTATATCTAACATGCACAATTTTAAGCACAATAAATGCATGCTGATAATAAAGATCTATATAAGAGATTATGATTGGGAATATTTCTTATAATTCTTGCGAACGTTTATAACTAAAAAAAACCTAGCATAATAAATCTTCGACACAAATATATGAATTTGTACAAAAACTTTGAAGAAAGTGAGTGGCTTCAGAAATTTTATTCCGTAGAAATCTGGTGAATAAAAAATTTTATTTGCGTGCTAGTACTGCTCTTCCATCCTTAAAAGAATTTTGTCCTACATTAAAAAAAATATGTGCCAAAACCTCCACAACCTTACGCATGCAACTTGGGTTCGGCCTTGACTATTTACCGTCGTTATTCATTTACATTAATGAAAAATTCCCTCGTCGCTTCTTAGCGGTTCTCGTTCCATTTATTCCGAAGTTGGTTAATGTTCTCAACGAGATTAGTCATCCGCACATAAATACATTATTCTTATTCTTTTCGAACTTTCCTTAATGTCTTACATAATAATGTTAGCCAATAATGGAATTAGTAAACAATGTAATTGCGCTAACTTTGTCATCACATCCTGCAACTCAGTTATCTAACAGTTACATGAATATTTCCGTCCTTGTTGAATAATATACATAATAAAGATCGTATTTCCATGCTTCATGATTAATTTTAACGCAGGACGAACAATAGATAACACTGCCTTCATTAGTTATATCGTAAGCTTTCAGCGACTTGTAAGCCACCCCTATTCAAAAAGGTGAATATAAAATCAATAACAAAAAATACATGCAAACCTTTAAAGTGACGCGTAAGTATATCTTTATATATGTAATTTGTATTCGCAGCAAAAAATAGTGGAAATTGTTTCACAACCTTTAAAAACTGTAATTTAAGCAACTTGGTACATAAAGTAGTACACACAGCGGTCGCAATGAAATAAACCTCATTCCGTGATTGAGATTATTATTATGTATAAAGGAATTAAATCCGACTGATATAAAAATCCCCGAGAAGTCCCGTTTTTCGTAACTTTAAAAGTTAAAAATTAATTTTTCACGCCCTATTCACTCTTTTTAACCTCAGTATAAACTGAATTAGTGCGTTGAATGAAATACCGGCAATCATATTGGCTATAATAATAGGCAATTCGCCGTTTTTCAGAATATATTTTCCTCGCTATTCTTTTGAAAGACGAAATTTATTTTGACTCTCCACCAAAAATGAATAATCCATTAAGTTACATAGAAATTATAAACTGGCGTAATTAAAAAACACGACCCCTATGCTCTCTAGAACGGAAACCGCCATCTTTAATTCGGATTTCATACGTGAGCTTGAGACACGTTTGAGAATAGCTCTTTAGCGAACTGCAGTTTCGCTAAGACGGTTGCCCCGCACTACCACCAGGTACTTCCCTTAATATTCAAGAAGGCACTCAGACCTCTTCTTCCTTCCGTGGCTATCGGCAAATGGCAGGGCCCGGAGCGAATCAAGAGAGAGAGAGAGCGAGCGACGTAAATGATTAAAAAGAAAGCGAGGCAGGAGAAGCGTTACTCGGCATATTTTACATCGGATATTTTTTATACATCCGCGCGAAAAATTATGAAGAGAGAGAAATAAAAAAGGGGAATGTGAGAGTTGTAGGAATAATTTGACATACATCCTGCCGGTATAAGATCCCGAACTCCCATAAATGCATATGTCCTAACTCCTCCACCCGATACGAGGCTACGTTAGCATTCCGTATTCGAGTATTCCTTGAGGGAGCGAGAGAGATTTACGGCCACACGTAGATATTGAGTAGTGTTTAACCTGAATGGGAAAATGGACAGATTAAACGAAAAAGCAACTATTGCGTAAATTGCATAGACATTTAGCATTTAGTAGATTAAAGTTCTCTCACAAATAACTATTCCTGCGTAAACAACATAAAATATCTGTATAAAAGTAGGTATAATTAAGCACTTATTTGTACGTTAATATATGTTTGTTTGAATGTATATATATATATTTATTATTAGAGAACGTGTGTTAAACTGAGCTGAAAGATCGCACATATTAATTTTTGAACTTAGTTGATAATATTTAATGAATGATTTGAAAAAACCATTACTACCTCAAATCCAAATTATTCCATTGTAATTTGTCGATCGTTGATTTGAGAGAGAATATTCGCGAACCCTTTACTCGATTATTTTATTATTGATCTATGAGGTTGCTTCCGTAGTTTATCCGAAAGTTCGTCTTGCTTCATAAATTATATACTATACCTATATATATATATATATATTGTATGAGTAAGTTTCATCTTTGAAGCAAACATTTATAAAACAGGCATGGAAGACACGGTTTCTTTACGTAATATAAAGCAAAAGATAGCGGCCATTGCTGCAAATTTCATCTCGGCCTTCGAGATTTATTTTCCCATTGTATTAGAATCCACAATTCGACGGTTTTTTACTGCGCGGGACTTTATTACCTATATTCCGTTTGAGGTGGAATATCTCTCGGAGTTCTTCACGCAAGGCACACGAGCGATAAAACTTTACTGTCCGTGTAACTGATTAAAGCGACTTAAACATTCACCTCATCTTCTCCTCTAACAATGGCCTTAAATATGTTTCCGCCCTGAGGCTAGCGTCCGCCGCCTTCCACAATCACGCTCCCTATCCCAACCGAGAGCCCACCGCGCACGGAATATTTCGAAAGTCACGGAAAAAAATCATTCTAAAAGCATCCGAAGTGGCAAAAAACAGCCACAAACGGCCTAAACCCCAGTGCCAACCGGAGTTAAATCCTTTCCTATGATTACGGTCTCGAGAATTAAATGATGCATGGAGAACTGGAGCGGCGGTACGCATTTTAGATCCGCAGTTTGTAATCTTTACGGTGGGAATGGAGGGCCGTTTTATGAAGTCGCTTTTTCCTCTCGTTAAAGAATCCTTTGAGTACGCGATGAGTGAAATCATGGAGTCTGAGGTAGCGCGAGAAGCGTCGGGGGCTAAAAAAAAAGTTTCGCGGGGCCGACGTTTGAGGCCCCTGGTGGCAGCAGCGTCGCCTCCCACCCTCCCCTCCCTCTCTCGTGCGTGTATTCTCCTCACTCTTTTTCTCTCCGCGCCTCCTAGAATGCTCACACTCCTCCTCTCTTCCACTCCACCTTTATCTCGACCAGTGGACTGTAAGCGATTCTTGGAAGAGCACCACACCGCCAGAGAGACGAGACCGTGTGACGAACAGTCGTCTCCTTCGGAAGAATGACTACTCGTTTACCCATTCGCTCAGAGGGAGGAGGAGGAGGAGGAAAGCAACGGTTTTGCGGATATAAATACGGAAAATGTACGGAACGGGATAGAAAGAAAATCAAATTGTATGCCACTTTTTTGTATGCTGCAGCGGCATGTGTGTCTGCGGGCGTGCGTGCGCGCGCGTGAGACGGCTAGCCTCGCAAACGATTCCGCGGCGGCGGAAACAATCGCATCCACTTTGAAGGGGATGAGAAGGGGATGGAAGTGGGAAGGGGGTGAAAATAAAGGAGAGGGGGGAACCTTCCCCGCTAAGTGTTTTTTTCTTCCTCTCTCATCTCCGCCTCCTCGTAGCTTCCTCCTCCGCTGCTGCCGGCCCTTCGTCTCGCCTCCTCCTTACGAATCTCGCGGGGGTCGATAAGCGGGCAGTAATGCTGTCTTTCTGCCTTGCGAGGGAATCGATGGACGTGTGAGTGTGAGTGTGAGTGTGTGGTGTGTGCGCGCGGATGCAGAGGTTGGTGAGTTCGTACCCTGTTGGAGCAAAAGAACTTGAAATCCAGGCTCCCTAATCGTACGACATGGCTCCAGGAGATGGCAGAGAGATCGCCTTTCAATGAAGAAATCTTTAGCGCATTAGTATTAAATGAACGAATACACTGAGGGATGTTTTCCGCAAATTAAACCACTAATTAATACTAAATTTTAGAGACGCGCATTGATTAAAGGATAATAGTATTGGTCTCCTAAAGTTTTTTGATCAGCCACAGTTCATAAATAAAAGTTTTGTTTCTGTAAACATTCACCACATGAAAAATTACTCACACAAAATGCTGCATTAAAATCTAAGATAAATAGTTACGATAAACCATCCATTTATTTTTCCTTTTTAACCACGAAATTTATAGGGAAAAATATAAAAGGTAGGTTATACTTTCATCAGGTTTTGAAGGAAATGTATTTTAGAGCAATAAATGTTTAATGTACATAGATTTTGCCAATGAATTAATACTACAAGCCCAAGTATAACAAATATACTAAATTAACTATACGATTTAAACGTTCCAAAAATATTTCTGAAACATCCTCTAGCTGAAAAGAGAATGTTAAGCAATTTTTGTCAGTCATTTTACTAAACTGATTTGTTTAATTCAAGAAGTTTGTGCCCAAATATAACAATCGAATCGATAAAATGCAGACTTTCTCTCGTTGAATAAATAAAAATAATTATTTCTATTCTGCCATCCTTTCTATCAAGGCTTTCTTAGAAAAAATGATTTTATTCTCCAAAGATTTTGGGAAAATTGGAGAAATTCCACGAAGCTATACAAACCAGCTGTTGTAAACAATCAACTATAAACACAAAAATAATTGGACTTTTAAATTATAACAATGTATATGAAACCGACCTAATTACGACAGCAATGTAAATATTACGAATAAAACACGGTTTGTGGCTGGCCCTAAGCAAAAAATGTGCAGCATTCCAATAAAACGCTAAGTAAAATTATGAATAAATAATGGCATATAATTGCCTATCAAATTATCTTTAACGGGGTTCAAGGAAGAAGGCGCAGCTATTTGGCCGCGGGAGCGATTTTATATCTCTAAACCACAAAGAGTTCGCAATACCATCTGCCACTTCCCGCTAACCCATCCAGTTTGTCTCTTCGAAACGGTGCAAAAAAGAAGAGGTGAATAGCAGGGAAAGAGAGCTCGTCTCGAACGCGCGTCGTCGACCCTTCGCCTCTTTCGCAAGGTGGCGCTGCGACCTCGGAGGACGCGACAAGTAAAATGGCTGCCATGCAGCCGTGTCTCGCGTTTCTACGGGGCCGCTATGGTCGCGGAGGTCAAGGAGTGTCTATCTCTTATTCTGTCGATTGTCTACGGCGAAGGGAAATATAGAAGTAGAAGGATGGCTATGTTACCCTTCAGCACGAGGAGGTATGTTGGTTGTCTTGGTTCAACGATCTCTAATGTTACGGTTAGGGGAGTTACATTTTTTTAAATCCCACATCGGTTGAAAATATGCGAGAACTTGATATGGCTATAAATTATAAACAGTGAAAAGAAACCCTTTACAACTCATGTCACTTTCGTTAGTTGAAATAATAAAAAAGTTGAATGGTTATTATAAACAATTTCACTACCAAGCCAAATTGAATTCAATTTCACAAGATATAAGCAATTTTTGCACTAATATGAATTTTAATTATATTTGTTTTCTTAACAACATCTCAGCCATGATTAAAAACTTTGTTATGGTTCTTTACGCTTGTTAAACTGCTTAATAGATGATTTTCACGGTTCAAGTAGTATATCAAACTATTTGTTTCGACTGTCATCCAATTCAAGTTTTTTTCGAATATTTATATGGCTTTCTGTAAGTAATT
Source organism: Uropetala carovei (assembly GCA_036926305.1). Lineage (NCBI taxonomy): Eukaryota > Metazoa > Arthropoda > Insecta > Odonata > Petaluridae > Uropetala > Uropetala carovei. Next base: position 7,544,008 of record JAXCHB010000123.1, read on the forward strand.
TCCATGTTCAAATTGAATGATGTAAAACTAACAATTACTTAATTTCTCTTGCTTGCTATAAAGAAATTAAAAAAATAAAGTTAACGGTTAAAAGAATTTCTTTTACTGAAAGTCGTTTTGGCAAGAACTATAAAAAAATATTTTTATAATAGGTAACAAAATTTCGCAGATTAAAATTAATTTTTTAAACGTAATAGGTAGTATATAGGATAATTATTGAGATTGGTTTGCTCAATAAGGCAAATCGTTAATAAATAGCGAAAATTTATTTCGTCGGCGAGGAAAAGAACTTTTTAAATGTCGCATTTATTAAATTATAAAGGTCGGCATTTGGTTTCTTTCTTGGGGGTGCTCTTTTGGAAATTTTCGACCGTTTTTTCGCGGTATTGTCTTTATTAAGTGCCGCATAGATGGAAAGAAATACGAATCCGATGAGGTCACAGAACACCGCCACTTGAGCAGAGAAACAGAAAACTTTGGCTCCCATTGTTATCATAGCTTATCTCGCGTATGACAATTGAAAAGCGATCACCGGAACGAAGCGAGGGGCTCTTCCGGTCCCCCTTCCCCCACTCTCCCTTGCCCCCGTCCTCTCTCTTCTTAACGTCAGGTAGTTGGCCATCACGATCCACCCTCCAGTCACACTCATCATAGCGAGCGACCGGAAAATGGTGCCGAAGAAATAAATGCTGAATGAGAAGAGACGAACCCCGGCCAATGATTTCCCGATGACGGGGGAGAAACAGTCGAGCAACGGTGTCCGTTGGGGAAGGGGGAGATGACAGACCAGAAAGAGGAGTGAGGAAAGGGGGAAGAGAAAAGAGGGATTGCGATGCGACCATTCAGTCATATTTGCCCTTCCACGCAGTGCCGCCGATTCCTCGAGGCAGCCGTCTGCTGGAGTTATAGGGAAAAACCTCGGTTGCCAGGACAACGCGTACACGCGCCTCCCCCTTCTGCCTCATACCGTTAAAAACCCATGTGATACCCTCTCGCACCACGCACGCACCCCTCGTGCCCAAACACCTCCCCCCCCTTCCCATTCTGCACACACATCCATCCCCCTTCCCCGTTCATGCTAATTCACACGTAGATGCCGTCGGGGGTGCGGTGGATTAACGAGACCATTTCCGGAACGGATTTCGAATACGTTTTAATCTCTTCGATCTGCAAAATCCGTCTGCCCTTTCCGAACCTCTAATCCGACCCTCACCCTCTTCTCCCTTCCCTCGCGAACAAACACATTTTCTCTCTCTCTCTGTCTCTCTCTCTCTCGATATGCCTGCTCCCTTCTTTTGTTTTCTCGAGGCGTACATCGGCGGCAAAGGCGTTTATTGGCTAATCGTATTAACCACTCCCCCACGCCACCGATAGGAATTCATTAGTTCTCCGTTAGGAGTTGCACAAATGAATCATTGACGAACCAAACGAACGGAATTAAACGCTGCGCCTAATACTCTAGATTTCGAACGGAGAGCTAAAATATCCTCCAATCGCTTCGCTGTGGTTACCTCTGGGCTTGACATTCGAACGACGATAATCCGGCGAATTAACTCGAGACGAACTATGCGTAAGATTCGATCAACCTCAAAGCAAAATATTTGGAGTGCTATGCAGGTAATTGTTATTCAGTGACTAGCTTTGTGTCCAAAATTGGAGATCACGAATAGAACCTACGTATTGACGCATTTTATAAAATAGTGAAGAGATGATTTAACTCTCTAGACGAGCAGACGCGTTCGCATCAGAGAGTGAACCGGCAAAAACTTCGATAATTTATTGCGATTAGAGAAGGATACAAGCGAATGTTCAAAAGAGGACAGCAATGGCAACCACCATACTAATATTACCACCTTAGAAACGGATCCAAAGTTTCGCACATACGACGATTCAAAGTACCTATTCCAGAAGAGTGTCCATTTGGCCCAACCACCCAAATTCCTTGACCAGCTTTTGACGGATTGCACGATCTCGAGATGTTGAAACACGATTCCAGATAAGAGGCAGCACTCAACGCACCCATATCTCCAGCGGGATTTGAACCCGAACCAAGGTAATTAGCAAAGCACTATCTTATCGGGCAGACTCGAAATAGTAGAGGTCTCGACTTCACTTAATCGTCGCTTTGATTTTAATCGCGACGAAGAGCATGCGATCTTAATTATGACGAATGAGCGGTAGGAGATCGATTCAACTCTCGAGATTCGAACCAGCGATCCACGAATAAGAATACGGAGGCACCCAAAATACATTTTACGATCTAAGCCCGCGGTCGAATCTAAAAATTCCTGTTTTATAAAAAATGTTTATGGTCCGTTTTTAATTGAGCGCTTTTTCTAATTCCCGCATCAGATAACTCCTTCCTCTCTTCCGCAGTACTCCCCGGAGTCCTTTTTTTCCCCACTTGCCGTCCCGAAAGAGGGGATAAGGGATAATTTGGAGGATCGAGGGATAATAAGCAGGTGACGGAGGGAGGAGGGGAAGGAAAGTGGGGGGGAGACGCTTAGACGCTCCACCCTAGCGGGAGCAATCGTCACTTCCCATAGGGCATCACTCGTTTTATGGAAGGGTGAAGGCACATTCAATCGCCTCTAATTAGGACGCGGCGATTTCTGAAGCAATCACCGACACCTCCCTCGCCATTCACACGCCTCGGAGGCCGCCATCTCACGAAAATAAAGTGCCGCTGGGATAAATTGCTTCCGTTATGGAGGCTGATTTCAGATTTCAACGGCCATTTATTGTCGTTTTACTCCGCCGAGGATTAATAACTTTCATGATTAATTACCGCATGCTAAACTCAGAATCAGCTTTGAGCTCAAGATCCACTGACGCACAATTTCGTAAATAGCGTAATCATAGAGAATTCTATTTGTAAAGTCTGACGACATGGAATGTTTACAGCTAAGTTAACTAATAATAAGACTACCGTGCAACAAATTGAGCAATTGGAGATAACTTTTAAGAATTCAACTCTATATTCGCATTGGCTCTAGTACAATTTTATTTTTCTTATCAAATCAAATTTATAGCAATATTACGTACCGCACTTCAAATTTGTAGATAGGTTATCATTTTTGGTATAATTTTATTCTATTTACAGTTATTTATATATCGCTTGTAACTTATAACTTCGAATGATCACGTAGTTTTTGTAATCAATGAGGTAAGTAAAATAAATATTTTTCTGACCGCCGTATATTTCCCCGTATTACCTAAACAATGATTAATGACAATACGCACATTTTACTCAACTCTATTACAGGATACCTATATAATGAATACAATTTAAGCCGCCCACAAAACATTCCTAACACTCAAACCAGTAATTTCAGGGTTTCTTAAAAGCAATTAACATATCTATACAATGGAATACTAAATGCCAATGGTTCATCAGGATTCAAACGTATTCCGTCGTGACTTCCGTAACACGAGGACCAACCTCCCAGTGCATCGTAGGAATGTTTCCTCCTCAGCACACGTAATACATAGAAAGGCCCCACGCGTGGCGTAAACGCGTGTGGTCCAAGCTAACTCATCACGTCCAATGACAGTCCTGTTATTTACCACTTGAATTCTCGGCATAAAGTGGGCAATAAACTACCATGACAAAGCACGCCGTGGCCTCTGCACATTATAAAATCTCTATTATACATATTCACAATTAAATTGATAAAACTCACTTAAGTAGACCTTAATATACTTTTTTCGTAAAAAAATATTCAGTTTTACCAATGTGTAACAGGGGAAAGCAGTTCAAAAATATTTTAGTATCGTAGCTTTAGAATTCCAAATATCTACGCAACTGTAATACCTACAGTATACACGAATGATTTCTTAAGGATATAAAAGGTTTCGAATTCGTGTAAAAACGGTTATAAAATACGAGTGTCACGATGTGATGCTCACTTGCTCAAATGGTAAATGAAATATAATGGCATTGAATAAAAACCCTTTCTCACTAAGTTCCATAATTAATATTTGGTTATTTATCTGTCACGGGGCCATATCTTTTTACTTATACTGAAGCAAATGTAGGTTTTCCCTCGACCATATCTCTTTCCACTCGTCCATTCCCGCATCCACACCATGATGCAACTCATGCCGCACCCTTTCTTTTAAGATCGCACTCTTGTGTCCCCTATATTTGGATCGATTGCCTAGCGTCACCGTCGGCGTGCCCCTCCGCTGAGACCGTCCTCTTTCTGCGGCGGCGACGGCTTCGCCCTCGGACCCTGCGTTCCGTGGCGGACCAAAACGGCTAAAGAGGGTTACCTAACCGTGGGAAAAGGCAGGCATTACTTGGAGCCCTCGAGTGACGTGAATGTAAACGTGTGGCTGGTGACTGTTTCGTGGGAATCTGTAAGATTTAGTTTCGTTAGTGAGGAAAACAGAGATGAATCTCACTAACGTACTTAGCAGTCCTGCCTTTTAGAGTGACGTATTTAAAATAAATAAACGCATGAAATGATCTAAATGCTCCTCTTTCACAAGAGAAGAATTCTTAGTTTATTTATAAATTAAGGTAGTAGCGCTGGTGATAGAAATTCGGGATGCGAGAACCAATTTTTATCGATCTAAAGAAATGGATTTAGATTCCATAGAGATTTGTATTTCTTGTCGCCCTTAATATCTTGCGTGAATTGTTCCAATAAAATGTATGCAATTTCGGTAATCTCGTAAAAATAAAAATCTGGTCCTAAAAGAAGTTAACTATTCAAATTATTCCATCCTTTAGATGGAAACAATTTATACCGGTTATCTTAATACAGAGGTGAGTATTGATCTTCATTCTAAGATATGACGTATTGATTGAAATATAATGAGGATAATAGGAATAATTTGAAAAATGCTCTTGAAAAATTGCCATAATCCATTGGGCCGATATCCCACCTCGCCGTTCGGCGTCTGGTCAATTCTGGTTTCCTCCGCTCTGGCGTGGATGGGGAGGGGCGGAAGTGGGGGTGGGAGGGGGAGGTAGAGAAATGGGAGAGGGGAGAACGGAGCTGCGCTGAAACTTTAACGGGGATTGAAACGATCCTCTCCCTGTCCTCCTCGTCCATAAGTCATTACGTGTCATGGGAGTGGTAATTGAGCGTCACTTTGCGTGACGAATATGGAAATGACGTCAGAGCGACGGATGGCGTGATGACATTGCCTTCCCCTAAACAAACATTCTCCAAGATGGTGAAAGTTAAGGTTACCTTAAAATACCGCAATTCATCACGGATATACTCTCCAAAATCACAAATTCATGTTTCTTTCATATTTGAAAACTACTGGATTTTTATTACCACCAACAACATAGTTGTCGTATAAAATAAAATTAAGCCTACACAATATGCGCGTTCCCAAATAAAAAATACCAAACTTTCGAGGCAGACGAAGGCATAGGAGTCCATTCTGTTTTCTAAACTCGAAATAAAAGCTCAAAAACCAGTTAATAATTATTTTCTTTTAGGAATTAGATATAATAAACAACTAGACAGCAAGTACTAACAAATGACAAAAATCGTTGTAGAAAATAAAAAATGTCACATCGAACTCCAATAAATCTTTTCCAATGTTGAATTTGTCCAAAATGATAAGTTTTCATGCATTAATTTAACAGTTTAAATCATTCAAGCGAGGTTGGAACCAGGTCAGGCAGGTGATAGAAACAACTCTGCACATTGCTAAATAGTTGGAAAGTCAACATGCTTCGGTATAGATTGGACGAAGGAATATTTTGCGAATAAATGGTTTTCTCGCACTGAAAATGTTGGAACTTGCAAAAAAAAAGGCAAGGAGAAAAGCAGGAGGCGCACCTAAATGCGGGCAGCGGGATTAATGGCAGTTTTCACTTTCACGCGATATTTCCTTTGACGGGTGGAGGCGGGCACAGCCCGAATAAGGTCGTCGGTCTCACTTCCTCGGGTCGCAAAATTGGAAACAGATTGGAGGGGCTCTCCGCCCCTTCTGTCCCTCTGGGGCGCTTTCCCTCCTTCTCCTCTTTCCAGTAGGAAGTTGGACGACGACGACGGACACTTTCGAAAAGGTTTCGCCGCGCGTTTGTTTCCCTGGAGACGGCGTCGATATAAATTTGGAATGGCCCTTATATTAAACGACTATGACGCAGCGGCAGAAAGCGAAAACACAATTGGGCGACGTTTTTGGAGATCGATGCTTTGATGTAGACCGGTCGCCGTTCAGAACTAAATAGTTTCGAGAAAAAACTTAATTCAGAGATTTATTTTTTCTCTTTGCTTTTTTTGAGACTTGGGGAATATATTACGTTTACCGTCTGCTGACTGAAAAAGGGAAATGAGAATTTCTTAACTGTAACAGGATATCTTTTAGAAGCACGATTGAATTTTTGTGTGCGTGAATAAAAGATCTCCCGAAATATTTATTTTGTTTTATGAGTGATTTTCTACTCAACTCGATTACTGTGTGTAACGCATTCAGAATATGCAACGGCCGACTCTAAGATAACATTCCGCATAAAAAAATAACACATCTTAAATCCAATAATCCCGAAAATCTAGAGTTAAATATTCATTGTAGTTTCTGACTTGTAGGTGAAGAGAATCTTGTAAAGTCTGTATGCGAAGGCATTTGTGCGCATAAGTATTGCTTTACTGTTGAACTTACGACGTGGGCCCGAAAAGGGCACGTACCCATTATGTAAACATGACACGCCGAGGGATGTGTATTACCTTTATAAATATTTGTCGGCCGTAATTATCAAATTTACAATTCAACTAGTGTTAAGGGCTTGCAATAGATTAAACTCAAAGACAGTCACCTTGGCAATTAGGCATTTCCCTGGTACAAATAGTTTGTGTAATTCAACAGAAAACGATGTAAATACAAACTGAGAACATAGATGTGCCCACAGTTTCTGTACTAAAAATTTTTATAGTAAATGATGCAATTTATTATTCCATACAAGGATATTAAAGAAACTCATATGTCTTGTTTGCTGTAACTTAAACCTACGCGAGTACTACATGTAGGTCTAAGTCTGCTCTCTACCATCGAGGAATTCTTGTAAGTCCGCGGTTTTGCGAAGATAGGTTGCTGGCCTATCATGCAACCACCTTTTAAGGTGGAAGTGCGATACACACAAACAGAATGGAGGAGGAAAAACCACGTACCTTCATTTTCCTGATCTTAGCGTGAGGCAACAAAGGGGTAAGAGCTTAACGTTTCGAAGGATGGAGCGATTTTACTTGAGTGTACTCCTCAAGATACAACTTGAAGTGGGGAAGGCCGATAACATCGACCTCATCCGGATTTGAACTCGGGCTGCAGAGCCACTCCACTACCAATCGCTTCTGAATTGCAGCTACCTAATCATAAACTGGTTTCAAGCACCGAAAAAAGAATAAACTAACAATTGGAAACTTCGAAAATATTGATAAAACCGCGCAAAAACAAACTCGATAATTATACAGGTATTTTTTCTTTTTCTGTCCTAAGTTTAACAAAACTTGACAGAGGTCCATTACAACTCCAAAGAAGTACTTATGAATTCTTAAAGTATCCAAAAATGTTTTCGGAAATTCTAACTTTAAATAATACTTAATAAAAAAAGCATCGTGGAGGGCATTCAATCACAAATTCTCTACTTCCATTTCGTTCAATAGATATTGGGCCAAAGAAATGCCAGTTTGTGGCTAAATGCGCGTCCTGAAAATGTTTCCATAAGTATTTTAAAGATCTTATTAGAGATTTATAAGCTACTGGGTTGGAAGAGGAATTTTCTATTCGTATAAAAACGCGGCAGCTGATTTTTTCTTCCACCCAGATGCCTGCGTTTCGAATCGCGCACATATTAGTTGTCATAAATTTTACGCCGTCTTGGAATGGGAGCAGAGACCCCTTTTAACTGATAGAGGCGCCCGGGAGGTGAGCCACGCAGGAACACACACACACACACACGGCTTTTATGTAAATGATGCAGGGCAAGGCAGGTATATGTCAGCCAAACCCCCTAAACCCCCTAAACCCCCTCCATCATCCCCCGCTCCCTTTCTTCCACCTCGCCCCCGTTTCCATCTTCCCTCCTACACTACTGGAGTGCATAATACGACAGATATTATCTCGAAGCTCCTCTAAGGAGACCCGTTCTATTCCACCCTGCTTGAGAGGCTCCACCCATCCACCCACCCACCCTCCCTACCTAACTCTCCTTTCCAGCCCACAATCACTTTCAAGAGTTTTGGTCCGTTTCTCTTTTGTTTCTAGCATTTATCGGCCCTCCCGCCCCGCCTCCTTACCAAACTCACGCACCCACTCCCCCGCCTCCTTCCCTCCTCTCTCCGCCATCCTCTTTAGAGGGAGTTTTGCCAGCAAGGGCGGTCTCCTCTATCTTTCTCCGTCTCTCCCATCGCGAGGAATTATGGGGCGGGGTGGGGAAAAAAGGCGAGGAGGCAAAAGGCGATCTCGCAACCGCAACCCCCCATTGGACGCGGGAGGCGTGCTATTTTCACCACAAGGCTCCCGCCTCCACGCCCCAGCCGCAAAACCCACCATCCCACCCCTCCCTTCTCTGTCTGCAGACCACTCCCCCCCCTCCCCTCCCGAAAAAGGGAGTGGCAGAGAAAGCATTATGACGCCCCGAGGAGATTGGGGAACCAACAAGCACTACATCACCGGAAGGAAGGACCCTGTACGCTTCTCCTTACCCCTGTCCTCATGAGAACCTGAGAGATACCCGTTCCAGAATCTCTCTCCCATTCTCGATTCCCTCTCTTCTCCCTTTCTCTGCTCTCGCCGCAATCTCTTTCTCCTCCTCTCCCACTTCTTTGACCAAAAAGCCCTCCACTCCCTCGACTGAAGGGTTACGCGTTAAGTTAGACCGCCTCTTGTGTGCACAGAGACGAATTATTGCTCCTCTCCTTGGAAGAAATGGAGCAAGCAGGAGGAAGGGGTGGCGGTTGGGTTGGGTATGTCTTATTGGAGAGGAGACTGCGAGGGAGGAGAGGGGAGGTAGAGAAAGGGATTTAGGGAGAGTGATGTGGAGAAAGAGAGATGAGGAGAAATAGGTCGGGAGGATGGGATTTAGAAAGAGGAGAGATATCTAGAGAAATAAGCGAAAAGGAAGAAATGGCGGAAGAGAGAAAGGGGAGAGGATTTCAAAATGAGGATATGTAAACCAAACAAGAAATATTTTTAAATGGTTAGAAGTAAGCTAAAGGGGTTGAAAAAGAATTATGGATAATAAAGAAACGGTAGTGTATGTATTTAAAAATATATTCATAAATTTAGCTTAGATTTTTCTTCGTTCGAATTTATTATATACGGTTTACACAGCTTACTTTTGTTAAATAATGTTCTGTTATGATGTTATGACGTCACTTCATCCATCGAAAATTACGTGTAAACTTACACGGAAAATAATGATTGAATTAAGAACTCCCTCCCCCCAAATTTTTTATCGTCATGTATCCTACGTTACCCACAGGGTAAAACAATATAACTATGCAAGGTTTCGTGACATCTTCAAAGGCGTGGAAATCACAATTTGTGGAAAATCTACGTCTAATTATTTAATTTACTTATGTAGTTTTAAAAACAGTTTATTTTGGAGAATGCTACGCCAAACACAAATATCATTAAAAACCTTTTATTAGTAATATTTCAATTCAAATCAACAAATATTTGGTTGCCATGTAAGCAAAGCAAAATCGCACACAGAAATTAAACAAGTTAGGAAAGTGTACCACGTATCACAAATGCGCGTGTTTCGTGCAATGGTATTGAAAGAAATGATACACGTGTACGTAAGGGAAATAGCGTTTTAAAGTTTTTTTCTTCGTCATAAATAATCCATTTTCTTCCCATTTAAAAATATTGCATGCACACGTGAGGAAATTAAACGTTTGTTTGTGAGATTCTTTATGTTAGCAACAATGAAGAAGGAACCATGCAAGAAATTTTGTAAGTTCACCTCAAATTAAAACATTTTTGTCTGATTTTTTCTATAACGGCTACTCCTACGATAAATATGTATAGGAAAGGAAATAGTCTTCTTTACTAGTTCTACAACTTTTATTTGAAAGATTTTGATATGACTAATACTTTCCGAGATATGACGAAAATTTAGTTTTTTGTCACCAGTAAAGTGGTACCCCTGATTGGCGTACGTGATTCATTTTTGCAATATTCTTGTTATCTTTGATTGTAAGTCCTTAATATCAAATTTCATGAAAATCCGTTCCGTAGAAGCGGAGAACGAACATGCGGATGGACTGACGGACGGACGGAAAGACAGACAGACGGACAGGCCGACGGTAATAGGCGCTCACGCTGGAAGCAAAACGCGCCTAAAAACGATATTAAAATTTTTCTCATATAAATGTATTGGACTCTCAACTTCGGCTACAATGGGAGTTGGCATGGTGGTATATATTTGGCATTGTCGTAATGTATTTTTCTGATTCTAAAAGCATTTTAAAACTAATTCGACCAGGATTAGGATTCTGTCTTCAATAAAAAAATAAACTTTGTTCTTTCCTGCATAGAACCATCCAAGTCTCAAGTTCATGCCATGTTTCTAAGTAATTTTAAAATTCAATTTAAAAATAAGCTGCACTCATCCCTATGTTAATGAAATAGAGAAAATGAAAAAAGAAAATATTTTTAAAATTAGAAAGTCAATCAAATCGGTTTAAAAACACGACGGTTCTTTTTTACAATAGCCCCGCCACTCTTAAAGCCCTCTAAATGCCCCGCCAGGAGTCCATCGGAGATGAACTTCCAAGCATTGATACTTAAACATCAGAACTGATTGACCGGTCTCGACATTTACAAACCCAATCACCGGAGAACGGGGAGAGATACTTTGGTTCCGGGCGAGGCGTAGGGCGCGGTAGCGCCCGGAGACGACTACCCATTAAAACAAAGCGAGCTGAAGGCTCGTCAATATATCCTTTCAATGTTGACTGTTGCGCCGCAAATGGAAGGATATATTGAGGAGCCTTTGGCTCGCTTTGTTTTAATGGGTAGTCGTCTCCGGGCGCTGCCGCACCCTTCGCCTCGCCCGGAACCAAAGTATCCCTCCCCGTTGTCCGGTGATTGGGTTTGTAAATGTCGAGACCGGCCAATCAGTCATGGGTTAGCAAGCTTTATGGTAAAAATATTACGGGATCCCTTCGAATCTATCTATATATCTATTTAGAGGGCTTTAAGAGTGTACAAAACAACCAACACGACTACATCACTTAGCTCTTTATTCTGGTAAAAATGATACCTTCCTCTTGTTTCTATGTCCTGTAGTTACGGAGTTATAGAAAAACAGATACATATATACATACAAACCCTTTTCTTTATAGATATGGAAAATGCATCTGAATGCGTGGAAACTAAAGAGCTATCCAACTTAAAATCGAAATAACTCATTCGTACCACATTAATAAACTCAGAAAGGCAAGCAGGTTATGATCAAATGATATTTCAAGCAAATTTTCTTAGAAAAAGCATTAAAAATTTATAGGCGAAAAATGATTTATAAAAACTTCGAAGAAGGAAAAATATCTGTGTGAAATCCATGGGGGATCGCTTTGAAATGATTTCAGCAGCGACGGATATGGCGACCCAACGAAAGAGAGAGAGAGGGAATGAGAGTAGCGATAAAAAGAGGGATGGAGGGGTCGAAGGGGCAGATAAGCAAAGAGATAGCAGTGGCACGATTGTGGGCTGAAAGGTCTAGATACCGGATTAACACGAACAAAGATTAGGATTTGGGAATGGGATGAAAATATCGATGGGAAACTAACGCTGGATTTAAGATTGGAACAGTCAATCAGGATTTCGTGCACGCCAAAGGATCTGAATACTTACGACATTATTTCTTCATGGATGAAGAATGTTCAGCCATACGTACTTTTATCAAAAATGCGTGTAAAGTAGTTATTTCAGACGAAAATAAGCGGAATTTCTTCATAGTTAACTAATAATAGTTATTTAGCTGGACGTTATCCACTTTATTGAAATTAGATTTCACCATTTTCAAATTATAGTAAACTCCCGATTTACAAACACTTGGTTTACGAACTTTCGGTCTAACGAACAAGAATTTTTACGCCACAAATTTTATTTAAGACTTGCAGAAATACCGGCGTTGCCCGGGGAAATTTGGTTCAAATCCGATCGGAATTCTACATGATACATGGTATTTAAGAATTCACTCGGCCGCCGTTTTGAATAAAACGGGCAGAAAGAAACAAAAACCACGTATGAATTATTTCTGGGAGCCCTCCACAGTCGTACCAAATTTGATTTAAATCAAAGTAGGACTTGGGAAAATAAGCGTAGTTTAATCAGTCCCCGCCGTCCAATTACGGATAAGGAAGTAGTCGTCTCCCACCTTTCTCACTGTGTATAAGATGTAGAGTTACCTGTTCTTTGAGAATAGGAAGTTTATGAGAACAGTTATTTTATTGAACAGTTTAGGCATCAGAACAGTTCGAAAAAAACTGTCCCGTTCTTTCTGACTCATCTCTAGATGGCAATGCATTAGCATACAAAGTTATTTTGCTTTTTGTACAATTAATATAAAACATTTGGGATTAAAAAGTAGCCCTCGATCTTCCTATTTGTGAAGAAAGTATTTGTTGAAAGTTTGATTATTCTAGCTTTAACGGTGTGGAAATATATAGATGAACAAACAAACAAACTTTCATAAATATATGGGAGATTGATCTTATACTTGTATTTAAAGTGACAAATATAAAATTTGAACTTCCTAAGTTAATTTACTCGAGAGTTATCGTCGAAAAACCAAATCGATGCCCCCAAACCCCCACTTAAAATTTGTTTTGAGATACACCACATAGCCTATATTTTAAGCTGGACGAGTCTAAAGATACGCTGCAAGTTTCATAAAAATTCGGCCAGCCGTTTTTGCGTGATGCGGTAAACAAACAGACAGACAGACAGACAGACAGACAACAATTCTGCAAACTGGTTCAAACGTTTTCTTGTGATGCAAAACACAAAAAAGTAAAACCCCGACAAAAAAACAAATGTACAGACAGAGGTTACAATTTTATTTATATAGATCTCAAAATTGAATCGTACGATCTTGAATTCAGTCAACTCCAATTACTACCATTATTTTTAAAAAATTGTATTTTTTCTGGCATACCTAAATAAATTGCTGCTGCACTCTTTCAAGTGCGTTTAAAAGATTTTTTCATTGCTTTGAGTCTGCAAATTCGCATCAGACTTCCTTGGATGCGTTTTTCGTTCCTTTGCAGCACCACTCTTCTCATATAAATGTTGAAAGTTGTGCACCTTCTTCTTCCACATCATCCCGCCTGCTAACCTGCCCTCACACCCCTAAGAGCTCTACCTCAAAACTTCCGCTTAACGTGGAAAATGACGCCAAATTCAACGAATGAATAAGTTATGATTAAGATGCCTTTGTTAAAATCTATTATAATTTGTTCCGTTCCATTTTTTATTGCACTTGTAGGAGGAAAACTTAATTTTCGAACACATCCCATGATTTTAACTTGCGTTAATGTGAAAATCCCTCCCGATTTACAAACTTTCGGTTTACGAACTACTTTTCAGGAACGCATGGTGTACGTAAATCGGGAGTTTACTCTATCTTCAACATTTTTATTGGTTCAATTTTATGTTTCTCGGAGTTTTAAGTGCAATACATGTACTTTTCTGAAGATAGACTAGCTGAAAGTACGTAAGAATGGAATAACTTGAGAATAGAAATTAAATTTAATCATGTGGTTTAATATTAGTAAATATTCAGGATTATCAAGTAAATATTATCAATATTATATATCGGCTAATTTTCATAATGACCATGTTTATTTGTGATTATTATTTACTAGAGAAGCCTACATTTCTAATTTGAAATATTGCCGGAATTTTTAATAATAAACAGGGAGAAGCTTGCAAGTTTATTGAACATTATTTTTTTAAATTTCATATCTACAATACTAAAGTACTTAGCCTAAATGCCCCTTATTATGACGGGAAAGAAAATGATATTGCCGTATCCTCCTCCCTCTCTTCTCCTCCCTCCCTCTCCCCTCCCTCTCGCTAGATACATCTACGTAAATACTTCATATTTCTATAGTATGACGTATGAGTATAGAGGAAATAATAGGAATCTCGGTCTCAAGGAATGTTATCGATAAAAGCGCGATATTTTGTCAAAATTTGTCACATATTCGTTAAATATAAGTAATTTCGAACGAAAAGCGAAAATTGACGATAAGAATAAGAAACCTTGTACATTCTTTAAAAGAGTGCACGTACGGTGATTGTAGGTCAATTTTCTCTAATTTTAATTTGCAAAAGAGTGAAAGCCTCCACGTCGAAAGATCGCATTTTACGTGTTATCTTACGGCAAGGAGAAATTATCTGCTGGAGTCGAACTCGGGATTTTTTTCACAATCTTCTTTTTACGCGTGATTCAGCATTCATGCCAAATTTCAAACTCGTACCTACTCGGAAATTATCTTAAATCGCGTCTAGAGAGTGGCTACAAAAGCGTGTAGACAAGAAAACAAACAAGAACTCTACGCCAATTATAGCATAGATTATTTCTGAACTTACTGCTTATTAAACAACTTTCAATGGCGCTATAATGATTGATACTGCTATTAGTCATAGGATCGATACAGTCGGGATCGCTCTATTTTCTCAACTTGTGCCTAGCACTGTGAAAGGAACTGCGGAAGTTGGATTGGTTTTTCAAATACCAGCCGAGGTACATATGAAAACTTATATCAATATAAAATATTTTGTGGATTTACTGTGTAATTCATCGTATCTTCGTTGTAGTAACTGAAACAATTTGTTGAAATGGGTACGAAGAAAAAATTAACGTTTTACCTAAGAAAATTTGTTTGCTCTATTGAAATTTTTGCAACGTAGTCATTATCGAAATTTGGAACATAGTTAAAGCCTTACCTAGTAAATTAAGTGTAGGTAAAGCTGCAATGAGTATAAAGTTTGCAAGCTCACTCAAAAATACTTTAATTAAAAAGGTAATTTGTGTTAAATCGTGGATATTTAAAATTATATCATTAAATTTCATCATCATATTTTAGGGGAATATGACACATACATAAAATTTCCGGCTTATCGGAGTTCGATGTAACCGTAAATTAACCAAGATAAGACGAAAGTAATAAATTACTTTTTACCTATTGCATATACCACGGAGGACCTCTTTATGCATTGAATTTTATTCACAGAGAAAATATCTACACAAGTGCTCTTCGTTCTAGAGGAAAAGAATAATCGATAAATCAAAGAATGGTAAAAATATAATTATTCATTTTCAACTACATGGATAAATATGGTTATCATTCTTTTGAGTGTCTTTTCCAAGTTTTTGATAACATTATCAGTTTCCTCTTATCTTTCCCAGATTTCGCGCAAAATTTATGTGCATGTGATCTAATCTTATCATACATTTAGTACATCCCAACATCTACTCTCCACGAATAAAAAACATTTGACACTATTACATTTATCATTTCTGATTTTGCGTAATGTTTAAGTAGGCCTTACTCTGGCGTGCCAAACTAAGATTTAAGTTAAGGGTGATAAAGAGGGAGAGGTTGCGTGCCAGCGAGGTTTTCCCGGAGGCAATAAGCATGTGAGCATTGCGTAATTGCCCTTTCGATAGAAAACTGCGATGGCGGGAACCGAGACAATGAATCGGATCTGTCTGCAAAGGCAGCGAATGCAATAAGTACGCAAGATAACTTTTAAAGAAAATAGTGATTACGTCTGTTTGGTAATATAAGAATATTCGTGTGCCACCGTGCATCCCTGATCTCGGATTCGGAAAAGATTTGTGGAGAGAAGAGGTGGGAAAGAATAGCAGCGCAGACTCAAGGTGAATGCTATCTGGGATTAAGGATCTGTATCTCGAAGAGGAAGGTTTGTGGGTTAAGTAGAAGACTTGCGAGGAAGTGGAGTGGGATGCAGGGAGCAGATGGGGCAACGGGAAAGGGGATGAGGTGAGGGGTGCGGAGAATTCAATGTTGCTTGCGGTTAGCACAACAGGACTCGGTAGTGGTAATCTAAAGTCTTCGCATTTCCGTTCCTCTTTTGTCCCCACTCCTTTCCATTTTGCCGCCGCCTAGATGGCGTTAAGGCGGGCTCAAATCTCACCTAATTAAGGGGCGGTATCGCAGGATCTAATCAGGATGCTTTCCGTCCGTAGCGAGGCACATAAATCCCATCCCTTCGTCTCTTCCTCCCTTTCCCCTCTACGTCACTTCTTTTCCAAATACACCCTTGTTACCGATTTCATGAAAAAAATATCGAGTTAAGAAAAACATCGGTTTCTCCTCCTTCGCCAATTTTCCAAATGATCATTATAGAGAAGTTATATCCTCCAGTCCATCAAGATTTGCTCCTCTTACCTGTTACCTGATTAGAATTTCTATATGTTCGCCACATTCGCAAGTAACTCATTTGCGGTGCATTGGTTACATCTCAAGATGGAACTCATATATTCCCCCGACTTAAGAAAACTAACCGAATAAAACGGCCTCCTAAATTTAACTTTAAATACATCCATACTTTATTTTAATTGCCATTAATTCATCAAATGCGACGGCAAAATTTTGACTTCGTGTTATCTCCCGGGAGAGATTAAATAAACGTAAGGATGAAAGTTATTGTTCCACACATTTCGAGAATTATGAAACAATTATCTTTACTCCCAAGGCTACGGAATAGGATGTTCTTTGTGTGCATCAAGCACTTTTATATGAATTCAGAAAAATGTATCCAATCGAATAAAATTCTGAAAGCTAAAAACGCAATGAATATTGTTATATCAATTAATAATTGAAGATCTTTGAAACTGATATATTGGGGTTATCTCTCTATTTTTCTCTCTTCTCAAAAATTAATTGTCAGGGAGTGAGAAACGAAAGAAATTTTGCCGCTCAAGCTAAGAATCGTGGAAAATATTCGAGCAAAGCCGTTAAAAATCGGTCTTATGAAAAACTTTTTGGACTGAACTTTTGGGTCACTTCTCCCCCTTTTCGGCAATTTCAAGTAATTTCGAGTTGTTTCCTGCCCTTATTATTCACCACTTCCGGCGTAATTCCTTTCCGCTTATCTCGAGTGAATCTCCTTTCTCCCCTTCCTCCTTTCATCTTCTCCCCAAGTCACCTCCCCCATTCCTCCCTCTCCTCCCTACGACCTCACCTCTCCCTTCCTTTCACCTTTCTTCTCCCTTTACTGTATACACTATACACTCTTCTTTGTTGACAGCTAAGGATAGAACAAGCTTTTTTGAATTATTTGATGCCTTAACTACTTTTGCAATAACTAATATTATCATCAATTATTGCGGCAACATCACATTTTATATGAGTGTATAGAACATTTACGCGCGAGTTTTATTGTACACCACCTGTTATTAATGGCCGAGATAACGTGTTACTGACTCAATTCGTGGAAATAAGGAAATTTTAAGCGATACGAATGATTAATTAAGCAGTAAAAACCGAAACTATTTTTATATAAAAATTGTTATCGATTTAATTAAAGCCTGCCATATTTCTGCACGTGGTAGTATTTTATGACAAGCGGCTGAATATTATTTGGCTTCGCGATATTACGACTCGGGTCTCCAATCGAAAGCATCTAAGGGAGTATTAACCTAAGGGGAGAGAAACAGTCATTCACGCTATCCTATCGATTTACTGGTTAAGAAACTTTTACCCTTTGGCAAAAAGCACATAAAACGGAGGAAAAAGAGTTTAACACGGAGAAAAACTCACCCAAGTGAAAATTTTCATCCCAAAGCAGATGAGAGAGGGGTTCGAATGCGAAACATTGCGAAGAGCTCACAAAAGACAGGAATAAAAAAGAGGCATTGCAAAAAGTGGAGATTGCATTCTTTTGCGGGGTTTAGATTGGGAGGTAAGGGTTCGAAAATCGAAGGTATCCCATGCGATTCGGGATGTAGGAGATTACAGAAGACGAATCGGAGGAACGGAGTTCGCACGCAGGATTTGTTTCATTGGGTTGGGTTGGGGAAAAAGAAGGGAGGTGGGGAAGGAAAGGAGAGACGGGGGAAATGAAGAGAGGATCAAAGGGAGAAAGGAAGGGGAAGAGTGAGTGGGAGTAGGGTGGAGGGAAAGAAAAGTTAGGGTGTGCGAGGAAATTGGATAGGGAAAAATAGCGTAGAATAAACAACACAAGAAGACTAAGCATATCGGGGGAAAAGGAAGAACCAGGCGACAGAAAAGGAAAGAATGAGAATTAAAAATGGCGGCTCTGAAGATGGCGAAGCGATAGATAGCGTGAGGGAAAGAAGATGACGGAAGAAGATAGAGCAAAAAATGGGCGGAAGATAAGAGAGATACGGAAATTGGGAACGGATAAGGAGGAGGACAGAAATACGAAGTGAGGCGGAGATGGAAAGAGAGAAAGAGAGAGCGAGGGGAGAAAACCGTTTTCAGAGGTGTGGGTGGCCGAATAATGGAAATTCTGCCGGCGACGAGGTGTGGGAGAATTCATGGCGGAAAATGCTGGGAGGAGGAATTGATCTAACGGAGGGAGGAGAGGCGGAGTGGGTAGGTGGGGAAGGGAGGAGAAGAGAGGAAGGGGGCAGGTAGCGAATGGCAGCGTGGGAGGAGGAGACAGGGACGAGACAAGCGCGCAACACACGAAGCCGAGAATTTTGCGAGAAGCGAGAGAAGATACCACCCTGTAAGAAGAATCACCCAGCTAAGGCAAAAAAAAAGTGGGGAGGGAGGAAGATGGATGATGGGATGGAGGAAGAAAAGGGGGCTGGGGTATTAGTTCGACTCTTATCCTACTCTTTTCTCTCCCTTCTTTTCCTGTAACCTCTCTCCATCTTCTCCCCCATCGGTCTTTCCCTGCCCTATAGAACATGAGCCGAGTCTTGCTTCCTTGAAGCGAGCTACAATCCCACGCTTCCCTCTTTTTACCAAGGAACTGTATTCCCCTATCTATAGCCGCCAACGAAACTAAGCTCCTCCCTCCCTTTCTTCCCCTCTTCTGTCCCTATTCTCCTTTTTGGAACATCCACTGCTCTCTCCTCCTATCCACTAACTCCGCTCCCTCCCTCTATCTCCCTCTGCACGCATCCCTCCTCTCTCCACCTTTCTCCTACCCTCATCCCTCCTCTCCTATCTCTCTCTCTCTCTCACCCTCTTCACCCACAAACGTCCTCGCCATCTCTAAAGGACGAGCTTTTGGCGCCGTTCCTGTTTATACCGCGTGGGTGGGATTTTGAGCTGCCTCCCTACCATCTCTCTCTCTCTCTCTCAATCGCCTTGTTTTAAACCCTTAATTCTGAATCACCATATCATTCGTTCTGTCTTTTTTATGTTTTCTGTGTTTAAATCTGACGTGTTAATCACAAGTTTTGCCATTAGCAAAAATTTTCGAAAAGTAATGTGAGGTATTTATGCCTCCTTTACTTTATAATTAAGAATTTTCCTTTAGCTTAGCCGCCCATTTAGGGAAGAAATTTCATCAGAAAAGGAACAGCGTTCAGTGAAGCTACTAGTGAAGGAGAAAAACTAGAAACGGAACGGTATGGAACACATGGTGATTTATTTTTAAATTTTTAATGGTATAAAATCACTTTCCTAATAAAAGGGCGTTTTATAATGAATTAAATACTTCATAATTTATTTCACTGTAAGTTATAGGCTATATAGCGCTTAAGAGAAAGATTTACGCAAGGCGTTTCTTAGCAATACTTTAATTCGTGCATTGGAATAATTTCTAAAAGAGACACCTTAAGAAATATTATTAAAATATCAATATTCCTTATGTAAAATTATACACTTTTATAAACTGATATTATTATTCTTTATTTAAAGGAGATAACATGGTTTCAAATTTGTACGTTATTCGAACAAAAATAGTATTGTATTTGATAGAATAGATAATAATTCGTCATCTACTAAAACTAATTTTAATTAAAATACTTTCTGAAGCTACAGTGCAAAGTCATATGAGACTAATCAACAAAAAAATGAAATAATATTTTTAAGAATTCAAAATCCATTAACAATGTATTAGCAATTAATTACCTACTATCTCCCCCCGATTATAAATCAGCGAAAAATAAACTAGCAGTCACTTTCATTCGTAAAAATAAACAAAGACTCCGAGCTCGGCTTCTCTCTCTTCCTCTCACCGCCACTTCTACGTCCATTCCCATCGGCTTAAAATACGCGGCGCATTTGATGGAATAATCTCTTCGGGATCGCTTGGCACCCCTCCACCGCAAAGAGCATCCATTTTATTCCTCCGCCACCTCCTCTCTCTCTCTCTCTACATCGCCCCCCCTCTGCTTAGTCCCTCCCTCTACAGAATACTGCTTCCTACGGCCGAGTAATCCCGGATATATCCCACAGAGGCAGAGGGGAGGTTGAGGGAGAGAGTGGAGAGGTGCCGTTGGGATGGCGATATCGTAGCAACTCCAGTGGGAGGGGTCGATGGGTTAGGAGGAAAGTAGAGGGTGTCTTTTGTGGGTTTTGTGAAAGAGGGAGAGAAGAAAAGGGAGAGCGGCGAAAAAAGAGAAGGAAAGAGTGAGGAGGGGGAGAGAGCGCTGTCAGTTTTTTGGGGAATGAGTTGGTGATTTTTTTTTGTTAGGAAGAGGAGGTGGATTTGGTGGTGGAAGTGGGTGGGTGAGGGGTTTATCGGGACTACGGCCAAAAAAATATGGGTAGAGATGCTGCGATGGAATGGATTTCGAAGGAGAAGAGGCGGAGAGAGAGAAAAGGGAGCGATAAAGAGGGAGGGTGGAAGAGGGGAAAGAGGAGCTTACAATGGCGGAGGGTGGATTGGGTGGTGTGCGAGGAGTATTTCCTGATGGATTTGGCAATGATCGTGTGAGAAGGGGATGAGAAGGGATGGGAGAGGTAGATGGAGTGAAGCGAGATGAGGGAAAGAGGCGTAGAGTGAAATTTAGGCGTAAGCGTTCGCTTCGATTGCACGCCTTATCCGTAAAAATCGTTTCAGAATTATAAAAATGTAAAATTATGCGAGATAGGCAATTAAAAGGAAAAGATTCAGACCAAAGGAATATTAACCAAATCAGTGAGAATTTTGAACATAAAATTGATAGGAAGTTTAGAAGCGATTGCAAGAAAAGTACATTTTTAGTGTAAAGTCATCAAGATTCAAAGTTAAAAACAAACCGATGAAAATAATATTTAGTTGTAACTTCGCCGACTTTCAAGTAAAAGAGGTATTATACTCAATGCGAATTATAAGAAGCATGGGGTAAGGCCTTCATTGAGCATTATCTAAAAAATATTTTAATTCCGTATCAACTTGTCAGTTAAAAGGAAAGTAGGACCAATATTATGCGTCTATTACTGGTTAACTGTTCGCAATGTTAATAAACTCTTCCCAGATCTAGTTAAAATAAAAGATGCAGCTTCTGAACTTCATACTTCTCTTAAAACACTTTCATGAGGCTCTGTAAATCAGGGGTGGGCAAACTTTTTACGAGGCGGGCCACATTAGTAGTTGTGGGTGGTTAGGTGGGACACATTAGGTCTCACATAGGAAGTTATTTGAGAGAATGTGAAGGGTCCTATTAGTGAAAATCAACTATTAATATATTTTTAATACAATAGCTTCGTTATATAAGGTTTTCCGGCCATAATTTTAACCGCCAAATATGAAATTTTCTGTTTCACATTTCACGGTTCTCTTTTATAAAGGCATCGCGGGCCACATAAGGTGCTCACACGGGTCAGATGTGGCCCGCGGGCCGTAGTTTGCCCACCCCTGCTCTAAACCAACTCATTCTCCCAGATAAAGCAACTAGAACGACACATTCGTTCGCGAGCTTCTTGCTGATTCGGTTATGGAACTTTGCCATAAATGAACCTCTTACAATGTTATTTTGGCTTATTAATATTGCGCTGAAATTCTTACTGCTTTTACAAATCCAATAAGTTGGATTCGAATGGAAATTTGATTGTAAATTGAAATATCACGGTATTTTCCGAAAGCAATGCACCAGAAATGGCGATGGAAAACAAGTCTAGCAGAACTTGAGAACATCTTTAAAGTTTCCTTATTCTCGTGACTTATGTACGTAAAAGTGGCCCGTTGGAAACCATATCGCAAATGATAAACATGCTTCATTTTCTTTGTTGATCCATTCCATGCAACAAGTGCATAGGGATAAGTAAAATAGGAATATGCATGAAAGAGTCGAGCATTACGGCATGAATTTTTCATAACTATCACTGTTTTGCCGGTAATTTCTTCTCTAAAATATGAGCACCTATCAAATTAACAAGAACACCTTTCCTGCACAAAGAATGCGTCAAACTTGGTTCGATGGAAGGACGGTGTGTTTACTCTTTCTCGAGCGTTCATCGCTGAAACTGCCCGTCCCCGACCTTTTCCTCTCAAAATCCTTAAGCGCCTTTTATTCCACTGAGCTACGTCATTAATGCCAACAAGATGCACTTCTCCCTCCACGAGCCCCTCTCCTCGTGCCTAACAAGAACGGCACGGTTATTTCTGCATCATATCGCACTGCACAACCTGAATAATAAAACATATCTGCGAGGAAAAGGGAAAGAAACAAAAAACACTTCATTTGACAGAATGTTGCGTGAGTGATGAAAGATCTCTCCGCCCGCTTATTTTTTTCAGCTTCTCCTTGTGAACGCGTAATTATTATTCCATGGTCGTGATTTTCTAACCAACAACACGCTTATGAGAACTCGGAGAAAAATATAATAAGTCCGCACAAATCCCCATAACCACAGTAAATAGATCTTAAAGCCTGAGTGAGACATCAAGACAAGCTGTGTTAAAAAATGGATTAACTCAAATCATAATGTCCTATCTCGAACACATTTTGCCAATTAAATTTCTAAACGCAATAAAAAGTTTATTTAGGTAATTTTTAGATAAACGGAATTTTAAATTGCTTTTCTTATGATGGTTCAAGATGGTTCCTGGCGATGTAAACCGTTTACTCCGATTATAAAAGCATCACAGAAGATTCAACTCTCCTATGGTGAATAGAATACGGAAGGATCAAAAGAAAACGAAATCTTTCAGACATTGACGATCCTCTCATTGTTACCGCACAAAAGCATAACTATGTCTTTACAGGACACCTCGCCTAAAATGGACAGTTATGGACATAAGTGTTTTCGCGACAGTCAATGACAGGTAAAGATTGGATACCTCTCAACTCAGCAATGAACACGTCTAATAAATTTAAATTAACAGAAAAATTTCTTTGAAATCTTTTTATCGTACCATATTTTCTCTGGAATACTAAAAACTACAAAAACTTAGCACCTTTTTATATGAGAGGCCCTTTCGTAATCGAGGTCCAGGCCATTGTTTCCTATATTCAACTGTTTTATGACACCGAGGCTTCATTTTTTGTGGAAATGTCCATAAAATTCCATCAGAAATCCATTACGAAACTTCGCAGCGGGAATACGGAAAAAAGGGACTAACGCGTCGAATTTTTTGTCACCCAGAAAATACGTTTTTCTCCGCATTCCGCCGGACGGAATTTAAACTTGTATTTAAACGTATCGAAAGGAGAAACACGAACGTGAGGCGCCTGGAGTACGTGACGCCATTTCCATATCACCGTCTTATTGGAAATACCCGAATGCTGGAGGATAGGCGGAGGTAAAAAATAAATAAAAAGGTGAGTGGAAAAAATCTCGTCGGTCCTTGAGAAGAGATGTATTTGCCTTCTTACGAGATTCTGTACGCGATGGGGGAATCTGACAGAGCATACGGTGTTGTCGTACTGATTGCGTAGGCAGCGGAACACCCAAGCCACGGCCCCCTGACGCGTTTGGCGGTATGCGGAGAACACTCCGCCTGGAAACAAGTGAACGTGACTGGTTTAGGAGATGGGGAGTATAGCGAGGAGGCGACCACACCTGTCTCTCTTGGATTGGGTACTCGCAGGCGCTTGCGAACACGGAGAAAGGGCGAGGACAGAGCTGAGGGCGGGGGACGGGGTAATTGCCGCAGCAATCATATTGCTTCTCAGGCCCATTGCGATCGGAATCTAGATCCAGGGTCAAACTGAAGGTGCAAGTGCGCAATAACATAAGAGGTAATTTTCTCTTAAAATTAAGATAGATATTACATTCCTAAGATGTGGAACAAGGAGATATACTGTACAACGGTATGAAATGTACATCGAATCCGTTTATCTGGTTATTTATGTTATATATTGATTTATTGTTACTTCGAGGTAGCGGAAAGACGTTCGTATCAACTTCACCTAAAATATTAACTATATCACCATATCTAACATTCTATGCGAGGCTTTATTCTTTAGAAATATATATTAATTATAAGCAAATGAACACATTATTTATAACTATAAGTTCCTTAGGGACGATCTAGAAGCCCTCTCAACACAAACTCATTTTCAAATTAATTATAACAAAATCGTTACATTAATATTATTTTAGGAGTCATAATTTGGGGCTGGATGAGTTCATGAACTCCATTTTCAGCCAAAAAAGAAATACTGATCTATTTAAGTCTAAATTTGTCGCCCAAAAATGGGCGTTTTTATAAAAAATTGTATGATCTGTGAGTTCCTACCGAGCAACGCCAATAAATGAAGCACGTTGGAATACTAAACTACGTGGTTAATTCCAGATGGAACCCTTGAAATCGATCGAATAGGGACTTTAGTCTTTTAATGAATGCGCGTCGAATTCGATGTAACGTGAAGGAGAAGGGGAGTGAAACATCGAGGTGGATGTCGAGGGATGCAAAGGGTGGGTATGGGGGATGGGTGAGTGGAGGGGGGGGGGGAAAGGTTTCGCATAGGGGAAAGGGAACTGCGAGGTGCCTGAGTGTGGACGGGAGATGGGTCGAGAGACACAGCAATGGAAGGCCCGTGTATCCTTTTATCCCTATTGAAGGAACGCCGATGGTGTGTCGTTCGGTGCAAAGCCCTGCCGGTGTTTCTAATAGGAGGTTCTGCCGGCGGCGGTCCGTCTCCGAAAATCGCTCGTTAATTGACATTTGATTTCATGCAGCGGTAGCGATGACTAGAGCTCGGTCTGATGGCCGTCACACGGGTATAAAAACATACATGCAAACGCATTCATCCCCTCAATTGCAGCTTCAAAGCACCCTCGCTGGAATGTGTCGGCTCCACCTATTTAATCTGTTTTGAATTTAATCGCTTACCCGCTTCTAAACCATCGCCAAAGCGACCTTTTCCAAAAATTCTTCATTTTTAGTTTTTTGTATGAATAACGAGCACTTAAGAATTGAGTGAAAATTCAGATTATTTAGAAATATGGACTATTAATAACGGTGGATAGATCCTTAGTTAATATTTGCCCACAAATAGCTCTCCCGTCAACGGCAATCCTTCTCTGACTAAACTGCCACCAGTTGGTAAACAGATAGTGACTTTATAGAGAAACAGAGAGAGAGAGAGATCTGTGTCCTATCCTTTCCAATCTCTCGTAGTCAAAATCATTTCAGGAATTGTTCTCACATTTCTTCAACGCATTTTAAAAATTTTGCTTTAACAGTACAACAAGAAACACTGCATAATATTGACATATGCATGATTTGGATTATGCTGTTACATATGTAAACGCGCATATTCCTAAGCTGTGAACACTACTTTTCCTCCATAGTATGTAAACCAAGAATGGCGGTAATTTCTTAGCTACCACTGGAAATGAGAATCACCTCTGTTGCTATGTTTACATTCCAATATTACAATAGCATCAAAATATAACGCGACACAAAAACTTGCAAAGAAAATAGTAAATTAAAATAACCTGAATCATGAGCGGGTATTATTCGATGCCGTGACCCCATTGAAAGCCTCTATCAGTAGTGTATGTATGCATATGTGTGTGTGTAGAAACAAAAATAGTGTTAAAATTGTCCCAAAGTATTTCACGACCTGTTTTATTCAAAAGGATAAAAAATGCATGAAAGTCTAACCGTTGGTAACGTGAGCAGACGAACGCAAAAGGCCTCCGAGCCTTTACTGACCCTGGTCCCCATTAATTCATTGGGTTGGTAATGCATGTAACCTCTGTGGTGAGGGCGGCGCCTTGACGGCATCAGCAGAAGCAGCAACGGCAAAGTGGGCAGTGGGAGGAGGAGGAGGATAAGCCGCCATTGAAGACCGCCAGTCCGCGTCGCGAGGTAACCGTGGGAATTCGTCGTAGATCGCACGGGGGAAGAAGAACTAATGAGAGGGAGGGAGAGAGAGAGAAAGGACGGAGAGAGAATTAGGGACAGGAAATGAAAGTAGAGAGGGTGAATTTAGGAGGAGGGAGGACTCTGAAAGGGGCTGAATATTTTTTTTCAAATGGAGTTTGGAATCGCGTTTCATCGTTCGGGCGGACACGGTTTCATATAGAAGGTGGCCGAATAATTAGGGAGTGTCACATCGGGAGGGTTGCTGTGGATGGGAGGTTGTGGGTGAGGTCGAGGTTGGGATCGGGGGAGCCTTTTCCAACGGGTGATTCCGTATGTGCCCAAATGAGAGTGAAACATATAAAACCAACGGCGTAGTTATGTCTGCGCGTCTGCCTATAGCGACGGTGTCGCCACCTACAACGACGAGTGGTCCTCAGATGAGAAGGATTTCGCGCTCATGTCCGTCTCGGAAATTTTTTTAATGGAAAATAAAACGCGAAATGATTTTTCGCATCACGCTTCGCAGGAAAATGACGGGATGAAAGTAAGCGGTAAAGTATAATTTTACCCCTCAAGAATGTTGTTTGGAAATCATCACAGAAAAGTAAAACAAAGTGCACCAAAAGGATTCTGCTTAATGCATTATTCTGGGACATTATCCCATTTAAGCTTTGATACAAATCAATCCAAAATATTAACGTTCTCTACCCCTTATTGAAATTGGCATAATTCCAACAAAAAAAACGGTCTCTTGAGAATGAAGATTCTTAAGCAGAAAGAGACTTGTGATGAAAACATTTCTGTAACTTTATCTAAAGTTCGTTATGTATTTTTTTATATTTAATATTACGAGTTTCTTTTTTACAAACTACTTTCGCCCTTTCCAGTGAATCAATCTCGGGCTTCAACTCGGTGTCGTGCGAGTATGCGGCTCAGGTAAAAAAAACACGGTAGGTGGCGAGAGTATCGCAGAACAAAATGGAGGGTTTGTTCACTTGAAATGGCAGAGGAGTAGGGAAAGAGGCGGTGGCAATCAAACCCCCTTCATTTCCGCCTTAAACTATTCCCCCATTTCTCCTATCCACCCACCAATCCCTAAACATCACCCTGTGCGAACGTACCGTTTGTCGCAAGAAGTGAACGGTCCCCGACAGACTCAACCAATGACTCCGGGAGAACGCGCGCGCACCCTAACGAACTTAGTTGAATTACTCGACATGTACAGATAGCGAGCCAGACACCTTTGTTACCACGAAAAGATTTGGGGTGAAAGGACGATTCTTATTTAAAGTGCCGTCTGTAATCTCGGAGTCTATCCTTCGTACTTTTCCTCTGTAGACATACTTGAGTTGATAAGATGCTCTTTCAAGTAATAATATCTCCACCATCAAAGCTTTACGATGAAAAGTATACGAAGTCATTTGCGGCATTTATAATGTAATCTATTTCGACAATAAAGTCCATTCATTATAATATGTTATTATATAAGATTTAGTATAGTTGTAATGAAACCTTTGAGTCTCATATGACCTTTATGATGATGCTGTGCAAATCTGTACATGGAATTTCTAAGAATTTAGTAACTATCAATGAAATTTTTCAATTTGTTTTTGATAAGCTATTATTATAATTGTAGGTATATTATTGCATTTATTATTATATTAATACATTATAGAATATGTCAGCTTTACGGCGGCATTCATATTCACCTTTTAATTTCCATGAACATATTTGAATGCAAAAGTTTCAGTCACAATGAGCGTTAATAAATAGAGAATGATTTAAATTCTCGTTTGAAATGTAGGATTTGAAGTATATTCTTCAATAGACTCAACAAAAAAGAGATATTTACTGAATAAAATGCAACCGTTTTACTCAAAGCAATTGAAAGTATAAGAAAAACATGACATTCAACAAAAAAGAAGGGCTATCTTTACCTGGTGAATTCAGAGGAATTATTAAATGGACCCGAAAGTTATATAAGTTCAAAAAAATAATGACCAAGAGACCAGTCAAAAGAATAATTTGTACGGTAAAATATAACAATAGTCGTTAAAAAGCTCAGTCTACACCGCTTTACTTTTAAAAAGTAACATAATATTATACAGAAATTTGATGAAAGGAAAATGCCAGAGGAGCTCATATTAAAGGGGAGCATATGGGTCGTAACCGAGGAAATTCAGTGAGTCTATGAAATGACTGCCTGCATAAACGAGTCCCTTGAGTTCTCTGTCGTGTCTTTGGCTCTTAAGGTTAAGGGGTCGAGGTTTCGGTCTTTACCCACTGAGGTTATTCTTAGTCAAAATCTTTTAATGAGAGACATTCTTTCAGTTGTTTGACACACGGTATACGAATGAGGCATAAATCATCCCGAAGCACGCAAATGTTGATATTCGACGAACAATCTTCGTACGAATGTTCCAAACTGAGAGACTCCGAGGCACAGGTGTGTTTTGCTTGTATGTGGATGTATATTTTTCGATCGCCAAAATCGCCGCTTATGTATCGTTTATTGTCAGTGTTTATTCAATAGGCCATTCAAACTTTTATTCTGGAATTCGCTCCTCCAAATATTCAACACTTTTTCAAACTCATTCCCACGTGACGGAAGCAGCGTTATGATGAAAATGGACTTTATCAACATAAAAACACCTCCTTATATTTCTCCTTCCCACGATATTTTCATTTTCAAGGCTCACTTTATCTCATTCAGAAGAATTAGGCACATCCTTCTTCCGAATCCAAAAAAGAACTCTTCTCCATTATATCATCGCCTCATACACCCAAAACAAAACCACAGGCAGCTAACACGTTCCATCGTCCATTACAGTATAAATTTCTTTTCTTTTTTTAGTTTTAGACCACACAGGTGGAGAATTTGGGGGAGAGAGAGATAAAGTGAGTGAGAGAGAAAAAACAAGATACTGCTTAGGCGCTTAACCCTTCAACGCCGAAAAGGAAACATCTTTTTTCCCTCTATGAGGATTCTCAACAGAAACCTCTCACTCCCTCATTCTATCTCACAAAAGGCCCTCAAGGCGAGTCTATTATGATACAAGTCTCGAAAACTCCGTAATTCATCCGGCCACCTTCTCCCGGAAGAATACCTATCAAATCCATTCCTCCTTCTCTCTCAACCTCCCTCCTCCCATGAGCCACACCCTCTCACCTTCTCCTTCTCCACCACACATCAATTATGGCCCTTAAAAATATTTATATTCTAAATCAAGCATCTCTGCAGAGA
Organism: Uropetala carovei; assembly: GCA_036926305.1. Taxonomy (NCBI): domain Eukaryota; kingdom Metazoa; phylum Arthropoda; class Insecta; order Odonata; family Petaluridae; genus Uropetala; species Uropetala carovei. The sequence goes on from JAXCHB010000123.1 coordinate 7,573,433, forward strand.
GATAAAGCGGGAGGGAAAGAGTCATGTATTCTAGCTCCTTCGTCATTACTTCTTACCCCGTTGTACATTTCCCTCTCTTCTACTCCCTTTTCCCTCTTTCTCTCTCTCTCTCTCTTCCCTCGCTTCCCTCACCTCCCTTCCTTTGCCCTTTTCCATATGCCCTTCCCATTCTCTTTCTCATCCTCTTTCCATCTCCCTCTTCCTCTCTCCGTTCCCTCCTCTACCTCTCTCTCCCTCTCCCTCTTTTTTCTTCCACCTCTGACTTAACACAATTCGAATTCTAAACGGTACGTTCCGTTTCTATAGAAGACATTTCTTTGCAGCGTCCCAACGTTGTGTACAGCAATAATGGAGATAATGACAGGTGGAGATGAGTATGAGACATTTTCAATTGTTTCAATTATGCAAATCTTAAAAAAATCTGTATTATTTAATTTTAACGGAGACTTGTTAACATTCAAATGACATCTTATTTTCGCCAGTGCAAATTAAAATTGACTAATTATATTCGCTCAGAAAATAAAAGCAATGTTAAGGTGAAACTAATTTCTCTCATAATTCCATGTAAAAGAGAAAATAAATGATTTATTTATTAACAGACATGGAAAAACTCCTTGGATGGTTTAAATTTAATCTTGAGCCGCAATATCGATAATATCATTACCGACTGTCAATACGAAGTGCTTGTAATGGCCGACATAATAGAACTTTCACTCAGAATACTCATTAATGGCAAGTGATATGCTATGCCATGAAAAATTCATGAAAGCGATACCCGGTTGTTTAAATTCAGTTGCTACTCCGTACATCGTTTCCGAGCCGATACAAACTAATTCTGAAATATCCGTATATCTCACATTGAATGATACATTTATCTCGCTCAGAAGACAGCCAACAGTCCAAATTAACGTTGGAAATTGAAAAGAATTTTCGGTCAAACGAAATACTTTGATATAGTAACACGTAAAATAAAACACGAATGAATACTACCATAAACACAATGGAAATTTTGCTCTAACTTAATAGACTAAGTAAATTAGTGCAGATTAGCTTTCGTAACTTTTAGAAAAATTGATTCTTAGAAAATTGTATTCGAACCATTTCGATAACTCAGTACTACCACCTCAATGAAAATAAGGAAAAGTTGTACTATCGGAATATTTCATTTTGAGGATTTAAAGTACTGATTCTCGTTTATTTATAAGATAAGAAAATGTAGCGTATGTTAAAATTTGTAGTGTATCTATATTTTCAACAGCGTTCATAGAATGTCGTCAAGTAAGAAAAGACTCTTGCAGACAGAAATACCCGATTTCAATTTATTTAAAAGTTAATATCTTGGAAAAATATTTCCTCTCTCACAACTTTCAAGATACGCCTCTCAAACTCTTCGGTCATTCATTTATTCATTGTTTTCACATTCATATGTCCCTTGTACATTCTGGAGGTATAGTCCCTTTGGGAGTGTGGACTTATGACATCTCCCTCCCACACCAGACACCTACCGACTCAGCGACCGCCTGAATACGTAAGCGGTGGATGCAACATAAATAAGTGGCAGAATGGCTGTTGGAAGGGGGAGAGAAAACGGAGTTGGGAGAAGCGTGTTTTACGCTACGCGTGTGTTGTAGCTGAGATCACGGATTCAATGAGGCGAGCTTGGCTTGGTTGGCCGAGCAGTCGTGACTAAAACGCCGGTGTATTCTATCAAGGAGAGAACATCTTCTCCCTCACATACCGTCTGTGTTAGGATCGTACTGCTCACGAAAGAGGGCCACCCAAAGGACCCCCAAACTCACTGTATATAGATAGAATGAATAGTTTATATAAAGCTTTTTTTTCACTACAGCCATCCGTTCTTAACTTTCCGTTTTGGCGTATAAAACAATTCGTGGGAAGATGGAAATTAAAGTTCGATGGTAGTATATATGGTAGAATAGATCCAAAGTTATTTTATCAAATCTAATATATAAAATTGACTTCGTCATCGTCGTCGGCGGGAAATCGGAACTCTGTAATGCTATTTTTAACAAACTTTCCGAGTAGCTAGAAGATTGACATTTGGTATGAATATTCGGTTCTTCAAGTAGAAGCCATTTACAAAAAAAATGTCCAAAATCGATCCGGGTTCGATTCCCGAGAATGATTTCCATTCCTCATAAGATAACATGGAAAAATCGATATTTCGACCTGCAACATTATTTTATTTTGCTTATTAAAATTCACATATTTTACCTATGATTTTCGAACTTGGACTGTATTAAAGAAAAATAAATGCAGTTTCTTATTCTTATCGTCTTTTATCGCTTTCGAATCTAAATCTTTCGAATTTAACGTTTTAATATCATATTTTGACAAAATTTAGCGTTTTTAACGTGAAGTTGCCTTGCCAACCGATTACATTGTTAAACTCGAAATCCTATTACTCTCACGTATGCTCACGTTCTCTCCGGACCTCCATGGACCCTCCAGGCCCAATTCATAGGTATCAGAGATATCTCAGAATTAGTTTTTACATTCTCCAATATATGTAGTATAGAGAAAATATTGTTTTCATGAAAAAATTCGAAATCGAGATTTCAACGGTAATACACGTTTTGAGGTGCGCAAAGGGAGAAATGATTGTATTACCATATAATATGTAATTTTATTCGCCAAGGACGTCCGGCATAACCCGAGCATCGCCGGGCACTTTCAGCTAGTTCTAAATAAAGGAATTGATTTTTACAACATGAACCGAATGTGTTTAAAATAAAATTCAAGGTATATTCAAATACTATTCTTAAAGATAAATCAATTTTAAATGCCTAAATAAACTCCATCAGCATACTTTTTTTAGGTTTTTGCAGTTGACAATTTGACTTTACATGTGTAACCTACAACGCAATTGTTTCAATTTCAAATAATAATCAGGAATTAAAAACAATGTATTCCGATGATGGCTTAGGTTGATAGGCCGAAGCGAAACACTCACCGCTGTATATCTTTTAACATCAACTTTCGAACATTTTTCAGTAGATAATCTTTTGAAATAACGGTAAATGCGACAGGAAACTAATCAGAGAAATACATTTAACTTTAGAAGGTAATTTCATTTTCAATTTTTATCCAGGACTCGCTTTAAAAATAAGTTATCAAATCGCATGTGCTTCGAGACAAAATCGAACACAGGTTCCAAATAAATGTTTGCCCCGAGCCTCTTTCACTTGACTAAATAAAACCAAAATTATAGTCTCCGGTTTCCTCGAATTTGTGGAATTTTCGAGGGGACTTCCCAAATGACGGACTCCGTGGCGCACACCTGTCGCGTTAGGAGTCGATGATGCCCCGAGGACAGTCATGAAACGCGGGAGTCGCGCTCACCCAAGACTCGGATGCTTCGAGCCCGCCCACGGAGAAGGCGATAGCTATCGGTCTAATTTCTTATGGCACCAATTGAAAAAGAATATATGGGAGAGAAGGGGTGGGGGATTATCGTAGAGAGAGAGAGGCGAAGGAGGGTGGGGCGAAAGAGGGAGGGATGGGTGGTTGCCGTAGATAGCGAGATGGGAGGCGGGATTGGGAGGGGCCCACACTTAAAATCGGCGGCACAGAAATTAAAATAAAAAATTATGATAAAGTGTTTAGCTCGTACCAGGAGCGAGCGAGCGACCAGCATCGTGGGGCGAGATCTCCATTGACTCAAATTTTAATAAAGACATGATCATTATCTCCGTCCGTGCCAACATCGCCTCCGACCTCCTTGGATAAGGCAATTTTATCGAATTTTTCCGCTCCACCAACCCTTCCCCCAGGCTCATCCCCACTCCACTCCTATCCCAACACGAATGAAGAGACAGGTGTGGTCGCACCGTGGACGACTTCGAAATGGAGTTGAAAAATTCTCTTTCCCTCACTCCTATTTTCTCTCTCTCTTTACTTCCATTTCTATTTCCTCTCTCTCTCTCTCTCTCTCTGTCTCTCTCTCCCCTCTTCCTCCCACTCAGGGCCGGCCCGAGATACGGGCGAGTCGGACAGCTGCCCGGGGCGCCAAAGTGTTGGGGGCGCTATCCCGATCATCTATCTATGCATTACTTGCAGGCGAGTAAATATTGGACAATAATTTATACCGTGGGAAAGGCTGAAATCTTGATGACGTTCCTTTTATTTTTTCATTATCAATAAGTTTTACAAATCGATGAAAAAATTAACGAGTCTTTTGTAAATATCTGAAAAACATTTACGGTGAGGGCGCTGGAGTGCTATCTCGCCCGGGGCGCCGAAATTCCTCGGGTCGTCCCTGCTTCCACTCCTATTTCCCCTCTCTCTCTCTTCTCTTACTCCCACTCTTACTATTATTTCCTCTCTCTCTCTCCTCTTCCTCCTCCTTCAACTCCAATAATTTCTCTGCGATGCAATAGTCCTCGAATAATCTAGTGTTCCGCCTTACTATCCAAGCACGCACACACGCACCACTTATGATCGCTTCGGATCGAATTTAGATTACTTTCCAACAAAATTGCTTTCGAAATCTGTTTATTTGCTTAAAATTATGTCGAAGGCATCCTCACCTGCTAACTGTTTCCTTCTCGACTCTATAAAAATGAGGAATTTCCCCAAATGCCGCTTTGAAGATGCATACATTATCATATTTTACCCCCGAATAACCAACGCGAACAGCGGCTATAAATTTTTTAATGTTTTTTTCCAAAGAGGGCAAGCTAGATACTGGAGGACAAGGTGAGAACAAGGTGGACACGGGAATAATCTATTCTATTTTAAAACAAAGTTAAAAGCATGGCAAACATGAGACCGCTGACTTTTACGGCTTCATCAAATATTTATATCGTTTCACATCTGTCCGTCGGTAATTAGGGGGGTTTTATACCTAATTTTGTCCATTGTAATTAAAATGGATCAGCAGGGTTTCTTCTTCGATAGTTTTTTCCCGCGTCCTCTTTTATTTCTTTTTGTTTTTTGTTATTCAAATCAACTGTCTTATTCAGTCCCTTAGATTAAAATGATAAATATTGTGGGATATCAATTTGTAAGTTATATTGAGGTGAAATTATATTTCTTACACGATCTCGGTTTGAGCTTCCAATGCTACTTCGATAGTCATATGGTTAGGTCTTGTCTTAATTAATACTCCAAGCGGATAGATGTAAGATTCGAAGATAGCTCTTATTAGAATAAAAGATGAGTGAAAGTTGAGACGCGAATATGGTTTAATCAGCCGGTAGCTGCAATAAGAAACACACACATTTGTACAGAAATAAATAAATAGCCTCTTAGAGATATGGACGCATTGGCTTAATAATATCACTATTGTATGAAACCAACGAGGATTTCGCAATGCCTATGACCCATTTCATCTCGTCTGACAATGAACTGACTCCATTAATTTCTCTCATTTAATGCACTCACATTAAAGAAATGAATGCATAAAACTGTTATTTTTAAGCTTATCTCACTGCAGTTAATCGTCATCATCAGCTGCATTACTCAAGCGCCATCTTTAACAACGGATACCGGAGCTGTTATTTCAACCACGCAATGCACGCAATGATAACATTTTAAAATAATACTTTTACTAATCTTCTTTCAACATCGACAGGATGGTCACATACCAACTGACACTTCACATATTTTATACCATGCTATCCGACGATGGATTGTGGTGTTTCATTAATTTTTAAAATTACAGCCGTTGGTTGTGCTTTTGTTTATAGTATCACAGAAAAAAGATTTACCAAATCTAGCATTATGTACACTTCGCCAACGGTTCATCAAAGAGCAAGTACATATACAATATATGTGATACTAGCTGAAACGCCCGGCTTCGCTCGGGAAAGAGTGGCAAACGATTTTTATTGCTCGGGGCAAACGTTCCCCATTCCTTAATTACGCAAGCGATGCTTACATTAACATATACTATTTTATGTATTGTACTGTACGCATTAACGTCTTATTTAATATTCACATGGATATTTGCATCGAAGCCTTTACAGCGGCAATAAAATTGTGGATTATGTCAATACTATTAGACAAAACGTAAACAATAAAAAACATCTTGGTTACCGAACAAAAGTATTTGTATCGATTTATGTTGCGATAAATCTTTCAATGTTAATGGTAAAAGATAACAATGTTATAATATTCCTTAAAAATCATTTGACTCACTTTAAAAGTATTCATAGACTATATTTAGGCATATCTTGGCGTTATCTAGTCTTCCTCTACGGCGAGCCACGGCGTGTATTTTCCTTGCATTAATATTTACGTGTATATCTCCCTTTGAAGAAGACAACAATTAAGAAATTTAGCTTTGTTGCCGCCTGGAAAACGGACATCTAAACCGATAAAATTTCGAGCGATTTAGCATGTAATACTATGAACATGAACAGAATTAAAATATTCGGTCTTTCGTGCGTAAAATAATCCATTTCCCGTGATCGTAAGTTAATATTTAAGTATATTTATATCCACACCAGTGAAGGGCTGCATGGCATTTTGGGGTTTCTCCACAACATTTCCCATGAATTCTTATGGAAATAGTATTTTGTTGACCCCATGGGGTATAAGAGACCCCACGGTCTGCAAACTTAGACCAGGTTCTTCCTTTGGACCATAAGGTGACCCATGAAACTTTTGAGTTCGATAGCTTCAACGGTGTAAAAATGTATAAAGAACATACACACACACACATACAAACACACACACACACACACAAACGCACATACACTCTAAAATATTTATTAGAAGATGGGGACATATGAAAAATAACGCTGGAAGAAAATAGAAAAAAATCAAGCAATACTCAAACTCATCCTAGATTTTCATGCCGAAAATAACAGAAATGTCTGAATATTTAAAGGTTTGGGCGCAAGGTATAATTTATCACAGGGTATGGTTACTTTCAAAGACTTTGGAATGTCATCGAAACTGAAGCGTTATGTATCAACGAGCGTTTTTCCTATCCCAGCCAATGTCTATGGCAGTGTTTCCCGACCGGGGTTCCGTGATTTTTTTTCGCCACGAGGAATTCGCCCCACAAAGCTTTTAGTCCTCGTATGTTAAAAATAGTTTTAAATCAAGTGGCAAAGATGGTAAACTACGTGAAAAAGATGCCACTCAAGTCACGCATTTTTACAAAACTCTGTAAAACTATGGATTCTGCCCATTTAACGCTAGTTGTGCACACAGGAGTGAGATGGCTTTCAAGAGGAAAGGTAGTAAACCGCGTTTAAGAATTAAGAAAAGGGCTACTTTTCTTTACTCGGGAAAATCTTGTTGAGTTTTCAAATTTGCTCATTAATGAATTCTGGTGTTCTAATCTTGCATATTTAGCTGACATATTTCAGTACTTGAACGAAATGAACACTAGCATGAAGGGACGAAAGGAAAACATCTTCAGTTCAACTGACAAAACTTAGGGCTTTCAAGCAGAAAATTGGAATGTGGAAATATCGTGCCTCAGATGGAAATCTTGAAATGTTTTCTTTTGGCTGTCCAGACAAAATATGAAAAAAAACTCTACCTCTCATTTTGGATCATCTAATTTATTTAAATTTATTTACAGGAAAGATTAAATTACTACTTTCGTTCTTTGTCGGTTGAGAACTACGATTGGATTAGGAACCCATTCAGAGAGATGCAATTCAGCGTATGACAGTTTACTCTCAGAGAAGAAGAGTTGACATATTTTTTACGATCAGACTGTAAAACTGAAACACAATGAACTACCTATGGATTTCTTCTGGAAGTATTGAGAATGAATACTCCAACATTGTAATAAAGGCACGGAAAATTTTGCTGCAATTCTCGACTTTGTGAATTGGGATTTTGTTCTCTTACTAACATCAAAATTAAGAAAAGAGAACGACTTTTATCTGTCGAAGACGGGTATGCTTATCGACAATCAGACCAAGAATCAAAGAAATATGCAAAAGCCACCAAACTCAAATTTCACATTGATAAGTTAAATATGTTAAGTTAAACATAAATATATGTATATTACTCTTCTTAATCCTTCGATTATCAAGTTGTCTTGCATATTACCAATGACCTGTAAAGAATCTGATAAATTTATTGTTGTACAAATTGTTGATATGATAAAAATAATGAATAAATAAATAAGGACGTTACCTTAGAATATCGAAATCGTTTTAAATACTCATTAGTAGACTTTGATTTGATTATATGGAGGAGAGGAGGAGGGGGGGGGGGGGGTTCCTCAAGATGTTGCAACATGTTACAGGGGTTTCCCAACAAAAAAAAGGTTAGGAACCACTGACCCATGGCATTCGTGGGTACAGTTTTCCGCAGGAAAATTTTGTCTTTGATATGAATAAGTCTATTTCTCTAGATAAACAAACGTTTTGTGAAAGGTTGCAACTGGAGACCATATAGTCACCGATGTGACATTGGTCAATCTGGAAATTCGTCATCGTGGGGGTATGCGGTCTTTTGACTGACCGATGGTTGTCCCAGTGAGGGTAGTACCCCACTTTACCAACCGTTCCAGCAGTGCAAGGGGTAGGGTAAGCTTAACAGGTCAATCCGGAAAAGTACTTCATTGCATTATCTATTGCGATTTGTAAAATGTTTCACACACTGAAACATCGTCGCAGTTTCCTTCTATACCCGTATGACAAATTTGATGTGTCCTCTTCATTTCTGACTCGAGGAATGAGCAGATGTTACGCTTTCTTGGGTTAGTCGACGAGTTACTCCAATATTGCGAGAGTGATGGAGAAATTTTTTGTTAATCTCTTTTGCCGACCCTTTAAGATGCTTCTGCATATGAGGATATCTATCTGCGGTTTCACCATCCTATTGAACTATGCAGCGTATTTTATGTATAAGCTGAGACTTAGCATCCTTCCACAATAATTATATCATTGTGGAAGGATACTTAAGTTTTTTCTTCTTTCTTCTTTTTTCTTTTATCACTAAAAGAATATTGGCTCCACCTTGAGGGACATCGGACGTCAGCAGCTCTCGAAGCACATGCGCGTCGGTTACTCAATTCTTCATCCAGTAACAGCTTTCCACGAAAAACTCACGGTTTAAAATGGCTCCCATAAATACACCCGGAGATGCAAGAGAATTCTGTGGAGAGGTGATAGGTTTTTTCCCGCCGTCCTTGGCAGAGGCGCAGTTCCTCGCAATACCGCGAGACCAGAAGAATATCATTCTCCTTCAGAATTCCGTATCCTTTCGCGCGCTTCGTCTTAAAGAGAGAATTCACAATAAGGGCGGATCTCTTTTCCACGACGCCTCGGCGCATATCCTTTTGTGGAGGAGAAGAAAGAGAAGGGGCGGAGGAGGGAGACGATGAGACAAGCGCTTAGTATCCTTCAAGACGTCTCCCAGCTGTGAATCCGTTTCGTTTCTTCCTCTGGTCGGCGTTTTTCATCTTTGGCTCCTCTCTCTTCGCCATTTCTCTCTAACCCGCATTTCGCGTGACCGCGGTCACCGCTCGCATCCAGAATACACAACGCTCTCTTCTCCAGACGCCGTCGCAATCTCCGTCGAGGCGCTGTCCTCCTTTCTTGTTTTTTTCCTCGCAGTGACGGAGGCTAAGAAAAAGAGAGCGTCTGCGGCAGCCGAGAGAAGCGAAGAGTGAATTCCGTTCTTCGGCAAAGGGAAAAAAAGACGCGAGTTTGTAAGCGACGTTTATTTAATGAAAACCATTTCCACGTTTCGATTGATTTTTTCTTTTGAAAAAGACGTAACTGAATATTATATAGGTTAGCGTGCTTAGAGATAAGATTTCATTTTCGGCTAGGGCCGCAGTGTCTGCAATATGTATTTCATCTGGCAAAGAATATCTTTTGAATTCCAAATAAATTTAGTACCCCGCCGAAAATAGGGACATTTAACTCGAAAAACTTAGAAGAGCCGAACTTTACCACGTTTATGATGCCTAATTGTAATGTGGTAATGCAAAAGTTGGAATTTATTTAGTTCGTAAATTAACTTGAGCAGAGCATTTTTTCATTTGCCAAATTTTCTATTTAAATTGTATTACTTAGTTCAGAAAATTCTGAGATTCAGATTTAATGTAATTCATGAGCGAAAATTAGAGTTAACAATATTCACAAAGGTAATAGCTGAGAGGCAGTTGTACAAGATATATATTCTTATAAAATAATATTAGGCTATCTCCGTAACCTTTTTCCAAACCGCGGTCTTGAGTATCTGTGGTTAAAAAATTCTACTAGGATTTGCCAACCGCAGTATCCAATCTTGAGTATCCTTGGTTCTCCGTGTGGCCGTGTCTAGTTAGCTAATTATGCTAACATTAAAATACGTGTTATTGACGATGTTACATACTAACTAATCCTTACTATAAGGAGAAAGGAAAAACCATTATTAGCTCCCCAAAAGGCCACGAGTCAGTCAGGAGGTGGAGGTTCAAGGAATTTTATGAAAACGATGGTTTTATCATAGTTCTGCGGTATGGCCATGCAGACGGCGTCAGTAGGGTTTGCTCTGTGCTGTGTGCGTATAACGAATGCCTAGTAATCGTCATGGCATTTTTCTTTTCGAAGAAAAAAAGATTAATTTTAATTCGTATTGTTAACGAAGATATATATATTTGTATATTCTAAAATTCAGAAGAAAAATTTTTTAATAACAAAACTGAATAATCTTTTTTATCGAATTAGGAAAACTTGAGCTATGCGATAGTTTAAATGTGAGCGAGCAGGAGGTAAATTTGGGATATAGAATGAAGCACGATAAAAATTTCGCATGTGCGTGTTAATAGTATAGGAATGATCGCGTAATAGCTGAAAACATAGAGATGCGATAACAATCTTCTGATGGACTGTAATTAAATTCAATTCCTCGAAAACCATAAAATGGGCCCAGCGAAAGCGAACTCTAATTAAGTAATATTGGCCACGGTAGATCGGTTGACGATACAAAAGGCTTTAAACCGACCACCATTGAGGTGTAGACCGTGCGAGCACAGGTGAGCTAGGTGGTAGCCTCAGGCAACGGCATCAGGGAGATAGGAGGGGGAAGGACGGAGGTGGGGTGAGGTGAGCATGCGAATGGGGCGCAGGAGAGGGAGAGGAGGAAGAACCAAGTGGTATGGGAGGAGAGGTAAGCGATGCGATGCTACGAGAGCTTAATAGCACAACCCTTTGGCCATGCGAATTAGTCGCCGCCTTAGGGGATCAATCATATAATAAAAATTTAATAATTAGCATCGAGGAAGAAAGTTCTGGAATCGTTTCCTCTGCTAATTCAATTAATACACACATTTTTCGTCAATTTATGTAAAACGTAACATTTGTAAGCAAAAGAAAATTATCATTAATCGCTAGGAAGCAAAAATGGGTTAGTTTTAAGAGGGGGAACTTTTTCTGTAAGATGGTATTTAGCGATTCCGTGTTCAAACATTTTTTCTCCAGGAGAGATTGAAATTAATTTTTTTAATCGCTACTTAATACTCAGGAAAGTGGATTTCCATATTTGAAATTTTGCACTAAATAAGACGGTTATATAATAGAATCAAACTATTTCCCAAAGATAATTCGCACACTTTGTCGATTATTTCGTAAAAAACCAAATATTTTAAACAAAATTTAGAATTATAAATGTTTTACCTTTGAATTGATGATGATGTTAGATTGCTTGTATTTTTGTGTTACATCACTGAAGCTCGTTAAAATAAATGTGCTATTAAGTACTACAACTCCATAATATATCTTCTACTCTCGTACATGTACGTACTTGTAAATTTGCTTAATATTCTCATTGAGGTTGAATGTACTTGAGTTTTTAGAATTATTACTTGAGATAGCGTGGACTCTCTGCGTGCCTTTCCAAAGTGAGAACCATTAATAACTTCACATTCGTATTCAAAATTTTTAATTCGAGCCTTAGTTAAAACGTCAGGCAACTTTTATTTCTGTGCGCAGCGCAAACAGAGCTCTCCACTGGAATTTCGAAAGGATAAGATCTAAGGGGAACCTAGAAGATTATCGAAATTAACGCTACCTTGGCCTGACGTCTTTCCCTCTGAAATGGGGACGGTGTGAATTGGTTAATTTTTCGCTTTCAAGGTTATCACTGGCATGACAGAAAGAGTAAATTCGCTTTCGTAGGTGTTGTTGGCATTTTCCATTACTAAAATTGTGCCTTAAGTGGAATAAAATTAATTTTACTACAATTTTCAACCAGTGTCTGTTCCTGGAGTGCATAGGTGTGTAACTACAACTGAATTAAACCATATCAAGTTAACAAGAGTGAAATGGTGGAAATTTAACTTATATGCGTGAGTGCATAATACTGATCACTAATGAAAAGACTGAGAAGGAGAAAAATTCTGGGCTTGACCGCATATAAGTTAAATTTCCACCATTTCACTTTTAATATTTAACATCGTCTCAATTTCTGGGATAAAGGTGTTTTCAGCTGTGCCTTAGTGAGGACATCTAGTGTTGAAAGGTTTACTACTGAGTTAGCCCTTTCTTCAAAGTAAATACCCCAATTCGAAAATGGAGAATTAGTCTAGCTTGGTAGTTTATTTGGTTAAAGCACCCACCCGGCAAGTGGGAGACCCGGATTCGTGTCCCGGTCAAGTTCAGAATGTTTCTCCTTCTCAATCTTTTCATATTAATTTACTATAATATATTTTGAAGCGTGTGTTTTTTCATGGAACTACTCCTAAACGATAAAAGCTAGAATAACCAAATTTGGTACGATTCTTCCTTACATCCTAACTTAGTGAATGGTCAACGTTTGGTCAACCGGGATTAATCAGTGCTGCCAATATAGGAGATCAACTTTTTTTCATAAGATAACACGTATGAATCCATTTCTTGACTTGCAAGGTATTCTTCCTTCAAGCATCAAAATACGTAAATATGGACCGATTATTTTCGTTTTTGCTTTATTCGACGAATAAAACTATACTATCTTATTCCTGCAAAGTTTACATGTTACACGGTCAAAGTTTTCAGAAATACGATATTTGTTTCGAAATTTTGTGGATTTTTCGTACCCCTCCCGGGCGTTGCCAAGGCGGCCGTCATTGTTACCTCCGATTCAATTAGCTTCAATCAAGCTTACAAATAGACGAAAGTTTAGCGTTATTCGATTCGCACTTTCGTTTAAGCAACGAAACGATCGATGTTTAAGGATAACAACGTAAATAGATACTGAATATTATTCAGGAAGCGTTTATAACGATTGATAAAAGTAATTGAAACTTCTTTCGTCTATTGAATACTTGAATCTTAAATTTTTGTAAGTAAAATCATTATACTCTACACTATAATGTTTATTAACGTAAATAAGCTCACGTATCTGGTGTACATTTACCAGTCAGTGTTCAATCATGGACAACTGTACGTTGCTTTTCAAGAGATAAAAGTAAATATTTCAGCGAGGCATAATTACACAAGAAATGAAGATGGATTTGGCGAAAGTGATATGATAGGAAATACAATTATCGTTATATTTAAATGCAATAGGCTCGGAAACGGGGTGTTACAAACATACATGATTAATTGTTAAGAAAAGCTAATTGTAATTTTAAAAGTGTCTACTATATATTTTAAAGAGTTTCTATGTTGTGCTGTAGTAGTTTCACTAAATCCGTTGAAATTCAACGGGAAATTCTGCTAGTTTCAACTAATTTGATGACTCTAAAACATTTAAAAATTCTATGATAGAAAAACTGAACCGAAATGGTATCTGTATTAAAATAATATTTTCTTGAATCCTCTAATCTCCAGTTTGAATGACTCGCTATTTTAAAATAAGTGATATTCAGTTTTTTATTAATATACACCATGAAATATTAATTGGACAAGCCCTCATAATACCCTCATGCACCTCATGCGATACACATTTTTTGTCTATTTTACAATCTTTCCCTCTAGGATAAATGTTCTGCGGCAAGAAAACAACAACTATAAAGTTTCCGATGATATCCAGTGGTATTGCCGAATACACATAATTTGGTTAAAGCCGTCTCTGCTCAATATAAATAAAGTTCACGTGGAAAATGAGAGTCATGTAAAAATGCAAACAAAATTTAATAATAGTAAAGTCCTAATTGGCAGATAACAGAAAATCGAGATAATATTTCAAAATAAAAAATATTACACTATATATGAATGCATATATGTATTATATGTATGTTGGTTTAGACCAGTGGGCTTCATCCGGAAAGCCACAGCCATCGGATGTTTTTTAGAATAATGGAGATCTCTGGAGATTAAAAGAGACCCAAGAAATGTATAGAGTATACATTTGAACATATAGGTACCCCGGATAGGGCTCTAGCCCCACTCTCCTCACTTGTGCATTTGGCAGCAGGCAGCAGCCTTATCAATTGGTTATAAATTCGACAACAGATGTTGTTACTGACTGGGTCTACGACTAAAATAACTGTTGGCATGCGTTGAATAGCTATATAAATTCGATGTGGAAATATAGGGAAAACTACCGCATTAGCATTCCCTGGATGTTATGTTGTGGTTAGACAAAATTAGTTCTCCCAACTGTGGAGAAATCATATAATCGCAGATGCCTGCGAAAAGAACACTAAAAAATTAACTATATAAATACGCATATATGTAATGTTATTTACTTTTATTCTTATTCATGTTCCTATTAATAAAAGGCAGCGACAAGATATTATTTAGTAAAAAGGGGGCATTACACTAAAAATGTTGGCCACCACCGGTTTACACCATTGAGAATTATTCTTTTCATTTTAACGGAGAAGACTTGATTTAAATTTTGGGGGTAAAAATTTCACTTTAACAGCCAGAGTGCATGCAAATGTAAAGCGCGTAAAAATTGAAATATTCAGTTCCCGATTTATCGATGTCAAAAATGCTTTAATAGAAATCTCAGCAAATTATCTCCAATAGCCATAATGAATTGGAGAAAAGCACTTATTTTTCAAGTGTTAATTCTTGAATTTGTTATTAGCAATAAGACGAGTTCGATAATTCTCTAGCGTATTAACATAGGCAGTCAGAATTTTAAAAGAATTACCGATGAAGTTATTTACAAAATAACCTCTGGAGTAACTTCCTTACCTCCTCCCCATTGATAGTCTTAGGGTTAAACATACATAAACTGCATTGCACATATCGTTGAAGTTTTCCGAAAATTAAAATAAACCTTGAAAAAAAGGTCGCGAGCACTGTGAGGCAACTGAACAATTGACGAAAGAAAAGTATAATTTCACCAAGGACAGTAAAGGGGCATATTCTGCACATTCCACATGATTCGAAAATGAAAGGGTTTCGAAATGTAGATTGTCGCGAGGTCTGTCCGTCGGCTCGCCCGGGAGATCCACTTGACGTCTCCGCCAGACGAGAGAGCGAGGACTGGGGATGGGGGCCGCCCTCCGCTCCCTTCTCCTCATAGCGAATCGAGTTTACCGATCAATTCTGCGGATGGCCCCTATATAACGAGGCCCTGTAGCCACAATTAATGAGAGTTAAGTTTATCAAATACAGCAATGGCGCAGTATGCAAATTAAGAATGTCGTATGTCTAAACATTTTAAGGTTACTGTGCTAAATATTATACTAATATCACTCATTATTTTAAAAAATAATACATAAAAAGTTTAACCTTCCAGTATTTAACTGAAAATGTCATATTTTCACAAACAGACTATCTCATCAACAATTCATATCGATTGTTATATTCCTGAATAAGCTAGTATATCTAATAATTTCACATATTCCTCAGGTAGATAAATCAATTTATTCGGTGTAAGACAAGGAGTTATTTTTTAATTCAATTTGGCTTGAGTTAGAAGTATGCTACTAGGAAATAGTGTACTGCGGAAGCACGCCCACAAATATCGGTCTAGTTGAGATCTTGTCTCTCCAAGAAAGGCTTCACTGTTGCTCTCCTAATCGAGTTAAAGGGAAAGCGTAAGACGGGTAAGAGGGGAAACGGCGGTAGAAGTGAGAAAGCGGAGGATCTTATTATCCAACGCGATGGGGACTTATTATTGCATCGTCGTCGCCTCGGCCGCTTTGGCGAAGAGTTTAGAAACGGGAGAAGACATCCACGCCCGTTTCCACGGGAAATGTTTGTGTACGTGTGTGTGTGTGTGTGTCAACGCTCTGGAGGAATTGCCGGTCTGAACAAGAAGGTAAGGCTGTCGGGAGAGACAGCACTGAACGAGAGAGCATTGCACTCGGAAAATGAGGACGCTCTCGCCACATAAGTCACGTAATGGAAGTTACAAGGATATTTAATGATAAATATGTTCCGTTTTCAAAATACTGGAGTCTTGAATTTATAATGCCACCGATGTTTTAATGTGTTTTTCGATGAGGATTCGAACGTAGATTCTACCTTTCTTCCCTTATTTGTGAAAATGCTTTCTAATGTAGAGGCCTCTAACGCGAACCACCGGTACATTCGGCCTTTTACTTTGCTTCTTTTAATGGAGAAAGAGAGAAGTTGAACCCACCAGTCCATTGAAAACATTGAGATATGAAAATATAATATCGTAATAAACAATTACAGTAATATATTTAAAGCGTAGTTATTGAAATTGTGAAATTTTCATTGATAAATGGTTAATTAATTTTTTATAAAATGCCTAACCTCACTATCGCTAAAAATTATATGAAGTCTGCGTTAAGTAGCAATTGACTTCAATGTGATATAAGTTGTTCACACCTGTTCTACTGAACAGTTAGGAGATTCCAAATTAAACTTACAATTAGAGATCGCCTCATTAAGTCCCATGAAATATATGTGCCGACAATTCTTTCAGTTTTGATATTTTTTAGCGATATCTCCTGATAATTGTAAAATAGGCATTGAAAAGGTTTTCTATTTGTCAAACAAATCCCGAGTGCACAATTCTTAATGTACTATTTATAGTGATACCTGGGCAATAAATAATACAATTACGAAATTTGGTGGCGGATAAAATTCACCAACATAACAAAACTACAATCACAGCACGAAAAAGGGTAATTTAGAAAGAAGCACATTCGGTCAAATATGCTTGTCTCAATTTGACCAACAATTACGAATCAAAGGTGACCAACAGCCAACGGTAAATCAATCACAATGAAAGATTACAGACGATGCCTTCTCGATTCATAAATAACGCACATCTCTCCCAGTTATAGATAAATAAAAGACATCGGACGGCGAAAATCCAACACTCCTAAACGGAGGTCAATTAAGAGTCGCGGGGAGGAAGGACTCGCGGACACTCCGAATCTCTTCTTAGTTGCGCCATAATGGTCCTTCGACCGACCAACAACCACCGCCGTCGCCGGATAGAGTTATTCCTCTCCTCCGGCTGACGTGTTCCGGGACGCCAAGTGTTTCATTTGCGCTCCTTAGTTTGCGAGCCCACGCGCCGCGCCAAGGACATTACCCGCCATATTCCTTAACCAGCGCCTCCGTATATATGTACACACGCGCGTGGACGCACACAAACACACGCACATGAGGAAAAAGAGAGAGAAGCGGGGAATGCGTGAGTGCCCGCTCCCATCTCTTTGAGCCGAGGGCCGCGATTCGAGGCCTCTGTATCTCCCTCTCTCCGCAATATAGCTCCATGCGGTTTTAAAGAGGAGTCGCGGAGCACCACTGAAGAACGAGCTGTCGGCCGCGCCGCGACGCCGCTGCCTCCCCTTGCGCCTCCCCGAGTGCTTTCCCGTTACCCCCGCCGCTTGACTGAAGAGGGAATAGCGACGAAGGAGGCGGTCGCCATCTTGGCCAGCGTTGAATATGCAGAAGGGGAAGAAAGGAGTGTGTCCGTGGAGGAGTGGGGCAGCGTGCGGTGCACGGTCGGAGGGAGGGGAGGGGGCGGATGGATAAGAGTCCTGTGCCTGCGCCGCTTTTGCGCGGACAATGGGATGCAAAGGCCCTAAGTTAACTTGCCGAGGAACCTTGCATTCAGCGGCGTATGAATTAACGGAGCGATTTTACTGAAAATGTTAAGAGCAAGTGGATAAATTTCCTCCTGGGCTCGACTCGCATTAAAATCATATGAATGCGCTGCAGTGGTCTTTATTGCGGGTGGATTAAATCGGATTTCCAGAAAGTAACGTAAGATGAAAGTCATTTTTTGTGAGTACAAAACATCAGAAGCTCATACTTATAGAGAGACATTTATTCTTATTTAGCCTCTTGAAATAGAAAACGCTTGTATGGTCATACTATATCGGTCGAATCACTCAAGAAAATTGTCACGTGAGTCAGACGCCAACTTTTAAGAAGGCAAGGGGCAAACTGTCGAGCGAGATTTTCCCAAAAAAGGACGAGGGAAAAACTGAACGAATAATGTTCCAATAAGAATAATTATTAGAAATGAAACTGAATTTAAAAGGCATATCATCTTAAAAAAGGACAAAATAAACGCCGTATGAGCATCGTCTATCGCGAAGTCACTGAGGCGAGGCATCTCATTCTACATTTCTTCCAGCCATGTTGGCAGATAAGGGTACATATTAAGTTATAACTCGACTTTTTTGTGTTTAACCTTATTCAATTGATATTGCCAAGTAACGGTAACTCCTAAACGGGCGATTCAACATCTTTCAACCGTTCTATCCATCTAATAAATGCAAATAGTCATAATCAGTTGTTTTCCTTACGAATGTGGGAGGAAGACGAGAAAGGTAACGAGGAGTGAATCATTTAATTGCCGGTCAAGGTAGGTCACAGAACATTAGAAAGTCTAAAGAAGAAGATTTTTAGCTCCATCTGCTTCGGAAACCACGCCCAAGGACTCTTCCACCAGCGAGGTTCACTCACTCTCGCGTCTTATCCCGACCGCAAACTCACTCCTCCCCCATTTCCTCCTTACCACCCTCTCCATCCACCCTCGCACGTAATCAATCACTTGCTCGCTCGTTCAATCCTCCCTAATTACATTTCAAAACTCTCCTTTCTCTTCTCAATCGTCCACGCGATTCTCTCCAATCCCATCATCCCCTCTGAGTAAAAGCAGGAGGGCTCCTCGCAAGGGAAAATAGCATATGGGCAAAAGGCGGCCTCTCTTTCCGACCCCCTCTCCCCCTCCTCACCCTCTCTGCTTCCTCCTCCTTTATATAGAGTTCCATAGCCTCCTTTTTTACTCTCTCTCTCTCTCTGCCGCCCACTCCCATTCCTACCCGTCACGCCTCTCTTAAGGGACGCACCTGCCTGTACCCAGGAGGTCGATCTCGTGCGTGTGTGTTATGAACCCTTCTTCCTCACCCTTCGCCGTGCCCCTCTCACTCTCCTCTTCCCATTTCGCCCCTTTTCTACGCCCCATCGTCGAAACTCGAGGCGCCTAGATGGAGACAACGGCGCCTTCAAGGGGGCCATAGGACGAGCCAAAGAGACCCCAAAGGAAAGGCTTTAATAGGGCCAGACCGCAGGAAGGTGGATAGATGTTTAGCGTGTCGTGTAAGGGGGGGGGGGGGGAAGTCTCCTCAACGGTAGCTCTAAAAGAAGTCCTGCGTTCATGAAGGAAGGTATTGTGAGATTGTACACGCGTCTTCCTTCTTATTTTTAAAACTCCCTCAAGTCTCCTCTATCTCCCTCTTTCAAGGAGGGATGAAATAGAGGGAGCGGAGAGATGGAGACAGCGAAGAGGAGGGAGAGGGAGGATGCGCTGGTTGGTCGAGTGATGTCCTCTGCCTAGATGTCACGGTCACTTGCACACGTGAGAGATCGTTCGAGGACGGTTTTAGTAGTGACGGTGGAGGCAGATACGGAAGGGGAAGTTTTAAGGGGGAAGGGAATGGGGGGGAGGGGGAGAAGACTTAAGGGGTTGGAGAGGGGATCGGGACAGGATTAAGGGAAGCAGTCTTCTCGCTTCGTTTTATCGCGTTACGTCTCGGATAGAATTAATAAAGGTTATCGTGGCATCTAAAAGTGATGTATCTTTCGGTCGGCGAAACGGGGTAAGAGAGGAGCTAGCTGGATCCAGCGCTGAGTCTTTTTGAGTCTCTGAGACAAATTAATCGACTTTCGTGGTAGGAGGAGGGAGGAAGAGGGGGGGGGGGGGGGGGAGAGGGGGGAGGGGAAGACGAGCGTGTCGGGCTGGGGGAGGGAGGGTGAAAGGGGTGTGGCCGTGCGGAGGGGTTGGCTTGTTGGACGGAGGAAATTAAAATGCTGAGTCCATCGGCAACGCGTGCTTATTTTGGTACCATGTATGCTATTTATGACGATTTTAGCGTTGAATACGAACATCATTAAAATGCAACAAATCATATATATAATGTCTATATAATCCACTAGAGATGTCTTAAATTTGTAGAATTCCATAATTCAGAACAAATTATGCAAACACCATGTGATTTAAAAGTATGTTCTGAATTCTCTAATGTCGTTGATTTTGAATATTGTAGTTTTTCTACCTGCATTTTTAAAAAGAAAGCATTGCAACATAGAACATTTTCGAATCCGGTATAAAATGTTTAGTCAGTGCCAATTAAATTTAGTTCGGTATTCATTCTCGTTTTTTTGTGGTAAGATCGTGTCATATGATGAAATATTATAAGAATACTTTTACTTTACTCCAGATGAATATTTATTTTTTAAGCTGAGCCGGAATCTTATTTTTAAGATGAAAAGGATATGACCATTGGCTTAACAGCTTTTTTGTTTTTTTTCAGATTGAGCGTGGACATTCTACCAGTGCTGAGGATAACAGTTCTAACGCCAAATTAGATGCTGCTATCAAGATACGACGTTTATAACTATGAATCAACTTGATATTAACTTATTAGTTACTGTTAAATGAATTTATTAATGATTATTAAATTTTTGAAATAACCTCACATATATCATAGGGTTTAGGATGTAAACTGGAAAAATATTTATCGTTTTAATTCATTCCTCCTTACAAGACGGATATAAGTTAATTTAATATATATTAAGACACTTAAGACACAGATTTCTCCTTTCTTTGACCTCTTAAGAAATAATTTCTGATTTATAATTTTTTATGAAGTAAACGAGAAATATGCCTGATAAGTTATGGATTTAAATCCAGAATTATATTCTTGCACGAGCTTCGTAGCTTCTCTTCCTTAACGAGAAAGAAATATGGCAGAAGCTCAAATTATCAGAGGAAGTAAAATTCTTGTTTCGTCAACAAAGGAGACCTTTCTCGGATTTCCGTATCTTATTTTTCTAATTCACAATGGCTGTGCAGTGGGGGACTCTGAACGATAAGGCAAACAAATAACAAAAGCCAGAAAAGCAACGAGAAGCTTTATGAAAAATAACGCGGAAGCTAACGAGGGATTATACCGTTCAAATAATGAATGCAAATTTTATAATAAGAAGAGGTGAACTGGAGGATTGTAAAGGGAAGTTAACCAAAGAGATGGTAAACAAAAGAAACGACCAAAAGAATCATCCGGAAGAGAGCAAGAAATTATCGTTTTGGGCGATAAAGAAGGAATCAGAAAAACAAACTGGTAAAGAGAACAATTTCGTCGTCGCATTCGGCTCAACAGCTTCGCTGCGCGTTATTCTCCAATCGAGGAATAAATTTGCAAATAGACGCATTATAGCGCTTCCAGAAGCATATTTAGAATTCTACATTCCCAAAGCGACTTCTCGCATCCTTCTCCTTCAGTGTTGTCCTATTTACAAGGATCGATTCCTCATTATCCCTATTTCGTTACAAAAATTCACACCTTTAAATAATCTTTGGTTCTCAACGAAAGAAAAGGGGTTGATTAAAATCCAGCAAATCCTCAAAACGTTAAAAGGTGTAATAATTTCCTTTAATTGATATTATGCTCAACACGGATTAAAGATACCTTCCGAATTCCAGTTTGTAAGTAAAAATAACTGTCTCATAACCAAAGGTTGCACCATAAGCTTACACAATTTAACGCGATGGATAATTTGCCAAAATAATTCGCCAAGTATAGCAACGACAATACAACTGTTCTTAGAGATATCTCGAAAACATTGCGAACGACTTTTAGCTGTAAAATAAACCGGGAGTAATTTCTTTGCGTTAATTCCGTACTTATTTGTATAGCTACGGAAATGCCTCATCCTTGTTTTCTGCCAACGATTATTTGGTATATGGATGGCCAAATTCTTCATTTTATTGGGCCATTTATGTTGGCTGTGTCCCGAGAGGCTATGAAACCGATCCAAGTAATTTTTAATTTTATTCCCAAATCCTATTTAATTATTATTTCATAACTGGTTGACTGCCGACAAATTGATTGGATTGAGAAATATTTACGGACACCGTTGAGATTTTTCTATAGTATTATACTCTTAGACCTGAGTTTTAAATACCACCCATATTAGGGCGAGGGTACGCAGTTCTGCTTCTGGTTGATACTCTAATAATACAAATAATGGGAAAATAACAACCCTGCGGAATATTACCGATTGTCATTTTTAATTACAACCATCATGTTCGGATATAAATACGGTACTTAATGATTCTTAGAAGGAAAGCAGGCGAAAATTGTTTAGTGTATTCAAATAGTTTTCAAGCCTTTGCCTCGCGACTCGATCGAAGGAAAGGCAACAAAAATAAAAACATCTGCGCAGAACTTTCGTGAAGTCGCGGTAATAGACAAGAAACCCTTTTTTCTAAGAGAATTATTTCATTCCCTGTCATTTTTACTTGTAATTCATATAAACATATTCCTTATTTACCTTGAGACCAAGCGCTTGGTAATGACGTACTCAAGAATATCCTGGGATAATATCGCTATAGGACGGAAAATATGGAAACAATTGTAGGAATAACGGGTGCATGCGACTGACAATGAGGCAATGGATTGCGTTTCGGACATCAATCAAGAGAATTGTCGAGAGTTTTTTTTCGACCGAAATATCATAATCTCTTTTAATCCCAAAAGGTTTCATTCCTTCCTTATCCTCCGCCACACTTTCACAACAAACACAGCGGTGCATTACCAAAGGGACTCGAGAACAATAACCTTGATGGCGGAGGGCGATTTGTACCCGTGAGAACGATTCTCCCAGATGTGAAGTGGGAGGCAATTATCGCCGTAACTGTCGTCTCGGCATTTCGCGTCGTTTTTGTTCCTCGCTCACTTTTTCACGGTATGAGAGGCGAACAGCCGTGTGGGGCGAAAGGGAAACTCGAGGGAGAGAAAGGAAAAAAGAGAAAGGAGGCAGAGAGAGAAAGGAGAAAATGGTTGGAAGATTAAAAATGGAAATGAGAGAAAGTGATGGAAGGAAATGTTGGGGCAGAAAGAGTGAAAAAAAGAATGGGATGAAGGAGTCCTCAAGAGGACTGCGATGCAAGGCTGGAGACAGGCAAGTACATCTCGCCCAATTTGCTAGGATTCTTAAAAGAGCTCGGATGACTGACTGAGAGAAGATGGCATAATCCTCAATGACGCCACTTATTCGCGGAAAGTTGTGTCGATTTTGGCCACGAATTAAATTTTATCATACATTCGGAAAATAAAAATAGAAATTGAAAAAATAAAAGGTACGGGTATTTATTAATTAATGTTTACGAGAGAAAAGCTAAAGCAGGTGGAATGAAATTCCCGTCGGATTTTCACAAAAAACCCCTGTTATTACTTGCCCCCTCTCTGCTGATTTAATTTTTTTCCCTTTTTTGCCACAATTTTGGCTGTTTTATCAGTTACAGTTGATAAGCCACTTTCGTCCATATTGAATATTCTGTGAGGAGGGAACTTATATTTTTCTAAGCACGCTTTCAAATTTTCGAAGAATCGCTGTACCTGCACCCTATTGAAACCCATGGCTCTCCCCAAGCTGCATTGCTCTGGAGTACGCAGAGAGAGACCCGAACTTTCAAGAAACTTGTACACCCAATCTTTCCCGGCAACCTTCAATTCCTCATTAAATCGATGCTCCTGTCCATTCGGTGCAACAAATTCATACGCCACTTTCATTAGAGTTTTGCGAGTCATTCCGTAGAACCTCGCTTCCAAATCTTGAACATGCTTGGCTAACTGGGCTTCCATTTCTTCATTGAAAACTTTTTTAAACCTTCCCATTGATTCAGCAACTGTGCCTAAAATGAGAAAAATGTCTCTTTCGAAGAGTTCCTTCTTTAGTTCCAACCTTCTTGGCTGCAGCCCTTTCGCATCGTCGATCAATTTTTTTGCTTCATCAAACTGATTTTGAGTAAGACAAGTTCGCTCGTTTTTTCTTTTGTACTTTCCCATTTTTACGAGTTCAAAACTACAATAAAAACCAAAGAGAATCAGATAAACCATCAATAAATTGATTATGACAGAGAATGCTAAATAATAATGAATAACATATGAATAACAGATTGTCGCAGTTATTGCCGGAGGGCGGGTAAGTGTACGCACACTAGAAATTGGTGCGCACACTTAACCGCCTCCGAGATGGTTTCGTATACTTTGTGCTAGGTGGCAGCATTATCATTACTTGCAAATCACGACAACAGCATTACAAACTAGAATAACAGTACTGTGCGGGACAGTCACAGTAATTTGATCAACTGCCTTTGTTATGACACACGGTGTTATCTTACAATGTCGAAAAATTATAGTCTAAGGAGCAAAAAGTCGTTTTTTACCTGTCAAATTCCAAGAAATTGACTGATGTGAGACACCACGCTACCGGCTCACAACACTTCTCAACTAACTCGCTACCTCACTATCCCGCCAATTATCTTCCCAGTGTTGCCAATGGTTGAAAATTGCGGCTGCGTACACTTAGCCGCCTGCGCACACTTTCCCTCCATCACCTTATATCTCGTACGAAACGGTGTAAATTACTTTTTTATACATATATGGTTGCATTGTGTTGTTATTTCTTCTTATTTTATGAATTTTTTTCTTATTATTATACAAAATAAAGTTATTTTTCTCTTCGAAAAGTTTATTTATTTTCACCAAAACAATTGAGGAGAGCGCGTTATTTCTAAACCATTATATATATACTTATGACAAATGAATGTAGGTTGCCTAATATCGAAAATAAAGTTACCTATACAATTATCAATATGATGGGCTATTATTCCTAATATATGATATCATAAATTAAAAATAAAATTACATTTTGCTTGCAGTAATTTAAATATGGGGAATAATTACCTTTCCATAGAACAACTGAAAGCAAAGTTTGATCCAATTAAAGGACCGTCAGCACTTATGCTTCTTCTAATTAATTGGCAAGTAAAATTGGGAAGAAAGTCATTCAAAAACTTTGTAATGTTAATCAAGAAATCAAATATTCAGTTAAAATGAAATCGTATGACAATTTCAAGTACTACGCTAAAGATTAATCAAATAGCAATAATTTCAATGTTTTGCTATATTATATTACTGTGTGAAACTCACTATACTAAACAGTATTTAATTTATTGAAAAAATCAAATACCTATAGCAAATCATAAAAAATTACACAACAGAAATGTTTCAATTAATAATGTTCCTCCGAAACAATGCGATTCCCTTGACACAGGGGTGGGCAAACCACGGCCCGCGGGCCGTATGCGGCCCTAGAAAGCATTCCATGCGGCCCGAGAGGCTTTGGTGAAAAAGCGATCCGTAAAATTTAACACAATTTCATATTACTTTTGGTAAAATTATGATAATAAAACCTTTAGTTTTGAAAATTTAGCCATAAAATCCCTGTTTGTGATTGTTTTCACTTATGTATGCTGCCTAAGAATCTAAGCAATTTCCGATTTAAACTCTAAACTGGCCCACCTAAGCATTGGCACCTTTCAATGCTGCCCGCTGAAGAATTCGCAAACACCGATGCGGCCCGCCATGAGGAAAAGTTTGCCCATCCCTGGCTTATCACCTAATGATTTAAGCACTGTATTTGGGCATTGAATAGTCAAGTGTGTAATTGCGGATACAAATACACAAGTAAAAAGTTATTATCGCTTTGCTAAAATCAAAATAATATTGCTTAATTTTCATATCTTAGGAACCATATCAACCTGAAGTAAGAATGATGAAATGAATTCACCGTTAAGATCCAACTCTCAGAATTTCGCTTAGTTTATTTGTTGTTGTTTCAGATGGAATAAATTGAATTTTCATGGTTTTAATTGATAGCAACAGCGATTTCGTTTATAAAATGTTTTATTGCATTCCTAGTTTTTGGTAAATATCATGCTGCCTTAAAAAGCCAATGAAAAACTATAATCTAAACTAATAGACAACATATCGAGAAGTATATATAAGTTTTCGTTAAGTAATATTTTATGGAAAAGTTTCTTTCCGTTAAAATAAAAATTGGTATAGTCTTCTTATTAAATTTATCATTACGTTAATATGTATATGGTAACAAACAAAATAATGCTAATGTTACTATTATGAAGTTAAGGGCAATTCTTAAACTTACTATTACGTAAAGAAGAAATATTCAGCTAGTTTATCCTTTTGTGTTTTTGATTTAGCAGAAGATTTTCCTTTGTTCAAGCACGATAAAATTTGTCCTAGACAAATGGCTATTTGATAAAATCGAAAGGCCCTGGCAATTGTAATGTAATGTTAAAGGCGTCTACTAATGTTACTTGAATTGTCCGCTGTAAACTCAGTTACTACTTTTACTATTAATAAAGATATTACGAACATGGAGTAAACGCACACAAGAAAAAATCATGGAAATCACAAGACAATGTTTACCAAAAGAAAGATGAATGAAAAATAAATAAAAAGTTGCAAACATTTATAGCTATGAAGGACTTCAGTAGCTGTTATATCGTAAGACTATAGTCTGTTCACTATCTAAACTCTCTTGGCCTTGAAGACGTACGCCACTTAGCAGCAGCCAATAGGAGACGGTTCGTTTGGGAACGAACAGCAACAGCAAGGAAACGGCGGTAGAAATGGCAACGCAGACCGATGTGACCGCTTCGAAATCAAGAGTAAAGCTGCGTTTTCATGAACGCGTTAGAAGCGTACAGAGGCGAAGGTCGTATGGGCAGCCAATCAGGAGCCGGGAAACCTTCGCTCAACTACGCGCGAGTTCGCGTATTCTCGCGTCGGCGCATGTGCCATCTACTATCGTTTTCAAAATTATGTAGACTCGAGTTTGAGGCTGAATATCTCAAAAATGGCTTATGGGATTTTCGCGCAATGCATATCAGCGTGTAGATAATTTTGTTCTGCGTTTAGTGTAGGTAAAGCAGAATTAAAAAAAATTATTCTAAGGTATGTTTTTGGAGTGAGAATGAAAAATGGACCCTTTTTCTGAGCGTTGCGGCGGCTGATATCACTTTGCCGGTTTGTAATAACAAAACGGGATGTTCAAATGAAATTAAAATTTAATAGAATCTGAGTCGTAGTCTTATAATTATGTGTGCACAATTTAAAGTGTTTAACTTTATTCGTTTACGGTATTTTATTCAATTTTCTCCGTAAGTATGCGGTTTGGGGGCACGCGACCTACACTGTCGTCTTCCTCTCGGTATTCCTATTCCGATTCAAGTAATGCCATTAAACTGAAATGAATACAATATTTTATACAGAATTTTATATTGTTTGAAAGAGAAAGCGGGGCGTACCTACGCTTGCGCTGAACGCTTTCATGCGAACTCCTTCGCGTGCATACGCGTCGAACTTGCGCCTCTGTGCGCTCGTAACGCGTTCATGAAAACGTAGCTTTACTCTTGATTTCGAAGCGGTCACATCGGTCTGCGTTGCCATTTCTACCGCCGTTTCCTTGCTGTTGCTGTTCGTGATTGGCTATCTGTCCTCCCGCACGAAAGTTGTGAGGGGCGATGGAAGGGGAAACGTTCGTGATTGGCTACTTGCTCTATGAAGGCCAAGAGACTTTAGATAGTGAACAGACTATAACCTCCTATGATAAAATACGTAAACTCGAGAACAATATCGAGGTTTGGTTTTCCCTGAGATAAACAGAGAGTCGACATTAATAGTGAGAAATGTTAGTAGTATTAGGGTGCATTGCCGCCCAACACTCTGGTGACTTTCAGAGTAACAAATAGGTGCAAGAGAAAAATTGCTATATAATAACACCTTAAAGATGTATCTGATTGCAAGAAAAAGCAGTTTTGATAGAGCAGAAACCGCAAGGAATATTTGCAGCGAAGAATTAAAAACGTTATCGTATATAAAGGGAATGATTAGAATAATGAAAAGTGTTAATCACAATAAAACAAACTTTGCAACATCCACGACTTTAACGCAGACAAATACTATATATATATATATATATATATATATATATATATATAATTCTAGATGTAGCAGAATTATGACACAAGGAGCTTATTACCACCTCGAGAAGTGGTGGTGTTCGGTACCAAAAGAACAATAACAAATGTTAACTTTGGCGAAGATCGTTTAGAAAAATATGAAGCGTCCGACGGGTTTTGCATATAAAAAAAATATTTTGGCCGAGTTTCACGGATAAAACTTCATGAAATTTATCAAAAATAGATGTGAATGTGATTAAAAATAAACACAAGCAAGTCACTTGGTATTGTTAATAATACTAGCAGAAGGCGAATAAGAAATGGCAGTACAACCATGATAGGTCAGGTAAAGATACCATGTAGCTATATAACACAAATATAATGTTACTTGCAAGCAAACTAAAAAATAGAACGAAAATCATGAGATTATAAACATTAAAACAATATTAGATGTAGAATGGCAATATATTAATAATTGTTTGGAAGACAGAAAGTAGACAAGAAGGAGTTGAAGACTTAGAGGTAATACCGGAGGACCTATATAGGAGGCAGGTTAAAAATTTTACTTTTAGATGGATCGACATATTGAAACTGTATCTTTAGCTTATTCAGTGACAATATTGTATAGATTTATGAGAAACTTTGCTAAATACAAATTAATGAAAATATACTAAATTCAGTTAGAGAAAGAAAGTGATTATCGTGATTAAGAGAAGGCAACAATTTCCCTGTACAAATTTTGAGAAGAAAGGAAATTTTGACTGGAACTATCGAAAATAGTAAGATCTAGAATAAGAATTCTAGATGCGTCAAAGTAAGCGATGACAAAATAAAGATAAAGCCCATGAATGAGGTAGATGAAAAAAATTGCTTTCAAGGAAGAAAACGGTTGCTTTACTAGGGTAGTCACCATAATTAATTTACATGAAGGAATTTTGCCAGTATTTAACGTGTTTAACGAACTTAGCTTTGATATAGATTTTATTTATGCCGTTACACATAAATAACAATCTTCAAATTTTGTAACTTTATTCTACAAACCTTAAATAAGTAAGACTATTCTATTATTATTAGAATGATCAATTACATTAATTTTACAGCTAAAGAAAACAATTACTTTTCAGATTTATTATTTATTATTCCTTGACAAATATATTACTTTTAATTATATTTCAACTAGTATAAATATTTTCAAAGATTTTTGAAATCACTGTTAAACTATTTCTTTCATTGTCAAATAAAATTTCAAAACTGTAGTTAGTCATATACGGTTTGGTCGCTCGATGCGAGAGAATTCAAATCTAAATAATTCTTCATACGCATTGAATGTGCTTGCGCTCAGTCATTTCATCACCCCAGAACATTTCTCTCCACGCATTTTCCTCGATTTTGTGCGGCGCCCAATTCGATCGAGGAAGGAACATGTCATATCGAGTGCGGATGGAGAGAACGCCGGTGGTACGAAGCTTCCGAGCGATGCGCAGAAAAATGGCTCGTCCATGCGTCGTCCCCGCAACAATGGGTTTACTGGCATTTACGTCAAACAGGTTGTATCACCTCTCCGACTTTAACATCTGTGCACGTCGTGCAAAGGGACGCTAACACCACGCCCGGATGGTCCCCTCGAAAATGGGAAACAAAGGAGACACGCGGGACAGAAAGGTTGGGGGATGGGGAAGGAAACAAATGCCGATAGGGGTGCGTCCGCCTCTCTCCCTCTTTACTCGTCATTTGCATCCGCTCCGTCTTCCTTGACCTCTCGGATGATCGACATTCCACGCTTTCCTACGGCCGCACACACGCACTCTTTTACAGACATCCACGCACAGGCGAGCACACACACACTCCCTTAGGCCGCACACTCTCACCGCGCGATTCGTCGCCACACGACGGCGCCACACGCAGCACCCAGTTAAAAAAGGACGAGAGAAACACGCACGAGGATCGCACCGTCACGCGACCCTTAATCGAGCGTTTGCGGTCACTAATTTGACACGGAGCCGCGTGGGGGCAGCACTCGTGAACGCGGGCAATAAAACCCATTCCCTCCCCCCACCTTTCCGACCCGCCCCCCTTTAATCCTCCCACTCTTTACCCCTCTCCGGCCGCGCTCCGAACACGTCATCAACACCCTTCCCACCGCGGCCCTGGTGACGATTACTCCGGCCAACCCCCTTGCGTTCTAGACGCCGAAAAGGGGTGGCCACGCGTGGTAACCGCCCCTCGGGGGAATGGACGATTCCATGGCGAATGTGGAGAGTGAGTGACGGGGGGAGGAGAGGGGGGAGGTGAGAGGGGGCGACGGAGGGTGTTAATAGTAGCGCTCTCTTCCCGCGTGACTGCAGGGAGCGTTTTTATGACGAGGCGTTGAGAAATTCGCTACAAAGTGAACGTAGTACCACATAATCGTTTTCTCCAGACTCAATTTTGGAATCCGTTCCCAAGCTTCTGGAAAATTTATTTAACACTTTTTGAAGTGTTAAAAAATTCTGCTTTTATCGATTACTGTATATAATCCCGTTCACGTTAAATGTTACCATTAATCATTTCCATTCGAGAAATGATCTCATCAATTAAAACAGAATTGTGTGTTCATTTAAGTTTTATGGTTGTAAAGCTCTTATTGTATTGACTTTGTCCGTTTTCTCGTCTTTGCGCATATCAGGTGTTTTACTCCTAAACATATTTCAGTGACAATTATATCAAAGTAAAAGTGGAAAAAGACACGTTGGGGTCCAATCACCATATCATAGCTGCCACATTACTGGAAACGAAAAAAGGACTTATTGCTTTAACTCGAAAAATATTCATTTGAAAAATAATTTATTTCCAGACGTTCAAGAATTTAGACTAGATCAAACACAAATGTACGTTTATCATACTATTTATTTTTCCTAGGATTCCGCGTTTTTGGGAACTTGCCCTAAAATGTTACTCGTTGCTTATGGACGTATGGCCGGTGTGAATCACAGGAGAGACGGAAGACTGCCAGGGTCGCATAATTCTCAGGGAGCGCTTTTACTGCATGTAGATGAATGCTGGTTTTCCATAGACATTGCCGGACGATTGGGTATCTCGTAGTATTTGTTTATAATTTTCTCCTTTATTTTTCAATGTCTTTCACTTGTTAAAAGCTTAGATTAATAAATTAACATGTGCGTCAAAAATGACTTCCTAAATATTTCACGAAGCTTGCAGAGTGCTAGAGAGAATTATCTCCCGGAGCACCCTGAATGGATTATATTTAAAGCTCTTATTAAAATACGAGACAAAGTGGCATACTTGGCTTATATGACCGAGGAATGTAAACATTTCCTTACCTTAAAATTATTATTTAAAAAACTCTCTTTAGAGAAATGGCCTTAATTTATGCTTCGAGTGCTTAAAGACAATTTGTAGGAAGTGCCTAAATAAGTAATAGGACGGTCTGATCCAGTGCCGTAACTAGGGCGGGGCATCCGCCCAGGGCGCAATTAGTCCAAATAGTAACTAAATAAACTAGATAAAATTATTTCCTGAAGGGGAGAGGGCGCATATTTAGTAGTTTGCCCCGGGTGATAAAATATCTAGTCACGGGGCTGATCTGATCAACTGTAACGGGAAGAAACTTGGATAAGTAGCAATTTAGTTTTTCTGATATCTCCATCCTAAACACTTTCTCATGACCAAATTTTTTGTTCTTCATTAACTTTAAGGTAAAGACGAAGGAAATAGTGTGTTAATGGGAAAAATTCACGAACATATATACATATATAATTGTAAGTGTGTATCTACTCTAATATATTTTGAAGGGTGTGTTTGTTGGTTTGTTCATGGAACTCCTCCTAAACGGTAAAAGCTACAATAACCAAAATTGGTACGATTCTTCCTTACATCCTAACTTAGTGAATGGTCAACGTTTGGTCAACCGGGATTAATCAGTGCTGCCAATATAGGGGATTAACATTTTTCCATAAGATAACACGTATGAATCCATTTCTTGACTTGCAAGGTATTCTTCCTTCAAGCATTAAAATACGTAAATATGGACCGATTTTTTTTTCGTTTTTGCTTTATTCGACGAATAAAACTATACTATCTTATTCCTGCGAAGTTTACATGTTACACGGTCCAAGTTTTCAGAAATACGATATTTGTTTCGAAATTTTGTGGATTTTTCGTACCCCTCCCGGGCGTTGCCAAGGCGGCCGTCATTGTTCCCTCCGATTCAATTAGCGTCAATGAAGCTTATAAATAGACGAAAGTTTAGCGTTATTCGCTTCACACTTTTCTTTAAGCAACGAAACGATCGGTGTTTATGGATAGCAACGTAAATAGATACTGAATATTATTCAGGAAGCGTTTACTGATGAAAGTAATTGGACCTTTCGTCTATTGAATACTTGAATCTTAAATTTTTTGTAAGTAAAATCATTATATTTTATATTATAATGTTTATTAACGTAAATAAGCTCACGTATCTTGTGCACATTTACCAGACCGTGTTCAATCATGGACAACTGTACGTTGCTTTTTCACGGGTTTCTTGCTTACAAGACATAAAAAAAAATATTTCAGCGAGGCATAATTACACAAGAAATGAAGCTGGATTTGGCGAAAGTAATATGGTAGAAAGTAAAATTATCGTTGTATTTGAATGCAATAGACTCGGAAACAGATTGTTACAAGCAAATATGATTAATTGTTAAGAAAAGCTAATTGTAATTGAAAAAGTGTCTACTATATAGGTATTTTAAAGAGTTTGTATGTTGTGCTGTAGTAGCTTCACTAAATCCGTTGAAATTCAACGAGAAATTCTGCTAATATATATATATATATATATATATATATATGAACGTGAATATATATAAGGTGGTATTCAAAAGTTCCCGGCGTGTCCTCGGGGAGCGCTACCGGTGCTTATTACAGCCTTCAGCCGCTAGAAGAAATTATATTACTTCGTTGTGACTCAGTCTAGTGAATTTCGCCATGACAACTTGTTTCGTTATTTGAAATCGTGAATTAAGTGACCGTGTGTTCAATGCGTTTGACAATATTTCAGGTCTGCCTTCATCAAGCAGAACCGACGAAAATGTTGAAAAAGTGCGTGACTTAATCCATGAAGATAGGCGGCGAACTATCAGTGACATTGCTGGTGTGATGGAAATTTCGTACAGTTCATGTCAGCGCATTCTAATGGATGAGTTGAACATGCGACGTATTGCGGCAAAATTTGTTCCACGTCCTCTGAGCGAAGATCAAAAAGAAAACAGTTTGAGAGTATGCCACGAACTTCAGGTGCATAATCAAAAGGGATAAAATCTTTCTGACCAAAGTGATAACGGGGGATGAAAGTTGGGTTTACGGATACGATCCAGAGATCAAGCAGCAATCATCCCAATGGAAGAGTCCTGCTTCACCACGCCCTAAAATAGCAAGGCAAGTTCGATCGAACGTCAAAAGCTTGCTGATCATCTTCTTTGATGTTGAGGGCATTGTGATGAAAGAATTTG
Source organism: Uropetala carovei (assembly GCA_036926305.1). Taxonomy (NCBI): domain Eukaryota; kingdom Metazoa; phylum Arthropoda; class Insecta; order Odonata; family Petaluridae; genus Uropetala; species Uropetala carovei. The sequence continues at coordinate 7,607,065 of JAXCHB010000123.1, forward strand.
TTCCTCCAGGACAAACAATAAACCAGCAGTACTACTTACGCGTTCTTCAGCGGCTAAAAGAGCGTGTTCGGCGAAAGCGACCAGAAAAATGGCGCACTCAGGACTGGTTCATCCATCACGACAATGCATCTGCTCACTCTGCTTTATCTGTTCGGCAATTTTTGGCGTCAAATAAGATGACTGTCGAGCCCCACCCACCGTACTCTCCCGATGTAGCCCCTTGTGATTTTTACTTATTTCCTAAGATGAAAATCCACCTGAAAGGACGGCGATTTGAAGACATTTACGAGATCGGGACGGAATCGTCAGCGGTGCTGAAGAGCATTTCAAAAGGAGAGTTTCAGCAGTGCTTCCAACAATGGGAGAAGCGTTGGACGCGGTGAATAAATTCCCAAGGGGACTATTTTGAAGGCGACCACAGCGGCATTTAAAAAAAGGAAGGTATTTCTTATTTATTGAGCCAGTCCGGGAACTTTTGTATACCACCTCGTATACTTGTGGAAGAGGAAAGGTAAATAACGATATTTAGGGCAACTAGATGTTGAAGGAAACCCAGTGAGCACTTACCCGGAAGGAGAGCCGCTGGGGTGTAGACGTTGTTGGAGCTCTTGTGCTGACGAAGGGATCATCCCGAAAGCTCCAACGTCTACAAATGTGTCTCTCCGACACCCAATCGGCTCTCCTTCCGATAAGTGCTCACTGGGTATCCTACAACACCTAGCTGTCTTATATATATATAGGATGGTATATTTTGAAATTACTCGTACGTTTCCACGATCGCTTTCGAACTGAAGAACGCTGCTCAAGAAGACTTGGTTCCACAACACAGGTAAAAGCGCGATCACGTAAGGCGTTCATAATGTAATAGACCAATGGAATCGGAGGCAGGCCCTCGGAATTTTCCTCCGCATCCTTAAATTTGATACGTCTTGCTCATGAGCAATACAATGGGTATAGGACATTGCTCGCTTCTCTGGAGGCGATAAACAGTGAAATCCCTTATCACTACATACTGTACACAGTATGTAGTAGGTAATGTTATATATATATACATATATATAACATTTGCGCATCTTCGCCATCACCCAAACATCGGAGGCGGTGCCACTTTCACATAAATGCAGAACGAAAAATAAAACCCGTTCCATTCAAGGAAGCCTCCATCTGCCGATCCCACCATTACACAAACTCATTCCCCTCTCCTACCGTCCTCCGACTCACACACTCATGTTAATGCGCACATACCATCCGTGCCGCCGCCACCACCACCTCTTCCTTTTCCCGGCGAGAATAACGCTTTTTATTCTACGGCCGATATGCCCCCGGACGGCGATTTTTTATTTCACGCAAAAAAAAAGAATAAGAGCCCACAGGATATGTGAGAGCGGGCGCTTTTGATAATTTTTTCCCTGCATCGGTACTTGTTCCCGGGGCGGAGAGTGCTGGGATTTGTGTGCGTGTTTATGTGTGCGTGCGTGAGTGGTTCACGGGAAGTGCTCAAAGGGATTTTACGCGCGTTTCCGAATACGGGGATCGACGCCACGGTCGGAGGGGAGAGATTCGATGATGGCGAATGTGGGGGGAGGGGGAGAGGATTAGGGCGGACTCGGGGGTGGGAAGGAGCGCGGAACGGAATAATAAAAAAAGCAAAAATCCATGGAGGGAGAGGAAGGGAGCGAGAAAGGGAAGGGGAGGTTGCGTCGAATGAACCGCGAGGTCCGTTTTCGCTCGCTTTCACGGCGGATTGCTGCGGTCGTCACCGTGCGTCGCCTCCAACAGCCAACGGCGCGACGCAAATAAAGCGGAAAACAAACGAGGATCGGGATAAAACCGAATAATAAATCTCTCTTCAGCCGCCCCGGAAAAGCGGCTTTAAACGCTTTCGTGAAAGCGAGAGGGGTAAAAATATCCCCATTCCACGGTTGAAAACCAAATCGCGTGCCCCACACATTCCACACCCCTCCCTACCTCTCTCTAATTCTCTCTATCTCCCTCTCTCTCTCTCATTCTTTCTATCTCTCTCTCTCCATATCCTTCTCTCTCCCATTCCATCCCCGCGCCTTATCCGCAAATTTCCCTTTGGGTTCGCGATCCGTTCATTATTGTTCTTCCTGAGTGATCCATGAACGGTTTACGCCATTTCCGAAACCAAAAGCTGAATACGTCATATTTCGTTCGATTCCTTACATATTATGGTTTTTCTTTGATCTGCTTTTTCTCCCAACTCTCTTCGCTCATCTCCTCTTCGTCCTCTCTCTCTCTTCGCTCCTTTCTCTCCGTTCCACTCTCTCCACCCCATCTTTCTATACCCATTTACCTTTCCTCCCCTCCTATTTCTTGCTATTTTCGATCTTTCATTCCTTACGCTCTCACTCCACATTTCACCATTTCTCATGTCTTTTATTTCTGTCATTATTCAATCTTCCTATACCTAACTCCTTAGATCCTTCTCAATCTCTCCATCCATTATCGTTCTTCTCCTTTCTTTTTCTCATCTATTTCCCCTTCTCTTGTTATCCTTCTTTCTCTTTTTCCCACTCCTATATATTTTTCGGATGGAAATGGATCGAAAGAGGAATTCGCGAAGCATGAACGTGCTTATTTGGTAAAAAGTAATAAGCAATGTTCATTCGATCGTGCACCAAAGCGCTCATTTCCTCGAGTATTTAAGCTAAAGCCCCCCACGTGACGTCAAGATTTATGTTATTGAGGAAATATTAGACGCTTACTGAAATCGTCTCTCCTCCTGTTTTAACTTCCAACGAGAATCCGGATAAAAATAATGTGATACCGCTTTAAAGATCTATTTTTGCCGAGTCAAGAAAAAATAAAATAAAAATAGTTTAGCGACCAAAATAGGCTTAGTATACCTTAAAAAGGCAAATAAATCCATAACAGACGTAGAGTAAAATACATAATACGAATAAATCCGATATGGATGGACAGGTGCTCCCAACAGAATAAAAGAAATGCTAAGTTTCATGTAATTAAAATTGTCTTAATGAAATGGATATGAGTTATTTGCTCAGATTTAATTATAGAGGTATATTTGAAATTATAGTATGGGAAGTAATCAAGAAAACCTTTTTTTGAAAATATTACTTTACCAATGAAGAAATACCAGAGAATCCTATCTTTTCTTATCGATAAAATATTGAGTTAATAATTAAATTAACACAACCATGTCCGGCGTAATTTTGTAGAAAATCCTTGTAATAAGAAATAAAATAAATTAGCACAATTTACAACCCGTGAAAGTTGTGCTGATTTATGTTATTTCAAAAATACAAATACAAAAACTATCCAGGCAATGCAGGAAATAAAATATAGGTAGCGCTGATAGTAGGAATTACCAGAAGATATAAAAGCGAAACTGTTTGACAGCCATGCATTGCATTCCTCGAGTATATTCAGTAGATGTAAAAGCGGTGACAATTAAACTGATGATGAAAAACAGGGCAATCGTTAAAAAATCCACACAGAAGAATAAAAGTAAAGGAAACACACTGATTTAATAGCGAATAGAGAAGCAGTCCAAGTCAAAGCAACTAGCGTTCCGAATTAAAATGATAACTCCAAAAAAACATATAATCTGATATAGAAGTAAAACGTACAGTTATATATGGGATGAAATATATTACAGGTAATTAAAAATCATCCTCTTATACCCGTAATGTATCATAACTTTCTTCAAATAAATAAAACCTTGAAAAACGAAAAAGTAATAATGAATTTGGAGCTCACGTTGCACTCTTCAGACGAACCAGTAGCCGCAAAACCAAACGCACAGTTACGCTTCAAAAATATCCTCTGCAGTGGCAGCCGAGCAATCGTTGATTCTAAAAATAAAGAGTTTTACGGTTATTTAAATTACAAAGATTATCTTTGGAAAACCATAGATGTTCAATGAAAATGATTAAGTTTTACGGAATATTCCTTCACAAACGGATTTATGACAGAATATTTTTTAATGCTATCGGTTCTATTTTACCTTTTTGTTCATTTAATTGAAAATCTTAACAAACGAAGGAAAATAAACCTACAATTTTATATTAGATTCCACAAAAATGAAATATTCATCCTACTAATTTATTTTCGCCGTGGAAGTTTTATAAATTATCTCCATCAAAACCTCTGGGCGTAACTAATCCTCAAGCTGAGGAAGACACTTCATTTCGTCGTAGATGGCGCAGCAATTTCAGAGGCACCCTTTTCGCTCTCATCCCTCTCGGATATCCCATCCTCCTTCCCTCGCCACCTCTCCCTTCCGCCGCCGCGCACATATTCTTCCGTCCCTTTCTCTCCTTCCCCCTTTCCCTCCTTCCTAATGGCAGTCACGGTCCTAGAAATTTTGCACGGGGGCGGACAACCATTGCGACCGCAAGTAGCCTCCGAGCGAGAGAGAGAGAGAAACAGAGACAGATGGAGTTAGATAGAGAGAGGAGGGAGGGGAGAGAAAGGAAGAGAGGGAGGGAGATAGGGTGAGAGACAGAGCCGTAAAAATTCATGAAAGTGTATATGCGCCTTTTGGTCTCACTCGACAAATGACCGAACGTCGCCCAAAACACTCATCCCTTTAATGCCGTCTCTTTTTCTTTTCTCTCTCTCTCTCTCTCTCTCTCTCTCTCTCTCTCTCTCTCTCTCTCTCTCTCTCTCTCTCTCTCTCTCTCTCTCTCTCTCTCTCTCTCTCTCTCTCTCTCACACACACAACTCTCTCTCTCCCCCTCTCTCTAATCGTACACACCTACTCGACTCGCTTTCGGCCATTAGGTACTTTTAATGCCTCCTCCTTCCTCATTCTCTCTTCCTTCATCCATCCACCCCTCATTTATTTCTCACAGCAAAAAAAATCGTATTAAAAATCCTTAAACGCCTCTCTAATTTCCCTATTAGCATAACCATCATTCCTCTCTTTTTCTCGTTTCTCGTCTTCGTAATTTCCTCCAAAAAGCGACGCCTGATGGCTTAATTTCCGCTACAGTCATTTGCCTAATTACCGACATTTGCATTATTTTTTGCTTTGTGTTTGCGTTATTTAATTACTATGCACATTTTTTATATTCCCAGAACGGGTAATATTTTAGAGAATTTAAGTTCTCCATAAAATTAAATAGAATTCGTTGGGTGTAAACTTAAATATAATTTCTAGCGTGTCGTTTCGTCACAGCTAATTTTGTGAGTTATTTTTTTGTAATTCTCTGTTTGCAGATATTTTGCCTGTGTTAGCATCATAATCTTATTCACTGATATACTGTCCAATGTCTATATAATTTTTTTAAATACCCCGGAAAAATTTTATTTCACATTTAAAATGTAATCTGTTTGAATTTAATTTATTTGTTTAAAATAAATGAATCATTAACGAGATTAATGCCCATTTTTACTCTTTCTATGACAATACTGACTTAAGTTTCAAAAATACCAAATAAAAGTGTGGACACCTTTGGTAGATGGAATCGAGTTAAGATTCAAAAGAGTGTTTTGGACGTCAAATGAGTATTAATAAAGAAAAATCGCGAAAAATTAAACACTGCAAACAATCATATACTCCAACACAGAAACGTAAATGCTGCAATTTATTTATCTGGAAATAGATAGATTTAATGCCTTGGGCCAATATTTAAACGGAGATGAAACGAAGATAGTACGGGATTAAAAAAGAGAAAGAGAAGGCATCCGGGCACAGCAATGGTCCGGGCGCCTTCAGCAGCAGCGATGGTGACACATGATGAGAAGAGAGAAACGGCGGCAGAGCCGGGATCTCAAATGACACCGACAGGCGAAATACGACTTGGGAAAAATAAAATAAAAGACGCGGAAGAGGGAGAAAGAAAACGAGAGAGATATTAAAACGTACAAACAAAGAATTCCCCGGAAGAGGGGAATGCGAGAAATGAGAAAGAGGTGGAAGCGAGGGTGGAAAGAGGATAGAGAAACGGCAAGAGCTGATAGCCCAAATAAACTAAAGCTACGATCGTGTGCGTGTGTGCGCCCGTGCTGGCAAGAGTGGCGCCCGCAGCAAGAGCAGCTGTCCCCCTTAAGGGCCGCCTTATACCCACGGGCGGAGAACACAGATCACGAACTCTGATTCGCTTGCCCGGGTTTTATACATCCTCTTTTCCTCCTCCTTTCGCATACTACTTCGCTCACTCCTCAGCCTCCCTACACCCACCCTTCCCTCGCCATAGACATCCCCTTCGTAAGGCTAGAAGCCTCCTTTTTCTCTCTCCACCGTCTTTTCTCCGCCGCACTAAGTGCCACTGGAAGTCCGCCATTGCGGAGGGACATAAATATCAAAAGAAGTGTGTCTCTAAGAAGTCGCGAGGGCGTAGGATCAGAAGAGAGAGGAAGTAGGTAGCGGAGAAGGGACGAGGGGGCAAAGGGGTCATCAGATTGTGGCTTAAAAGTAGACTTGGGACTGCGGAAGGAGTAAAGGAGGCAAGTGGTAGCAGCCAAAAGGTGGGAGAGATTAGAAAAATGAATGAGATCGGTCTGGGGCCAAATAGAAGGCTGCGAGGGCTCCCGACGGGATATCCAAGTGGAACGGTGTCTCGCGGGAAAAGATGGATGGTCTGTTGCGCTGAATATGTTTAGGGTTGCGTAAGACGGAGGGAGGAAGGAAGGCTCACTCGTGTTTCCCGCGAGCTGCACCACGAGTAACCAACCCGCAGACAACAGCCTTCATTCAACTAATTAAAGAATTATTTGATTATGGATCGGATTTGATGTTATAACCTATAATATTTAATATCCAAAACTAAATTATATAGCAAAATGTAGGGTGAACTCGAATGGAAGGCGACCTCTGATTTCAGAAACTGAGCGACGATAAACATTTTGGTTTGAGTAAAGCTTTCAAGTTCAAAATACATTAGTTTAAAAATCAAAGTCACGGTGGATCTATCTCTAAAAGCATGTAAAGTAAATCCAATTTTTATTGGCGGAAAACAATAATGGAAGGTTATTGCCTCACTGACGTTAAATGTAATGTTAGTATATAGTTATATGGAATGAGCTCTAAGCCTGTTGAATAACCTTGATTTCTAATGGCGCGCAAACGGTCTCATAGTATTACCGCTTGACGTTCCAGTTGGAAACCGCATGGATCGACCACGCAGCCACCTATCTACATCTTCTCTGACCTTTGAAACTCGTATCTTTCTGCAAACGTTTTAGTAAGCTCTTATAGCGAGAGAATGTACGTGTAGCAGGTTAAATTTGTCCATTTATGAATAAATTTGATTAAATAGAAACGATAACATTCCATTTAAGAAGCTCGTACAAATTTTTACTACAAAGCGATATTCTTGAGGCAAAGAATATTATGAGGCGACTAATAAGAGCGGTGATTTCAGGCGCCTTAACCATTTGAGAGAAACATGGGTTGTCTTTGATTTGAACATAATGTTTACGCAAAAATGATGGTGTAAGAATAAAATCTTCAGAAAGGCAGAGGATATGCGGCTTTTATATGTTTCAAGCGCTTATTTAACAATCCCTATAATTTAACCGTAAACATCACAATAAAAGTGTTTCATATTTAATTTTCTCTGAGTTATTTTATAAGAAATCCTTTGCCATATCATGCTCATTAATTTTGATTCGATAATCGTTATTTAAAAACCGGAGTAAATTTCAAGCTACACGACCCAAAGAATGATATAATAAGAAAATACTTTCGAGAAATATTCGAATTAATTAACTTTCAAAAACAACCCCGAGGTATATCGACTGTTTCTTCATTTCACTTAATAATATCCAATACTTCTGTCATCCGTAGCTAGCAACCTAACAACTAAACATATTATTTTGTAGTCTCTGAAATTCACCCAGGACCAAATTATTGAAAACACTGGAAAAAATATTAACGAGCAATGGCGTTTGAAAAGTAATAACTTCAGGTCTGTACCAAGTAAATTGACTTATCTCGTCATCGCACTGTTTTTCTACTAAAACTCCAACAAAATGTATCCACGATTACAGAAAGCTATTACTTTTTAAGGCCACCATGAAATAAAAAGTAAGAAAATGAGATTTTTTTGGCGAAAAAGAACCCAGGTAAAATAATTTACTACGTGTTTTAATAACTTCAACATCTGTCCTTTGATAATCTGGAATGTGGATACGAAACTGCAAGCAATGCTTTTCTAGTAGTTCACGCTATCTACAAGCTACGGTTAAAAATGAAGCCACGAGTAATATGAAACCGAGAAGGATAGACTCTTTTACCAGGTTTGTAAATAGTTCTCGCGAATAAAATAAGCAAGTACGTATTTGGACGTAGGAAAGTAAGAAAACCACATCTTTCAGAAGATACCCTTCAAATTGAATTGCGTAGTCTTAATATAAATTGTAATACATTTGCCAAATAGTAATATGAGAGTATTCCGTTTCATGTTCACATATAATGTTTCTTGAAAGTTTTGATCCTCTGATTTGCCAGTTTCCGTAAACCTAGCGTAACTAAACCTGTACGTTGTTTTACTTGATAAATCTTGAAGTTTAAGAACTATCCAGTAATGAAAATCAAATAACAGCTATTTTTGAAGGTGTACCAAGTGTTCTATTCATGCTACCGACAGCGTACAAAACGAAAGCTATAAAAGTGGTTACGTAGAAGGATTTTTTTATTACTCTAGTACTGAATTTCTAAAGTGAACGATAAATTCTGTCTTTTATGATTTTTAGACTATCATTGGACTCAGAACTGAATTTATAAAATGAAATTAATCGTGATAAGAAAAGAAGTGGCTTCTTTGATTTTACTTCCTGGAGAACTCCTGCAACCTTTCAACGATTATGTTATTAGTTTATAACGCATATTCGTGAATAAATTTTGCCTTCCAAATCATATTTAACATAAAAATATCAGTAAATATGTAATGTACCGATATGGCTGACACCACTTTCTTTATTAAGCAATCCCAGAAATACCACAATATTACTGCAAAGATTTTAAGTTAATGAGCTTAAATGTTTATGAATATAAATATAAACATATAAAAAGTAACAAAAATGGCAATGTGTTTACGTAGCGAGAGCAAATTATTTTATTTTATCTATCGATGTATAAAAATCCAGTTTTGGTTGCTTAAAAAATTTCGTCTCGCAAAAAGCCAATGGACATAAATTAATTTTCTCTTAAGACTTTGCGTTCCGAAACCCATATCGATTTTTTCCCTAAATACAACCAATTAAGTCTTCAAACTTGGAAATTTATTAAGGTTGAAGAGATTAAAAGATCATTTGAAAACCCTTGTTGCACTTTTTGTTTCCATTAACCTTTATAAATTGTTTCATAGACTTTTTCCATTATTTTGGAAATCTTTCAACTTTCTCCCACCTTTTCTTACTCTCAGCAACAATGTAGCTCTCCCTCCCCCCTTCCCTCTCTCCGCCCAGTGTCCCTTTCTCCCACTCCTCACACTCTCTTCCATTCTTCAGCCTGAAATGGACACAATGGAGGTGGCTAAGCAGCGGCTCGGTGGTCGTCCTTGCCTTTTCTCCTCCTCTGAGGCGGTGGCGTCCATACCAATAATGGCGAGCCTCACTAACTTAATGGGAAGGGCGGGGCTTACACTCCTATTCCTATTCAGTCTCCTCCTCCCTACACCCCGCTCTCCGCTTTAAGTTTGATCGTGAGCAAACTTTAGGAAAACAAAAGCCACTCTCCATTTTCCAAAAAAGAATCGTGTCCTTCGATTGTTATTCCTCCATCGGTTTTAAAAGAGTTATTCAAAAACTCCCAAGGACGAGTCCTGGTAAGATTTTGATTTTTTTATCAGCCTAGGGAAAAATTACTTTTTGAAATCGTAAGTTTTTTGTTTTTATCTGGCAAAAACTCATGAAACCTTATCGGTCTGACGTAACATCGGAGAATATTTAATTATTTAATTATTTTTGCTACCCCTTGAAATTTAAGATTTGTCTCCAGTATCAACTTTATTGGTTTTAAGTGAAATGAGTGTGATTCAATGACATGAGACGTATTTATAAACCTTGGTGGGCATCCTTTCGATGAATGACCAAAATCAATATTAAATTTTTTCCAAAATTTTAAAATAAATTTTTATTTAGATCAAACTTTGTCTTATAATTTTAATGAAACCTCAAGAAGGCAAATGAAAATCTCGTTATATGTGACATTTAGTAGAAAAAATTACATATAGAATATTTTCAGGGATTAAGACGAAGAAAACGGAGTTATAGAAAAGCATTCATTTTTTGGTCATTCGATTAACCCAGTATATATTATTTGAAATCGATTTTTATGATAGGTATTAAATAAATATATAGCCTTCTCACGGAAAAGTTCACTGGCTATTATATTTTAAATTAATATACGGTAATTTCCTTATAAGAGTATAAAATGAAGAGTTGCTCGTAATAAAAATATCTAGTAAAGACATTTATGGAAAGTGCAGAGAGTAGAGAATAATTCCACGGTTGTTTTGCGCGGGGGAAATTGCTTTTGTGTCAATTCGAGTAACTAGAAAATAGCTAGGTGTGTAACGAAACAAAGGACGTACATGGTTAACAAGCAGTCATTACAGTTCAAGTGAAAAATAAGGCTTTTTATTGGCAAGAAGAGGCGAAATGCAGTGCACCACCCGGCCTCCTGGCAACATCTCCCATTGAAATAGGTCAAGGAAGTTCCTTTTCTTCGTGTCTCTCCCTCCATCTCAAAGGATTTCACGACTTAGCAAGGCTTACCAATTGGCCAAAGCGGGTTCCAAATGCGCACGCGGTCGTTAAAAGACGGACGAGAACGAAGAATGGATTCGCTCGACCATTCATTCGTGGCGTTAAGTGCCATAACCTCTTCACCTCTAGTTTCTTCCTGCCCTCAGTTTGCTATCTTTATGCGGATGTACGGTCATTCGATTCCCCACGTGGCCTCCTTTTCGTTCCATCCTCCTCCCCCTTCTCCATCCCCTTTTTCCCCTCTCCATCCCCCTTACCCCTTCTCCATCCCCTTTTCCCCCTTTCCATCCCCCTCTCCATATGCCACCTCCCCTCCCTATCCTCTATCTCTCGCCTAGTGCATCTCACCGCTCATTATGATCCTCGATGGAAAGATCACGACCTCTTCGCCAGCATGCAAATATTTCTCCTCTCTGCACTGAGATTAAGACTGGCAGAAAAACTGTCAACACATCCATTAAGTTCATCGATAAAGACTGTGGTGAAAGCGATTCGGTTGATTAATAAAATAGGGAAGATACCCTTCTATTACATTAGTACATCATTTACGAAGATGTTTTTTTCTGTAAGTTGGTTCTTATTGTTGAAAGAGTGTAACTGTTACTTTTTTCTTCCGCGAGAATCGATTCATGTAAAAACTACATAATTGATAACGTACTAGGCCTGTTTCTCAGTCTTTAGTAGACCGGGGAGCATAGTACACTTGTCAGTTCAAAAACGATCTAGGAAAAAGTTAATGAATGAACTCAAAAAATCGAAATGAAATTAAAGACGAACTCACGCACGTTATATATTGGTTATTTAATAACAAAAAATAAATCCATACAACATGATGAAGGATTAAAAGCTTGCGGAGCACCTACCTAATGGTTACAGAGCACCAGTTGAGTTCTTTTATTCGGTAAAATTTTCTCTTATGTTTACCAAACTGTTGAGTTGAAATCCAAAGGAGAAATACAATTAACGAAGAGGAAATTTCATCAGTTTTATTAAAAAGTGTTTGATGTATGATCATTGGGCTGGTATCTATAAATATAATAATATAATATACTTAATATAATTCGTATTAATCCAATAATCGTCTATTATAGTAAGCATGTATTTTGAACTTTGAATTTTGAACTTTGAACTTTCCTTTTGTTGAGAAAAATTAATAGGCCCTTTTGAGGGTTACTTATTGGCGAATATAAATTCCATTTGTATTTTCAACTTGCACGTATAATTCATTTTTAAAACAGCATTATTAATGAAAATTGATAACTCTGTTTTAACAGTTATTGGTAACTAATTATTTATAATCATATCCATTTGATTTAATTTTATTATAATTATGTATCGAATTTCTTATACAGCAGACACCAATCCGAGTGATAAAACGGGTTAAATTTTTTTACTCCATCTGACACGCATATGTGAGAAGATTAATTAATTTAACATCCAATCAATTTCCGATAATCGACGAAACGTGTTTGTCGAAAAAACGGAGGTTTTTCTGTGATTTCTTGCGATTTGGCTAAAACAGAACCTGCTTTGGCTTATATATGTAACCGATAAAAAAATCGTTTTCAAGTTGCAAGAATTCAGCGAGTTTTTGACCTGAGAGAAGAATTTTTTGGAAAGGATACGACATTCTGTTTTCCATGGCGCGCGGTTTTTCGGAAAGGGGAATAAAAGGGTTTGTATAACAAACAGTATTTCGGCAAAGGGGGGACGGAATGCGAGCGGAAGATGGAAGGGGAGAAGAATAGGAAGAAAGGGAGGTAAAGAGGTGGGGCGGGGAGAGGGAGGGAGGGAGGGGTCGGAGAGATCTGTCTCAAGGCGGGTGGCCAGGGGGTCCAGTGCCCTTGATATGTCGCCTGACAAAAGCGTTTCGGCCACGGAAGAGGACCACAAACGAAAACAATAAAATCAAATTTACGAGAGAAAAAAAGACACGCTTACATACATAATACATCCCATTCAATGGCTAAGGAGGAAAGGAAACTGGAATACATAAAAAATCCACGCGCCTACATTTCGACCGTATATTTTTTCTCCATATTTTGCAAGTGAATGTATGCAAATGTTTGCTATCCTTTCAGCATAGTTTTGTTGGCTCAGATTACCTCTATTTTTCTCTCTCTCTCGCTGACTCTCACGGAGGCACGCATTCCTTATATTTCGCTCTAAAAGAGATTCTTCAAGGAGGGGGGGATATTGATGGGGGAGGAGGAAGTGGGCGGAGGAGAAGGATGGAGGTTATATCTTTCGCACTGGTTATTTGGAAAGGGAAAGGGTTTATAGAGAAGGTTCGGGGTTAGATTAGGGAAAGGGTTAAATGCATGGTGGGAGGGAGAAGGGGGAAATAAACGGAATATAGGATAGACATGCAGGGGGATCAATGCTCCACGACGCTGGCTATCAAAGCCTTCCATTTTGAGGCGAAAGTAAGCGGAAAAGGAGGAGAGGGAAAAAAAGGGAGCACGATGAAGCGGAGGAGGGAAGGAGAAATAAGGATGCAGAGAAAGATAGAGTAGAAAGATAAGTAAAAAGGAAACGATAGGAGTAGTAGCAAAGAGAGGGATAAAGGGGGATGATATGGAGCAAGGATAGAGCTCATTTTGCCCTTTTTCCATTCCAAAGAGAGCCCTCCTCTGACGTTTTTCCGGCACTGAAAACGACTTTGGCATTCTCCGTCGTCTGTGTGACTCGAGTGGGTCATTGATGGATTTCCGCCAAGATTCGATTCCAATTCGAACACGGAGGGGATTGGACTGTTTATCGACGTTTTTAATAGATAAAGAGTCGGCGTCTATTAAGAACATTCCTTCCACAGGTTTAAGCTCCCAGTATAAATGTAACAAGCAAAACAACAAATACCTACTAAATCGAAGTATTCGTGATATTATGTTAAGCTTTTTTATAAGTCATATGACTGTGTAAGAAAAATAATATTGCCGTTACTGTTAAGTACAATAATTGTATTCCGTTTCCTTCTTGCTATCCTTTCACGTGAAATTAATTTCCTAGAATATATATCCTACAAAAATTACTTTCCCTTTAAGTGGCTCTAGATCAGGGGTTTTCAACCGGTGGTACGCGTACCCCTAAAAACCATAAAAAATGTTGTAAGGGGTACGCGAATAGAAAAAGGTTGAAAACTTCTGCTCTAGATCAATCCTAGCGATTTCTAAAAATGTAATTCTTATTGGAAAAAACTGCTTAGAAAATTTTAATATCACCGATTTAGGTCTGTTAGCGAAAGACAAAACGTTTCATAAACTAGAAAAAGAACCGACCGCATCGAAGGCCTTCAACGTTATAATTCATTACTATCTCAAAACTTCCACGAAGGGTGAGCATCTCTCCGCCGTAGCCCCCTTCCATCCTCCCCGTCACCCTAACGCTTTCGCCCCACCCACATTTTCCCCCATTAAGACTCTTACTTCCAACTCTCTCCACTTCCTCCATCCCTCTAACCACCCATATTGGATTTATACGATTCCATAATCGTGAGCATATTTCACTGCGACAGCCCCTCTTTCCTTTTCGCCTTTTGGGTCAAACTCTCGGGCCGAGCGCCGGACTTTGCAGGGCGGCGTGTCGGAGAGGCGGAAGAGAAAGAGAACGGAGGATGGAGGAAGAGAATGAGAGGAAGACGCAAGGAGGGCGAAAACGGGGAAGGTGGTTGTGGGAGTGTGGAGAGAGAGAGAGAGAGGATGACACGAAGGATGAGTGAAAGAAGAAAGGAATGTGCAGGAGAAGAGAAAATGTCTCCAATAGTTAAGCGCCAGCGTTGTTTGCGAACAAGAGGATTGGAGGGAGATGGAAAGAAAAGGGAGGGAGAGCAGTAAGGAGGAGAGTATGGATTTTGGGGCTCACCGTCGTCCCGAGGTCCGGAAAGCGAGGCCAAACAAATTATGACAGTGTCTGAATGAGGGTGGGCATAAGTAATGCGGACGGAGGGACGGGCCGTGAGGACGAAGGAGGAGGGGAGAAGAGGGAAGAGGAGAGAGGGGAAGAGAGGGTGGTTGGCATGGCAGCGTCGGGGAGGGCGAGATTTCAACGCTCCACTCCCACCCCTCTTTCTTCGCCTGTTTTTAATCTCACCGCCACATATTTCATTGGCGTTGCTTGGTGCCGAAGGAGTGAGTGAGAGAGAGAGAGAGAGAGAGAGAAGGGGAGGCGGGAGAATGAGGTAAAAGGAGATAAGGAGAGCTGAGGGTGGGGACACGGGTGAGGGCGCCCGTAAGAAAAGCGAAGGATAAGGAGAAATAGATAAAATAGAGGGGGAGGAGAAGACAAGAAAAGAGGAAGCGCAATAGGAAGGTAGAATAGGAGGAAAAGCGATAAAGAAATGCAATAAAAGTGAAAGTTGACCGAAGGAGAGTGAAAAATAAAATAAATGGGGGTTCACAATGGAAAACGGACGGAAATAGTATAAAACGGAAGAAGAGAAGATAGATTAATGATATGGTTGAATAGGATAGAGCCGATTTTCATAATTCCACGTAAAATAATACAGAAATACTTGCGCCTTGGATATTTAACGGCATATAGTGACATTTAAACTTTGAGGATAAATGTGAGAAGAGTAACTGCTTATAGCATCATCTTGTTCTTATTTATAATATAACAACGGTGGTGTCTGCAGGGCTCTCTAAGATCTATCAATTTAAGGAACTTCATTTCTCAACATATCTGGAGTAATGTTAACTATATGGATTTATTGTGTTGAGGAAACAATTACATTTCTGATACACATAGCATAATTTTTGAGGAAAAATGGAAAGAACATGTCGTAAAATTTAGCCTTTCGCAAGCAAACAAACGATCCAATTGTCTATTAAATCACTCTTTTGTTTTGAGAATTGTAAAACATTTATATGCTCTTTTATTCCACACGATGAAGGTGGAATATTATCAGGGCATATTTTGTAAATTCAAATATTTGCAGCAAATTAACTGTAAAACATGGAACT
This sequence comes from Uropetala carovei, assembly GCA_036926305.1. Classification (NCBI taxonomy): domain Eukaryota; kingdom Metazoa; phylum Arthropoda; class Insecta; order Odonata; family Petaluridae; genus Uropetala; species Uropetala carovei. Next base: position 7,622,730 of record JAXCHB010000123.1, read on the forward strand.
CCATCGATACCTAACAAACACGGATTACACGAATCATCCGTAGATATCCAGAATAAGAATCAAAAGGGACACAAAATTCCAAGTAATTTCATCATAATATAACTTCATGAACTCGACGAAAGTTTTACCATACCCTTTTCCTGCGTCACCGCATACCCTCTCATGGATGTAAGAAGTGTTGAGCTGGCGAGATAAAGAGGGAGAGAGGAGAGATAGTGAAGGATAAAGAAGAATAAAGGATGGGAGGGAATCCTCTCTGGTGAGAGGAAATATATTAGAGAATAAGAATTGAAAGAGAGGAAAAGAGAAAGAAATGAGGAAGGGTTGAGAATTGAGTGGAATTAAATTGAATAAGAGCTCGATTGAGAGTTTGCTGAAAGGAGAGATGGAGGGTGCGAGAATTAGGAAGGAGAATGAAAATGAGACAGTATACTATAGATAATATAGGAGAATAAAAGTTCAAATGGGAGTGTGGTTGAAATGGCGGATTATCATGCATTATGTAGATCGGATTGATATTAAAATGTACATTTAAGGAAATTCATTAAGTAGCGCAATTAATGCACACGATAAAATTATATATTACAGTGGAAAATTGAGTTGTAACGATGAGACAATAAGCATATTTAAAAAGCAGTCAACGAGAGAGCATAATGAGGATATGTTATGTGGGTAACTGTCGTGTGTGAACATTAGGTTTTTGAAGAAGAGTAGAAGTAGGAGGTGAGTGATAATGTTAAGCGATAAGTTAAAGAGCGCATTGAATAGAATAAGAGACGAGGATCAGAGAATGGAAATTCCAGTAAACGCAGAGAGTGTGGAACAAACGGATATATAGAGAGTGAATAATGAGCCTTGTGATGATTTTTCGTAAACCAAAACATTGGTAAATTGGAATGCACGATATGAGTATACTAATATTCACTAAATTTAAATGTGACATTATAAGAATATAAGCCAATATACCGCTCATTGTCCAAGGAACTATAAAATATTGAATGAATTGTAATCTTCTTTAGGCAACGATATTTATACCAAGTTAGTTAATTCGGATGTCATTAAAATATCAATACAATGTAACAGATAATAATGGAATAGTATCAACGCCAGAGATACAAGGAGACGGTAAAACGCTAAGTAAGCTAGAACAAAGAGGATGAATGTGGATCTTAGGGTTATCAAAAAGAAGACGGAAGTTGAAAAAGTGAAAAGTGAGAAACATAGGTAATGAAAAAAATTGCGACGAGTAAGGAATAGGATGAAGGAGAAATGAATAGGGAAAAAGGTGAATGGGATAGTGAAAGGAGGACGGAGAGCATGCAAGGGGAGGAGAGAGAGAGAGAGAGAGGGATGAGAGTGAGGGAGGCGTTTAAGAAAGATAAGGAGGAGGCGGGAGCAGAGTAGAGGAGAATCAAGAGAGGGAGGGAAAGTACGAGGAACGAAGAGTAAGAGGAAAGGAAGGGAGTGGGACAAGTCCAGAAATCAACGAGGCATCGGAACCGTTCATGAATAATTCTGGACCACCCCCGTAACCCAGGAGCGGGGCTTCGGATTGTCGACGGCCGAGATGAAGGGGGTTTTCGGGAGGTAGAGAGAGAGAGAGGAGAGAGAGAAAGGGGACGGGGAAGGAGATTCGGCCGAGGACAAAAGGGAAGAGGGAAGGGGTGAGAGAGGGATGATTATTTTTTTCGTTTTCGGATGGGAGTGGAGCCATCCGGTTGAGTCCCTGCGAATTTGCTTTGCGGGTCCTCTCGCGAGATGGGGTTTCATTCGATTAGAGCCCAGAAAGAGAGAGGATGGGGTGGGAAGAGAGAGAGAGGTGGCATCCTCCTTTACCTCTCTCTGTCTTCCTCCCTTTCTGGAGAATGGGGCGGAGGAGGCGGACGGAGAAGTTTTCTGCGAGGAGAGACGCTTCGGGGAATTCATTGATGGCGTTCTGGAGCCGCCTTCCTCAAAAGGTTAGCCACCAAAGAGAGAGAGAGATACACGGGCATTGGGGATGAGAGAGAGAAAGAGTAATTCTCTCAATAGAGGGAGTTGGATTCGCCGGCGTAGATGAATGGGTATTTTGTATCAACATTTGAACAAAAAACAAATTTCTGTTTTTATTTTATCCTTTTACATTTTCCCTTTTTAGCTTTTTGCTGTGTTAAGATACGTTTTCGTACAATCATTTCCAATGACAGAGTGTATTAAGACTTCCTTCGAAATTTTTCTGCATTCCAAAAATTTAGTCTTATAAAAATTTTCGCCATTAATTGCTTATTACATAAATAATGACATGGATTGAGATACCTAATAATTATTTGAACGTAAAAATGAACATTTGTTCAGAAATTTCTATATTCGCAGAAGCCATTTATTTTTTCAACAAAGGCAAAGGTGCAGAGGTAAGTACGAATACAAGATGATGATATTTCGCATAGAAAATGAAGTTACTTGTTGCTTGCGATTTTTTTCTGACGACTTTCAACCAACGTACTATAGCATTAATGTTGAAAGTCATTATTACCTCGACACATAAATCGAGAAATCAATACATTACGGCATTAATTAAGCGGAATTAACTTCGTTATTGTTGGTAAGAGAATTTTACCAAATATATCGCAGCTAATTAAAACGAGGAGGAGGGCCAATTGCCTGCTGCCCACGCTATTCCCTACTCTGCGCGGGGCCCCTACTGCATTAGGGCGCCGTTTGACGCATGGCACTTTTGGGGGACTCGACTCCGAAAGTGGAAGTTAGCGTAAAGGCGGGGCGAAAGGGAGTGCCGGGTGTGGGGTGGAGGAGGAGGGTGGAGGAGAAGAAGGGAGGAGGTTTGCTAACGAGGGCGAGAGGGAGAACCCCCCCCTCCCCCCTTCAAACCACCTACCCCCATCCTTCGAAGGGACGGACTCTGCCAACCATTTCAGCGGACGCCATTGCCAGAATCTCATTATGGAGATAGCGGAGGAGGCGGAGAGACCGTTGAGATGGCTATCCTGCTCATTCTGCGGCTGTGTGTGTGAGGGAGACCTACCACCCCCACGCCCAAATAACCAAATGCGTCTCTCTTAACCGAATACTCCCCCTCCCCCTGCCACCTCCCTCTTTTCTCTATCTACTTCCCATCTTTTATACGCTCTACCTTATTTTACAGCCGATTCATTCTCCTCATTGTTTCTGTTCCGACGCTCCTCTAGTACGAAAATTTCAATAAATATTAACTGCAATTCCCCTTTATGAGGATCCTCGCACACAACATAGCAAAAAAACAAAGGCACTCTTTAGTGTTTCGCAGCTAGTTGAAAACATAATGGGAAAACATTAAACTTAAGTAAATACGGTATAGTAAAAATCAGCCGTGCAGTTTAGCTAATTGCGAATAATGAAATTGTAGGAAATCTGTTGGATCAATAACGCGGGATATGATAGGAGAAGAAATTTTTTATTTCACTTTTTCAGTATTGAATTTTCCCTGATTTACTGTCGTGCAGTTTTTTCTCTGTTTGTTTAATTTCACAGTCATATAAGTTTGAGGTTAGCTTTGGTTTTTAATCCTTTATGTTATGAAAAACTCTTCCCATGAGCCATTTTTAATTTTTACTCGTCACGCTACCCGTTTCATTACTACGCAGATGTGACGTCGAAATATCAAACTTCAGATGTCGCAGAGCGAAAATAATTACACTTTAGTTAGTTCCTAATATTGTGAAGGACGGCTATTTTATAACCAAAATGCGCATCTGCTTCATGACAACCAGAGTTACTTCACTTTCATTGCTGCTCCAAAAATCATTCTCGCTCAAATACTATCCCATTTTACCTGTCAACTTTGTTCTGTACGTGAAATCAACGTAATTCCGGCGCTTTCTTTATAAGACATATTAATATATGATATTTTAAAATATCTTTATTCAATTATGGTACTTAATTTTTATAGCGATTTTTACGCCTGCGATCAATTTCTTTATAAAATATTATGCAATTCATGAGAGTAGGAATGAGAAAAGAATTTAAAGAAGCAGTAAAATTATACTGAAAAATAGCCACAAACATTTCAGTCATGTATTTTAGTATTTTTTTCCAAATTCGCCTCAAAATCATTTGCACTTGATTCCAAGACGTTCTCTTAAGAATTAGGAATCTCACTCTATTTCAACAATGCAAAGTTTATTGACCGAAAATTTATTATTTGTTTGCCTCATTCTCGCACTTTCGATAATTTTCAATCGCATTTCTGCCTTCCACCGCTTCTCATAGAACTTGAAACGCCCCACTTGTCCTCACGACACTTGATACCTACAAGTTCCGTTGCTTCTCTCACGCAGAATTTATTTATCGCCTTGCGGAAAAAGAAAATATCTCACGTTGGAAAACAATTTTGCTTTCATTAGACGAGCCAACTAGAGAAATAAAACGGAGGAAATTTTTATGGCTCAGGTCATATACTACATAAATTTCCTAGAGCAATATAAAGAGCTCGCGTCCAAATGATACTTACTTGCTCTTTTGGCTGTAGTTTTTGTCTTAACATCTGCGCGTTTGCACATGTCCTATATCTCAGCAAGCATCGGCAATTTATTTCTAGATTGGCTCTCTTTTAACTTCCACTCACGTTTTTCTATCGATTACCTATTCTATCACTTCATTTTCATTCTAGAAATATTTATTACACTTTCTTTCACTGTTTATTTTGCTCAAGGTAATCGAGCAAACCAGGTACGCATTTAACCTGAAACGTAACCGTCTTCATCGCAAATTCACCAAACGCAGAATATTTTTTTCATTCGACTATCGGCGAATTATCACTGAGGATGGTCACTTTGTAGCTGACATAAGCATACTAACCGTTTTATGGTTGTTGAAGTTGCCTTGTTTATAAATCGCACTCAAGCCATAAGGTGAGCTCTAATTGTGAATTATACATTTTTGCGACTTGATCTTTTAGTAGTGCTGGCAGCTCTATTGAGTGAATAACTTCTCAATTCTTTACACTGACGTCATTGAATAATAAAAGGATGCCTATTTTGTCAGCAGAAAATTTGTCGAGATTTTAAATGATGTCAATCCGTTACTTATAAAGTTTCACTATATAGTCATTTATTATTCGTTGGATTGAGGTCATACAGTAAGCATGGAATATAAAATTCAATGACTAAAGGTGTGTTAGAAGAAAAAACTGGAAAGGAAAAGAGAAAGAAGAAGATTTCTGCTGAGGGGCGACTTGAAGCGTTAAGAGAGCTATCGAGATATGAAGAAGATTGCGGAAAACGGGAGAATGTGGAGAACCAGGTTTAACCAATAATTATCACGGACTTGTGGACATTTTTTATTATGATGAAGATTAAACTAATACATTAGGTATCTCTGTGAGCCCTATTAAGATAATGAAAACCATATACGCATCAATGCCGCAAACTAGCCGTCATCAGTGTTGGTTCACGGATAGTACATTTTAAAGCAGAAATTCGTTCTTTCCGAAATCTAACAAAGAGATCTGTCGTGTAAATTTTATTTTTAGTCGTATTAAGGGGTGAGATCGATGAAACATTAGTTACTTTTAAATTAATGAATTTATAATAAATAAATAATAATAAATAAATAATAATTAATAGCAACAAAACCATAAACTTCTAATATTGTTGTGTTGTATGTAATGAGGAAAGAAAAAGAAAATCCTATAAACCATTAACAGAGATCATATATTTTTCCGATGGAGTATTTTTTCTGAAAAAGGCAATAGACCATGTTACAGTTTCCTCAAGGATTCGTGATTGTCTCGCTCTTCATCTAGTGTCGACTTGGCCCACGTTTTCCAGCTCATTTCCATGAGCCGGTATCATGCAACTCACTACTTTTACCCGATGGACGATTGAGAAATCTGTCAAAAAGAGTCGTTTCTTATCTCCAAATTTCAGCTTGCGAGAGCTATTGGCACCGCATACGCACACATGGTGTATACTTATTCAAATTTAATATCAAAATCTGGCAATCCCTTTCCTTATTACTTCATCACTATTGCCACAAGCATTACGAACGGCCATTCAGTCTGTACTATTATTATTTTTTATCGTTTTTCTTTAATTATTTCCTACCTGCTCTCGCCTTCCATCTGATTGTCGGCGCCGGGTGATTTTTTCATCCCTCCGCCCTCTGAATTTTCATGTTTTCTGGCCCCCATTGAGCCGAAGCGGAGATGGGGCCGCTAAGATTAGAGTTAATCGTTGGAGATTTCCGGGCGCGCCATGTAAATTTCTTCAAATGCAGGCACGCCTAATGGCCCGCGTGAACAGCTCTGCTGAATGAGCTTCAAGCTTGGAAAGGAAAGTTATCGTCATCGCTATAATCGTGTACTGGAAGGCGAGATGTTATGAATAATTCCTCCAGCAAACACAGAAGACGTTTAAGGAATGAAACTCCTTCGCCTTAACTTGTTTGTAAACATTTTAACTCTCTCCCGTGTATGTATCGATGGACGAAAGAAACACTTTGTAAACGTTTATATTTGGAGATAGACAGAATTAACTCTTTGTCATAGCTTAGGATTTACGAATTAAAAGATCACTGTAAAAATTTTTGTAAGATAGACACTTTATCATATTCTTAAAAACGCAATTAGTTCGTTCGCCCTCCATTTCAAGTGGCATCATTTTTCAATCGAGAACCTAGAATGGTTTCTAGATAAGTTTAAGACTACATCTATAGAATTAATCATATTCCGAAAGTTGTTATTTGCCATGACGTTTTCATAAGCACCTTACGAGTTTCAAATTATATCTATAATACGAGTGTCGTAGCCAGGATTTTCTCAAGGGGTTGTTGGCGGTCCAGGACTTAGGCAGTAAATGCTCATGAACACGAATAGGTGAGAAACCGCTATTCCGATTTTAAACAATAGTTAAGCGTTTGTCCAGAGTATGTGATTGCACGGTTTATGTTAATCATCGTCTGAAATAATGGCAAAGATTCACTTCAAGAGTATTTATTTCATATATTTTATCAACTTAGGATTGAGTGCAGAATATATTTGTTTCTCATTAAGTTATTTTTTAAATCAAACATCGAAGTTGAGACACGCTTCTACCGGTAAGTGAACAAAATTTATGTTTGTAGACGAAAGAAACCGATCCATGATGAGTTTGCATTAAAAATATTTGGAAATAAACGCAGAATTTTTCAGGTTTTTTAACGCAGAGAAATTGTAATCCAAAAGTATATAAAAGACAGTGTCACTTAAAGTCACAAAGTGACTCACTTTGTCTGTAATGCTTTTTGAAGCTTAATATTTCGCAAACGACAGAACCGAATTTGATGAAATTTTCAGGATAGCATTATGATATAATAACAACACGTTTTAATGTATCGATCTCGAGATCAAAGACCCGGGTTCGACTCCAGGGGATAATTTCTATTTCCAATAAGATAAGTAATTTCACATAAAAATGAACTTTTCGACGCGCAGGCTTTCATTATTTTTTAGATTAAAATTAGAAAGAATTTACCTACGAACTTCGGATGTGAACCATTTTTAAGATAACATTATAAAGGTTCTTATTCTGCTCGAATTTTTCCACCTACAGTTCAAAGTCGCTCTATTTAAACGTTTAATTCACACAGTTTGAGGAAATCTAGCCATTTTAAGGGGATGTTGCCTTGCCTACCAATTCCATTGTTAGACATCGATATCATATTGTTATTTCAATCCTTATGGGTGTAAACGTGCTTCGATTGCTTTTAATACGAGAGAGAGAGCAAAGGGAGGGGGAGGGAGGGAGGGTGGGTGAAAGAGGGAAGGAAAGGGAGTTAGAGGGAGGGAGAGGGAGGTAGAGGAAGGAAGAGGGTAGGAGAGAGGGAATGAAGGAGAGGGAAATGACTTTCAATACAATTTATGTTTCTGATGCCAATTTGATCTCCATAAATCGTTTGAACGATCGTATCTTTCCTCCCGTCATTTTTGACGGACTGTACGCTAGTTATGACTAGGGGTTGCAATCCCGGGATCCCGAATCTCGAGATCCCGGGATCCCGCTAAATATCCGAGTTCCGAAATCCCGGGATTCTTATCAAGGAAATCCCGGAATTTCGGGATTTACAAATATTTAATATTAGTCATTTTTGTGTTGAGATTTGCAATATCACTTTTGTCCTAGTCGTGAGACATACGTTGCACCGCTCTGAAATTCATTCTAAAGGTGCCAGTTCTTTTGCTTCTTTGCTTACCTTTAAGCATTAATCACATTCATACTCGAGTACTCTCAACGAAACTTCATTTCAGTTTAGTCCGACTACATTTAAGATGTTTTTGTTTACGTTAAGGTATATTCTAATTTTACCCTCGAGTTCCCATAGTACCGCTTTGGGGCAGTTTAATATTTCTTTCGACTCTTGAGCTCAAGTACTGAATCTTTCATATACCCTTAAACGAATTCGTATCTTCTTTATTGGTTATGTGGCTCCGAGATGTCTGTGAATATAATGTAGTATTTATTCATTTTTCTTTCTCACTGGGTTCCCATAGCATCGCACTTCACAGTCGAAAATCTGCTCCAGCTCTAGTGAGTTGAAAATATTTTCGCTCTTGCGCCGGTTGGAGAAAGATTGGCCGGGCACGTCGGTATAAGCAAAAGGAACTACTCTCTCAGACGCTTTGCTCACATTTAAGATAGAACGCTTGCTATGGCTAGTTGGTGGCATTCTTTCGTGTTGCTCGGCCCAGCATCTTCGTCGCTGTTCGTCCCTTGTGCTTTATAATATAAGTGCACCTGATTATACAGTGAAAGTGTAAATTGAATTCGTTTTCGTATAGTAGCATACAGTAAAAACACTGGCGTTTTATAAGATAATAGTATGTTTTATTATTATTGTTTCACCTGTGTTGCTCTCTTCTTCCTTCACTTATTACAGTGAAGCAGTTTATATGCGTTATGGAAATGGGATAAATAAAACATTAGTTTCTGTAGCTAAAACCATGTTTTTAGTATTTTTATAAAATTTAATAAAACGGGATCGGGATCCCGAGATTGGAAATTTAGAATCCCGAAATCCCGGGATTGTGAAATTCCTCCTGGATTGCAATCCCTAGTTATGACGATGGTCGACAGTTGCATTATCGCCGCATTAAAATGTCCAAAGCTTTCTGCGGGTTTCCTCGAGTTTTTGCTTTGATTGTATAGTAAAAAATAAATTGTTGAGCAAACGATTAGATTATTAAAGCAAAGTGATAATTTTAAATACCTAAAAATTAATTCTACGACGCGGTCTAGGATAATATTTAAACGAGACATTTTTAATATGGTGTAATTTATAGGCAAAATAAATATTAATACATGAAACGGTTTTCAAACACGTAAACACCTTCTTACCTACACCACCGGACACACATACATGCATTCACCCCAGTGGCGGATCCAAGAGGGGGACGACACCCCTTGGATATTATTTAGGGGTAGCAAAAGGGGAAGTCGAGAGGGCTGTTATGCTGCAGGAGGTTTTCCCCAATAGGCTTCACAGTGATAATTATCATACTATTCTATCGTGTTCAATGGTTTATTAATAAAAAATAATTTTATTAAAAATATCCCCCGCCCCCATGGTAAAATAGTCGGTTATCTAGATCCGCCCTTGATTCACCCTTTTTAGAGACAGCACGTAAAATGAGAATATTGACCGAATTTTCCAATGAACCCAACCCGAAAAAAATCGAGGATGCAAAAGGTCATTCCCGAAGTAATCTACGGATGGGATTATTACCTCTCATGAGAAACGCGATTTTTAAGGCAAAACTATATTTTAAAATGTCACAAGCGTGGAAAGCCGCCAACTAACCGTCTTCATTGTCCCGATAATCTAAAGATATTTTTCGTAAGTGAAGTATGTACTTGCAATTTACTTTAATACTAAACGTAATGTAGATCCTTAAACTTTTAAATGAATTAAACTCTCTTATTATTTATACTTAAAAATATATTACCAAAATTGACCAACTCATCCAAAAGTTTTAAAATTGAAAGAGAAAATTAAAACCCATTATTTTAATTAAAATTAACTCTTTTTGATTTTAAATTGTCATTTATGTATAGGAATACATGTATTAGTAAAATTCATTTTTTCCACATGCATTTATAACTTAATAATATAATAGTTCACTGCTAAAACTTAAAGAAACTTCAGACCGACAAAGCCCAAAACCCAAGCATAAAGCAACGTTTATAAAAAATATCTATCTACAGAAGGTGGCATAATCATAACGATTAACGTATTGCAAAACAATTATTTCTTCCTACGCTACAACAATTTGGCAGCAAAATTTCAAAATTCCACTTGAGGACAAGAAACTCTTCGCGCGGACGAAAGTTCCAAACGAAAGACATTCATTCATCCACAAAAACGATAGACAGAAACATGAAGTCTGTTTGACGGAGTCCGCGGTCAATGAATTAAGGGATACAACGCTGGGCCTCTATTATATGGCGTCCAGTGTCATATACTCGTATCTCTTTCGGTGTCTTTGATGATTTCGGCATGCTCCTCTCCAAGACATTCCGTCGTCTTCAACCCCTCCTCCCAATCCCTTCCCTTCCCCTCCATCGCCACTCCTCCCTCTTTTCTCAATACCTGCGTGATATGTGGACGCTTGCTTTCGAGATGTTCGAGGTGAGGACACGGGCGAACATTTTGGGTGCGGTCAGGTCGTAGGCGGTTGCGTGACCCGCACAGCAGTCGTATGCGAGAGGATTGAAGAATCGGAAGGGATGGGGGGAAGTGTGTTGGGGAGAAAGTAGCGGGAGGGAACGGGGCGGGGATGTGGTCTCGAAATATGTACGCCGCGCCAATCTTCGGATTGGAATTCGACGCGATTGGGTGGCGAAGAGGGGCGGTGGCTGCTGTTTCTGCCGCACCACCACCTGCCGCCACTGGGAGAGGGATGCGCCTCCGAAACGGGCGCGTACTACGCATAAATCAACTTTATGTTTATTGCGGCGGTGGTGGCGAGGCAGCGTGTGTGGAGTTCATGCGTTACCCCGTGGGGTATCGATCACGGTTGGACGGATTTGTGTGTACGGAGAGTGGAATGGTGTTTTGAATGTTAATGGGTGTAAATATATAAAGGCATGCGCAGAAATTTCTTTTCGTTTCCGATGTTGATGAAATTCGGGAGGATAGGAGAATTTAAGACATTTATGTGTCTGATTGTGGTGAAGTTATAAATAAAATCGACTGATCATATAATAAAACTAGAAAATGTAATTCATATGTTGAAGGTTTGTTCTACACACACATTTAAAAGGTTGATATCAACGTATATCAGCACCAAAGGGAAGGGAAATCGACCACTTTTAATTTCGAAACCGAAAGAAAAATTTGTATCATTGTGGTTTCTACTTTAAAATCATTCAATCCAAATAATATACTAACATGTTTCAGCGACTTTGTCTAATGTGGTCTCAGGCGGCAAGAATGTATTAAAAATAACATTAAGAGGCCAAAGAAAACTCCTTCCCATTTTTCCATTTCAGCTTTATTGACATGAATCCAATTATATCCCCCGAATGCCATAACGTCGAGCAATAATGGATAAATGAATCGTGTAACAAGGACATGATTCAAAAAATACAATCGAACAAAGCGATAAATTCTTTTGTACTAAAAAGGCCATCCAATCTCCCTCACCCCCCATCAGCTTCCTCTCCATCAAATCCCCATCGCCCACACTCGTTCACTCGGGCGAGAGCGCGGCACTGCCACCATCCCCCGCAATGTCCATTCCCGCCGTACAGTCCACGTGACCTTCCTCACCCTTCCTTTCCCGCCTCCACACGACTTCAACTATCCTCCGAACCCATAGTCAACTCGAAGAGCGGACGGCAAGTGACGACCGCTCTCTGTCCGACGGCGCTGTCCTTTCCTCCGTCCCGCCCCCCCTTTCCCCGCGCCACCCCCATTGTCATCCGCCCCCTAGGCGCCTTCGCACGAAAGAGGCAGGCACAGTCGCCTCTGGAGCCCGCCTCGAGGAGAGAGTAGGATGGGGTGGGATCGGAGGAAGATAGGATGGGAGGATTGAGGGATAAGAGGGAAGGAGAGAGAGGGAGGAGGGAGCGAGAAGAGGAGCGGGTTGCGGGGAAGAAGAGAGAGAAAGATGGAGCGGCAGCATCCGTAATGGACCACCCTTGGAGCAGAGACCACCGGCAGGGATGCGATTGTTTTCGAGGCGGCCATTTCTATCTCTCGAGAAAACCGAACTGGCGATGGGACCATTTTTGGATGCTGATAATCAATCGGAGAAGTTTTTATATGCGTCCGGTGCCGTTTCGATTATGAGCGCGACGCTTCAGCGTTCAGAAGGGAGTTTTTGCGCCGCTTTTTATTCTCAAGGCGGTCTAGACGAATTCGGAAGGAGTTGGATTTTGTCTTGCCGGAGAGCTATAAATTATGACGAAAGCGATCGGATTTGGGAGGGGTTGAGATTGACGCTTTTTCTGCGTCACAAAAAAATCCGAAAAGAGAATGAAGACAATAGAGGATGTGTTGAAGGGTTCAATAGACTAGGAGTACGCTTTGGCCTGTTTCTGGAAGAGTTTAGTACTGTGTAAATAAAATGAATGAAATTTGAAAATATAATAATAAAAGATAAACAGAACTTGTTTTTATGTTTTGCCGTTTTATTTACTATGATTTCCAATTAATTTATGTCGAATAGAATTTTTATAATTACGCGTTTTTAACATGTCTTCGTAAAACTAAGCAAGAGATCACAGTTGATAACCATTATTAAATACCCAAACTTGTTTCTTGGCCTTTATCAATTTTGACATGATTTTGCAGTACATATCTCAGATAAAACTCTGTAAGAGATTAAGATTAAAATTTGGTAAGAAGAGACTGAATAATAATTAGTACAGCGATTAATTTCCATCACTCTCTCATCTCTTTCGAGAATTTATAGAAGAGCATTTCAGCAATCGTCAATTTCGCCCATTTTACTTTCCTTTTGCTACAATGAGACGCTATCGCAGCTGAAAAACTATTTTTATAGTTTCTGATTACATAAAAGACATCAATATGTTAAACTTTTGCGCATTTTTTTCGATGATCTAATACATTTTTATCTTCACGTTGCATTATTGTCTCAGGAGGACCGTAAGAGAGTTTTAATAAAATCAGAGCACTTCGTCAGCATAGGAGGGGGGAGGAGGTGCAGGAAGGGAAGGAGAAAAGAGGGAAATAGTCCGTCAAGAGGAACTCTTGCCTCGTGACGTGTAACGTGTTGGTAGTAAAGTGGCGCCGTGAGATTTCGGGCGGCGATGTTTTCCCGTGCGAGCGTGTTTAGGAGCAGTTAGGTCGGAGGCGATAGATACGCCGGGCTCTGTTCGACGGGATGTGACCATGTGGACAGGTTAAGGCAACGAGGAGATTATAAGGGACACGCTCCTAAAAAAGGAAAATCAAAGTGGGGTGGGAGAGAAGAAATAGACTGGTAGAGAGAGAGAGAAAGTGAAATCGTTGTGTGTGTGTGTCTGTGTGAATGTGTGTGTGTAAGGAGTCAGCGGAAAAGATCCCGCAGTCTGTCGTATGTCTAGGCATCGCCACAGTTTAGTCTCATATCCCAATAATTATATCGGGAGAGATATTTCGTTGGCGTTGCTTTCGGTTTGGAAGTCGTTTTGATTACTCTCCTCTTCTCGCCGTAGTCTCTCTATTTATAAAGAAAACTGTGTGAGATAGAAAAGTTGCTTGCGAATAAAATCAGCAGTATCGATGTATTCCAAACGTAAAATCGTAAAAAAGAAAGTAATAATATTATACGACAAAGTCCTACAGCAACCCTCTAGCCGCACACGCCACGTTTTCCGCGTGCAGCGTGCTTGGATAAAAAACTGCGCATCCCGCGCTTTTCGCGAGCCGGTTCTTTTCGACTGCACTGTCACGAGTGTTCCGCAATATGAATACACTGCTGATACGTTCCAGATAATTCGCCTAAATACTTCAATTTTGTAAACAATAAAAATTAAATTCATAAACATTAACGTGCATTCAATGGTTGTTATTATTAGAAAAATTTAGTCTTCCAGAATGTTTAGGTATTTCCTACTTCATTGTGTTTTTATGACCGCCTTGCAAGAACAGTGGATGCTGCTTATATTGAGGTGAATATTTTTCCTAGTTTCGGTCGTGAAAATCAAGAATGCGGATTATATGCGAGTGAATACGGCATATGTGTGTATGTGCATTCGGTTAGAAAGGAAAGTGAAGCGGGATATGTAAGATAGGAGGTGATTGGCAGAGGAGAGAGGAAGGAAGGAAGTGGGCTTGGCGTTGTGTGCTTAGCAATAGTAAAGATAAAGTGAGTGAGGCGGAGAGAAAGGCGCGCGCCGATTAACGCAAAGGGAGCGGAGTTGTTAGGGAGAGCGAAAATGATAACGGGTGCGGAGCGAAGAACAAGGCAGCAATAAAAACGTCAACTTTTCCGTGAGAAAAAGTGGGGAATGGGGCAAAAAAAGTTTAGTAGATCAAAAATTGAGGCTATAAGATATAATCTGAAAACAACCAACACAATTATGAACATTATAACAGTTTTGGAAGGAGAACTTTTCTAGAGAATAAATTAATCAGCCCAATTACAAGAATAAATAACTTGTACATCGGTGAGCTATAACGTTCATAATCATATTTTGTACAGCCTTTGTTTTACGTGGATGAGATAACGTGTTTAATGCACAATTTGTTGTGACATAGTTTAAAAATAATAAACATAGACAATAAGTTTAATAGCTCTGAGTAAACGAAAATTTTGTTAATTAGTTTTGTTATTTATTTAATTTTGCTCAGAAAATCTTTCATTGAATTATTCCCAAGGAATTGAATGTCTCTTTTTAAATCAGATCAGCGTAAATAAAATTAATTAATTCTGTTAATTCTAATCATGGTGGGACTGATTGCACTTACGGGAGATTATCAGTAAAAACCGATATGAACTGAAGAATTTATCAAAAGAACTATTAAAAATAACATAACAAATGGTAGAAAGAGAGTTTAGTAATTGGCATAGAGTCTGATAAATATAGACTGCCAGCCAATTATAGTAATATTTGGAATATCTGTGTTAAATATTTGACAGAAATTTTCCTCAAATATATTTCCTTCAAAGCGAGTGTGGACTGTCTTGTGTCAGTGGGAAATGATGGAGAAAAGGCAAATGTGTGGCAGGAGGTTTTGAGATATTGTCAAGTGAGATATTTAGGTTTCACGGGTGGAAATAAGCGCACAAGTAGGTTATCCGATATGAGAGTTAAAAATAATTGTTTAAGGAGTGACAAAAGGACAGATAAGGAAAGACAGGCGAGATAGAGAGAATAATTGGAGGAATTAATTGACCAATTTGGAAGATTATACGGAGATATACGTCCTGGAAACGAGCTTGTAGTGACAAGAAAGCGGTCATTTTATATAATAGTTTTTAAAAATTCAAGGAATCACGGAACACTATCAGAAATAAATTTTTGCCTCAGGTAAAAGTGCGAGAAAAGCCTTGATAATGTTTTCCTCAAGATGGTAATAAGTGCTTCTGTAGTTAGGGTTAGTACAAAATTACAAAATGTCAGAGCTATTTATCACGCAATCTGTGAATTGTATCACTTGAGCAGCGTTTTCATAACCAAAAAATTCAATATTTAGAACTTATTTCGCGAGTCTTATGCCGGTCTATATTTTTCGTCTTTGAAGGTAACTCTGCGCATGAATGTAAAATGGCGCTTCATTTACAATCGAATTATAATGATAATTATTTTGCTTATTTGTTTTAATTTTCATGAAATTTTCCAATGAGCCGCTAATAATCGGAGGCTTTGGAAGACAGCTTAAGAAACATTGATATATGGATGCCATTGATCAAATCAAACCGGTATTTTACAATATTAATGTTGAAAATAATTCTTATTATGCTACTATACTACTCAAGTTATTACATTCATTCACGGAAGAAATAAATACATGAAAAATAAATGTTAAATTAAAATACAACTAAAAGAATTATTCACCGAGTAAACATCTACATAACATACCAGAAAGTAGGATAAATATAGATAATAATTTGTGTACATAAAGTAGAGTCATGGACCATCGATTTTACTTGTATTTTACATTTAACATTATTAAGACAAAACAGCAA
Source organism: Uropetala carovei (assembly GCA_036926305.1). Classification (NCBI taxonomy): domain Eukaryota; kingdom Metazoa; phylum Arthropoda; class Insecta; order Odonata; family Petaluridae; genus Uropetala; species Uropetala carovei. The sequence continues at coordinate 7,638,877 of JAXCHB010000123.1, forward strand.
ATGATTTGTAATTAATGTTGAAATAAAATTTTGCAATTTACAATGGTGCGGTGAAAAAAAGATTAATAGAAATTTTTTAATTACAAAAAAGTTGAGTGTATTCGATCCAACGGAAAATAAAATAGCGTCCTTCGCTAAGGAAGAGACGATCAAAATGATTCCTCTTTATGAAACTAATTGCATCTCATACTTGCAGTTTAGCTTTTTAGAGTTTCAAGGAGAAATTTTAAGACAAAATCCTACAGAAAAGAGAAAATACCGCTGTCGAGATACTATACGGAAAATCAGAGGTGTGATAAAAGAGAGAGAGAGAAATTGGCGAACAGAAGAAAGCGCCAAAGTTGAGAAGCAGAGAATCGAAAATACGGAGAGGGAAACATTATGGCAACGTGACGAGAGGAGAGAGAGGGAGATTGGAACAATGGGAGATGGAGAGCAAGAAGTGGAAAGAAAGGAGAGGGGGAGGAATCGAAGAAAGAAAGAGGATAGAGGGAGGGAGAAGCACGAATCCTCGGGCGCTCGTGATGCCGTCGGGCGTCGGGAAGGAACGAAGTGTGCACGCGATGGTGGCGCCGCGCATCGCCGTGTCGTGCCGCGAAACGTGACGGTAATGTGACATTTAGATCCAGTCGCCGGGCGGCGGACTCCGTCGTCATTTATTTAACGCCGCCTCGCCACGCATGTCGAGGATGGCCGAGAAGGGAGGAGGGTAGAAGACGGAGAGGGGGCGAGAAAGGGGTGCAGCAGGGTTAAATAGGGCCGGGAGAGGAGGTGGCACGGGGGGAGGATACGTGGGTGGTCGCGGGTTGGGTTGGAAGGGAGGTCGCGGAGATGGGAGCGGCGAGGAAGCAGAAGGGGTAAAAGGATAGGGGGTGGGATATGAAGTAACTCACGGTCGCTTCGCAGGGAAGGATGGGAAATGGAGGGAGAAGCGGGAGAGAGAGAGACATGTAGGAGCAAGTATCCGCCCGGCTGTATCTCATCCGCATAAATATTGGCGGTGGTGTGGGTCGGGAGAGGTTGGGGATGTCTGAGGGGAGAAAGAGAGAGGACGGGTGAAGATGGGAAGCGGAGGAAAGAATGGCACGGAGGAGGCGGAGGGGTTGGCTTTAGAATTACGAGCGGTCCGGACAAAGCATTCTCATACCAAGATCCCATCGTCGCTCGGTAAATTAGAGCGGCGATATGGACGTGTATGTCACTCTTTGGAAAGGACGACTGGCGCTATTCTGAGAGAAGAGAGGATGGAAGAGAAGAGGATGGAAGAGAAGAGAAGAGGAGGGAGGATAAGAGAGGGAGGAAGCGTATAGAAGGGGAAGGGTTGAGGATAGGAATGAGAGCAGAGGGAGAGAGAGTGAGAGCCCAAATCCCTCTCGCCATCTCGACTTTGAATTTGAGGATGATTAAAAAATTGAGCTAATAGTTTTCGAGACTCGGAGGTATTATAAGTCGTGTATGATGAGATAAGACAATTTGACCCATCGAGTAGTAATTAAAGTGAAAAAAACGAAGATCAAATGCTTGTGATAAAGTTGTTCCCTTTTTAAGCGAAGTTGCTTTGATAATTTCAACTCATCATCGAATGAATAACTCGTTTATTGTAATGAATGATTTTTTTGTTCATTTTCATTACTTGGAGAACGCCAGTAATATTTATCGTGAAAAGTCTCCAGACGCTGAATACTTTGTGTCGACACGAGTTTTCAGCCGAACAGCGTCTTTAAAAATAACCCGTTTTATGAAACCTGGTTCTAAGATATCGAGGAAAACCCCGCGTGTCTCGGCAGAAGATTGCAAATTCCTTGTACCTTTATTAGAAGAGGTTTGCTACTATTTATAATCAGAGGATCATTACTCATCACTGAATTAATTTGGAATAAAATGAAATAAATTCGATTAATTAATTTGCGAAAACGCTGTACGAGAAACCATCATTTAAATTGAATAATGTGTAAGTTAAATTAAAACTATAAATTCATGAATGAAAAACAACCCGTTTTACTGTTGATTTTTTCAGGGATGAATGGCTGCCAATCGAATCTTAGTTCATGTATAAGAGGTATGGGATTAAAATATTTCAACACAATTAAAACAAATGAAGGTTAAAATAAATTTAAATATCCTTACTAATTTCAGATTACAGAAATGGTTTCGCTGATTTTCAGTATCATCAGGCATACATTTAAACGCACTTTTAGATAGCATAGTGATGACGTTGAAGAATTGAAATGATTAGAAAGATCGTATAAAAATTATATTGCAGTGCTACTAGCTTGAAATGGAGCAAAGGGAAGAAGGAATGGAAGGAGAGCTCAATAAAATCGAAAGAAATAAAAGCACTTGATGGAAGAGGTGAGTGAAATAGGTGAACTTCATCATTCACAATTAACTTATCTTTGGAAAAGCGCGAAGGATCATTTCGATTTGTACAAGGGCGTATTAATTTAGGTTTTCAGTTCCGATCCGGAGAAAGTCTGGTTTAAAGTTACTACAATCATCCTTTTCAGTTGATTGCTAAGAGAAGAATCTTCATTACGAAAACGTATATATTTTATTCAAAATTGGCATTGGAATTATTTGGTATATAAATAAAAAGTTGCTGTAAGATATTTTGGGAAATCGGTTGAACAGTTTGTAGGAATGTTTACCAGCGAAGGATAATGTGAACCAAATGGGAAATTTATTTTACTCTTCTTCTGAAATCTGAAAAATATTTGAGTTGATATTTACTTATTTTTGCTGAAAATATTGTAAATAAATGTTTTATTGATTAAAATATTTAAAATAAATTGGAAATTCAGTCCAATACCTAAAATCTATATATGGATTCGACAGCTGCGCAACAGAGAGAAAAAACTAACAATTTTTTAATAATAGCAAATTTGCCTAATATCCAACTCAACAGTTATAAACGATTACGTATCGCTTTATAAAAATTTTTAAGTTTTTCATTTAGGATAAGGGTTATAATTATTGAAAATTAAACAGTGATACGGCACAAATTCTACAGTTGGCAAACATTCGAATAGAAAAATCAAGTTTGTGAATAATGCAGCGACTCAGGGGTGAGAAAGGAGGAGCACCGTAGTGCGTGCGAGAAAAGTTAACGGAGGGGCAAAGGGAGCGGATAAGATAGGCCTCTGGTAGGATAGATAGGGTCATCGGGAGAGGGGGGTGTGATGCAAGAAGGTGGGCCGAGGGTAGAGAGAGATAGTGGCGTGGCGAGGTATAACGGGTTGGGGTGTGCGTTTCAATAGGAGGTATTTTTTTTTAAGGAGGCGGTCGCGGAGAGGTCGCGACGGACGGGAGCGGCGATTAGCGGCACGGAAGGCACTTTGCACACTTTCACAAATACGACGCCTCCACACCAGATGGCGGAGAAAACGGTATTTTATTCTTTCATTTTTCGGATGGCAGCGCTGTTTTAATAGGCGACACGAGATATATGCTTGAGATCCACACGGGCGGAATGACGGTGAATTGAAAATTAAGATCGAAGAAACGAAATAAAATCGAAAAATTAAAATTTTAAGCAATATTTTTACACGTCTCCTATTTTTAATTTATAAAAATATTTTCCGATATGTGATTATACAAACAACGGAAGGGTGTCCATTAGAGACAGTGAGCATATAAAAGTTATGACCACCGTTGACAGTATTTTGATCTGTTGTAATGATGGTTCCCGATATTAATTCATTGGGAAATTTGACACAAGAGAAACTTAGAAATCTGACGTCTCATAACGACAGCGCAATGAGCATTGAATTGAAGACCTGGATTAATCAGCTCCCTAAGAGTTACTCTTAAATCATATTTTCATGTACCTATATATATTCATGTTTTTCCTTCCAATGACAGCTTGGTAGTAAAGGTTTAAAAAATAATATGAATTTTATATCATATCTTCAATCTATTAGTATAATTAGTACATGCTGGTTTAAGAAAAAGAAAATAACGGGTCAGATATTGACTTTTTGTAAACCTTTTGATGGAATGTTGGCATTTAAAGCAATTGTTTCACCACGAAAAATAAACTTTATAATCATTGTCTTAGAAATAATGAAAAATTATAAAATGTAGCGTCGTATTCTGAAACGAGAAACTTCTTAGTAGATCACGTCATACCTTAAAACATTAAGAAAATTTTCCTTAGAATTCTCCAATACTTAAAAATGTTGAAGTACTACCATTCTCGAGAATGTATATGTTTTCGCGTTCCAAGATCGATTCCTGGAATAACTCCTTGGCGCAGTTCATCGACCTTTTTATGAATATTGAAGACTCAGATTTATATTCGAAAAGAGAAAAATATCGAAACAATGCTCAGGAAGACTAGTCATACTGTATGGATCTGTTCATTACGGCGTTATAGCCGCATTTAGCTACGGAAGGTAACTGTTTTAAAGCCCTATTGGTGATTGATGGTGAATGAATTCACACTACAACACAAGCTCCCGTGTTCTCCGTAATATTCGATCCCCCGTGGCATCGTGGTCTAGAAAGAGTCACGCCACGGTTGCTCGGATACGGGGAAGGGCCTCTAAGTCATTTGGCAATCTTCCCCTCTCCTCTTCTTCACGGCTCAAATGCTTTTGCTACACGCTTCCTCCCTCTGCCCTCTGAGCCGTCCTTGCCTCCCTTCCCCTCCTCCTCTCCTCCTTCCATCCTCCCCTCCCCTCCTCCTTCCATCCTCCCCTCAACCTCCAACTCCTCCTCCGCCCATCAATTTTGCAAGGCCTACTCCCCCGCCTCACTCCACCCGGTCTCCTCTCATACATATATCGACGGTTCGCGTGCTGCGGGCTACACGCACGCATCCTGCCTCCACAACACGTGACTGAACGACGTCACAAAACACCTTTCCGAGATGAGATGCGGCAGAAAATCCACGGAGAACATAACCCACGGCGGGAGTCCTTTTCCTCCAAACCACGGGAGAGAAAAAGGAGACAGAGTGGGGATGATCGAGAAAGCGGCAGAAAGAGAACTTTTCGATCGCTCTCTGAATTCGTTCCGTATTTTAGTCTGTCGATTTGATATAGTTATTGTTGCATCCATAGAGGTTTTAGAGATTTTTTCACTTTATATTTACGTTCAAAGTTGTATAAAATGATATTAGAGTGCTCAAGAGCAAGCACATATGGAGGTACTTATCTTAGGAACCTCCAATACACACAGCAAGGTTATGAAAAACCATGTGCGCACTTAGGCTACAGTGCGGTTGTCTTCAGTGATAATTCACTGAAAGTAGATTCTAAGAGATTTATAATCTACTTTCGGTGAATCACCACCGGCTGCTTTGTAGACTAAATGCGCACATGGTTTTTCATAACCTTGCTGTGTCTATTAAAGGCTCCTGAGATGAATACCTCTTTATGTGCTTGTTCTTGAATTTTTTTATCCATAAGAGAAGCTCGATAATTCTCTGTTGAATAATTGTTATTAGAGAGGACAACGTGCACATTTAATCGATTATATAACACTTCAAATCTGACATTCAGCAATAATTTTACGCAATATAATTTCGTAAAACTGTACCGTTAAAAATTTATTAATCAATTTTTCCCTCTTGGACATCAGCGAGTTTCCAGGACTATTACGGATACTCATAAGGTTATGTGCGCATAATATTTACAGAGACTGCTATATGCATTTTTTACTGTTATTATTTCAAAGCAATCAATTTATTCATTTTTTAATTTGAATATTGGATAAGTGACATGGACCAAAACAATTTTATCCCACCATAAGAAAGACTAATATATCGATATATTTCTTTGTTTAATATCTAATAACTAGCCGTTATATTGAAAAATCGTATTTTTAGTATAACTCTGGCATACTAGCGAAATGAACTGCGATCAAACATTTTCGGCATATTTACTCGATGTTTTCCTGAATGGGCAATTATTTTTATGCTATAACTTGCTAAATGACGAAAAATTAAATCTTTTAACTGTGCTTCAGCGTATGTCAGAGAAATGTGTAAATTATACTTTAACACAAAATTGAACACTAAATTTCAATGAAAGTAACTTCAATTTAACTAACCAAAGGAGGAATCCAAATTGTAGAATCATTGTTGTAGGAAACAAATGTACGTGTTACATTTTTAGTTTTACAAAGTTCGAGTACACCTTAGTTTAGTTTCATCAGTATATAACTGAAAATTAAGTTTTAAAAATATTTTTTATAATTTAAAAATTGTTCAAAATTGTATAAATAATTTTATATAATATTTTGTTTTCCTGGATATAAATTTGTATTGTAAACTCTTCTTGCTACTTAAATAGGTAAAATAAAAAACTATTTTGAATTCTTAAATATGCGAAAAACTCGCGACCATAACCATAATTAAGCGCGTCAAGAAACTGCCACGGAAGTTTCCTTGACATAAGCCCAATATAGTTTTTGTGATGATGTCACACGTTTTTAGAATGATTAATATTCAGTAATTTGAAAATTATCCGTCTGTCGTGACAAAGCAGGGTTCATACATCATAAGAGCGATATTTTTCAGAGTTAATTCCATCCATCATCAAATAATCCTTATTTTCGATATATCACTCTTTAAATGTATTCGCTCGTAATTTGCCTCATCCTAAGTAGATAGGCAAGATAACGCAAACAGTCTTTTGGTCTCATATCCCATATTGGCCATTGACTATACTATGCTCCTCTATATGGGGGTAAATAGTTATTCTCAACATAAAATGGAAATCTGATCCAGATTTTGATCCATTTTATCATAGACTCTATACTCATCTTGCCTATATATATATATTTATAACGGATAATAGGCCATTGTGGCAATAAACGTCAAGCCATATTGCGACTAAATAACTAGTGCCATCTCTATCCTGATAGCCCCGAACTCTGCAAGATATCTCAAAGATATCTGGAATATTACTCAAATTACATCAATGACACATCACTTTCCATTTTATTACTAGTGACAGCACAATGGCGTCGAGCATTAACCTAAATTTCCCTTACTATTGTTCCGAATACAAACAGCCCACGTTAAAAATACGCCTGGCTCCCTTAAACAATGGGGCTCGAGAATGATCGAACATTCTTTCGCGGCAGCATAACAAAGTGTCGAAAGGATAAGGGGTCAAGCGGCGGAACTCTCAACGGACCAGGGATTACATCGCGTGGGTGGCCAAGGAGGAAGGAGAGAGGAGACCTCCGGTCACGGTTCGAAGGAAGGTAAAGGTCAAGAAGGCGCCTCGTGCGTGTATATGTGTGTGTGTGTGTTGCGTCCGAAAACGAAAGAGAGCGAAAGAGAGGGACGATTCACCGCGATGGGCCAACAAGTCATAAGGGGGCGCCGCCTATCCTTTCCCATCCACTCCATTCTGAGGACGGGGATGAAGGGGAGGAAGGGGGAGAGGAGGAGGGTGTGGCAAAGGGTTGGAGGGAGGGGGATGGAATGGGATAGAGCGGAAACGGTCCATTCTGAGAGGAATGGGTGTGTGCAGTCGTGATGAAAGCAAGAAGGAAAATATATGGATACATTCCACAGCAATAGTCGCTTTATCGTCGCGTGCGCCAAGATTGTCTTCCTGGGAATATTTGAGAGGAATACTCGGGAACAAGATTTGTAACTGGTGATAACGGGTGGCGATAGCAATTCCATGACTACCAATCGATCATACAAGTATTGTACGAGAGGTTTTTAAGAACTTTCGTGATTTAACTGAAAATAGATTACAAACATTTTCCCCTTTATACGCTAATGATTTAGTAATTACAGCATGCATCACTTCTATTGACTTTAGCGACAATTTTCTGCAAGAACCTAGCAATACCCAGATATAATTTAAATGTTAAAAAAATTACGAATTGTTGCGTATTAATGAAAACTAGAGATTAATTTGTATTTCTAAGAGTTTTATAATGGTCTAATAACGTTTTATCTCAGTCGTTTTCTATAGTATTTTTACAAAATCTGAATGATTAAAATTTATAGAATTACACTAAGAATAATTGATATTTCATCTGAGAAAAAATATTTGCGATTTGCAATTGCAAATATAAATTATTTCGGGAAACTATTATGCTTAACTGAAATAGTAATAATATTTGTATACTACATTATTTTATATTTGCATAAAATATAACAATAATGGTTTAAGGGATTTAAATTTCAATAAAGACGACTACCTGAGTTGTCTTTTAGCACCGAAGCTGAAATTCGAGTTATATTGTCTTAGCTTCGCGGAAAAACATTTATTGCTAACCGTCGTCTCCGCACACCACTCCTAGCCAGAGGGGCAACTTGCAGAGCCCAACTCCGTCTGATAATTCCTTAGCTCGTTAGTTATTTTCAAAGTAATTAACTAACTTGTCACGATTGTAATAAATATTTGAAACATAAAATGCATTTTCATTAAATGATATCTGCCGTCAAATAAAACGAGTATTGAGTTTTTTTATTAAATTAATATATTAGTTCAAGTCTTATGACATTATCATAAGTTTACGTAGGCTGAAATCAACGGTATTCCAAAACATTTAGTCAATGCAATAGACTAGTCTGCCAACAGAACTGCTACCAATTTGGGTGTATGGTGAAAGGAGATAGGGAATAAGCGAAATTAAGTACACTGCAGTGGATTATATGGAAAACGAGAAATACCTACTTCGTGAATTTATATCCGTGACCAACGATAGTAAGGTTTAACTTAACAAACAAAGTATGAATATATAAATATGTAATTAAGATACTCCATATAAAATGATAGGTACATAAGCTTCAGGGTTGCACAGTGGAGAAAAAGGTTTTCTCTTAGGACCAAAATTGTTTGACCCTCGTCAAGCCTACGTCACGCTTTCTTGATTGAGATCCCTTGATGGGATGCAGATCTCGGAACTAAAGCTCAACAAAGTCATGGGGGAATAGGTTTACAACCAAATAGCTTTGGCAGAACTAGAAAGATTTCAAGTTTTATCTAAGTAAGTAGTTTAAATAATGCAAAATAACCTAAGTAAAATTAAGTTAGCGCTATGTATAGATTGAGGTGTTGTTTGTTAATAAAATTATTAATTGTTTTTATTTAAAACTAAAATAAAAATATATTCTTACAATATAATATAATTTTTCATCTGCTAAAAAACAAAGTTTTTCCGTTTATTCCGGAATCAAAAGATTAATTTGGCATGAAGTCAGATTCACTTGAGGAGAAAAATATATACTGTTTGTTCGGCTGTACAACTGCCAAGTTTCCAGTTGGTACCCTAATCCCAGCCAATTTAAAAGAGAAATTTTATGGATATAAATGGCGACGCAATGTATTTCCTCTGGAAAATTTTTAATTTTAAAATTAACTTTTTTATAACTATTTTACAATTCAAGGTTTTCAGAATTTTCGTGACACTTTCACCTACGATATTACCGCCGAATGTCGTTGCATTTGGCAACGTCTGCCCGTTGTAGCGTTGCTTGCAATTTTGATGTATACATGTCTGTCCTTGATTCCTTAGCAGACCTATCATCATTTTTAGACCAATTTAACGCGACGAGCTGTCTTTCAAATTCACGCCGGCCTTGGTAGAGGGGTGGTTAGCGAGTCTAGCTCCCACTGCAAGGGTCGCGGGTTCGAATCCTGCCGAGGGCAAGGTCTTTCGTGCTTGTCATAAGAAATGTATTACAACACATGTAATTGGGGAAACCTGTTTGTGTTAAATAAATTATTATTATTTTTTATCATTTTCTTCCTCTCGCCTATTGTTTGACGGCGGTGACTGGTAAATCCAGACCCCAACAAGAGGTCAAAGTGATTTACCCTAGCACCTTTCGAATGATGCGTGCAGTACCCATTAGTGCGATCTTTTGCAGTTCGTCGGCAGATGCCCTGGAAGCGACTGCAGGTTCTGGCTAAATCCTCTCTTGAGCGTTCCCAATGCTTCAATTATAATTGGTATTACTCTTGTCTTCACATTCCACATACTGCTGATCTCTATTTCCAGATCCTTGTATTTGCTGAGTTTCTCAATTTCTTTCAACATTATGTTTGAATCATCTGGGATGGCTATATCGATTAGTAGGCAGGTTTTCTCTCTCTTATCGTGCAGCACAATATCAGGACGGTTTTCTACGATGGTTTTATCTGTGTTTACTGACACGTCCCACATAATGGTGATATTGTTAATGTTCACGACCTTTTCGGGTACATGTTCGTAGTACTTGTCAGGCACTTCTACCCCCAGATGCTTGTACATTGTCCAGTGGATGTAACTAGCTACCTTATTGTGTCTTGGTGTATTCAGACGGTGCAAGTGTTGTACAGCCTGCAACAATGTGGCTTATATGTTCATCCGCCTTGTTGCACATTCTGCATTTGCTGTAGACTGGCTGTTTCAGGATGTTCTTTTGATGATATCTGGTATTGACTGCTTGGTCCTGGGCTGCTATTATTAGGTCTCTGTCTCTCCCTTTAGGCCGGAGCTACGCAGCCATGCCATGGACATTTCTCTATCGACCAATGGTCTTTCAAGATTTCGGTAGAATTTCCCATGCATTATTATTATTATTACTTTTATCTGAAATATAAAACGCAATACCAATACATAAAAGAAGGAGTGTGTATTTGTTAATTAATAGGATATTTCGCGTGTAAGAAGTATGAAGTCATCATATGTTTACATTGTTGGTTGACATCAATCAAAACCCTTCACTGATTTCTATGCTTTCCCCATGAAGGATACGAATGAAAAATCGGAAAACTTATCTATAAATGATTATTTTTTGAAATTTGGAACTTTCCCGTCCGTTGTACCTAATGATAAGTTATCATGTCAAATTTCACATCTGCAATAGGGTAAAACATTTAGAAGTACATACCTTAGGTTTTATGTTATCCTCGTACTCTTCTGTAAGAAGTAGCTCTTTATAATGGAAGATATTTTTATTATATTTGCGCCATGAAATACAAAGTATTTTGCAAGATAATATGGAGTCGAGGGGCCCTAGCCATTCCCCAATCTTCTCACCTCTAACTGGAGGTAGAACGGTTAACTGAAAAAAACACAGCTTAGAGAAGTGAAGCCGGTCAGGGCGTTTCCCGAAACGGGTGGAGTGAGGCGCAACGACCACTCTTGTCACCACTCGCCCATTATCCTACTCCAACCTCTTTCACCTATCCTTTATTCACTTAAACTCTTCACCCCATTTACTCCGAGAAACTTTTAAGTTAATTGCTTTCCATGGCATCTCCCCATCACGGAACACACGCACTCTCTTTACGAATTATTTTTCTTGGCATGGCGGTGAAAGACATCCATCAACAGTCGCACTGTAGCCATTGCTAACCCGTTAAGAATCAAGTTACGGTGCGGAGGGCGTCGGGAAAGATTGCATATACGTACTGTTAAAGCGGTTCAAGGAATCTGTCACTCTAGGGTATATATTTATCAACTTCTTTTAAGTGACGACACCCTAACTCATTTACCTCGATTTTCGCGGCACCCCTGCGGCGATTTGCGCAGCAATCTCTGCTGGCATGTTTAAAGAAGACATTTACATTTTTTCTCTCGCGACATCGCTGGCAACCTGCCGCGGCTCTCAGTTTGGAAAACAATGCTAGTATGTCACTTTCAATTGATAACCTACTCAATTTATTCCTTGAAATAATCATCAAGTTAAAGAATGTTAATATCAATTGGAAATGTTCTAAAACTTATTAAAACCGTTACTGTATCGCAAAATTTGCTAGAAGAGAAATATTGCAGTATTTTTGAAGCATTACGTATCAAAATTCAGCAATAAATCATTCAAGGCTGGAAAGCAAAGCTTATTACCTTCGTCATCCATCTGAACCAAAATTAAGTAATCATTCATAACTCAACAACAATTGAGAAAACCTATTTTTAAGATGCGATTTGTGAATATGAACCAAGAAAAACCCTTTTAAGAACTGCGAGCTTTTTTTCACCGGCCATCATCGCTGTCGTCTTAAAATGGATATCTGTCTCGCTTCACTATAGAGATGGCCTTAGAAATGTCGATTTCCCTCCATGCGGGTTAGGAAAACAATGGCGAGTGATCGCGATAGGAAAATTCCGCATTACAACAAAGTGCAATGAATGCGATATGATTCTCAATTGATGTGCAGAAAGTAACAAGGTTGAGCAGTTTGAATGATACTCACGCAATCGATTCGCATGGCACTAAGTGAAACAGAGAGAGAAAGAGAGTGAGTGATTAATAATCTTAGTTAATGTCAACTGTCCTTGCTCGCAGCGTAAGAATGATTCAGCGATGAATGCTGCAGCAGTGCGTGTGCATCCCTCGCGAGGTGAAATCCTTATGCGGTCGCGTGAAAAGCCTCGTTTTCAGAGAGAAAACAATACGATGATAGAAGTTGTTAATAAAACGGTTTGATAGGACACATACGATTAGTTTAGAGAAAGGAAGTCTTTTATCAAATGTTCACAAGAACTCAGCTAGGCCTACGACAATGATGTGGTTTCTGAAAACCAAAAATGTCGAATAAATATGACTCACAATCAGAGAGCTAGAGATCGAGAACCTTTTTCCCTCTATGCCTGTCCAGAAGCTTACCATTAATTTTTATGTAAATTCGAAAATTATTCGCCCCAAAGAGTCTTTAGCTCTAGAGTGATTTACCACTCACAAATGCCGTATTTTACAGACTTTCAAGTGAGTCACCTACTCAAGCTTTTGTTCGTGCAATAATATTTCATGCTCACGCGGCCAACTTCCATTACTGTTGCAATTCATCTCACGTAATAATTGCTTGCTTATATGAGGAATCATTTTCATCGGGCATTCCTCGTAATATGATCAGCTTTGGAAAAGTACTTTACTTTTCATTAAATATCAAATCCAGATGGCTATATTTTTACAAAGCAAAGAATTATTTTTACTTCAATATCGGAAACTAGGAAATAAGCTAAATTTAAAGTATGGCTCCTCCTACAGTTCTTACCACTCTTCTGAAAGCAAATTAAGAGAGTTCACATGAACACGAGCGAAAATCACCCTAATGAGACATCACTGCGGATTTGACTATGTTAGAAATAAATCTTATCTCTGGGAATTTTTTTCTGCATTCAACAAGTTATGATTGCATGAATGCTAGGCATAAATCAAAAAATTATCATTTAAAGAAAGTAAAGAGTTAGTCACGCATACACGCCATGTTTCATCTCTTTAAAAAGTAAAATCACGAGAAAAACTTTGCACTATCCCGAACTTAAAATTACACTCTTTAATCTGTTGTACTGTATAAATCAAAAAATTATCATTTAAAGAAAGTAAAGAGTTAGTCACGCATACACGCCATGTTTCATCTCTTTAAAAAGTAAAATCACGAGAAAAACTTTGCACTATCCCGAACTTAAAATTACACTCTTTAATCTGTTGTACTGTGTGCCGTATTGATTAAATAATTTATTCAATTATTATCTCAAAGCGTAACAGTTTTTTCTACCGAAAACTTTATGAAAACGTTTAATAGTCTAATAGTTTTATGCGGGCACCCATTCCGACCGCCTTTCGTTTGAATTGATCAGGGGATTTCAAACATTCTGAAGGCAAGGTATCATGGTGTTTGATATTTTCCAGGAATCTTGGCTAAGAATCGTTGCTTTGAGAGTGTAAGTAAGGCAAATGGTAACCAGTATCACGGAATCTCAACAAGCTTTCGTAAAACACTACGGCACCCGGAATTGATAAATAACTAATTTCAAAACGTATGAATTATAGAACTCATTCCAAACTAATAATATTTATCACTTAGCTGATTTATCATTTTCATCTAACGGAGACATCTGAGTGTTTTAACGATAAAATGATTTTGTGAATCGAATACGAAGCAGCCATCTTCAGAAGAACGCCACCTCAACAGCTAAATTTCTGTACAGGTTCACTCAGCCTTTTCATAAATATAGTAGTAACAAGGAGTATATATCGGGCCCAGGCAACAAAGAGAATCGTATAAGTAATATTTTTTCTTTTGAGCTGAAGTAGCATAAATTGCTGAAATATTTCAGCAATACGATCTGCTAAATACAATGAAAAGTCGTATGTCGTCTTCTTTCAAAATAAAAATCCGTGGTATATGTATGATACAGCCAAACTTACTAGTAACAAGAATATCTTTGCTAGGAGGAGTTCGCAGGAGGGTTTCGTCCCAAGAGCGAAAGACATAGGGTTCGAATCTCATCTCTGGCCAGGAGGCAAATTCATTCATCACTCATTATCGCGATCTCCTTGACCAGATTAGCTGGCACAAAGCATTGGACGTGAAACAAAAAAGATCGGCGAATGGTCCGAAAACCAGTTCAAAGGATCGGAAGGGGTGGAAGAAGTGGGGGCGGAGGGGAACCCTATTTCTCGCTCCAAGGTCAGCCCTCTGTCGGTGATTAGCAGAGTGAACATACAGACGTCTCCGCACTACGCAGATAGTCATCGGAACATCCATCTAGAGGAGCGTTATCGCTTAGAGAAGGAGAGAAAGTGGTCTCTAATACTTATCCCTTTACTCCCTTCTCCTCCCTCCCTTGCATTACGCCCTCCGCAAACATCCACCCGACCCCATGAGGCGGCAGTTCCCCTTTTCGCGCTTTCCCGGTCGACGCGGTGCCATTCTTCCATCTAACCCGAGGCGCCTTCAACGTCCCATGGCGCTGGCATCGGTCGCTAAAGGGGTCGGGGTTGGAAGAAGGAGGAGGCTGCGGGGAATAGAGCAACAAAAAACAAAAGCAGGCGCCGCAGCGCACTGATTTATGAGGTCGGCGGGAGCCAGAGGGCCGGCGAAGACCGCGATTCCTTCCGCTTCCTCGGGCGTGAAAACGCTGGGAGACGGTTAAGATGAAGGCTGAGGGGAAAGGAAACGAGGGAGGGGGAGAAGAGGGAGGGAGGAGGAGAGGTGGAAGAGGAGAAGGGGAAGAAGAGAAGGGAGAGAGGAAAATAGAAAAGGAGGAACCGCTACAGATATATTTTACGAGATTTTATCTCCTCCCAAAAATAAACCGAGTGAATTATTTTGTAATTTTTTTATATTTGCAACAAAAATGGCATGGCACACCGTAAATCAATGTGCTGTAAGGCTGTTATGCTACTTTTCAAAACACGAAGACTAGTACCTATCTAAACTGTTATCGTTGAGGTAAAAAACAAGTCATTCTGGTTAGATGGATGAAGAGACTGTTTAGTCTTAATCTCGCATTAATAAAGACGTTTATCTACCTACTTCCATATCGCAACCCGATGAATTATCATTAAATCGTGGCTTTCAGATGTACTGAAAATTGTTTCGTGTCGGTTTTAATCGATTGAGGATATTTGCAGTGCCGTATCTAGGGAGGGGCAAGAGCGGCATCTGCCCCGGACGCAATTAAGCAAGGGGCGTAAAAAATCCAAATAGTAACTAAATAAACTAGAGTAAATGATTTCTTGAAGGAGGAGAGGGCTCATATTTAGTAGTTTTCCCCAGGCGTTAAAATATCTAGATATGTGTGACGGATAAGTGAAAAAATATATCTATGTTAGCCGTAATATAATCAATAAAAGTAGTAGCAATTATGCCACTTTCATCTTTCATTTTTACCCCGGTTTGACACGAAAAATATTTATATGCTAAAAAGTGAATTGCAATCGATGAAATAACATGTGTTAGTAGAACTTTCATTAAGTATTCGGAGCATGTGGAAACAGTTCTTTATAATAATTATAAAGAACTGTTTCCACATGCTCCGAATACTTAATGAAAGTTCAACTAATTTTAAGTTTAATTATTAAACTTCACAGTTACATTTAGAAGGAACTATAAAAACGAATAACTCCTCGGTTCTTCTTGGGATGGTGTCTCAAGTTACAAATCGTATTTGAAACTATAACATCATTGGCCTGTTATAGCATAAAACTCCTACAAAATATAATTTTTGATATTTTCACAAACCTGCGCCTCTGACAGAAATCACACGTGATCGGTAGAAACTTAACAAATTTTCAATGTCTGAATGTAAAAAATATTTTTTAAACCCAATAACAAAAAATAAACAAAATTATGCGAATAGATAAAATAGAACATTTTAAAGATAAGTTATACAAGACTGAATTAAATGGGAGTGAGGCTCAAACGTATAATTGTAAGACCCTGGCAACTACAAATCAACGCGCATTTTTTACTTAGATCATTGTACGTCACGTCATAAACACGAGTCATTACGATGTATATTAACAAATTTTGATAAAAACACAGGGTGGTATCCATTGTTTCTTTTTAATGGCACTATTATCCCAGTTCATTTGAATGCAAAGCAGCGGCATACGAGCGTCAACTAACGACGCCCGTAATTGAAGAGAGAGCCGAAGAACAAGAGGTGCTTGGAAAAAGTTTTATAAGCGTCAGCGAGGTCGGGATAAAAAAATGAAATGACGGTCTGGGAGCGTCATCCAAAAAGAGAGAAAGAGCGAAAAGGAGATGGAGGGAGAAAGAGAGAGGAAGCGGAGCAAAAGCGCAACCAACGAGGCGCGTCCCGCTGCCTGGGTAACGCGACAGTGGCGCCACCAACGGCTCTTCTTTTATGCTCAACTCTCCCGAAATTTATTTGCTCTCATTTGATACGCTTTTACTTCTGCCACCGTCCGAAAAATGAAAAGGGAGGAAGATATAAAAACAATTATGAAAGGATTTAAAGGGGAAAGAGAAAAAGAAGGTCGGGGAAGAGAGATAGGGGAGAAGAAGAGTGGGGATTTACGTAGCGCTTAGGGCGAGCGTTTTCCTTCCTTAACCTTGTGACATGGCAACCACCTCACGCTATTTCTTCCTCCTCTTCCTTTAATCCCAAAAGAACATAATTCAAAACCTTTTGAATTCCTTCCCGCTGGCGACCTCTCAGCTTCATGCTGTGTCTCTCCCGTCCTTTCCCTTGGGTCGCTCCGAGCACACATCCCAAAGAAAGTCTCTTCCGCGAACATTTTTTTCAAAATTCTTGGTTTTGAATAACGCTTTGCTTTTGTTTGGAATTCCGAGAATAAATTTAAGAGAAAATTGTCTTTTATGTTTTACATCCTTAGCTCGATTGTAGTTTCGCGTATTAAAAGCCGAAATCGCTCCTTTGGCTTTCCACGTTTGTAGGGTGAGAAGGAAAGAGGGCGGTTTTTGCGTGAATCATTTGCAGATAATGTGTCAGAATGGTCATATTGTGCATATTTGCCCTCGCAAATGGAGGAGAAAAATGAGAAAGTAAGGAAGAGAGAGAGAGACAGACAGTGTGCTACTATACTCGTATAGTAATCAATTTTCCTATGTTTAATAAACGATCTCAGCGTTTCTTCCGAAGGTACAGGCAGACAACACGTTTATCCTAATCAGATATTAAGATATTCAATTGAAATTATAATCTAAACAGTATTGGTACGAACGCAGAATTTCATTTAATGCAAAATTTCAATTTAAAAACCTACATAAAATACAAAATTTTCAACTTTGTGCAAGTTCTTTTAAAAGGAATATTTGTTCAGAAACTTAATCATTGATTAAAACGTAGCGTGCATAAAAATCTATCATTTGGTATAGATACTTCAATGGTTAACTAAAGTGTTTATAAACCCATAGAGAAAATATCTGAACCTCGTGGTACAACTAATAGTGCGTGATCGTTCTATGAAACCGTTTCAACAGTGCAACAAGTTCACCAAAGGAAGGTCAAAAGGATGTCACACTGGACCAGATAAAAACCACAGAGGAACGCGGAAGGCCATGGAATGACCCCGGAAGGGAATAAGCCAAGAATATGGAGATCCTGGCTAATACATGGAATTCTCTAAGCGGCAAGCCAAGAGGGTATTTTTTATCCTTATTTGTACCGATGAAATGCCGATTCAACAGTAATATTCGAATGCCAGCGATGCCGTGAATGTGTTTCAACAAATCTGTTTTCCTATAATTGTCGACAAGTGTCATCGACAGATCTGTGAAACCAAAACTAAGAGAACTTATTTGATTATAGACGTCTTTACACAAAGTAATAGTTTTTCGACAGAGTTACATTAGTATGTAAAGACGCATTATACAAGAGCCTATCTTTTTTGTCAAAGTACTGGTAAATTTTTGGTTTAATAAACAAAAAACTGCTGCAGTTTATCATTACAAATTTTAATTAGTTTATAAATAAGCTAACTACTCGTTCGTTTCCCTCCTTATACTTTTTTACCATTGATCACTCTAAAGCTAACCATCTTCACCCTATCCAATCGAACTACTTAGCACAAAAAAAACGCACCGCTCCAAAGGCACACCGCTCACAGTAAAGATTCAGTTTTGGATGAGCTAAAGGAGTTAAAAAAGTTAAAATATAGAAGCTAAATAGTGTAAGTAACTACGAAATAGGTTAATATTATAAATATTTGGAATAGGAGATTAAAAGAATTAGTTGGTTCAAAACAAACCAAACACCAAAAAATGAACCATTAAAATGACATTACATGCGAGTTTTTATAAACTGTATGTATGTACTAGAGAAATGCAAACGAACTTTTCATAAAAATACAAAGAAACTGAGTGAGTGATTACTTAATTTCTCTGACAATTCTTCCTTAATATACGAGAGCTAAAATTCTCGAAAAAATAAACTCTTATTTAATAGAAATATTTAAATATATTCGTTTTCCTAATCTGTAATAGAGATTCAATTATCTAATTACAATTTTGATTTTAGTAATTCGTGTTTCAGTATAAAATAATGAAAAAGTAACAAAGGAAAGTTTTGCATCAATATAGAGATTGCAAGGCCAGGATGCCGCGTCCGTTTTGCAAGTTAGAAATAATATTATTTAACCCCTCATCACTGAATAAATATGAGAATATCATCAGATATATATATATATATATATATATATATATATATATATATATATATATATATATATATATATAACTATTCTTGGAAAAGAAGGTATTCGGAGATAACACTGAATAATTTTTAGCAGATAAACTTCGGAAAGGAAACATTGGTAGTTTAATTAAATGTATAAATAATTGTAATCATAGATAACATTACAACAGGGATACATGGATAAATAAAGTAGAAAAGAAAATAGAGCCTCGATTACGATAAAAGAAACGCAACTGTGTTCTAAAACCTGTATTACTTTTTGGAAAAAGATCCCTTACCGTAAGATAACAGTCTAATACGAGAGATTATAGAGACGTATCAGGCAAGCTATTTCAATGGAAAAATTTAATATGTAAAAATATTTAATGGTGATCTCTACATCAAAGTTTGCACGAACGTGTGTAGGTATGAGTGAGGGCATTTCTGGGTATGAAAAATGTGGGAACGTCTGTAGCCGTATATCGCTAATTAACAAGACCACACTGCCTCGATAAAGAGGACCGACGGAATAAAAGGTGGATAGAGCGGCCATTAAAAACAAAATCGTCAACCGCGAGGATCTCTTCCCATTGGTGGGCATCCCGCTCGTGACGTCACGATGCTCCCCCGCTCTGAGTGGACTGATATTTCAGATGGGGAAAATTTTTTGAAAGGGAGGAAAAAAGTATCAAAAGGAGATAGAGAGAGGAGGAGGACACGTGCATAAATAACTCGGGACACGGGCGTATAGTGGGAAAGGGGGAGGTAATGCCCACTCCTCCTCCCTCGACATCGACACGTGATTCGAAGGGCGGAGGGTGCCAGAGGTGGTTATTTTTTTTATTCAACGGGGACCCGTGTGGTGTGCGGTACACACTACACGAGAATTCGCCAGGCGTGGCGCGGCGGCGTGTCGTAGTTTTCGTCCACTGAAATAAGTGAAAGAGGAGTGGATTCATCGGGACCGACGGGGTTTATCTGCATGCGCAAGTACGTATGTACATAGAGGCATGCACGAAGCTGAGCGCAAAGGGAGAGGGAGTAGTGGCCTTCACCAGAGTCCTATATCCCTTTCTAGATGCGGGTAAAAAAGAGAAGAGGGCTCGGCGCCCCGCCCGTGCCGCCCGCTTCAAAGGGACGGGTGTTTGGACACGCGTGATGGCGGCCACGCACGGCAGATTCCTCTTTTCCGTGCCGCGAGGCCCTCGCGACCGAAGAGCCTCTCGCGGAGGACACTTGAAGCGGCGGTGGATAGAGGAAAAGGGCGAAGACATGTCGCGCCGACGTTGATGAAATGGCGGCTTTTGAAAAGTGGAGGAGGGAGTTGACGAGGTCTTCTGAAAGAGGGAACGTTACTAGCGATTGGCGCTTGTTATGGCCGCGCTTTTGATGGAAAATTCCACCAAAATGTGCGACTCGACCTTAATATGTGGCATTGAGTGGTCTTAAATAGATTCACTCGGTTATTGCAAAAATCAAAATTTTTTGTAAATTCGCAAATTAAATTCTGGGTCATTTTAAGGGCCAAATGCCGAATTAGGATTGCATGGAATACGATGTAAATTAATCTGAAGAACCTTGGGTGAACTAAATGATGTTATAAATATACCGAGAATTTAGATTATTAGTTTCCCTACTTTATCTGTTATGTAATAACGGACCTATAAATTGAGGAAAATGTGTCTTCCTAATCTTAGTTATATTTATATTAAAATAAATCCCACTCTGGCCAATAATATAAATATTCCGTGAAGTTGCTGTTTAATGACGATCATGACATCGAATCTATCGAAAAATGTGTATCAACAACAAAGATTTCAACTTTTCTGATACTAAGATATTCTTTTCGTTTAAAAAGGGTTCAACGTTTTTCGACACAATGTCATTGTTTATGAAACTGAACTATGTATTTTAACAACTTTTTCAGGTGAAATTCTCATTAAGGCTATGACGACAACATTCATAACTCTGCAACAAGAATTATCTATTGCGGTAGATTTCCTTAGTTGTTAGTATTACTATGCTTGTTAAGGAGCACTAATTTCCTAAGTGAACCCTCAATTGTTTTTACCGTTTTATTTTATTTAAACGTTCATTTAACAGTAGTTTCGTATCTAAATTGGTACTTTATTGGTAATTAATACCTTCTAAGAATCCTTTGCATATTTTTAGCCTAGTCAAAATAATAATTTTCATATATCTGCGGAAAACTTCATTGTGTAGCTGTAAATGCTATTTATCCATTAATTCAATTGCAGCAGCAGAAATAACATTCTACTGCTCTCTAGGTATCGCTGGATCGCTTAATAACTTGGCAAAGGGAAAAGAGGTTGCGAGATATTTCAACCTTCCTTCCGGCACCAATCCCGCGTGTAATATGGTTTTCCGAGGCATCAAAAGAGAAGCGAGCTGTGGTGGGTCGGTCTCGTAATTAGGGGCGCCGCCAACGACACGCGTCCTGAAAAAAAACCGACAACGAGGTACGGAGTTTCTCACATGTCGCCGCTAAAGGCGCTGCTGTCGCTGCGGGTAAGTTCATGCCGCGACGCCGCATTTTTTCTTTTTCTTAATTGGATTCGGGATTTTAGTCGCGGTGGAGAAAATGCGCGAGAGATTTGGATAGATCGGTGCCCAGAGTGAAAAACTGGGGAGTCACGGATCATAAAATGCGACGGATGGATCTCTCTGGCTTTTGGGTTTTCCTCGCGCTGGAGAGAGAGGGAGGGAGGGAGTCGGGGCAAAAGGGGAAAGGTTGGGCACGCCTTTTTGGTCGACCCGGAAGATTCCAAGCTGCCGGAAAACTACGCTTTCCGGTTTTATCAATGAGTGTTCGCTTCTATATTACCATATTTGTGGAGTTGGCAAAATGCTGATTTGCATTTCATACAAAAAGGAATTAAAATTGTCTACGGAATATTTACGGTTGTAATACTTGTAACTGTTATATGGGCTGAAGAAACGTTTTTGGATAAAATTAATTAATGTTACTTAGAGAGTTATTTTTAAATTCTGCAGAAGAAATGTTTTTCTTTTTATTATGTCTGTGTAGCTGCTGAACATAGGGAAAATATCATTGTTCTGAAATTAACCTCAATGACAAAACGTGAATATACTTCCTTGCGTAGCCCTCTAGAATTCGAATCATTAAATGTTCGACATCATTGTCAGATTGTAGGATGTGAATTTAAATTGGAAGTTAAACCAACATAGAAGAAATATTAGCCAATTTATGACTGAAGATACCCATATCATCTATTTTATTCGCGGTTCTATCAATGAAGTCATTTGACGATTTCCACTAAATATGTCTCTTATGTCTCCATTCAATTGCTTATGAGATACTTAATTCCTGATAAATCAGCATTCATCAATTCTTTTTCTCATAGTCATAGATATTTTTGTCACATTTCATATTAAATATTTCCCTGCCGTTTTTTTTCTTTGTGTTTCGTCAATATAAACTTTGCATTGTTTTAGCATTCAAGCTTATTATTTTACGTTAGCAAGTTAAATTGGACAGGATTTGCAATGAACCCATAGCCAACTACGCAGGATAAATGATAGGTATTGTTTGGCTTTTTATTCCTATAATAAGTAAACGCGTTCTTACTAAAGTATTTTCAGTAAACATTTTTACTGGATGCAATAAGTTATTTAATTCACATATGATATTCATCTAGCTGAACATACGCTGTTATCAGATCAAGAGTTGATGACTTGAACGATCATATGAGATTTTTCTTACTTGGAGCCAACTATTTCAAGTATCTTTTTTTCCAACTATCAAAAAATATATTAGCATGCGTGAGATACTTTTAACTTTCATCTTTCTCATTCCTAAATATGTGCGCCTCTTTTGGAAACTAAACCTGAAAAGTTTTCTGATATAAACTCATTTCAATATTTTTTAATCCAACAATGTAAATAAAATGTCATTTTAGGGTTTAATCGCCAATGGCGAATATGAAGTTACATTATATTGTGTAATATTTTCCGAATTATTACCTTAAACAGGCAAGAGAAAACCACGAATGGAAACGTAAAAAATTGCTGTGACGCAAGATTCGTGAGTCACTATGCCAAAGTTTTGAACTTCTGTGACCCGGAGAAGTGCGACCCGTCCAAATTTTAAATTCACGCTACGATTCGGAAAGAATATCAAAATTTCATAACTGTTGAAGCTTCGAGACCAGATCTCACATACGCTCATGGAATGCCGCACAGGTCATCAGAGATATTATCGTACAAACATTTACCGACGACTCAACTGCATAAAATTATCTGTATTTGTATATAATTGTTCATAAAATCAATTTTACATAGTAAAATTGTAATATCTCTAAAAACAGAATAATTAATATGATAAAAATATCTCTACAACAAAAATAAATAAATAAAAAAATAACTCAAACGTTAAAGGACAAAATCTCACCATATAAGTTAAAATATTATTGATAATTAGACCAGATATATAACTGGAGTTTTCCGTCCTGTTATTCAGTTGCAACGTATTTATAATTTCTTCTCGTCCTTTGATTGACATTTATCAATATACTAGTGTAATGCCCGTTGAAATGTCAACGGAAGAATTATAGATAGATAGATAGATTATTATTATTATTATTTTCATTTAAAATAATTAATATCCCACTTTCACATATGAAATATTTTGTCATATACAACATATCTAGTGAATATTCTGTTGTTGACGGGCTATCTTTAGTTAAACTTAAAATAGTTGTCTCTCTTTCCCTCCCTTTCTCCCCCTTTCACACCCTCTCTCCCTCTATCTCCCTCCCACTCCTCATTTCTCCCCCTCTCTCTTCTCCCCCTCTTTCCCCCTCCCCCCTCTACTTCCCTCTCTCCCCCTCCCTCTCGCTCCCCCCTCTACCTCTCTCTCTCCCCCTCTCTGTCGTATTAAAGCACGCTTACACCCATTGGTGCTATTGCACCTCCTGCCACACACCATTGCGGTGGCTTGCAGGGTGAACTATAGATAGATAAGGATTGATACAACAATAGGATTTTGAGGTCTAACAATATAATTGGTAACCAAGGCAACATTCCGTTAAAATGGCAATATTTCCACAAAATATGTGAATTAAACGTATAACATGAGCGATTTCGAATTGTATGCGGAAAAAGATGAACAGAATAAGAAACTTTGTAATTTTTTCTTCAAAATGGTTCAGATCCGAAGATCGTAGGTTAATTCCTTCTAATTTTAATTTCCAAAACTATAAAAGCCTGCACATCAAAAAATTGATTTTTACGTTACCTTACGAAAAATGGAAATGTCTTCCTTGGAGTCGAACCCAGGACTTTTTTGGAGATTTATTTTCGTCATTACCTTAAAATATGTTAATCAAGCATCCTTGCCAAATTTCAATCTTCTACCTATTCGGGAAGTTTGTTAAAACGCTCTATATCGGCCATCGTGAAAGCGTGACCAACCAACAAACAGACCTGGGCTATTATAGTATTAAATTTTTTAAATATCGCTCCAATAACAACTTTTGACGTAGCGCCCTTCGTAATTTAACAAAGTTATCGTTATGCAACTGGAGAATTAGAATATTATCTTTCCGGCCCCATTCTAGTTCCTTCACCTCCAGTTGACACTCAACACGTGATCCATAGAGCAAGAAGGGTCGGGCGAACGTGTTGGCACGGCCGGGTCAAAGATTTAGGAAGCGGCCATGCCTAGGTGTGGTGAACGAGCACGGGGCGGATGTAGGAAGGAGTAAAGCCCGTGAGAGAGGGTTGGAGGGAGGAGGTAAGAGGGTTAGGCCGTGGGAGATGAAGGTCCCATGGAGTCATCTTCTACCCCAATCTCACCCACGTACCGCTCGAGAAAGGGTCTTGGATCTCAGTACGTGACAACCACTCCCTCCGAAGGAAGATGATGCGGTCGGAGGTGCGGGAGAAGCGGGGTAGATGCAGGAATGGAGGGAGTAGCAGATAGCCGGTGAAAGTAGGAAGAGCACTGTACAAAATCTCGATAAAAATAAATAGGAACCAGTACATTGGCTGCATTATAAGTAATTTGATGTAAATATTTTTATTCCAAAAGGGTCTGTGCAGCATAAAAGAGAACGTGCTTTATCATTTAATCAGGGTCAAAAAATCAACAGTCGTTTGAAATATAAATTCTAAAAGTGGAGGCATTATTAAACGGAATCAGAGAGGAAGTTCGATTAAAGATAGAGGTTTTTAAATATTTTAGAAGGAAACGAGCAAATTATGTGATTTAAATATTAGAGGGTTGATGGAGAAACTAAAATATTTTCTGGATATGTCATGAGGAGAGCTACAAAAGATAGAAAAAGATGGGCATAGAATGAATTGTTTAAGAAAACGTTCGGTCGATCTATTCACTAATTAACCGTGGGCTAAAATTTAAATGATTTCTACAGGTAATAAATATGAAAATTATTTGAAGAGAATAAACGAAAAATAATTACAAAATAATTTGAAAAATTAAGGGGTTTCTATATGAAATGCTCGAACAAAACTTTTGTGGAATGCTTTCCTCTAGATATTTATTTTGCATTAACATTATAAAACATGCGATAAAAGACACAAAACGACAGAAAATATTTATCATTGAAAGATAGATTTTAACTTCCATTATAATGATAAAACGGCCCTTCGTGTAAATGGCTGCATGCACACGAAATAAACTGTACTGAACGAAAAGCAGCGTTGGTACTGCATGGAGCAAGATTTTAATCGAGAATGCATAAAATCCATCTTCACTGGACAAATCCTCTGTCCACCTGCTTTGATATAGAGTCAGATTTTCAGTTGAAATGTGCAAGAATTTCCTCCATGTTTTTTATTTTTTGTCGATTATTGAAGAATGTATGCAACAAAACGTTTTTTTATTCCAAGCAAAAAGATTGAACGTCTAACTCTTGCTTTAAAGACATCTTTCAAAGAAAAGTTTTTTCATATTTAAAAATAACCGACAAGTGACAATCATATTCGAGTTTCCTCTAAAGTTTTCTCCGATAAAATACGCAAAAAAATCGAGCCTGGGAATAGGAAGGTTTACGTCGACTGATAAAATAAGCAAGCAACCCAAATGTTCCATTTCTTTTTTTAATATTTCTCTAGGAGGAAAGTCTGTCATAAATAATATAATTTCTTAATAATTTTCTAAAACCCTACCAAATTATTTCAGTGGATATTTTAATCCTGTAATTTAGAAATTAAGATATGGTATTTAAAAGTTAATAAATAAATAAATAAATACTGGGATTCAGAAAAGGAAGACGCACTTGACGTTGCTTAAATAAGAGGATTCCCTAATCCAGGATTCCTTCCTCCTTTCCACGAAAAGAATTCATAACGATGTTAGTAAACCCTTTCTCTTCATGCGTCTTATTTGGTTGTATTCCGTCTCCTCTCCATGCGATAGCCCCGCCCTCTTCCTTCCGTCTCACAGTTTCCATCCTCCTCACCTCTCCGTATTATCTCTTCTTTCGTCTCCCCCACCCCTTAACCCCCCTCCCACTTCTCATCTCCTCCCACGCACTCACACTCCCTCGGTCCTTTCAAAACACTATTTGATATTCGTCCCACACGCGCACAGACATGGTTGCCACGAAACGGACTAGAGCGTAACTCACCTCAAGAGGTCAAATTTCATCGTTTTCCCTCCCCGTGGAATAGGTGACTGGTAGAGAAAAATTATTTCCTTCCTGCAATGTTCCAGTGTTAACTAAAATGGATAAAAAAGTTGACCGAAAAAGATATTAATTCGTAATTGAAAATATATGTTTTGGGTAGAAGGAGAAATTTAAGAGAATTATCAATTTAACTAGTTCATAAAGAAGTAGCGACCTCGCTTTATGGCTAAAGTCCAAGTCATTGGTTATATTCAATAGGTAAAAAACGATTGAGTAACGAGATTAAAATATAAATAGTGTTTGATGAATAAAAAGTACGTATAAGGTTTTGCGCACGAAGTTATCATTGAATTTTGTCGACAAGCGGTGAAATAGTTGGAAATAAACACAAATGAACTCCAATATAAGATAACCTATTGAGTTTCATGACCTTTGTAGCCAAAAAACGATCGAATGATCAGGTAGAGCATTTCAGCCACATGGCGGCTATTCATACATCGTTGACTTTTAAAATAACTGATTAAAGGACTCGTTCATTTCATCAATTGAATTCAAACCATAAAAGTTATTTTTAAAATCAACTCGATTGCTTCCATCTACAAATGCGACAAAAGCGCTAGGCGAAATGAATTGAATAGGAGACGCCACTACAGGTAGATTGGTGCATTCCGTCTCATTAATACGCGATTTAAAACACCGAGTTAAATGTAAATAAATGTCATCGGGAGCCAAGGTAAGAGAGATGTGTTGGAAGGTGGGTGAAGTGGAATGGAGGTGGCCGAGGAAGGAGCAAGTGGGTGGAAGGGCACGCCCGTCGCCCACCCCTTAGTTGACCCGCGTGTTCCGGGAAACAATTCCTCTCGCACGTGACCGCACCGCGATCACGCTCTTCGCCATCACGGAGCTCTCTCGCGCGCAGAGGTGGAGAAAAAATATGAACATCGGGACGCGCGCCTTCCCACGCCCGGGGCCCGCCCCCGCGCGACTACGACCGTGGAACGAAGCGAAAGCGCTTTCCCAAGGAATACGTAATGGCGGTATCAAAGGAGACCGAAAAAATGCGCGCCGAGCGCCATCTTTCTCTCCCCTCTTTCTCTTCCTCTCTCCCATCTTCGCTGACACAGTCACATGTCGGGCGGAAAAAATGAGTGAAGCTTTGCTTGTTTTCGGAAGGAAGCGCTTTTTTTTAGAGAAAGGTACATGTAAGAATATGCTAGAGAGAAATTTCAAAGTAGGAGCAATTACTCGCTCTTTACTCTTATAGTGTGGCTTTGAAGCAATTCCTATGAGAAATAACATTTCTAAAATCATCATACCTCGGAGAATTTCGTGAGGGCTAGCGAAGGCAGTGGATAATATCTTCTTTCGGCTCCAATTAAGTTAAATAAAGTTTCAAAATACAAATTCACTTTCTGGATACAAGACCCAACCATCCGTATCAAGGTCGAAGACATAATTTTCCAATTAGCAGATCGCATAAATGTATATAATATGTGTTAATAATCTCAAAAATCTAAAATTTCTGTAGAACCGTTACTTTTCTGGGCCAGTGAATCGTATATGGAAATATAAACTCAGTTCTAGCACATTCGCTTAAATTATTTGTACTTTACATCTCCTCTCCAAAATGTCCTATTTTCTGCCCACTGCTGCTACCGCCTAGTATAATACTTAAGGATGGGAATGTATTCTCAGAACGCTCCACGTATACGACTAAAACTCAACCCACCCAGGAACTACGCATACGGTGTATCAATAATAACTTATTTTCCTATAAATATATACTATGTCAATGGTTCTCAACTTTTCTGGAGCCGCGGACCCCGTACGAAACACGATTTCTGCGGACCCCATTCCCATTAAAAGTTCAAAAATGTTGTTTAAATAGAGTAAAAGCTTAATTTTTTTACATTGAAATATAAATATGAAAAAGAACGAAAATTTAAATTTTTATTAAAATCTTATATAACTAAGAAGATGACATAAGCAGAAAGTGGAATTTACGGGAGTATCCAATCTTGATATTCAGCTTTCCTCGGCACTCGTGAGTGTACTCAGAGCTGATTTTGTTCCATTCATGGAACGTGAGTAATGTCTTGTTGTTTTTAGCAATAACGAGAACGACAATTGTCTTGGCTGAGGCACAGACCAGATCTGTCCATGAAATGTAGTTAGTCTCGGCAAATAATATTTCTATAAGAGAGAGCCACAAATTCAGTTTACAGCAAATAGTACCTACGGTTTTACTCTTTTAAACACACACACACAAAATAAAATGACATAGCTATAAGGCTAATGAGATTTTTGCTCATGGATATTTTTCATTCACTCATCTCGTCCCTGCTCATATAATTAAAATTTCTAAAATTTATTGGATACAATCCGAGATCTTACATAATGTAATTAAGAATGTAATCTATGCCATGAGACCTTTCTTTTAAGGCATTTCCGAACGTTATCCGACCACTCTAAACGGTCAAAATGAATCTTAAGGAACATCATCCATATTTTATGATATAATAGCAGAATTTCCCGTTGAATTTCAACGGATTTAGTGAAGCTACTATAGCACTACATACAAACTCTTTAAAACATATAGTAGATACTTTTTAAATTGCAATTAGATTTTCTTAACAATTAATCATATTTGCTTGTAACAATCCGTTTCCGAGCCTATTGCATTCAAATATAACGATAATTGTATTTCCAAACATATCACTTTCGCCAAATCCAGCTTCATTTCTTGAAATGTTTACATTTATGTCTTGTAAGCAAGAAAACCGTGAAAAAGCAAAGTACAGTTGTCCATGACTGAACAATGACTGGTAAATGTACACCAGATACTTGAGCTTATTTACGTTAATAAACATTATAAGGTAAAATATAATGATTTCACTTACAAAAATGTAAGATTCCAGTATTCAATAGACGAAAGAAGGTTCAATTGCTTTTATCAATAAACGCTTCCTGAATAATATTCAGTATCTATTTACGTTGCTATCCATAAACATCGATCGTTTCGTTGCTTAAACAAAAGTGCAAATCGAATAACGCTAAACTTTCGTCTATTTATAAACTTCATTGAAGCTAAGCGAATCGGAAGTAACAATGACGGCCGCCTTGGCAACGCCTATAAAGAGTACGAAAAATCCACAAAATATCGAAACGTATATAGTATTTCTGAAAACTTGGACCGTATAACATGTTAACGTTGCAAGAATAGGATAGTATAGAGTTTTATTCGTCGAATAAAGCAAGAACGAAAAAATTCGGTTCATATTTACGTATTTTAATGCTTGAAGGAAGAATACCTTGAAAGTCAAGAAATGGATTCATACGTGTCATCTTATGGAAAAATGTTAAACCCCTATATTGGCAGCACTGATTAATCCTGGTTGACCAAACCTTGACCATTCACTAAGTTAGGATGTAAGGAAGAATCGTACCAAATTTGGTTATTCTAGCTTTTATCGTTTAGGAGTTCCATGAACAAACACACGCTTCAAAATATATTACAGATAATGTACCAAAATCAACTCGCGGACCACCTGGAGACAACATACTGACCCCCGACTGATAACCACTCTACTATGCGATCAGATTTTTTACCATAAACTCTTATTATGTTAAATGAGGGCTAAAATAAATAAACGTAATCTATTTCCTTTAAAATGAGCCCAAATGATGAGAGAGATTTTTATCAGGAAGCAAAAACCTTTCCTTATTTTTAGCAAGCGAAAAGTAGGGTGAATTACCAGAAACAACGGCTCCTACCTGAGAGAATTTAAATTATTTTCCAGTTTTAGCCATAAAATTGGAGGCGTAAGTTGTAATTTATTTTGGGGATAATACATATGTATGTGGCAATTTAATAAATACGTTCGCACAAAAGACGCTAGTGCAAATTATATGCCATTTAAAGTATTCTTTGTGAAATGATTGCAATCGTACAAATTAAGAGATTACCGTTATATTTTCAATTAGCGGATGAGCTTTACTTCGGTGTTTTAATTCATTTTTCGCATGAAAACTCTTACTGGATACCCTACAAAATATTTATTTCCGTATGTTCTACCGATACCTAATACGTCAACCTTTTAACGGGTAAGACTGGGCGAATTTTAACGCCTTTTCTAAAAATAATTTTTTAATCCGCTTGTGAGGAAACGATGTTAGAAATCATAGTACTCCACCAAGAATTTCGGTAATGTATTCCTAAGAGATTTGGATGTCGCATTAAACGCTTTTGACTTTGTCAATATCTTGGACCAGTGGTGCCACACGATGTGTCACGACACACTAGTGTGTCGTGGATGAGGTCCAGGTGTGTCGCGAAAATTTAGAAAAAAGGCTCAAATTTCACATTAATTTCTTAAAAATTGTTATTCGACAGATTTATATTTCTTTTTGTTTATTTTGTTAAATAAATATATATAGATTTCGTTGTACATACTCTGAAATGACTTCGGTCATATTCGTACTAATTTGAAGTTAATTAACATAAACATTTTGAAAAAGGATTTCAATCTTTCCCAGCGAATGCTGTTGATGAAGAGTTCTCGGGTTTCCCACCGGGTAAGGTCTCGTAGATCGTCCGACGTTTCGGCGTCTGACACATCCGCCATGTGTTATATTTATGATGTTTTATTGTTAAATGATGAATTTTAAGTATTTTTATTATGTTTTAACCAAGAAAATTGACTTTTTATTTCATGGTGTGTCGCGAGAGCTGGATCATTTAAAAAGTGTGTCGCCAAGGCAAAAGTGTTGAAAAACACTGACTTAGACCATAGATGGCCAATTGGCGGCCCGCGGGACGCATCCGGCCCGCTAGGCCTTTCGGTCCGGCCCGCCGCCTGTGCCAAAAAGTACGCTGAATGTTTCTAATCGTTTGTTTTCTCATATTATAACCATATCAAATACTAGAAAATACCTATTATATGTTTGCATGTCATCACAATATAACATAATAATAAAGAAATTATTTTGTGTCTGTGCATTTTTATTTATATGAGATATGTTTATAATACCTGGCTCGCCGGCCTGTAAATTTCGGAAAAGTGGCCCTTAGGTAATTTTGAGTTGGCCATCCCTGTCTTATGTTAGACTTATTTTGTCTGTGTTTGATGGACGAAATAATAGCAACTACTTACCGATAATCTCATTACATTCTTATTTTCTAGTTTGTTCGTGTATGATGGCAGGTATTTAGCGAAGGTCCTTCTGTTTATACTACCGGAAATAAAGTCTATAACCCTTAAGTGGAAAACCACTGCTCTAGACCACTGCGCTAGACCACTCTGTGAACATTATTTATAGAAATATTATTTTTCATTAAACAATGTGTTGCTAATATCTGCTTCCGGCTGTGAATAATTTACATATGAACATCATAATTATTTGATCCTATGAAAATTTTATAGTATTTTACTATAAGAAAAACTCCTGAGAAGCCAATATATGTATATTTCTGAATACTTCTCCGTTATGGGCTGTGAATTCCCACATTTATACCACAATATTAGAGACACTGCCGTAGAGTTAGTACCGGAGACTTAATGCAAACATTAAGCAGTCTAATATTGTATTTTATATGACATGCCAAATCACAGGAAAGTATATTTTTCTAAAAGCTTAAACAATTTATTTCGATTTTCATTGAACTACATCTATATATTACTATTTAGCATAGCACTCAGAATGTTTTATATTTAATATAGTTTGACTTTTTGTTAACGCAACAGATAAAATTAATTTAATAAAGGCGTACAGGATGATGAAAAAACAATTTGAGGGAAATAAATTTTCTATAGCGAAACGAAGACTAGAAATCGATATAATGATATTGATTAGATTTATGCTATAAAATGTTAAGAATTATAGATATGTAGAATTTTGTAATTAGCTCTAAAAATATGACAATCCTATTCAAAATACGATTGAAAAAATGCCATATGTATAGATTTAAAAATGCGAGGTGTAAAAATTGAAAAGTTAGACAAGGAAAATATAAACCATAACACACTTCTTTCCACATCAGCAAAACGAATAATCTCACTAACATTGTAAAAAACAAGCGCGATGATGGCTGCACTAAACAAGATATGTTTAAAACTTTAATGTGATTCATCTAATGAGTTCATGCGTGACGAAACGCACAGATATAACTGTGTGAGAAGGAGGCGGAACCTTGTAGTTTTGGTGCAAAACTTCAATGATGTAACATGTACGGTAAAGATGAGCGAAGATTACAAGGATGATATTTGGATCGTAGATGTAATTACCGAAGAACAGACGCAACAGCAATGAGTTTTTAAATCACTATCGAAACCATACTCTACTCAATTAGGATCAGTAGGATAGTCAAGTATATGTAAAAACAAATCCTACCAAAGATCTTCTATGTGACTGTGAAGGGAAGTGAAACAAAGTTTTACTTACCAACACAGCCAAGAGTCTGTATATCTTCTTCTTTCAGTCCCTTTCCAATAATTTTATAGTTCTCAACCAGCAGCAGGTATTCACATCCAAACTGGAGAAGAATAGCACAAATTAAGATTAATTCCTTTATATGCTCAAAACTGTATAAAAGCACCATATACTTTATTATGATAAAAATACTCGTATAGGAATACGAGCTCTTTATGAAATTAGGTTGTATTTATCGACTTAAAGGCTACGCTGTTGTGGATAATTAATTTTCTAAAACCGACTAGAAATTGGAATGAGGAAAATAGAACAAAATTCAGGATTGTCGCACCATAGAGGAAAATTAATCATATAAATAAAAGCCTTAGCAAACGTTGTGTGTAATGCTTTTTGAAGCTTAATATCTTGCAAACGACTGAACCGAATTTGATGAAATTTTCAGGATAGCATTACGATATAATAAAAAACGTTTAAATGTATCGGTAATATATAAAAGCCTTATTCTGTCCCTTTGTAATTTTGTCACTCCCTCTGTCACGCTCTTAAAAACAAATATACCTGGCAAGACGGGACTAAGGTCAGCTTTTGAAGCACAATAGATACTCGCGGTGAGAGTTTCGAACCTTCGCTCGGATCGAAGGCAACCCTCTCAGCAGGAGGTATGATTTCAGGTCAAAGAAGACTGCCTCAATTTTATTTTAGAATAAACGCTAATACCCGTCATTTTTGACGGGTACTTATACTAGTTTGTGCATAACTGCTATCAGTTGAATAATGAAAATAAAACCGCTGACTCCTAGTTCACTTAAGAAAGGAAATATCAAGCTTATCCGGTTTATTTGCAAAAGACAAATATATCTGCACGTAACAATAATACAAGATAAGTGGAATTTATATTCCCTATTATGATACAATTTAAACGAAACGTGGAATCATGCCGCACAGATATAATTAACTGTTGTGATCCACAACGAAAATCATTTAAAAACTTTAATCAAAATACTAATCCCTGACAAAATGCCTGTCTCTAAAGCAAACTGAAATTCACCTTCGAGCTGAAAACATTAAAAATTGATATATGTCTGCTTGTATTACGACTTTTCCATCTGATGCCATTAAAATGCAGGATTTGACTCTTTGAACTCGGAGTTCCATTTTGTGATTGGATAGTTTTGCAGATTTTTTGTCAAAATAATGAGTGAAATTTATTGCTTTTTTCTTAACAAAGAAAATATATGCTTTTATCATTAGAAGATTGCATGTCCCATGAAACTTACTGATTACTTCTTACTGATAATATAAATTTCAATGTTCTTCTGGGATAAGTAGACTCATTAAATATTAAAATATGAACTTGTTAATTAAAATAATTATATAATTTATTCGAGGATTTGTTTTTACCGTTCGAGCATAAAAAACGAAAATATTTCCTTATATTTGTCGAGATAAACGCATAATTGTTAATCTCTTTTAAAGATTTGAATTTCAAATCAATTTAGACATGTCAGCTGAACTAGGGCGCCATGTTTAAAATATAAACAATGTATTTTCCATTTAACCTCATCATCCCTCTCTCCTGAGACGCCATCCTCTCACTCTCTCCCCATCACACTTTTCCTCTCGCCAAATAGAAGACGAGAGCGTAGAACAATGGCGGCGACTGCGGCCTCCGTCTGCCAGACAGGATGTGTGTCCAACCAGAGTCACCTACGCGCCGGCCTCTAACCCCTCCCACCACCCCACTCCGCCACCCCCTTCCTCGGCCACCTCCGCCCTCTGCCCCCTTATCACCCTCCCACTATCACCCCCTCCCGCCCCTTCTCCTCCCCGTTTCAGGTCATTCCATCTCACTCGCCCACTTAACTACAGTTCCAACATCGGCCACCCCACGGCCGCCCTGCTCTTCACCACGTCAATTAGCCCCGTGAGTGACGTCCTGAATTGACGTAATGACCCTGACGGACCTCCTCCTCAACCACCTCTTCCTTCAATCTTCCCTCTCCCTCCCACCTCCCTCTCTTTTCCCACCCAACATCGTCTCCCTCCCATCTCCTCCCTCTTTCTCTCTTCCGCGCCTCTATCGTTCGTCCCACGTACCTCTGTCCAATTCCTCCCCCCCCCCCTCTTCCTTCCAATTCCACTCTACAAATGACACCTGTCAACTGTTACATGGCCCTGTGAGTAGCCACTTGCTAGGCGTCCATTCTCCTCCTCCATCTCTTTCCCCACTCCGCTATTAGTTCGTCGCTATC
This sequence comes from Uropetala carovei, assembly GCA_036926305.1. NCBI lineage: Eukaryota > Metazoa > Arthropoda > Insecta > Odonata > Petaluridae > Uropetala > Uropetala carovei. The sequence goes on from JAXCHB010000123.1 coordinate 7,674,047, forward strand.
CCCCATCCTCCCTCCTAACCGCCAGCCAAACGGTGTTTATCATGTCCGGAAGCGAACTTCAAACATTTCACGCTCTCATTCATAAATACTCTCTCTTTTTTACTGATAAATATTTTATTGTCTCTAAACAAAGGTTTACAACTCGGACAGAATACGCATATTTCCGTTTTATCGAGGAATTGTAAAGAATAAAATAATATTTTGTTTAGAGAAATACAATTCAATTATCGACTGAGCATATTAGACAAACTATGTTATTTCGGCGCTGAATGGCGATCGTACTAATCGCTACATATATGGAATTGGCACAGAGGGAAGGATTTTTAAAATGACATCAAGACAGAATAATCTTAGAGTGAATAGTTCCCATGTGCATTGAAATGAGTCATCTCGAGCAGTTCCAGTAGGTATATACTGGCAGACATTTAACTCAAATTTCGCTTTTGTCAATTATATGAATATGACGACGATGTAGTATTTGCCTTCTTACAAAGCAGGATTTGAATAAATGTTCGAAGAAGCTAAAATCAGTCAGTTTCCTCCAAAACTATATTCAGCATGGCATCGGATTACATTGTTGAAGTTGCATGTTGGGTTGTACAACAACGTACGTAGTACCTATACCTATCGTGAGATCAATACGGCTGACTAGAGTAAATGAAACATCAATGTGGAGCCAACTTGTCAAGGCGCCTTCCTTTCTAAACTGAGGCCAGCGGTTCAATATTCGTGGTGACCACGGCCCTTCTTGTCGGATGTCAGCGTCAGTCAGTCACTATTTGTTCGCATTAAGAGTATTTACAAAAGTCTTCATAAGATTGGATATAAATGAACTTTTTGGAAACAAGAAAAAATTTATAAAAGGAATATGTCCTGAAATCATTATTTGTCATGGAAACTGATGAATCTTTTTTTGTTCGGTATTTTCATATTTCACTGATGCTTTTTTACAAATGAAATGGCGCAAATTCGAGATCAGTAACCTGATTCCTTACAATTTACGCCCAATAGGTAATTATTATTATGAATGTCCGTTTCAAAGATTGTAGAAGCGTGGGAAACCTGAGAGAGCTTACCGAACACACTTCTTCCAAACCAAAATGGTCTCTTTTAACCCCCAATTGCTTTTAGGTTCGAAAACTGAAGTATTTCACTTCCCCATTTTCTTGTAAGACCTTTTGAGTCGTATGTCTTTTAAAATAATATGCTTAACCTGTGTAATAATTTTCTAGAAAATATAAATTAAGATTGTAAAACTAACAAAGACCTAATTAACAGGACTAATTATTCATTTTAGAACCTCAAGTTACAATCTTTAATAAATGCCTCTGAGATGTGCTCTATGAGCATGAATGAAAATTTAATAAATTACTGTACACATCAGTTTTAAATTTTTCAAAAAGATATTACTAAATCAAGATATTATCATCGCGAAAAAATATATGAAACTACAACTGTTATGAATAACATTAAATTTGTAATTTAGATGCAATTATTAAACATTATGTATATTTTGTGTAAATGTGTTAGCAATGCTTCATTTATTAGGCAGTAATTATTTTAACAGCCATTGTACTTAAAGAATCACTGTCTAAATTATTTAGTTCCACAACAAACCTAATAAAAATTTAGATCTTTCATCTAGATTACGAAATTAAAATGTCCTCCGCTTTATTTTTCTCGGAGCCTCTATTAAAAAATGGCCTAACTCTCTCATGATGCACAATTTATTCCTGCCATTGTCGAGTGATTCCATCATTCCCTTCCTCTCTGACCCCCGATGACCCCCAATGACCCATCTTCTCACTCCCCTCGATTTTTCCCCGCTCTCCGCTAGCGACGATGTCATCCTGCAACCCGAGAGATAGGCCACCCACAATACGTGATCTCACTCCCTTATTCTTCCTCCCTCCTTTCTCTCGTCAACGCGCACAATGTCCACTTCGCTGCCCGGAAAGTCATGGCGATGCTATTGCTTTAACTGCGCGCCTTCACAATTGCGTTTTCTAAATTGAAACAAGCATTTTTCCATTGCCTCTCTTCTTACTCCTCGCTCTCTCTCTCTCATCCCGCTCCTTATTTACCTTCTATACTTTCGAATTCCTAAATGATATATCTATTTTGTTTTTAATTTAATCAATCAGCAAATGTTTTTTGAGATTAGTTATTGTACTTGATCTAGTCCTGTCTGTTACGATATCAGAGCTTCTGAAATTATGTCAATGTAACAGTAAGTGAACTAAAAATGCAAAAAAGGGACACGATAAAAGTAGTACAATATATTACAATATAGTAATAACTTCAAGAAGAAACTGCTTTGTTAAAAGAAATTCGATTACATTTATCCACAACAATATCAAAGCGCTAATAAAACATTACGCAAGATAAGTATTTAGAATTTGCGAATACTGGTATTATCAAATCACATTAGTTTTATTTTTCTGATTTAATGAACATAATTAAGTAATAGTCAACATAAATATGCATTTTGGGTGTTTTAAAATTACAACTATAAACTGTTTTTTGCAAAATACGACTGTTTTTCTGTAAGATGGCAACCTATGCTGAAGTTTAAATACAGAGAAACTCAGGCTCATTTAATATCCTATAATGAGTTTCAGGATTATCTTAATTACTTTAGGCTGACGGGGAATAAGTTCCGAAGCACTGAGTTATATACACCATTAATTTTCGGCACATAAAATTTTATCATCATTCCCGTTACAAAAATGAAGCACATTTATATTTTACCGTAGACTTATCTTCTCACAGACAGCTGCTACTTTATGATACCAGAAAGAAAACTTAACGAACCTTGTTATAAAAGCAAGATTAAATAAACGGCATAAATTGACCAATGGGTCTTCTCTATCAGTCTTCATCCCCCAGATTTCCAGCCGCAATCTAAAAGTTGCGCCACGTCATTTTCGATTTAATCGTTCACCTCAGAAATCAATTAAAAGAAATTTAGCTACGCATTCGCATCCTACAAATAAACCATGAAAGTGCATTTCCGATCGAACAACTACCGATTTGAGCAGTTTAAGTTATTAAGAAAGAATTCCCAGCGCTCCAAACTGCCTGACGTCAACTTAAATCGAGACGCTGATCTAGAAAAATAAATCAATTAAACCAAAACTAAATCACGAGCTAATAATCGGTACTTATCGTTGCGGCAAAAGAGCGAAAATGAAAGCAAAGCCTTTCTGCTTTATTTTTTAGCGAAGAAGAAAAGGAAGTCCGGCGAGGCGGGTTGGGCGCAAAAAGGGGAGGGGATAATTGAGGATGTGCGTGTGCGTGCGTACGCGGAGAGGGACGTTCGGGAAAGGGTTGAAAAGGTCGGAACGAGTGGAAAGTAAAAAGGATTCAGAGAGAGAGAGAATGAAAGGCGTTTAAAAAGGATATGGCATGCATAGGAATGGAGGTGGGTGGGTTTTTGAGGGTGGACAATCAGTGAGTAACCGGTGAGCAAACGACAGGAAGTCCGAAGCAGAGCAGATCCCGAGGTAAGACAAAGCGAAGGCGCAATGCGTGAGAGAGGCGGCAGTCCTGCCCTCTTTTAGATTTCCATCGGTTTTCTTTATTTTTTATATCTCCATTCCGCCCACGCCGGGGAACGAAAAGGGAGAGAGAGGGTCGGGAGTGGAAGATTCGGCCGAGGAAGATAATGAAGGCGAAAGGGGTTGAGGAAGGGAACGGAGGAATGTGAGGAGGAGGACGGGGAGAAATTAAAATGAGGGTGGTTGCGTTGAGAGGCGCGGCGCGGGCGTCAGCGGATAAAAAGAATGGAGAATGAGAAGAACTGACGAAGCGTCGAGGATAGCGGGAGATTGTATGAAGAGGTTTCAAAAATCTTAATAAAAGCGAAAAAGATGAAAAGGATTTCCGTCTCTATGGAAAGGGAGAAAAATATCGTGAATAAACATCTTTTATCTTGGAGCGATATCTTTTCTTCGTACCAAATTTGAGACAAGGGTAGGGCAATGGAAAAACCACTACAAAATAATTATTAAGATAAATATTGGCCTGAGTTTTTCTTATCAAAGCGGAAAAATGTAACTAATTTTTAAATTGAAATTATGATTGTGCTGGCATATCCAACAAACAATATATGTTAAGAGTGTCACGTGATGCAGAGCAACTGACAGTAGCCCAGCCGCTTTCATTCAGTGAGGTTACAAGTATTTAACATAGAATATCCATGAATCTATGTTTGATCAATAAATGCGCATAATCATTCACCAAATATATTAATTTATCTAATAAAATTATACAATATCATAGTGTGAGATATTTTTTCAAATTTTAATAAATTATTGTATTAAAAATATAACATATTACATGCTATTCGTGGCACCCAAGGACCTAATCTATGAAATGTTAAGTTGAATAATTCTGTAATTTGTAATTTAAAATTTAGAATTTATTATATTAATTATTTACTCCATCCATAAGATCTTTCCTTATACCCTACCTCTTTTTTTTTATAAACGGGGCAGGAACATAGAAAATCAGACTTAAAGACGGAAGGGCATTGATCGAAAGGGTTAGGACCGGAAACATAAATTGGCCAGACAATAAAACCACCTACCAGTGTCCGACCACAATATTTTCCTCCTATTTCTACCCCTTCGTTTATAATAAGACCAATCCATTCTCTTCCTCCCGGCGAGTAATTCAGGTAATGGCAGAGGGGCACGGAAGTTAAAAAAACTACTCACTCAACTAGAGCGGTCCTATTTTGGATTGGATATGATGATGAAGCTACTTATTGTTTTTTCTCGAGTGTAGTAAAGAGAGAGTGAGGGGGGGGGGGAGTAAGGGGAGGGAGGAGGGACCAGAACCGTGGCTTGTTGGTCGAAAAGACAATGGGAATGTTTTTTTCTTAAGTATTGAGGCATTAGAGAAGCTCCTGAGAACCTCAACCGGGAGGAAGAGGAGGAGGAGGATGAAACCACGTGTGACGAGAGGCGGGGGCGGAGGCGACGGAGGAAGGAGGTGGAGTTGGGTGGGACGTATGATTGTGCGGTCGTTGGCGGATGGGAAGGGGGCGGGAGGAGGAGGAGAGCGGGGGGTGGGGCCCGTTCTCTCATTCACTCCCCATTTTTTCACCACAGAAGAGGAGGAGTCGCTTGCGTGGGTGGTGGCTGCGAGGAGGGCGGTGAGGGGGAGGTGAGGGGGGAGGGTGTCGAGGACGAGATAAGGGACGTTCCCCAAGGAAACGCTGGGAGCGGAAGAAGCTTTGCGGGTTGGCTTAGACAATGGGAGAGAAGGAGGTACAAGTGAACACCGAGGGAGAGAGAGAGAGAGAGAGGCGTACCCCCTTTGCACGGGAATACACTCACACACGCACACACCCACCGCCAACCCCTCCTTAACGTAGCCCTTCTCTCCTCCCCTTCCCTTGTGCTCTCTTCCTTACCCTTATGCAGGTAAAAGAATAAGAAGATCAAAGGAATGGCCGACGGTTCAAGGATTCAGAAAACTCTCGTTCCCCCCTCTACCCACTCTTACTCCCCCTTCCCCTCCCGCTCCGATCCCCACGCTCCTCTTCCCGCTCTCTTCATTTCATCTCTTTCATTTTCTCCCGTATTTTTTCCGCTGCGTTTCTTTCTCTCTGTCTTCCTCTTCTCGGTGGCCACTTTTAAAAAAAAAAGCTGTTATCTGATACGTATCCGATCCTCCAGGCACGGTGCTAGTTGCACTTCGGATCTCTTTCTCTCTTTTCTCTATCTTATTCTCTATCTTATTCTCTTTCTCTCTCTCAATGCTACTTCTTTCTCCTCGACTCGTCGAGAGAGTTTCCTGTTTTTAGTTCCCTTATAAATCGTAGTGGGTAATTTGCGCATAACCGCAAGTGTGGCTCGATGTCCTTCGCTTCCGCCCCTTCCGAGGGAACTCGGGAGACGTAAAGAGAGGGCTTAGTGGCGGGGGCGAAAGAGGCGGGGGCGGCAGAGAGGGAGGATTGGGATAAAAATTAGAGAGGGCATGCTCATGCGTTACCTTCGTTAGGATGGAAGGAGGGAGGGGAATCGTGGGTCCCCTTGCAATCTTGGTTGGCGGATCTTTCTTAATGAATTTTTCGACCTCTTTTTAAGAGATGAATGCGAAAGAATGTGTAAAAGCTAAATACCGAGTGTGCCATGCTCGCGTAGAGAAAAAGGAGAAAAGGAGAGAGGACCGATGTTAATTGTTTCGAAAATCGTGAGGGAGGGCTATGCCTCTCATTACTGAGATGCATATTTTATAATGCTGCATTCGAAGAGGTCCGTAGAAGATTTTCCTTCTTTCCACAATCCTTAAGGAAAAATATGAACCTCAGGAATGTTTAAAATATTCGAAATGGTGTCGGTAGAGATAGTTAGCCCTATGATATTCTTTATGAAAGATTCTATCACAATTGAATTTTGTACAATAAATCAAAATAATCCATCTAAAAAAGCAAACATGGTTCTCATTCGAGCAATGGAATTCATCAAAAAAGCAGGACTATCCAGAAAGCCTTAAATAAAAAAAAATCAATTGCCTATAATCACTAGCTAGCTCGTTACAGAGCCCACAAATTCTTCTTAATAGTTACTATCCCTTACCATTTTAAAGATAAGTACTTCTGTTTAAGAAACTGAAAAAATCTTAGATATTTGCAATAAGTATAACAAAGAAACTATTTTGCAATTTATGAGTACATTCTAGAATTTGCTTTTGGTCATATGAATATGAATCCTCTAGTGAATTCCTGAGTATGAATTTTTACAATAAGCATTATTAGTAAGTAATTTTGAATAGCCAGATTTAATAGGATAATAATATTAAAATACTATTGATTACCCAATTGGTGACAGCAAATACGAACAACTATTTATACATCTATACATATGTACATATCTATAAAGAAAAGTGTTTGTAGGTATGTATGTATGTATGTTTTTTATAGCGCATCAACTACAGCACGTAGAAACAAGAGGAAGGTGTCATTTTAACCGGAATAAAGAGTTAAGTGGTTTATTCAGGTTTTTATATCGATTTCATTGACCTTTCTAATTTTTTAAAAAATTGAATTTTCTTCATTTGAATAACATAGATGAGTGTAGCTTATTTTTCATTTGAATTTTAAAATTATTTAGAAACGTGGTACAAACTTGAGACTTGAATCGTTCTACGAAGAAAAGAACAAAGTTTATTTTTATTGAAGACAGAATCCGTATCCTGATCGAATTAGCGTAAAAATGCGTTTAGAATTAGAAAAATATGTGATTTTATCAGTTCTATGACAAAGCCAATTATAAGCTACCATGACAACTCCCATTGTCGCCGAAGTTGAGACTCCAATACATTTATATGCGAAAATTTTTAACGTAATATCGTTTTTTAATTTGTGCGCGCGATTTTGCTTTGTTTACATGGAAAACAAGTGTTTGTTGATTTTAATTGAAATATTAATAATAAATAGTTTTTAATGATATTTTCGTGTGACGTACAGTTCTCCAAAGCAAGCTGTTTTTAAAACTAAGTAAGTAACGTAAATAATTAAATGTAGATTTTCCACAAATTTTGATTGGATAATTCGTTTTATTGTTTCCAAAGTATTGTTTATATAAACAATTTTCTCGTAACGGAACTCATGGACGAGAGAATCGAACTAATGGTCGGAGGATAATATTCACTCTGTGATTCTTAAACGTTCTCTATTTTCTTTTTTGTCTTTCGTTAAATTAATTAATTTCGTATGTTCCTTTGTTCATATATTTTCTGTTGATTATTGTGTTCTTGCTGGTTCGTTTTGAATATATCGTCACGAAACTTCGCATAGGTATATAATTTTACCCTGCGGGTAACATAGATTATATGGCGATAAAAATTGGAGGAAGGAGAGCTTAATTCAATAATTATTTTACAATAAGTTTACAAGTAATTTTCGATTTTTCACAGTGCAAGATTTTCTTCATTCATCTAAATAGGTAAATGTAGACCGGTTTTCTTCATTTTTGCCTTATTGGACGGCTAAAACTGTGTACTACGTATGTTATTCTTACGATGTTTACACGTTACACGGTCGAAGTTTTAGATTCACTAAATCCGTTGAAACGGGCACTTCTGCTAGTAATGTTATAAAATAATGCCAAAACATCTGAGTGAAACCGAAAAGAATTACACTCATAAAACTAGTTTCAAAACAAAAAAGTTACATTTGATTTTAATACGTGTTATTATTAATCAATAGCTCGAAGGCATTCAAATTTAATGCGCTCAATTAAGGCGCATTTTTGCATTCCTCAGTTAATCACTTCTAATTTATATTAAGAATTCAAAAAACAGGGAAGAGGTAGAGGAGATGAGAGAAAAGTGAGAGGACGCATCGGAAAGGGATGAAGAGGGAAAGAGGAAGAAAGGGGGAAAGGCTTGGAAAGTGGGAGGGAGTGATGGATTGGTGACGGCAACAGCGACAAACGGAGAATTCGAGGAGTGGAGAATGAGCCGCGGAATGTGGATTCGGGAGCGGCCAGAAAGTGGCCGGCGGCAGCGAGGACGCGATTCTGAGTTGCGCGTTCCTCAGTCAACGGCCACGGGTCCTCCGTCCCATCAACCGCCTCCGCAGAATGTCATCTATTTCCTCCCTCCCAGCTCACCACCACCCCCCCCACTCGCCCCCTACTCGACTCACCCCCGCGTCCAAGGCTCCCGCCCCCAAAGACACCCTTTCATTCTGCCGATATCCCAACCTGGTCCAACCGCCCGAAGGTCCTTACCCTCTCTACCTCTCTCTCTCTCTTCCTCCCTCGCGTCTTCTCCCTCTCCTCCACTTTACCCTACTCTTCTTAAGCATGCCATTTAAGGGAGCAATGTGGGCCCGATTTGCCCCATGGACACACGATACGACATCGAAAGACCCTCGCCGCCGCCTCGTTCCCGTGCCTGCCCTCTCTACCCTCTTTCCCCCACCCCTTCCTCCTCCTCTCTATTTTCTGCTCGCATCCCTACCGGTTCTCTTTTACCTCTCTACTCTTTTTTTTCTGTCTCTCTCTCTCTCTCTCTCTCTCCTTTTCTATCTCTCTCCAACCCTCGTCGCCGGGTTTCGTACACTCGTTGAGAAAAAATAATTTTTTTGCTTAAAATGCAGAAAAAATATAAATCAAAATGTGTTACATTGTAGAATTTGATTGTTTATGCAACTGTAAAGTAAATATGACAGTATGGACAAATTAATTGATAAAAACTATGACACACTGACGTTAATTCGAATATAAAGTGTATTGATGGTATTGTAAGATATGCAATGTCTAAATATGTCACAAGTTGAGATATATCGAACTATTGTTCTAGAATCTGTATAGCACTACATGAAAAAGTTTTTCTGTATTACTATTGCAATTATAAGGACTTCAAGGCAATTGGAGTAAGAAAAAAAATCTAAACTGACAAATTTCTAGAACGTGGAAAGCACTATAAAATTTCAATTAGCGCAAAGTGATACGTATTCATCCTATTATTAGTTTTCGGTACTTAAAGTTGTAATTGGGTTATTTTACAGTCGAATTCCTCTGTATATTATATCGTGTAGGCCATAAAACATAGAACGTAGGTTAAAAATGCGGTTTCACGCAGTAAAGAAACGTATCTCACCCGGAACTCATTTTAATGACTTAGGTCAGTGGTGCACAACCCGCGGGCCGCATGCGGCCCTCCACGGCGTTTTGTGCGGCCCGCGGCCGCTTACGTAAACTTCTAAAATTTAAAAAAATTTACAGGTTTTTTTAATAGTTTGGGGGAACTAACCCAATTTGTATGCGATCGTCCATAAATTACGTTACGCTCTAGGGAAGAGGGTAGGGGATTTCTTCTCTCCAGTCTCGGAAAATTTTCATTCGAGACTTTATTAAAATTAGATATTTCCTGTGATGTTGAAACCGAATTTTCGGAACTATTCAATAAGCGCATTTACCTTTCACTGGCAGTAGATGAATCGACAGATGTCATATCAACCTCTCAAATGTGTATATTCGCACGTGGTGTAACACCAGATGTTGAAGCGTATGAAGAACTCGTAGAGCTCTATCCGTTGAAAGATCAGACCAAAGGATCTGATTTGCTTGAGGGATTGCTTAACAAGCATAATATGGACTTAAATGAACTTGTGGAGATAGTTACTGATGGTGCGCCTTCTATGACAGGTGCTCAAAACGGGATGGTATCTCTTCTATCCAAACACGTCCTAAAGTTGGGGCTCAAAAATGAGTTGATAAAATACCACTGCATAATTCATGTGAAAAACCTAATTGGGAAGGATCTAGGATTTAGTAAAGTTATTAGTGATGTTTTAAATACAGACAACTTCATCAGATTACATGCGCTAAACCACAGACAATTCAAAGCTTTTCTCGAGAAAATTGAAGCTGAATATTGCGATATTCTGTACTATTCCGAAGTTCCTTTGGCTTAGCAGAGGCATGGTTTTGCAACGTTTTATATTACTCTTCGAGGAGATAAAAATGTTTCTGACAGAAAAAGGACAAGCAGTAAATCATCTCGAATATCCAACATGGGTGTGTGACTTGGCATTTTTGATTGATATTACTGCACATTTAAACGAAATGAAATTGAGATTGAAAGGTAAAAACCACCTGATATTTTAACTTGCTAACAATGTATCAGCATTCCAAATTAAATTATCATTATTTCGGGAGCAACTAGTGAAGAACAATACCTGTCACTTTCCTAACTGTCAACAAATATTTTAAAAATATAATGTGAATAATTTCAAATATGCCACTCATAGTATAGAACGTATCCAGCAGTCCTTCAGTGAGATATTTACAGACTTTGAGCGGGACAAAACGTTGTTAAAAACATGAGCGAACCCTTTTGAAGCCTCATATAAAGACGGTGAATCCAGTTTACAGCTCGAACTCATCGATCCACAGAGCAATGATGAACTGAAGTCAAAATTTAAGGAGGGAATTCTGCCTTCCTAATGAATCCTATTCAAATCTACGACGGATGACAGCTATTAGCACAAGTCTGTTTGGAAGCGCTTATACATATGCGAACACGCTTTTTCATTGATGAAATTAATGAAATCGAAATATCGGAGCCAGTTTACGGATGAAAACTTGTGTTCAATCTTTAACTACGGAAATGCAGGCTCAACGATCGCATTGAGGCAAATTAAATTCAATTTAAAATAGAAAAGGTTGATTGATCCTATTTTCTATTAATTTTGTGTCAGAGTTTTCTTATTTAAATGGAAAGTTTAATTTAGGCAGAAAATTAAGTTATAATTATTATTATTATTTATATCCATTATTTAATTTAAAAAATTTGAAATCCCATAAAATGTAATAAAGTAAGTTTCAATTAAGATTTTCGTTAAATTTCAGAATTCAATGTAATTTTTTTCATAATGCGGCCCGCAGGCTCGGAAAAAATGTGAAATGCGGCCTTTTGATAGAAAAAGGTGGAGTACCACTGACTTAAGTAAACATAATTTTAAATAAATTTTTGCATTTGCCTTAGCGTTTTAGTTATTTTTAGGCATGTAATCAACTTCCGCGATTAAAATTGTTTCTATGAACACGGAAGTTTATTCAAGCGTATTTCTAATATAAAATGTAGAAAATATGCGATACGAGTAAGTTTTCATTATATGCACTTAAATAAATCTGACGAATTCGTCATAATATTCTATTAGAAATATGTAGCTGCTAAAATATTATAAGTTATGATAGTTATTATTATTCTTAATTTACATTAAATAATAATCCTGTTGAGACTACTCATAATTATATTAATAATATTCGAGATACTATAATTTTTCAGTTTCGCTTCGGTTCGTCATCTGATGAGGATGAGATTTGTAAAGGCCGTTTCGTTTATATGAATATGTCATTTAAAAGAAAATAATTTGACTTAACTGGATTTCAAATTCGATAGAATTAAAAAAGAAAAGAAAACTATTTTTCTGATAATTAAAAATACCGAATTCGTCAGTAGTCTGGAAAATAGTATTTAAAATTTGGATTATATCATTCCAACATTTCTTCCTCAAAGAAAACTCTAGATGCATCATAATAATTCTTTGTCAAGGAGTATGCAGAATGTTCTGTCGGTAGGCAAAATGTGAATTGGACTTTTGGGGGATTAAATCAATTATAAAATGTAAGTTTATGTCGTATCCTTCCGGGATTATAGCTACAAAAAAAGTGTCAGAAGTAAACGGTTCTCATAATATTTTGTATGATTTACTGTCTTGGAATAACCTACTACATTAAAAGATAACGGTAACCTTAATGAAAGGCGTATTTAGAATATATCATAATTATATTATACGTATCTAAATACAAGTTTAAGTAAAAAGGAAGAAAATAGCAATCGATCTTAGCATAAAATTTCCAGCCGAGCTCAGTTTTAACTCAATCTAAACGAAATTATTTCCATGATATTACAGATCGTCTCCATAATTAACAATTAAAGCATATTCGATCGATCCAACCGCCTTACTTTATTTACTGCCATTTTCTTTTCCTTATTTCTTCAGCCATTCGACGCCAACATCACACAAAAATATTTGGATCAATCTCCCTTCGCCACTCTCTTTCATTTACTTCCTTCAATCGCGCTTCCTCACCTCCTCTTCTTCTCTCCAACGCTTTAGGGTGTCTTCCTACCACTCCTCTCCTCCTGCCTACATTCTCTCTCTCTCTCTTACACGCTATTCTCACACTCCCACGCCACCCTCTTCCTCCACCCACTGCTCTCCCGATCCCGTCTGTCGCTCTCATTCTATTCTCCCTCTTTCCTCCCCTTTCCCCCAAACCGTCTCTCCTTCGCCTCCCTCCCACTCCCCACCCAATCCTTTGTCCTCTCTCCCATCCAAAGAGGAAGGTAGACCCCCTCCAAACCGCCCCTTGCTGCGGCGGCCGACAAAACGGACAATTCTCAAAGCGGATCCGGCTAATTGGCCCGGATTTGATGACGTATAAATTGTAGAAAATTCGAGCGGGCGGAAGGTCGGGGGATGGGGGTGAGGCGGTCGGAGGGGGAGGATAGGTAAGAAGCGATGTGGCATAGAGGGGCGGAGCTGGGAAGGGAAAAAGGTGCGCTTTCCTCGTTCGAGAGGAGAGGGGGGTGGGGGGCGGGTGGTTCTCGCGTGCATTGTCGTGGCTATTGTCCGTACATCCAGCAGAGAGGGCAATAGACGGCGAGAGAAAGGTAGAGGGCAAGGATGAAGCGGAGGGAACCAATAGGAATGAAGTTAGACGGTGAACCCTAAAGGGAAATTGTTTGGTTGATGGTACGAGGAAGGAATGGAAGAGAGGAGGAGGGGAAGGGTGAGAAATGGAGAGCAAGAACTCGAATCGACAAAAATATGAACCTTAATAGAATTGTTTAAATATTTTTACACACCCACATTGCTCCATTATTTCCTTCTTTAAAGCATGATTGCCTGTTTCAACTCCATCATTCTGGTTTTGATAACATATTATATCAAGTGGTTAATTGGTAATAAAATGCATTAGTCCGTAAAATGAACATATGAGTACGATTTTACGACCGTTCTTGGTACTCCGACATTACTCCGTATGCTATCTAATGCGTTGACAAAATGTAATTAATTTTTATATTGCTTACAATATAAAAGGAAACTCCAAATTTAAATCTTTGGCACTTTTCGTTTCTATTTCGGGTACACAGCAGGAACTGAATACGCTTGACTAGGTAAAATATGGCATGCAAAGTTTTGTCTACGTTTTTCCATCTACGAGCGGCAACATATAAAGAAACTGTAAACTGTCGGTATACTTATAAAATAATAAAGAAGATTCTGCTGCTTATTAGCTACCACATGTAAACGTCAATACGTGATAGGTACGCAGCATCACATCTCAGCGATAGAGTTTGGTAATGGCCACTTGAAACCATTGCATCCCTCCATACAACTTCCGTTTTTTTTATAAATAACAGCCATTCTATATTTAAAGTGTCCGATGCTCTCTCGCTCCAGAAGCCGCACGTTACCTTCACACGCACACATACATATCGCCGCCCCCTTCTCCAGTCCCTTCGACCCTCTTCTAACTCCCTCTCCGCATCTCCTTCCCTTCCACTCCTGTTTGCCCGTTTGAAATGCGGGAATTTTATTTGGAGTTGGGGAAAGGTGGGATGGAAAAAAGATTTTTACAAACCTCTCTCGTACCTCTCAAACTATTTTGCTTCGAAAAAATCTTTTCTTCCCCAGAATCGCCCGAAACGGCGACATGTCCTCCCTTTCCTCCCTCCCTCTTTCCCTTCCTCTCTCTCTCTTTCTCCCTCCCTCCTCAATTTCCTTTCCCTTCTCCCCAATCCCATCCTTTGCTTTCCCATTCCTCTCCACTTTCCTCATTCTCTCCCCGCCTCATTTTTCATCTTTTTGGCTTCCTTTCCCCTCCTTCCTTCCTTCCTTACTTCCTCTCTCTCTCTCTCTCCTCTCTTTTCTTCCGCTCTGAATGGGAGCGGTATCACATTCTTTACCCTTTTCATCCTTACCATTCTCCAATTTTTTTCCTCATCCATTCTGTTGGACGAAATCCTTGAGCGTCGCCATCCTCTTTTATAAAACTAAACATTCTTTTTGACCCCTCAAGTACTACTACGACCGTTAGTAGAGCGACTGTCATTTTTATCCCTTTCTCCTCGACAAAAAAGAATCTATTATTTAATAAATAGTGAAAATAAGTTACCTAATTTTTCCCAACACTTGCAATGCTTATGTCACTTAAGTAATTTTAAGCTGTTTCAAATTTTCATCAAGATAATATTAAATAGTTTTAAATTTTACGTCGCTGGTACATAAAACATAACATTTTATTTCATAATTTCCATATTATTTTCATAGCCCAAATATTTTACAAATGACAGTATTCTTGGAATTCAGCAGTAATTCTAAAAAAAATAATAATTTATCATCGTCCAAGAAGAGTGATCCTTTGAATATATGTATATCCATCTCACGTGGAATAAAAATGATACTTCTTTCTTCTTGCTTCAAAGATAACGCTCATTCCCGCCAAAAATTCATAGCGTGGTTGTAGAAACCTTTGGAGATCAACAGACTCGCTCTAGCTAGCACTGCTACCCTAATCTATTCTCGTATTACACCACCATACCTCCTCGTGTTATGCTTCTGGGCATATAAACCCCATAAACCATGCTTCAACCCTCCCCTCTAACCACCCCCTGTCCCCACTCATCCCCCTTCACCCTGGTCGATTCTTCTTCATTCCCGCTGCATACCACACGCCCTCAAAACAGCAGCCGGCCGTCGGAAATCTTTTGGTCCTCCCTCTCCCTCCCGTAACCCTCCCCACGCCTCCTCGAGCCTCATCACAGGAGCACACCAAACAATGGAACGGGACAGAAGAAGATTCTTCCCTGCCAAAATGCTCCGTACGTCTCTCCAATCCTCCTTCTTCCCCCCTCCCACTCCTGCCCCCTCCTAACCAACCATCCATCCCGAACATTCGAAGAACTACCTTTTCTTCCCTCCTCCCATTATATTCTATTCCTTCCTCCCTCCTATCTCCCAACCAGCAAACCCTATATCCCATGGCGAAACCCCTTCCCTCTCCCTCCTCCTCGCGCGGTGCCTCTATATAATTTCTACCCCCCTCCTGCTTTAGTTGGCCCTCTCTCACCCTTGTGCATATCCCTCCCTCCCTGCTCCCTCCTTCTCCCTCCCTCACTGCCTCCTGCCATCCGAAGAACGCCCACTTCCAGCATCTACCCATCTGACGAATGACGGACGTGTTTGGGACAGCGAGCGGGACACTTGCAGGAGGGAGCGGCGGCAGAGGCAGTGGCGAGGGAGTGGCCGTCGCGGCGTGGAAATGAACCGAGATGGAGGATAGTAGAGCGGCCGATGGCGCGGAGGTGGGCGCGGGCGGTGAAACAAAGGAGGGCGTCCAGCCGTGAGTATGCTCGTTCGTATTCCTTCTCTTTTCGCAACCGGAGGTTTTTCCCATTCGCCCCTCCAAACTTTTCGTACTTTTCATCTCCGTTGACGGTGGTCAAGTGCACTAGCAATCGCATTCCATCCGACGTTAACGCGTGTTATTGACTATAGCGCCGTTTCTTACACAAAATACGTGTCCCCAAGTAACTAATGTCACCGTCGATTTTGCGGAGCCCCTCGTGTGTCCGACTTCTACTCCCTCACACTACACCGCCTCCTCCTCTTCCCCCTCGCCCCCTTCCCTCTTCCCTTACGTTTTCCCTAATCTTCTTTTTCTAATTTAAGACGGATCGAAACCCATCGATAGTCATTTCGTGCGACCATTCGTTGACTTCTTGAGAGTTGTATTTTTTCGCATTTTATTTAAACGACCGAAAAAAGAACAGGATATTTCCAAAGAATATAGGTTCGATTCAAATAGTAAAGTAATTGCTAATTAAGCAGAGCATACCATTCCGTATTTGGCCAAAGGAAATCTTGATGTGTGTGTACTTATTTTTAATATTGCGTCCAATCGTAAGTTAATATAAAATACTTGCGAAATGTCGATATTTAGTCTTCTCTGTAATTTTTTATGTCCTTATTTGAAGCAGATTTATTTGGTACTATTTCTATTGATACCATAAACGTCCACTACCTTTTAAAAAACGAAGTCTTGCAATTTTTGATGTCCTTATTTGAAGCAGATTTATTTGGTACTATTTCTATTGATACCATAAACGTCCACTACCTTTTTAAAAACGAAGTCTTGCAATTTCCAGAAAGTTAGGTTCACACTCGGTAATAGGTTATAATAATAATAATATAATAATAATAATAAGCAGCTGCTTTGATCGATTCCACCATGTTATGAAAGGGTTAACCAATTTCTCTCCTCACTTTCATCACAAATTTAACCTTTTGCTGATTTTTTAAAAAATTACTATTAGCCACAACTTAACAATTGTAAATAACTTCCGTATTTAATATTTTGGCAATCACATATTCGACCACAGATATAGGGGAAAGATTTCCTCGAGAATAGGTTGTTGCAGGGATGTGTTACACAGGTAGATACAAGAAATATTACTGAAGCGAGAATTAATACCCTACGTATTCAATGTACATACAAAGATTTATAATTTTTTATTAGTAAATTTTATGATTTGAAGGTCTATTTTGTATAATGCCATAATTTATCAATTGTAATTAAATCAGCAGCGAGAATGAAATTGAGTTTTAGTTCGTAGCACAATAATCAAGAATCCTTTTATGGAATCTGAATGAAACGAATAACTACACCATCTCTAAGTTCGTCTCATGTTGCCATGTTAAAATAACTCTAATAACTTTTGCCTAATAGTTTCCCTCAGCTCCGGTAATTTACTTATACGCAATTTTATCGAAAAAATGAATCAAAATAGATTTTTCATATGGCTGAAATTCATCATTTCTCTCATTAATCGTCAAAATCTTCCCGCGATCTTTCGAATAACAAATACTTGCTAATCTTTCTATACGCTTTTCGTCTTCCCAGTATCCTTCTGTCGTCTACCACATCAAGAAAACTTCCTCGTCTATCTCAATCCCACCCAAGTACCCTTCCACTATTCATAAATCCACCTTTTACACAGAATTAATACTAGAACTTTCGATCATTTTGTTTACTTCCTTCGTTATTCAGTCTATTGTGATAAATTAGAATAATTTAGCCATTAAGTATAAAATACACTATACGTTGAAATAGCAGATTTAAAAATAGATGTATCTTCGAACGTTATAATTTCATAGTAAAAATTAGTTCTTCCATTTTCTGATCAGTATCTCATAAAATTATCGATTCACATAACGCAACATCACAGAGCGCCTAACCCACAAATTGCCTTCTCCCAGAATTTCCTCAGAGTCATCGATTTAGGCAGATGGTGGGTGGGTGGGTGGGAAGGTGGAATTTAGGAAAGTCGAATAGACTGACGGCGAATGGTAGGGATAGAAGAACGCAAAGGAGAAAATCGACTCCACTCCCTTTCCGAACGGGATGATACTTCGATAAGGAGGCTTAGTATCTTAGCATTGGTGATCGCTGAAGGGAAATTTAGAGAGAGAGAGAGAGAGATCGAAACGAAGATAGGACTCCCACGACGATCCCTCATGACGCTCAGGGAATATCAGCTCGTGAGGCAAACACTGCTTCCACCCACACGAATAATGCCACCCACAGAGATGGAGAGGAATTGTGGGCATCATGGCGTAGGCGGAGAGAGAGAGGAGATAGGGAGGCGAGGTATGAAAGGGTGGAAAGGGGCGATCGAGGATGGCGGGAGACGATGAAAAGGGCAACCACGGGCGCATCTGCCCCCTCGCGCACGGCAATCGCACCGGAAGTGGTGGGTGCGTATTTTGGAAGGCACGAGAGAGGGAGAAGAGAAGCGAGGGAATTTCTCCCTGAGAGATGGCAACCCTATGTTACCACGGCAACCCTTTCAATGAATATATTACGGGGCGAAGGTTTATCGAGAACGACTATATTTAAATACAGAATTTTTTGAGTAAAATCAAACTGGTCAATATCGCTGCTCCGCTTTGCAGCTCCATTTACCCACCAGGTAGGATAAAATTTTTAATGGTTTAAACGAGTAATTTCATTTAACATAAGATTCTCCTGATTTGAAATACGATGTTTTCCATCGTCTGTTATAATTATTTCAACATCAATAATATTTTTTTAAATGCCTTTCTTAAATTCTGCTCAGAAAATATAAATAATAGAACAAATCATAAATAACGATGATTTCCCTTCTATTATATAAGAAAGCCCTTTTAGAACTAAATATTCCAGTGGAATCCGCTTTGGTGCTAAAATTCTTCGTAAGCCTGTTATTGAAAATCACTTGACTGGAGATGAAATATAGAAGTTCTATTCAAAGGAGATATTCTCGAACAAAGATGACATGTTGTAATTATAACTTGTAATGTAAATACAAACAATTATAATAAAGCCCTGAGTTCTAGAGAGACCTATGGTTTACTCCTAATTGTATGACTTCTGATTTGACATAAAACATGCTAAAATAACCTCTGAAGTATTAATTTGATTTCTTTTTCATGAATATATCAAAGCATTTTCATCAGGAGGCAAATACCGAATATTTTAAATTTATGTTATAAATTTCTTAACTTCAACCAGAAACTCATGTCATGAAAAATAAGTTTTAAGCCTTTTATTTAGTGGATTATACAATAACAAAGTATATTTGTACTTTTAAATCTTCGTTAACGTCAAACTGTAATCGTATTAGCGATAAATTACGGTTAAGTATTACAGTAATAATTTTAGGCAAATGATTCAAAGCACTCGCATTTCGCCGATACCGTATGATTATTGATGATTAGTTTCAACCCCTTTTCAAAAAATTTCGAATGTTGAATTTATTTAACAACCTTTGAAATAAAATCTTGTGAAAATCGATTCGCACACTTAATATAAATTAGATTGAAAATAAAGATGTTTTAGCCGAAAATATCTCATATTATAGGCTAGAAAATTACAAATAGAAAAAATGATTTCCGTTCCTCGAACAAACAACTTTTTATAACGGAAAAACAAACTGTAAAATAAAAAATATATAGATAAAAATGGCGAAAACAAGCTTGCGAGCGTAAACAAGTCGAATGGGTTAGTACTGGCAGTGCCGGCCCCATTAGTGTCTCCCGCGCACGGAATAGCGGAAGGAAGAAGAGGATATGGTGAAAGTGGGGAAAACAGGAAGTATTGTGTGTGCGGAAAATACTGCCCATTTGGTATGAAGGGAAAAGGGACGGCGGGTGGACGGCGCGGAGATGGCCGTAGCTGGCGTGATACCCTGAAGCGCTGCCGCTTTCCAGGAGAAAAGTACCTAGGAGTTCCAACTCCGAACGCAATAGAATATCTACCTTCGCTTAATTTTCTTGAAAATTACTGCTGAGACTGTGAAGCAATTCTTTATCAAAACCCTATGCAATATAACATTTATTCAACAACTACTCGTCAAAAAATAAAAACACTCTGGAAATGTACCAGTGTATAAAATGTACCTCAAGTTTTATCGTTATTTAATTACGGCTGGTTATTGTTTTTAATTCAGTTACGGTTTATTGCTGCACTTTTCAAAGGTGGATATTTAAATGAAAGAAAAAAAGGACAATCCCTCCCCTATTCGGCGCGGTTTTCAATTCAGGACGGCCGTAAGTCGGCGCAACTGAGAGACAAATTGGAGGAGTACCGTGGAAGAGGGTGAGAGCAAACAATTGGGGGGAGGGGGTCATTTGAAACGGTTTCTATACACTCGTCACAGGGATCAACACGGAACGCTGAGGAAACAGACGGCAAAAGGGGAAGCAAGAGTGGATGGAATTAGCGGTTTGCCAAAGGACCTTCCTCCCCTTCCGCACCCTGTCATCCCTGACTACCGCTCTCCCCTTTCCACTACCTATTCCTAAACCAAGCCCACGCACCTAACGATAGGTTTGATGTAGAACTGAACCTTGTCACACTGAATTTCCGAAACTTTGAGCATATTCTCCACATTGGAAATGCTCAGTTATCTTGCGTAAATAAACGTCACAAACTCGTCAGTTGTCACTAGAAATAAACTTTTCTGTTTTTAAGCTACTCAAATTATGATGTCGACAACCCCCATTTGTTAGGCACGCACTTATAATTTGGAATACCTACGCTCTCATTAACGTTTTCTGTAAAGATGGCATAGTTTTCCTCTTTTTATTCTAATGTATTTGAGCAGAGCCGTCCCAAGGGGGGTGCGGGGCCCGGGGCGATCAGCATTTGCGGGGCCCCTTAACAATCTAAAATTATCAAGGTATAATTCGCGCACTAAAAAATAATTGTAAAAATATTTCATATTTTTAGATATGTATATTTTATTGTATAATTTAAATATACATATATTTCATATTATGTTTTTACTTTGTCATACGAAGTATCGAGAAAGTACCTATTGTTTTCGCGAAAAAATTCGACCTCGAGATTTTTACGGAAATATACGTTTTAGGTGTAGCTGAATCCGAAAAAGTGGTTTTCGCAATGCCGTCTGTCTGTCTGTCTGTTTCTGGCTCTGGAGCCTAAACGGTAGAACGAAAATGAATGAAATCTCGTACTTAGGCATTTTATCATACTGAGCAAAGAATACATAGTAATGGTTGACATTGATCAATAATTAAGAGTAGTTTATTCTACGCATTTTTAACAACAATCCGATTTTCTCGAAAACGGCTATAACGATCTTGATCAAATTTTGTACAGTTACTTGAGTTTACGTCTTCAATAATACTCTATAGTTCATATTTCTCAAAAAATGAATATAAGGCTAGTTTATTCTAGGCAACTTTAACAATAATTTGATTTTCTCAAAAACGGCTCTAGCGATTTTGATCAAATTTCGTACCATTGCTTGAGTATACGTCTGCAATTAAAGTATGATAATATGCCTAAGTACGAGATTTCATTCATTTTCGCTATACCGTTTAGGTTCTAGCTCCAGTAACAGACAGACGGCATTGCGAAAACCACTTTTTCGGATTCAGCGACACCTAAAACGTATATTTCCGTAAAAATCTCGAGGTCGAATTTTTTCGCTATAACAATACTTTCTCGATATACTTCGTGTATGAGAAAGTAAAAATAAATGAGCTGTGGTTATAAAATACAATCAAACCCATTCATTAATATTTGAAATAAAATGTACTAACCTGTTCAGTAACAAGCAACGATGAATATTGAAAAATAGCCTTGGTAGAGAAACAAGGAACGAGCCTCCCAACACAGAATGGCATAAAAATGCACACACAGATCACAGTCACATGACCGACTAACGACTGAAGACTGAACTCGGAAGGTAAGAACATGGTAAGTCCGAGAGAAAACCCCAGCAAAATAATATACACAAACATGTCCTAGTCCCCCGCCTTTCCGCAAGAACCGATAAACAGTCCTCATAGACTGGGTAAATAAAGGAAGTCTGTTTATGTCTGCACTGTAAGCAAAAGTTGTGTAGTGGAAGTTTTGGAAGGGTGGACATCGGATACTTTCAGTGGAGTGAGCGGGATTGAATCACCATGAGTGACGTCCACGCTTAGAAGCAATCTTCAATTTGCCGATTAGCGCGGGGCCCGTTTTGCCGCGGGGCCCGGGGCGACAGCCCCGAGTCGCCGTACCCTCGGGACGGCCCTGTATTTGAGCTTCTAATGTCAATATAGTAACAAGAAATTTCGACCTCGCCATGACTTTGAGTATTCAAGAATTTGTTGAGGAAAAAATCGATACCTTTAGCTTTATATTCTTAAAGAGATTCAAATCCCTGAACCGCATCAAAAAATGTAACACGTTTCGTAAAAAGGCATAATATTTATTGAAAACATATCCTTAATTTTCTGAGCTTTTTCTCAAGAATAATTCATCATCCGGCTCAGTATTATGACGCGCTATTGCGGCGCAGATGGATGGAAATCTAAAGAACAGAGCGCTGAAAACAAAAGGTATCCCTTTAAGATGGATGCTATTGGCAGAAACGTATCAATCGAGAGGACACACGCCGCGGAGTTTGTGAGAATAGGAGGATGAGAAGACAGTTAATTTCCCGGAATTACGTAGAAAAACTCATTGGTTGAGAGGAAACAATGAAAATTGCAGTCTTTCACAATATTTCGTTATGAATGTAAAGGTAGAAGTCCGAAGAGAATAGCTAGAGTATAGTTCATGAAAAAATGCCATCTTTAGGAGAGAAAACACCTTAAAAGATTAAAAGCCATACTCATTTATATTTTACAGCAGGTGCTGTTTTATTGACTTAACCATATAATAATTAATAAACACATCTGTGTATGTGTATGCACATAGCTATACATATTTATATCATCAATAAATGCCTACATTGGAAGAACCAATGAAAAGAGAATGTTATGTGCATCCGTCGAAATATAATGCGCTATACTAAGTTCATTTAGGAAATGCGCAAGAGGGAAGGGAAAAACGGTGAGGGTTCGAGAGACAGAGAAGTAGAGGAAGGGGGGTAGAAAGGATAAGGAGAGATAGAGAGAGAGAGAGGAAGGGAGGGAGGGAGGGGGGGATCAAAGTTTATGCGATGGGTTTCTTGGATGTGTGGAAAGGAATAGGGGTGGGATGATAGGAAGGATGGGGAGCAAATTGGGTTTGTATCGAGCGAGTGTGGGAGGAGGGTGGGGGAATAGGAGATGAAGGCGAGAGAGGGGGTGGGCGGGAG
This sequence comes from Uropetala carovei, assembly GCA_036926305.1. NCBI lineage: Eukaryota > Metazoa > Arthropoda > Insecta > Odonata > Petaluridae > Uropetala > Uropetala carovei. Next base: position 7,697,285 of record JAXCHB010000123.1, read on the forward strand.
GCGGCCGTCTAAGCGAGGAGAAATTGGTAAAAGAGAGAAGTGGGTGAAGGAGGGGAGAGAGCGTGAAAGGAGAAAGGTTAAGAAAAGGAAGAAGGGATTGGTCCCGAAAAGCGTGACAGTTGACTTAAAACGGGTTCTCCAATTTGAGAGTGGATTGCCCGGGCTTCGTCAAATCGAAGATTGCGAAATTCGGTTAAAGGATTGGAGGTAATCAAAAGAGGTCTAACCCGTGGCATTTTAGGGTAAACAACGGTTGTTATTGGGAAGCAAAAGACAGAAGGGGATTGGAGATCAAGATTTCACTGGATTTTTGTTTTTCTTTTTGAGTCAACCGCGGTAAAACATTGTATTTTAAGGGCTAACTGTCGAAACCGAATTTATTTCACCAGTGTTTTCGGTTTATTGGTATCTTAAAAATGAGTAACCGAGTTTTATTGGGATAGAAGAAAATTTTATTTTAGAAATGACGTTTCTTAGACCAAATGTTAATGTTAACAAGTTAGGAAAGTGTACAACGTATCAAAAATGGGCGCGTTGCGTGCAATGGAGTATTGGAAAGAAATTATATACCTGTACGTAAGGGAAATAGCGTTTTAAAGTTCTTTTCATCATAAATAATCTATTTTCTTCCTATTTAATAATATTACATGCGCACGTTAGGAAATTAAACTTTGGTTTGGGAGATTGTTTATGTTAGCAACAATGAAGTAACCATGCAAGAAATTTTCAAGTTCAACTCGAATTAAGACATTCTTGTTTGATTTTCTTGATAACGGCTACTCCTACGATAAAATGTATTCTTTACGAGTTGTACAACTTTTATTTGAGAGATACTTTGATATAACTAATACTTTATGAGATTGACGTACGTGATTCATTTTTGCGATTTTCTTATTATATTTTATTGTAAGTCCTTAATATCAAATTTCATCAAAATCCGTCCGTAGAAGCCGAGAACGAACATGCAGACGGACGGACAGACCGACGATAATAGGCGCTCGCGCTGGAAGCGAACCGCGCCTAAAAACAGGACATCAATTAATTTCATACACAAGCCGTGTGAACTGTATAGACCACATTAATATAATAATAATAATTTTTCTAACAGTTTTTCATCTAACAGTTATTTAAGCCACTTAAACTATGGATTTTATTATCGTGAGATAAAATTAAAACCAGCGACAAAGTTATTATTTTAAGTAATTTTTTATATTTGAATGAATTTCTGTAAGGAGTTGCATTGAAGCTAGGCGTAATACAATCTAATAATTATCAATGAGCTAAGATTACCCAGTAATTTATTACAATTCATCCGCCATGAAGTGTATATGATTTATATAAAATTTGTATTAACTCCACTACTATTTTAAATATTTTGTCTTAATAGTTTTGGACTGAAAGTCAAATGCTTAATTATTTCAAGTAACGGATCTTCGTCTGCTGATTTCAAATCTCCGTTAATCCACCATAATGAAATAAATAAATACGCGGATGTATTAATTCAGAGGAAGGCGCGTTTGATTGTTTCCATTTAGCCATGACGTAGAAATTTCACAGCGACCATAAGATTGCCTTTTATTGGACCGAATATATTTCTCTCCCCGTGTCTCACGAATGCGATAAACCTTTAACCGTAATTACATCCCGGAAGAGGTAAACTTTAAATAAAAGGTCTTCCCCCTTTTTAGGGAAAAACAAATACGTCTCCGAGCCTCGAGATTAAAAACAGGAAGGAGAGGTGCAAAGAGAAAGGATCAAATAGAAAGAACAAATGAAATTCGCCGAGCGGGAGGATGGGAGCGAGATGGTGAAACGTTAGCAGAGAGAAATGGAGCGGAGGGGGAGGGAGGCGGAAGGAGGGAGAAAGAGAGAGAGAGAAGGGAAGGGTGGAAGCAGAGAAAAGAGAGCGTTACATCACAGGGAGAGAGAGAGAGAGAGTGAGGTTCCCTGTCTGTGGAGGGGAAATGAAGGTTTCTAAGTCTTAGACCCCGGCAATAAAAAGGGGAGATGAGAGGGCGAATGCCATCTAAGCCTAAGGGATGGGGAGAGGAAGAGACGGAAGTCGAAAAGGGGATGAGATGAAAGTGGAATAGCCAGGAAGAGGAGGTCGCGGTTTCTTTGGCGAGTCGCCTTGGGTGTCGAGGAGAAGAAAGGAAGTGGGAGAGAAAGAGGAGCAATCGTAGAGAGAGATATTTTTTCTGTTCGAATAAAGCGAAGAGGAAAAAATCAAAAATCCGCTCGCTGTTGCAGTTAGGGTGAAGATAAATGCGGAGTTGTTTCGCTGCTAGGCTAGAGTGGATGAATGGCGCATCGTGTTAAACGAAGTTTGAAACAAAAAAGAACGGGGTGGTTTTAGTCAGCAAATATTTACATATTTATATTCATACATGCATGATACATACATAGTGCGAGTGTAGCTTTACTGCTGGCGTTCTGGATTACTGTGGTGAACAACGCCACGAGAGAAATGGTGACATGCGGGTAATATCGGTATTTTGAATGTGGTTATCGGATCGGATGCGGTTAACCGTAAAATTCTCGAGCTTAACCGAGGAAGAGCTTATGGAACTAATGCGGGGAATTACGGAGCAATCAAATGTACTGGAAGTGACCTATGATGTTTTCTGGCGAGGCTGAGATTTGCTGATATGGGTGATGTTGATAAAAAACAAAAATACGCGCCTCTCGGAAGGCGTGAAATAAAGAAACGCCTGCGATGGTGTGGCGTGGAAAATGGAAATAAAAATTGTTCGGATTTTGCGTTGGTTGTCTTTTGGAGTAAAATAGAGAAAACCTCTCTCTGGTGTTGGGAATCTCAAGGCGGTAATAAGAGCGAAACATAAAAACGGATGGGGGAAGGAGGAGTGGTTGTTAAAGATGGAGAAAGGGTATCGGTGGGAGGATACCGAGGAGAGGTTCAGGAAGGGACGGGGGGCGAAGAAAACGGGAGACTCTGCCCCTTATCGATCCGAGAGACGCCTGGCGTCGTGGCGAGGCGTCGTTGGCGCGACGCCGTGGTCTGTCTGGGGTGTCAGAGAGAGCGCTCCGGGAAAGAGGGGAGGTATGAAGAGAGGGGGGGAGGAAGAGGGATGGGGAGGAAGAGGGAGGGTGAGGAAGAGGGAGGAGGGATTGTTGAGCCGTAGCGTTAGCGGTGTGAGTAAATGGGGGTAGAGAGAGAATGGGATGTTCTTGGAGAGCGATATCTGGCTGAGTGAGGGAGAGAGAGGACAAGAGGAAGAAGGGGAGAGAGAAGTGATGGGGGAGGAGGGAGGTAACGGAGGTTTGGCGTGGGTGGGATACGTCTGTTGTTGACTGTTGCGGGCTTTACCGTGGAGAGAGACAGGGTGGGTATTTGGGGGAACGAGGGTGGAATCTTACCATCGCCTTTTTCCCCCCGCTCACAACCCCCATCTCCTTCCTTATCTCTATCTCTCCCTTTTTCTCCCTCCCATCTCTCTTTCGTCCCGATTCAGCTTCTCCATCCGCCTCCCCTTCCCTTCTCCCCTTCGAGAGGAATAGTGTAGTCTCCCTTACGACTTCCATTCCTCTTTCTTATCCTGGTTACCTCTTCTTCCCTTCTCTCTCTCTCTCTCTCTCTCTTCCCCGTTCCATTTCTCGTCCTACCCTCTCCACTTCTCACGCACATGCGCGCCCTGAGTGGAAAATAAGAAAGACTTCGTGTAGAAACGTAATCTTTTTCTCTCTTTTCTTCTCCTTTGACCAAATCCGAATTTTTACCGATTGCCGTTCTTTCCCGGGTTCAATTTTTCTCCACCGTCTTTGTATTTTTCTTACGAAAAAAGGTTAAGGGATCGCTCCCTTTTCGAGCGCCCTTACTTCTGCCACCGAACATTATCTATCCCCTTCGGCTCCCTTTCCCTTAGCCAACCAACACACTCGAAGATTCCGTAGTGACGATTTGATAGATTATTCGTCACCTCCGCGCGCCAATGCCCACCAATCGGGTGTGAGGAAAGGCGACGGATCCGCCATGTTTGTTTTCTATGCGGATTGGCCAGATGAGGAAAAGGATAAAATGCAGCGATAAGTCTACAAATATATTTAATTGGAGTATTTTAACATGTCTACAAGACAAAAGATAGTTTAAAATTTCTTTTAACATGAAGGCGAGATCTTATGAAAGCAATATTCTAACGATTCTAAATAGCTGATTTTTCTACTTTCAAATTGCAAACGCATGCTTATATAAAAATGTAAAAAAATAATTTGCATGCTCGTGCGAGCATTACTCTTTTACGTATTGTGCATCCGTGTTATCTAAAAATGTGTGATTTTGAAAAAATCTGAAAGAGTTAACTGAGATTCGTGAAACCTACAGGTTAGTTCTTTAATTATCATTTCCATATTCGAAAGATAGTTATTTTGCGGATATGTAAAAATTAATATTAATTAAAACATTTTAATTGAGTCATTAATTACCTTAATGCATATAATGTAAACCAGAGCCGGAACAAAGTATTTTTACACCCTAAGCAAGGTTTGAAAATTACGCCCCTTCCCAATGAAAGTTTGCAGTATACAACTTTACTTTTCAAAATAGCATTTTATTAGCAATGTAGAAGTATAACCATGTATTTTATAGTAAAAAACGTTGTTTAAAATTCAAAATTATAAATCTTTGCGCCGCTAAGTGTGCTGAACCCTAGGCGTGCCTCGATCGCCTAGCCCTTTTCCCGAGTGTGAATCGTAATTTTGGAAAAAAGTGAATTAATTTATTCGATAAAAATTCAACTAAATATAACTTTTGGTGATTGCGGGAGTATATTTACTTCGTCAAAAATACATATGAATGGCTATGTAAAAATAAGTAAATGCAGAATCATCTGCCCATGTCTGAACAAAATTAGAGATAAAAAGGGCACTTTCAGTATATTTATGCTCACAGCATAACGAATGAAAAAACGGTTTCACAGGCATAATCACCAACTACACGAATATCTTATCTGTAAAAATAATTAAAGTATGTTATTTTTGTTAACACATATAACTGTGAAAATTGGAGAATCAAGTTCAACTCTCTTGTGGATAATTCTCAAATAATATATTTTTACCAAAAACGAAGCTTCGAAAACGGTATTGTGGAATGAGCAGAAGACGCGGTGAAATGGAGGAGAGACCGGATAGGATCGGGGAGTGGAAGGATTCCGTAATGAGAAATGCGGGAAATGGAGCGATGTGAGGGCAGAAGCGAGGAATAGGAGGGGGGAGGAGGAGATGGGGTGGGAAGTCGTGAGGAGGAAGGGACGAGAGTAGCATGGGGGAGGAAAGCACCGCAGGAAAAATGTTGCTCCAGGGATGGGAGAAGTTGGAGGGTTTGCTTTCTTTAACCTGCGATAGGTAGCGTAACTTAACGACAGGGAGGAGGGAAAGTTATTTACATGGTATTACATAATTACTTCTTATCTAAATACTAAAACTCTTAAGTCCTCAATTTCAGTAATAAGAAATCGAGTGCGCATACAAATGCCACGTAATTATTAAATTCTTTCGCCACCATTATATCATTACTATACTTGTGTCATGGACTAACATTACTATTATACCGCCCCATTCCGTCCTAAAGTCTCCCCATAAAAAGGTTCGGAAAGGAGAGAGTATTTCTGATACGATTTTAAAATATCCTAAAACCTGACAGCAATGTCGTATTGACTCTTGAGCTAAGCTTGGAATTTCTTTGCAAATAATGGATAAAATTGAGGGGATTGGAGACTGGTGTTGGGAGTCTCTCGTAAGAGTTCAGAGGAGGCGGAAGGAGGAGAAAGGAGATGAGAGGAAAGAATAGGATGAACAAAGTTTTCGAGTCGGAATCTGAGAGGTGGCGGAGGAAAAGAGGTTAGGTGTGGCGTTGGATTGGAGCGAGGATAAAGTTCAGGAGGGCGACACGGGGAGGTTGGGGGCGAGTCCCTTGGGAGGGGGAGGGGGGTTGGCTCGAGGGAGAAATCGACGAGGTGAAGGGGGAAAGGTGGAGGAAGGAGAGAACGAGGGTGTGGCTGCAGACCGGGTAAAAGGTGCGATGCGGGATGCCATTTCCAGGCCTGGGCGCCACTAGCGACGCCCCGCGGCCGCTGCCACAAGCGCGGATCATCCCCCTTGTCGACCGCCAGCATCTTCTCCCTCTTCCTCCTCCTCTCTCTCTCTCTCCCCCCCCTCCCCCCGCCCCTTCTCACTCTTCCCCTTCAGCGACCTCATTGCTGCTGCCGCTCCCAAAATTCCATCCCAGTTCACATCCTTATACCCCCCCCCCCCCCCCCCCCCCCCGCATACCCAACCTCTCCTCTATATTCCAAATTCTCCCTCACCCACTTTCCTCATCTGGTTCTCTTTTCTCCTCCTCCTCCACGAAAATCAAAAAGTTTCCTTCTTGATTTTTTTTACGAAAACTGCGGAGGAGCCATTAGTTTGTTCTGTCACAAGCTAAAATGACAGACTGTTGACGAGAGAGAATCGTTAAAGATAGAAAAATTTCGAATATTTCATATATAGATGAGTCGACAAATTATTCAATAATATTTTAGTAATATTTCCATTAAAAATTTAAAAAATAATATTTTATTGAAAACCAGCAATTTTTTATTTAGTAAGAACCTATACATTTCCAAAACACCCTAGATAAATATATTTTGAATCGGTATATTATTAGATTTAAAATGGAAGTTGTGTTATTTTTCCTTTCGGGACCTGCCGAATTTTTTATTCTTAACTAACACTATTACTTGAAAATACATTTGTCATGACAATTTCTATGAGTGGATGAATCAAAGCAATGCCTACTTAAATTTTAACTTACTAAGCAAATATGGCACCAAATCATGCATATTTTACCTTCTATCACTACGATTTGTTTTATGAGCTAAAATCAGTAATAGAAAAAACTTAAATAATCACAATTTTTATACTTATATGAAAAATTACGATTCTGCTCATCCTATTACGAATCATTTTCGAAATTTTGAATACGCGACTAGTTCTTCACTTAATGCATAAAAAATATTTATTAAAAATTCTAGCATAAATTTAATATAAAACGTCCATTAACTGCAAACGTCTAATTTAAAAGGATAGTTTTAAGAAGTGCTTCATTTGATTCCAAGCGTAATAAATCACCCTGAAAATATGAGAGTTAACGTCTAATTCATCCGAAAAACACGTCTCCATGACAAGTTAACCATTTTCCCTGTCCCTCGCTAATTCCCTCGCTACCATATTCCGCCCACCACTCCCTCTTCATCCCCTCGCCTCTTTCTATTTGCAGAAAGGCCTCCTCCCTTCCGCCCCCCACCTCCTCTTACCTACATCGCCCATTCCCCCGAGCCATGCCTCGGGGAATATTAATCCCCAAACCATCGGGATGGCCTCAGTAGGGGTCACCTCTTGCCCCGAGGGCCAAGGGGTTATGTCTCCGAGCGCACACAGCTCCTCCTCCTGCCTCATCCCCCTCTGCCCCCTCAAGGACCATAATGAGCTCGTTGTGACGGGGCCACGAATGATGAAACCGCGATCGGGGGCGGGGGAAAAGGGAAGGGGCAAAAGAGATGGGTCCATACGGGATTTAAGGAAGGAGAGAGGGGAAGAGAGGATGCAAGAATCCATTCCGTCCGCCCCCCAACCACTCCATCCCTCGTCCCTCCTTTCTCTCTCCACTCCTATCATTGCTCTTCGTAATCTTCTAAAGGGCCGGAGTCGCTCAATTATCCCTGTCATCTGTTCGTGCTCATACCCGCTTTCGTCCGCAAAAAAGCCCTTAATCAGAGGAACTTAGGGAACGAGGGAGAATAGGGATAAAATATTAATTCGGGGAAAAATCATACGGTTTTGCGAATCAACAGTTGCTTGGCTTATTTCTTTCGGTTAAAAGTACTTGAGTATCTTCAAATATCCGGCAATTTAAAGAGACTAATCTTCCGATTTGGTCAGCACTTTAAAGTTTATAAAATGAGGAAAGTATGTTTGCTTGTCCACTATAAACAGAATAACCTGAAATCACTTAAAGACATCTTAATTATTACACATCAACAATCTTGGGTTCGTCGCCCTTTATTCATATATTTAATTTTACCAGAAAACTCCGATTTTTTAAAAACTTTAACGAAAAAATTTACTCGTTGACTCCCAAATATAAATTATGACGGATAAAAATGACAGACGAACAGGCAGTTTTAAACGTACTTTATTTAATTTGGTGATATTTAAATGTCACAAGCAAACGTAAGCGGCTTCACACTAGCCCTATTCAGACATATATTATTCAAAAAGAACTACTTTCAATTTTTCCGAACACCCAACGTCAAAGCCGAAACCGATTTTCCGCGTAGACAGCAATGCTCCCTTTCATTCCGCTCTCGCATCCCATTCTCTCTCTCCCTCTCTCTCTCTCTCTCCCCTTCTCGTCACCCTTTCCACTACTCCCACTAACACACAGTCCCTGCACCTGACATTCTCATTCCGAGAGCAGACAACCCGGTGACGGAGGCCATGATTCGCCACCTCACCGCCCATCCTCCTTCCAACATCCTTTTCCATTGCAACCGTATCTCTCGCTTTCTCACCTCACTCTCCCGCCCCGAACGCGCTCCCCACCCACCATTTCCTATGCCCTTCCACTCTATTCCTCAACAAATTCTATTAACCATCGTCGATTCCTCTTATCTATTCCCGACACTCTTTCTCTCCGACGTTTGCAACTAGCTACCCTACCCCTCCCCTCTCCCCCCTCCCCTTTCTCCCCCTCCCCTCTCTCCCCCTCCCCTCTCTCCCACTCCTATCTCTCCAGTAATTATCCTTCCCGACCTATGTCTCCGTCGCAGTAACACGATGTGAGCCATCGTTCCTCTTAACTATTGCCGAGGAAGAACTGGTCGTAGTTGAAGTTATGTCGCAAATGACGCTGCAAACGCCGATTGGACGCAGAGGGGATGGAAGTAAGGAGAGGATACGACGGACAAACTCGCTCGATAAACGCGTTACTCGAGAACGCGCACACGTGCAGATGAAATGTCGAACAAGTGGTAGATTGCCGTTTAGTCGTCTCATAGTAGTCGTCTTGACGTGGTAGATTTTTAGAATCTTTTCAGCTTCGCATATCGAGGTCGCGCCCTTTTAAACACGACACTTTTCTTTCTGTTAAAAACCCAAAGCATTTACGAAAAATGACGGTGATCTGCTGGAAAATTATCTTTTGAATAAGTCGCCTTTTAATAAAACACAAGTTACGATTTTTAAGATTTGGGGGGAGCGGAATACGCAATACGACTTGTTAAAAATGTAACACAAGGCGATAATCACCGAGCTCTATAAAACCACAGTTGATTACGGTGAATTCTATAGGAACGTACGGTTATTCGTTTCTCCATTTCGTCTGACATCTATCCGCCATTTTCCTTTTTTAGGAGTTATTCATTTAATTTCGCCTTAAGAGATCAGTTCGAGTTTCTAAGCAGTAGTCACGGAACACTCTCCGACAATTCTTTCTTTAGAAAAAAGTAAGCACGGTGTTGTAATCAGTTACGCAAAGGCGTAATAATCACAGTTTTTCGCGGAGAGGAGGAAGAATGAGCGAGAAAGAGAGCGGGTGGGAGGGGAGGGGTAAAGAGAGAATCCTCTCTCTCCCTCTCTCTCTCTCCTCCGTAATAATGAATTTCCGGCAAAAATGTAATGAAAAGCAGAATACGCAGCGGCTCCCTATAAGAGGAAATAAAAGAGGGGCGTGGCCAGTCGATCGCCTCGGGATGCGAACGGCGAGCGCTCGGAAAAAGGAAAAAAGGAGAAAACTCGCACAAAAACACGCTGGTAGCAGCGGCAATAACAGCAACAACTACCACAACAACAAAGGGTGTTGGTGGCAGATTGGAATCCCGTGGCGGGGACGGCGTCGGGTGTCGTTGCTAAGTCCTCGAGGCGACAGGTGGGGGCGTGGGAGGCAGCGCGCTCTATCGGATGCAGGAGAAGAAGAGCCGTTTTAATTAAGCTCTCGCCTTTGTGCCACTCCTCTCTCTCTCTCTCTCTCTCTCTCCCCTTCCGCCATATTCCCCACACCCTTTCTCTCGTATCTCTCTCCCTCTTTTAGGGATATAAAATCTTTTATTCCTAAACAAAATAGCCACCCTTACAGCTTCGATCTTTCCTCCCGTTCCACAGCTCCTTATCGCACACCGCAACCCTTCTTATCCTAGGTCCATCATCCTCTCTCTCTCTATTTTCTCCATCTCACTACATCCCATCAAAACTCTAATTAAGTTCTATTACTAACGGTCTTCTAGCCGAAAGCCATCCACCAGTGTGTGTCCTTGAGTTGAAATAGCTAAATGTTCAATATTTTTTAAGTCGAAAGCTGACAAAATAGATTTTTTACTTCTTCTGCCATTAATAATTCCAAATGTATTTAGTAATAGAAGAGCGTGGGTATTTTCTTGAGAGGTTTGAGAACATCTCCAGGCGACATTAAGAAATACGCAACGCCACGTCGTTCTTCATCCCTTATCCGTGGCATTCCTGCATCTATCATTTCATCCCCTTCTCTTGGCCCTAATTCTCCTTTATGCACCACTCCTTCCACTCGCTAACCAATGAGGTGGGAGGAAGAAGGAATGAATTAAGGTTCGCGAGATAAAAACCAGGAGAACTCGAGCGATGCTCCCTTTTAATAAAAAAAAGGAGAGGAGTGGGGTAAATAATGAAAAGCATATAAAAACACAGCGTGGACCGTGATTACACGTATATTACGCATTTCCGGTAAAAATGTGTTTCATTAAAGAAACTCGGAAATGTGAAGAGAAGAAGGGAAACAATTTGCAGAAAACAGAAAATTCCGTTCCAGCTGAGCTAAGGTTGAGAAAACCTCTAGATTAAATCTTAAGAAAAGTTTTATTTACATAGGTCGTGTTTTATTTGATCTTTAAAATATTACGATTAACATCAGGAGAGCTAACTGAGCTCTATCAGAAAACACTAACTTCATTATGAAGAGAGAAATAGGGCTATGAAAGAATATTTAAATCCTACGATAATCAAGTAATCGTGATCATTTGAAAAGATGTTTTCACAGCAACATTTTTAGTCCAGAGTTGAATTAACTTCAAAATAATATTCAAAAATATTATTTGGTGAATAATCACGTAATTAGTCGCGAAATTGTGACTACAGCGACATTATAACCTTGTAGTTTTAAGCATTCTTATGTATAATGCAAAGGGAAATCGTGTTACAGCGTACGCTTCCTGGAAAGATTAGTAAGTAGTTTAAGCTATTTTATAAACCCCGTTGTTCTTCACAATTACACTGAATAAACATCACCAGGTAAATACCCAATCATATTTTTCGAATAAAATTTTCTTTGCTATATGAAAAAAAATCGGTACAACATACATTGTACAAACTTTCTCATATAATAATGAGTCGTTTAGTTATCTTTATAAAGTGAAAATCGTATGAGCCTATATTTAGAAAATCCGATTGTTGTTAAAGTTGCCTAGAATAAACTAGCCTTATATTCATTTTTTGAGAAATATGAGTTATACAGTAGTATTGAAGACGTAAACTTAAGTAACTACGAAATTTGATCAAAATCGTTAGAGCCGTTTTTGAGAAAATCGAATTGTTGTTAAAAATGCGTAGAATAAACTACTCTTAATTACTGAGCAATGTCAACCATTTATATGTATACTCTGCTCAGTATGATAAAATGCGTAAGTACGGGATTTCATTCATTTTCGCTCTACCGTTTAGGCTCCAGAGCCAGTAACAGACAGACAGACAGACAGACGACATTGCAAAAACCACTTTTTCGGATTCAGCGACACCTAAAACGTATATTTCCGTAAAAAACTCGAGGTCGAATTTTTTCGCGATAACAATACTTTCTCGATATGTACTTCGTATGAGAAAGTAACAATTCATCTTGGGTCATACTGAATAAAATGATAATAAGATGGTAAGTATTTTTAACGCTCTGTAATTTCAAATAAATCACAATCATTTCTTTTCTTTTGCTTAAAAATCGCTCTTCATTCCCTTTCCTCTCGCTTAGCAAATTTTGACAGGAGTTTTGATCGAGATGCTGTCCCTTTCTCAAAGCCTCCTCCCATTCCTCCAGTATATTTCCCTCTCTCTCTCTCCTCACTTCCTCTCCTCCCTAACTCTCCTTCCTTCCTCTCTTAGCCACCCTCTCCCTTCGTTTTGAAAGCCCAAAAGCAATTCCTTGCCCGTTGAGGAAAGTCTCTTGACGCCCTGCGTCAAATAATCCCGAGAAGAGGCAGAAGAAGGGGGCCGCCAAACCCTTTCGGTTGGTCCTCCTCTATTCCCTCGCCTCCCCCAAGGCTCGATTCTCTCTCTCTCTCTCCCTAAATCCTATCTTAGCAGACGAAATGATATCGGTAACCCTACTTCGCCCTTAAAAACCTCTCCATCCCCCTTTCCGCTTCTTTCTCTCTCTCTCTCGCGATGCGTCAAAATCCGGAGAAAGAAACCAATCCCTTAAGGATCAAACCACCCACTTCCACGCCGAACAAATTCAGCGCTCGAGGAAGAGAGGTGTATAGAAAGAGAGAGGGGGGAGAAGGGGAAGAGGGGGGAGAAGAGGAAGAGGGGGGAGAAGAGGAAGAGGGGGGAGAAGAGGAAGAGGGGGGAGAAGAGGAAGAGGGGGGAGAAGAGAAAGAGGGGGGAGAAGAGGAAGAGGGGGAGAAGAGGAAGAGGGGGAGAAGAGGAAGAGGGGGGAGAAGAGGAAGAGGGGGGAGAAGAGGAAGAGGGGGGAGAAGAGGAAGAGGGGGGAGAAGAGGAAGAAGGGGAGGAGATGGGATGGGACACGGTTTCAAAGTCCTCATTCCCTCTTCGAACCTTCAGAGAAACGTAAGTGTGGAGATTCAAAGTGTGTGTGTGGGGGGGGGGGGGAGGGGGGTGACGACAGAATGCAAATTTAATCGCTTTTCACAGATCATCCCGTATTAGGTGAAATCGTATTAACTTAGGATTAACTTCGTCGTTTTTTCATATAAATTAAGACTCTAGCGTCGAACCTAGTCTGAGATACATACTTTATATCTTAGAAAGTGGTTCTTATGGCGTTCCAATCTATCTCTTTATGTTTAAGCGTAAATCTTCTAATATAATAATGAGGAAAAACGTAGATGCCTAGCATAAAAACAGATATAGATTTTCGTATTCGATTTAACTAAATGTTAGTATTGTGTTACTATAAATGATTTAGTAAAATCTCCTTTTATCTCAATAAGTAATTCAGCGTTCATTAATGTAATCAGTGTAGACGATGCGATTTTTTTCAATTCTTACAGAATTTTTTTAAATCGGATGTATTATATCTGTTTCAGAATTTTGCTATTTCAATGCAATGATATTTTATTTATTGAGGTTTTTATTTGTGTAAATTGTCGTTTCAAAATTGCCTACATATTACGCAGTTTAACATTTTAATGATATCATCATCAGTCCTTTTCAATCCACTGACGGATGAAGGCCTCCTCCAGACTTTTCCAGTGTTCCCTGTCAACTGCCTCCCTCCTCCAACATTGCCCCAAGAACTTAACAAGTTCTCTGCCACACCTGTCTTTCGGTCTCTTGATGTTTCTTGAGATCCATTTGATGACACTGGACGTCCAACGCTGATCATTTCTTCTAGTAATATGGCCCACCCACTGCCATTATAGCGTCTTTACTCTTTTAATCAAGTCACAGACTCCCGTCCTCTTACTTACCCAGTCGTTCCTTTTGCGATCTCTTCGGGTGATCCCTAACATGCATCTCTCCATGCTCCCTGTGTTGTTTGCAGGCGCTGTATCATTCTGGCGTTCATGGTCCATGTCTCACATCCATACGTCAGAACCGGCATAACACATTGGGCATATAATCTCCTTTTTAGAAAGACTGGAATATTTGATTTAAAGATGTTTGCACTCCTCCCAAAAGCACCCCATGCCATCTTCACTCTCCGGTTGATTTCTCCAAGAAGCGAACCATCAGTAGTGATGAGTTGACCTAAGTAAACATAGCTGGTTACTTTTCCGTGTTCTGCTCCGTTGATATGTATCTTCTCCGAATTTGCGATGGAGTTGTACATAACCTTTGTTTTATTAAGATACATCTTAAGTCCAGCTTCTCGGCTTGCTTGCTAAAGCTCTGCAGTTCCTCTACGGAGCTCTTCTAGGCTTCCTGAGAACAATTATCTGCAAAGGGCAGGTGACTCAGATGTTATCCGTTTACCTTTATGCCTTTTTCTTCCCAGTCTAGCGTTTTGAACACTTCCTCTAGAGCTGCTTTGAATAATTTAGGGGGCATCACTAAATCCGTTGAAATTCAACGGGCGCTTTCGCTAGTATGTTGTGTGTGTGTGTGTGTGTGTATAAATCATACAATGCTGCGAGATTAGTAAATTGACTGAAGTGAAGCTACATTGTACCAATTATTGTATCTGCGAAATAGTTATTTATGTAAAAACTAAGAATCATTTTTTGTTTTATTCCCACTCCCGTGATTTTTAATGTCGATTAACAGAACGATAATGATATAATTAACACCAATTTAGAAATATTTATTAAATTTTGACAATGAGGCATGGATTTGTTTATTTTCTTTGCTGTTTTGAATTAACGCTTAGCTATGTCTACATCTTGAAATACTTTCATTTTAATTTAACACTTCATTCGTGCCCATCCGTCACTTTGACAAGCGATTACACTAGAATATAAATAAACACCTGCTGTAAATAATTTTAATTTTATGTATTGCAATGCGCTCATAAAACAAAAGCACGATCGAGTTTCAGGTTTTGAAGCTTAAATTCTGCCTTATCAAGAAAAACATCGATCCCTAGAAGCGAAATAGAAATATATCGTATGTGTAACGGAAATGGCTGAGGATGTTTACTTAATTTCTTTTACTCGGCAAAAATTTAAATAAAATTATTAAGCAAAAATATAATAGTATTTATGTATTAAGAAAACTCAGCAGAATCGTATACATAGTATCAATTTTAAGCTCGTTATAGTCAGCAAACTAACTAAGACAGCTTTGGAAGATTAGTCTACCTTAAGCGTTAAGTCGATCTGATTGAGAAATGAAATACATTATTTGATATCTTCGAGTCGTTTTGTATAAAATAAAATCATGGTTTGTGTATTTAGAAATCTATAAAAACCGGATGCATCCCTGCAAAGCAATTATTTCATAACTAATCCGAATCCTGCCCAGATTCATCCAAATTTAAAATATGAAAATGAAATTTAACACGGTATAGTATTAAGGCTACAAAACCTTTTGCGTGTGGATTTACTTCTCGCACAACACTTAGCTCCGGGTTTCCCAACCTGAAGTTCGAGAGCACCGCTTTGCTCTTTGGAAGCTCGATAGCGCTCTTTGGCAGGTTGACTGTTCTTTGTTACGGTTCTTAAAATCCCGTTTCTTAGAACCAATTATTTAATTTCATCGGTTGTTTTTTCCTAAACATAATTAAAGACACTGAGAATAATTTTGACGTTGTTTGTTGTTTTAGCTAATATTTTCATTATGGCGACTCCAAAATGTATTTGCCTAAATTTATGCGTGCATATCCTACTCTAAATAAACTCCAATCAGCCTATAAACTCCTCAACCCCCTCTCGCATTTCATTTCTAGCCCTAAACTCCTTCGGTTTCACGAATAATCGAAAATGGAGACGAAAGGGGAATCAAGGATTCCACTTGCGTTTTTCGTCTCTTTCCGCTCCACCCAAGACACGCCACCGATATCTCCCTCACTCCTTCCCAAGTTCCATTTCCTCCTCCTCCCTTTCTCTCTCTCTTTCTCTCACGCACCTCTCGCTTCTGCTCCTTCACCTCGGCAGAATGTGTTCCGGCCCCACCCTCCCCCTCTCCGCCCCCCAAAAAGACACACTTGCCGTCTCATCGCACCCTTCCCGATTTCTAAAACCCGGGAAAGAAACATCTCCTCGCTGCCCAAATGGAGGAAGCAGTAGAGAAAACGTCGTAGGCAGAGGGAGGGGGGATGAGGGGGGTGGGGGGTGGAAGTGGCGGAAAGACATGGAATGGGAGGTGACGGAGGAGGAGGGGGGGTTACGTAGCGGGATTGGTGCTGCGGAATGGGAGGAACTCTTCTTAACCATAGGCTGGCTCCCTAAAGGCATTCGTTCCAACACAGCGGAGTCAGCGATTTGAATATTTTTTCGTAAAAACCGAGGGCCGCGAGATGGGTCTGGGGATGTCTTGGAGGGTGGAAGTGTGTTAGAATAGATGTTGAGTGTGGTGAGGGGGAGTTCGCACGACGGGGGTGATGGAATAACATTACCTGAGTTGGGATTGGACTCTAGGAGAAAGGACGTTGGAGGAGTACCACATTATGTGTATCTCTTGAACATGACCACGGTGTAATAAAGAGCGCCAAGGATTTATTTTTAAAAAATATTTACCACTGATTTTTTTATTTCAGCTATTTATTCGTTAAAGAAATACTTGACTACCTACTCCCCCTTCAGGTATACGCGATTTGTACTCTATATCACTCAGTACCCGCGAGCAAGGTCTCGCATATCCGCGGAACTCTCGAAAACATACGTTACAGCAAGAATATGCAGACGCTCTGATATGATTTATTTTTTATTTTTTCTCCCTAATCAAATAGGTACGCTGCTTATATTAATTTGTCCTGTATAATATGATTTCTTTCGTGAAAATGGATTAAAATCAATGCAGACTATAATACTTGGTAACAAACCTAAGAATTCTTCACAGACGGCAATTAAGAATTACTTACCGACGTTTGTTAGCATTATTTTTAAAAAAATAATTATAAATTATTTATTTTGCTCGGTCCATAGAGGTCTTTAACCTATCGCTACAGTATATAGGACCCAGTATCCGCGAGGTTTTCGCAGAACGCATCCCTCGACGATAACGGGGAGTAGTGTATAATGAAGAACATGAAATTTAATATAGATTTACTATCTTTAGTCATTAAAAACTTATTATGAAGTTATGATCATGATAATGATTTTTATGGATGGAATGTCAAAAATAGTATTCGCTAACGGTTTTTAACCGCTAAATCATAACTGCTTTTGCTATTGGAAAACTAATTGAGCCTTTAAGAAAAAAATTATCGAGCGGATAAAAATTTCTGTGAAGTCTTGAAATATTTTACATTCCAATATCTGGAGAAAATTATCAATAAAAGTTCTGCGTTGGTCTGAAGCTAAATATAAGTTTCTCTTCCAAGAGAGCATATATATATACATACATTTTTTGCGATAAAACGTGCATATCTCTTTATTTCTCTCAATCGCCGTTAAATTTACTCTGAGCAATTCATTCTTAGCACTGGGCATATCATCTTAAAAATTTATTCCAAAGCAAACCTACGTTGTTCAAAAGAACTATATGATTTAATGTTACTTTAGATAAGTAGTTTGTCTTTTGAGTAAGATCAATATCATTTATCAGTTACCTCTATCAGAGGCATTTTTCGATTGTAGATAATTTTAGAAGTGCCGGGTTAACACGAACCCGAATTCATTTAGAGGAGAAGGGATATATTGACATTAGAGGTGAGCTCTTAGCGCGAGGACGTTGGCGTGAAAAAGTTTTAATAGGAGCGGAAATGTGGAAGAAGATTGAGGACGTGGGCAGAGAGAAAAAGAGCTTCCTTTCCTTTGAAGGAAGTAGTTAATAATAAGCCCAAAGACGGCTTGTGAAAAATATAATAAGGCAACTTAAAATGAAAAAACGCATCTTTCCATTATTCATCATAAATAAATGAAGCTTTGTATTATTGCATAATAACTGATCGTGATTTAACTTTTTAAGATCTTACAGAATTTTTTATTGGTTCACATAAAACGATACTGAATAACAGCATAAAATTCTCGCTAATAAACAATCAGGAAACATCTTTGTATATTGACGTGTTTAGAAAATATATAATGGGCCTAACGTAATATGCAGAGCATGAAAAGAGTCCATGAAAAAATAATTGGGAGTACTTCATAAATTTCACGTACACTTTCTGCAATATAAAATGATTTACAACGAAAATTATCAAAAATATTTTGAAGATGAAATCGGCCATGATGTTGCGATATAAAACACTATATTTCAATACTAAGAATTTAGAATTAAAGTCTGTTTTATGCTAAATTTTGTGATATATGTGATTAGAGGTAGGTAGTTAATTATTAATTTAGAATAAGTTATAGTTTCTTTCCTCAAGGATTTTTCATATATTCCATTCCGCAAATGGCATAAAAACGATACGTCACGTGCTTATGAACGTCGTTACTATACTAAAACCGGTTATAATCTCTTCATGTTCCATTTAGTACTCACTAAACTTTGTCTTTTTATATAAATAGCTTGTGGTGAAACAAATTTCAAGGATCGTGACTAACTATTGGTGCTTCATTCACTTTTATCTAACATATTGTTTTAAAATGTTCTTAAATACTTGCAGATCATGTTACAATAAAAAAACTAATGTTTTCATTAAAACACAAAAGTTATTAAACATTTCTTGTCATTTATTCTTTAAAGAGAAGTTATATAAATTCCAATAGCCAGAAAACTGTTGGGAACACCACGCGCGCATTTCGAATGCAAAGATGCCATCCTCAGTGGTAGTTTATCAATCGTTGAATCTAAAGTTGTCTTAGAATCAACGGTCTACTTCTGAAAACGTAATCGTTCCAATGTTTTGGCGTTAAATGAAATATATTACGAGATCTAAAATAATAGTTCCGCGATTTTCTAGTTTTTAATTCTCGATTATAGAAACGAGCAATTTAATTACAAATAAAACTATTAACGATAAATAATTTTAAAACATACATATTTTTGTTGAAATTATTCCTAAAACCACGAACGGAAACGAAACATAAATAGAAACTTTATTTTCTATAAAACAATTCTAAGCATTAATATAAAGCAAAACAATTTTTGTTAGCTAACACAGCAAAGATATTCTGCAACTTACCGTTTGTCACTGTCTATGTGCCATTTGTCTATGTTTATTTATGTATATTATATAATACGATATTTTTATTGCCTTAGTAACTAATATAACAACATTTTCTCGATATTCATGCTTCCGTATTATAGTATAAACTTTACTACTTTTCTCTGTCTCCTGTTTGCACGTATGTGATTTAAAACACTTTTAAAAGGAAGGCAATTTTGTTTGATTTAACAGCGCGCACTTCAACAATACGGGTGTTGTAGGAGTCAGACAATCACCGCTCCATCCGAATTAAAAAAAACAGCCAATAACTAGGCGAAACAATTGCCGAAGGATTGTGTGGTGTTTGAGGGATTAAATTCGAGGCAAGAAAGAGAAGGGACCCTCGTAGTTATGTTATATCAGAGACAGCGAAGGAGCGAGAGAGAGACTGAGGAGAAGGGCGCGGCAAGCCACAAATTAGGAAACGTTACTTTGAAGGCGTCGTCTCCACCCTATAAGGGACCGTTCCACCTTCAGCGGAACATTTTTCCCTGTATCTAACGACAGGACAATATTATTCCCTCTTCGTCGCGTGTTATAATTGGAAACGGCGTAGGAGGAGGATGGGAAAGGGATTGGAGGAGGTGAGCGAGGGGAGGAAAGGAGGGAGTCGGAGGTATCGGCAAAGAGGCTGGAGGGGACAGGGGCAAAAGAGGATGACAAGCAGAAAA
The DNA here is from genome assembly GCA_036926305.1 of Uropetala carovei. Classification (NCBI taxonomy): domain Eukaryota; kingdom Metazoa; phylum Arthropoda; class Insecta; order Odonata; family Petaluridae; genus Uropetala; species Uropetala carovei. Next base: position 7,716,965 of record JAXCHB010000123.1, read on the forward strand.
GGGTGGAGGGGGGGGGGAACAGAATCGCCGGAGGGATTGTGCTTCCTCCTCGGTCTGTACTTTGAGAAAAATAGATGGAGAATGGCGGAGAGAGGGGATGATAGAGTAGGTTAGGTGGATTTGAGGAATGGGGAGAGGGTGGCTATACGGAAGGAAGAGATCACCGGGGATCGAGGGAAGGGGTGAGGAGGGAAAATATATGACGTCAGCTTCCTGTCGATTCAAGACTAGGAGGGGATGAGGAGGGCGCGCAGAGTGGAATGGTTACGGGGGTGACCTCCGAAGGGATAAGGAACGAGGCTTAATTAAGTGTCCTTCATTATATATATATATATATATATGTTAAGTGGGGGAAGATGCCACATTTAAGGGAAAATGTTCACGATTGTCTCCAATATTAAAAAATCGGTACAACATATATTGTACAAACTTTCTCATGAACTAATGCGTCGTTTATTAATCTTTAGAAAATGAAAATCGTATCAGCCGGTTTTTAGAAAATCCTTTTTTTGTTAAAGTTGCCCAAGAATAAACTAGATTTATATTCATTATTTGAAAAAATGAAATATCTATATCTATAATAGACGACCGTCCGTTCGTTCCACTCTGTATATCAAAAGCCGTTCGGCGTAGAGATATGCGGTAAACTGCGTTTTGTTTCTACAAGCTAGGAAGGCCCCTAGATACTATTCTCATTTTCGTAAAGTCTCGGGTTCGAATCCAGGAGACAATTATATTTTTCCATAAGTTTACACGGGATTTTCGATTTTTCAGAGTGCAAGGTTTTTTTCCTTCTTTCATTATAACACGTAAATATGGACCTATTTTCTTCGTTTTTGCTTTATTTGACCGCTAAAACTCTATACTATCTTATTCCTGCAATGTTTACATGTTACAGAGTCGAATCATTCTGAAATACGCAATTGTTTTCGAAATTTTACGAATATTTCGTGCTCTTTCCGGACGTTGTTAAGGCGACCGTCATTGTTGCCTCCGATTCAATTAATACCAATTAAACCTTCAAATAGGTGAAAGAAGAGCGTTATTCACTTCGCACTTTGTTTAAACATCGAAATTGTTACTGTAGCAATGTCAACATTTATACATAGCAACATGAATATTTACGGATAATTATTCAGTTAACTGCGTATGGGAAGCGTTTCTAACGATTCAATCAAAGCAGTTGAATCTTCCTATCATCGTTTGAATGCTGGAATCTTATCTCTTTGTAAGTAACCATTATATTATACATCCATAATGTTTATTAACGCAAATAGGCTAAAGCATAAATTTTACATTAAATGAGAATAGGGACCCACGTTATTTTTTTAGACACATTACATGGTTATTTTCTCTTCACTGATAATCTATATAAACGGTTGCATTGATTCTTATATAAAAAAGAAAGGACATATATTTGAATGAAAAGAAAAACATAAAGGTTCGCGATCAATTACTGTGTAAGGAAATGCATTTTTAGAGTTAAATGTGAATTACTGAGATCAACTTATTTTACATACTTCATCATTTTTCATAAATCAATTTTAAAATTCATCGCGCAATATTTGCGCGGGATCAGCTAGTGTAGTATTATTGCAGACGTATACTCAAGCAACGGTACGAAATTTGATCAAAATCGCTAGAGCCGTTTTTGAGAAAATCAAATTGTTGTTAAAACTGCGTAGAATAAACTTCCTTTAATTATTGAGCAATGTCAACCATTTCCTCATATACTCTGCCCAGTAAGATAAAATGACTAAGTACCAGGTTTCATACATTTTCGCTATACCGTTTAGGTTTCAGAGCCAGTAACAGACAGACAGACGGCATTGCGAAAACCACTTTTTCGGATTCAGCGGCAACTAAAACGTATATTTCCGTAAAAATCTCGAGGTCGAATTTTTTCACGATAACAATACTTTCTCGATATAGTTCGCGTATGAGAAAGTAAAAATGAATGAGCTGTGGTTATAAAATACAATCAAACGTATTCATTAATATTTGAAATAAAATGTGAGCACCGCAGCGCTTGAGTGCAGTCTGAGAGACTCGTGATCAGTCTGTTTAGTCTCTTTGTAAACAATTTATTCTTTTTTGTAAAATGGCGTCCGTATTAGATCCTTTTCATAAATCTGTACATGACCCGAATACTAGTGCTCACGTAGAATGTTTGGACACATATGAAGATGTGGATGAGCAGATCAAATGCGAACTTGCTGCCAATTCATTAGAGCCAACACCTTTGAACAACGATTCGGATATTATCAGGTTTTGGGTTGATGCTGGAGTCCGATATCTAAAATTAAGCAAGTTTGCCTTAACAATACTGAGTATGCCCACAGGAATCTGTGATGTTGAACGGTCATTTCGCCATTTACGTCATTTGCAAACTCCGGAAAGGGGTAATATTACTGGGAAACTCTAGCTACGAAAATGCTAATTTATGTGAATCACAAATATAAATGCTGAATAAAACATTTAAATTTTATTATCTTTATTTAAAACATTTTATCCGAATTATAAAATAACTAACAGAATTTCCCGTTGAATTTCAACGGATTTAGTGAAGCTACTACAGCACAACATAAAAACTCTTTAAAATATATAGTAGATACTTTTTAAATTACAATTAGATTTTCTTAACAATTAATCATATTTGTTTGTAACAATCCGTTTCCGAACGTATTGCATTCAAATATAACGATAATTGTATTTCCTATAATAAATATCACTTTCGCCAAATCCAGCTTCATTTCTTGTGTAATTATGTCTATGAAATGTTTACATTTATATCTTGTAAGCAAGAAAACCGTGAAAAAGCAACGTACAGTTGTCCATGATTGAACACTGACTGGTAAATGTACACCAGATACGTGAGCCTATTTACGTTAATAAACATTATAATGTAGAATATAATTATTTTACTTATAAAAAATGTAAGATTCCAGTATTCAATAGACGAAAGAAGGTTCAATTACTTTCATCATTAACGCTTCCTGAATAATAATCGGTATATATTTACGTTGCTATCCATAAGCATCGATCGTTTCGTTGCATAAACAAAAGTGCGAATCGAATAACGCTAAACTTTCGTCTATTTATAAACTTCATTGAAGCTAACTGAATCGGAAGTAACAATGACGGCCGCCTTGGCAACGCCTATAAAGAGTACGAAAAATCCACAAAATATCGAAACGTATATCGTATTTCTGAAAACTTGGACCGTATAACACGTTAACGTCGCAAGAATAAGATAGTATAGAGTTTTATTCGTCGAATAAAGCAAGAACGAAAAAAATCGGTCAATATTTACATATTTTTATGCTTGAAGGAAGAATACCTTGCAAGTCAAGAAATGGATTCATACGTGTTATCTAATGAAAAAATGTCAATCCTCTATATTGGCAGCACCGATTAATCCCGGTTGACCAAACCTTGACCATTCAATAATTTAGGATGTAAGGAAGAATCGTACAAAATTTGGTTATTCCAACTTTTACCGTTTAGGAGGAGTTCCATGAACAAACACACAAATACACAAACACACTTCAAAATATTTAATAGTAGATAGATAAAACCCGAAAATTACCTCAGATTGAACTTTTTAAAGATTCATAACCTTTTTACACCCGACTTTAAACCGAAAACAAGTAAAAATAATAAAACCCGATATTTACCCTCCGAATGAACGCTTTTTTAACCCGAAAAATTCATACCCTACATATAAAGTGGCATCTTACACCACAACCTTTCATTCCAATCTTCATTACTTATTACTATGCTTAAGAACATAGCGGCCCTTACAAAGTTTGCCAGCTTACTAACTATAGCCCAGTTTAAGACCAGTTAGAAATAATTTTACATTTATATCTATTTACATACAAGGGTTTAAATAAACATCTTAATATTATAGCACAAGTGCACTCACCGAGAAATCTTGCTCTAGTTGCCACAAATATATACGCACTCTGCTGAAACGCTTGTACAATGAACACTCGTATGTCTTCAACTATTCCCTGTAGTCGATGCTGCCTTCAACTAATAAATTATTGTAATAAGCCATCTGTGGCATCTTCCCCACACTGGCATCTTTCCCCCACTTACCTTATATCCTCATTTACCTTTCCTCTTCCGCAAGTACATATATATATATATATATAGGGCCGTGCCGATGGGTGAGGCGGTGAGGCAGCCGCCTAAGGCGCCTCTCAAAGGGGGGAGCCAAAATTTGATAAAAATGAAAACCTATCAAAATAAATTCATAAGACCAGCGAGATCAGAGGGTGCCATATTATATCTCGCCTCAGGTGGCAAAACGTCTGGGTACGGCGCTGTATATATATATATCATCATCATAGGTAGTCTGTTCGTTGACAGGTCCGTGATTATTCATGGTTAAACCTGGTTCTCCATATACTCCTATTTTCCGCAGTTTTCTTCATGTCTTGATAGCTCTCTTTCCCTTTCAAGTCGTCTACTAGCTGAAACCTTTTCCTATCTCTTTCTCTTTTTCCATCCAGTTTTCCTTCTAGCACTTCTTTAATCATGCACTCTCTCCTCAGGTAATGCCCAATCCAGTTCGCCTTCCTCTTTCTGATAGTCTGTATAATCGTTCGCTTCTCTCCTATTCTTCGTAGTACTTCCTCATTTTTCACCCTATCTGTCCATTTTATCCTCAGCATTCTTCTCCATGTCCACATTTCGAAGCTTTCCAAGTATTTTATATCATTTTTCCTTAGCGTCCATGTTTCTGCTCCATACAAAGCTATACTCCATACACAGCATTTTATCAACCTCTTGCGGATTTCCTGCTTTATATTTCCCGTTAGTAGGAGTTTCTTTCTTCCGAAAGCGGCTTTTGCTTTTATTCTAATCCTGATTTCCTCGGTACATTTTGCTTCTCTCGTTATGATGCTTCCAAAGTATTTATAATCTGAAACTTTTTCTAATGGCTTCCGTCCAGTACTTATTTTCAAATTTTCTTCTTCTTTACTTGATATTCGCATAACCTTAGACTTTTCTGTATTAATTTCCATGCCGTATTTTCTACCTGTTATCACTAGTCTATTTATCATTTTCTGGAGTTCCTTTTCCTTTCTTGCTAGAAGTACTTGATCATCCGAGTATTTCACTGTTCTTATAATCCTTCCTCCGATTTTGAAATCTCCAGTGCCTTCTAACGCTTCCTGCATTAGCCCCTCCCCATATATATTGAATAGAATCGGCGATAGACAACAGCCCTGTCTTACTCTACCGATATTTACTCCCATGGTGTCCGCATTCTCCAACCTGACATTCACAACTTGATTCACATATAGATTCCTGATCAGTGTCCTGTATTTCCTGTCTACACCTATATCCTTTAATATCCTCATCAGCAGTACCCAATTTACTCTATCAAAGGCCTTCTGCCAGTCGACGAAACATACGCAGCAATCTTGGCTGTACTCTATTGCCCTTGAGGATAAGATTCTCACTACACCGATAGCAGCTCTGGTTCCTCTTCCTTTACTGAAGCCGAATTGATCTTCCCCTAACATTTCTTTGGCCTTTTTCTCTAATCTTTTATTAAGAATCCTCGTGATGATCTTCGAAGTGTGTGACAGTACGGATATCATTCTGTAGTCTTTACACTGCATTGCCTTTGGCTTCTTCTTTAGAGGGATCATTGCTACTTCTAGGAAATCCTGATGCCGCTCTCCCGAGTCGTAAATCTTGTTAATTAATTTCGTATATATTTTTAGTCCTTTCGATCCCATGACTTTAAGTACCTCTGCTGGTATTCCATCGCTGCCTGTAGCTTTCCCTTCTTCAGTTCCAGTATCTTCTTTTTAATTTCGCTTTTCATAATACTTGGATATAGGAGGATACATATTACGAGGCACTTCCATTTGAGATATAGACTTGAAATTTGTCATGTAGGTAGGTCTAGTGGCAAATCCGACCAAAAAATCGAACGTCTGAAATGTTGATTTTTTGATCGTTTAAAAAAACCTCAAAATTTAAACAAACTGAGGAAACTGCGACGGGGCTAGAACCGTATCCTGACGTCGCACACTCGCAACACACGCGACACTATGCGCCCCCATTCCGCACTCGGCGCTAACCCGTGGTTGTGGCAAAACCGACCAGAAAAATCGAATTTATTTTTATTTTTTTGGCCATTAAAAAAATCATAAAATTCAAACATATATTTCATTGTTTAGGTATTTCTATATATACACACACTCGTATGTATACATCAAGGGCAACAAGATGTGCACACATTTACACGCAAATATTCATCTTCTCCTCCATTCTAACTCCCAAACTCTGCATACGCTCACTCTTGCCGCTCTTTCATTGATTACCTCCCTCTCCCCCTCCGTATTTGGTTCTGCCTTTTATCCGTCGCCTGGATACGCCCCTCTCTCTCTCTCTCTCTTCCTCCTCTCCCTCTTTCCTTTATCAATAAGAACTTCAACTTCGAGAACTATGTCTTCTATTTATTCGTCTTCCTTTCCTCCTTTTCATAACTCTTATTCACGCCCATTTTCATGATTTTCTGTTTCCCCATCTTGGTCGTCACTTTCATAAGGAATATTCAGCCTTTTTCTTATTTAGTTTTGCATATTTTCCTTTAAATTAAGTATGCCTTCCTAAATTTCACATGTTCAACCCTTTTCCGTGAAAGTCGAGCATAAGCTCAGAAACTTATGCAAACTCTCATCTCGTCCTCTGTTACACTCATTATATTCATTATGAGCAACTTTAAATATTCTTAATGTGACGATAATTTTAATATGGACCAACTAATCATAAGTACGAATGATTGACTGTCACAACTCCTTGTGTAAATTTTAACTTTTAAATATATTTGTGTGTTATTTCAAGAGCGCAAAAAATTCTTCATTTCATTTAAGTAACAATACGTTCTAGTGGTTAAAAAGCTTTTATAAAGTCAGTATATTACTAAAATAGTAATTTTAAACAGTATCCCTTGCTCTGCATCAATGAATTGATTTTTATTTATGAAGTATTATAATAATTGTAGATTGTATCATTTTTCATTACGAAAACAATAATTAAAATACGAAACTGTCCCTAATTTTATAAGATAATCATTAGAAATAATATCAATGAATAATTTTTCTGGGAAATAATTACTTACGGAACTATTTTTGTTGATAAATAAAATTGCGTCAACTTTAACTCCCATGTATTTACGATGTTACATACGATATATCCTAGTTCTTGTAACTCAAATAGAGTTATCGATTCCAGCAGTTATTAAGATTGTTTTCATACCATCGTCCCAAAAATATTTAATAAATATAGATTAGGTAATTATTGTAATTTAATATAGTGCAAAATCTGCAAAGTATTAGAACCTAAGTCTTGGGAATATGGTTAACTCCTTAAGTAGATGCACGCTCAGAAAGAGTTTGACTATATTTCTTGGTAATTAGAAATAGAGGAATATGAACTCTAAACTTTCATGGTTAAAATATTAGCACATTCGAACCTAAATCTTGGAGGTATCGGTAGTTTTTTAAATATATGATTTCTTAACAAAGAGATTGATTTTATTTCTTGGTTTTCTTTTAATGGAGGAAAATTAACTCTCATTAACACGCTTGCAATGTTATGAATTAACTGTTAAACTAACTGGTCGATTTATTGTTGGTATAATAATACAAACACACCCTAGTTATCCTTATCGTGGAAAATAAGCGACCAATAAGTAGGATAATCAGATCATAAACGTAACATAATGTTAGAGCAAATATTTTTCGATTGAAATTATATTACCTTTCTAATTCCGCTTTCACGATGTGAATCACCTTTGCTCAGTATCTCGGAAATTCTCTCTTGCACCATCTATCTACGTGATACCCTGCAAATCACCAGACTGGTGGGTGGCAGGGGGTGAAACCATTGCTATAATCAACAGAGTTAACCGTAGTATGGCATTTCCTTCCAACGTCCAGTGAGGTAACTAAGGGATAAAAGAGAAACAAATGAAAGACGGGAAGAGAGCAAGAGAGATTCGCGAAGGAAAGAGAAGGGAGGAAAATCGATTCCGAGTAATCCGAAATATGTGTAGCACTTATAACGGTGCGATGGAGCGGATATTGAAGCGGTCGCGATGCGTGTGCGTGTGAGTGAGGGGCAAGTGCTCTTATCGTGTCGGCGGCTGCGCTGGTGGCGAATGAGACGCATTAGGAACGCGGATGTCAAGGCGTGCCGACGAGACGGTCGCGAATATGTGGAAGAGCGTGAGAGAGGCATCGAGAGATGTCTCTCTGTCTACCTCTCTTTCTCTCAGATGTCCGTTCTTTCCGAGAATCGAAGCTTGGCAATCGGCGGTTGAAATCCGTTGCTGCAGACCAATGTTGCTCTCTGGGAGAAGAGGAAGTGGTAGACGGAGAGAGAGTTGAGTGGGGGGAAAGGGTCGTGGGTGGGTTGGAAGGGGGGATGGGGGGGGATGGGGGGGGAGGGGTTGGGGAGGAGAAGGGAAGATCCAGATGAAGGCAAAGGAGGGCAAGGGGCACTCGCGGATTCCCTCATACACACGTTGCGAGGAAACATGGAAGACAAGACGGCTGACGTTGTCGCGTAGAAAAGGGAAGGAGGGGAGGGATCTCTCGGATGGCGGAAGGGAACGGGATTCGAAACCTCGACCCCGTGATCGCACGGAAGGCATCTCGGTGGGATTTTCCGTCAAAAGGCCGGAATAGAGCGGATTGGTGAAGTACGCGCGGAGTGCACTCAATGTGATTGCTTACGGTTTGGAACGAACCGTAACAACTGTTTCCGCATCACGTGAAACGGGTTCAAAGAGACGTGGACACCGATAGAAATGTATTTTATAAATATACTAGCTACGTTGTCCGTTAAAAATAACGGACTTTCTGTAGGAAGAAATTTTAACGCATTAATGGAAAAAATGCATTTATTCTCTAGAACGTGCTTAAGTAGTTCTAATTCAGAGGTTTTTCGAATGAGATCATGCAACAGTAAACTTATTGCAGCAAAAATTATTTAAATAGCAGAGTCTCATAATTAATATGACTTTAACACTTCCATTTCTATTAATAGCATTGGATGTTTTAAATATGAAGAAACTATTCCAACTAATGCGTTTCGTCTTCATTTTGTATAGAGTAAAATGTGGCACCATTTTAAAATTTCATTAAAAATAAATTAAAACATGGATCGGATTATTCGTTGTAAATGAGAAAACTTTTGTTCGTTTCTTATCCGTTCCAAAACTACGGCGTGAAGATCGATCTTTCTAAAGGCAATCAAAAAGATAGGAAGGATTATATTAGTAATATTATACATTTCAGTCGTCATAAAAACATAAGAGGACTCGATTCCGCTATCAGATGCCTTAGCCAGATTTCTACCATAAATTTTGTTTTACTGTCGCTTCTCCACGATAGAATTTTGAAAGATAGAATTAACTACAATACTGAATCCCAACGTAAAATACGAGTTTTGTGGTAAATAAATTTATAGATTAATAAATAACGTCGATATTTCACATGAAACCGCTAAAAACTTGAGCATAAATACTTTTATAAAATAAATCTACCTGAACATAAAAATAGCAAGCGATGCAATGGCAATAGAGGTATGCTGGATATGCTGTATTCGAAAGTGCAAAACTGTCGAATGGAAACGTTGCAACCTGGCATAAGAAGCGCAGACTCTCAATATTAATATGGCTTTAACACTTCCATTTCTATATATGGCGACTCGGCAGATAAACTTAAGAAAACAAAATAACTTTGTTCTTGCAAGTATATTTCATTTTAATATATATTATTAAAACCAGTTTAAAATAAAATGAAAACCATACTACGTTCAATTCTAAGTTTCTCAAAAAGATATCTCATGCCACAACTGCATTAATTTTCAAAAGAATAGTCAAACTACTATAGGAGTATATCCATTTTTATTTCAGATCAATAATGGTAAACGAGATTAGCGGATACAGCTACAATCATTAAAATTTGCTATGCTATGGCGTATTACTGCGTAAATCCACTGGAAAAATTGCTCGGAAAGATATTTTCGGGCGACGCTCTTCAAGTTGCGGAAAATCGCCTTCCTGATGATAATGTCTTACAATCGAAATTATCTGTATTTGGTTAATTTCTTGGGAAGTGTATTAATTCCAAATCATTCATGCTGTTTTGTTGGGCGGAAGTATTATTTTGCGAGGTCTTTATTTGCGTTCGTCTAAAACAGGCATCTCGCGGGCCTCATGCGGCCCGCGATGGGAGTTTATGCTGTCTTCGAAGTAAGCTATTTTATAATATGATGTATCCCTAATAGAATATCCCACGTAAATCTTTGGAAACTATCTAAGAAATTTAAGGAGTGTACTAAACTTTTAAGCACTATCAAAATATGCGCGCTTTATTGCTCATTCCCATATAGTATAACTCTCTGTACAGTTGTTCCACAGAAAAAATGATCTTCCCGCTGTCAGCATGTTTCTTGCATTTCCCGAAGGACTTACCTCACGATGCCGAATATCGAATGCGTTTGTGAGTATATCGAAGGGTGGAGGCGATATTTGTCTCTAGTGGAAGGGTAGCCAGAATTTCCTGAGAATATATTAAACGGTGTGTCGACAAGGAAGTCCTGTTAACTCGTAATGCGGCCCGAGGATTTAGTACGATGCAATCGTGGAGCCCTCGCCCAGTCTGAGTTTGAGACCTCTGCTCTATGCCAGCGTGCACTTTTATTATTATTTTATTTTGGGTATTCTTTACTGAACTGAACCTATTAAATTATAGTCATGAATATTTTAATTAATAGTTGGTTGCCATTTCCCCCAGAAAAATATACTTGTACATAAAAAATTTGAAATCACGATTACATCTTTTTCATTTGTTGAAAGATTTTTTTTATTTCAACAGTAATAATGCGACGGGACCACAATCTTCTAATCGAATAAGTTATTTTGACCTCGCATTTCTTTAAGGAATATCACGGGAAATGTGCAGATCTAGAAAAAACAAAAAATGAAGGAAGCTGTCAGTCGTTTATAAGGGAAAAAGTGTTGTCCATTTACATAGATGCGGTGTAAAACCATATATTTTTAAATTCAGCTGGAATTAATTCGCAAGCAAGGCGAGCATTAGAATCACGCACCCATTCGTCGAAAGTAATTCCAAGAAGGTAAAGAAAATAAAAAAAGCGCAGGTAGCGAACGGAATCCCCCGGAGGGTAACTCACGGGAGCAACAAGTAAGCGTACTGGCAAATGGAAAAACTTGTGCATGCGGGACGCGGAGTGCGATCGCACATGCGGGCAAGTGGGAGGTGCCAGAGAGAGAGGGTGGTGAGGGGCTGCGGTGGGGTGGAGGGGGGAAGGTGGAGGGGAGCGGGAGCTCTCTCCCCTCCTCCGAAGACCTCCGTGCACTCGTATCCCCCCACTCTTCCTCGACCTCCTTCATCACTCCCTCCCCGAACACTTCACCTCCCCCTTCCAAACCCCCTAAACTACACCCTCCATTAATGTGTCGCCAAGTCGTAGTGTCACCCCATTGGTCGTCACGACTTCCACTTTCCTCCAATGGGGGAAAAGAGTCACGAAACATGCTTCGCCTCCTTTTGTTTTTAAAATTCCAACTCCCCCTTTTTCACTTTGTTTTTTTCCGCATGTTTTTTCCTTCTCCCCCTCGTCCGTACCTCGCTCCACCGCCAACCCCTTTCATCCCTCTCTCTCTCTCCGACCCCCTCCTCTCTTATTCCTCTCCTACCCTTTCCATACAAAACTTCCTCCTCTTCCATCTTCCCCTTTCTTTCATACCATCTACACATACCTCCCACAACCCTCTCTCCCCTACCCCCCCCCCCCCTCCCTCCCTCTTCACTCCTTCCGACCCTCCCACCTTCGGGAAGGCGGGGTTGTATTTTCCTTCTGCATGGCCGAGAGGAGGAGGAAGCAAAGGTGGAAGGGGTGTAGTGCTCGTTGGAAGGGGTAAACTGCGAGTTTGTGGAGTTGACATGTGTGTTTGGGGGGGGAGGGGGGGTGGAAGGAGGAGGATGGCAAGGGGTAGGGAGGGATGACTTCGGAAAGGTGGGGATTGGGTTGAGGTTTTGAAATGCTTAGGGGTGGGTTTGCTGGATTGTTGGTCGGAGGCGGATGGAGGCAACAGATGGGGATGGATGCCGTAAAAGGAGCGGTTAGGTGGGTCCACCTCCGCGGAGGGCACGATGCGCCACCAAATCCACTAACATAAGTGGACTTAGCACTGACACCGTGACGATCAACGCGGGCCTTAATCCTTGTCATGGGGGACCCACGAGGGACGTCCTCAGAGAAGGGTGGAGGGGAAATGAGAAGTCACCCCATTGCGTTTATTTGCTTTCGATGTATTCTCTGTTAAATGAATTAAGAGATGAGCGTTGCCAACAAATTACTTTAAAACAGCATATGCATTCATTAAATAGCCATAAGATATAGATTAGCCTTTAAATTTTCAAATTCATTTACACGTAGGCCTTATTTAACAATAGAAGTGTAGTTCGAATCAGGAAAGTAAGATTGTCTAAGAAACGAACCATAGGCTCTTTATAGTAATAAATGGTTCTGCGTTGTCTGCGCATTCAATATTTTCTATTTTTAGCGCTTTTTAGGCGCGTTTCGCTTCCAGCGTGAGGGCCTATTATCGTCGGTCTGTCCGTCCGTCCGCATGTTCGTTCTCGGCTTCTACCCAACAGATATTCATGAAATTTAATATTAAGGACTTCAATAAAATATAATAAGGAAATCGCAAAAACGAATCACGTACGCCAATGAGGGGTACCACTTTACTGGTGACAAAAAATTAAATTTTCGTCATATCTCGTCAAGTATTGCTCATATCAAAATATTTTTCAAATAAAAGTTGTAGAACTGGTAAAGAAGAGTATTTCCTTTCCTATACATTTTATCGTAGGAGTAGCCGTTATCGAGAAAATCAAACAAAAATGTCTTAATTCGAGTTGAACCGAAAATTTCTTGCATGGTTACTTCTTCATTGTTGCTAACATATATAATCTCACAAACAAACGTTTAATTTCCTTACGTGTGCATGTAATATTATTAAATAGGAAGAAAATAGATTATTTATGACAAAGAAAAGAACTTTAAAACGCAATTTCCCTTACGTACAGGTATATAATTTCTTTCTAATACTCGATTTGTGATACGTTGTACACTTTCCTAACTTGTATTGAATAACACCAAGAGTAGGCGTTACATATTTCTCACTATAGTTTCCATTAACTCCACCTAACAATTTTTTTATTTATGTAAAAAAGAGCTTATGCATTCGGTTCATCCGTGTGTCTGTCTGACCGTGTATAAAATAACTAAAACATCAGTCAAGCTACAAGCACCAAATTTTCAGGATATATATATATATAAATACTACGGAAGAGGAAAGGTAAGTAAGGATATTTAGGGCAACTAGGTGTTGAAGGAAACCCAGTGGACACTTACCGGAAGTAGAGCCGCTGGGGTGTTGGAGAGACACATTTGTAGAGGTTAGAGCTTTCGAGATGATCCCTTCCTCAGCACAAGAGAGACACAACAAGTTGCCCTAAATATATATATATATATATATAATTATTAATTTGAACTAGATATGGAAAAAAATTGGGGTCCATCCGTCTGTCCGTTTGCCTTTTAACAGGATATTAGAAACCCACATACGAACTATCTGGAATTACACAGTTCTAAAATTTCATTCTGTGAAATATTTTGTCGTTTTTATTTAATTCCAATTGTTTTTGAAGAAATGTTTACGTGATATTCTGCTTAACATTTTAATGGTAAAATGTGAGATTAGTTAATTAATTTTTCGAAACAAAAGTGAAATTACACAGGTCTAAAAATGTATTTACATAATTAATGTATTGAATATTATCAAAGAACCAAAATTTTCAAGATAGGTTGGTCTGCAGGGGAATGTGTTTATTTTAGTACTCTAAAAACAAGCGTGTTATGTAATTTGCTCTGCAATTCTTTTCTAACTTGTATATTATGCATTTCATTATATTAACTATTTGATTATTTTACTGCTAACGCATAATGTGGGTCCCTACTGGATTTCAAATAATTTTTTTCATATCATAAAATCACTTTCTGCTTTTATCCTTATAGACACAGCCAGAGAAAATAATTAAACTTGAACAGAATTTCTTTGTTTGGAGTTTTTCATGAATGAGTCTTTTGGTAATTTGATCGAACGAACATAGAGTCCGGGGTTGATATCCCGTCAGCATTCACCGTAAAATTAGTGAAATACCGTACTCCATCTTCCGGTAAAGATTAAGTCGATGCTTCCAAGCTCTGAATGACAGTACACTATTCAAATGCAGTCTCGGCAAAGTCGAGGTTACTCAAGTCATAAAAATTTCACGTATGCATGTGTAAAGTGCTACAAAAATTGGTACTATCCTGTAATCTCCTCCCAAAGAGTATTTCAATCTTATAATGACTTGGTTGACATTGTTATAATTTGCCAAATAATGAAGAAGATGCGGTAGCTTTCCTAACCCATGACTGATTGGCCGGTCTCGACATTTACAGACCCAAACACCGGACAACGGGGAGGAATACTTTGGTTCCGGGCGAGGCGAGGCGCAACAGTCAAGAGGATATAACATTGAAAGGATATATTGACGAGTCTTCAGCTCGCTTTGTTTTAATGGGTAGTCGTCTCCGGGCGCTACCGCGCCCTTCGCCTCGCCCGGAACCAAAGTATCCCTCCCCGTTGTCCGGTGATTTGGTCTGTAAATGTCGAGACCGGCCAATCAGTTATGGGAAGGATATTTAACGTTTCCTTAGCGACCTTAAAAATTAATAATTTTTTGGAGGGAGATAACAGGATAGTAACCAAAAATTATATCACAGTGAAATCGGCCCAGTAATTAATTAACTTTTAAATATTTGTTAAATTATTGTATTAAATAATTAATAGCGAAGTTGGATGCTTGTAAAATCCTGCTGATTAAATAATGACATGCAATCAATAACTATATATTTTTTTATAAATAATGCTGGCTGCATCTATTATTAATCCTCTACAAATTGTAGCAGAGAGAACGGTGAAGGACAATCTATTGCTAATCATCAGATCGTTGCGTTACAAAATTTTGAAATTATGTATTGTGTTTTAAATGCAACATTAATTGTTAAAGAGAAAACTCATTCGAACGAGAAAAGTATAAAACAAAAAATTTTCATTAACAAAAATTAGCCATGTAAAATTGTGTGCATTTAGTATTACTGATTATATTTGCGTAAAATGTTGTTAATGGAATAAACTTTTAAATTTTCAGAACTCTTACTTTTTTAATTATTTATTCTTTCTAATGCCGCTATATACCAATCTTCAAATTTTGCGATCCCCCTCCCATACCACCTATAATTCAATTTGTTTGTGAAGTTGTAATGCTTTCATGCAAGGCATTTGGAATAATATGCGGGAAAGTTACATTACTGAATATTAAAAGTAAAAGAAATCAGTTTAAAAATATAATTTTTGTGATTTTTATGTGAATTAATGAGCCATGTAAAATCACTTTGCTTGCCACCTTTGGCACGCGTCAAAAATTGCTGAACCTTGACTTATAACATTACTAAGCTATTGATTAGGCCGTACACATTAGTTGATGTTCTATGTAAGAAACTCCAACAGAACGTGAAGTTCTAAAAGGCGAAACAACTCCGTATTAAAATTGTTCTCCTAGCAAAAGCCATAATTGTAATTTATTATAGATTTTAATTCATATCAGGACGTACTATTAAAATTTAACGGCATAAGTTTCAATTTATGAATGACTATGTTTGGGTTTAAATAATTTCAGCAAAATAATTGGTAATTATCTCCAGAATTTCCCATTAATCAGAAGGTCATCAACCGTTATTTAATATGATATTCTAATGAAGAGTTCTATCGTTATGAACTTGACAAAATATAAAAGAAGTACAATACAAAGGTACCCTGACGAAATCACTGCTTCAGAATTGTAATTATTTGCTATAAAATCACTACAAAAAATGAAACAAAATTTCTGTATATGTGTGTGTAGGGCAACTCGGTGTTGAAGGAAACCCAGTGAGCATTTACCGGGAGGAGAGCCGCTGGGGTGTCAGCGAGACACATTTGTATACGGAGTTTTCGGTAAGATCCCTTCGTTTTCATTTACCTTTCCTCTTCCGCAAGTATATGTATATGTATATATATATGCCTCACAATTTGAGTACTTGAGTTTTGCTGGGAGATCGCAAACTGAACTGTAGGTAGAGGCTTCTGGAGAAGTATAGGTCGAAAGGTTTTGAAGAGCGGGTTTCAGGTGTATTTTAAGTGCCAACGTACATTGGGAAACGATCATCACGACAGAACGCGTGAGATCGATTGTAGGAGCGATACCGATGCTAGTTTTTTTCCGAGGACAATCAGGGATCATAACGGGTGAGTCAAACCTGCGAGAGAAAATTGTTAGGGATGATTTGGTGTATTGCACCTCTTGCCACCCTCCATTTTGGTGAACTGCAGAATAGCATGTTAAATGTAGATGAACAACATTCAAATCATTCGAAATTATAATATCCTAACCTGTCTTGTCCTCCATCTTTCCCTAATATACGATTGTGCGGTTAATTTTAATTTGCCTATCTGAGTATTTCCGAAAGATGAAGAAATCTCGGATCGAATTTCGCTGACCGTTCGCCGGCACCCAACAACACAATTTGGGCCATCACAACGGTGCTGACTCGTTTTTAAGAACTCCGTGAAAAGGATATTATACAACCTGACGTTATAATTAATTTATCCGCCCCATCGACTCAGCACGTCGTCGATTGACGTGCTTAGATGAAGTCAGACGCCGAATAAATAAACGAATAAAAGGGAGATAATAGGATAGAGCGGCCGATTGCACCGGGAGCCCTCTGTGGAACGGAAGTGAAAACAACGGTCCCGTGCGTTAGCATACGGACGGACAGTCAAGTTTGGAAAAGGAGCCTATTTGGAATCGGGGAGATCGGCGCCACCATGGCTTCCCAAACTGTCTTCCGCGTAACCCGAGGGTTCCACAGAAGCTAAATGGGGCTCCGTAATAGTGACCAGACACGTTATTCTTTCTCTTATTTACAGCACTGAACATGAGCCTCATTTATAAACCGTATACTGCCAGATACATATGTTATATTAATAAGCATCATAATGATTTTAAAGTTAATTGGGCTTACCATCTCTTAATTGGTGTTCCGCGAGAAGAAATATTTGAATATAAGGGTTCCCTGGCTTCACAAATTTTGAAAACCCCTGGGCGCCACGAACGCAAGAATGACTCGGGCGAACCGCGTGCGAACACAAAGCGCCAAAATAAAGCGAATATTTTGCGCGGCAAAAAAACGGGAATAAGAGGCAATAAAACGTGCGTGAGAGAGAGAGTGAACTAGAAGAATGAATGGAGAGGGAGGGTGACCGAGAGAAGAAGAGTTTGGTCGGAGGAACAATGTGGACAATGGTCGGAGGGAAGATTGACACCTGTCATGGGCAGATATCCAGTCGCCCATTATTTCGGAGGTCGCATCTGCAGGGGCCGCACTCCGCGCACCCGCAAAGTGTGACACTCCCTCCGGTAACCGCACGCTTCGGTGGAAGACGAAAGGAGACCTTACAGCATTTTGCAGAAACGCTTCGATGCTTCAACTCTTCCCAAACATCGCCGCCAAAATTAACGCTTACAACGATTTGGATTAATTCGATCTCCTAGACAAGGAGTGCCCAAACTGCGGCCTGCGGGCCGGATGCGGCCTATTAAGCAATTTTATGCGACCACCGTCAGTCTTTCGTAGTTTCAAAACTTTTTTTCGTTTGTTTTAATTAACTACCAAATATTATTTTAAGTGTAGTAAAATCGGTTAAGATATCTAACGTTGGATTGCGACCTCTTAGTAAATATTTCTCAATTCAAGTCAGTTCTTTTTAATACTGTTTTTCATTTTTTTCTCAAAGATATTTTTACGATTGAATTCCATCGTGTTTTTTAATATTAAAATGTTAAACCTAAAAAGCTAATTCAAACTTCATTTCCACGTAAATGGTGCCTAAGAATATCTAAGTAAGTTACGTTATAAATATAATCCATTGGAAATTTCCAATGCGGCCCACCGAAGGATTCAATGCCACCAATGCGGCCCGCCATGCAGAAAATGTTGCCCACCAGTCCTAGGCTCACAAAATTTTCCTCCCGTCCCCCGCGAGGGTCCCATTGCTCTGTATCTTTCAGATCTTCAATTTGTTTTCTCTCAATAAATTTCTTTTCACCCCATTATGTATGCTCCACGTGACTCAAAAACATATTCCTTAAATTTTAATTTCCTCTGTCCTCTTCACGACCTACCCTTGCATAACTTTTTTCTTGGTGCCTTACAACCTCTTCGATAATCTTCGTGCAAACTTTCATTTCCTCTTAACAACTTGCGATCATTAATCATCTTTCTAAAAATACCTTGTAGAAATAAGTGCTAAGGAAAACTCTATCTAGACCTCAAACTGATTTTTGAGCAGTTTTCATTAATCTGCTACGAAATTTATTTTTCAAAGGTTTTATTGACACTACAAAATTTCCTTCACTTTTACGTACACTTATGAAAGTATATTTCAGACGCAGCAAATAATTATAGCAACTGTCACTAGACAAATTTTAGTAAATAAGCAAACATACGAATATTTAAGAAGTTGTGTACAAGTGCACGTCCGAAATTCTGGTGCCTCATGAGCTTCAAGGATGATATAGCTGATATTATGGTACTTCTTTTATTATTATTTCTTTTTTCTGCTTTTCAAGAATACGAAAATAATGTTCTAGCGTTATTGAGTTAGATTATCGAAGAATAACGGCAGTTTTTCGTTTCCAAATTTTTAAACATACTAATTGCTACTTGGTTTATAGCGCTAAATAATGCGCCTTTTCTTCAAATACGCAATTTATTAATTTATTACCAGCGGAAAATATCAATATCAAAATTGTTAATTCAGAATTTTTAGTATTGTTCTTCAGATTTAAAAAGTATATGATTATTATGAAAGGTAACAGATATCTCGAAAACATAGCACACTAGAAAGTTAATTTGTATAATAGCTGAAGTCTAATAACAGTGAACAATCCACTTTTATGTATTACTTGACTCTTATGATATCGATTACAATGAATAACGTGTGGAAACAGGCGCGCACCCAGAATTTTCTCTTTGGGGGGGCTCAACTATAGGATTATTCCAACGCAACCCTACCCCACCCCCACCTCCTTGCAGCGGAGAGATATGAGCGGTCCCGAGTGCGGCCGAAATCTCACTCGCCTAGCCATTTGAAAATGGGCATAATCCTCAAAAATTCTTTCTTTACTCAAAAGGGCTTTTAAATTTCTTAGAATTATCTTTCCTCAAAATTCCCTCTTCGCGTCGTTCCCAGGCTACTGTCCCCTCCATCTGGAAAATATTACGGATCCATGGTTGCTTCGTTTTACCCCTTAACATGGAGAGCAAGGGATGACTGAAGTGACCTTTTTCTTATACGGTGCAGGGTGCCTTCCGGTCACTATTCCGTTGGTTTACGGGACGACTGTAGTGAAGTGAGAATAAAGAGAGTGCAAGGAGAGAAAATAAAAAGAGAAAAAAGTCATACTTCGGCAATGTGCAAAAGGAAAACGGATGAAAAACATTTACTCGATAACGGCATTTATGACCGCCTTTCTGCCGTGACTCTCACGCACGCGCTTGCAGTGCCCACAACGAATTGGTCCCATGGAATCGGTGGCCTTTGTTGAGCTCACTGTGGGCTTCTAAAATACACGGGGAGATCGCTTGTTGCTAGAGCCCGCCTTGATTCGCATTTAGTAAACGCGCGCAATTCAAGAAATATCTTTATAATGGTTATAAAGTATTTGCTGAGAGAAATATTAGAAAATTTACGAAATAAAAAAGCATATTCGCTGAGTACCAAGGCATTTGGATAATACACACTCCCGAGATTAAGGTTCTTATGGAAGAACCTGTAGAGCTTTGGGGGGGTTAAAGCCCCCCCCCCCCCCCCCCCCCCCTGGGTGCGCGCCTCTGTGGAAACATATTTTTCGCAAATAAAAATCTTGGACATGGCAAAAAATTGTTAATTACAGCGGGAACATCATTTCAAATAGTAAGTCTCCATCCAAACAGAACAGCATCGAATTTTATTGTAAGTCGCAATGTTTGTCGATATTTTGTATTAGCTCACTCCAAATAAACGAGTGAAGTATATAGAGTGTATCAATTTTATTTAATATCAGTCACTTTAATCTAACGTAAAATATAACACATTTCGTAAGCGTAAATAAGTGAAAATTATACCTAATGTGAGCAATTTTAGCCTCATAATGCTCCAATTAAACCTTTCGAAACAGGTAAAATCATCTAAACCCAAACCTTAGTGATTGAATATTGAGACCTGAAGTAAATTATACTCTCATCGAGTCATCAATAAGTTCAAAATGAACATAATTTCTCTCGAAATTATCCTCTGTTCTCTAATACTTCCGAGTTTAACGGTTGCGAATATTTTGTAAATATAATGGCAGCGTTGGATTAGTGGAAAATCATATAATTGACTCTAAAATGAAATTTCTTATATTCTACTAGAATTAAAATAAAATATCATGTCACAGAGTGCATTTTTACGCTTTGTGTAAATTATTGCACATTTGACCATGCGTCTCTCTTAACATAATCTGATTTCCGTAAAGTGTTCAATTCTAAGATAATCAAGTGCTTTTAAATGGCAATGTTTAACAGGGTATGTCTGAATATTGCTTGTAATCCAAAAAAAGAACAGAATTCAGAGAAATTGGATACAAATATTATCAATTTATTTAATGTTTTACCGGTTAGGACAAAAATTGAATGGCAGTAACACGATTAGCATCTTGAATTCAAAAAGATATGAGATGTAAAACTCTCCATAAATTATACTGAAAAAACTTCTTGAAAGTTTTAACCTCAAAAGCCATTAATTAAATGGACGTTGTAAAGCTCTCCATGACTGGAAATAAAATTTCAGCGTTCATTACTAATTTATTAATACTGATTCTAATTTTAATAGGAAACTGCATTATTCTATCGAAAACCACCTAGTCTAGAATGATTTGTCGCTGGACATACCAACCCTTATCTCTCTACTATCGTAATTGAATCTCGTTTACCTGCAATTATAGAACAAAAACTCCGATAAGAAATACGCCGACATATTTTCGACACTGCTTCACAAAAAAACTCCACTGCATCTAGAAAAAAAGTCGATCACGATCTTTTGGGACGAGATGTCCGACATGCTCGCTTTTAACGGCGACAGCCAGAAGAGCTCGGATGATCCGAAGTGAGGTTCGCCAGAGAACATACACACACAGACGAGTCTGAATGCACTCGGAGAAATATAAAGGGAGAGTGTTAGAGGGGGGAGGGGGGAGAGGGGGAAAGGGGGGGAGAGGGCGAATGGAAAAAGGGCGGTTAATATGGGTTCCAAAGACGAAGAGCACCTGGATACGCCCATTCGTTCAGCCATCTGTGCCGCAGACGACCAATGGCGGCATATTCGGACGGTTCCGTTCATTTCTTCCCTCTTCCTCCCATGCTGCTCTCTCCACTTCTCCCCTTCCCTTCTCCTCCCTCCCCCACCCATCCATCTCACGAACGCACTCCCGCAATTTTATTCACTTACGCCGCCCGGACTCCCAACCACCGAACTCCACGGGGACGCGAGGCCTTCCTACGGTAAATTCGCTCCTACCACTTTTAAACGACCCCTCTCTTCCACGCCCTCTCGACCTCACTACACCTCCAAACTTTTCTTCTACCGCCTCGCCTCCTCTATCGCTCGCTGTGTCAGTTGGGAAAAAACGACGATAAAATAAGGGGAAAGAATGTCACGACGTCCTAGCAGTCAAAAGCCTTTCCGTCAATACCCGTGTTATTTGTCAGCCTTTGTGTTCGAGCCTTCAATCTCTCCCTTTTTCATCTGGGCGATTGCCGCACGCGAGAAGCTCAAGGAAACCTCGTTCTCTCGTTCAACTAGGAGGTGGTGTTATCTATGGCATCGGAAGAGATCATTTGTAAATATAAATTAAGTTGTTCGGAGCTCATTAAAATCCTTTGAAGTGCCATCTAGCGAGGATATAGTCGAGTACCAAATTGCTTTCGTTGTAAATTGCTTAATTTTAATCTAAACTGTTAAATCTCATAAAAGAATTAATCTAATGAAAAGCACACTAAACAAGTACCTAACGATTTCTCGGTGAATATTTTTAAATAAGAAAAAACAACTACAAAACGCTATTTTAAAGATTTAATCTCTAACCAGATGCACGAAGATCCAGAGTTATTTTGGCTTTTCTTTTCAATTTTATATTTTCTCTTGAGAATATCAATGATAAATTAGAAGGGATGATTACATGACAAAAATTTTATTGAATAACTACTTCTTCCACCTGTCATTACCATACATCAGAGTCTTAGTGGGTCAGCGTAATTCATAGCACCATGTGCTGTCCGTTTAAGCGGCAAATGATTGCACACGAGTTCGATGGAAAAGCCGTTAATCCACCATGAATATTTACTTAACCTAATTGCTAATTGATTCCTTCTAATTTGGCGAAGCACTAAATCACTTAAATGGGATCCTGGGGCAAAAATCCAGTTTCTCATGATTTACTCCCCTTATAATTAACGGCTATCGTGTTCCGGCAGATGACGCACTACACGGTAACATATTGATTACATTATGTCCCATCGCGGCTTTCAACTCTTTAGTCCTAGAGCCCTGATGAATTCCGGTTAAATCTACCCAACCAGCCTATTCCATTTTGGGATATGGACATCAAACCTTTATCCCTTCGTCGAATAATAATCGATTATTCTCCCACACATGCTCACACGGTATTTAATAGCCCAAACTTTTTTCTCGTTTTTGAAGTGGCTTGGTAGGTAACGACCGAATTTTATTCCATCAGTTGCGCTTACGATCTTTCGAGCGAGTGAGAGAACGAAAATGATTGGCACACGAATTGATGTAGAGGAAGAGAGGGAGAAAGCGGGAGGGAGTGAGAGGAGAGCTTGAGGATGGCATTAGGGAGAGGAATATACCCAAAAGAGATGGAGAGGGAAATTGCTGGTTTCTGGGAGTTTGCGGGAGCAGCTGGCGGAGTCAGATAGTGGGATGCCGCAGAGATGGAGGGGTGGAATTCGCGGGGGCGACAGAGGAGGAGGATAAGGGGGGGGGGGAAGAGAGGGGCGAGGAAGGGGTGGAATGAGAGAGGAAAAGAGGAGAGTGGGAAACGGGACTCCGAAGAAGAGGGACGACGGTCGCTCTGCGGTCGTTTTTTGTCTTATGGCTCATCGTCAGTCATAAGGAGAAGGCTGCTTTAGTTCTCGCAAGGAATGCTCGATTCGTCGACGATAAAGAGGCGTCAAAACAAATAGGTCGATACCGCCAAGGGATCTCATTACGCAGGGAAGTTGTTCCGTGATTACAACCTGTCAACCAAAGGATCCTGTGAGTGTTTGTGTGAGGAGCAGACGAAGGATAGGCAGTAGCAGCCATAATAATCCCAAAATCTCTTCCCAAAACATATAGGTATGGTACGTCATCGACAACATTTTACATATTTTGAGGGTGGCTATTGTCGACTTCTAAAATACTACCCTATCAAAAAATATCATCAATTCATATCTCCATGGACTCGGCAGGGAACACGCAGTACATTTTCGTAGCAGAAGTTACTCGTATACCCGAATGGGGATTTTTATGCGTAACTGGTGCGAATAAATAGTACAACAGCAACGGGTGAATACTTATTATTATTATTATTTTCCAGATAAAAACCAATAAGTATCTGAATTGATTGATTCAATCTAGAACGTGCACTCGATTTTTTTAAAGAAAATTAAGTTTACACGAATATCCACCACAATATTTGCAAACTTTCATAACGTAAAAAATAAACAACACGGATAAAACTGTTCAGTCCCTAAAACGCTAAAATAGTTTACGGAAAAGTATAAGTAGACGTAAGGTTTTCATTTATTTACTTAGCCCTTAAAGCAGGGGCGGGCAAAAGCACTTTCAATCCTGCCCGACAACACTAAAATAATGTTACATTTACAATTTAACATCGCTAAAGATGTGTAGCCCGTAAACCTTATCTAAGTTGGTGATATGGTCCTCCAGCCAAAATAATTGCCCACTCCTGCCACAATATTCAGGGTAGAAACTTATTTTTAAAGTGTCGGCTCATGTAGGTATGTCTTTTAATACCATGCAAAACGCCTTGAAATTTAAAATAGGTATCATCCTTCTAGCGGTTGATTTTTTCGTGAACGTGAAAATCTGCATTTTTACTTTCTCATGTATGTATTGTGATCGCGAAAAAAATCGATTTCAATATTTTTATGGAAATACCTACACGTTTTAGGTGTCCAAGAGTCTAAAAAAGTGGGCTAGAACTCTAGAGACGAGAAGGTTCAACTAAATCAAATGATATTTCGTATTTAAGCATACTATTATTCTGAATAGAAATTATGAACGATATAACGCAACAATAAAGGAGAGTTTAATCTTATTGATTTTCACAAAGTGTCGATTTATTCAAAAATGGCTTTAAAGATTGATTAGAACTCACTCAGTTATAGAGCCATAATCAATACTCAATAATAAGCCGTTTCTCTCAAAAAATGATTACATAGCGTCCAGCGTTACTATAACCTATCGATGTTTACGCCCAGTTCTCTCAACATTCTTTGTCCAGCAGCTTTGTTCAGTACCCTTGTGGCTTCGCCAATCCATATAATTATATACTATAATAGCCCAGGTCTGTTGGTTGGTCACGCTTTCACGATGGCCGATATAGAGCGTTTTAACAAACTTCCCGAATAGGGAGGAGATTGAAATTTGGCAAGGTTGCTCGATTAACATATTTTAAGGTAATGACGAAAATAAATCTCCAAAAAAGTCCTGGGTTCGACTCCAAGGAAGACATTTCCATTTTCCGTAAGGTAACATGTAAAAATCAATTTTTTGATCTGCAGGCTTTTATTGTTTTGGAAATTAAAATGAGAAGGAATTAACTTACGATCTTCGGATTTGAACCATTTTGCAGGAAAAATTACATAGTTTCTTATTCTGTTCATCTTTTTTCGCATACAATTCTAAATCGCTCATGTTATACGTTTAATTCACATATTTTGTGGAAATATTGGCATTTTAACGGAATGATGCCTTGGCTACCAATTACATTGTTAGACCTCAAAATCCTATTGTTGTATCAATACTTATGGGTGTAAGCGTGCTTTGAATGCTTTAAATACGAGATAGGGAGGGAGGTGGGGGGAAGGAGGGGGAGAGAGGGTGTGAGGGAGGGAGGGGGTGAGGGAGGGAGGGGGTGAGGGAGGGAGGGGGAGAGGGAGGGAGGGGGAGAGGGAGGGAGGGGGAGAGGGAGGGAAGGAGAGGCAACCACTTTAAGTTTAACTAAAGATAGCCCGTTAACAACAGAATATTCACAAGAAATGTTGTATTTGACAAAATATTTCATACCTATGTAAAAGTGTGATATAAATTATTTTAAATGAAAATAATAACAATCTATCTATCTATAATTCTTCCCTTGATATTTCAACGGGCATTACACTAGTATGCTATAATTACGTATTTCCGTGGTTTTGTTTCTTTTTGTAGCAGCATGTGTTCTTTCCAGTCAGTCAGTGTACTGAGACCAGATACATACGTATATGAGAAACTTAGCGCAGTATATATTGTACAGATTTTTTATTGTTGAATACTACCTAACTATGTATATATTAATTTTACGTTGACGTCTGTAGACATTTGTGTACAATTTATATCGGCGTATTTCTCGAGAACCGTTCGTCGTAAAGATATTCGGTAAACGGCGTTTTGTTTCTACTGGCTATGAGTTCCCTAGAAAATTATTTTCGTTTTCTAAAGTGTCCCGGGTTCGAATCCAGGACACAATTATATTTTCCGATAAGTTTACACGGGATATTCGATTTTTCAGAGTGCAAGGTTGTTTTCCTTCATTCATTAAAATACGTAAATATAGACCGATTTTCTTTTTTTTTGCTGTATTCGACGGATAAAGCTCTATACTATCTTATTCTTGCGAATTTACACGTTACACGGTCGAAGTTTTCAGAAATACGCATTCTTTTTTGAAATTTTTAGGATTTTTCGTACTCATTCCGGGCGTTGCCAAGGAGACTCTCATTGTTGCCTCCGATTCATTTAATGCCAATTAAACTTTCAAATAGATGAAAGAAAAAAATTATTCGCTTCGAACTGTTGTTTGAGCATCGAAATTAATAAAGCATAGCAACGTAAATATTTACGGATAATTATTCTGTTGACTAAGGGAAGGGTTTCTAGCTGTGTCAATAACAGTCAATAACATGTGTATAACAAACAAGCTCCCAGTGCATTGAGTTTTATTTTAAATTGTGCAATTAATTTGTTTCTTGTTTTGTTTCATCATTTGACTGCTGGAATCTTATCTTTTTGTAAGTAGAACCAACATATTACACATCTGTAATCCTTATTAACGCAAATAGGCTCACGCATCAATTAAAAATTAGATGAGAATAGGGACGCACGTTACTTTGTAAACACATTATTTGGTTATCTTCTCTTCATTGATAATCTAAATCAACGGTTGCATTGACGTCGCCTTTATAGTAGGTCCTGTAAGAAGTTAAAAGCAGTATTTGATAGACACTTGAAGTAAAGCAATTGTTTGTGAGTTCGTCTATAAGGGTGCAACGATAATCATTGGAACTAAGGTAAGGTAGAGCTATTAGCCCAGTTACAGCTGCCAGAGAAAGGAAGAGGAGCCAGAGATCAAAGGAAGAGTATTGTAGGAAAGAGAGAGAAAGAGATGCGGAAGCTCACAGGATTGCCCGTGAAGATGAGGAGCGGAGAGTAGAAGAAAGACGAAGAAATAGGGAAACACCTCAAATGAATAGGGAACAAAGAAGATCTAACCTAGGGCCGACCTATTTAGATTATTTGCATTTCATTTATTTCATTAATTATTCAATAAAAATTATTTCACTAAACTTTCAGTTTATTTAAATCGCGTTGAGGATCGGATATCCGGGGCTGACCTACTAGTATGCTGTAACTTTGCAAGACCAGTCAGTAAACACTAATTCGCTGGATGCACCGATACGCGAAAATCGTGGAATGCTCGGCTGGAGTGTTAAATAAACTATACGTTATAATACGCATATTTTGTATGCTAAGGCGAATTTCAGTAGACTTTTCCGTCACTTTAGTATTAGTTTCCGAATGAGATTTATTTAGCATTTATTTTATATTTATTAGATGCCATATTTCATGGGTACTGGGATAAGTGTAGATGTAGATTTAAAACGAGCTGGAACTCCCTCTTACAAACATAGTGGAAGGCTCATCTGTAAAGATGTATGGCAGTTGGTGACCGGAGGACGGCGTCAACTTTATTTCAAGACCAACAATGATATACAAATGACCGTAGATGGGAGGAAACGAGACGACGGGGAATGAGAATAAGGCCATTATGCTTACTCCCTTATTGTTTAGAGTTGATGGCGATTGTTTGATTATCATTCCCAGTTAAACAATGCGGATTTGATGGGAAAATTTGACGTGAGGACTGATTTGGAGTGTCGGCGATAAGTAAGATTCCGAGCGTTGGGTGAATGACTAAAGGATGAATGATCCCTGCCTCCGCTTCGTCCATTCGCCCATCCACAACTACGTTAGAAACTGCTTTACCCTCGTCATTCTACCTGCATCCATTTCTGAACGACTATTAGTTGTCATTTGGTACGACTTCTATCCACCGAGGCCGTTGAAAATCATACCGACGTGTAACGCGTTCAAAATAATACGACTTGGAAAATTATTTTTAAAACTTTGTAATAACATATGCCGCTTGAGCGCGAGCTAATTTCGCAGAAACTTATATATATTTCATAGACTCGAGTATTTTTGTACTGTAAAAACCTTCATTTATACGGTAAAAATATAGTAAACATTTAAATAATTTATAAAATCTTTAAAAATGATGCGCCAAATCATGATGAGTGTACTGTTGTATTTTCCATTATTAATTTGAATCAAGACAGAATTTCTTCTATGACAGCAAAGAAATTTTAAAAATTATTTGATAATATTCTTCTACCTTTTGCCGCCACTTTAGTCTAACAATGCATACTATATGAATATACTCAGCAATGCGAACATATATTATGGTCTGATTGTTTTTCTCAATAACAGAAAAAATATTGTAATTATGAAATATTTTACCCGTAAATAAAAGAAAACCGATCGATTTACTTTAAGATTAGAACGTTTCACTAAATATATTTTACCTAAAAAAATTAAAGAAAATATGATAAATGTATCAAATAGCTAGAAACAATTCACTGATACATTATAGAACGTTGCATCATTTCACTTAAAATATAGGATGTTCCAAAAGTAACGGAACAGTTTTCATCTATACCTTGATACAGTTTGGTGACTTATTTTATGTTCAAGCTTATCACCAGCACATAATGATTCAAAATTCTGCGATTAGACAGAGAAACTCTTTGTTCATCAAGAATGCTGGGACTTCTCGCTTTCTACAAATTATGGCCGTCATGTTTCATCGTAAATAGATTCTGCTTTTTATTTCAAACTTTCGCCCTCGTCTTATAATTTTAGAGGCTGCCGAAGCTTGCTTTACAAATTCCGAATACATTCTACTTGCTAGTTGACGACATTTTCTCCCTTATCTCTCTTATAATAAAAATTTCTAACGATTATCCAGTCTTCCTTTTGAAATATATTTTGAGCTACACAGGACTAATATTAAATAATGGGAATTGATTGTGAAAGGTACATTTACGACCGCTTTATCTGGTGATTAAAGTTATACGCCCAATGAACAATCAATAACAGAAGAATATTATTTGGCTTAGCGAAACTATGCATTAAAAATAAATTTTAAAATTGAAGTTATTGTGTTACATTTGGGACACCCTGTACATAATACAATGAGCAAACTATATTAAGATAAAGACAACTGAAAATCAGTGCTAGATCTTAAAATATGAACAAAAATAACGGCATAATAATCTTCACATCTTACAGATAAAACAGAATATAAAGTTACCATACTGTATCAGAAATAATCTACCACTGCAGGCGTGGATTAATGACAAACATTTCAAAAATTAAACTAAACAGAAGCTATTTTTATTTTTAATTTAAACACGAGGACAGCTAGGGGAAACAAGGTGATACCAAACGCATATGAAATCAGCACTGCAGATTTTATAAAATCATTCCCAGCAAATATTTCCATCGTTTTTCTCAGCAGTTAATCCCTGCATATTTGAAAAGAGGAGCGTTTCTGTGGCTTTCAGCTATTATGGATTTCCATTCTATTTATTAAAGTTCATCCGACGTAACTACAATAAACTCAAGCGAACTGTGTATTACGTTCTCACTTCATTACTATGATTTTATGTGGAATTAAGATTTAATAAGTGAGCAAATTAAATATGTATTAATCTATTTAATAGGAAGAATTGCAAACATTATTTTCAAAGAGTTCAGTATGCATAACCAAATTGCAATATTCGTAGAAATAGTTTAAAAATTGAAAATTTCCTAGAGGTCTTATCTAAAATGAAATAATTCTACTTTAGTGTACTAAAACACATTGGCTTATTTTTCATAGGAAATATCACTTTCCTTCCTATAGCCCATATTCGTTCTGGATATCTCACAAAAGCGAGAAACACCCAATTCATCCATAGACTAAGATTATGGAACAAAATATAATGGAACGTCTTATCTGTTTTCTGAAATACCAACGGCGGTGGAGTGAGATTCATTAGCCATAAAAGTACCGTCTAAATCTTTCACAAAGAGTTTCTATCCTTCTCCGTCTTCCGCCCATTTTTCCTCTCCCAATCTTTACTTCAACCGTTTCGCCGACTTCCCCCCCCCTCTACCTTTCAATTCCTTTCTTTCGCTTTCGTCCGATGCCACCTGCCACATGACCCACAAACAGTAAGATCCAACCTTAGCCCCATCCACATTACATTACATGCTCCCGCTCTTGATTTTCGGCCAGACACTCACTGCCCCAGTCCCGCCCACTCCACTCATCCTTTGACATCTCCTCTCCTCCCTTCTCCCCTCCCACTTCTCCCTCCCATCTCCGTGGATACTATAAGAGGGTGATGAGATGGCAGCGGGAACAGTTTATTCCCTGGTCCCGGATTCTCCAAAGTGATCCCTGAATCACTGTAACTGTCTATCCAAGTGCTCGTATGTGTATCCACGGTGTGAAAACTGATAAAAGTATAGTCGAAGAACTAAATCGCTCTCATAAATCCGGATCATTATGGTTTCTTAGGCAAGTTTAGTTTATTGTATAACACTTCATAATTATTGCGATTACAAAATACTTCCATAACTCAAAAAAGTACACATATTTCAAAATTTATGGAGCTTCGTAAGTTATATGCAGGTAGCGGAATATAATGTAATATAGAAGTAAACCTCTAATTGTTATGAGCATTAAATTTACTGCTGATTTACTTTCGCCCATTTCTCTTTTTGATGCATTGTTCTTCCAATTAAGTTCTCCCAATTGTGCTATGAATAAATGAATATTTAGTACCTGACCATTAACTAAGTACGCCATACCTGTAACCTATTATTTTTAACCACTTTGTTAGGTTTGCTATGATTATAGAGCGAAAGACCTATTGCGTATCATTGTGCGTCTTTAATCTAAAATGAGACGAGTAATTACGAATCGCTTTACACTAAATCAACTCCTAATCAACTTAATTGTTATTAAAAAAACATAAATTTCAATTCTTAGGTTACCAAATTGGGAAAAAATTCAAATAAAATATTATTAAATGAAACGAAACGACATAAATTGTATGGGAGCACCAACTTCATGAACATTATAAGCAAACCCTACCACTACAGTTTTTGTTAAAATTGATATTATTACTTCATTAGTATACAAAAGTGTTGCTTTTTCGGAAAGAATAACAAACAAATGTTCGTGTATATAAAATTTTTAGCATATGTATCAGTACGGTTAATGAAAAATCGCGATGTTTCCCATTTTTGTTAAATAAAAGAGTTTTGCAAAGTGTACCTTTCTAATTATCAACCGCAAATTTTGAAGCGAAATACATTTCCACCATAACATGGTGCGAATTCCTCACCTGCCTCATTTCTTAAATTTGCTCGCGGAGCAGGGGCTGCTTCTGATCCGGTTTCTCGGCAATCGAAGCATCGGCCACCGCGCAACACACTGGCGACCTCCCCTAAATTCTTGCAGCAACCGAACCGCAACTCCGCGAATGCTGAAATAATTTATTTTGTAAATCATCGCTGTTTATTATGTTGCAAGAGAAAAATTTATTATGGCTAAGATAATAATAGTAAGACTATGTCAAAGGTTAAAATTTGTTAGACGTGTTTAGAATATCTGTATACTTATTTCTAAGTCTTTCATTTTAATGATTCTTAGGCGTTATTTACAAATAGTAAAAAAGTGAACGCCGCATGTCAGGTCATGTCCGCCCATTTGTCCGTCCGTCCGCATGGTTCATCTACGAAACTATTGGGCAGATTTTCATGAAATTTGGTATTTATGACTTTAGACCAAAGAAAATAAGAAAATGATATAAATGGTTCACATAGCATTATCAAGAGTGCCACATTATCGGTGACAAAAATGAACTTTGTCATATATCCTAAAATACTAGTCATACCAAAAATGTCTTCTAATAAAATTCGTAGAACTGGTTACATACAATATTTTTTGCCTTATACATTTTTATTGAAGGAGTAGGTAATCGTTTTCAAGAAAACAAAACAAGTAAGCCGTCATTCACTTTGAAATTTGCACGGTTACTAAATCGTTTTCAATGAAAACAATCTTCGTAGTAACTGAATCAAGTAAGATCTGCAATTAATATGTTAAATTTCCTTTCGTGCGCATGTAGTATATGAAAGGAAATGTATTATCTATGTATGACGAATAAATGAACTAAGTACGTTCATTTCCTTACGTACATACGTAGCGTTTGTAAGAGAAAATAAATGGATAATTTACTACGAAGGAATGAACACTCACATAAAGATTCCTAATACTAATTCAAATGAGATATATTTAAATAATTTGATTGTTTTGTTAATAACAACTGATTATTAAACGAATCGGTAAATTAAAAATTCAATATTTCCTTGCCATCACTTTTGGCGTATCGTTTTGCGGTGCTTAACCATTATAGTAAGCCAGCGTTTCATAAACTTTAATAATCTGAGAACCCCTTTTCATTCAAATATATTTTTGCGGACCCCCATATCTATATTAATAACTAATACATTATTTATTTTTCCTATGTTTTTAGAAAATTACCATCGCTCGGTAGCATAATTTTCTCTAAAAGTAACGTATATTGGCATCCTGTGTGCATTTGTAAGGATATTATGTTGCACGTTTTATTATATTTAATTTTTATTAATAATTATCGAACATTACTCGCAGACCCCTGGACCACTTCTGGGGACCCATGGGGGTCCGTGGATCCCAGTTTAAGAAACGCTGTAGTAAGCCTTTGGTATTTATCTTTTTTGACATGATTAAATAAATCGTAAAGAACGTCTCACGTCTCTGCCTTGTCTATGCAAACATGTTTTAATCTTCGATAAGCTGCCAACAATTTAACGACGAAGTATAAGTGGTAATTATTAATCATCTTCTATAGATTAGAAAATTGTAGAAATAGATTTTAAAATGACTAGGAAATATTAACCTATTCAATTTTATTGTAATTTTAGTTTTAAAAATTACTTTCTATTATAATTTTTTTAGTTATAGCAGATATACTATGTCACTTGAGAATTAAAATGAAATATATGCTGAAGTATAATTTCATCTTTCAATAATTAATATAATTTTTAAATCAATTCGAATTTTTCTAAAAAAATAAATGAAGTATCATTTTTATAAATAATATAGTTTAAAAAAGTCGCTTCACAAAGTTTGTTCAATGAAAGTTACTCTGGAGCAAATTCGGCGATATAGCCTCTTTTCTCGTAGTTCGGCCAACTGATTTATCCAAAAATAATATTTGATTACTTTAACTGCCAACAAAGACCAATGAAATATCTATCATAGATAAAAGCAGCACTTGTGATATTTTATTCGCGCATTATTTTTCTGGCTGTCCAGCATCACGTGCGCCCTCACTGATACCGATACCGAATTGATATTTTGGGACAAACAAGCACCTCTGTCGAAAAGATGCGACCAACAATGGATGCTGGGCTTCAATGACGTAATTTATACGTCCCGCTATTGTCAGTTAATGGCTCAGTACACCCAAAAAGGGAGAAGAAGAAGCGAGCACTGATATCACTTGTCATTCGTCCGAAACACACTATTTTGGACAATCGCTGACATTCAGGGAGAGAGTGAGTGAGAGAGAGAGAAGAGTGGTGGGCGGGAAGGGGAACGGCGTTATTGTATGAGGAAATGCCATATACTCCCACGGATGGGAGTAATAAATGTCCTCTCTCGATATTTGGAAGGGTGACCTGCCAGGAGCATAGGATGAGGATTTTAGGGTTCTGGGAAGCTGACGGGGTTAGGAGAAAGGAAGGATAGAAAGAGAGCGAGGAAGGAGGATGGAAATCTAAGTCTCCTTCTTCCCATGTATGTACACATCCACGCGCAAATATATAAAATGTTCATAAATAAATCACACCGATGTCCCTATAAAGTCACTTCGTCCCTCACACGCCATAATCCTATGTAGTGCCTTATTTGACATTCCGTCTATTCTCCACTCACAAATCAATCCGAAGATTCTCACTTCTTTTCTAGTATTTCACATCTTTTTCGGTAATCCCTCTTTTTAGCAAAATGAATTCACGCGATGACGTTTTATTTGGCGAGCCAGAAAGATTATATCTACACCAATAAGGGGTGAATTTGTGCGGCTATTAATATCTATGCAAATAACTACTATTTAGAATAAATTTCTACAAGCATTTGAATATGATTTGCCATTTTAAATGCATAAATAAAGACTAATTTATAATTTAATAATATTAAATTAATTTCTTGTCTAATTATTAACACAAAATATAGTTTCAGAAATATGGAAAAAGATAATTATAAAGTTAAATTAAGTAAATTGAGACATTTTATCGCCGAAGCTATTTAAGGTTATCAAAATGACTCTAGCATTCTTATGTGAATATGTAAATAACTTCAGTGAGAATCATACAGCAGACAATTCAAAAACGTTTATTATAACTTAAAACTTCTTAGAAATCAACTAATGACTGCGAAGAACAATTAATAAAACACTATCTGGCACTTATTATCAAAAAATTAAATTGCAATATCATCACAAAAATCATAAAAAGTAAATCGTGAATAGCAAATCTGCGTATACACACAATTATGCAAAAGTAAGTTGATAATTCTTATAATATGTACTGTGAAATAACATTTATATAGCAACGACATGATACAAAAGATGAACAGCGATCGAAATCACAAATTTATCGCACAATAATAGCAACCACACACCGATACTCCTAATGCAAAACTATTCCACAAGGCCGGCCGGGTTAGACTGGTAGGCAGTGCGCCTGCCTTCTAACCCAAAGGTCGCGGGTTCGAATCCCGCTTCGGGCATGGATTTTGAGATGTATGTTGATTATCTGTAAGACAATTTGACGGTGCAAAATAACCTTAGCTGTCGACGCACCTAAAACCTAATTACTACTACTACTATTCCATAAAGCATGAACGTAATCCTACAGATTGTAAGCCAGCTCCTAAATCACTTTCACTACGAAAAAACATTCCTGAAATAATAACAAATGAGATTCTCAACTTTTTAAAACATTTATTCACGATAATGACGTTAAGACGGCGCTAAAATGATTGAAACTGTTTTAAAGGAGATAGCAGGAGATTCGAATAAACCAGACTATATATGCTTACACTGAAAACCTTTAAAATCCATCCTGAATGCGAAGATTAAACGCGGTTTGACACGAGTATTAATTTACCTGCATCGGGCTCGAACGCGTACGTTCGCCGCATAGAGCCCGAACACATCCACGCCGAATTCATGTGACGGAAAACGAGAGGGGATCACTAATGAAAACATATTGTAATCGGGAAAGGGGGGTATGTTGGTGGGGGGAGGGGGGGGGGAGGAGGAGGAGGAGGAATGAGATAGAGAGGGGCCGGGAAAGAAGGGAGGGAGGAGGGTGCGTTCGGATGAGTAACATCCGTGTGAATTATTCAACAGAGGGTTAGCAAGGGAGCGATGGGAAAGGGGAGGAGGAGCGCAAAAGGGATGGAAATAGTGAAGGGAGGTTATCGGCAGACTGCCTCGGTTGGGGTTCTCTCTCTCTCTCTCTCCTTCCATTCCTCCCTCACTCACTCTCTATGAGGGATGAGTACCATTTTCTTTCGATAGGGGATTGAAGGGGGTTGATGATGGGGAGGAGAGACGGGGGCCGCAGAGGTAGGCAGCGCCGTGCGGATGAAGAGAGGGGGGAGGGGGGGAGAGAGATAGCGGTGGGGGAGAGACTGAACGAGTGGATGAAACCGATACACAGAAGTGCGGGGTGTTCAAATGAAATTCATTTCACCTTCGCCGATGGTTTGGAGGGGTTGGGGGCGAGAGGAGGGAAAGGGAGAAGGTGGTGGAGAGGGATTTGGAATTGGGGTGATGGAGGGATTTTGCTGGTTGGTTGCCACGGATTTGTATGGTCGTCCATCGGTGTTGAAGCATGTTCCATCTGCGATACGATTTCAATAGCCTGTGATCCTCGAGCCTTCTCCGCGATCACTGATGAAACTGTTGATAGGAATCGCTTTGAAAAATTCGAACGAGTGCAACACATGGGGTCCCCAAGACTGCCTAGTGATATTTTTCGAGATGAAATTCGTTTGGAAACGAGAACTGTCATATCACCTTCGTGCCTGAGCCTCAACAAAGTGCACTATTAGTTTTTTCATTAAGTTTCAGAATATTGAAAGTCATATTTTAGTCTCTAATTTGAACGCACGCAAGCACATATACAGACTGAAAGAAGAAAACGAAGTAGAAGAAGGCAGTTCGGGACAAAGTATTATGGACACCGAAATAGATAAAGCGAACCAAGAGCTGAAGACAGAAAAAGCAACTGGCAGAGGTGGAATATTTATAGTACTAAAGGACTGAAAGTGATGACAACATTAATTAACAAGACTTAAGACACAGAATAGTGACCTCAGGAATTCATAAAAAATAACAATGATCCCTGTAAATAAGAAGCCGAAGTCACTGTAAAGGCGATAATAACAAACGATAAGTCTACTGTCGCACATGTCGAATACTGTCACAAGGGTCCTAATAAAATAAATAGTTCAAGAAAAATCCAAAGAAATATGAAGAGAAGATAATTTTGGTTTCAGAAAGGACAAGGAAATAGATGAGAATCGCACAGCACATACAATTGAGGACAGTCAAGATTGCTGCGTATGTCTCGTTGACTGGCAGAAGGTCTTTGTTAGAGTGAATTGGGTAATGCTGATGATGATATTAAAGGATATAGGCGTAGACTGGAAAAGCGGGAAACTGATTCATGAATCAAGTTGTGAAAGCCAGATAGGAGAAAGCTGATACCAGCAAGTAGCGCTAGAAGACACAGCAGATTTCAAGATAGGACGGATTATAAGAGCAGTAAAATACACTTCTAGCAAGAAAGTAAAAGGAACTCTAGTAAATGATAAATACACAGTTAATAGCAGATAGAAAATGCGGAATGAAAATATAAAAATTCAAACAAATAACG
The DNA here is from genome assembly GCA_036926305.1 of Uropetala carovei. Taxonomy (NCBI): domain Eukaryota; kingdom Metazoa; phylum Arthropoda; class Insecta; order Odonata; family Petaluridae; genus Uropetala; species Uropetala carovei. Next base: position 7,753,947 of record JAXCHB010000123.1, read on the forward strand.
TGAAAATAAGAAAATTTGAACTTCGTGGAAAGCCATTAGAATAAGTTTCAGACTATAAACAATTTGGAAACACCGCTTCGAAATATAGGCTTGGAAAAGAATGCTGAAGATAAAATTTATAGGAGAAAAACGACGAACTTCTAACAAGAATAGGAGAAAAGTGAATGATTAAAAAGGCTATGATAAAGAAGAATGTGAACTGGATCAGAAATTACCTGAGGAGAGAGCATGATTAAAGACATGTTACGAGGGTGGCTGAAAAACTCTCGGCCCACGTAGGAAGGGAGGTGTCGTTTTATGGTTTTTTAGGCCTTTTTCACGTATTATCCCAGATTTTGATGCACTTTAATTTTTTCCTCTTTTGTGGCTGAGGTAATCTCCCTCCAAACTCTCCCCCTTTTGAAATTTGAATAACTGGGTGCATCATTTCCCAGCGTTTGCTGCATATCCGCCCTAAACCTTTTTAGAAGAAGGCGAATTCAGTTTGGTCCTCGAATTTAACCGTATCAATTGAGGGTTTGCACGAATACACTGAATTATTTGATGAGAATGAACTAATTTTTAATTATCATTAAACTGTGTATACACTGTCGTAAGACGTCAAGCCACAATGTATATAAACGATACTTCTCTCCCCTATTCCCTACCTATTTAGGCCGGAAAATTTTCATCCACCCCTCATACAAGATAAATTTGAAGGAAAAAGAGAGGAAGTAAACGATTTCGGCATATGAGCGAAGTGAAAGGGAAAGACATGAGGAAGATTGCAGAAAGCAGGAGTATGTGGATAATCTGGTTTAACCAATAACAATCACGGGCCTGTCTGCGAACAGATACCTATGATACTCGCACATATGTATACATATACGGTGCAACGTTTTAAAGTAACTCGCTTTTTGAAACTAATGACAGAGTTATTTGAGATTAAAACAACCGTTTAGAAATATAATCCCTTTCTACGGTATATGAAGTTTTATTTTTTATTGATCGTAATACTGTCAATTAAAACATTGTTTATTGTGATTTTATCTCTAATAATGAAACAAATTCTACTTAGAATAATACATCCATAATTAATATCTGATGAAATTAAATATCTAAATTTCCTTAAATGAAACCGTTTCCTATTGTCTTCCTGTCTTTTACGTAAAACGTCTTTTGTAGATGGATGTTATTTCCCGACTGCATTTATCCCAATAATTCTGGATGTAGTTACAAAATGCCATTCGAAATAAATCGTGCGTACGTGTGCTGGTGAAAAGGAAACACAATAGATTTTTTCGCGAGCTGAGTGTGAAATTCATTGACAAAATTAGGAGAAAGAGAGGATGAACTCGAGACTTGAACAGACCAAGTGGAAAAAACTGATGAATCTTAATTCTCCAAGAGTCATAACATGGTTGTGAAAACCAAATGCGCACTTCGGCTACAATGAAGCCGTTATCAGTGATAATTCACTGATGCCCAAATTCGCATTTACTTTTTGCAACCTTTTATGGCTTTTGGAGGATTCTGATTCATCGGTTTAATCTTAGCCATGAGATGAGCTTGAAAAATCTTTGAATAGATCAAGTTGATGGAAAGAAGAAGATGGAGAACAAAGAAGAAGAGAAAGTTGGCAGTTATAGGTGCGAAATGAAATGGACTCAGCTCGCGCTTTAAACATTTTAAATGGGTTCAAGTTTAGAACCACACTCGAATTTAATGTGAAACACTTGTGCTCTAACCAAATATTTTTCAATTAGCTGAAGATATTGTATTAGAATATAGCATAAATGTTATAACGAGTTGCAATATTTGCGGTAAAATATGATTATCATTATAAATGAAAGTGATTTTAATGCGTGGCATCCACTAAATAAGGTTAACTAAGGTTATATAATCTGTTTTTGCAATAAGTTTGAGGATTTATGAACGTATATATTTGTTTAAATTGATAGACAACAATTGTATCAAGTTAACAGGAAAATTTGTCTCCAAAGCGAAATATGATTTTACTCTATCCAATTAAAGAAATTTCATTTTGAAAAAATAAAGGTTTAAAAATATAAAGAGATTATCCGATGTTTCGCAAAATCTCTTTATTCAAAATATGGACTACAATTAATGCCCTAGTGCAGTTGCAGATTCTGACTATTAATAATTGCAGCTTTCAATATTTATTGCAACATGTATCTCTACCTCAAATTTTGCGAAAAGAAATACGAGTGTGCGTGATTTTTCTCCTTGTGATTTATTTAAATATATTCTAGTGGTCATGTATGAAACATTTAAACGCGAGAACATTTGATGAATGCAAATTTCATTCAATCATCCATCGACTGCGAACATTACAAGTAATATTTTAAATACACTGCTATTCGTTAAATGTATTGCTGTGGTGCATTAAAAAAAGCAATAGGAAACCGAAAGCGGTTCATAAGAAGTGTAAAACCTATAGTAAGGGTAACAGTTTACAAGGTGGTTTCCACTTGGTTTATGAAATTACTGTCATATTAGTGAATGTGTGCTTGCATTCTGCAAGTATTTTCTCTCATTTAATAAGAAAGACTAAAAGCCAACAAATAAATTTTAAACGCAAAAGCGCCCTGCATCAATTTCAATGGTTTTCTTTTGGGAAATAATCTCAAATTTAAGGCTGCTTGGACTCGAACCGATGGCACCTATGCAAGGGTTCTCAAATAATATGGAGATATTCTCATGGCATGTACAACACCTTAAAATATCAGCTCTTTATTGCTCTTAGTTTCGTCTATATGAAGGAATTTATTTTTACCATGCTTTCTTGTGGGAGATATACCGGGTCGTCTGGAGTCGAACCTAGGACACATGCGGATAAAATGAAAACGGTTCCCTATAGATCTCCTGGATATCTAACAACCATCTAAGTTTCAATTCTCTATATTATCGGAAAGTGCTCGAAATTAATTTTCAAAAATGCCGCAATGCTATTTTTATGGGAAAAGACGGAAGTTCGGAATTTCTGGAGTCGAACCCATGACACTAAGGTATGATATATCAATTTTTCTGGCGGTTTCTCCATGCCATCTACAATTTATGAAAATATCAGTTCTCCATCTATTGTAGTTTGGGCCAGACATTAGTATCCTCCTATATCCTCCTCTGTAAGATCTGAGCTTATAGTAAACATACGATTTAAACGTGATATCGGCTCCATTTTAAAGACACTAAAATTACCTTATTTAATCCAATATATATATTGAATCCATATTTTATCTAACTTTACAAAATGACCGATTAAGTGAATGGGTGAAAAAATAATGTCAATGTTTGAAGTTGTCTGGAAAGAAGGTTTTCATTTTAAGCACATTTAATGCAATTTTTTATAATATTAGCATTATAGTTTTAATATTTGTTTGAATACCGGGTACTATATGATTCTCATATCTGTGCAAGAGACGGCTAGCTTAGAACCCACACAGCTAATTGTTTAAATATTTTCAAACCTCCAATAATTCGATTTTTTTCCATCAATTTCAATCTTCTATGTTCTAAAAGGCATCGATCCAGACTGTATTTTCATGAAGGTTAATCATTAGAATACAAGGAAGCTTACCTCCTAGATATAAAAGTTTTTTTGCTTCTTTCCAGTAAAAATTCCTTCGGTAAAGCTTTAGATTTTTGGATCTTTTCCTACCATGTCGCTGAAAGTAGAGCCACGCATATCGGTGATATCGAGAAATATGTTTCTACTCGACCATTAGTCCATTGAAAAACTAAGAGAATAATATATAAATAGGTTTAATTCGGAATATCTGCAGATGTGCGGTATTATCCACAGCACGAATAAATATTTAATCCAACTAGTACTTTTATGAGAACTGCACAAAAGATTGAAAGATGTGGTAATTCTAAAAACCTGAGGACAATAGCTGAAGTATTAGAAGCAGCAAGCGCGCTAAGGAAGTATGGATATGGATATGGTACAATTGATTGAGAGAAAAGCGGAAAAGGAACTAATAGTGAAGGGAACAAAAAGGGCATCGGTAATAATATGTACAATATAAGTAAGTGATTGAATAAAATGGAAATGAGCTGAACTCTTTCATCATCGTTGGAAAAATGAAATTTTGGATTAAAGAAAACTATAGAGAGGACTTATCGGAAGATGGAAACAATAAAAAAAGAAAAAATCCAGTTCAACATGAGATGCACGAGTTATTGCTAGGTATAGCTGAAAATAATGATGTTACTACATGTACACGACAAGCGAAGCGGTAAAAATAGTATAAAAAATTAAAAGAATCAGCGAGGCAATAAGAACCACGCAAAACCAATATCAGGGCTGTTAATATATAAATAACCACAATTTTACTAGTACAAGATAAACTTGGTCCGAATAGGTTATCCTTGACAGCTCTTGAGCTATATACAGATCTCAAAGTCTTTACTATTTCTAATGCCACCAAACGATTTCAGTTTTAAGCTGAAGAAATCAAAACGTTTTTAAATATAAGCAAAATCCTTTGAGTTTCTCAAGACGAAAGATAACCGAATATTAATTGAATATATTAGGAACAGAGCAATAGATCTTTCCGCCTGAACTTATAACCTTGCGAAATATTTCTGCGTGGGGGTCGATTTGGAAGAGGTATAGTGGCCCAAAGGATGAAGGGGAATGGCTGGAAGATGGAGGAAGGGAGAAGAGGGAGGAAAAAGAAAGAGTTCGTTTTAAACGCCTCCCCCTCGATCGTTCTCCTCCATTGTAATTCACCAACCGTGCGTGATAGCATGCCGGCCGGGGCGGTCGGGGAAACGGAGGGAAAGAGAGGCGATGAGAGGAGTGGACCCATTGGGGCTGCACCCGCGGTGCATTGTGGGCAAGGCGGACGTGAGGCGAAACGCCCGAGCGACTGCTGCGACGCCAGACCGCGGCACGCGTCCCTCCGGAAGGGGAAGGGAAAAGCTCGGGGATCCATCTCACTCCACCCGCACCCATCTTCACCCCAAATATAGCGGTACATCTATCTATGTATTCCTCGAACTCGTCGAGATCATAGAAAGTGGGAGGAGGAGGAGAAAGAGGAAGGAAAAGGAAAAAAAGAGACAGTCGGGCGGCGCAGTATCCGATCCGCATGAAATTAGCCCAACTCTCCCTCCTCCCTTTTAGCTGGTACATCTCCCCCACCCTCTAACCCTCCGGCTTCCCTTTTGCACGCTGAATGGGCTGCAGGGAGAGGGTGAGAGAGAGGAAGATATGATGGGGTGGCGATGACGGCGGCGGAGGAAATTTGTCGACCGTCCGGTGAAAACGGAAACGATACGTACTCCCGCATATTCAACTTCCCACACACACACAACCATATCTCACGAAGACCCAACTCAAGCCTCCCACCCACTCCTCTCCCTCCTCCTTCTTCTCCTTCCGTACGGTTTTATTTCCCACCAGCACCTCTGTTTTTCAATCGCCCCTCTATTCTACTTTCCGATCTTTCTTCCATAATTCTCTCACCCATTTTTTTTCTAATTGCTTTATTCCACCGCCTCTGCCTCTCCCATCCGTGGCATCTCTCCGATTCTCCCTCCCTCCCTCCCCTTCCCTTTTCTCCTATCCCTCCCTTTTGCAGATCCTCTGGCCGTGGGTGACTATTACGTTCTGTGTATATTCCCTGCCTTCCGCGGATGGGTTTCATGTTGCTCTAAAGCCATTAGGCAGCCGCCTTTTTTCGCTGCGTCTATGTGAGAAGATTAACGCTGCGAGAGGGTTGCTACGGAGGGCGAGAGAGGGGGAGTGGAAGAGGAAGTTAGAGTGATATATCTCGATGTACATTACGGGAGCACTGGACGGGATGTGCATCAAATGACCCGTGTAATAAGTGGCCTTGCCAGAATCAAATAGCGCCGTAAATTATATCATCTCCATTAACTGCACTGCAGCACCAAGTACTTATTTTTATTGCATTACTGATTTACTATATTTCCTTGGCCTAATTTATAACTTTATATATTCTTTGTGTAGTTAATTATTCATATACTAGGGTATAGTCCGTCAAAAATGGCGGGAGTAAAGAAAATTCAAAATTATTTTATCATACCGAAATTCCCAAAGTGAGAAAAATATCCGCATCTTAAACTTAAAATAGTTGCGTATATTCTTCAACGAAAGAGAATGAATGTATACTCAATATAATAATTTACGAATGTTGTTTACTTTGGCTGCTATGAAAATCACTCCCCTCTCCTTCCTTCCTTCTCTATCTCCCCCTCCCCCCCCCCATCTCTATCTCTCCCTTCTCTCTAATTTTAATCTCAAAACGAATGAAAGCCTGTACGTCGAAAAGCCCATTTTTATGTGATACTTTATGGGAAATGGAAAGGTCTTCCTCGGAGTCAAACCAGGGACTTTTTCGAGATTTTTTTTCGCCATCACCTTCAAATTGTTATTAGAGCATTCCTGCCAAATTTAGAATTTCTACGTCTTTTATTTACCGAGTTATTCGCATTTTTATATTATCATCAACCAACCAACGAACCCACACTTGTCTGTTATTATAAGAGATAGATCATAAAAATTCGGAAAACAAACCAAAGATGGTGGATACAGAATGGGAGGAAATCAAAGCTAGCTCAAAGACACCTTGAGTAAAGAGATTGGAAAACAAGAGAACAAAATCTGAAACCCATGGATCATTAAGGAAATGCTGGAGAAAATAGATCAGAGAATAAAATGGAAAAACGTGAATGCGGAGCCAACTATAGACAATAATGAGTTGAGAAGGGTAACAGATAAAGCTAGAGAAATTTGGATAAAGAAAAATGTGATGAATACAACAGATGGAGAAGTTAGGACGGCAAGATATGATGTACTGAGATTAGAAGATAAGAGTCCTAATGGAATTCGTGGTAAAGGAATTATAAATACGAAGGAAAAAATAGTCACAGAACCAAAGGATGTCGCACAGGCATGGGAATAATGCGTTAAGGAACTACACAGGAAGCAGGCAAGATCGTCACCAATAGAACTGGAAGAAAAGAACAACATTGAAGAAGACAACTTGGGACCAAATATTATGAAAAGCGAGAATTGAAGAAAGGAAAAGCTACAGGCAACGACGAATACCCGCAGAGGTACATAAAGTCATGGGATCGAAAGGACTAAAAGTATATACGAAATTAATTAACAAGATTTATGACTCGGGAAAGTGGCCTCAGGATTTCCTAGAAGTAACAATGATCACTCAAAAGAGGAAGACAAAGGCCTACAGTCACACACTTCGAAGATCATCACGAGGATTTCTTAATAAAAGGTTAGAGAAAAAGGTCGAAGAAATGCTACGGAAAGATCAATTCCGCTTCAGAAAAGGAGAAGTTATTGGTGTAGTGAGAATCATATCAAAAAGGACAATAGAGTACAGCCAAGATTGCTGCCTGTCTCATCAACTGGCAGAAAGCCTTTGATAGAGTAAATTGGGTAATGTTGATGAGGATATTAAAATATATAGGTGTAGACTGGAAAGACAGGAGACTGATCAGGAAACTACATGTGAATCCAATTGTAAAGGGCAGGTTGGAGAATGCGGGCACCAGCGGAGTTAAAATCGGTAGAGGAGTAAGACAGGGCCATTGCCTACCGCCGAACCTATTCAATATATATGGAGAGAGGCTAATGCAGGAAGCGTTAGAAGGCACGGGAGATTTCAAAATTGGGGGAAAGATTATAGGAGCAGTGAAATAGGCGGATGCTCAAGTACTTCTAGAAAGAAAGGAAAAGGAACTCCAGAAAATGATAAATAGACTAGTGGTAACAGATAGAAAATACGGTGTCCGGTTCTCGTATTACGCGAGGATGGCAATAATTCACTCGAACCTTGATAAGTGGACTGTATAGATATGCACAAAAAACATCAGATACTGTCCCGACAAAGACCACCAGAGTTGGTGTTGCTTACCTTTGTAACTCCTTCTGCTCGTTGAGCTTCCTCCGTTCGTGTCACTTTCTAAAACTCCTCCACCGGTCATGAGCCGATAAGAATAAGTAGTTTTTTCGGACTAGCCCTAGAGGGCAGTAGCAAGAGAAAATCAACACTCCCTCTAGTGGCCTTCCGATGATTTAAAATGACGCTAAATACGAAACATACGGTATGGAAATAAATACAGAAAAGTCTAAGGTTATGCGAATATCAAGTAAAGAAGAAGAAAATTTGAACATAAGTATTGGAGGAAGGCATTAGAACGAGTTTCACACTATAAATACCTTGGAAGCATCATAACGAGAAAATCAAAATGTACCGATGAAATCAGGACTAGAATAACGCAAGCAAAACAGCTTTCAGAAAAAAGAAACTCCTACTAACGGGAAATATAAAGCAGGAAATCCGCAAAAGGTTGATAAAATGCTATGTATGGAGTATAGCTTTGAATGGGGCAGAAACATGGACGATAAGGAAAAATGATATAAAATACTTGGAAAGCTTCGAAATGTGGACATGGAGAAGAATGCTGAGGATAAAATGGACAGATAGGGTGAAAGAGAGGAAGTACTACGAAGAATAGGAGAGAAGCGAAAGATTATACAGACTATCAGGAAGAGGAAGGCGAGCTGGATTGGACATTACCTGAGGAGAGAGTGCATGATTAAAGAAGTAGGATTTAAAGAGGTGGGATAAGATTTCAGCTGATAGATGAGTTCAAAGAGAAAGAGACCTATCAAGAAGGCTGCGGAAAATAGGAGTATATGGAGAACCAGGTTGAACCATGAATAATCACGGACCAGTCTACGGGCAGGCTATAAAAAAATACCTATGATGATGATATAGATAAAGGGTCGGCAACCTATGGCACGCGTACCAGAAGTGGCACGCGAGGTGATTTTGAATGGCACGTGAAAAAAGAAATGACAAAGAAGATAAAATATTGGTAATATACATTTATTACGTATGTAGTACAATAAAAGATTCTTAGAAATGTAGTGAACTAGCGTAGTATTTTACTAGTGAATGTGTGCTTGCATTCTGTAAGTATTTTCTCTCACCTTATTATAAAGAGTAAGAGCCGACAAATAAATTTTAAACGCAAAAGTGCCCTGCACCAATTCAATGCTTTTCTTATGGGAAATAATCTCAAATTCAAGGCTGCCTCGAGTCGAACCGATGACACCAACGCAGGAGTCTTCCAACAATATGGAGATATTCTCATGCCATCTACAACACCTGAAAATATCAGCTCTTTATTCCTCTTAGTTTCGTCTATATGAAGGAATTTATTTTTACCATGCTTTCTTCTGGGAGATATACCGGGTCGTCTGGAGTCGAACCTGGGACACATGCGGATAAAATGAAAACGGTTTCCTATAGATCTCCTGGATATCTAACAACCATCTAAGTTTCAATTCTCTATCTTATCGGAAAGTGCCCGAAATTAATTTTCAAAAATGCCGCAATGCTATCCTTATGGGAAAAATCGCAAATTTCGGAATTTCTGGTATCGAACCCATGACTAGGAGGATACTAATGTCTGGCCCAAACTACTGTAGTTGGAGGGCTGAAATTTAATATATAGGTGAATCGAAAAAGATAATCATAGGAATAGTTGGAAAATTGCAACAATGTTTGTTTTCCTGGCCGGTAAAAATTATAAACTATTTTACTAACATTTCATGGTTTAGGTACTTCTAAATAAGCTATGAAGCTGACATTTTTTCTACATGTAGAATTTGCCAAGTAATGAAAACGGGAATTTAGAAACTTGAAAATTTTTATTCGTTCGGACGTAATAAATTCTCAAATGTTAAATAAAATTCACTAATGTTTATGTACTTTAGTTATAGCCAGGAAGCTGAAATTTTTAACCAAGTTAGGAAATAGTGTTCTGGTGGAAAATAACATTTGAAATTTCATGAAAGTTTTATATTGTGGCTGTTAGAAATTCATAAATTTTAAACAATGAAATTCTTATAAATGCACTTCTAGAGGTGCCTTTATGCTGGAAATTTTGCATAAATGTGAGGTATTCCTAAGAAATACCAAAAACGTATAAATGTTTTATAATTATAAATTTTAGGGGTTGTTTATACCCCAATATTTTCAAAACAGAAAAACACGTAATTCGGAGCCGAGATGCGAACTTATGCATTGAAAATTATTTTTCGGCTTTTATTTTTACTTTAAGGTGAGAGAAAATGCTTGCAGAATGCAAGTACAATTAACTAAAAAAATATATATAAGTATATATATATATATTTTTTTTTTTTTTAGGGCAACTAGGTGTTGAAGGAAACCATATCAGTTGTGTCTCACTTGTGCTGACAAAGGGATCATCCCGAAAGCTCTAACCTCTACAAATGTGTCTCTCCAACACCCCAGCGGCTCTACTTCCGGTAATTGTTCACTGGGTTTCCTTCAACACCTAGTAGCCCTAAATATTCTTAACTACATTTCCTCTTCCGTAGTATTTATATAGATATATCCTCTGTAAGAAGAGTCGATAGAGAATGATAGGAATATATTAATGTCTGACACAAACTACAATAGTTGGAGAGCTGAAATTTAATACACAGGTGAATCAAAAAAATTATCGGAGGAATAGATGCAACATTGCAACAATGTTTATTTTCTTAGCCGTAAAAAATTACAAACAATTTTACTAACATTTCATGGTTAAGGTACTTCTAAATGCTCTATGAAGCTGAAATTTCTTCAAGAGGTAGAATTTGCCAAATAATGAAAATGAGATTATAGAAATTTGAAAATTTTTATTCCTTCGGTCGTAATAAATTCCTAAATATTAAACTAATTGATGTTTATGTACTTTCTGAGGATCCAGGAAGCTGAACATTTTAACAAAGTTAGGAAATAATGTTCCGTTGGTGAATAACATTGAAAATTTCATAAAAGTTTTATATTATGGCTGTCAAAAATTCATAAATTTTAAACAATGAAATTTATATAAATGCACTTCTAGAGGTGCTATATCGATGAAAGTTTGCATAAATGTGAGGTAATCGTAACAAATGCTAAGAACCTATAAATGTTTGATAATTATAAATTTTAGGGGTTGTTTTTACCCCAATATTCACCATAAAGAAAAACACGTAAATCGGCAAGAAGGTGCAAACTGTTGCATTAAAAAATTATTTGTCGGCTCATACTCCAATCCTTAGGGTGAGGGAAAATGCTTGCAGAATGCAAGCACACCTTCACTAATATCCTATATCTTCTGTAAGATTTAGCTTATAGTATTGATAGTAAGAGTAATTACTCACCTCTACCGTCAATTTTGTAGAACTGCTCTCACACATTTCATGTGCTACCCGTTTCCTGTTTTCTCTTTGTGACTAATAAACAATATATACGGAAATTCAGACCGATAGGTAAAAAATGCATACCGGTTACAATGTGGTCCTTTAGATAACCCTGGTCTTATCAAATAAGAAAAATTATCATTTAATTAAACTGAAATTTATTAGTGGCAGGCGAGGCCATACGACTTTAATTTGGCACTTGAGAAAGGTTGCCAACCCTTGATATAGATCATTAAAAAAACTAAAACATTAAGATAGTTACCAATAAGAAGCATAAAAATCCATACCAATGGCAGGATTCAAACCCCTGTAGACAGAGATAGAAGATAGGTAGTTGGGGGCTGATACTGAACAAACTCCTTTACTTAATTGGAACATTGGACCGATTTATTTAATAGCTTAATGGGTGTGAAATTTTGAACATACTCAAATATTTTCCGAGTGGACGACCACGCTTATTTCAAAATCCCTAATCATCATTTGTTCTTAATATAAATTCTCATCTTGTATTAAATCTTTTCCCTAGGTTATGATAGAAATTTCTCATTTTATAGTCTAGACATCTATTTAGCTGATACAAGCTAATAATAAAACATTAGATACGCTTCCCTCTCATCGTATATCTATAATTTTTCCTAAACCTGTTGTTTGTATATTATGTTTTACTATGCACAAATTCATTAGTCATTTTATTAAAACTATTCCAGTTGTATATATATTACGAACTACCATTATCTTTTTCGTCTCTTTTATGTCTGCATAATCATCTTTCAAAGTGATCAATCCTTAAATTAATATTTTATCCCCGAAAAACATTATTAGCTCGAAGTTTTTTATCATTAAATAGCACGATGAATAATGATGCATAAAGAAGAACTGCCCACCGGAAACCATATTTCCTTCTAAATATCATTTGAAAAACTTTGATTCTTTAGTCTTCCTATAATTTTAAATTACAAGTTCAAGCGTAATGCATTATATGTTAAGCGTGGCAAAAATAAAAATTGCAAAAATCTCCTTCGGTCTCATATTCTTGTTATTTTCTGAGTTTTAAAGGGAAGGAAGCACCAAAGAACGTTGAGTAGAAAATAGTCAAACCTGCGACATAAAATTGTTAGGGACGTTTCGATACACTGAACTGCATAACAGGATAAAAATTCTCATTTTCGTTAGAATGTAAACGGCTTAATATGATTCCACGTATTGCCTATCTTGCGGGAAATCTAAATAATTAATTTCAAGAATATTACTCAGGGATGAATAAAGCTGCTTATCTTATTTAATTTAATACTTTTAGAAAAATAGGGGTCTTTACTTTCAGAAACGATCTTTTGACATTAAGGGAGACCTCTAGCTAGACAATCACGTTCCACCGTTTTATGTAAAAAATTAATCATTTTAAAACTTACAAGGATTCGATAAGAGAAATAAAAGAAATGTGCTGTATTTTAATGATAAATACAAGATTTGGTGGTAATGTTTACTCTGTACAATATGTACAATACCTTCTATTTAAATGTTAACCAAAGAGTTGAGGAGGCCTAAATATTCGAAAAAATCGCCAGGCATCTATTTTATTTACACAGACGTGGCACAATAAACAGCAGCCAAAAAATCTTAATTCAACTAGAAGAAACATTCCTCTCGGAAAAAGACCTTCCTCGAAATAACTCCGCACTCTCTCAAAATAATACTGTTATCCTCTAATAATCTCTGAGCTGAAAAAATCTCCAGGAACGCGAGCCCACGTCCTATATCCCTCTTCTCCCCTTCCCCTTAGGCCGTGTCTCCTCCGCTATCCTCGCCCTCCTCCTCCTCTTCCCATCTCCTAACATCCCCAATCGTCCGCCTCCGACACCATTTCTCAAAACTGCTTCTTCTCGCTGAATTTTTAACCTGCGACGCTGCTCTTCACCTTTTCAATCCCTTCCTTCGCATCCTGACTCCCTCTCTTTTCCTTCCTCCCTCTCTCTCACTCCTCTTCCTTCTCTGCCCGCCCACTCGCATCCGGCTCTCGTCCTCGCGTAAGAGCAGCAGAAAGGAGAAAGAGGGTAGGTGGAAATGGGAGAGGTGAGAGCAAAGGAGAAAGAGGGTAGGTGGTAGTGGGAGGCAGAGGTGCAAACTACCAAGCTGCCTCCTATAACGATCCCATCCCTCAGAGAGGGCGACTGCGAATGCACCCTCGGAGCCTCCAGCAAAACTACATCCAACCGTTTCGCTCTCCCATTCCATTCTTTTTCTGCTCCGTCTGATTTTCTCTCTCCCCCCCCCCTCCCCCCCACCCCCTCTCTGAGTTAAACGTCTTCGGATTCTCTTCGCAGTTGTCGCCAAGGGGATAAAGTCACTTCACAATGGTTTCTAAGACTCTACGTTTCCTCGGTTTTAATGTAGCTTTAGGCCACGATAATTTTAAAAACTCAAAAACTTGATATTATATGCAGAAAAGAATTAAGATATAACGAGAGACAAACATTCACGAATGTAAATGATTTCTTTAGGTTTAAATTCGATTAACAAATTGTAGAAATCATGGCGAGGGCGACTCCAAAAAGCTGAGAATCTTATGCTATAGTTGCAATTTTATTCACAAACTATCTCATAACGGGAATATTTTTCTAAACGCACAGCTTCTTGCATAATTTTTATATCTGCTATTAATATATACTTGGTACAAATTTGGTAAATTTATCGATAACTTTGACTTGTCCGGTAATAATTAAAAGAAGAAAGATAATGCAACAAAAATCGAATTAATTACTAGTCTCCTTTATTAGGCGCGTTTCGCTTCCAGTGTGAGCGCCTATTGTCGTCGGTCTGTCCGTCCGTCCGCCCGTCCGCATGTTCGTTCTCGGCTTCTACTGAACGGATTTTCATGAAATTTGATATTAAGGACTTATAGTCAAAGATAATAAGAAAATCGTAAATGAATCACGTAAGCCAATCAGGGGTGCCACTTTACTGGTGACAAAAAATTAAATTTTCGTCATATCTCGTAAAGTATTAATCATATCAAAATATTTTCAAATAAAACTTGTAGAACTCGTAAAGAAGGGTATTTCCTTTCCTATACATTTTTATCGTAGGAGTAGCCGTTATCCAGAAAATCAAACAAGAATGTGTTAATTCGAGTTGAAAATTTCTTGCATGGTTACTTCTTCATTGTTTCTAACTTAAACGATCTCACAAAAATACGCTTAATTTCCTTACGTGTGCATGTAATATTTTTAAATAGGAAGAAAATGGATTATTTATGAGGAAAAAACTTTAAAACGCTATTTCCCTTACGTACAGGTATATCATTTCTTTCTAATACTCCATTGCACGAAACGCGCTCATTTGTGATACGCTGTACACTTTCCTAACTTGTTTGTTTAGTGTTCAATTCTATTTGGGAGCTAAAATGGAAAATTATAGTCTATAAAAACTAAGATAAAATAAAATGATATTTTAATTCAACTTCATCCGACCAGTAAAACCTAAACCGAATTTCCAGATTTCGCTTCTCTGCGTGTGTTTTAGTCACATTGTTTTCATATCGACAATCTTGATATATGACAATAGCAGCACAATACCATTAACTCATGAATTGAAAATAAATAAAAACAAAATTAAAAACATTTTAATTGTTACCATTTTGTAAATTTACTCCAACGGAGTACTACTTTGAAATCAGGTTTTATCGCAGACTTTACAGATCGGTATAGCAAAATAAAATGAAGATCGAATATAGTATATTCTCTCTCTCTCTCTCTCTCTCTCCCTCTCTCTCTCCCTCTCTCTCTTCGCCTCTGTACAGACCAGTCACGGTGTTTAAAGGTTCTCACTCGATGTTTATGCTACCTGCCATTGCAAGTTACTTCATCTCGCTAAGCAACATAAAACAACAGGCATGAAGTTATTACGGAGTATACGAGTGGAATTAAAATTATTGGAAATTATAAATACATCAGAGAAAAACCTCTCAACTTGACGAAGGGACGAGATGAGTTTATAGCAAAAAGGTCTTCGTCATAAATTGTAAGAAAAAAATACCTGTTCTCTTCATCTTCAAATTCTACAATCGCAATAATATCTTCTTTCTCTCTTTTTACAAATTGATGTCTTCATCGGTAGGAGACGATGGCTGGTGTGATTTATTATCGTCCACACCAAGCCATCCTTCTAAGATCTATGCTTCATAAGAATGTGTCATAAACACCAGTTTTTGTTACTTTTAAGGTGAATGTGAAGAATTTTGTCATTAGCAAAGAATTTCAGTTTTTCAATAGAGTTCAATTAAAACAAATGTAAACTTTTCATTGTACAATACTTGAACACGCAAAAATGTTCCTATTCTGTCAGCATAACACTTTCATCCGTTCAATTTTCAAATGAGCTCTTACAAAATAAACTTATCTGATAAGAATAAAAATCAACAAACACTCCTTGGTCTCAAACTATATATTGATTTTACTGTCTCACAATCGTAGAAACGCTCTTGAACAACAACTGAGTTCTCTAACATGCTCAACAACATGAAGACTGCAAAAGTCAAACATGATAAAATGCGTCTTCATACTCATCACTATAAAGCAATTGACTATTAAAATCCAACAATACTGGAGATATTCGAGATGGCAAAGTCAAAGAATTACTTTTAAAAAAAGTGAATTTATTTGCAATTTTTTAGTATTCACTCATGGTTTCAGCATATTGACAACGTACCAGTAGATTTCCAAAATTGCATTGCCATTCAGTTTTGCTTTTGTCACTAATCTGATTATACCTACATAACACTATATGGCACTGACTAAACACTTTATAAACCACGCCGTAGAAATTAAGAGAGTACATGTTTTCAATGATTTATAAGTGTAACTCGTAAAGAAAAACTACCTTTCCCAAAACACCAAAGAAATAATTAGTGTGGTGCAATGTGATATACTGCAGTGTAAGAGACTATAGTAACCTTGGCTAATTTTCGATGCCTATAGATCAGAAACAAAATTCACCTCCTTTAATTTGCAGCAACTGATGGCGGAGGCCGACATACAAATATTTTATAAAGGTTAAAAATCGTTTACTAAAGGTTTTCAAGGTTTTTTCTAACAGTATAAAACACCGAATCGCATAATTCCTAATACATTCTTTCATTTCCTCCTTTTAAGAAACGAGCACTTGGAAAGTTTTACCCTAACACCCACACAGAATATGATCACCTCAAGCGTAGTCATTTTGAAATACATCGCGTATAACCCTCATCCCGCCCTCTCCATCTCACTCTCTTATCTTAATGAACGCTCTCGTTCCTACCGCCATCTCTCGACCGTTCCTTGCACTCTCCCTGAACTTGCCCCACCTTACCGTACCGATTCACTCCACCAGACGACCAAACTTCATCCGAGCAAACCAACACATCGACCCAACACCCATCAAAACATTATTCTTGCGATCGAAACAAAAAGCTCCGGCATCAAACTAAACAAGGTCCTAAATGGAAAACAATTAAAATTCTAGTCTTCTTTCCCTCTCCTCCCGCATCCTCTTTTTTGCAGCTACCTCCACCTCATCGAATCCCTTCCAATCTCCCCTCCATCCCCCTCTTCTCCCCTCTCTCCATCATCCACACACCTCTCCCTCTCCTTTTTGTTATCACTGTCTATATAACTGGGTTCTCCGTCTGCCTCCGATTTTCAAATGAAAAATGTTACATCCTCCCTCCTCGATCGCCAACTCTCTCTCTCTCTCTCAACTTCATTACTTGTTATTCCTATTCTCACCGGGAGGATTAATTCTCGACCTCTAAAACCTCCAAATAAACAGGAAAACATCTTTCTCCAGCTCTTTTGTTTCTCCTGTTTCCCTCATCCCTAACCGCAAGATCTACTTCTCAAACTGGCCCACATTCTCCAATTACATCGCTCTCCAGCACATTCCATTCTCTCTCTTCTTATTTACATCTATAATCTCCTCGCAAGGGTTTCTATCCTACCACTCCTACTTCTATCAACTCTCCATTTCTGTCTAACCGTAACCATCCTTCTTCAGCCAGATCTTTCGACTCCTTTCACCAACCCAACCCAAACTCTTTCCAACTCTCTCCCTCCCTTCTCCTTCCAGCATAACGTTATTCGTTCTTCTCTTCATAATATTTTCTGCCGAGACAAATTTTTACTTGCTTCTGATCACGTACAAAGTTAAAATAAATAACATCTCTTTAATACCGGAAGACTTTTACGCCGATAACCATACAATTTTTATTCAAGGTTACTACAACAATCAACGGTTGCGAAAACTATATTCGTATCACTTACACGAAGCAATCGTTTTTATTGTAAACCCATAGTTGATTCTAAAATAAGAACTACGCCATAATTGCTTTTTTCCTTTTTATATGTGAAATGGGGATAATTATTAAGGGTCGTAAGTCAATAATTCGCCTGAGAAAGGGCTCGTTAAATAATTATTATATGAAAATGCGCTCTAAATGAACAATTACCGAAGAATTAAGTTCATCGAATAGTTAGCGCCAATTTGGAATTTTTTTAAAGAATCATCGAAGTATTGGTTGTATTATCTATTACAAGGGAGAAGAACCTCCGGCCCTCGAGCCGCATGCGGCCACCGAGAGCGTTTCGTATGGCTCGCGAAGCAGTGTTGAAAACGGTATCCGCAATTTATAACACATACACTCACATTTTTATCCAAATAATGATAATAAAGCATTTAATACTGAATACTAAATACTATAATTTAGAATGGATTTCCATTTATATGATACCTTAAATCTCTCAGTAACTTCAATTTAAACTCTAACCAGGCTGGCCAAAGCATTGGCAACTTCCAATGCGGCCCCCTGAAGGATTCGCCACCGCTTATGCGGCCCGCCATGTGAAAAAGGTTCCCATCCTTGATCTATTAGAAATATGAGAATGACACGTAGATATAAACATCCCAACCTTCCGTTACCCGTTCACCGATCTCATCCCTCCTTACACCTCCCTCCTTACACCTTCCTCTTTTCTTCCTATTATTTTCGCCTTTTTTCCTCTTCTCCCCCTCTCATCGCCAGCCTTCCTCTCTCCCTCCGACCCCTTCGCTCTCTCATTCCTTACAAGACCCTTTTTCTCCCTTTTATCCTGAGGAGACGTTTTCAATTGAGAAGGCGCGGCACACCTTTTAAAAAATCACATGAATGCTCCTGCCGACCATGTTTTCCTTTCGCACTCTCTCCCTGCCCCTCTTCCTTTCTCCCTCATTCCTTCGCCTTTGTTTTATTTTTGAGCGGCGGCGAGTTCCTCGGACCCATTACAAGCTTTTTATACGGCGAACCACTCTTTACTCAATTTGGCATAATTTTCTGTAGTTCATCCAGATAAAATTTTTATCCTCGTTCAGTGTTACGATGATTTTTACATACATAAAACCGATTCCGTTCCGTTCTCTCGTAAAGAAGCACATTAGGTTTCGAGAGACAAACTTGCTTAAGAACTAGTTTCGAGATATATAAATTAAAAGGACTCCAAATGTATTATCTATTCAACTGTCAACTATAAATATCTCCGTATAAATTTAACATCTTAAGCATATCGTTACTCAAACTTTTGGATCGATAATGCGGCTCTAATTGACCTTAAAAAGATTCTTTGTTAAAAAATAATACGCGTGCATACTTTTCAATGTTTCTACAGAAGAAACCATGAATTAAGACAGCACTTGTGAGAAGATCAAAAGAACCGACCATTATTTGCAGAGAGAATTCCGAATTGACACTTGGACAAACGGAAAGAACGTTTAGTGCGCAGCTGATTCGGGAGTGGGATGAGAAGAAGGGAGGAGCAGAGAGAGAGAATCGGGAGGCTAGATGGAGAAAGGAGTGGGTGAAAGAGAGGCTGGAATGGGAAGGGGGAATGAATGGAAGCGAAATATTCGTAAGCCCGCAGCTGCGATCGGAGGAATAGGGCGCGGCGAGCATCAGACAGACGAGACGCGAGACAGACAGTCAGTCACACTCCCAGCGGCGGTTTCAAGGAGTTATAAGAAGTGTAGAATGTGCGGAGGGGAATTGCGTTCCAACGAGGAATATTGCGACGGGTATAGGACTCGGTGGAATGCGGGCGGAGGACAAGAATGTCGGGAGACGGAAGCGGAAGGAGGGTGCTGCAAGACTGCTTTTTGGGGAATTGCTCGAAAGAAAATTTATCCGTTGCTTCGATCTAACGGGTCTCTTTCGACTGTCATATAATTAACTACTTTCCCCCAATTTAGTGACCCATAATTTTTACGGATTAAACTAACAAAAATCACCATGATTTACTCATTATTATTTTCCTTTAATTTACAATTGTTTTCTCGCGACAAGCAAAATCAATATTAAGGTGGCGCACAATATAATTAATGAATGGCATTCAAGTTTTCTAAGACATTAAGTCCTATTATTTATTTTTGTTGCATCAAAATACACGAGGTTCATACCACCTCAAGTTGTAAATTTAGATACTGTTTAACAATTATAGGAAAAATTGTAGACTCGGCAGAAACAAATATTACTTGCAAACTTTAAATATTTTATTTACTACATGTTTGTGAGAATTACATTCAATGTGAAACTTTTAAGAGCTAGCAGATTTTTTCTTTGAAAACTTTATTTTGTTTTTCTAATTATATGTCGATGAATGTAATAACTTAAATTCAGTTACTCCTACAGACTAAACGTCAGCCAAACAGCTGACGGAGATATTTAAATAAACTTCTCACAAAACCCTTTCCATTTCGCACAACTGCTTTAGTTTCGCCCACATCCCGCTCATCGGTATCGCATTACACACCGTACACGCAATCTCCTCCGCCTAACCAGTTCGTTCTAAGGGTAGGTAGGAAGGAGTCTCTCCAACCTTCTCATCGCTCTACCTTCTTCAACCCCTTCCTGAATAAATCCTTCCTCTACCCTCCCTCTGCCCTCATCTCTCCTCCTCCTCTCTCTATCTCTCTCTCTCTCTCTCTCTCTCTCCCACTCTCTTTGCCAAATTCCTTTGTGGGGAGATCGGCCTCCCTTACCTCACGGCCAGCTGCAGTCGGCTCCTCTGTTCCTTTCGTACACTTCTGTCGGGAAGGCCAAAGGGCGACCGCCTTCCTCTTCTCCTCACGCACGCCCGCGGTTCGATGCCCGCCTCTTGAATGGCGGCCAGGCTGCTTTCTTTCCTCTTTCCTTATTTTTCTTTCTCACTCATTTCTCTCTCTCTCCCTTTTTCGCCAACAAGGGAGAGAATTGTGAGGGAGGGGAAAGGGTTAATGGCATCCAGGAGGAGGAGGGGACTGTGTAGAGAGATGAGGAGCGAAGAGGGAGTGGAAAAGAGAGGGACGTCTTGGCGAACAGTTGGTGACGGGGTAAGGGCCATCGAGAGAAGGGGTCGTTGGAAGCCGTTAATAGGCGAGTTGCTTAATATTCTCAGCGGATAAATTCTCTCCTCACGTATACCTGGAAAACGTCCGGGTTCCGCTAGATTGAAATGGGGTATATTATGATGTGAATTAAAACAAAAGAGGATGTCAGTAACGCTTCAGATATCTTTTGGATCTTGAATTCATTTAACGTAACATTACGATGTCGTGCTTGCTCGCTAAAATTGATTTTGAAGCAATTCATGTAAAATAGTCCATAAAACATATCTTTTGATAACATATTACTAAATGTATATTTGACTTGTATTTGCTTTAAAGGTTGAATATGCACTGGTGGTTTGTTTTCTATATAGCTTTATATTTTAATAATGGGAGATTCAGTGACCTATTGTCTTTCAGCTCCTCTCGCTACACGCATACCACAACCACGTCCTCCTATTATACCTTGCTGCTCTCCGTTGCCTTAGTCGCCTCAATCCTCCTTCCCTTATCTCTCCCCTCACTCACTCTTTCTCTCTCTTCAGGCTTGCATTCGACTCCTTCCGAACCATTTCTCAGATACACACCTGTGTTAATCTCTCCCCTTTCGATTATATTATTTCCTGCGCATTAGTTTTTCCTTTTTTATGCCAAACTGGTATTCTCTTTGGTTATCTCACCGTTTCTCTTATGAGGCCGATAAGTACCTACTCACTTCACAAATGCTTCTCTATCCAGCACTCTACTTCAACTCATTCCCGTACCACTCTTCCTGTCACCGTTCTCCTATTTTCCTTCTCATATCTATCTATCACTTCCAGTTGTTTTCCACCTCGCTCTGAATCACTCATTCATGCCACTCACTTCCATACCAATATAATCTTTTACATCTCTCTCTCGAGAATGCAATCAGTCCTTTCCCTCTTCCTGCCAACCCAAAATCCTCTTCTCCTTCTCTGCCACGGCCTGCTTTCACTTGCCCACCCACCGCCCATTCTCTAAAAATCTTGCAACGAAAAATAACACGCACTGCATCTCTGAAGTCCTCGTCTCCCTTTCTCCTCCCTCCTTTGTCTCCTCCTCCCAATTACGTCGAAACCATCTTTTTTATTGGAACCAACATCATATCAGTCCTTTTTTCTATTCTAAGTTAACTGCGCTGTATTCTTTTATTACTAAATCGCAATCTGTTTATATCCAGATATTTGTACTCAATAAAAATTAAAAGAAAATAATTTTTCGAGGAAAGTAAAATTAAACTTCCATCAGCATCCACTTTGATCGAGGATACAGTTTTCATACATTTTTAATAATCGTTCATAGCTATTATTGTAATTGCTACCTATCACGAGACTTAAGATGAACAAATTAGGGAAATTGCTTGGACAGAGATTATGATACGTACGATTATTAAAGCAGAAAACTGGTTCCGTCTATCGTTTTCAAAATAAACAATATATAATATCACAAATAAACGCTCATACTTAGGTCACGTTTATGTCAAAATTGTCATATGAACTGATTTGATAAGTTAAAAGACAGGACTACAGAAAAGTCTGAAGGGCATACACAAGCAAATAGATGTGGTAGCAAAACCGAACAGAATGTTGAACGACCATATAGCAACACCTGTGTTGTCCATTCCTAGAGCGAGATGTAGTGTGTACTTATTGATGTAAATGTCAAGATATCGATGTAGACCAATCTTACTCATCAATTATTTTGTTGAATTTTAAGCTGTCAAGAATCTTCGTCGGAATAGCATAACCGACCTTTTGTTACGAATGGCAATTGCTTATAGTGGCATTCCGTCACATAAGAAAATTGATAAATGCGCCTCTTCATCATATGTATAACATTTAGTTTACACACCAATGGCCGGCAACTATTCGTAAAAACATCAACAGGTAGAGATAAATCTATAATACCAGGTTGTGTACATCAAAACATCGGAAATCCTAGAAACAAAATGTTCGGAGATGCATGAAAAAAGAAAAATGTAAAGTCAATTTGAACAACAACTATCTTCTGAATGACTGAGCCCACTATAGTCGATCCAACATCGGAAGACTCCTGGCCTCGAAAACGGGGCGTACACCAGTTAGCAGCAGCCAATAGGAGACTGTTTGTTTGGGAAGGTAGTGGGGAGGAAACCAGTCTCACTCCTGCTCTCGAAGAGATCACATCTGGATGCGTTGCCATTAGAAATTGCGTAGTATATCAGATGAAGGCGAAAATCCGCAAGAGCTGGCAACGCGCACCGATATCTGCTCTCCCGCACGAAAGTTGAGAGGGGCGATGGAAGAGGAAACGTTCATGATTGGCTACTTGCTCTAAGTAGGCCAGGAGTCTTCCGATGTTGGATCGACTATAACATGCAACTGATTGGGGAAATTTAAAATAGATGTGTTCAAGAAATGTAATGAACGAAGTGACATTTTTAATCACAGGAATGTGTTAATAAAACAAGTCAGACTTAGGTAGGACTTCCAAAAAAAAGGGCCATGAGATGAACTCTTCAGATTCCTAGAAAAAAACAAACTCTAGAACTAGAACTGATGGAAGATCTAATGGAAATTCCAAAATAAAAATGGTGGATTTATGGGTTGGCGTGGGATTTGGTTGGTCTGGGTTTTGAGATGGACGAATTATTTATATTTAAATAGTACAACTAAATTGTGTATACAGGGTTTATACGAAAGTATCAAGTTAAAAGTTACTTTCATTTACAAAACATCGTATCAGTGACGAAACGTCACAATTACGAATCATCAGATTGTGACAAAAATCCTACCATTAATTATGAATCGACACGAAAAGTGGTAAGCAGATACCGATAATCGAATCAATACAGCTGTTTTAGATTTTAAAACAGATAATAATCACGAAAATTGATTTAAAATGTCTATTTAATAAAGAAGTAATTTCGACCACAGACGTCCATCCAGAAAGAATCTAATTCAAGTTGCGCAGGAAACAGGCTGTAGAGAGCCTGCGATGTACGCGAAGCATTCCTTCTCAAATCACTTGATCGAAGTGAATTCCTTGGTGGTACTAAGGGCGCGCAAGTAGGAAGACAGACAGACAGACAAACGACTTTATTTAGGGCGAAATTGAGGAAGAAGAGGGAGGGAAGGTGAGAGATGCACCTCGCGGTGTACACGCAAGTAACAGCAGAGGGAGAGAGGGGCCCGCAGCGACAAGGGAGAAGGAAGGAGGGGGAAAGACAAGGGAGATAACGGTAAACGGAGAGAGAGGAGTGGGCGAGAAGTTCGAGAAGTGATGAAAAAACTGCGCCTCGACTCATCCATCCTTCCCTTAAATATTTTCATAATTTGATGAAGGCGCTAGATTAAAGGAGCCGCGAGACACGCCGCGTGCCCTCTATACGAGCACTAAAAACGTCGCACTTAATACAAAAATGTTCAATTTTTAATAGTTTTTTTGCTAATGTGTCTACAGAACTATTTTATAATTAAGACCGTACAACATATCCAGCCGCGTAGCAAACAAAAAAGAACACTTTCCATGACTGTACGGTTAATTTAAGTTCGATTGCACGCAGTGGAATGGGAGTCAGAGGTAGATAGAATCGCCTCGGTTTAGAGGCAAAAACGACTTCCAAACACACAGCAGCGAGAATTAAGGGGACGAAGGAGAAGAGGGAATCGAAGGGAGAAGATCGGAGGGAGCAAGAAAAAGGCGAGAAGCAAGGAGGGAGGGCAGTGACAAATATGGCGGAGTTATAGGGCGAGTGCCCCTCCCTCGCCGGAGATGGAAATGGAGGTGGGCGAGGGAGTTGGGAAGTAGGGAGATCCTGGGAAGGAGAAAAAGGGGAAGGTGAGGGAAAGAGGCGTGCGCACAAGGTGACAAATAAGAGAGAGGAGCGGTTGGTGCGAGGAGGCGGAGATTGGATGACCGCTCGGGCTCAGAGAGTGACTGCGAGAGAGAAAGAGAGATCGAGGGGTTCGCACGCGTGCACCACGTCTCTCGCGACATAAAGCCGCCTGAGCGACGACTTATTTGAAGGAAAATCTTACGCATAGATGCCCCCGTCAAATAATTTAATCTTAGCATCCCTCAGCGCGACAATATTTTCACCCCGCTATACCATCGCTAAAAGTTAGAGAAAATATTATCGTACGTTCTTCATTTAAACCATTAGCCGGGCGATTAAAATGTAATATTATCATAAACTTAGCATTTCTACATTGTTTATAAATACGTCGCCCCGAGAAATGCCCGCATAAAAATAAATTCGGAACGACGAGTCATCTCGTCATAACCTGTTAAAGAAACATTTTCCACAACTCCTTAACACGCCTGTATTTACTAAGCGTATGATTTATGTTTTGAGACAAATCTTCCTTTGGAATTAAGGACAATTCGCAATAACTATTATTTTATATCAATTGACGAAAGTTATATTCATTCCGAGCTGAAGAGGAAGGTGCGCCACCTATTAAACAGGCTCTCGTCACGTTACTCCCAACCTCTCTTCCGTAGAAAGGGCCATCCAATTCCTGGAACTGCGTCCTCAACTACGTCTAGTTTTTAAAGTCCATTTCAGTGGTCGGCGATTCCCCTCTTTACGCTTCCACCCAAACTTCTACCCCAGCTTTACCTCCATCCCCATATCCTTTACCCCCGCCCACTTTCCCCTCCCTCTCTTCCCATCCCCCTCGACTTCCTTTAAGAACCTTCCTTCATTATCCCCAGACGCTCAGGCATCGACCATCGCATCGGCGGCAGCCTCCCCGCCGTGAGCTATAACTGTAGGTCAAGGTGGTCCCACCCTTCACCCGGAGTGCAATGGGGGATGATGGGGTGGCAGGCAGGGCGAGGCGGGGAGAGAAAAGAAAGACGTCCGTTGGCAAGGGGCGGGGGTGGTTAAAAGGCGCGGATACCATTACTAAGAGGTGCAGGAGGGGCGAGCACGATGTCGCCAGGGGGTGGTAGGGGAGATGGTGGGACGTATGGTAGTCTGGAGGTATGTTTGGGACGACCACCTTCTTCATCTCCCATCTCCTCGGATTCTTTTATTTTTCTCTGAGTGTCCGAAGTGCAGAATGTATAGAACAAGTCACGCGTGATCAATAGGTAAGGAAAGACGGGTTCTACGGCCGGCGCCTCCAAAAGCGTTTTGTTTTCGTCCCTTTTTCCCCCTTCTTACGCCTCCTTTCTATTTTCTCCTTGGAACACACCCTCTCTCCAGTTTTCTTAAAAAATTCTCTTTTCAGCTTTATCTCCCTCCGTCTCTATCTCCCCCTTTCAATTGGACAGATGGCGCCCGGAAGTGAGGCAGTTTAGATGTGTGAGCTAATTTATTTGGCGATAGTTAGCTTGCGAAAATGATCATAGATAAAATACGATAACAACCCCAGAAAAGCAATTTTCAACCATCGGTCCTATGGTTTGGAGCAATGTCGATGCAAGGTAGTTATTCTCCACTTACTTCATGGAGTTGTAATGAGGGTATTTTTAATAGACGGTAATTTATTTATTTCGGCTTTCGACAAGTGATAATTCGAAAAAACGACAAAAAATTAGATTCTCAATTCTTGATTTATGCCAATGATATACCTACGTATGCTCGTCGGTACTAAACAAAGTTAGACTTTTAGTGGACGATACGGTCATAAGAGTATATAGGGAAATAAATACCAATGACGATCAGAAATCTCGACAGATATTTCTTAAATCAATCTTAGAATTGTGTAAGAAATGGAAGCTGGAAATCAACCTCAAAAAGTGCTTCGTTGTGATTTTCTGGAAAACAATTTATAGATTTCTCGCCTAAAATTGATGGACTAGAAATTCCTATAGTAGACTGTGAAATATCTAGAAGTTACCATCTGTCGCGATCTATTGTGGAATAGACACATTTGTCGGGCGCCAACAATAAATCAGTTTTCATAGTTCGAGTGACCCGAGATAAGTCCAAAAAAGTTCAAAAAACATATCATCTATCTTTGGTTAGGTTGCAGGTCGATTACGATTCTATTACATACCATACACGTATGAAGAGTCACATACTCGAACTGGAATAAGTGAAGCGAAGGGAAGCAAGATTGGTGAAAAAGATGTACGACTCTATGCATAACGTTACTTTATTATTAAGGAATTGTAATTGGATTTTGCTAGAGGAGAGCCGACTGATACCTACACTCAAACTTCTAGAGAAATATAGATCAGAAAGCTTAACTGAGGAAGTACTCGAAATAATCGAAGCACCCTCCCATACAGAAAGGCATGACAGCCATGATAATATATGAGATAACGACTGTGAAACGGAGCGATGTGGAAGATCTTGTAATCCTAGAATGATCAGATGATGATAATGAACCCGACATTCTTTGAGAAACTCTGGTACGCTGCACCTCCTGCGACCACACGTCTGGTGATTTGTCGGGTATTACATACATATGTGGGTGTAAATGTAGATGCTATTTAAGTCTTGAATAGCAGTCAATCTAAATGCTTTTTTAACAGATGATTAAATATATACTTAATATATCACCATAACCTAAAACTGTAGTAGTTAAAATTACCACGGCTTTACATTGTTTCCGTAGCCAGGAAAAATATATCGAGTGAAAGGAAGCGGACGTACTTGGTTTGAAACGGTGGAAACAGACATAAATGGAAAATTTAGCGTTTATTTGTCTTGACTGCAATTACAGGTGTTGATAAATAATTACCATTTTCATCGTGTTATCCAATAAAAAAGCATTGAAAACATAACCCAGACACAGTTTCATATTTAACCCATAATTAGACCGCACCGTATATGTTAGTATTAAAAAATATTTTATCTGAAAATTTTCACTGAATAAAAGCAAAAAATCTTAGAAATAGTTTGAGAGGTACCTAATTTATCATGTTTAATCTAAATATTTTTAACTTAATAACAATATTCTAGCCAGTTAGTGCAAATTTAAAACGCTAAAAAATCAATATGTATGAGTGAAAACATAATAATCACCAATTTGTTCTAAAACTATGATCATATTTATATCTAATCTCTGATTTCTTCTTTATTTCAGGTAATGATTAGGAAGAAAGAACATCGTGGGATGAGTTTCGAATGCGATTTAACTTCACCTACTGTAGTATATAAAATATGGAAATTAAATGCCAATATTTCATTGTAGTTTTCTGGAAATTATATAAATAAACTAGAAAAAATGAAATTACTCTCTTCCTTCACTTAAATAATTCCTATAGAATTTGGCTACTGTAAAAATAATTTGTAATTTTCTACAGCAGAAATGTATTTATAATATTTTAAAATGCGTAATACATTAGGTACTCGATTAAATTTCGATTATAACAATTTGATTTTCTCCAACTACTGTTCACATTTTTTGCACCGTAACAATATCATTTTAACAACGCCCCTAAATAAAAAGCACGACTACTTAAAGGCTCGCAATTGGTCTTGTAAATCTTTCGATCTCGAATTCCTGTGTAATCTATGGCGAGTGCCTATCTCACTGGTGCCAAGATTCCATTCTCTCATAAAGAAGACCCTCCAACAATGGGGATGTTAGCGCAACACTCGAGCATTTCCTTCTTCGAAACGCGCACTGCAATTTGAGACAGTAAGCGTCGGCTATTCGGTGGCGAGAAATTTATTTTCCCGAGAGTCAGCGTCTTCCTTTGGTGCCAAATGGGCGTCTTGGGAATCCTTTGGTGCAAAACCTATAACGACGCCTTTCGACATTCTTGTTCGCCGAGCACACAAGAGACCCACTCCACCGAAACTACTGCAGACAAACATGTAGGAGTGGGGAAATGGAAGGAAAGGGGAGAGAGGGATATGCGTATAGAAGATGGGATACAGAAAGAGTTAGAGAGAGAAACATCAGTGAAAAGGAACGGCCAAGGAAGAGGGAGAATGGAGGAGGAAAAAGGAAGTAGCTTGTAGGATATGAAAAGTAAGAACGAGATATGAGAAGAGCGTAAGGGAAGGAGAGAAGATAAATGAAGATATGGAAAAATTGAGATAGAAAGGAAAAATAGGGCTGTGTGACGAATCCTTCTCATCAGGCTTTTTTCGAAGGCGTTTTCTCTTCCCTCCGTTGGCGCTGCCTCTGCGTCTTTCCTCCGCTATCGTCCATTTCTCGCCGCATTAAACGCTGATCGGCAATATCTCTTTCCTCTTCTTTTGCCATCTTCCCTTCCTCCTCTCTCCCTATCTTAACTCACGCACTTTCTCGTTGCAGCCCGCAATCTTTATTCCGCCCTCCTTTCTTTCATGTCAATTACGTTAGATTGTATTTATTTGTGATGTTTTCCTTTCGTTCTTAGGAAACTATTCGTTTTAAAGCGCTTTTCGCTCGGCTTTTGTCTGCCTCTTATTCTGAACGGCTCAATTCAATGTTTTATAGTCACCGCACAGACAGACTTTCCTTAATCTTTTCTCGAAACTCTCGTTCGATATGGTTCTCCCTTTGAGCGGCGGTTCACTCGTTATCTTGAGGTTTTCTTAGATCTTTTTTTCGTTCCTTGCACTTAATTAACGTCTTGGCCGAAGAGAGCAAGTAACATAATTGCTTTGCAATTACGGTCGGATGTACTGGGTTGAGAGTTCGGATTGGAATAAATAAGGAAAAATACTGGAATAAATAAGGAAAAATACTGGAATGCATATGTTTCGTGTGCTTTTTAATGCAAATGTCCAAACATAATTTTGGAAGCTAAAACATTGCAATTTCCTCCCCAGTATTACTTAATAGAAAAAAGCCATGACGAGTGTCCCCATCGTTAGTAATGTCTGCGGAAAGGACCATGATTATATGTTATAACTACTCCTCCATATTTTTTTGTCTGTAGTAATCTCCGTCATCTCCTAATGACTCTTCTTTATTTTAAAATCGACTAACAGCTGAAACCTTTATCTTCAGTTGAAATTGATCGACGATCGATAAAGCAATACAACTGTGGAGTTAAATTTAAAAAACTGTGATGTCCAATTTAAAAATAAATGTTATACAATCTTGTACAAATTTCAATGTATAAATGTAACTACAACGTTGGGATCGAATCGAAGAATCATCAGGTGATCTAAATTTTTTTTCCTTCCTGAGTTTTGCAATATTTATATTCTACTACTACCTTTTAAAAAATTAAATTATCATTTCGCATCATAATAAAAATATTTTTGTGGAGAACATTCATAAATGCAAAATTATTTTATCCATTCTTCTTGTTGATATTTTTATGCCTGAAACCATTTTACTTTTGTTCGTTCTTCGCTAATATTTCTCCAGCTGTATTTAATTGCATTCTTCTTCATTTCTTGATGAATTATCTTTACTTGAATAATGTTGTCAATTCCAGTTGAATTCGAATTAATTGGTTTTACTAATTTTAAATTATTTCTTTATCCAGCTAATACGTCATTTATAGCTCGTTAAAGTGTTATTACGGGATTAACGATATAATTGCAAATATTTTAATATGCTTCATGTTTACTATATCTTAATTATAAGGGGCTCTATAAATTAAATCGTCGAAATTGAATTATTAAACACTCATATTCTCTCTAGTAATTAACAAACGGGAATCACCACATTATTCTCGTTAAGAAGTTTAAGAATTTTCCCTTAAAAACAAATAAAAGTGTCCTATCACTTTTACGATAGACCAAAATTCGCGATCCGTTCAAACAATTTTTATTTTATTTACCGATAAAACTACTAAAATTTACGATCAGAGTCCAACAACGTTTTAAATAATGGACAAATTAAAATGTTGAAAATAAGTGAACTCTATATAATCTACATCGCCGACCTTTTCTCGCGATACCTTTAAAGATTTTCGGAAAAAAACGATCGAATTGTTCGCGCCAAATCTCTCGTCAGCAGGACTTGGAAAGATCCTCCGCAGGCAGTCTCACGTCACCGCACGGTCGAACGAATCAGCTCAAGTGCATCAATTGCGCAACGAATTGGCGAACAATCGCACTTTAGCCGCCGCCTATTCCTTCAGGGAGAGGCGAACCGTCCTAGGTTCACGCAACACTGAGTGCGCCCCCTCGTCCTTCTCCTTCCTTAATCTTCTTCAGAATCCCTTATAACTAACTGCCTCCATTCCCCCGAGCTCCTCCTCACCAAAGCAGAAGCTCAATATCCTACGAAAAAAACAGAAAAGATAAGATTTGGAAGAACATGAATGAGCAAAAGGGCGGACGAGAGCAGAATCGTCATAAAGGACGCCGCGCGCCGCTACTCTTTGACCCTTCCGAATCCTCCCAAAGGGAAGGGGAGAACAGAAATGGGAGGCGGGAAAAGAGAAGAGGACAGAGAGAGACAGATAGATGAGCTGAAAGGGAATTAAGAGGGAGTAAGAGGGGGTGGGGAGAGAGGGGTTAAGGATTAGGAGTCTTCTCTTCTGAGAGGGCTTAGCGGTCGTGAGGGCCAAGGGAGAGAACGAGGGACTCTACGGCACCCAGTGGGTCCTAATTCTAATCCAATTGCGTACGGAATGGACCCTCTTGTGTGGGATTGCTTGCATTCGGTGGTCTTCTTTCCATTGTGTCTCTCTGAGGAGCCTGGAAGCCATAAGATCCATCGATCCATCGTGAGAGCCGAGGGGCGACGCACCTAAGCATAGGAGATGCGTTTCAGGTAATGGGGTGTTTAAAAGCTTCATCCGCCCCAGTGTAATCGAGGGTTTACGTGGACCAAAAGTAAAGGGCGGAATTCTAAGGATGCCTCTTGCAAGAGGAAGATGCCAAATAACAAAAGGTTTACGAATAAGGAATCCAAATCGTCATGGGAGTTCCCCCATATCGTTTGCTAATTTCTAAGTCTGACTTTTACCAAACGTGTTTGTATTTACTACAAAAATATTAGCTTAATACTAATTATCAATAATTACTAGAAGAGACTCCGCAGTTCTACTGTGAAACAATTAGAGAAACTAAAAAAATGTCATATGTTGATATTTGTGAATAATGAAAAATAACATCGAACTCTGAGATTTATTTAGTGACAGAAAAAGTATAATCAAACATCACGGGATCGTGACGAATTGTTTGGTTGCAATGTATTACAGCAGCTAAATATGTACATTTCCCGCGGCTTCCGCCAATCCTTTTTTTACCATTTTTACCTTCACTTCACGGCTTTGTTTGTTTTCAACATATAAATTTGTTATATCTCGAGTTCTGCAGTAGATAGGATCTTCAAATTTGTTATGTAAGTCTATCTGGCGATCGTCTTCAGCACTATTGCATATAAACCTGTACGATTATGACCCGAGTTCGATTTCATATACCGCAATTTTTTATGTGCATTTTAAAATTACGCAAATTAATTTCACGAATTTGGGCCTTGAAACTAAAGTTGCCTCAAAGAATGAAAATTCATTTTCCTACTGTCGGTATTCTAACACACCTCGATTCGTGCAACAAATTTATTTTTCACGTGGAAATCTGACGTTTTTCAGGTGGACACCTTCTGACGCCATGGAAAATTGCGTTTTGACTGATTTCGCGAAATTATGTACATATATTGACGGAGACCAAATGTTCACGTCGCATTAGCCAAGAAATTAGCGAAATTTTGACGCTGTTATGAGGTGAAACAATACCTTTGTAACGATATAGACAGCGATGGCAACGATTATAAATAAATATTCAATAAATGGAACAATATATATAATATTTACTTATTAAATGATTCTATTTCATTGAATTATATTCCTTAACTAATAATCAAAATAAAAATTGAAACAGCTGGTAGTGAAGGCTGAGAATTGCTTCATTTATAACAAAAAATGATAAAATTAAATTGAGTAAAAATTTTTAGGAAGCAACATTTTCTTTAACAGCTAAAAACGAACTAAAAAATCAAACATGAAATTTTATACAAACAAATTTTTCAGTACGCAAAAAATATTTCACCGATTGTAAAGCACCTTGAAGTTCTAAAGTTAGGACTTATCATTCTTTCAGCTATTTCTTCAGAACATTGTATTCCCCTCCCTTCCATTTCCCCACTTACTCTACAGCCACTCTCATGATAATGTATGTATGTACTGTCTAACAACAATCTCCCGCTCCCTTCTTATCGCCGCCGGAAGTAGAGGACGTAATCACCAACTATCGTTGCGATGACGGCAAAAATGTTCACTCCAAAACTCCCGTAATGTTAAGGAGTAATCGGAAAGAATCGCTAAAAATTACATGCTGCTGCAGATGTAGGCAACCAGCAACGTGTCACATACGTGATTCTTTACTCGGGTGAAAAGATAGTAGCGGGTGAAAAAAGCATCTTATGTAATTTACTTTGCTATTCTTCCAACGTGTTTTTCTACATCCCGTATAAAGCACAAATTCATATTTAAAGTTATTATACACAATTGAAGACAATTACGATAGGTACTTTATAAATAATAGTAATTCTACCTTTCGGTAAGTGTAACGACACACAACACCTTATAATACTTTAATACGCTGCTTAGCAAAACCGAGTAATTTTAAAAAAGTCTGAGTTGTCGGTATACCGGTATAGAAATATTTAAAAAAAACGAATTTATCGTGATATGACAAGAATAGAGAAGACATTAAAAAATAAGGGGCGAAAGACTGACACACGTCGTCATCGCTGCTTTTAAGAGTGTGTTTGCAGTTTTATCTTGCATACTTTGGTAGTCTTGCATATGATGAAATAAACATGACTGCATGGCGAGCCACAGGATTCTTTTTTAGTTGACAAAAACAGAAGAACTCGATAATAATCAACAAGGATACAAAGAGATAACTGCTATAACGAGAATTTTAATGCTAAAATAATCGACAATTCAATGCAAAATTTCGTGAATGTCTTTCACACGGTTTTACCGTGAAAATAAACATTTGGATTTATGCAGAATTGAGACGGTACTACCAGCATTTGAAAGCAACATTAAGCGGGATACTCTTGAATTGACTAATAAATTTATTTGAAGAGTCATGGCCAGGCCATAATAGAGAGGGGGCAGTAGAGCCATTTGGCATGAGCCCCGAGCTCCAGGGGGCCCCAAATTTATGAAAAACTATAACTTTATTATGAACCCGTGTTGCTATATTTAGAAAATAAATTTTTAACCTTAAGAGAAAAATAAATTTATATGGCTACAAGAATGAAAGGACATACTTTATTCTATAATATGGCTTTAGTTCTAACATTTTTCTAACACATTAAAAATCTAACGTAGGAAACAATACCTATGCTTAGCACAACTCGATTTTGAATTTCTGTGGCTGACAATGCATTAATTGACAAGAAGTTCAACTAGAAGAATTTCTTAAAATTAATTATTTCGAGATTCCAAATATTATTCCGCGAGATGTTGCAAATCGTGGCTTTCCACATCGTCTCCTACAAAAACGTGCAAAAGAGATTGGTTGTGCTCGAGTGAAACAAAACAATCTTTGTTATGTGTTCCATGTCATATGTTCCACAAAAGAGACGTAGACAGATCGGTTCTTGCTAGTCCATCAGGTTGGAACATTGAAGGACCGGATACCAGCTCATGAAAATGCAATAATGCATAAAGATAATTATGTTGTCTGGAAGTCGACAAGTAAATCAGCATCATCAAAATCGTCGATTAGATTTTTATTCTCGAATGATTTAACAGCTGAAGCTAATAACTGCGGAAAACTTCTTGAGCGAGTTCTGGAAGCCATAATTTTCCTAACTGAGCGAGGATTGGCATTTCAGGTTTCAACGTGCATATTGGTAATACTCAAAATGGAAATTTTCTTGGAATTATTTAGCTACTCCGTAAATATGATCTAATTTTATACCATCACGTGAAACGAGCTAGTGAATCACAGGAAAGCCACAAACATCTTCAAGTTCATTAGCTTTCCTCGTATATTCCAAATGAATTTATCAAGCTTTGTGGATCATTTGGTCAGAAAACGATTCTTGAAGAAATTCGAAAATCCAAATATTATTCTATCATTGTGAATGCAATTCCAGCTTGTTCACACAAAGAGCAAACGACTCTAGTCATTCGGTATGTGAAAATCACTGATAATTCAAAGTTTTCTATTGAAGAACGATTCATCTGCTTCGATTCTTTCACATGAAAAAATGGGAAGGAAATCGCTTTTCGAATTCTAGAAAAATTTGAACTGGATTTCAATGGCCAACCATATGATAATGGTGCTAATATGGCGAGAAAATACAATGGTATACAATCCATTTTGCTTGAACGTAATCCTAACTGCATTTTTTCTAGTTGTGGAAACCACAAATTGAATTTTAAAGAAACATGTCCCTG
This sequence comes from Uropetala carovei, assembly GCA_036926305.1. Lineage (NCBI taxonomy): Eukaryota > Metazoa > Arthropoda > Insecta > Odonata > Petaluridae > Uropetala > Uropetala carovei. The sequence continues at coordinate 7,788,853 of JAXCHB010000123.1, forward strand.
TTTCACTTCATACCATGTCGAAGACAAAATGGTCTGCACAAATCGATGCAGTAAAACCAGTTGCTAAGCATTTTCAACTATTCGGGCTGATATAGACAAGGCGGAATTCCTTAACCTACTACCACATGCACGTATTAAGCTGCAGTCCATTAAGCAACAATTGGGTACATTTGAATGCGTTTTCTTATCGACAATATGGACAGAAATATTATCCTTATTACAATAAACAAATTTGCTCATTGAGGTTCGTAATGCGACTTTAGATGTTGAGATGAAAAACGTCTATACTCTTATAACAAACATTAGATGATTCCAGAGTTAATGGGACGAAATTCTTTCCTGATCAAAGTTAATGCAGCAAATTCCAAAATTTCAATGGAGGTTGAAACTACTCGCAGCTTCACCACACTGTCTGACGCCGAGAAATATTACAGAATTAAGAGTTTTTCAGTAATTTTCGATTCGATAATATATGGATTAACACGGTGTTTTGAATCGTTTCGGGAAATCTGCAGATTTTTTGGATTTCCTTTGACTTTTGTGGATTTAAAAGACGAAGAAATAAAACCTGCAGCACTTAAGCTCCAACAGAAGTATGCTACAGAAATTTCAAACGATTTGTGTGACGAACTTATTTTTATGGAAAAAATCCACAAAATAAACTTCGATTCAGAACTATATATTGGAAATAAATTTAACAGAATTGCTTCCCAATCTATTGGTAGCGATTGTTTTGAGTCTACCCGCTTCAATTGCCTCGGCAGAAAGGTGTTTCAGCGTTCTGAAGAAGGTGAAAAATTACAACCGCACCACAATGTCCGAAGAAAGGCTAAATGGACTGTCCATTCTCCATATCAATGATGACGTAGCCCGGAAAATAGATTTTCCTAGTTTAATACGAGAATTTGCGAAAAATAAAGCCAGAAAAGCATTTATAAAATAAATTGTATTTTCTTTATAATAAATGGTCTAAACGTTATTTTGGGGGGAGTCTTCTCACCTCTCTCAGACCCTGGCCCTGGCTATTGCGATTTACATAAAACGAAAAGTGTAATTAACCAATTTTAACATATAATTCTAGACGTAACAAAACACTGAATCCGTCCTAAAAAATTCATGATAACTGACAAGAGTGAAATGAGAAGTTTAAATTATCTACATCTACATGATACCCTGCAAATCACCAGACTGGTGGGTGGCAGGGGGTGCAGCACACCAAAACCTACCTAATAACATCCCTCGTGGGAATCACTCTCCTGTTATGATCCCGTATGGTCCTTGGGAAAAACGAGCTCTGATATCACTCGGTCCTACAGTCGATCTCTTGTATTTTATTCTCGTGATCGTGCCTGCCCATGTACGTAGGTGCCTCTAATATTCCTGAGACCTCCTCTAAGAGAACATCTGATCTAAATTCCTCCAGAAGCCTTAACCTAGCGCTAATTCTGCGATCCTCTAGCGATATCCAATTCAATTCCTTCAAGAGTGATGTGACGCTTAATTTTTGCTCATATTTTTGCTTTGCGAATCTGGCTGCTCTGCGTTGGATTCTTTCTAACTCAAGTATCTGTCCCTTTTCGTATGGATCCCATATGCTGGAAGCGTATTCGACCTGAGATCTGACCAATGATAAATAACACGTTTCTCGTACCTCTTCTGTGCTACTTCTTACTATTCTGCCTACGAAGCCCAATTTCTTATTAGCTGCGCCTACGATCCTTCGAATATGCATATTCCACGATAGATCACGACAAATGGTGACTCCTAAATATTTAACGTACTCTGCAGATTGGATATTCAATCTATCAATTCTGTACCACGAGTCTAATTCATTGTTCTTACTCTGCCAGAAACTCAATAGGGAACATTTGCTGTGATTAACTTCGATTTTCCAACCATGCTGAAAGGGCGTTTAAATATTCCTGGAGCGATTTATGGTCATCCTGACTCATTATCTCATTATATAAAACGGTGTCATCTGCGAAAAGTCTTATTTTGCAGCGAACTACCGAGCAGATATCGTTTTTATATATCAGGAATAGTAGTGGGCCTATGACACTTCCCTGTGGAACACCTGAGGCGACTTTTACCGGGTATGAAGATTTCCCATCAATAAATACTATCCGTTTTCTGTTGGAGAGGAAGTCTTTTACCCAACTCACGATATTAGGGTTTATGCCGTACTTTCCTAGTTTTCCTATTAATTTATTATGAGGTACTTTGTCAAACGCTTTTTTAAAATCAATGAAAATGGCATCAATCTGAGTGTTTTTCTCTCCGCATTGCAACAAATCGTTTACGAACAGGGCGAGCTGCGTTTCGCATGACCTACCTTTCCGAAACCCGTGTTGGTTGTTGCTTAGCGAAGAACGACCATCTAAAAAACGCAGAACAGAGCTAACGATTATATGTTCTAGAATCTTACACGATAATGACGTCAAGGAAATCGGTCTATAATTTCCGGGGTTCTCTTTATCACCGACTTTGTGGATGGGCGTTACGTATGCTAGCTTCCAGTCTTTTGGAACGGTACCATGCGCAACGGATTTTTCGAATATTATTTTCAAGTAAGGTGCGATTACCGAGGCTAGCTCTTTTAACACACGCGCGGGTATGCCCTCCGGCCCGGGAGACTTATTTTGCTTAATCGACTCTAGCTGGTGCGCGATACCTGTTTCGGAGAATATCAAATCTTCCATCGAATTTCCCTTTCCAAGATGGTTCCTCAAATTCGTTGCTCACCGAAGTAAATGCTTTCTGAAAGTGTTCATTTAACAAGTTTGCTTTTTCCGCGCTATCGTGTACTACATCACCTGCCACCGTTCTCAATGACGCTATGGTGGGGCCTCTACCATGAACCTCCCTAACGTACGACCAAAATGCTTTCGGATTTTCTTTCAAATTATTATGCAAAACTTTGTTTTTGTAATCATTAAATGCTTCTCGCATTGTTACTCTAGCTCTTGACCGCGCCTCTCTGTATTGATGCCGTATCATTGACCTCTGTTCCTCTGTGACTTTTGAAGAATTGGTATTTAAGCGAGCGTGAAGTTTTCTTTGCCGTGGTTGTACCATCTTGGTTCCGCTCCATCACGTTTAAATTTATGTGGAATGAATTTATCCGTACCCTCTCACATCATATCCCTGAACACGCACCATAATTCCTCTGTACTAGCGTCGATAGATGCCTCGCAGAAATTAGGGAATTGTGTCTGTAAAAAAGACCTAAATTTCGAGAAATCGCCTTTGGTGTACATATATACGCGTCTTCTAGCCTTAACCTGTTTCTCCACTTTTAGCTTAAATTCTACGTACACAGCATTATGATCGCGTGAGTGCATAATACCAATCACAAATGCGAAGACTGAGGAGAAAGAGAAAAATTTTGAAAATCCTGGTCAAGTTCAGAATTTTTCTCCTTGTCAATCTACGCATTCATGTTAACTGCTTTACGACAAAAGAAATATGTCGCAAAAGTAGCACGTGTTGCGTTCATAGTTTATCCTTAACTGTAAATTTTCCTTCCTGGATATAACGAAATAGCGAGCAAAGTTTTTCGGTCTCAGAGCTTTCGCGTTATAAGCGAATGTATATAATATTATAAAAAATTATAAGAGAAATTGATTTAAAGGACGGCGAGAGAGCGCAAAAAAAGCGGACTTAGATTTAATAGAAATGATATAGAGATACTAACACAAACAATGGGCGAGAGACATGCGACGTCGAAGTTCCAAGAAACGCTTTGAGAGAGACGCAGCGACGGAATTTGCGATGCGGCGGGTAGGGGAGAGGGACTGCTAAGTGACGCTCGCTGTATCTATGTAGAGGTCACAAAAGGAGAAGTGGAAACAAAAAAGAATCGCGGAGCGAAAACACACGGCGAGCCGCCGCCGTGTTCGTAGCAGCCGCCATCGACGACGAAGCTATATCCTCAAAAGGAATATTGGTGTGCGATGGGAATGCGGCGGTTTTCGAGGGGGTGGGACAGAGGGGGAGGGCGAGGTAAAGGGGGAAAGGAAATGGACAGAACGTGACAAGGGCATAAGCAGGGGGAAGGAAAATGTCGAAAAAGTGATGGAGGGCGGGGGAGGGAAAAGGGATGCTACAGACAACGATGGCCAAAAGGGAATGGGGAGAGAATGGGGAAGGTTGGCGATGCAAGAAGAAGGATAGTATGGCTCTATCATATCCCATTTTGCGTGGGAAGAGTACTGCTCTTCCTCGAAAGGAAAAAAGAGAAGTTGGTCAGGGAAGATACTGAGAAATGAGGGGGAAAGTGGCACGTAAATGGGAGAAGAAAAGGAAGTAAGACACGTGGATGGGGAAGGGACCTAGGAAAATAGGCGGAGAGAAATATGATAAATGTGCTAACAAGAGAAGACGAAGATGGAGATTGAGGGAGAGAAAATACCGAGCGCATTAATTTGAGTACTTTCTCCGTGATATAGAATTTCTTAAATTTATCTAAAATATTAATACGTCACTTATTCGACTCACGATAAAGAAACCGAGCGCTTTCAAATTTATAATTTAAAGGTTTAGGTTTCGATCAAGAATGTTTCACCCACTCGATTGAATGGTGAAAGTCTCCCGTCAAATACCTTCACATACGTAAAGACGATAATTTTCGACTTTATCCAGACAAATTTCATTTCGACCGAAGTTTCCGTAGTAACGAGATATTTAGTAATTATTCTATAATCTGATTTTGTTTCAAATTGCTTCCTTAAAGGAAGTTAGTTAGATCATCTAAAGAGATGTTAATTTTTTCTAAACTATGATTCCAATTAATATTTGTTGATTCTAAAGAAAGGATTGAAAATTATATTTTCGTCGTAGAATTTTAATAAACTATAACCGTTAATCATTTGAAATTATATATGAATGAAATCAATACTTTGATCGAAAAGAAATTATAAGAAATGGATACATGTATATCGCATAGGATAGCGTTATGATTGTGTTTATTGTTCCCATACTTTCTCGTGGCGTATTATTATGTAGATACGTCTGCGCCCATTCATAACTCAAAATATTTAATAAATTGAAGGGAATGCAAATAGCTAAGCCACCTCCAGTTGGAAACCATTTCTTTACACCACATATAAAATATGTTTTGGGAGCGAAGGAAACATGGCGGATGATCGCCGCGCGGCCATGTCCGATATACTCGATGGTATCGGATGTCCACAGGAACCTCGGACGAAACCTCCCACGCCTCCTCTCCATCTTTCCTACAGACAGACGCCCCCGCTCATCCGCCACCAGCAGGAGAGCCTTTCCCACCCACACCCCTTGTTTGTGTGTTTGTTTGTATGTCCGCAAGTGCATTCGCGGAGAACCCTGGGAACCGGGATAACTGCGCAGAAGGAGAAGGGGAGGGAGAAGAACATTTCGAGAGGACTATTGCGTTTCCGTGGAATATAAAAGGCACGGCCGAGAGTTTACGGGTAGGAAGGGAGAGCTTAGCTTAGTCTGTAGGGGTTTGTCGTGATTCCTTCGGACTGACGCTCGCAATATTTGATTTCCAAGGATACCTCGATATCCATTCCTTCGAAATCCCTTCTCTCTATAAACAGTAGCGGGAGAAATGCACCACGCGGTGGGGTGAGTTGCGAGGGAAACGAGTGCAGGGAGAACGAAATGAGAGAGAAAAGCAATAAAGAGGGAATATTATAGCTTGCATTCGCGAAAAGGCAACGGTGAAACACTGTGCAAGCGGGTTGTATATGGTGCACGTGGAGAGAGAGAGAGAGGGAGAAAACTTTTGTCCCTTGAGTGATTGATGCTTTCACGATATTTGATTGGTGAGAGCATGCGTAGCACTAAGAATCGGACGTAATTAATTTCGGCTTCGTTTTGGAGCTGAACTCAGCAAAACGAGTGACTGCAATCGACTTTATGAGTTTTTACGTTAAATATATATATTTAATTTAAACATGCGATTTCAACATCAATGCATTTATATTAGTAATATATTGTGGTTCAATTAACAAATATTACTTCTAGGGGCGTCGTTTCTCCAACCCAGCTGCTTCTCTGGACATAATTTCAGTCTGTATTGAGGGAAGCATAAAATGCCACAACTAGCTAATAGCTAAGATAATGTCAAAGTTTTCCCAAATACATATAGATTCATTTGTAGTGAGATTGCAACGTGGTTTTATAATACCCGTTAATATTGTTACAGTTAATTCAGAACTAACTTTTAATATAAACATTTTTTAAACTTTAATTGTCTTCATCTATATAAAACCTTTTCTAGCACAGTCGCTACAGTGACAAGTGTTAAAATGAAAATTTCACTCCAGCAAAAATATTTCCAAGACCCAGATCACCTTAGGAAATCTTAAGATTTTTAGCATATAACATTAAAAAATAAAATGAGAAAAATTACTTGGTATAAGTTCCACTTATACCAAGTAATTTTTCTCATTTTATTTATGATGGAGTTCCACCAAGTAAAGGCTTCTTCCGTTGATTATATAACATGAAGTTTTCTACATTGCTATTTTAATTTAAAATTTATAAATCTTCATCATACACTTCAAGTTACCTTAATAGTGAATGTCAAGGGGAATGGCAATTTCCATTTTTCGTTTTTATATCTTAATTCCTAATCGTCTTGTGGAAGAACGATTCTTTGCCTCGCTCAGTTCTACAATAGATCTTGCGAATCTTAACTCTTTATCGCGCCTTCCTAAATATGTATGATTCCTGATAATATCTGAAACCTCATTCGCTAGGTTACCCGATATATATTTTTTATCAGTTTAAGTCTAACATACAATTTGCGTTCTTCTAATTATGCCCATTTCAAATCTTCTATATGCTTCTAATAAGGCAAAAATTACAAGAATTGTGTTGGAAAAATTTCCAAAAGTTTAGTTTAAATTCATAAGGCATTTACGATACAATTTGGAGCAATAGGGATGAATTTTTAGTCCAACGGAAATTATTTACAGTTCCATGAAAGTTTGTTAGAAGTAGATATTCCTACATTTTTAAAACCACTTTGGAGGATAGAATGTGATGTTCTCAATGCAAATGCCTGCGAGAATGTTTACAAAAATTTCACTCTCTCTTGCTATCTACTCTAATTTACTATGCAGTATGTATGAATTCAAAATGGCAATACCTGACGAAAAAAATTGATTTTAAATCCATAATTACCGATGAGTTCGAATCTTGTAAAACGTCCACTTTTTGTGGATTCCGTCAGAGATGTGAGGAAGAAGGAGAAGTATAGAAAAGAGCACGTGAGCATGTCAATTCAGTCTTCCGAAACCAAATCACATTAGGATGGAGCTTTTAAGTCCCAGCGTGCAGTCCGTTGGCTGACGATGGGGACCAACCTTTTCAAAGATTTAGGCACGTAGCAAGAGACGTTTGCAGATAAGTAAGTCTAAACGTAGAAGCTATCCACGTAACCAAAGAGATAAACAAACGCCCTAGCGTTCGACCCAATTCCCAAAAGGAGTGGATTATACCTCCCTCACCTTGCCAAGGTGCATCCACCGCATCACGGAAGAGAAAGAAATACTGCAGACGACTGACTACAACCATTCTCCCGTTTTGCAGGAATCCGACTTAAATGCCATCCTACTGCTTCCAATGGCCGAACTTTTCTGAGGGAGGCAAACACTTCAGTCCTTCTGCGAATAATGGAAGGCTCTAAAAAGAGGCAACAATAGTGACGAAGGTTGAGGATAGCAGAGAAAGCGATGAGAATAAAGGGAGAGAGATAGATGGGGTTGTTAAGTGAGCAGGAGAGACAGAGGAGGAGAAAAGAGGAATAAAGAGGGAGGAAAAATTAGTCTCGCTCTCAAAATTCGACCGAAAAGAGTGAATCTTCTTCTGGGCTGCTATATAAAGAGGACAGAGTTGCGTGGGTTCCATTAGTGCGGACGATTAGAGGAATGAGATTTAAGCAGCAGTGATACAAAGGGCTGCATGAAGATCGCCAAAGAACGATCGGAAAAGAAGAATTGGAACTAATGACAAATTCTTATAAAACGAGAGATAATACGTACAGCAAGATAATGGTCATAGTATGGAAGTAAAAAATACATTAGACGAAAAAACAGGTTCGCTATAACTTAAGTTTACATTATTGCCTTGTAAGCCGCCAATGGCGTATGGCAGGAGGAAGTGATTATAAAAACTAATTCAAATAAGGTAAACATTATATTTCAAAATCTTCTGTTCCATGTTATCGGAACATTATTACGAATTAATATCAAATGACACTAATAAAAAGATTTTAGAATCTACTTTTGGTGTATCACCACTTAAAATGGCTGTATTATAGCCGGAATGCACATGTTTCTTTCTCTCTAAGTACATAAGCGCACTATGCGTGACGCTACGCTCGGCGATTTTTCAGTGCAATGATTTTTTCCTTCATTCATCAAAATACCTAAATATAGGCCAAATTTCTTCGTATTTGCTTTATTCGACGACTAAAACTATATCCTATCTTATTCTTTCTATGTTTACTCGTACATGTTACAGGGTCGAAAATTTCAAAAATATGCATCCTTTCCAAAATTTTGTGAATTTTTCGTACCCTTTCCGGGTGTTGTCAAGGCGACCCTCATTGTTGCCTCCGATTCAATTAGCGTCAATTAAGCCTTTAAACAGACGAAAGAATTGAGTTACTCGCTTCGAACATTTGTTTATGTATCGAAATTATCGTTATAACAACGTCAATCCTTATGCACAGTTATAGGTACATAGTTACTGATAATTATTTAAGAAACTGCGTGTGGGAAGCATTCAAAACGACTGACCAAATCAATTGAATCTTCTTTCATCATATGGATACTGGAATCTTACCTTTCTGGCAAGTAAAATGATTATATTCCACATTTTTAATGTTTATTAACGCAAATAGGCTCACGCATCTGGTTTAGATTTACCAGAGCCAGTGTTCAATCATGGACAATTATATGTTGGCTTTTCAAGGGTTTCTCCCTTGCAAGACATCAAAGTCAACATTTCAGAGAGCTAATACGGACAAGGAAAAGTAAGAAAGAGCGTAATTAGTCAAGAAATTTTGTGTAAAGTACTTTTAGAAGATTAACGACAAATGCATGCATATTCACTGCAAAATGATAATAATCTCTCTATATCGAGCGAAGCGGGAGTTGGTTAGCGTAGCGAGCAGGGGGCGGAGCCCCATAGTACAGGGATTCCCAACCCTTTCGATGTGGTGAGCACCAAGTTGTATCCTAAAGCATCAATCGAGCACCAAGTTGTATCCTAGAATATCAAAAGAGCACCACTGCACTTCGGCAAGAGTAGTAATGATAATAAATAAAATCAAACCAAATTCAAAGTTATTCTGAATGATGTTGAATATGTTTAGAAAGAAATCAACTTAGCAAATTAAATTATTGGTCCTAATAAGTGGGATATTAAGAAGAGCAGTCAGACTGTCAAAGAGCACAGCGGTGCTCGCGAGCACCATTTTCCGCATCGTAAAAGAGCACCATCAGACTGCCAAAGAGCACTACGGTGCTCGCGAGCACGGGGTTGGGAACCTCTGCCCTAGTACAGCGATAATAGCCCAAGAGGCTGATTCACTTAAACACACACACAAACACACAGTTGTTCAGAACCTTATTATCGACTATTGGAGATACCTAAATATTAAAGGAGGAAAAAAGAATAGGATGTAGTCATTTATTTATAGATCACCACTATTAATTGTTTTTGTGGAATGTAACATTTTTGTTTTTGTTGACGCTTATCCAAACTGGAAATACATCGGCAGAAGTAGTGACTCTGAATTGGATAATTTACTGCTTGCGTTAGTCCTAATTAAAACTTTTTGGGCGAGCACTCCTCTATTAGATTAAAAGCTCCAGGTATTATAACAGGCGATTACATCAAGTGATAAAATATTCAAAACCTCTATGAAAGCCTTAAGAGCAACTGTAGCTAAGAGAAAGACAACCACAGACCCACCAATTCGAGAGTTAGTTCCAGGAATATATTTTAAAAATAATGACTATAATTGTACGGGGATGGCGTTACACCCAAACTTAGTGAAGATAAAAACTTTCCAGAACTTTTTCATATTTATTTTACAGGTCTCTCTCCGACGAGACGAACCTGCAAAAATACGACGATCTTTCGAAAACTAAATGAAATAACAATCAACTAATGTTAAAAAATAAGAATGAATACTTTTGAACTTCCTTAAAGCAATAAGCAGTGAAGAAAATATTAGAGATAAATAGTAGACTTATATAGCAGCTCTGTAAAATTTAAAAGATCGCAAGGGATAATCGTAAAATAGATTGACAGAGAAATGAAATGCTTTTCTATTCCACATAGTAAGAGAACAGCACAGAATTGTCACAAAATAATCGACCTTCTAATTTAGATAAACATACATTAAAATGACCACGATGTTTTGATAGACTCCAAATCTAATTTTGCAAAACATGTGAGAGATATGTGAAATAAGATTATATTCCGGTTTTAGATGCGCTACAGATTTACAGAAATCACTTCTAAAACCACATGTTACTCTGAAACTTATCATAGGGGTGGGAGGCAGAGATTGCAATGCACTAAAAATCCCTCCTCACGTACTTTATATTGTGATCTTGTCTCTCAATCTTAATCTTTATAATACCCTGTAAGCAAGTCTTACTCAACCAGGTCTGCGTGTTATTTCTCGAGGATGCAGGAGTTGAGAGGGACATGATCTTTATTTTTATCTATAACTTCTTTGATTCAGCGCACAACCGTAATTAATACTTTAAAGCAGTACTACCCAAACTTTTTTGCATGTACCCTTTGCACAAGTCCATCAACTACCTGGTAGCACCACATGTTTTCCAAAGCGGGAAATTGCCCTGAAAAAAATGACATCAAAATCATCGCACCGAAGTGGAAAAATGTGCACTTACTATGAACACTTAACAAATAGCTTTATTAAAGCAATTTAATGGAAGTTAAAGTCAAGGAATATGAGTGATTGTGGTATATGAGGCAACTAAGGTAATACCAAGATGTTGCTGGTACAACTTTCAGATCCTTCTGGTACCACTTTGGGTATTGGTACCACACTTTGAATATCACTGCTTTAAAGGGAAAAAACAAGACGGTGAGTGAAAAATGTACGAACTTTTCATGGGGATGGGATCAGCAGAAACAGTGGGAGTCCGTAGTTCCAAAAAGGTTGAGAAACGCTGTTGCTAGCCACCGCAATTGGTGTGTGGCAGAAGGAAGGATGTGTCTATCCATCCTACAATTTATTACACGTACATTGTCAGTGTGGTCCTAATTGCGTCGGACAATTCATCTTTAACTTCTGTTCTAAATATCTGCAATTGTCGATTCCTAGACGTTTTTCCAAAGACACCTATCAGAGTTCATCTATTAGACTCGCCAAACTTGCTTGCCTAACATATCGACTTTTACGAATCGCCGTCCCATTCGATTCATTTTCTCTAATTCCTGAATAAGAAGATTTTTCTCACATGGATCTCATATGCTATACGCATACTCAATTATCGGTCCATCCAGAGAAAAATAACAACCTCACATGACTTTTCATCGCATATCCCTTATGTTCTACGGACAAATCCTAGCTTTTTAGAGCTACTCTTACTACCAATCAAATATGCTCCTTCCAAGAATAATCGTGTGTTAATAAGATAACGATATATTTTCTGAGTTTTCGCCGTTTTTATGAGCCTCGTGTCGAAAAATTATTCACTACTAATAATAGATTTCGGTCTACCATGCCAATAGTTAACTAAGGAACATTTATCGCCATGTAACTCTATTTGCTAATCCCTTAGCCATGCCGAAATGGAATCTAAATCACGTTGGGGAATCCGAACATCTTCTTCGTTACGAACAGTCCCATAAACCACTGTGACCTCCGCGAATAACTTACAACTACTGCTAACAATTCTGCTGAGATCGTTATTACAAATGAGAAAAAGGAGTACAGCTTAAAAATTGTTTCTAATTTTTCTAACTCGAGTCAGATACCTTTTATCATTATTTCTTCCAACATTATTTCCATTCCTGTAATCAGTTGTTAATAAGTTCATTTATAATTGAGTTGTTCCTTCATCTTATTTGACTGTTTTCGCAATTTTGCTTATAACTATTAGGAAACTTGCAATCTTGACATCTTGCCTTAAGCAAAATGTTTGTATATGAACAAATAAATATTGTTTATTCGCTCTTTTCTACGTTAAACATGCATGCGCACCGAAAGAAAAAGCCATCAAGGAGCATCAAAAATACTATGAATCAATTTAAGCTTGGTATAGAGACGGCCTTAAACCTTTCTGGTCATGTGTGATGAATTCAGTATATTATACCTAAAACATTTTTAAATGAACAAGGTCCTCTATTATGGTACATTAACTTGATGACACAATTATTTAATGCTCTGATTGAAGTCTTTGCAACTTTAACACAGAGTGTTAGCACTGACAAACTTTTAAAGACAAAAATTGTGTATTAAACAATAACTAAAGTTATTTTTGCAGAAAAACATATTTCTAACAAAAATGCGGTCCAGAAGGGGCAAAGGATGGGAAAATGTGGCAATCAACCGTGATCCCACACAATGGGAGTCGCAATATTTTACAAACAAATTCTGGAGGAAGTTTTAGGAGGGAAATGCTTCAAATCACACAGACAATGTATTATTACGAATACGGCGCTAAGATACTTTCATTGCATTTAAATCAGAAATGTCCGACTCGCTTATGGACGAAGAGGCCCCAAATGATTCTCTTGCCCAGGACCCTAAGAACTAGAAGGTCCCCACTGCTGGGAATGAAGAAAGAGAAATGAGTGAACGCATTTTGTAAAAATACTGAATTTTGAGGAAACTTGTTTTGAAACTCCTCGGATAAAGTGAAAATGTCTCAAGATATTAATCTAGGTTGTGAAAGGCCTTGACCACAACGAAGACCACGATGGAGAAGAAGAATTGAAAAAAATCCGCAATGAATATTTATTCCATGAATTAATTCTAATAATGCAAGCTTACGTACCATGAAGGCTGCTGATAAAGAATGTTCTGTAATTTTATACGAATGTTCAATAAATAATATAAATAAAAGACTACTAAGGTATCCGTTTTGCACATTTTATTCCTTTTTCCTTGAATTATTCCGGTATAAAGGAGTACTAAATTGCTAATAAAATGAAAATTTTCTTAAACATATAACAGGGAGATGAACGTTTCGCTGGAACAATCTCATCTATGTTCGAAATAAATACTCAAGAAATTTAAAAATACTTATAAATATAAATTTTAAAATATCATATGCCTTAAATGCTTGAAAATCGATATTGGTAATGCTAAAAAGCGAGAAAAAATATTTGAAAAAAATAAATTATTTCCTTATCTAATCGATATAATTAGTGTTTATTTTCACACATTTTGAAGTCTTAAAATTAATATTTCGTCCGTTCTTTTCATAAACATTTAAGAAAAATTTTAATTCAACGACACAAACTATAGTAAACATTCTTTAGTTCATTATTTATCTTTCACACAATTTAAACATATCAATAGCGAGTAGTTTCATTGGAAGTAACATACTTTGAATTAAGAATATGCAACTGTTTTATCGGCAAGTAAATAGTTTTTCCTGCATGAATACATCTGAAAACCAGTTTTCGAATTAGTGCGAATTTTCTTAAGCGAACCCCCGCAAGTAGGAGCCGGGGACCATCACGCAGCATTCATGGATTTGACATCGCTACGATTTACACGGAGAGACATTAATACTTGGAGTCCCATTTAGCTTACTAAGCCTCTCCTTTCTATCTTTTCCTCTTCCTCCATAATTCTCCCTCTCCCTCCATAATTCTCCCTCTTCCTTTGACGCGTATTTCACAGCCCTTGAAAGATCATGACCACGCTTAACCTGCCACTCGTTAACCCAGACTACACATCCTGCCCTTGCCTCCGTTCCTTCCTCAGCGCTATCTCCGTCCTCCTGCCAACCCCCTCCTCTTCACCCTCTCACGACCCCTCTAGCGCGCTCACGCACACACACACACTCTCCTTATATTCCATAGCGATCATAATCACGTAGTACCTCTTTCTCTCTACCTCTATAGCCCTTCCGCATATCTCCCGAGTTCAGCTTGCTGTCCCTTTCTATAGGGAGCACGTCACTGGGGCTTTCGTCATTATACGCTAACAATGCCGTCATTACACTGTGATACCCTGATGAGCTCGAAAACTCCTCAATTACTCCTCGTAGTCTAAAAAGCAAGTGGATGTGAGGTGCGCGTAGGAAGATTCATCCGCACAGAGCAGTTCTAGAGAGGTTTAAAGTGAGAGGGGAGGACACTCCGCTCCTAGTGCAGGGTATCATTCCCTGGAGAATTCACAACCCCTTGCTGAAGCGTAACTATTGTTCTCAGTCGAGAGGTCGGATGATACCATTCGTTAGGAAGTGAATGCCAGCTTTCTGAAATCACATTTATACATAAATATATGAATTTCTTTATTACTTTGAAAGCAAAATTATATAATTTATATTTTCTCTCCCTTCTCTTCCATACATTCATGTATGACAGAGTATTCACGGTAAGTACCGTTAACTTAAAGAAAAGGCAATTTCAGCCTATGAATGAATTAGGAAAGAGGCGATCATAATCCTGAACGATACACGATGCAAGATTGTTAAATCCCTTCAATTATAAATGATATGAGTTTCGGGGAGATGTGGAAAAAAAGATTCGAAGAGCGGCCATGATCCAGTAAAACAGGTGAGACTAGTAATGTGGGCATTACAAACTCTCAAATGATCCGATCTTTTAAAGATTTTTGAAAAAACTAAGTGCGCTAATGATTCAGGAATAAATGTTCTTCACTTTAATAAAGAGAATACAAATAAATACAACGACTTCAAAAAAGACGACGTCGTCTTGGGTAGCACGGTCATTAGACCGACCGAAGAATGTCCCCGTGGGGGTAGTACCCCACTTTACCACCAGTTTCAGTAGTGCAAGGGAATTGGGGAAGACAGTACTATTAACAGAGGTGCTTTAAGGCTGTCATACAAAAGGTAAAGATAAAACTAAGGAGAATATAAAGAAAAACCTAAACCTACGATGAACATGAAAACTAAAATTAAATACTATAGTTACAAAATGTTTTAAGACCAGGTACTCAATGTATATATGATGAAAATAACTTACAAGCAACATTAATGTAAATGCTGAGCAACAACAATAGTAATGGTAAAATTTGTCATTGTCCATGTCAGAAATTGAGAAAATTCTTGGATGGAGGTTGACAGACTTCCAAACCGACTCCCAAATCCGGCAAAAATAAATAATAAGAGAAATTCAAGAAGCGCTTAAATATTTTAAAAAAACTGAAAAAAGTGCTTAACTCAGCTATCTCTAATAGTCACAACAACGTTATGAAAAAACAGATGCGCATTTCTGCTACAATGCAGCCGCATTCCGTGGTCATTTGTTTTAAACCTTAAGACGAGCTCGATAATTCTCTAGTGAGTAAACGTGAGGAAATGCTCACTTCATGCGTACATACATGCAAGGCAGAGGCGTTCTTTTCAAATTATGTGAAATACAGATTTTCTTAGAAGCCTGTTTTGATATGACAAATATTTCAGGAAAATTTACTTAATAGTTTCCGAAATAAAATACGAGGACAGAAAAAACAGGTAGACGGACATAACTTGAACATATAGTTTTTGTAAAGAGCGCCTAATAAAAACATAATTGCGCAATATTTCTCAATAACGTACGCTTCTAGAAAGTACAACTGTATCATATTAATACGTACAGAAATTCCTGGACGTACTTGGTTTTGCTTAATAGCGGTTACATTTTAGGGAGTATTTATGCCTGGTTTCGTCATAATGTTTCCCTCTTTCATACTGAAAATCTCGTAAGAAGATTGTGGAGGCCTATAATAGTAAAAGAATTATGAGACCAAGACGGTGGAGGTGTACGAAAAATATTTCCGTTTATACGTGCGTATTTGTCTTCATTGGACACCGAACCAGATTTTGGATAGAAATTTCCCGAGAGAATATTTTGTGGACTGCCCAGTTGAACATACAGGGCCTAAGAAACCACATTTCGTAGTGTAGGTGATCAAAGAACTGTTAGAAATTAATTGAAGTTGACCCCTTCGAGGAAATGAGCATCGACTTCTGGAGAAGCACTTACTCTGCGGTAGCTCGCTATGTTGAAGTTTATATAAAATTGACAACAAAAGAAAGGCAGCTTCAGACAACAACATTGCTGAAGCCAGCCTCTTCTTCTTCTACCTCGACCCAATACCATTCTCAAACATCTCCATCCCCAACATCTTAAGTTTGTCTGTTATACTATTCATGGTTATTTAAATGCATTATTCTTTTTTTTTGCTCACTCTGTCTTGCTTACCTGCCTTTCTCCATGTTACTATGCTACTCTATATATTTGTTTCTTTGGCCTATGTTTGTCTGTTTGGTAGAAAAGCTTGCGTTGCTGTCAGGGCCGGATTAAAGTCTTTATAAGCCCTGGACACTCTCATAATCGTAGGCCCCCAAGATATATCTAAAGATAAATATATACATTTGTAGACGTATTATTATATGTAATAAAAAGGTTTTATAAAGTCAATTAAAGCAATTTATTAAGTTTGATTCAGCAATTTTCTTTTATCATTTTTGACTCATCTGCGTTTTTTGAGCCCTAAAACTTTTTTGTATGCCCAGGACACTGTGCCCATTGTGCCCAATGGATAATTTAGGCCTGGTTACAGTATATTCTCGCAAATTTGAGAACCGAATCTTATTTTCCCCATTACTTTATTTTATTATTATGTCCAATGTCTTACAATCAGGCTAACAGCCTGGTGGTAACACAAAAGTAAGTGTGCGAAATGACAAGGATAAAGAAAAGTACGTATATACATATACATAACTCAATCAATACGTGGTGTTTCAAGGTAGGCCTTAATTCATTCCCACAGTGTTTCACCAATCTAGGCGATCCCCCACTTCCTCCAGCTTCTTCGTCCTCTTTAATACAAGGGTACATTAAAATTTTAAACCATTCCCTTAAGCTTATTTTTTTAAAGTCAACATTTTTCGGGAAGGATTTGAAGAATTCTTCAGGCTAAATTTTCCATTCGATTGTCCCTTTATTCTTCAATGAACAGTCATCCATGGTTTTTCGGATCGCAGGATTATCCAGAAATATTAACATGCAATAACATTTAAGACATAAAGATCTATAATTGGGTGAATTTCGATTACATTTTAGCCATTTTAAAAATAATAGACATTTTATGATAATTGAAAAGAATCAACTACACTCCATTTTTTACATGATGTAACTCATTGCAACACGATTTCTATTGTTGGAGATACCTAAATTGTCCAATCAGTACGGATGGAATTCTTAGAACGAATTACCGAACACTGAGTTGAAAAATGAAAAAGCAGTCATAACTTCTTTGACTCAAGATTAGAGAATCGACTTCACAAGTTATAAAAATATTTGTCTTTAGAATTTACGAGAATTGCGTCTTTAAATTTTATCAATTGATGAACATTTTGCTCTATTTAAACGGGTACAGAAACCGAGTATGGTATAAGACAGGAAATGGAATGAGCAAAGTGAGTTAAGAGAATTCAATAAGGCGATTCATCAAATGAAGTATTATTCATGGATCAGTACATTAAGGCTATAAATTTCCCTATAATAAATTGACAATAATAATAATAAATGCGTCCAATCGTGAAACCTGTAGAAAAAATACAAGCTCGCTTCATGGTGGGAGTGTCGGGTAATTCTGTAAATATTTGAAAGAGTTTCGCATCTACAAAGATTTTGAGAACTACTGCCACTAATAATTATGAGATTTATTCAGATTCTGTTGAACCTTTTAGACCAGTGTTTCCCAACCTGTGTGCCGTGAAGTGTTCTGAAGGGTGCCGCAAAAAATATTACTTTCCCATTTTTAACCTCATTTTGCATCATCGGCTTTCAAAAATGCAAACCAAAGTTAAGTCGACCTTCATTTCGTCGCAAAGGCACTTCGAAATGAAAGGAGATATGGAAATTGGGGTTAGGGGTTCAACATCAGCACGATTATTACTGACGGTGGATAGGGAGGGGTGCCGCCAAATTCTGAAAAGTCGCTTAAAGGTGCCGCGACTCTACAAAGGTTGGGAAACACTATTTTAGACCATAAAGTAGCACATATACGACAAACTACGGGACAACAGAGGCCGAAATACGGGGGAAAATATTAAATGGCGCCTAACACTTATAATCGTCACACTCGATTTTATCTCGCGATCGCAGTGTTTTCTCTTTACAATTCATAAATGAGAATTTAAAAAAAGCAAAATCAAAACATATATTAAACTCTGTCGCCGATAAGGAAAATCCTTCGCATATGAACAATTCCGCCATTTTTATTAATTGTAAAACGCTCGTATAGAATCGTCAAGCCCCAAATCTTAAGAGAAGTATATCTTCGAATCGCCCTAGGCCCTCACAACCTGAGTGCCATCCTTCAAGATGCACCAATGGCAACATAACCGCGATCGAGCACAATTGGAAACGCCCGTCCCGTTAATTACGAGAAAAAGCAAGACGACAAAATGTTCAAATGTGCTTCAAAAAAACCTCAAAGAATAATTCAAGAGCGTGTGATTAATAAGAGAGTAGAGCTTTCTTCGGAAGAGGGAATCGAAAACAAAGGAAAATCTCTAAAAACACAAATGTGTACAGAGTCAGCGTCTCGCGACGAAGAATCCAAAAAAGAAGACACGAAATCGTGGTTTTGCACGCATCCCTAGTCTTGCCCCGTTGGGTGGGCGGAAACGAGGGCATTACAAGTATGGAAGACAGTTAATAAAGTTGCAGACTGGGCGAAAACAATATCCTGTTAATAATGTGATCGTAGTAATTTTGCAAGCGTGTTCCTTTGTCTCGAGAGAGTATTCTTTGCGGTGCATTACATTTGCTTTTTTCGCTGGCTGGTCTTTTTTCTCTTTTTCTAAATCTTTATTCTAAAGCTCCACCGATGAGGAAGGAACCGAAAGGACTTTAAGGTTCCGGATCTTTTGTCGTCAGATGTCTCCCCTGAAGGTATGGAATGTTGCAGGTCGGTCGCCGTGACGGATGTATGTGGAGTGAGAAACCCTTATTTGAAAATAACAAAGGTAAAAATCTTCCCCTAATGAATGTTTGACAAGAAATAAAGATCACAGGCAACAATGGAAGGCTCTAGAGAAAATAGATTAATTAGCAAAGGGTAAAGCGAATTATCTGTATCAGCTAAAAGCAAACCAATATTTCAGATATGTATAAACAAATTCCATGAGAAAATCAAGAGGATCGACAATTTTAAAATTCAATTTCTACCTTTTATTTCCAAAGGGGCATGAGGTATTGATAAAATAGATTTTAATCGCAAACCGTTCCATTGGTGCATTATCTTTCCTTATCACATATTTTATTTGCGATTTATAGATATGAATATGCTTGCTGGAGTAATAATTTTCAGTAACTATTTTCCTTAATTTCGAATAATATTTAATTTAATTTTTAAATTATTTATTCAGGAATAAAATACAATAATTGTTTCAATCTAGATATAGTACCTATATAGCGCGAATTATTCGTTAAGAGGCCCGAGGATTTTGTAATAAGTATTGAGATCACACGGATGAAATTTATAGCGAATTACGGACCAACTTTCCTTGTTAAGAATGCCACATTTAGCATTCATCTCTTATTATTTTGAGAAACGCAGCCTCAGATACACACACATTATATATATGGGGCAACTAGGTGTTGAGTTGTGTCTCTCTTGTGCTGACGAAGGGATCATCCCGAAAGCTCCAATAACTTCTAGAAATGTCTCTCCGACATCCCAGCGGCTCTCCTTACGGTAAGTGCTCACTGGGTTTCCTTCAACACCTAGTTGTCCTAAATATCCTTATTTACCTTTCCTCTACCACATGTGTAGGTATATACAGTGTGGGACCCTGTATCCGGCATGCTTGGGACCTGAGGGTTGCCGGATAGGGTTTTTTTCCGGAATTGGGGTAGCCAGGCCTAAAGTGTACAAACAAATGCACAACCTAGCACTGTTATCCTTTCTTTTGAGTCTTTAAACCCACTGGGTGCTGATTCCTCTGGTGCAACAACAGTTTTCCTAGGAATATACCTCCAATATGAAGAAGTCTCGTCAGCATTATACACCTGCTCTGCAGTAAAAATGTGAGCAAAAATCACGAGAATACAAGCCTTCATCATCGACTGGTTATAAAACACATCAGTGGCGCCACCAACAAACACAAATAACTTGGCGCGCATTTTAAATATTACACTTTGTCGGTTTCCGGTTTTAGGAACGTTCCGGATACTGGGTAGCCGGATACAGGGTCCCACACTGTGTGTGTGCGTGTGTGTATATATATATATATATATATATATATATATATATATATATATATATATATATATACTAGCTGAAACGCCCGGCTTCGCTCGGGAAAGAGTGGCAAACGATTTTTATTGCTCGGGGCAAATGTTCCCCATTCCTTAATTACGCAAGCGATGCTTACATTAACATTTATTATTTTATGTATTGTATTGTACGCATTAACGCCTTACTTAATATTCACATTGATAGATGCACCGAAGCCTTTAAAGCGGAAATAAAAATTTGTGTATTATGTCAATACTATTAGCCAAAACGTAAACAATAAACATCTTGGTTACCGAACAAAAGTAGATGTATCGATTTATGTTGCGATAAATCTTTCAATGTTAATGGTAAAAGATAACAATGTTATAATATTCCTTAAAAATCATTTGACTCACTTTAAAAGTATTCATAGACTATATTTAGACATATCTTGGCCTTAGCTATTCTTCCTCTATGGCGTGCACGGCGTGTATTTTCCTTGCATTAATCTTTACGTGCATATCTCCCTTTGAAGAAGACAACAATTAAGAAATTTAGCTTTGTTGCCGCCTGGAAAATGGACATCTAAACCGAAAAATTTTACGCTTAAAGGAAAATTTCAAGCGATTTAGCATGTAACACTACGAAACATGAACAGAATTAAAATATTCAGTCTTTCGTGCGTAAAATAATCCATTTCCTGTGATCGTAAGTTAATATTTAGGTATACATATTTATATCCACATCAGTGAAGGGCTGCATGGCATTTTGGGGTTTCTCCACACCATTTCCCATGAATTCTTATGGAAATAGTATTTTGTTGACCCCATGGGGTATAAGAGACCCCACGGTCTACAAACCTAGACCAAGTTCTTCCTTAGGCCCATAGGATGGCCCATGAAACTTTTGAATTCGATAGCTTCAACGGTGTAAAAACGTATAAAGAACATACACAAACACATACACTCTAAAATATATATGTATATATATATACACACACACACTCTAAAATATATGTGTATATATATATATATATATATATATATATATATATATATATACATATATATTTTAGAGTGTATGTGTGTGTATGTTCTTTATAGGTTTTTACACCGTTGAAGCTATCGAATTCAAAAGTTTCATGGGCCATCCTATATATATATATATATATATATATATATATATATATATATATATATACATATATATATATCGTATCTCCAGAAACGGTTCCACTAAGATGAACTCAGAAGAAACCTCCGCTAAGTAAGCTCACGATGAAATTCAGGTAAAATAATTGCTGGATGTTTTATGCAGGTCAATATGTATTATCAAGCAATATTTTAATTTATTTTTATGCCCTTATCTAATATTTCGATTGCCACAAAATCTTCAGTTAGATTGACACCGTTCATTTCAAGAACGAGAAAGTTACTTTCAAGCATAAATCCGCATTTTCTCCGCCGAAAAAGCACAATTTTTTCAAACGAATTAATCGGAACTGTAGTCTTGGAAGCATTCGCAGACATTTACTTGCATGTATTGCAATTTTTGCTGAAATTTTAAGGATTCGTTATGAGAAAATATCTAATGATGTCGCATAGTTAGAGACTGACCTGACACAACTGCCATATATTTATATTTTACGAGAAAACTATGAATCATTTGAAAATTGGCAGCTCTTCAGAACAGAGACGCCCCAAGGTACAAGGAGAAAATAAACGTACGGACGTCTCGACGGCTTTTTAGGCGCGTTTCGCTTACTGCGTGAGCGCCTATTCTATCTACATCTACATCTACATGATACCCTGCAAATCACCAGACTGGTGGGTGGCAGGGGGTGCAGCACACCGAAACCTACCTAATAACGTCCCTCGTGGGAATCACTCTCCTGTTATGATCCCGTATGGTCCTTGGGAAAAACGAGCTCTGATATCGCTCGGTCCTACAGTACAAAAGGGACAAATACTTGAGTTAGAAAGAATCCAACGCAGAGCAGCCAGATTCGTAAAGCAAAAATATGAGCAAAAACTAAGCGTCACATCACTCTTGAAGGAGTTGAATTGGATATCGCTAGAGGATCGCAGAATTAGCGCTAGGTTAAGGCTTCTGGAGAAATTTAGGTCGGAAGTTCTCTTAGAGGAGGTCTCAGGAATATTAGAGGCACCTACGTACATGGGCAGGCACGATCACGAGAATAAAATACGAGAGATCGACTGTAGGACCGAGCGATATCAGAGCTCGTTTTTCCCAAGGACCATACGGGATCATAACAGGAGAGTGATTCCCACGAGGGACGTTATTAGGTAGGTTTCGGTGTGCTGCACCCCCTGCCACCCACCAGTCTGGTGATTTGCAGGGTATCATGTAGATGTAGATGTAGATGTAGATGTACAGTCGATCTCTCGTATTTTATTCTCGTGATCGTGCCTGCCCATGTACGTAGGTGCCTCTAATATTCCTGAGACCTCCTCTAAGAGAACTTCCGACCTAAATTTCTCCAGAAGCCTTAACCTAGCGCTAATTCTGCGATCCTCTAGCGATATCCAATTCAACTCCTTCAAGAGTGATGTGACGCTTAGTTTTTGCTCATATTTTTGCTTTACGAATCTGGCTGCTCTGCGTTGGATTCTTTCTAACTCAAGTATTTGTCCCTTTTCGTACGGATCCCATATGCTGGAAGCGTATTCGACCTGAGATCTGACCAATGATAAATAACACGTTTCTCGTACCTGTTCTGTGCTACTTCTTACTATTCTGCCTACGAAGCCCAATTTCTTATTAGCTGCGCCTACGATCCTTCGAATATGCATATTCCACGATAGATCACGACAAATGGTGACTCCTAAATATTTAACGTACTCTGCAGATTGGATATTCAATCTATCAATTCTGTACTCCGAGTCTAATTCATTGTTCTTACTCTTCCAGAAACTCAATAGGGAACATTTGCTGTGATTAACTTCGATTTTCCAATCTTGACACCATGCTGAAAGGGCGTTTAAATCTTCCTGGAGCGATTTTTGGTCATCCTGACTCTTTATCTCCTTATATAAAACGGTGTCATCTGCGAAAAGTCTTATTTTGCAGCGAACTACCGAGCAGATATCGTTTATATATATCAGGAATAGTAGTGGGCCTATGACACTTCCCTGTGGAACACCTGATGCGACTTTTACCGGGTATGAAGATTTCCCATCAATAACTACTATCTGTTTTCTGTCTGAGAGGAAGTCTTTTACCCAACTCACGATATTAGGGTTTATGCCGTACTTTCCTAGTTTTCCTATTAATTTATTATGGGGTACTTTGTCAAACGCTTTTTTAAAATCAATGAAAATGGCATCAACCTGAGTGTTTTTCTCTCCGCATTGTAACAATTCGTTTACGAACAGGGCGAGCTGCGTTTCGCATGACCTACCTTTCCGAAACCCGTGTTGGTTTTTGCTTAGTGAAGAACGACCGTCTAAATAACGCAGAACAGAGCTAACAATTATATGTTCTAGAATCTTACACGATAATGACGTCAAGGAAATCGGTCTATAATTTTCGGGGTTCTCTTTATCACCGCCTTTGTGGATGGGCGTTACGTATGCTAGCTTCCAGTCTTTTGGAACGGTACCATGTGCAACGGATTTTTCGAATATTATTTTCAAGTAAGGTGCGATTACCGAGGCTAGCTCTTTCAACACACGCGCGGGTATGCCCTCCGGCCCGGGAGACTTATTTAGCTTAATAGACTCTAGCTGGTGCGCGATACCTGTTTCCGAGAATATCATATCTTCCATCGAATTTCCCTCATCATTCAAAGCTGGTTCCTCAAATTCGTTGCTCACTGAAGTAAACGCTTTCTGAAAGTGTTCATTTAACAAGTTCGCTTTTTCCGCGCTGTCATGTACTACATCACCTGCCTCCGTTCTCAAAGACGCTATGGTGGGGCCTCTACCATGAACCTCTCTAACGTACGACCAAAATGCTTTCGGATTTTCTTTCAAATTACTATGCAGAACTTTCTTTTTGTAATCATTAAATGCTTCTCGCATTGTTACTCTAGCTCTTGACCGCGCCTCTCTGTATTGTTGCCGTATCATTGACCTCTGTTCCTCTGTGACTTTTGAAGAATTACTATTTAAGCGAGCGTGAAGTTTTCTTTGCCGTCTAAGAGCGCATCTAACTTTCTGGTTGTACCATCTTGGTTCCGCACCATCACGTTTAAGTTTATGTGGAATAAATTTATCCGTACCCTCTCGCATCATATCCCTGAACACGCACCATAATTCCTCTGTACTAGCGTCGATAGATGCCCCGCAGAAATAAGGGAATTGTGTCTGTAAAAAAGACCTAAATTTCGAGAAATCGCCTTTGGCGTACATATATACGCGTCTTCTAGCCTTAACCTGTTTCTCCACTTTTAGCTTAAATTCTACGTACACAGCATTATGATCGCTTATTCCTTCCTCTATGGAAAGCTTGTTCATACGCTCGGGGTAATTCGTTACGAGTAAATCTAATATATTGTTCGATCTCGTGGGACATCTTACTAGCTGACACAACGAGTGTTTAACGAAGGTTTCTATAAGTGCTTCGCATGATTCACGCTCTCTACCACCGGGATCAAAGCAATTATGATTCCAGTCTACTGAAGGTAAGTTGAAATCTCCTCCTATTATAATAGCCCTCTCTTTATTTTTCGATATTAGCGTTGCTACTTGTTTCTCGAGATTATGAATAATTTCTAAACTTGCATTGGGAGGCCTATAAAATGCGCATATATTTGCTATAGTGTAATCGCTTCCTCTAACTCCACACCAAACACTTTCTATTTCGGTGTCATTAATCGGTAGTGGAAAACTTTCGTATGCCTTGCTGACTGCTATAAATACTCCACCTCCCGTCCGGATACTACGATCCTTTCTAAAAATTCTATAGTCTTGAGGGAATACCTCCTGACTTGCAATCTCGTCAGTGAGCCAACTCTCTGTACCGATCACGACATCGGCTTCTAGACTACGAATAATATGCTCAAAATCGGCAATTTTCTTACGGATGCTGCGGCAGTTCAATACGACGACATTTAATTTCTCACTATCGCTTCTCAGATAAACCTCAGCCTTACCATTCGTAATCGTTCTAGGAATACATCTACATGCGTTCTTCATACTATTATTCCGCCAATTGGTTGATATAGCATTTTCTTTCTGATCGCGTTTTATTTCACCATTTTTATCGAAATCCCAAACGTTAACACTATTGACATCACGGATGTCAGCGCCTTCATCGCTCGGTAACTCTAATTTATTTGCGGTATCGGCCGGATTTCTCGTAATATTGTTTTCTATTACCCTCTTAATTACACCTATTCCCCTAAGACGCCTACACTGTACCCTGCTCTCTAGCCTAAAAAAGCCCTACTATGCTCAAGGATCCTACGCGCTACACCCTGGGATGCCTCCGGCGTGTAATGAACCCCCGAGCCATTTAGGGGTGCCCCACACGATCCAAGAATCGGACGTCCGTCAGCAGGTTCGTTCTCGGCTTCTACTGAACGGATTGTTATGAAATTTGATATTAAGGACTTTCAATCAAATATAATAAGAAAATCGCAAAAATGAATCACGTACGCCAATCAGGGGTACCACTTTACTGGAGACAAGAAATTAAATTTTCGTCATATCTCGTAAAGTATTGTTCGTATCAAAATATTTTTCAAATGAAAGTTGTAGAACTGGTAAAGTAGAGTATTTCCTTGTCTATATATTTTTATCGTAGGAGTAGCCGTTATCGAGAAAATCAAACAAAAATGTCTTAAATCGAGTTGAACAGAAAATTTCTTGCATGGTTACTTCATTGTTGCTAACATAAACAATCTCCCAAACAAACGTTTAATTTCCTTACGTGTGCATGTAATACTATTAAATAGGAAGAAAATGGATTATTTATGAGGAAGAAAAGGAAAAACGCTATTTCCCTTACGTACAGGTATATAATTGCTTTCTAATACTCCATTGCACGAAACGCGCCCCATTTGTGATACGTTGTACGCTTTCCTAACTTGTTATTAATCTCCCGTCTATGACGTGTCGTCGAAGAACTCGGTCTCTTCATTGGCGTGATGAAGTCCAAGTTTTACCGAATTCCAGGAATAACGAACAAATCGCGAAATTCGTCATTGGGATTTTCTAAATAAAAAATTAAATTAAAAGGTTGTCTCTTTCGACGACTGGAGCTAATTTACCATCGGCATAAGAAAAGATTTTCGTCGTCACTGGATATTTCCAGGAAACTAAAGACGGGAACCGAAGTTGGAAGTGCCACCTTAATTGGATCAGCGGATATGACGTAAGGCATCGAATTCGAACGAGTCGTCCTCTATTGTTTAAGCGGGGAGCGGGACGAAGAAAACCCGCAGTAAAGGAAGAAAGGAACGAGGAGAGAGTAGTGTAAAAGTGGGAGGTGGATGGAGAAGAGCCTCCCTCACCGCTACGGGAGGAGAGAGAAAATAAAAAAGGTATCGGGAGATCCATATTAGGATGGTTGAATCGGACTAAAACGAAGAGGAAGAATGTGAAAAGATAGAGAGGGAAAAAGAGTGGTGGGTGAGGAGGAAGAGAGGATGGGAGTACAAGTGATGAAGGAAGGATTTGGGAATAGAGGGAGCGCCTCGAGCGAGATGTTTTGGACGTGAATAGCTAAAAGGAGGGGTGATGCTTGGAGGGGTTTCGTGTCGCAGTTCGGGTGAAGAAGATTCGGGCGACACGAGCAAACATAGAGAGGAAACATTGTGAGAGGCCTGGAAGATCATCTATGCGGAAAAATTCCTCATCCGCTTCTGTATGCGTATACCAAAGGCACAAATATGCGGTGTCGCACCGACACTCGGCGCACCCAGCAGCGATGCTGACGCCGACGATGGTGGCTCCACCGCACTTTGAGTAATTGTCCCTCAGCTCTTCGCGAGCATGTGTGGGGAGTAACTAGAGCTGCAAGATCCAACAATGGGAAAACAATGGAGGCAGCGTCCTGCAAGATCACGCTTCCTTCGTGACGAGACGAATCACGTATGAGAGGAATTGGGATTTATTGAAGCGATAATTAAAACTTTTGTGTTGGTAAGTATTCTTCCTAAAAATGACACCAAAAGTATTACTGAAAAATGGTTTATGACTAAATAAAAGGTAACTACGACAATTCGCGTTCGGCATGAATGAAGGTCACCTAGGTTTCTATCACGCGATATTTTTGAAAATTTCAAATGCAAAGAAGAACTGACACAAACATGACAGGACTATGATTAAGAAAGTAAAGCTAGAAAACCATATGGTAAGCTGCCAATAGATTGACTGTATGTTTTTCTCCCATAAAGTTCTTCAGAAATCTGTTTCGGATTCCTATAGAATGATTACGATTAAATGCAGGCGTAGTATTAGATTTATATCTTAAAACATGATATGACTTACTAAACGAGTCAAGCTGCAAAATTTTAATGATAGAGATAATGAAAGACAGATGTTCCGAAACAATAAATGAGGGTAAATTTTTCTTACGATAAGCTATAATAAAAGGAGAACCAGGTTAAATTAAAATAAACATGGTATACTGTATCCCAACCTTTCTGTTCAGTACGTACTCTTATGGGAGATTCACTTTCTGTCTTTCTCATGTATTTTTCCGTATAGCACTATCACTCTCTAAAGCTAACCTCTGCGCAAGAAAAATCTTGCCGCCAAAACTATTAAACACATGATTTATTGCACTCTTTTCGTGTTTTTAATATTATTTATCGTGATTTATAGAAGAAAATGTGCTTTTAATAGAGCTGATAAACTTCTTAAATTACAAGAAAATTACTCAAATAGCGTAATAACTGAAAACCCGAAGTTTTCTCCAGCTTTAAAAATTATATAAAACCAAAACTGTCATATCTTTGGCTATTTCTAATTAAAAGTAATGATTTTTTGTAAGTTACTTCTTTTAAGGTTGTAGTCAATGAAAATATCCTTGATTGTTGGCCAAAAAGTACGATAATCGTTTTGAAATAGCTTAAACCAAAACAACGCGAAATTGTCAGTCGCCTACTAAATCTCGTTCTATTGGTTTTAGATGGTTACAGTATGCGAGATAAATGCAAAGAAAGGTTCATGTTTGCAGATACTGCAATCAGGAAGTAATAGTATTTGATGGTTTTCGAAATATAGAATTATATTTGAAAGAGCGAGTGAGTGGTCCGAACGGTCGCAGCTCACGGCAAAAAAGTAGTTTTCGAGAAACTGCTGCGGATTTTCATTGAAATTTACAGCGCGATATTCTCAGTGGTCAATAGTAAAATATTCTAGTACTCTTCACGAATACAATTTACTTTTTCTTACCGAAGGTAAAATTTGAAAAGTATGATAATTATAATGTCAACAAAAAGATTGATAAATTGCAATTCATTTGGAATGGAGGAAAATTTGCTCACGCTATTCATGACAGCGCCCGTATTATAGAACTAATCGTTATATAAGAGAATACATAGAATCGCACGACCTCGGTTTTTTCGAGTTATCAGAATCTGTTTTCGAAAGAAAGTTTCTATCAAGCATAATGTGGCAACTAAAAAAGGATTGCCTTACATATGTTACATCTTCTGCCACAAACGTATTATTATCTTTCTCTTTTTCAATGAACGAAGCAATCGATGTCTTGTACGGCATGAAAAAGTCAACAGCTTCTAGAGAATAATAAAACAGAATTTTACAAGAATTCTTTCCAAAAATATTTGTCTAAAATGATATAATAGACGTTTTAATTCTCGAAATTAAAAATTACCTGAGATGTTTCAAATGTCTGATGGTTTGATTCAATCAATTTTCAATGCTTCTATTTTTATTTATATATAACTATAATGAATCATGAATTTAATCGCTTCCTTAAATACAAAAATCCCTGGATTAAAACAGAAATAAACATATCTTTTCTAAACTCTTTGGTAGAAGGGCGGTTAGAGTATCTGCCGCCGAATACTAAGGTCGTTGGGGCGTCGGATCTCGCCTAGGGCATGGATGTTTGTTTGTGTTAGTCGGTTGTATGTAAGAATGGACTAAATTGTCTATATATCTCCCTTGAAAATAAAGTCGAATTATTATTATTATAAAATTTCCAGGAAATAATTTCTTGCAACAGAACCTGATTTATTAACTCAAAGACGGTGCAATGTCAAAGAAAATCTTAGAAAAACATCCCATATAATATATTCTTCATTATAAAGCGAGAATTGGATTAAGCTAAAACAATAAAAGATACTCGGTGAGGATATAAAATTAAGAAAGAGCAATGGCGTCAAATATGAGAAGAAAACCGGTTGGGGAGTATCATTCATTATGCAGAAGGTGGGCAACAAGTCATGAATGTCAAGAAGCATATGTATATGTTCAGGAATTTTAATTAACAGTAATTAAGATAATAATGGGACGGAGGAAAAACTTAATAACCGAGCAGTTTAGCATTTAACTCGAGAGAGCTAACAATATGCAGGATAATGAAACCCATGTTATGCACGAGGATGTTTTGTCAGCTCGCGTAAATCGATCTCGGTGGCAGCGAGAGCAGTCGTGCATGCGGTGGACGGATAAAAAGAGGAAATCGATAAAGGTGACATCGTCGAGAATAAAAATAAATGCGCTGCGGTCAGCGATATATTTCAAACTTTCAGAAGAGCTATCCGATGCCATTACTCGGTCACAGTGATTTTGCCCTTCGCTCGAGTGATATCGCGTCAAACACCTTAGATATATTCTAGATCCGATGGAGTATTTACCGTCAAATGCACTTGCTCTCATAAAATTCAAGGAGATAGCGTAAACGATGCATATTAATTTCTTCAAGGAACGAAAAAATATTTTCATTGAATCTTAGCATGATTATTTACATATATATATATATATATATATATATATATATATATATATATTTCTAGACATAAAACATCCAATTTCGTCAGCGAATGCCATAACAAAAAAAGTTGAAGTATTCATAATTTATTGTATAGACTATTTTATTGATCTGTTTATAATTTGTACCACTGGAAGGTACTTCTGCATCTATTATTATTTTGTGGTTTCGCCCTTCAAAATCCACAAAGTCCCTCTTATGATTGAGAATTTCTTTTAAACATATAGCTCAACTGTCAATGTTCAGAGTTACTTATAAATAGAATAAATGAAGCCAAAGTAAGATGTTTTAATCCAATCGTTATCTAGACAAAAACGATTTGAATACATGGTTGCACATTCAATTATTATACACTATAAATGCGCGATGTTAACAAACTAGAATATTGTTCTCTTACATATTGTATATTTTTATTAAATAAAATAACCCGTTCCCTTGCATAAATTACTAGAAATATTTATGATTTAGAAGAAAAATATTTATTACACTAAGTACGTTTCATTCCATTCTTTTAGTTGATGCAGCCAATGATTGAAACGTCGATGCAACAAACGGAATTCGCGATTAGTAAAACAAAGAAATTAACAAAGTCAATATGCAGGTGATGAGGTGCTTCAAACCGTAAATATTTGTTTAGAAATAATTATTAAGACTGAGGGATTAGTCGACGATATTAGTAACACTAACTGGGCTTCTCATTCGGTTACGGTTTAACGGCGAATTTTTATGGTTATTCTATAATTTCGCCAAACAGTTCCTCCAACTGATAATAGAAAATAATTCCAAATTTCATCTAATGAAATAAAGCAATAAGAGTGCAAAACTCCTTTTCATAACTTTGTTGTATTTAACAGCGAATTCAAATATAAACGCCGTGAGAAAAATCACATGAATCACATGAATCGACAATCAGTTCTCAATATGATATACAGCTAAGGCCAAATTTTGAACTGCTGAAAATGAAAAACTTCGGCTACGCTATACGTCAAATTGTTTTTAGGGAAATAATATTCTGTCCAGATAAAAAACGATTCTGTGAATATTCTATCTCAAGTTACTGAACTGATGACAAATGGAAAGATTGAAAAGGAGAAAAATTCTGAACTTGACTGGGGATCGAACCCGATCCTGCGGTATGGTAAACATAAACATCTGGAATAAAAACGTAAATACGCTTCGACGACCTCAAACTAACGCTACCGTTACATATATATATATACACACACACACGAGGATCACTCCAAAATTCATGGCAACTATTTTTTTCTGGCTAAACATGTGGCAATGCGGGAAATCCAATACATACGTTTGAATGCACGTGAAATGTACTTCTGAATGTTACCGTCAGATGGGGTATATGTGCAGCGGTGCACATGCAGTAAACATCATCACGCTGGCGACCTCGGTCGAAAATGGAAGTCGGTAAAGTGGAACAGCGTTCTTACGTGAAAATAGCAGTTCTTCGCCGCAGAAATGCACGGGAGTGCCATGCAGAGCTACATGAAGAATTGGGTGATCGTACCCTACCCTGTCGAACAGTTGCAAGGAGGGTACAGGCATTCAAAAGTGGAAGACTGTCGACTGCCGATATGCATCGCAGTGGACGTTCCGTGTCTGCCCACACAGACTTGTCATTGGCCGTAATCTCACAGTGCATGGATGAAGACAGGCGCTGGACTGCGAAGGAATTAGCCGACCATACAGGGATTTCTGAGTCCACAGTGCTCCGAATTTTACGACATGACTTAAAAATGCGCAAGACTGCTGCCAAGTGGGTGCCGCATCTTTTAAGTGAGGTGCAAAAGTGGACACGCTACGAGACATGCCGTATCAATTTGGAACGTCATCATCACGAAGGTGACAACATAAATCGGATAATTGCTATCGATGAAACATGGGCAAGGGCCTACGAACCTGAACTCAAAAGACAGTCCTCCGAATGGCATCATCGACAGTCGCCACGAAAACAAAAGGTTGGACAAAATCCGTCACCCACGAAGCTGATGATTATTTTGGCTTACGATATCCAAGACGTTCTTGTGTGTCATCCCGTTTCAGAAGGTCAAACTGTGAATGCACATTATTATAAATCATTTTTGAGGTAACACCTACGCCGTGCAATTAGGAAGAAGCGTCCAGAACTGATGGAAAATGCCATCATCCTGCATGATAATACGACAGCCCACACAGCAGACACTGTTATAGTCGATCCGTAGTCGGAAGACTCCTGGCCTCTAAAAAGGGGCGGACACGAGTTAGCAGCAGCCAATAGTAGACTGTTTGTTTGGGAAGGTAGTGGGGAGGAAACCAGTCTCACTCCTGCTCTCGAAGAGATCGCATCGTACTGCGTTGCCGTTTCTACCGCCGTTTCCTTTTTATTTAGAAACTGCGTAGTATATCAGCTGAGCAAGAGCTGGCAGCGCGCATCGGTATCTGCTCTCCCGCACGAAAGTTGAGAGGGGCGATGGAAGGGGAAACGTTCGTGATTGGCTACTTGCTCTAAGTAGGTCAGGAGGCTTCCGACTTCGGATCGACTATAAGAACATTCTCCGGCGTTGGGGATGGGAAGTGTTACCACACCCTCTCTATTCTCCCGACCTCAGTCCATGTGGCTACGATCTGATTCCCAAAGTGAAGCAGCCATTGAGTGGGAAACGCTTTGCAAACAGAGAGGACATTTTGACAGCAGTTCGGCGCGAGGTGGCTCACATTAGAACGTCAGGCGCTGCTGACGATGTTCGCCGCCTTCCCTACCGTTGGCAGCGAACCGTAAACAACCTCGGGGACTACTTTGAAGGTTGCTAACAGTGTGTAGGCCTACGTGATGTAGTATTCTTTGTACTTTATTTTCTTTTGTACGTATTCTTGTTCCCAAATACTCATACTGTTGTTCCATGTTCACTCTGTATGTCAGAATAAAACCATGATTTAAAACTCGTGTAGTTTGCTTGCCTCCTATCACTGGGTCCTGTACATTATACCCCATCTGATGGTTACATTTAGAAGTACATTTCACGTGCTTTCAAACGTATTGGATTTCCCGCACTGCCACATGTTTGGCTAGAAAAAAATAGTTGCCATGACTTTTGGAGTGACCCTCGTGTGTGTGTGGGTGTGTGTGCACACACACACACGCGAACGCGCTTCTGGGGGACTGAAGAACTAGATCAACGCAATGCGAAACCACGGAACGACACCGAATTGCTAGCGCAACCGCGGTAGGTGATTACTAGCGGTTCAAGAAAACCACAAGACCCATCACGTGTTTGTAAGTCGCGAACAAATCAGAATCGCCCTCTTTATCTCACACATGCATGCGCGTATGCGGCAAGGGGCAAGAGGCTCGGGCCAAAGCAGCAGCGCCTCATCACAGCGAGACAAAGGCCACGCAAAGCAACTCTCTTCCTCGGGGTTTGTGGAAGTGGGAGAGAGACGGGAGTGAATGCGACGGACGGAGAGAGATGGCGGAGAGGGGAGGGAGGCTCGGATAGAAGGGGCGGGGGAATCGAAAAAGACAAAAAAGAAGTGAATGTTGGATAACCACAAAAGGAGAAAAACGAAAAGATGAAAATGAAAACTCTGGCCACGCCCCCCGCTGCCTCCGACGCCTCGTGTCGGCCAATGGCGTGCCCGCTCGCGGAACCCGCCAATTAGAGGGCGTGACGCGCTTATGCTGGCACCTCCCGCCCTCTCTCCCTGCAACCCCACCCGCCTCCACCCACCCCTCTCCGTCCCTCCTGCGGCTTCAACTCGTGACTCCCCAATAACTTCAATAGAGTCGGGTTCTTCGGGGCGCGGGGCTTGGACCATGAGATGCATGCCAGGAATGGGCAAGGAAAGAGATTTCGAGTGGGTGGCCCGCAGTTCGAAACCCCTTGCATTGGCTGAGAAAGAGGCTTTTGGCTTCCACAAATGTTTGCATTCAGATTAAACTTTCGATGAGTTGGCAACACTACACGTAAGTTGGTTCTACTTTTAGTAGAGAGAAATATCACGATTTGGAGACAGCAGCGTTATATACATAATATAATTCAAGAAATAAATAGCAGAGATGTCACAAGTCACAAACAAAAAACAATGCAAGGTGAAAAGTTAGGATTTTCTTTCCTTGACCTTTCCATATCATATACAAAAGGAATGGATACATTTTCATTCATCTTCTCGTGTCGATACATTGAACTTCAAGTGGATATTTCCTAATTGACTCCAGCTTGCCAACTAAATTCAAAAAAGTATATCGAAAACAATGTATCTAGATATTAAATACTAAAGATTAAAGAAAGTAAAACATGGCTATTTTGACCATCGACGACAAATTGTGCGTACAATCAAAATATCAAATACTTTTATTATTTCAAATTCAAGTTTTCCTTGCCACATGTATTTATAAAATGAGTGAAGATATTGACTGTTTTTGCCAATTTAATGAGGAGCACTTTATAGAGTAGCGCAAATGCCTCACCAATTCTGCTCACATCGGCAGAGAATTTGGCTCGGAATATATTTCCCAATCATCTATATCAATCAAAATTACTAGAGGATTTTGATTCTCCTCTCACGTTCACTTGTTACTCTGCGCACGCTTCGCTTGCCGAGGGATGAGAGAGAGAGAACCAAACCAAGCCCAGTGTTTGTAGTTTCATTTGCGGCCGCTTGAGGCCGATGGCGCAGTGCTGAATAAAAAAACAATTGGCAACAATTGGAGTCATGGAATACACGGTAGCTGCATCAGAGAGAGAGAGGGAGGAAGCGATAGAAAAGAGAGGTTGTCGATGAGAATTTCCTTCTCTCGAATTATGAACGTGATAGCACGAAGAAGGGCGAGGCGTTCTAGCATTTTGGGAAAGAAACGGAGTCAGTGTAGAGGAGGTAGGTAAATAGACTAGCGCAAAATTTTAAAAAAACTTTCTATGATTTGTACAACTACAATTGTAACTGTCATTGTATTCCAGGTCAGAGAGCCAACCACTCAAATGAAACACAAGGTGAAATAGTATAGCGTTCCCCTAAAGTTGCTCGAAGCAAATCTTTACATTTGGTAATAAAGCCAAAGTCATCGACTAGTTCGGAAATATTTTGGGTATTTTTTGCAGGATTTCAAATACATACATTAAGAACGTTAGAATACAAAAACGTGAGAAGGGATGAATGAAAATAGAAGACTCGTGAAAATAGTTGTAAAGCCTTATAAAAAAGATTTGGATTTGCAATTTACGGAAATGCATGGTATCCAGTAAATTATTTACCTTAAGATTATAAATTGTGAAAAATCTATCATTGCAGGCGGAACTTTCTAGAACTTATTCATAATAAAAATTTAAAACTTAACTTTGTAGAAACATTAGATAATGGTTTTACTATGTTAACTGCTTAACTATTACGGCCATATCATAATGGGTTAAAATATTCAAAATGGAAAATCACAAGCGGGTTGCATTTATATGAAATACAACACAAAATTCCACACTGAAAAGAACAATGATGATACAAGTTTTACACAAACAACTTTAATCAATTCAGTTTTCGTGTGCATCAATAAATAAGCATTTGATGTTCGTTGTATACTAAATATTTCAAATATCCATGAGATTAAGGAAGATCTTCATTTTAAAATTAAGTAATTTATTAAAATTAATTTCAGGAAAAAATTCTCATCTAATTATGTATCATAGGTATACTCAATGTTTAAATCATAATTCAAATCTTATAATACCCCACAAGTTATCGCGATCATCTTTGGAAAAATACTGTATGAAGTATTCGATACCGCTATACTGTAACTTAGGACTATATTAATTCAGCTAAAATATTGTTCAATCCTATATTAATTCTACTCCTTGCATTTCATATCTTTTAAAACAACTTTTAAAGTTATGGATAGAGCATATTGAAATCTATTCCTGATTTCCAGAAAATGTGAGAAGCGGAAGCTCATATCGGACACGGGTGTGTAGCAAGAAATCTGATCAATTCTAAGTATTATTTTGAGTAAATACTTCGACACATCCGATTAGTACATTAAATTTTGATGGTTAAATGGAGTTCAAGTAATCATAATCTCGTTAAACTCAAAACAGATAAATAAAGAAAATTTTTACGGCACAAATAGAATAGGTTGATACATACCGTGCTAAGTTAATTAAAAACTGTATCTAAAAGATATCCACTAAAGAGGGAAAAGATTTTGCAATACAAATGACCTGGATTTCAAATATAGTGAAAATAGACTAGTAATGTTGACGACGTGAGATTAAAAGAGTAAGAATGAAAACTATATCAAATTATGTTATTTTTTATTAACACGGGAAATATTAGTTTTCCTTTGTTGTCCACTGTTCACCGTTAATTTTAAACTTAACAATGAAAAAAAGAACAATTTTCTTTTTTATATTTGACACGAGTTTAGGAGCGAAATTGATTTTAATAATAAACGAATGAATTAATTTTGGCCATCTTATTCCTTCTGAAGATATTTTTCTACATAGAAAAATATCTAAAACTTATGTTTATCGACGTATTTCTTTAATTTAACATTTTCAAAATAATCGAAATTTCACGCAAATTATTTTTACGTTGACAAAGTCACGACGCCGTCTGAATCTACGAAACAACAAGTGTGAAAAGAATTGTAATTATCTTCCTTTCAGAAATATCCACGCTACCAGTTAAACGTCAAGCAAAATAGTTTTCTCTTAATCTTGAACAGAGGAACATATTCAAGAAACTCGGCTGCTAATGTATCATTAGTCATCGACATGTGCGAATGGGAAGATTTAAAACAACTGGACTTTATTTTAAAATAGATACTCAAAAACAAATCAAAACACACTCTTCGTTTTTAAAGACCATTTTAATTTATTAACTCTTGAGATTCGATGTGAATTCTTCGCCAAATTATGGAATCGAAGATTTATTCCTCTTCTATCGAGTGCAATTGAGCCTGAATCATGCGGAGCATCGCTCGCTACGCGTCTGGAGCTCCTCTTATATCCCTCCACTCCGGCCACTCCAGCATATTTTCCGCACTTCGCTCCATTGTCACTCCATCTCTCGAGAGAAAGATGAAAACGGTCCCATTCCTCAAATCGTCCGTCAAAAAAAAGAAGGGGTATCGATCATTGCCCCCTCCACTGCCTCCTTTCCCTTTTCCTTCCCCTTCCTCCTACACCCTACCCCTCCCTTCCCCCTTCTTACAACTCTCCCTCCCCCTCTTCCTCCCTCACTTTCGTCCTCTGCAAATTCCCGCCTCCATTATCACCGAACAACGATGAACATATTTAAAGGTTCTCTTTCTTGAAATCTCAGCTAAAAGCACATTGAGTAGTTTACCACAAAATTCTCATTAACGTAAATCCCGAAAACATATTTATGGATGATCTCCGAACGCGCCAATAAAAATACGTAAAGTCATCAGTGCACGCAACAAACGTTTGCCCAGCGCAGAAATAAAGGATGTTTACATGTTGAATTGGTGCAATTTACCGACAATACCCGTGATATTATAATTTTACGAGAGAAAGTTATGCACAATAGCTTAACTACGCAGATTTATTTAAAATACAAATATCATCCTTAGCCCGACTCTATAATCAATAAAAAAATTCGCAGTTGCCATTAAATCGAATTCCATAAACAACTGACTGAGCCAGGGGGGGATCCAGAAACTTCTCAGGGGGGAGGGGGGGGGGGCGATCGCCCCTCCACCTATCGAACCCGTCCCTGCCAACCCCTATCAGAATCCTTCTTTTCCTTGCTATACAGACCTAAACTGAGGCGTATAATTGAGGATTTTTGTGCGGAATGAATTTAAGAAAGCGCCCAGTGGAGTGCAATGGGGTTATCCAAGGAGGGGGCGATCGCCCCCCCCCCCCTTCCTTGGATTCGCTACTGGACTGAGCCAGATATCAAACTAGTCATTATTATTGAAATACCACCCCATAAAGACCGGATATGGATGGCCGAAGAATAAATTACGCCTGCGGCGAATCCCGCTAAGTCTACAAATTCTCAATTATTTCCGGGCACGGGCCTCACGCGAAACCCATACATTTAAGCCACGGCCGTCACTTCATCTCGCCCGATCCAATTCCATCGTACATCTTTTCGGACCTCCGAGACCTCATATGCTTCCCGGAGAACCCGCTCGCCACCCCCTCGGCCAAGGCGCCACCCCCGGGAAGCGGCGGCGGAGACGACGGCGAGGACACGGAGGCCCCCTGGTCCATCGCTATGCGACCCTACCCCCTCCGCTCCTCTCGGGCCCCCCACGGCCACCGGCACGGTAAAAAACGAAAGCAGGAAAGATGGAGCGGCGGAACCACCTTGAAACGCACCATCTCCTCCAGAGGCCCTCTCTCGACTGGAATTCCAATCCGCCCGCCCCATCCCACTCCTTCGCCCCACTCGCAACCGTCCCCCACTCCACTCCGCATTTCTCCCCCGTCTCTCTCCCATCTTCCTCGCCCTCCTGAGAACACACACGATCTCATAACTCGTGGCGCCGTAGCGTCGTCGTCCGATATGCACGCCCACGCCGGTCAGAGGGAAGGAGAGGCCAAAGGGAAGAGAAAGTAAAGAGAGAAGATAGGAGGAATGGGGAGAAAGGAAATTAAGGAGTAGAGAGTGAATGAGAGGATGGAACAAAGGAAGTGAGAATTAAAAGAAAAACGGGAGAGAAAATGAAGAAATACATTACCCTTCCTATGATGGGAAGGAATAGAGAAGACAGTTTTAAGAAACGTTACAGAACGTGAGAGAAAGGGATAGCGACAAATGTTTAGGAATTATGGAAAGCCATGAATGTGGATTCCGAAAGAGAGGAAAAGGAGAGAAGCCAGGCATAAATAAAGGAAGAGAAATAGACAACTAGAATAAAGTAGGAAAAAGGGTTAGGAGAAAGAGTGCAGAAAGGGGAACAAGAAACAGGAGGGATAGGCATAGATAGATAAGGTGAGCGAAGGAAGAACGGGAAAAGAAGAAAAAGAGAAAAGAGAAAAAAGTGCAGAGAAGTGTAAAGAAGGAGAGAGAGAGAGGAAAGTTGGAAGAGAAAGAGAGCCGGATGCCATCTCACCGCAGCCTGTGATAAACTACTCTCTCCTTCTCCCCTTCCGAGAGTTTGTACGCATGCGCCGTGCGGTTATTACGTTGAGGCGGAACAACGTCGACTGCCACATTCCAGAGGCCCTCTTCTCCCCGTGAAAGGTCCGAACTTATTTTTGAGGGAAGGGCATCTCGGGGAATGCAGAGTATTTCTCTCTCCCCTAAATCTTCGTGTCGTCGGAATTACTTCTGAAGAAACATTTCTTCCTTTCTCTCTCTCGAATAGAAACGGTAGAACCAGATGTTTCCCCATCCTTTCCTCCATTAAAAGTCTTTAGAGTAGCCATTCGCAATTGTTTCCATTGATGTAACCATTTCGCACATATTTACAGGTGTGTGTCAGAAATCGGATGGCCGGGACTCTTTATGACTCTCTGCTGAATAGACGGGGAACATATATGGTAGTTATTTCACTAGTAAAATCTTTCATATCGCTTTCTTTGTTCAAATAGAATTAATAAAGCTTGATTAGACTCGATTATTTCACTTTTCTATATGAGCTCTTTTTATTTCATCAAACCGTCAAGTATGATCACCGCCCGGGTACATTCATATGAACACGAATTGCTGCTAACTTTTAAGAAGCAGTAAGTTTTAGATAGGATAGATTTTTTTGTGTACGCATACTTTTAGGATTAGTGGGCAAACGTAAAACACGAAGATGCGAAAATATTCATACGAAGATCATTCAGTGGATATATCATTGGGCATATGAAAATTGCCATTAACGGCAAGCCGTTATATTCAGCATTTCCAATGACTTAGATCAGTGGTCTCCAACCTTTTTGCACAAGTGAGCCACAACGAGGTTTTAAGTATGTGAAACAAAAAAAATAAACAAAATTAATTACTGACCTAATCAGCAATTAAAGTTAAATTTATGAAATAAAGACATTTATTTATCAAAAGATATAGACATATTCATTGTGATACTTGAGGCTGCACTTTATTAACAAGGTTATTAATATCTACTTCCATGTTCGTGACACACAATCTTAAAATATTATGCAAATGATTGTCTGAAAGCC
This sequence comes from Uropetala carovei, assembly GCA_036926305.1. Classification (NCBI taxonomy): domain Eukaryota; kingdom Metazoa; phylum Arthropoda; class Insecta; order Odonata; family Petaluridae; genus Uropetala; species Uropetala carovei. Next base: position 7,829,368 of record JAXCHB010000123.1, read on the forward strand.
TTGTCCTACACTTCGACTTGATTATTTTCATTTTTGAAAATGTTTTTTCCCAAATATATGTGCTGCCGAAAATGGAGAAATGCCCGCTGAAAATGTCTTTAGGTTCACAAATGTGTCTGGTAATCCTGAATAAAAATTCAGAAGACTATTTTCTTTGTACGTCTCTTTCAAAGCATCAGTGGCTTGCAGATCAATTAATTCCATCTGATACATTTCAGATGAGTCTTCTGGTGACACTTCAAATGGATTCTGAAACATTCTTATTTCCTTCGCATGTTTGTGAAAATCCTAGAATATGTCCTTGAATTCTTCCCGCAAGAGTTTCAGTGCTTCTGTGTATCTTTCTACAGGGGAATGTGAAACCATTTTTTGTCAGAAGCTAATTCCTTGCAGTAAGAAAAGTGTGAAAAATTACCTTCACTAAACTGTTTCACAAAAATGTTCAACTTCCCATCAAAAGCGTTCACCTCAGCATATTATATGTCTGACACTATCTTTCCTTACCTCTGTAATCTTAAATTCAAATAATTCAAACGATCTGTTATATCAGTTAAGAAAGCTAAAGCCCAAACCCATTTTGGGTCAGAAAATTCTTCTTGAGATCTTCCTTTTTCTATGAGAAAAATACAAATTTCATGACGAAGAGCAAAATAACGTTTTAGAACTTTCCCTCTGTTAAGTCACCTAACTTCGGCATGGTACAGCACATCCCCATATTCTGCGTTTAATTGTTCTACTGTGGGAGTTTTGCCTTAACAGTATCTACAAATCTGCACAAATTACATCATATCAAACATAAATTGTGATTTTCCGCACAAAGTCATTTGCACCTCGGTTTGGACTCGTAAAATGTTGAAATTTGGTTACCGCCATCTATAATATCCTTGTAGAATCATGTAATCACCAAATACACTTCAAAATTAACAGGTAAAAGTAACAAAATCAACAGCACTTCGACAATCTCACCGGCATCGAGGCACACAATGTTTCACTTGTGTTGAGGGGGGATGCCAGTCTGAATTCGCTTTTCCCCGCTATCCAGCGGCTAGAGAGAAAAAGACCTGCCGATAGGACAAGTTTTCCACCAAATCTAACACCGTAGCTCTTAGCGATCATGCATTCGCATTGGCTGACTACAAGACGATGCTGTCAAACGTGTATAAAACGTGGCAAAGAGATTTAATTTCTATAGGGGACCAAGGGCCGCAAAGAATTGGTTCGGGGGCCGCATATGGCCCGCAGGCCGCGGGTCGGGGGCCCCTGAATTAGATACAAATCAAATCGTAAGCACGTACTTTTACACCAAATTATAATTGACTAGGTTATTTTATTTACTTTTCAAAATAATTTATATTTGCTGAATAAAGCAGTGCTCCGAAACCGGCGTGCCGCGACAAATTACTCGGTATGCCGCGGTAAAAATTTGAAATTATAGAAAAGGGAAAAATAATATTTTATTCTTCTAATTCTAAGACAACAGAAACCAAATATCTCTTATGGTACGATTTCTTGGGCTGTTTCCGCCACTTGAAACGGAAACCAAGTTGTTTTGTACCTGTAAAATTGGAATTTTTATCATAGGATTGTTTAGTAATTCGGGCTAAACGATTTGAAATATATATATATTTTAGCAATAATTTTCTTCACCTGTTTGATGAAGGGGATTTTATCTTTATTATTGGCTATAAGATGGTAAAAATATTCTACAAAGTCTCGATATATTTGGTTCGGTGTGCCGCGAAGTTTGAGAGCACCCCAAAGTGTACCGTGGAATTAAAAAGGTTGCGGAGCACTGGAATAGAGGATAGAAAAGAGAGAAACGTTAAGCCGTATCGTAATTAATCAACGTTAATGCCTAACATGGAGAGATTGATGTAATTTTTCTTGGTCATTTGCATTTCAGAAACTGCCGGAAATTTGTTTTTTTCTCTCAAACTAATACTCAATAAACTGTTTACGATCATGATTAATTTTGGTTCGAAGGGATATTTTTGCGTGTTTTTGCTAATTAAAATCACAGATGAGTCTTGAAATCCGAAGCGAAGTACGTGGGCGGTCAGGGTGCGCCAAGAGTTTCCCGAGGGTGTAATTATTCAGCGCTGTCCTATGAATATCTCTCTGTCTCTCTCTCTCACTCTCCAACTCCCTCCCTCTGCCACGGAGACACTTTGGACCCTGAGGGCCACTGGACCTACATCAGAGTCACTCCGGGCAAACCTTAGAACAATCTCCTAGTCCATCCACTACCCAAACAGAGAGAGAAGGAGGGAGGAAAGAAATAAAGAAAGAAAAAGAAGGTGGCGGAGGACAAGGAGACAGTGTTGGTTGATAGGAAGGAGATTGGGAAGGATTGGATAGAAGGGAGGAGAAGAATGGGAAAAGCGGTAGGCATTCCTTAAATTAAAGAGCCCGAGAGTGCAATTATCTCACCCAACGCCGCAAGATACATAGCAGGAGAGACGTTCGCTTCTCTAACATTCCCATTAAGGAACAAGAAGACATTGAAGGGTTTTTGGTTAATGGAGTCAGACAATACCAGGCACTCTCTGCAAATGACAACCTGCAAAGAGCTTTTCTCTCCTCTGTGGGACGCGAATTCCGTCTGGGCGTGACGCGAAGTTTCGAAAATAATTATTATAAAAGTTTTCTCAACAAAATTATTGTAATACTTAATGTCCTTTAAAATGTCCACCAACGGTTATATGATTTAACGTGAAAATTCGCTTCTTGGAAAAAGTGAGATTTTGTTTTTATCAAGTTTGGGCATGATTTTTTGGCAAAATGCTAGGTGGGGATGCAAATTAACCATCAAGATATTTTAAAATTTAATATATACCACCGTAACGCACTGTGTTGCATAAATAATCTATTTGTGCGAATGTATATTTTTTGTGACTGTGTGACGCCCTACAGTTCTTCGACTGTTTTTCCTCGCTCCCCTCCAGTAACGTGTCTCTTCGATCCGTCTCCTCCATCTTTTCCCTTTCAACCCTCAACGACTTCTAATCTACTTTCCTTGTCTCCAGTCTTCCCAACTTCCGATTAAACCAGCGCAAAATCTCAACCCTTCCCACATCCAACTCCATATGCCAACCTATGCTAACCTCCAAAACCATTTCTCCTGTCCCCTACTCTTTCGCTCCCTGCCACCTACTCCCAACCCCTTCCCCCGCCCCAATCCCCCTTTTTCTCAATTACTTCTATGGAGGTTACATCTACCTCGTGATATCGCCCCAACCTCTTTCCCCCCACTCTCTCTCCCTTTCCCGCCTCTCCGCCCCATCCATAAAACTCCCTCCGCCCCCAACCACCAGTCCCCACAAGTCCTTTTAATTTCTCCGCTTGCAATTCCCAGAGGCTCTGGTGTCTCATCCGACATCATTCACCAGTCTCCAAGGTGAAAGGGTCAGTCGAGGAGTAGAAAAGGAGGAGGTGAATCATTTGAGCGGAGCTATCCGCAATAATTAATCCCTTAATCACGAATCTGCTGCTAATCAGAGCTACGGATAATAATCCCAAGTATCATGATCATAACTCGATTTAATCATGATTCCAAGTGTGATAAGTCTAAACTCACCCCTAATTTTCTTTTTTTTCCCGAGTATGAAACCTGACGAGTGTTAACTGTAGCACTAGAGGCGGTGAAATACTAATATTTTAACTTTTGAACCAAGCATAAAAGTATCTTTCAATGTCCACTTTAGAATTCCTTGCAAAGGATCTCTAATAGCTACGGCAATGTTGAATTACAATTGTTTAAACGCAATTAAGTTATTTAAACGATAAATTAATTTTATCGAAGAATATTCTTTACATTTATAGTCTCCAATAAAACGGCAGTTATGAAGAATAAAATTCCATGTAAGAGTTTTCTAATATAAAATTTTCAGTGTTTAAGATATAACGATAATGCAAGCACCAAATTAAATAATATATTACTAAAATATTTCACAAATAAATTTAATTGATGACCTTTAGTCATTTTCATGTTGAAAATTCTTCCAAGTATCACCAAAATGAATTGCATCTTTGAAGTTTACTTAGAACATTGCCCACTTTTAAATAGATTTTGAGACCTATTGTAAACATTGATTCAAACTACTGATATAAAATGTATTTCAGAAAAAGTAAAATATATGCGCGTATTTTGTCCATAAAATATATTCGTGCCCATTCCAATAGGTTCTTATTTTTTGTTGTAGAAATGTCCCTTTTCCAGATAAATATTAGAAAAGAGGTAGGCATACGCGCTTAAATGATTTTCCGGTAATCTCTTCTGGTTCGTTACCTTTATTACTAATAAGAGCTCGACTAAATGTAACAACATTTTTAAATCACAATAAATTATCATTTTATGAATTTATATAATGGAATGAATTGAAAGAATGGGTTTCAGAAAATAAAATTACATAAAATGTGAGCTTTTCACTTTTTATATGTAAGAACAAATGCGTTTTAACTGAATATCTTAATAATGGTAGAAAGATGCAAATAAATTGGGAGGATTAGTTCAAAATCGGTGTAGACGGCGACATGAAATTCATTTGCAATACAATTAAGGTTCCAGCTCGTGCATCTCAATTCGGTACGTTCTCAGTTTCCGCTATTATACAGTTAAAAAAATGCAATGTTCTCTTTAGTGACTCACATATGGCTTAGCCAAGAGTCGATGTTTCGACATCAGTTGGTGCCGCGGCGAAAAGTACTTGCCATATCATTACCAAATATCATGTACTAGCTGATCCCGCGCAATCTTTGCGCGGTGAATTTTCAATTGATTTATAAAAAACTGATGTAGAATATAAAATAAGTTGATCTCAATAATTCACATTTAACTCTAAAAATGCATTTCCTTACACAATAATTGATCGCGAACCTTTATGTTTTTCTTTTCATTCAAATATATGTCCTTTCTTTTTTATATAACAATAAATGCAACCGTTTATGTAGATTATCAATGAAGAGAAGATAACCATGTAATGTGTTTAAAAAAATAACGTGTGTCCCTATTCTCATTTAATTTTTAATTTATGCGTGAGCCCATTTGCGTTAATAAACATTATGGATGTACAATATAAAAGTTCTACTTACAAAGAGATGAGATTCCAGCATTCAAACGATGATAGGAAGATTCAACTGCTTTGATTAAATCGTTAGAAACGCTTCCCATACGCAGTTAACTGAATAATTATCCATAAATATTTGTTGCTATGTATAAATGTTGACATTGCTACAGTAACAATTTCGATGTTTAAACAAAGTGCAAAGCGAATAACGCTATTCTTTCACCTATGTGAAGGTTTAGTTGGCATTAATTGAATCGGAGGCAACAATGACGGTCACCTTGACAACGTTCGGAAAGAGTACGAAATATCCGTAAAATTTTGAAAACAATTGCGCATTTCTGATTGATTCGACCGTGTAACAAGTAAACATCGCAAGAATAAGATAGTATATAGTTTTAGCTGTCGAATAAAGAAAAAAGAAGAAAATTGGTCTATATTTACGTGTTTTAATGAATGAATGAAAAAAACCTTGCACTCTGAAAAATCGAAAATCCCGTGTAAACTTACGGGAAAATATAATTGTTTCCTGGATTCGAACCCGGGACTTTATGAAAATGAGAATAGTTTTATAGGGGCCTTCCTAGCTTGTAGAAACGGTGGGACGGACGGACATCCGGCTATTATAGTTATAGATAACACTTTCATATGAGTACAAAGAACTGATTACTTTTTGGACTATACCAGTTAACCGGAAGTCGAGGTTTATTCGAAACCCGATTCGGTTTTTGCGATATTTCTTCGTTAAAACCTCATTATTGTATATACAATTCTATATAAAGGTTATAGAGAATGTAATTTCCTACAACTTTTATTTGAAACAATTTTTCATAACTGTTATTGTTTAGGAATTATTTATAAATAATCGGTTTTTTCGGTTTCCGTCAAATATCTCCTTAAAAACGTCGTTATTGGTCATCTTCGTGAGGACCAAAGTTGTAGAGAATAATATTTCTTCCAAGTTTTGTTTCAAATAAATTTTCGCAGAACCATCCATTTCGGAGATATTTAACTTTATCGTAATTTCCAGTATACAGAGCCACCAACATGTAGCGGTGAATTCTGGAAACATATTCAAAATATACATAATTTAGGGCAACAAGGACGACTGTATTTTTTTTCTATACGAAATAATAATTTTGCCTTATAATGCTATTCATAATAATTTAAATATCTATACCCCAAATATGGAGAAAGTCATGTGTTGGCCACATCGGATTTTTTATGCACGTGGGGCAAATCCGATTTCCGCAGCTAAATCGTTAAATCCTTGGAAAACGAAATACGACAGGTTATTTTTAGTGTCGGTCCTAGACTTACGAGTCATTAAATCTATGTGACGATGCTAGTAGGGATTGCAATCCCGGAGGAATTTCACAATCCCGGGATTTCGGGATTCTAAATTTCCAATCTCGGGATCCCGATCCCGTTTTATTAAATTTTATAAAAATACTAAAAACATGGTTTTAGCTACAGAAACTAATGTTTTATTTATCCCATTTCCATAACTCATATAAACTGCTTCACTGTAATAAGTGAAGGAAGAAGACAGCAACACAGGTGAAACAATAATAATAAAACATACTATTATCTTATAAAACGCCAGTGATTTTACTGTATGCTACTATACGAAAACGAATTCAATTTACACTTTCACTGTATAATCAGGTGCACTTATATTATAAAGCACAAGGGACGAACAGCAAAGAAGATGTTGGGCCGAGCAACACCAAAGAATGCCACCAACTAGCCGTAGCAAGCGTCCTATCTTAAATGTGAGCAAAGCGTTTGAGAGAGTAGTTCCTTTTGCTTATACCGACGTGCCCGACCAATCTTTCTCCAACCGGCAAAAGATTGAAAATATTTTCAACTCACTAGAACTGGAGCAGATTTTCGACTGTGAACCCAGTGAGAAAGAAAAATGAAAAAATACTACATTATATTCACAGATATCTCGGAGCCACATAAGCAATAAAGAAGATACGAATTCGTTAAGGGTATATGAGAGATACAGCACTTGAGCTCAAGAGCTGAAAGAAATATTAAACTGCCCCAAAGCTGTACTATGGGAACTCGAGGGTAAAATTAGAATATACCTTAACGTAAACAAAAACATCTTAAATATAGTCGAACTAAACAAATTAAGACTCGTTGAGGGTACTCGAGTATGAATGTGATTAATGCCTAAAGATAAGCAAAGAAGCAAAAGATCTGGCTCCTTTAGAATGGAATTTGAGAGCGGTGCAACGTAGGTATCACGACTAGGACAAAAGTGATATTGTATCAGTCAAATCTTACACGCCCCAGTTTGGAAACCACTGACCTAAAAAACGATGTTTGACGGAATTCGTAGGACCAACTAATTTGGTGTATAGAAGCAGAGAAAGATCCGAATGACGAAGCAAAGGATTGTGAATGCTCATTCGTTAACAAAAAATTTTCGGTTCATTTATACATAAGCTTGAAGCCGAACAATGCCGGATAATTCTTTATTAGCAATTAATATAAATACTATAATAATATTTTCAGACTAGTCTCGCTATAGAATTGAACCATTGATATGTTAAAACGGCGAATCTCAGCACAAAAATGACTAATATTAAATATTTGTAAATCCCGAAATCCCGGGATTTCCTTGATAAGATTCCCGGGATTTCGGGACTCGGATATTTAGCGGGATCCCGGGATTGCAATCCCTAGATGCTAGTATGGTTGTGGAAATCTGCATACCGTTTGCATTATTTTTTAAACTTTAGTTGTATGTAAAAGTATCTGATAAGAGAAATTCAAATGCAGGAGGTGTTTCTGGTTCTAAGAAACGTAGAACCATAACAATGGGAACGAAGATTGATGTAATTAAACGCTCTAAAAAGGTGAGACGTCTGCCGACATCGGTCGGTCCTTGGATATCCCTCGTACGTCCGTGGTGACAATCACCTAAAACGGCAACATTATAACCTCCAATTTTTTAAGTACATACTTTATTCCTTCGGTAAAGTTTTTTCGAGTCATTATTATATCCCAATTAGAATAAAAAGATGTCTAGTCTTTATAAGTTATATATATATGTTTATTTTTGCCTGAGTACAATATTATGGTTCATTTTATAAAAATATATTGTCTGGCCGTTGGAACAGGAACGTAACCCAAATTTTTAACATTGCTCTTCTGGGGAAACGTACTTCGACTTTCAGGAACCAATTATGTCGTAAGTGTGAGGACTGCCTGTAGTTGGTTATTATTGATAAAGTAAGAAGGCGTGGCATTTGATACAAAAGAATAAAGGGAAACAAGTAACGGATTTCAGCCCACTGTGGGCCCCCTTGTCCTCTGGGCCTCACGGACTAATATTAAATATTTGTAAATCCCGAAATCCCGGGATTTCCTTGATAAGATTGTGTACCGCTTAATCCGGCCCATACATCGCCTGATTAAAACAGATTTTTAAAATGTAAAATCAGAATAATGGCAGCTGTAGCTATGCTGCTCCTCATAATGCTTCACATTCAGAAATATCCTCGACGCAATCAGTTTAGTGCCTTCCTCTATCTATGTCTCCCACTACATGTCTCGCCATCCTTCTCTCTCTCTCTGCCCACCCTCTTCTCTCTCCCTCACACACAAACCGCTTTCCCTTTCCAATTCCTCTTCAGATCGGGCGTGTCTGCCGATTGTGTTTAACACGCGTAGTCGGTCACCCTTCGCCGTGGTCCAGGAAGCTAATCACATTCTTCATCTCGCATTCCGAAGCGCCTTTCCCCAACCCTTCCTCCCTCTCCATTCCTTCCTCTTCATCCTTCACTCACCCTCTTCACGGGTTCGTCTTTACCTCTCATTGCTGCACTAGTGATCCATTACTATCACTACGCTATACTATATTATACGAAAGCACCGTGACACGCTTTATAAATGATTGAAATGAAACAACGCAAAAAATGTCATATTTTCTTGCCAAGTTTCGTTTCAACCTCGCGCTAACTGTATCTAGCTTTCTAGCAAGTATGCTGTGTGAAGTATTTTTATGGCAGGCCATGAACAGAAATCATTTAAGTTGTGAAAATATAAATATATGACGCCTTAGTTAAATCTGATTAGACCAACGTTTCTAGTATAAATGTTTCATGTGAAACATGACAGATAAATTAATAAGTCCTGCGTTAAATTTATATAGGACTGGTATGGGAATTTCTCTTCAACAATAAAGAATTTGAACCGAATATCGCTACAAGAAGGTCGGCCGAGAGCTATTTTGAAACTTCTAGAAAAATACCAAGTAGGATCTTCAGCTAAGGATGTTTTAATAGAAAAATTAAGAACCAACTTATATCTGAAGACGCGATCACCGATGATTGCAAGATTGCTTCGTTTTATCCCTTAACATGGAGAACAAAGGAAGACTGAAGTGACCTTTTTCTTATTCGGTGCAGGGTGCCTTCCGGTCACTATTCCGTTAGTTTACGAGACGACTGTAGTGAAGTGAGAATAAAGAGAGTGCAAGGAGAGAAAATAAAAAGAGAGAAAAAAGTCATACTTCGACAATGTGCAAAAGGAAAACGGATGAAAAACATTTACTCGATCACCGGCATTTATGACCGCCTTTGTGCCGTGAGTTAGAGCGCCCACAATCACATATATCCATCCATCCATCCATCCACACACATACATCATTCCGAAAATAGTCTAAACGTGTTCTAGGGACCTCAAAACGTGTATTTCCGTTGAAATCTCGAAGTCGATTTTTTTCGTGATCAAAATACTTACCATATGGAGAAAGTAATAAGTTCTACAAGAAGAATTGTTAGGGATATTTCGGCGAACTGCAACCCCTCTCATTATTCAGTCTTTTGATTCACAGGGTAATATTTAGATGTAAATGCAGATATCATTAAAAGAGCAATAACAGTTAAAGTATTTATTGAACGTGCCAATCTGTAATGAACATAAAATATTTTTGCATTTAACGTTAAAGAAAACTGGTCGAGTGAGCATGAACTACTTGAGGAATGCCTTTGAAGAATTTGAAAACGGTATATTTGACAATGATGGATTTCATATGGAAGGATGAGAAGAGAATTCATTAAAAAGATTGCAGAGTCCAAGATACCTCCAGGTGATTCCTTAGACACTGTGGACATTGAAAGGAGCGGAGAGGGGGGAGAGGGATAAAGAGGGAATTAGGGAGGACTGGAGGTAGAGGTAGTGGGAGATTGGGAAGAAAAGTAGGAGCTAGAGATGGGAAGAAAGGATAGCGAAGGAAGGGAGTGAATAAGAGAAGCGGTAAGTAGAGAAGAATCGTTTCAACGCTGGAGAAGCGAGTGCATGTTTGGGTTCGCGTGATCGGCGTGGGGCAAGGGTGTCCACAAAAGCTATAAAATCCTAGGAGGCGCCCCTGGGAAGAGCCGAGGGACATCGGGGGGCCAAAGGGGCGAGGTTTCAGGGAAAGACGGATGGATTACAAAACCACTCCTCGTTGCGGAGGGCAAAAAGAGGAGAAGGGATATTGGCGCCTATCCCGTGGGCAGCGAAATGAAGAGTGGAGCAGTGGAGTGAGCGAGGGAGAGGAATATGAACGGAGAAAGAGGGGAAGAGAGAAAGAAAGAAGATATGTTTCCAAGGTGTCCCCTGGTGACTTGGAATAATGGCTCGAGGCACTTTCCAAAATTAAGATTTTTACAACCAAAAGACAGAGATAAAAAAGTAGAGATTGATTTGAGTCTCACGAGAGGAAAAGAGCAAGGAGAGGGAAGGATAGGAATGGCCGAGGGATGAGTGAGAGAATGGAGGATGGATTACTGTGAGGCAAATGAGATGGAAGATATGGTAAGAAGTACCTTTATTAAGGAATGCCAGTTCGATTATAATTAATAAAAGACAGCGCAAAAAAGGTAATAAACCAGAAAAAAATCTTCAAATGTCTATGTAATTCTACCTTTTACGCAATAACTCGAATGTGAAAAACTAAAGAGATGGAATTCATACAAGACCGAACGACAATATATAGAAAAGGTCCATTTTTGTTAAGTTAAAGCAAATTTCTTTTTGTTATTACAAAATTCTCGCTCATGAAATGCTGAATAACGAATAAAGATATTTATGGCGATACGTTGATTTTACTGAAATCAATGTCCGTTTATTTGTCTTTATTTGACTCTCTCTTCCTCCCCCTCCCCCCCCTCTCTCTCTCTCTCTATATATATATATATATATATATATATATATATATATATATATATATATATATATATATATATATATATATATATATATATATATATATATATATATATATATATATATATATATATATATATATATATATATATATAGTCTTCGTCCAATTTATTTCTTTCATTGATATAGGACGACTTTAAATAATGTAACAGATTTAGCATACATCCTTCACGAATCTGCGAGACATTGCGCAAATATGGCATCATACCAATTTATTCCTTTCTCGTAATATATATTTCAATCAAATATCTCGATCAGTAAAGATGTCTTCGGTTGTATACAGCACTGCTGATTAATTTTCCATTAGCATTTAACTCTAAAAAAATTCTTCCATCATACTTTTTACTTTCTCCTTACGTAGTATGGGGAAAGTATTGTGATCACGAAAAAAATCGACTTCGAGATTTCAACGGAAATACACGTTTTGAGGTCCCTAGAACACGTTTAGACTATTTTCGGAATGATGTATGTGTGTGTGTGGATGGATGTGATTGTAGGCGCTCTAACTCAAAAAGTACTTGTCATATTAATACCAAATTTCATATACTATAACACTTTAGCATGAGCACAAAGAACTGATTCGTTTTTGTACAATACCGGTTAACCGGAAGTCTAGGTTTATTCGAAACCCGATTCGGTTTTTGCGATATTTCTTCGTTAAAACATCATTATTGTATATACAATTCTATATAAAGGTTATAGAGAATGTAATTTCCTACAACTTCCATTTAAAACAATTTTTCATATCAGTTATTGTTTAGGAATTATTCATAAGTAATCGGTTTTTTCGGTTTCCGTCAAATAACTCCTTTGAAACGTCGTTATTGGTCATCTTCGTGAGGACCAAAGTTGTAGAGAATAATATTTCTCCCAAGTTTTGTTTGAAATAAATTTTCGTAGAACGATCCATTTCGGAGATATTTAACTTTTTCGTAATTTCCAGTATACAGAGCCACCACCATGTAGCGGTGAATTCTGTAAACATATTCAAAATATACCTAATTTACGGCAAAAAGGACGACTGTATTCTTTTACTATAGGAAATAATAATTTTGTCTTATAATGCTATTCATAATAATTTAAATATCTATACCCCAAATATGGAGAAATTCATGTGTTGGCCACATCAGATTTTTTTTATTACGTCCATACTTTTCGGCTCAAGGATCACGTAGCCTATATCCCCATTCACCGAGAGCTACATGCAGTTGAAAATAAAATTGAAGAATAATATAAGGAAACTGCAGGGTTAAGTTCTGTTTTCATTTTACGCTAAATTGTGTACTTTCATTGTGTTATTCATGACGGACCGTACGAAAACACTCGACGGACCGTAGTTTGGGTTTCGCTGTCCTAGAGTATAAAAATTTTCGTCGAGATATTAATGCGAAGAACTACATAAGAAGTAAATAAATTCATTCATCCAACAGACATAGCAAAGCAATAATTAGTGACACCATACAAAAATGAATTCAGAGAAAATGAATAAATAGTGTAAAATTAATTTTCTAAATAGGGTAATATGTATACTGAAGAGACCCTCAGTTTAATGATTATAATCAATAATTAATGATTATAATCAAAACTAAAAATATCCAATGAAATATACGATTGATGTTGCTCAAGGACTTAAGTTGTGAGATTTATGCTTCCTGTTGTTCTTATTATTAGATGTATCGGAAGATTTATTTGTAAAATATCGTGATTACAAAATATAGCCGTGGTATAATAGGACCAAAACCCTGAAAGTGATAGATTTAGGTTTCAGTCCCCAGCATTACAATACTTAGCTGCCTTCTCTCACCTTATCAACTTTTGGCTATTGGATAACTGAATAAACTACCTACGGTAATTACTTATTTTTTCAAATCTAACACGTAAGTGCTTATTTTTGAATTTGTTTTCACCCATAGGACAAGCTCAATAATTCTCTAGCGAATTAACCTGTGGATCTCAAACGAAGTGCCGCGACACCCTTGTCGCAGCTGATTATTAGGAATGCCACGAGAAAGGTTGTAATTATCAACGATTTGGAAATGTTGATTGGCCATTAAGGCAATTTCTCTGACAAAATGGCGATAAACTAGTACAGTGATGGAAAATATGTGGCGCGCGTGCGATTTCACTTGGCACGCGTAAGCTTGTATTTTTTGTGTAATATATGAAGTTTCTTAAAGAAGGAGTTAACTAGTGGCACACGAAAAAATTCTGATGATTCAAATTACTTCTTGGTACGCGACACAAAAATCATTTGCCATCTCTGACTTAGCGCCAATAAATTTACTGCGTCTAAACTTTGTGATAACGGTATGTAAAATCCTCAGGTTGATTCCGCGAAATTCTGTTTACCTCTGTAAGGGTACCGCGCCTACAGAAATGTTGGGAACCGCTCAACCAACCTAGGGAACGTGCACATTTCAATAAATTCGGCCTATTTCATGTCAAATGGTTTTCTTCAGACTGAAAACTTTTCCAAAAAGGATGAGAAGGAAATGGTACACAATATATAGAAATCTTAATCGAAGATATCAAAATGAGATTTTCTCTCAAAGATCCCATTTTCTCGCTGATGCCATTCGAAATGCTCAGGAGTTGAATGAAAGGGAGGACTGCGAAGAAGATATTACTGAAGAGGGGAGGTTTTGGAATCGCAGGACTACACCCTTCCATCACAATGGGACGCCCTTAGTGCACTCACCATCACATTCGTAGCAACCGCACACCAGAAAGCACTCGGGCACCAAGCCTCAGATATCTCGTGCAGCACCATTCCCGAAGATTCACTCACGAAAGAGGACTTCCAATTGTTATTAGCAAAATTGCCCACCCCCGCCTCTTTCGGTCCACTAAACTCCCTTCTCCCTCTCACACAATGCTTGCCCATTCACTTTCTGCCAATCCAAACCCCTTACCCATTCCCTATGCTCACTTGTTTCAAACATGCTAAGCCAACCAACCCCTCCTCGACGCAGCCCCTTCCAAGTCATCCTCCACCCATCTCTCCCTGAATATGACATATCCTAAAACCCCCGCGCCTCCTTCCTTCATCGGACACCGCTCTCTCACTCCCTCCAAATTGTTTTCCCCATCTAATGGTGAGGCCTCCTCTTACATGACGAAAATACCCTCTTTCTCTCTCTCTCTCACTCCGACCCTCGCTCGCCTTCTGTCTAACTCTTCCGTTTTTTTATGCCTCCTCTTCCGTGAGCGCCGTAACCGCAGATCTCACGGAACACGAAGGGACGGAACGAAGGATATGTAGCGGGAGAAGTAGCGGAGGAGGGAGGGGGAGGGGAGGGGGAGGGGGGGCAGGAGGTAGAAGAGGGAAGAACTCTAACAGCCGTAAAGAGAAATTGAAAATAAAATCGCCGTGAATGGAAGGAAAAGACCTCTTTTGTCTTTATGCTTCTAAAACCACATCCTTCCCTCGCTTCTTGCTACGAAACTCTTATGTCGTTTATCCGACCGAACCCGGGTGTAGCTGTTATATCGATTAAGAAAGTTGGTTGAAATAATGATAGGGAGGGTAGGAGTTAGAGTAAAGGGAATTTCCAGCTACTGAAATAATGTTTTTATTTCTTCTTCCTTATTCTCTCCTTAAAAGGAAGAACTTTTCGAGGCAAAATAAAGTCGTGGTAGTTTTATTTTATATAGGATAATATGCCCTCTCATATAACCAAATGTATCCGAAAAGTAAGAGATCTATTTTTGATAAAATTTCCATGGGATAAGCTTCTACAGAAAGAAAGAACAAAGCTGAGAGCCAAGAATGGGAGAGTACCTGCAACCATATGTATCCAAAGTGGAACTTCAAGCGCCAAATTAATTAATGCCATTATTTCATTTCACACTTAAAGTTATCTCAAGAGACGATAAATCATAAAGAAAATTATAATTTTTAAGACCAAAAAATGCTCTCTTGTATTTCCTTACTCTTGAGAAGGCTTTCATTCGACGCTATAACATTAGATATTGGTCATTTATAATTCATAACTCAGAAATTTCCTGCACTAGCTTTGTTATTCGAATACGAATTCAACAACAGCATAACTCAGTCACAGGGATATCAAGATAACATTTAAGAGACATTGAGGAAGAATTTCGCACAAATTTCCGCGTAATTTTAAACGTGCACCAGAATTATCACTGCAATTTGAAAAATTTAATTCGAAGATGGATAAAATACTGCCATTAATAAAACTGAGAAAATATATCAGACACAAAATATTATCCTATGAAGTGAAAATCTGAGTTATCCTTCTATCTCATCAAGTCTCGAGAGGTGTATTTGAAATTAAAGAAGTCACGACCTTGTGAATGATATAATATTATGATTAAGAGAATGAAAATCTACATGTATCTCTTATTTTATTGTAGAAATCTATAGTGTCGAACCAAATTACAGTGCTGTATTTCACTTTAAAATATTATATATATATAAACTTATTTTATGTAAAAAGTCGTTTGAAAAATATCTTGTCAGTTCTCGAATCTTAAAATATCTTTCTTATTTTATATCATCATCATAGGTAGTCTGTCCGTTGACAGGTCCGTGATTATTCATGGTTAAACTTGGTTCTCCATATACTCCTATTTTCCGCAGTTTTCTTCATGTCTTGATAGCCCTCTTTCCCTTCAAGTCGTCTACCAGCTGAAACCTTTTCCTAGCTCTTTCTCTTTTTCCATCCAGTTTTCCTTCTAGCACTTCTTTAATCATGCACTCTCTCCTCAGGTAATGCCCAATCCAGTTCGCCCTCCTCTTCCTGATAGTCTGTATAATCGTTCGCTTCTCTCCTATTCTTCGTAGTACTTCCTCATTTTTCACCCTATCTGTCCATTTTATCTTCAGCATTCTTCTCCATGTCCACATTTCGAAGCTTTCCAAGTATTTTATATCATTTTTCCTTAGCGTCCATGTTTCTGCTCCGTACAAAGCTATACTCCATACATAGCATTTTATCAACTTCTTTCGGATTTCCTGCTTTATATTTCCCGTTAGTAGGAGTTTCTTTCTTCTGAAAGCGGCTTTTGCTTTTGTTATTCTAGTCCTGATTTTTCTTCTCTCGTTATGATGCTTCCAAGGTATTTATAATCTGAAACTTGTTCTAATGGCTTTCCTCCAATACTTATGTTCAAATTATTATATATATATATATTATTTATTTATTTATTTATGGCATTGCATATATCGTATTAAGTGACTTAAATCTATCACTGAAACTGTTAATAGTGATATGTTCGTTATGAATCCAATTCCAATAAACAGTGCAACAGAGAAGATTAATCAACGATCATAACAGGTATCGCTTCGTAAAAATTTTCGAATTAGCATTCTCCAGTGAGGATTCTAACCTGTGGCACTATGGTGTATCGGAAGAGGTACTACTCACTACCATTTCACGAAACAATGCCAAGTCTTAAATCTCAACCGAACCAATCAATCAGAGCTCATTTCAACGCCCCCTTAACATGGAAATGTTCCGTAAAAAAGTAATTTGATTGAGTATGGCATTTCGGGCCTTAAGTCTATTACAGATCGATCCGTTTCTGCCTCGTCTCCAACGTTCCCACCGGAGTTAAAACGCTCCACGCGAACATAAGGGGCTATATTCCCGGCCAACCACTCCTATCCTTTCTGTTCCACCTACCTCTCCCCTTTGGCACCCTCTGCCCTTCCGCCACCTCCCCGAGCGCCCCTTCCGCCCTTCTCATCCATCCTCTCGCGTCCTAAGCACGCATATCCGTCCCTCGAGCGTATAAATTCGTGACAGTATTCTCGCATAGCATTCGTGACCTCCCCCGACTGTTGGTCAGCTGGGAAATCACACGAAATTGCTAAGGGGAGATACAATGCAAGGCAGAGGATAACAAAATAAAATGAGTATATAGTAATATTAAAAAGAGAAGTGGTGGTTCGGTTGGAAAATGGAGCGAAGCACTAATGGCAATAAAGGTTGCATCCAAACACAGGAAGGGTGAGCCGAGTTAGCCATATCAGCAGAGCATTTTTAAAGAGGCAGGGGGATAAGGTTACCGAGATAGAGCACATGTAAAAATTATGAATACTGCAAACACAGAGTGGTTGTTAGATCGCTATACCTTTCAAGCTTAATTATTCCAAACTTCCTTTCTAATAAGTTAAACATATTATTTAAGTTAAATTATTTTGGTTTGGAATTTTTTTTCTGTGTGTAAGAATTTGATTTAAATGTTCTCTTCGGCAAGTACTATTTCAAGCTAAGTAAATGTCATTCAGAATCTTTACTACTGTGAATAATAGAAGAGACAAGTAAGACACCCTTGATAAAGCAAGAGGTGGAAGCACATTTTCTTAAAAATTTTCAGGATTCTGGTTAGTCTTCCCCTTTGGGGAGGGGACAACCCGCACCGTTGGAATATAGATTCTCACTAAACCTCCAAATCCGTGCAAACTTTACCATTTCAAAGTTTTGAATTTTCCGACTTTGAAGCTATGTAGAGGAAAATCTATGAACTACCGGAAAAATACAAAATTCCTGCATTGGTAAGAGCTATCTAATTCAAATAAAATTTTCCAAATATCTCTTAAAACAAAAATGGTGACTGTCCACAGACTGACGGACAGACAGAGTGATCACATTAGTACGCTGTTTTCTTTTTAGATAATGTGCTAAATATGAGCCAGATAACTCTTCACTTCATTGAGCTACTGAGAATGAAAACGGTCGATTTTTTCCTCCAGAGTCCTGCGAAGATGCCCCTCGAGTGTGAAGTAAATTGCACATTTTTCGCTAATCTATTCTAACGTCTGGGACCGTTTCTACAAAGGCCAAACTAGGGAACCCGAAATGATCCAACGTAGAGCGACTCCATTTATAAAGCGAGAGAATCGATGTGATTCAAGAGTATCCGAGCTTTTGAGAGGCATGAAATGGCAGACAATGAAGAGCGCAATAACGCCATAAAAATAAAACAGTGTTTGAAAGTCTCCATAAAATTCTGAATACAAATGCTATATTATTCAAACGACTCTAAGAGTAAGGCGACTAACGCCATGAATATGTAGCATATTTCGGTAACACTGTCCGTTATTCATTTTTAAATTATAATTCCTGTTAAATAATGTAATAAATAATATAAAAGAACTCTAGCGCGTTTTATATTGACCGCATAACTCCTAATGGAACATGAAACCTAGAAACAATGCCGATGAATGAGCGCTTCAATAAAATATTTTTCTACTCAATAACAAATTTAGAATAATGAATACTGTGGGACCTGGTAGACATTTTTTTAATGAAAGCGAACTGTCGCAAGTGGTGAACAAAGATTTGTGAAAACTCCTGAAATAGGCATTGTCACTAGTTACTAAATAATCAAGTAAGATCAATGCACAAGAAACAGACATATTAGTCAATAAAGCATCTTTAGTCAAGTTGAGGGAAAGAAACTTATAAAGTGATGGAGTAAAAATGTATTATTTGAAACTTACCCTCCCAGAGAGTTGGCTGTCCGATTCGGCAGAAGATGAAGCAAAGCTACCTCGATCATCATCTCTGTAAATCCATATGGGATCAAATAGATCTGACAGAGAAAAAGGATGTGGGAAAATATGGAGAGTGTATTGAAGAATACATCGTAGACACCTGTAACGACAATTAAAATGGCTTTATAAGTTAGAAATCCTTTGAAAACGGAAAAGAAGTGTCGAACGTTTCTGCTGCTGGGTGTATAAAATTTCGTCACTGATCGTTTATGTGTAAAAATAATTTATGTAATTAATGCAAACCAAATTAACCATCGTGCCATGCCAACAATAATAAAGACCTAAACCCGTTTATTTTCAATCAATTATAATAAATTTCTTATGTTATATGCAATGGATTTAAAATATATTATGGTATTACGATAAAATTCAAGTCAAATCAACTTTGCGAAATTAGTCCTCGCTCACCTAAACGTAAACCAATTTCCATTAACTAAAACCTCCGCAAACATTCAGTATTTGTGAAATACTCTGCCACTGGACGAAGTGAATAGGAATTTAAACTTTCTTCCTTTTATAAGTTATTTCTAAGTTGGAAGAAAATTTAATGTCCAGGTCTAAAGTGCCTCTTCAACAGCCTTCGGATGGGATCCTAGACCCAAGAAAGGACCAACCCTCAATTCTCTCTTTCTCTCTCTCTCGCTCTCTCTCTCTCTCTCTCTCCCCCCCCTTCCTCTCTGAGAAGCATTCCTAAAAGGAGGACCACTCGTGAGAAGAGGAAACCATTCCAATATTTGGCGGTCACATCTCCCGATCTCTGGACCCACGAGAGAGGGGAAGATACCTCCTCCCCTTTCAAACCTTTTCTCTCTGCTGGACGAAAAGGTAATAAATGATGGCCATTTCGTCTGGGGCGGATCCAGGGTTCACTAAAACAAAGGGTCGGTCAGGGGTAGGAGGAATTAAGTAAACAGTAATCCCTCCGTGTAGAGAGGCCGTATATCGTTATGTTGAAGCTTTGGCGTCTGCTGTAGCAGCAGGAACACCCGCTGAGACGGGTAGACTACGGTCAGGGAGATGAGCCCCATGCTCCCCAAGGGTACGATTTTTCATGCGAATGATATTGTCTCTGTGCGAGCATCAATCCGTCTGCTGAACTCATTAGTGCCCTGGCATGTGGAGTGGGTGGGCGGGCATTAGTCAAGGTGATTTACAACGCCCTTATTCGAAAAAGGTTGTATTGAAAGTTTAGTCCCCGCCTATTCAGTCGAATAATTGTGATTTTATAGATATTTTCTCGAAATAGCTATAATGAATTTGATTTATTTTGGAATATGATTCAAATATGTTATAAAAATTCACTTATGATCAGACTGTAAAATTTCATCCATTAAATGTTTTCCCAAGTAAAGATATTTTATCAATTATGGCAAAATTAATTACTAGATATTATTTTCTACAAACATTTAAAAACAACACGCAGAGACTGTTTAGATTCTCCATGGGATTAGTGAATGATTAAAGAGGGGAAAAGACTTCTTCATTAGAGAGTTTAAAAATTCTATTTGGTTTGTAAAAGGAAATATCTGCGATTTCCGTTAAAATGTTCATTTAACTGTTTCAGTTCCATTAGTGATTTTTTGTCCTGGAATTTACTCGTTGACCACGTCTTTCTGATTTTTTGTAGTTACCCTTTCTCCTCAGTTGCCTCAGGACATCAATCTTTCATTAAAAGACTAATCCCATCCACTTGGTACCAATTTATTAACTAGATGTTGGTTTACAGAAAAGCCTACATATTGCTAAATCACTTCATACAAAATGCTATTTTATAGAAAGAGAACCTCAGTACTCAGCGATAGTGTAGGTATATTGCTTGCTTTATCATCATAAATCGTGATAATTTAAGTCCCTTGTAGTTTGTATTATAATTGTAGGAGTTTGTACTTTACCAGGCTCATAAAATATCCATCCTAATTTTACTAAAATTGGTAAATTCGAATCCTGTACGTGAGAATTTTTATTACGTATATCATTTTTAATTTAATCCTTTTATTATTTATTATGAAAAGATAATTAAAATATAATATAATATTATTTTATTTCGTAAAACTTTGACGTATTACCTTCTTTCGTAGACTGCCAATAAAAACTCATCGTAAACAAAGAATATTATCCAAATTTTCTTTCGTTATTGGATAAATGTTTCATTGTAGCCTTTTTTCAAAGAGAAATATAACGAATATTTAATTTCAATCCTTCCACGGGATAATCATTTCAAAACAACTGCTATGGCCGATAATGGCGAACCTAAAAAAAGTTGTTAAAGACCAAAAACTTCCACAAATTAAGATCAGTTCGAGAGCGTTAAGCATTCAGTTAAGATTCAATCTACATTTGAACCGAGAAGATTAGAAAGAAAAAAATCTTTGGTAAACGTGAAACACGGGGTTGCCCAACTCCGCTACATTTTTTTCTCGCACCGTAACATTCCGCCCAAACGAGTTATAGCAAAGAGCGACCGAAAACCCCTTGTCAACCCATTTGCCCTCATCCCTCACTACCATACCTCACCTCCACCACCCTTCACCTCTTCTAGAGCCCTAAGGAGGAGAACCTCTCAATCCTCACCTTTCGAAACATCCTCTCTTTCTCCCACGAACCATGGAGATGGATCCCAACCATTCCTCACGTTCATTCCTCTCTCTCTCATATCCCTCAAATGAATTCCCACCCCGACTGCCTCTTCTTTCCTAACTCTCTCTCCCCCTCTCCCCCCTCTCTCTCTCTCTCCCTCTCCCCCCCCCCCTCTCTCTCCCCCCTCTCCTTTACCCATCAATTCCTCCATGCGGCACCAGACCTCTTCTTAACTGTGACTCATTCGTGTCGAAGGATCCTCAACAGGGAAAAGAGGAGACCAAGTTCCGTTTGACAAGTTATGTTTAGTGTAATATTTAAGGGAAACATTTCTTCTTCGGAACTTTTTAATTTAACCATTATTGAAAGTAAATAACAAAATAATGGGCAAGCACCAAAGCTATTGGTCAACCATAATTAATAGCGGAAAAGTTTCATAAAATTTATATGAATATACACCTGCATATATATTAGGCAGAATCTTTATGCATGCCTATGCTAAAACGTAGCATTTTAGTTTCTACGGATAAAGGCTAATTAACCATACGTACACAAGTTCAACAAATTTGCCGAAAACATTAATTTATCATCAGTTTTGAAATTTATGAATTTCTGGAGATTCACGCAGTACAAACGTGATAATTGGTGGGATTTAACTATTTTCCAAAAAACAATGTGTTTTTCATTCAGCATTCATTACGTTTCGCCAAATGAGCAGTGATTTATTCTGTGTCATTTTCGAATTGATGCGGAAGGTAGCCCTTTTAGATTAAAAACATGCAGTGATTCATCTTTTAGCCGAAGTCTATTTTTATAATCCAAATCTTTTTGAGGTATGGAAAATTCGTAATGTGGAGAGAAAAACGAGAGGAACAAATGTAAGTATGAGACAAAAGAATGAAGAAGAGAAAAAGAGTTGCAGAAACGAAAGGAATGAAGAAAAGGAAGAGAGGGAGGTCCGATTTCAGGAAAACCTCTAAAGGGATGGTGGTTGCTTGAAAGGAGAGGGCTTGCGGGAAAGAGTTTGAGAGGTTGGAAGGGGAAGGAAATAGGAGGAGGGCGTAGGGGGAGGGCGTAGGGGGAGGGCGTAGGGGGAGGGCGTAGGGGGAGGGCGTAGGGGGAGGGCGTAGGGGGAGGGCGTAGGGGGAGGGCGTAGGGGGAGGGCGTAGGGGGAGGGCGTAGAGGGAGGGTGTAGGGGGAGGGCGGGGGCGGGAGGAAGAAAAACTTAGGAAAACAAGTCTAAAGCATCCCTCAAGTCCCTCTCTCCGACACGCCGGAAAAAAGAAACACGGACAGATAGGGACAAAAACAAAAGATGGAGTGTGACAGAGGGAGAGCGGGATTTTGAAAGGAGGGACGAGGAGAGGTAACGACGGGAAGAGAAAAGGCAAAACGAAGAGGTGGGATTAAGAAAAAGAAGTGATTGGAATGGAAAGACGATAAAAAATAGCAACGCATGAATGAAACTTGAATGTAAAAAGTCAGCTCTCGGTGAATCAGAATACATCTTTAATGCAAAAAGAAATCGAGAAACATTGAGGACGAGAATATGTGTATCAAAAAGGTTCCTAGAAGCGGAAATATATATTGCCAAGCATCAGCGTTACAACTATTTAGAAAATTTCACGAATGAAATCCCTCGGCAAAAAATAGATTGGAACATATACTGCAATAAAAAAACGTACGCAAAACAATTCTTTAAAATGAATATTTTCCAAGATTTATGTACAGAATACTGGATGAAGTATTCACTGTATGATCAAATGCAGAAAATTAATATTTGGATAATGTTATTTTTTTATCAAAAATACAGTGGTTCGATTTTTTGTGAAATAATTCTTACCTCTCACACGTTTGCTCTATGAAAAGTTGGTAATCACGGCGGGGCAAATACTAAGGCGATACATTTTCGTGATTTAAAAAGTTTCTTCGAAAGCCTGCCTCTATGCAGAGGGTCTTTTCCGATTAACAAAAGTGAGAGAGTAAAACAAAAGGGCATCGATTCCGCGTGAGAAAGCCGAGTGTTCCCGAAGAAGGGAGGTAAAGGACAGAAGATAGGGAGGAGGAGAGGGTGAAGGAGGAGAGAGCGAAGGAGGACTGGGGGAGTCAGGAATGAAAAGAAGTCGGGGTGTCGGAGGTCGAATGGGCCCTCGATGGTGTCTCAGAGTGCGTGTCGGACAAGGGAGCCAATCAGCGGAGGGGCCTTGCCGATGCCGAACAAACGCCGTCTACAAGGAGATCCCAAGGGAAGATAGGAATGACGAAGACAGCCGCTAACCACCTCTCGGGAGCCACCCGTGGACGGCGCCAGGAAAAGATCTTAAGGGAGGAGGTGGAGGGAAGAGGAGGAGGGGGAAGTGAAAAAGAGAAAGAAGAGTTAAGGAGGTAAGAAAAAGGAAGAGGTGGAAGCCGGGAAGGAAATTAGGGGAGAGGGAAAAGGGATAGAAATGCGGACTGGCAGTGGGAAGGTAGGGACGGGCGGAGACGCAAAAGTGAAAATATACGAGGAAATAAAATTGGGAGATAAAAGGAATGAAGATTATGGAGGTAGGGAAGTAGAAACGGATCCGGATGCCATGAAGGCAAGAAAAATTGAAAAGGTAAAGGTCAACATTAAGTAAGTAGCATTGCGAGAAAATGAGCGAAATGAAGTAGTAGTCTTCTCGATATATGTAATAAAAAAGCTGTAAAGTAAGCCCAATGTAATTCAACTGCTTATGTGTACTCAGAGCATAAGTCGTACGTCGCAAAAATTACGCGCTGGCGGTGGTAATTCTGCCACCCGTACCCTGAAACGAGCATCCATTTCCTTATTTTTTTATTTTTCAATAAAAACTGGCTGTCACTGTTATGGCGATGAACTACTGAGAAACAAGCAAATTGCGTTGGTGAGATAACTGAGACCGATTTGTAATCTAATTTTGTCAATGTATTTCTTAACTCCACTCAGTTTCTGCATAGGATACTGATAGTATGACCACTTAAGAACTGAATGATTACGAAGCCAATCTCTCTCCACCGAAGGTAAAAATGGGCGAATAATATTCACTCATTCATTAAATGCATGTGTGTTAAATTATACAGGAGATGGAGAAAGGGTTTGAGTACAAGGCACTCAGAATATAAAAAGAAACTTTAAACGGCTATAATTAAAAATTAATTAGACTTTATTTAGATTTCTTACTTTCTCTAGTTTCTTTATATTTTCATTTTTCTCTCTTTACTTAATTTGCTATTTGTGATCAATGACACGGCCAATTTCTTCATTTACTACTATTTTTCTCTTTTTACTGCTTCTTTTAATCTCTTCTCTTCTAATCCGACTTCCCTTTCTCAAGGTACCTATTTCTGCCTCGAAAGATGTACAATTTTTTATTATTCTAATAAAAAAGACCACTTAATAGAGTAAAAGGTTAAAGAAAATTACTATCTAAAGAACTATAGCTAAAATTAACGAACTAGAAATGTAAACAAAACAAATGTAACAACACTTTCATAGCGTTAATGTTAACTCGTTAGTTTATATCATTCAACAAGTGCTTTTCAAAGGAAGAGTTTCGCTGTAAATTACACAATTTTCAGATTCAAAAGGTGTTTAAATAAACACTCAAATCTTATGAAGATAAAATTTCTATTGTATAATTAGGTTTAACAATGCACAATCACATAAATAAATATGAAGTTAACTTATCATCACATCCTACATATTTCTCGGAAATAAAGGTAATACACTCGAAGATTTGATTTGAAGTAACGGCTCGCGTCGTAAAAATGGATTTTGTTTTATTGAACTGTGAGTTCTCCCTCGCTAATGCTCTGTCTATGACCCCTCAATGTAGGGGAATTCAGCTTCCTGCCAATCGATCAAAAAAATTAGAAATGATTCAAAGCGTTTCTAAGACACATTACTTTTGTTTCAGTAAACACGTATTTTCTTTTCGCCATTTTAAGTTTTCTGTTATTTGAATGTAACTTAAACAAATTTCCCCTAAAAGTTTAAAATCTGCATAAATATACAAGGCATATCAGACATATGCAAATCAATAAGATGAAGACCGAAAGAGGCACAAATGGAATGGATGTAGAAAAAGATTTCATTAAAACAGAATTACGGCCGAATATAATTGAAAATGGAAGTCGTAATATTATATGGAGAGAGGAAAATAGGAAAAGGAAAAATGCTCGAGCGAGGAAAGCACAATGATTAAATACAGAGGGAGAAAGAGAATGAGCGATGATGGGAACGAGCAAGAGAGATAAATGGGACGGATGCAGATAAAAAGAGAGGTCGGAATGAGAGGAGGGAAAGAGATGAAGGCAGTGAAAAGGGGGGAGGAGATGAGAGCGATGGAGGGAGGATGGGAGGGAGGGAGGATGGGAGGGAGGGAGGGAGGATGGGAGGGAGGGAGGGAGGGAGGGTGGTAAAACGGAGCAAAAGTTATAGCCTGGATGCGAGATAACTGCTGCGGCAAGACGCGGCGGCGGTGTTGGTGTGGGAAGGAGCGGAGAGAGAGAGAGAGGGAAATGTGAGGTTAGGGAGTGAGAAAGTTGCGCTGAGGGATGTTGGGCATCGAATGGGCAAGAGGGAAGAGGGGGTTGTTAGAGTAAGAGGAGGGAGAAAGTGGAGGAAGAGGGGAGTGGAGCGGTGAGGAGGGCTGCCTCTCCGCATTCCCGAGATTCTTTCGAACGACTTGGGAATTTTGATCGGGATACGAACCAAAAGGTGCATTAACTTTGAACTATAAATACAATGAAAGTGTCGATGAGATTATGTCCGATTAGCATTTTTTTAAGATTTGAAATATAAGCTAAATTCTGTTTGCTGAAATCTTTAGTTGTCTAAAAATAATCACGAGGACAATGTCACGTGGAAAATAAATATAAAACATCCATATTTGGACCGTAGGTACGAAAAGGTGTTGATAGTTTAGTTAGTTGTTTCGGTATTAATATTGAAATGCGTGAGACTTTGACATTGTCGTTTACAATGTAAGTTCCATAAACTGCTTCGCTCGGCGTAAAAAAACTACATAATCATTTCTCAAACGAGGAGCGGTACGTTAAGGTGATCAGCGGTGGTATCATGAATGATGCGTCTGAATTTTTCAAACTAGATCCATAGTAAATAATTTACATTTTCTTGAAGGATATATTTATATTATATAAAAATAGCTAAATCAATTCCAAATAAATCCACAAAATTTTCATTATATATCGCCTTTCTGTCAATTTCGATTTTTTTAATTCCCGCGCACATAGTTCATGTTAATGTTTACCTATGTTATTTATGTAAATTTTTACCAGTAAACTTCGTCTGGTTTTAAAAATGTATACGGAATATATTTATAATCTTTTGTATAAGTTTAGAGCTTTTTAAAAGATAATCGCGTGACAAAGATTTACGTGAATGATGCCATGATATCTAAATTGCATTTAAAATTGTTTGAATTTAATTGTCCCTAATCAATCACTTCAGTCACTCTGTAACGGCATAAGTTGCGTTTTCCCAGCCATTTCGACAAGCGGATAAATTGCATGAGGTGAATTCAATTAAAAAACGCTTTAGATAAGATAATTACTCCCGAGAAGTCTTAATAACGATTGATATAACGTATAAAGTGAAGTATAAATTGACAAACAATCTGACATAACCGTTACGCGTCAGATTCCGAATAAAAGAATGTTCTCGGGACGACGTGAATATTTTAAAGGACGAGTCTAATTTAAAGTTCGCGTGATGGCCGGCAGAGTGGCGGAAAAGAGGGGTGAGCCCTTTACTGCCTTGGGACAAGGGCACCACCGACCTTATCCCTCGGCTCCCACATATTTCTCCCTCCGGGGTGCAGCTCGCATTCAGCAGTGCAACCACCCCTTGCCACTTGCCCCTAAACTCTATCCCTAATTCCCACCCTCTGAAGCTGGATCCTAAGGGGCTCGAATGAGGAGATCTAATTCGCCGTCCGGCAGACCCAAACCGCTCTCTTCTAGACGACCTCCCATCACTCTCTCCGCTTCCTTTTTTAATGTCTCGTTCTCAGAAGTCTCAATTTATTTTAAAAGCTCCCGGGAGTAAATACACTTTCTTCTTTAATAATAATAATAAACTAGACTAGAAGTTTTCTAATGCGAGCATCTTCAAAAATAGAGAAAATCGAGATCATAGGAAGGTTTTACCCAAATATAGCCAATGCTCACAAATAGTAAATGATAGAATAATCAATAGGAGTAAAACCTGGGAATTTAATTTCTTATTTCCGCCGATTAAATTACTTAAGGTTCTGCATAACTTGAGAAGGTCACTACAAGAAACTTACTATGGAAATTTTGCTTTGATGCAAATATACGAAACAACGACCCTCAAAATCCATAAAAGAGAAAGTGTTTTCTTTCTCTAGAATGCAAAAATATTAGTTCCATAATAAAATTTTTATTATACGTATGAAGATGAATGTCGATCCTGAAATTTCTTCGAGTTGGATTAGACTTTTTAAATATTATTTAATCATTACAGAAAAGGCCTGCAGTAATCTGAGAATTTGAGTATATTATATATATATATATATATATATATGGAAACGTAAATTATTTACACGTTGTCAAAATGCTCCTCAAAACAGTAAAGAAAAATACAAAAATTCCAGAAGTATTCTATTAAGTATTCTAATGAAAAATTCCGCGCTTATGTTTCCCTAGATCAGTGTTTTTCAACCGCTGTTCCGCGGAACACTGGTGTTCCGATAGCATAGCCTAAGTGTTCCGTGAAATATTCCACCGAAAATTTTTCTATAAATTTAGATTTTTTTAATGAATTTAAAAATAAGTATTCCTATTTTTTTCTCACGCCATATCCCCATCTATCGATGAAGCAGAAAGTACATACTACTATTAAGTACATAAAATAAAGGTTATATGTATGTGTGTGCGTGTGTGTGCGTGCGTGCGTGTGTGTGTGTGTTTGTATGCATATATCTCTCTATATTATAAAATCGTAATGGTCATAATCATCATGCTGCGTAACGCTCTAATTTGGCGAAGAACTCGGTTAAAAATTTACTGAGGTGTCTGAAATTTCTCAGGATGTCAGTTTTAATGAATCTCTACGTTATAACTAAAAAAAATTTGAATGAGGCCACGGGTTTGACCCTCACAGGATGACTGTCGTTTCCCATACGATAACACGTAAATATCACATTTTTGGTTTGAAGGCTTTCATTCTTTTACTTTTTAAAATATCTTAAAATTAAGTGATCGATACCAAATTTACGCTAAAACACGCCAAAATGAATGAAAATTCTTATTCTTACCGCCTAATACTCAATCTCATGCGTATTCTCTAATATTTTTAATTTATACTCGATATTTTGTAATTTTTTTAACATTTCAATACTAAGATTCCATGGTTACGGGTATTGTTGTCCCCGATAATTTCAGTGCATATGCACTAAAGCCCCTTTATTGTTAGACGACAGTGACTTGCCTGTGCGTGTATCTCTTTCTCTCTCACTAAATAGATATTTAAAAATTCTTATTATGAGTAATGAAATTGTAATATAATTTTATTTTTCCTGCTAATAATAATTTATTTGTTATCCTGAACAATGTAATACATAAAATTGACTTCGTCGTCGTCAGTGGGAAATCTGAACTCTGTAATGCTATTTTTAACAAACTTTCCGAGTAGCTAGAAGATTGACATTTGTTAGGAATGTTCGGTTCTTAAAGTAGAAGCCATTTACGAAAAAAATGTCCAAAATCGATCCGGGTTCGATTCCCGAGAATGATTTCCATTCCTCATAAGATAACATGGAAAAATCGATATTTCGATCTGCAACCTTATTTTATTTTGCTTATTAAAATTCACATATTTGACCTACGATTTTCGGACTTGGACTGTATTAAAGAAAAATAAATGCAGTTTCTTATTCTTACCGTCTTTTATCGCTTTCGAATCTAAATCTTTCAAATTTAACGTTTTAATATCATATTTTGACAAAATTTAGCGCTTTTAACGTGAAGTTGCCTTGCCAACCGATTACATTGTTAAACTCGAAATCCTATTACTCTCACGTATGCTCACGTTCTCTTCGGAACTCCATAGACCCTCCCGGCCCAATACACAGGTATCAGAGATATCTAAGAATTAGTTTTTACTTTCTCCAATATACATAGTATAGAGAATGTATTGTTTACATGAAAAAATTCGAAATGAGATTTCAACCGAAATACACGTTTTGAGGTGCGCAAAGGGAGAAATGATTGTATTCCATATAATACATAATTTTATTTGCCAAAGACGTCTGGCATAACCCGGGCATAGCCGGGTACTTTCAGCTAGTAAATAATGAAAATGTAACTATTTAATGGTAATAGCATTTGTTTACATGGTTGCTATCTATTTTATTATATTTGTTTACATAGTTACTATTAACAATAACCTATTCTTCGGATTAGTTTATCCTGACGTGTGCTTTCTGTGTTTCTTTGTTCATAGTCATTTGTTCTTCAGTTTCGGTTTTTCTTTTTGTTTCAATTATTGGTTTTAATACTTTGCTTTACGTTAAAAATGAATGAACGGAGACGTGAAAAGGCGCGTGAAAGACAACGGTTATAACGCATGCGAAATCGTGAAAAGTTATTACGAAGTCGCCGGATTGAATATATGACTGAAGATCAAATTGAACAACGCCGTGCTTCGCGTAGAATTGAAAATATAAGTGAAGACCAGATTGAACATCGCGTGCTTCGCAGAGAATTGAAAATATGACTGAAGATCAAATTGAATACCGACAAGCTTTACGAAGACGGAGACAAACCCTAGATGCTCAAATATTTTCTTATGTTGGCGATATACCAACTAAAACAGTTGAATTATTTTATTTTGTCTTCCTATTATATACTCTTATATCCGAGACTAAGGTATCTCGTTATGGTGCAGATATTCCTCAAACACACGACACCCCTAATTACCGGATATTACATGAAAATGTAATGTACAGCATCCGAGACATAGAAATATGAGTTTTCTTTCGGCAAAGATTTGAGTATATACACAACGCTTCGCCCTTTCTCTTTTAAGTGCGTTTCCCCAAACAATCCTGAAGTTCTTTAGGACCGCATGAATATCTGTTCCAACCCCTTAGTAGAGAGCGTCCGTTGTGAGTGTATACAACGCACCCGTGTTGGGATGGGATCCGGCACGTGGCTGGACACGCGGACGCTTCTGAAATACGCAACTTCCTGTCTCACAGGACTTCCGCAAAACCAATCGAGGCCCGTCGTCGCCAGAATTTATCGTTTGAACCAGAATGGGCGCTCGGTCACACGCCATGTGAAACCGAGCACTATGAAACTACTTTAGATACCGTTCTTGAAAATTCGGGTTAAGTAACAAATCCACCGCCAAAAATAAATACTTCCATTAAAAATACATAGCATAAATTTGAAATAAAAATATTATATTTAAATACATATTTTATCAATAAAGAAAAGTATTAGCGAGTTGCATAAATAAAAGCCAATCCTAAGAAATTATTGTAAATGCATAACAAAATTATGGTACGGTAATTAAAACATTTAAATATAAAATGAATATACAAAACTCATAAAAATCCAAACGGAAATCCCTGTGTACTGAGAGATTGACACATGCACCAATCACATGATTCTGTACGAATATAAACAAATAGGAGCGATGCATGCCAGACGCGCAACATAAATTCAACCAAGTTAAAACAATATCTATGAGAAAAAGTTATTGCTTCGTTTAACATTAATGTTCATGCAATCATACAGTCAAATTTTGTACAGAGATTTACAAAATATCCGTAAAATTTGTACATACAGTAGAAACAGTTTCACTTCCAGCGAATAGATAACAAAAATCTATGATCTTTTTGTAAAAGAATGTTTAAAATTTCACTAAAAGGAGTCTCAACGTGTGCGAATGAAGAAGTATAAATCACGCAAAAAAGAGAGAATGAGATCTTTCACAAATAAATGTTCTTATTCAATATGAGGTGATTTATAATAATTACAATTATGCAGTGGCGGATTTAAGTACAGGCGAACTAGGCGACCGCCTGGGGCAGGGGTCGGCAACCTGCGGCTCCTGAGCCGCAAGTGGCTCTTTCGCGACTTGCGTGCGGTTCTCGAAAGCAACTCTCCCCTATAAAACCTCCAAAACAAATTGGCTTCGTAAATTATTTAATAGAAATATCAGAAAACTTAAATGTGTGACAACGAAATCCTGTTTCCAAGCGGTAACCTATAATGCTTAACTTTGGTGATCGGACGACAACCGGTGTTTTCATCTTGGTATGGCCATTGCCGAAGTATGCGTCCCTTAGAATGGGATTTATTCTATCTTACTTGTTTACAGAGCCGGATTAGGCGGCATGCAAAGCACGCGAGGACAAGGGGGCTGACCCTACCCCGTCTTGCCGAAACCATTTCCAAGTGTTGCCGCTCAGATCACAAACCTTGCATAATGTTACTTTTAAAAAAAATTACGATTTCGGTGGGGCCTTAAACGCGCTATGCGTGGGGTCCATGGGTCTCTTAATCCGGCCCTGGTTGTCATAACTGGAATTTGGTATTAGGAGATGCTGCTTCATCTTCTACTAAGGCTCAGGCATTTTTTGGTTTACTTCAGAGGCTTTATACTCTATTTTCCGTATCTTCTAACAGATGGCGCATATTAAAAGACCATATTAATATCACACTAAAACCAATTTCAGAAACTAGATGGGAATGCAGAATTGAAAGTGTGAAAGCTGTTAGGTTTCAACTCGACGCTTTGGAAGAACTATTGGCTACCTGTGAAGGAGTACCCAACTTCGCAGTGAATGTGAATATGTAATTAATGAGATTGCGACGTACGATTTCATAGTATCTTTAGTGGTATGGTATGATATCTTATTAAAAATTAATGTTATCAGTAAATTATGGCAAAGTGATAGCATATATTTGGATATCACAGTTACTCAGAAGAATTTCTTAAATGACTTGATCAATACAGAACAACAGGTTTTGAGTCAGCAATGTCTACATCCAATGATCTGGCAGAGAGTATGGGTATTCAAAAACAATTTAATAAACCGCGAGGCCGGATTAATAAAACAATGAGTGCATCAACGATTACGTGGAATTATTTAGGATTAATTAATTTCTTTAATGTTAGTGTTGACACAATTTATGTTAGTGTTGAAATCCGTTTTGAATCTCTAAATATGTATGCTACTAATTTTGGATTTTTGTATAATATATCAAAACTTCAATCCATTGCAGTAGAAGAAATTTTACTACATCGCAAAGTTCTCAAAAATGTACTTGAATTTGAGGGCTCATGTGATATTAACGACTTAGAAATGTATGACGAACTCAGTGTGCTTTCCAGGATTCTACCGTCCAGCATAAACATGAAAGATGCATTAAAGTTCATAACTGACAATGGTTTACGTGAAGTTTACCCTAACGTATACATAGCGCTTCGCATAGTTTTGACCATACCAATCACAGTAGCTTCGGTCGAAAGAAGTTTTTCTAGACTGAAGCTCATTAAAACGTATCTCCGTTCAACCTTGTACCAAGAGAAATTAAATTCGCTTGCAATTTTATCTAAAGAAAATGAGGAAACCAACTTCCTGGATTATTCTCAGCTGATAAAGGAATTTAGTGCAGCGAAGAGTAGAAAATTAATATTGTAAAACGGGTGAAGGTTCATTAAATTACTACAGACGGTTCGTTGTGGAAATATGTGCCTGCACCAGATATTGTGACTGTAGTGAATAAATTCAGAGACGGAGCCCGGATCGACCTCAGAAGTTCATCTTTTATACTGTAAGTATTAATATAATTGAATTATTAAAAATTTGTTTGCATATTTTCTCTATAAAAATGTAAACCTTTAATCCGAAATACTAACAAGTCATGGGCCTCGCAAACTCCAATCGCCTTCAAAGTCCGCCACTGCAATTATGAGTCACGGTCGAAATCCAATTCTTGACTCGGAGCATGGTAATGTCTTGAATTTCTCTTGATTGTTTACTTTGCTTATTTCTACGCTGTCTTTTTAAAGCTTAGAAGTAGTTCATACATATTGAAAAAATTTGTTTTTCGTTGCTCGGACCCTTTTCAGTGGGCAGAGAAACGCTCTTCGTTCTCCGGAATTTGTGCGAATGTCCGAATCAATCGAACGGATCGAGAGGTAGAGTCATAAAGTGTAATGAGCGTAAAACCAAAAAAGGCATATTGCGAAATAGCGATACATACCTGTACACTGGATTATGTCTCTTTTATTCGCCCAATCTTTCTCCATTCTCTTTTTCTAAAGACGCGCTGCATCACCATGTGCTCAACCAAAATTCCCTCCCCTCATCCTTCGCTATTCCTATCACCAACTCAGTCTCATCTTAAGGCCATGATGGCCCTCAAAGTGTATCCCTACGACTTCCGGTTGCCCTCTCGGTCGTTGTGACACGCAACCTCTTATGGTTCTTCCACTTCTGACACACCACTTCCCTACCTCACTCCAATTCCAACCCACTCTCCCCCGTCTCTTCTGCACTGCATCCGCGCTCTTCTCTCTCTCTTTCTCCCCTCCTATTTAACCTTCCATCTAATCACCTCTCGCCAACTCACCAGATCCTCTCCCCCTCTCTCCTTCTCTTCCTCTTTTCTCCAACCCCCAACTTCCACCTCCCTCCACCTAAGACCATTTCACAAACAAATGCATCCTTCCATTAGGAAACACGACCCTTTTCATCTTATGCACTCTTCCCCCGACTGCCTGAAACGAGTATAGCAGAATGTACTTCTTAACCTTTGCAAAATGGCCTATGCCATCTCTTACCCATGAAAAATCAATATTTGGTCTCACACATGATAAATGTTTACGTAACTTTTAAGCAAGTTCCTAATTTTCAAATATTAATTTATTTTCTTATTGCAATTAATTTAAATTAATCGCAGTTGACAAACTTATAAGATTGTAATGTAACTTACAAATACTTAAAAGTATTTGCAAAAGATTCAACTTTGTTGACTTAAATGGCCTAGGAATCATCAGCGTCATTGTTACTTAGGAATCAACAATTCAATCAGATTCAATCCTGGTGACAACTATTTCAGGACGAATAACAGAGGTTAAACTCGAGACTCTTAGGCAACATATACGTGAGAATCAAGTTAGAATTAGCTTTTTAGGGTTAACGTTTCAATATTAAAAATCATGATGGAATTCAATGCTTGAAACACCTTTGAGAGAAGATCAAAAACAGCTTTTAAAAAAACCTATTTGAATCGAGAAATAGTTAAGAAGATGTCCCAATTTAACGTTAGATATTTTAACAGATTTTTCTACATGGAAAATAGTATTTGTTAGTTAATTAAATTAAATAATAAAGTTTTGAAAACTATGAAACGCTGGCGTTGGGCAGCATAAAATTGTCTAGTGGGCCGCAGGTTGGTTACCCCTGGTATACGCGGTTTTTTTTCAAATTTAATTAATTATTTAAAAATAATACTCATCCATTCCATCATTTGAACCAACGCGCACATCATCGTATCAGTCGCCTCAATTTGTTAGCTTTATTTCATAAAAAATAATTGATAATTAATGCTTAATTTAGTAATTATATTGCTTGAGTACAATTTCTCCTCAATCTTGTGGTTATATATCTCTCAATTACCCTTATCTCGCTCCTACTTGTCCAACAATTTTGCCATGCGTTCCCACTCCTTCCACCCCCACAAACTCAACCCCACGCCGAGTAACCCATAGTTTCCCCGCAGCCAAACCCCAAAGGACACGCTCTCTGACTCCCATTGTCGCCGAAGCTATTCCCTGATGACCTAACAACCGCTCCTCACGCACGCCGACCGCCTCCCTTCCCCCATCATCTCCTACTACTGCATTTCCCTCGCCGCACTCCCACCCTCACATAAAGGGGTCTCCTTACGTGCCGCAGCGAGTAAACTGGTGCGTACGCGTGATTTCAAAGGGACACGCGTGCGTCCGATTCCGAACCCATCGATCTCTCGGGAAAGGGAGCATCTCTAACCCCCCCCCCCCCCTCCCCCAAGTCAATTCACGAACACACTAGTGCTATTTTCGTACTTTGAAGTTTTATATATTGTTATATTTATGAATTCTATAATTTCCTATGTTTTTTGAACACTTTAAGCTTTTGCCAGATATTTTTCAATATTTTTTTAAGGCGAGCGAATCGAAATAATATTCCATTAAAAACTTGGATACTTGACACTTTCAGTACAACAGTATCTATCAACCGTTGAAAAGGGTACAAATGAGATCAGGGGTTGATTTAATTTCGTCGAACAAATACAAAAGAATAGTGAACAACGTACTTTATGAAAATTATAATTGCGAGGAAAAATTATAAAAGGTGCCCTGTGTATCGCAAACGCTATGATTATGAAAACATTTTTAATCCAAACAATAATTCACTAAATCAAGCCACGAATGTCTGTTAGCATATTAAAGGTAATTTAGGAAACTTTAAATATTTTGTATCAAAGCTCAAACAATACCAGAAAAAATATTTTAAAACTACTTTATAAATTGTCATTGGTTCTTATAGAATTCTATAATTCTGCACCCAATCTTTTATTACTGTTTAGTTCCTTCAGTCATTTTCACCTAATCCCGCCATATTCTCTCCTGCTATGTTTACGTCCACAATCAAATAAACATCTCGGTTCTTATTGACACTGAGCTTATTCCCGCAGTCGCATCAAAGAGGGTGAAGGCGTCGTGAAAAGCCTCGTCCCCTAACGACAATTTAGTATTCCGAGCGTCGCTGGATCACGCATCCGATGACGGATCAGATTTCAAAAGACCTGGATGTGAAGTTTGAGCCAGAGGGAATCGAAAACAGTTTGCTCATCTGAATGGGGAAATAAACTTCCATGTGAGCGACAGCGCAGTTGCGTGACTGCACCTCCTTCATTGAGATGTAGCGGGGATACGAGGAAGAGGATTCCCACTGGTGGCAACGAGAGTGGGGTGGGGTGGTGGGAATGCGTTAATTTGGCGCGGTGGGGGGGTGAATAATCTCATCTCGTCAATTTATCACCCCTATTGCGCGAGGGATGGGTGACTTCCTAAGGGTGGATGTTGGTCGGGGTGGATGAATAAAGGGGAGGAAAGGGATGGGGAAGAAAGAGGAGGGTGGATGAGAGAAATGGGCGAAGAAGAGGAAAAGAAAAGGCGCACGTGAAAAAAGTGGAGAAGATTGAACGATTGGGCGGAGACTTTAACGGCCGCTAAGTGACTGTGTGAGAATTACTTAATAAAAGATTTGAGGAGAAAATATGTTTAACAACGTTTCTTCAAACAAAAACATTTATGTTTCGAGGCAGAAAATGAGAAATCGTTCCAAGCGTTTGATTTTTAAATATAAATATGCAAAACAGAACGCGAAAATTTAATAAACTGAAAAGATGCGAACAGATGTGATAGCAAACTGTTTGTCGGTCCGCGACATCCGGAAAAGAAATCCGATCTCACCTAGAGAAATGTGACTGCTAATGGAACATGCTTATATTCTACCGTGCTGGGTGGTCTGCGAACGTAAAAAATGTTGAGAACGTCTGCGTAAGAGTATGTTTGGTAGTATTATTATACAATGGATTATTTTCATTTAAAATTCTGAGAATAGGAAATTTATTACTTTGCTTCAGTTTTGACTTTTGTTTTTAAAATATATATTAGACGAAATGTTTTTCTTTAATACTCTACAAAACAATGTTAAATTATGTTACTCATTTTCCTTTTGCTCTTAAAATTGATTGAACACAATATTGTAAGTTAATATTAAATATAAATATATTATATATTTACATTCGTCAAAATAGAAAATGCTAGATCACCTGCTTATAAACATGAATTACATTGAAGAGATTATGAATAAATAATTATCTGTGCGTAAAACTTAATGTTTAATATATCATGTGGTAGCTTTCTGGGATTACTATGATATGCAGCAGGGGTCACCAATTAATTTTCTTTGCGGTTAGAAAAAATGTAACTCATCGAGGTCCGGATCCCTTAGTGCCATAAAATTAATAAAACTTCAAATAAATGTTATAATAACATATTTTTGTTTCCTTTTATTAATTATTACAGAACACTTAGAGACAATATTTATAATTATATTGCAAATATTTACACTAATGAGAAAAATTACACTTCTATTCGATAATAATTTTATATATCCGCTTCTGTCTAATTTTACATTAATTTCTTCTGTCAATGCTTCTTTCATATATGGAAATGCAACAGTTCATCACTTAAATCTAAAGAAAATATATCGAACATTTTTACGAAAAGAGTTTACAATTGACACTAATTCAAAAATAAGTTTGTCCCTTCCTTGTAATTTCAGG
Source organism: Uropetala carovei (assembly GCA_036926305.1). NCBI lineage: Eukaryota > Metazoa > Arthropoda > Insecta > Odonata > Petaluridae > Uropetala > Uropetala carovei. Next base: position 7,867,171 of record JAXCHB010000123.1, read on the forward strand.
TTGAGATCGTTAAAGTGTTTAAATATATCAGTTAAGAAGGCAATAGCGAGTAAATCCGCGTTATCTTGAAGAAACATTAGATGATTTCTTGCAGTTGGAGCGAGGAATGATTTTAATTCTTTCAGAATTGACGATAGTCTTTGTAAAACGTTACCCTTACTAAGCCAGAGAATGTTATTGTGGAGAAGCACATCATCATAGTAAGCATCAACTTCTTCAAGGAACAATCTGAATTGGCGAAGATGAAGTGAAGATGTAGCTCGAATAAAATTAATCATCTTTATCACCTTTTGCATCATTTCTTCAAAATTTGGAATAAGTTTGATGCACAAGATGAATTATGCAATGGCAACTTAGCAAATTTACATTATCTTTCTGGAGGCGTTGAACCAGTCCTTTATTTGAAGCTATCATTGCAGGAGCACCAACCGTGGTTACTGATATCAACTTGGAAATATCATGGCCAATAGATTTAAGAAATTCTGCAAGAGAATTGTAAAAGTCTTCTCCACGAGTTCTGTCCTTAAGGGATAACACACTTAAGAGTTCTTCATAATATTGGTCACTTTTTTCGTCAAAAAATCGTATAAATACAAGTACTTGCGCAGTATCTCTAATAGCATATGATTCGTCCAGAGCCATTGAATAGCATTGGGAAATTTGAACGGAATGTCATATTTGTCTAAAATTTTCTTCTGATAGTTCTGAGTTTCTTGTGTCGCTTATGTGTGGGATGCGTCGAATACTGTCAACTACGTCACATCTGAACAACGATGAGGCATCTTAAACCATACATTCTTTTACAATACAAACGTCAGTAAAAGGTTTCATAGTTTTAGCTCGAGACCAAGAAATAAGTAAGGAATCCTCAGTAATTTTTTTTGTTGTGACAGACAGCGACCGCTTCATAATTTGAGTTGAAGCAGAGAAGCTTGCCACTTTATTTGTAGAAAAGGCACGCAACAGAATATTGAATATGGAAAATTTTGTTTCGTATCATAATGGCGTTTACGATTACCACTTTTGATAACAGCAACTGTTTCCTGGTAAATTAGGCAGATAGAAATCGCTGCTTGTTGATCTGGAAGTGTAAAACAGTATAGCTCAGTCCATTGCGGTAAAAACTGTCGGTTTACGTTATAAAGTTTCCTTTTCTTTTTATCCATATTGTTTTGTTTTCATGCTATAGACTAATAACTTTTGTTACATACTTAATTAAAAAGTATCACACATATGCGCAGCGAGCTACGGTGGTCTTAGAATGGTGTGACTTGCTCAGAACCGCGGCGAATCTACATACAGGCGGGAATGTACCTCCCACTATTCGCTAATCGAGGATACAAGGGCCGATGTTGAATTGAAGAAAACGTGGATCATTGGGACAAGAGTTGGTAAAGATTTATCGAAAAATTCTTGTATTTGTATCGATTATTTTAATTATTAAATTGTATTATAAAATAAAATTACGTATATTTCAGAAGTTTTATGGCATCAATAACGTGAAGAAAGGTGCGTTCAATACAAAGTATGGTCGATTTTTTAAATGTCACACGTCAAATTAAGGGAATTTACAAAAACGAAAAACTAAACTAAATACTTTATATACAAATTATTGACTTGGGATCAGATCACTCGCGGTCCGTGAAAAATCGTTGGCGGTCCGGTTCAACTTAACGTCGTTTCACTTTAACGTCCAAAATTTATTGAGGAATGGTTTTTGCTTAACGTCTAAATAGTTCACCTTAACTTCCGTCATTTTGCGTCTTCGCGACGTTTTTCCTCCGAATGAGCACAAAACTCGTATGCCGTCACGACAGGTCACGTCATTAAAACATTTAAAAGTTAGTCTAGGTAATTATTAAAAGGTGTTTTAAAAGTTATATTAAGGAAAGATGAAAATGCGTCTTATAAATGTGTTTCTGTTGAAATCTTTCAAAAATGTTGTACTTCGTATGAGAAGGACGTAAAAACTTAACGCTTCCTTATCCCATTTATCCTTATGGGAGAAAATTCCTCGCTTAACGTTTAAGTTTTCTGGAACCAAACTAGGACGTTAAGCGGGGGCCCACTGTACTAACCGAGTAATAAATAGAACGAAGAGGTTCTTCAACAATTAGTATCATAGAGGTTTTTGTATTGTTCATAGGGCTTCATTTGATTCCATTTGAACTAAAAAGGAGGTTATAAAGAATTATATATGAACGGGGAACGAATTAAGTCCTTTGGGGGTTTAATGACGGAGAAAGAGGTGGGACATGATAAAAGAGAAGGGCCGAGGACGCGGGGCTTAAAATCGAAGGGATTGTGGGGTCGAGAATTAAATGAGGGCCTGTGGCCTTTTTATGGTTTCTAAATTGAAAATGCAGTGGGCTACAGGAAGGAGTTTTTCTCCAATTGGATGCGAGGGTCGGCGGGTTTAAAGGGAGTAGGAGGGGCTGACGGAGATTTAGATGCATTTTAGCATGGGATTAGGCGGTGATAGGGATAATAAGCCACCGTGGGGTAAATACGTATCCAAGGGAAGGAAACTGAATAAGATAAAGGACGAAAGAATAAAAAGATTATGCTAAAAAATAATATGCAAAAATGAGAGATTCCAGGATGTTTTATGCTTTTTGGTCTCATAAACTTTTCTTAATTGCCGTTCCACTTTTATATGTGGCAGTTATTTTACTAATTTGTGAATATTACTATGTTAATATTCTCGGCCAATACTAGTGGAATTCCTTAATCTACTTATATTTTATTTTGTATAAAATAGGAAAAATACGATATTGATTGTCACGTATCAAAATGTTCATATTACGAAAGTCTTATGACGTCTGTAGAAAAAAATAGCAGCATGAGCTATGATTGTTGCTTATTGTCTCGAAGTTACAAAAATTGGCTCTTTTATTAGTTATTTATTTAAAAAAACTAAATTTTTATTTCAATTCCAGATCATCATCGTTGAGTTCATATTTTTTAAGTTCAACCTAATATCACGCCTAGATCGCCGTGATCAAATGAAGGTGGTATTGCATAGTATTCATAGTATGAACTGAAAACTTTGTTCAATTCAAGGACTACGATTTACTTTGTATACTAAATGAGTTTATTGTGAGCTACTAGTCGGATCGGTCAAATCTCAAGGAATTTGGAACCGATCCAAAACAGCAGCTGGGGGGTATAGAGAGACAAGAGAAGATCCGTTTAGGAGAAAATAAGGGAAGGGGCGCTCTGTTGCGATGGAGATCCCTCGGGGAGCTCAAGGGGAGTGGGATGGGTCGAAGGACTAAAGGGTGGACAGAAAGACGGAATTGGAACGAGGTTTAAAAAATACATAAACAGGAGAGGGGCGGAAATGTGTGGGCTCTCGCCAAATTCAACAAATGAAGGTGGACCAAAAAGGGCTGGAAGGTATGCGTCGGACGATGGGGACGAGGACAAAGGCAAATATATAAATAAAGAATTAGTTGGAAATCCCGGCGCTGGATTTAAATGTAGAGGGGGTCGGCCGGTTGCGTGTCTCCGGGTTAATCCGATAACCTCACGAGGAAAGAATAGGAGGATTGGGTGAAAGGTCAACCGGAGAGACGCAAGACACGAGAAAGGAATTAAAATTCTGCAGCAGAAGAGCAAACGAACGATAAATACTAGTCTCGGGAACAGGAATTGCGGTCTCTCGTTTACGCAGCACATGCTTTGTAAATATAAATACATTTCGAATCACAAACAGTAATTTTCACGTATATAAGGGATAATTATTCTAGCTACAGTTTCATAAAGATATATAATTCAATTTCCGAAGTATATTTTCACAGGAAAAAGAAATTATTCAATTATTAAAGTCTCGGTTATAATTACTTGGTAAAGACATGCTAAAAGATAATTTTTTAGGAATCAAACATCGACCAATTTTTATGGAACTGTGGAGCATATTACATTTACATGAATACTCTGCAAGTCGTCAGAACGTTTGGCAGGGGTAAATTTTCCATCAAAATAATTTTTAGTAAAGCATTATTCATAGATAACATTTTACAATAAACTTTTTATTACAAACTTTCCCTAAAATAATGATATCTCAAAGATGAAAAATACAAAATATTTAATATTTAAAGAATAAAGAGTTTTAGAAATAATAAAAGTAATCATCCGTTTTAAAAATTGCCTGCAAGGTTACATCCGAATAACACTTAAATAACTGTGGGTTATATAACACTAAATTTTTTATTTAAGAACTTCACGGTCTACCTAAATAGCAAGATCTAATCTAGTTATGCAATAATATATAGCCAAATTTGAACTATGCAGTTTACAATGACGTTTGGCAAAAAAGCCACGAACGAGGACACATTTCCTCAGTTAGAGAGGAAACCCAAACGGTGGTTAAACGTAAGGCATGAGAAAGGGCGACTACAGTAAAAGGGAGACAGCGGCGGATATTTGAAAGGCGGCGAGTGTGTCGGGAGGGAGAACATTTGAATTTCTATTAGCCGCGAGATTAAATAAAGGGCGATTCCTCAACCGCCCTCTATTTGCGCGTCCCCGTCCCCTCTCTTCTCACCCTCCCCTTTATTTTCCCTCTAAATCCTCCACGAGTCCTCTCTCTCTTTCTCCCTCACTCAACTTCCCATTCCTCCCATCTGGGTTATATCCCTGACACAGGGACTGAGGTTAGGGATGAAGGTCGGAGGGCATGCTGAGACAGTGTTGAATGTTAAGGATGTGTATGTTGGTATATATTAAAAGGAAAGGATTCTATTGATGAGGCTACAGGAGCAATTAATACAAGTCTTTAGAGCCAAAGATTCTGAAACGAGATGAAGACGAAAATCTATTTGGTGATGTTTATAATTATAGGTTTTGTAAAAATTATTCCATTTAAATGTTTGTAAATGATATTTGGAATTACTTCGAAGAACTGAATATTTTGTTATCTTCTATTTTATATTCATTCGTAACGAACGCTAAGTAGGTACAAACTTTTACATATAAGAAGAACAAACAATGAACAGAAAAAACCTCCTTTTATAAATTACTAGAATGTATCTGATACGCAAATGAAATTTTCAAAATTACGCGTAAAATATTTTTTTTTATCTTGAGGTATTAAATATTTATATATAATTTTATGGATTTTTACCATGCTTATTTCCTTTGATTTTTCAAACGTAGTTCAACATCCTTCTTCGTGCTACTTTTATAAGAAACTCTTGAATGATCGTTTCATTATGACGGTATTAAGTCTGCTTCATTACAACAAAGAAATGCTAACATGAAAGCAGCAAACGTAAAACAACAGGACTACCGATCTCTTAACGATAGCTCCCTCAAAGGAAAAGAATAATGATCAAGAAAAGTAAGCGAGCGATTTGTATACTTTGTTAGCATAATCATTCCAAGGCGGACTAATCCGAGCTACCTTAGGAAACTTCGTAATGAGTAAAAGATGGAGGGCAAGGAGAAGGGATGGAGTAGTGGAAATAATTCATTCGGTAGGTAGAAAAAAAGCAGATTGGAGAAGACATTAAGTTCTTTTCCTAACTTAAATCATTTTCTACTAAATATTTTATGGATAATATACTATCCAACAATTTTTTTTCTTATTAAATCAAGGAATCTCACGTAAATTTCTTCACCAGAGCGTTGTATAATAGTTTCAACCAAATTTAATACAAATAATTCATTTACAATTTAAAGATAAAATAATACAGTTGCATTTTTACATAAAATAAGACAGTATGATGATTAAAACACCACCAATATTAATTATATTGCGAAGGTGGTCCCATTCAACGCTTGATTTGACCAAAGTGATGGTGGTCGTGTCATATTCTAATCGCGCGAAATGCTGTGTATCTATTAATGTTTTTTTTTTAAATGTACGACTCTGAGGATGCATAGAGATTTAAGACTACCTAATTTTGAAAAATTAGAGGTCAAATGTGAGTATCCTACAGATATTTAGGACGGTACGGATGTGGAAGCGGAGATTTTGTTAGGGATAGTGCGAAGGAGGAATGGTAGGAGATGAGAGAGAGAGGGACGATGGAGAATGGGAGGAGCTCGAAGGACTGAGGGTCGCAAGGGTGGGCGGAGTGTGTGTGTGCGGTGAGGTTGAGGGAGGAAGACGGTGGAGAGACTTCGGTTTTAATTGAGCCGCTAGGGTGTACAAGGAAAACGCGGAGTCACCGAATTAATTTAATTTACGTCGAGCAAACCCTTCTCCATCTCCATATTCACCGAGCGCACCCTAGGAGGCTGCAAGAGGGAGAATGGGAGTGGAGTAGCGAGGGGAAGGGTAGGGGGAAAGAGGGAGGAGGAGACTGAAAGGGGAAGGAAGGTAAGGAACGGGGGAAGGAAAACGCAGCTACATGGATGCTGGGAAAATAGGAGGAAAGGAAAGACTTGAAGGGATTGAGTCTTTTTCCTACGCAAAATGAGCAAGATACAGCAACCCTGAAGTATACCCATCGATGAGAATGATATTTGCTCTATTTTTTATGGTCTAGAGAGCAAATATGTGGATTATTAAGCTCCCATAAAGATTTTTAAGATTTCCAGATCTTTGATTGTTCATTTGTCCCTGGAAATGTTCGTGAGTTTTCGTTGACTCTTTCGGTTAGTTCACGAAGAAAGTATGACCGATGGAAAGTTTCTTAGAGCATAAATACTCATTAACAAGGATTTTTCAGCTACAAATCGTTCGAATTCTGTCTAAAGACGTCCGTAATTGCGTATGGTGGTATAATAGCAGGTTTGTTTGATTTACAAGCAGTCGTCGTGGCTTTAATTCAGTTTCCAGATTTTGATTTTAATGAAAGCCGCCAAAATTACTCTGTCATAATTTTATTCAAGCATATTGTTATCAACGTCTATGTTCTATGCACTTGCACTGTTAAAACAAAACTTATCCATAAGCCATCTTTGAAAAAAATTCTTTTGACGTTGTAATAGTATACGGATCGTGATGATGAATGTTACATAAAAAATGCGAAATTAGTTCGATTGATAAAATTCACAAAAACTCGCTTGGGTAGAACAATTCAAAACCTTACGTCACTGCACGACGCTAAAAATTTGAATAATATGCACATTTTGATTAATTCGCTGAATACAAGTAAAAACACATCGTAATGAACAAATTTTTCTAAAAAGCGATGAACCACAACTTAATTGAAGTCATTAGTTCCTGACAATATTCTTTCATTACCGTTCATGACAAAATGTCTGGTCTTCGCCCTTCCTAATTTATTCAGTATAAATATGAGAGAGAAGGTGAACTCCACGGCCAAAATGATCCACAAATTCACATTAAAGAATAAAAAATTATTTAGAATTCGTATTCTCTTATGCCTAAGTAAATAAGGGTAAAGGGTGACAGAGGTGCGAAACGGAGAAAATGTGATGTATGCGTTGGTTGGCATGGTTTGGCTCTGACCCCCTTCCCCAACTCCTCTCCATCCCTCATCGGTATCTCTCCCTCTCTTCCACTCACTCTCCCGCAGAGTAGTTTCAATCTGCATCGCTAATCCGATTCAAAGGCAGAAATGTTGCCAGGGAATTACCGTCGTATTGTTGGTGCGAAGGAATAAGCGAGGGATGGAATGAGAGAGGAGAGGAATAGGAAAGAGCGGGGGAGAGATTGGGAGCATGATATAAATGGAAGGAGAGCAGATTTGTAAATGATGAGGTGAGCTTATAAAGGGTTTATGGACGTTTGCCATTGAAATAATAATGGGATATATGTTTCCTTTGCGCGTTGAAGAAACAAACTCAGGGACCAGGCCGATAATTCTCATGCGGTCGTAATGATTCAAATAAGAGCAGCACATCGTTCAAATAATTAATTCAGAAGTAAATAAATCAGAGTACGGTATTCTCATATATGCGCCCGAGTGTGAATACACGATCCTTTTTACCAGTCTAATTGTGCAATTTCTTTTCCAAGCAGTAGCATTATTCTTTCATTTGGCGGTTACGTATGAAGTGGTTGTGCCAACTCACAAACAAGAAGGATATAAACGCTTTTAAGTTTAATGAAAGTAAGAATAAAGATAGTAAAGAGCTAAGGTTTTAAAAACTGAAACCACTCTAATTACAAATATGATTTCCTGTTTTCTAATTATCTAATTATTTTTAAATGTTTTACAAATGGCCATATGTTCAAGCTGCTTTTTGTAGTTTTTTTGGAATAAGTAATTTCAAACACTGATATTGTGTAGGTTATTTAGTTTTCATTTTTTTATAGGAGCTAGGCAATAATTGGAAAGGAAACTTCAACGAAAAGGAAATAATGGTCGAGATAATAAGAAAATATGAGAAAAGAGAGGTTAGCAGCGGTGGAAATAAAGCATGGATATCGTGTCTCTGGTCGGTAAAAGTTTTATAGGATAAAATAGAATTTTTATAAGAGAAGCTAATGTATCTCGTACCACCAATTGCTGGATAATGTAAGAAATGATTTTATTTATAATAGACGGATAGCACTAGGGGTAATTTCATTTTTAACGTATTTACGTTTTAAGATAATAAAACCGCTTAAGTACTCGGCATCAAAATGAATATTTTTCAGTAACAGCAACAAACGCCAGAATCCGAAATGAAGTTTTAATAATACAAACAAATGAATTCAACTTGTCTCATGGTCCTATTTACTTCCTTATCTCTATCTCCTTACAAGCATTACCCGATACACTAGTACTGCCAGGACGGAAACATCTCCACTAGATGCATGCAACACCTCAAGAAAGAACATATTCCATTCATTCTTCGGCACAAAAATACCGCCACTCCAAAAGACAGAACGTAAAGGCATTTCTTAAAACTTACGCAAGTTTCAAGAGTCGAGCTTTTTTGGGAATTTTTGGATGAGAAACGAAAGAAAAACTAGCGAGGAGCGTGAGGAGAGAGTGGAGAGTATAGAGAACGAGTAAACGAGAGACATAAGGGAAAGAAATCCGGAAGAAATGAGAATAGAAGGAGAAAGAAAGGAAGAAAGAGGAAGAAGTATGGAGGGGGTGGCGTGATGGAGGTTGGATGGGGAGGCGTTTTTGCTACGAAAGGAAACAAGCATTTAGCGTTACATCGCCGTCAGTTTTAATTGGGATTTACGCGCCGTATGGGGACATAAAGCATGTCTCGCTCTGGCCTCAGAGAATACCTTCAGAACTTCCCTCTCTCTCAACACTGTCCGCCTTCCCCCCCCCCTCCCCCCCCCCCACTCCACCTCTCCTCCCATCCTCTTCCCTCTCCCTCCGTCTCCTCCCCTCCCCCCCCCCCCACTTCCACTGCTTTGACTCTTTTCTGCGATAGTCTGTCTTTCACATCCCTCCTCCACCCCCACCCCCTTCCATCAACCCTAACCCACTTTGTGTCTCCGATGGACCAAGAACCTGTTTTAACCAGTTATAATCAACAAAAAACGATGCGCGTGAGGTTTAGAATATTTCATAAGCAAACTGCCAATCCGTTATTCTCTAAATCTGGACATCAACTCTTGCACAGAGACGTGTGTAATATTTTTATTCTACAATATATTTCACGGGTATTGCCAAAAAAGTTTTGATGTTTAATTATTAAATTGACACAATTTTTCAACGCGGAAACAATATTTTTGACGCCAAATACATCAAAGTTGATTATAGAAATGACTTTTTGCTCGTTTGGTCTTAAGAGTTTTGGGAAATATTTTACTATAAATAATACGTTTACACATGAATGTAAACGTAAATGAAGAACAAAAAAGGTAATTTTAATTAAAATGTTTAGAAATTGCGTTTAGTACAATTTAAAATATATTACTCAGATTATATTCCCTACGATCAGATTTTTCTTTCACATCATTTTGTCGTTTTCTCATCATCGAATTATTTCACAATAATAATCGTATTTTTTCAAATAATCCGAAATTATTATTTTATGAAAATTTAGTATAGTCTTAGATTAAGATTGAAAACCATTTGCAAATACCGCAACCAGAATTAGTTCATGACTTTCTTGTGGACATGCGTATGTAGTGTTAAAAAGTCAAGCGTTTCCTAAAACAATAGTTTTTCTTAGTATTACCATGAAAAATTCATTTTAAATCTCGATGGTTTTTATTTCCAGATTTTGGGGAAATTTTAGGTAAAAAAATACAATAATTTGTCCCTTTTTTATATTCAAATTTACGAGAGATCATTGATCATACTATGCTCAGAAAGGTGAATGAGAAAAGGGGGGATGAAAATATTTGGGTACAGAAAACACTCTCTGTGTTCAGCAAAATAAGTCCCGAGGCAGTCAACTCTTTCCCAATTTTTCTCCCCCTCTCCTCGTCATCCGCTACCTCTCAATCCCTTCTCCTCATGGCATCAAACCCTTCCTTCTCTTCGAATTCCTCTCTCATCCCACCTTACACCCCTCCTGCCCTCCTTCATTCCCACCCATCCCCTTCCACCACCCCATCTCCCGCGCGTGTATACCAATGTCTGCTCCGCGCACCCTCCCCTCTATATCCTCTTCCACCCCCTTCCCCTGTCCCTGTGTCCGGGCGTAAGTGCCGTCAGGTAATTGGGAGACATTCCTATAGGTCCCTTCAGTGAGATGCTCGGTCGGCGATTCCGAAAGGAAACACGCATTCAAAAAAGGTAAAACAAAACGGACGAAATAGCCTTTCCAGATACTTCTCTTCCTCTTCTTTCCTCCACGCCCTTCCCTCCTGCTAGCGCGGACGCTGTGTCACGGTCCACGGCCCCCACCTCCACACCGAACATCCACAAAAGCGACCCCTTCCTGCCGTCCCCGCACAGACACACATCACCCATTCCATCCCACCTCCCAACCGATACCTTAGCCAGACCAACGCTCCAAGAACAGACTCGAAGAACCTCTCTCCAAACCGGCAGAAGTCAATTTTTTGCCTCACGTTTCTCCTCTTTTTTTCACTTTTCTTATTTGATTCATCACAAAGTGTTCGCTTCTACGATTCGTAGATCTTGTCGATCGTGGGCAGGCATCACTCCAGTTGGGAAAATAAGCCGGCCGTCGCCTTATTCGCCCTTCCCTTTATTTCCCTTCGTGTCTTTCCTTTCTTCCCCGCCTCTCTTCCGCAAACATGCGGAAAGGTTCTCCCGCCAGTTTAGTCTTCCGAGGTGTGCACGCGTAAATTCGGACGAGGAAAGACGTAGGGATATTTTGTTAGAAAAATTTCGTATGACATCACATGCAATTTTGTTTCAATAAATACAACCAGATAGAAACTAAAACTGCCACAATCGTATTATTCTGGACTTTAAAAATATTTAAAATTTCCATAGCGAAATATTTACTTGAGAACAAACCATGAGATGTACTAACTTTAGAGAAAAATATGTTGAGCAGTGAGGACTAAATTGAGAATGTATTGATATATTATCTCCGACAAAAAGAAATATACCTTACTTTTTCAGATGCATCAGCACCGGTTAATCGTATTTCTGTATTAAAATGGGGCGTGTTTTCATAAAAGAGCTGTTGCGAATTTTTAAAAGAAACAAACATAACACTACACTAATCATTTTTAACATACTCGTAGTTTTTAAAGAATATTAAATTAAAATCAAATGTTCAACCTTCAGTTCGTAATGCCTGTATCACAATTTTATAATGAAATTGACCAAATATGAAAAAAATACTTGGAGACTGCTATATAGCTTCCCATTTACGAAAACATCTCGTAAATTCTTCATACGAATAACGATACTTCTTAAATCTGCCACTCACGAGATAAATAAAAAATTCGAAATCCCATTTATGGAGCCGATCCCGAGGCACGGCGTAAATTTGCACGAGGCAAGGGATACACGCAAGTACATGAAAAAACGACAGAAGTGTGCAGTTCTCGCGGGAAAAGGAGCGGTGGGGAGAATCGCTGAATGGAGAAAGGTAAAGGAGAGAAAGAATGGGAGGAGGGAGAAGGAGAGGCTGGATGGAAGGGAAGAGGGCGTGTTTCTGACGGGTGATGCCGCGGAGGAAAAAGAGAAGAGAAAGGAAGTAGTAGGGAGGGGTGAGAGCGGTGGTGCCACGAAAGAGAGAGAGAGAGGAATGGATGGATGGTGGGGGGGGGAGGGGGGGGGCGCTCCATAGGTGGCTGGACCGCAGACTCCTTCATGCACACACAGAAGACGCCGCCGAAAGAGAATGAGAGGAAGAGAGAGAGAGCAGAGGAAGACGAGAGAGGCCGCATAGGAGGCCTCATTTGTTTTATCTCCTCCTCTTGCCGCACCCTCCACCTCCGGCCTCCTCCTCCATGCTCGGAACCGATTCCTCCTTTTTCTCTATCTTCTTTTTCTTCTTTTTAAAAATCCTTTTATCCCTTCCCTCTTTTCACACAATGCCCTCTTCTGATCGACTCCACTCAACCCTTCCTTTACTTCCTTTGCTAACCTCACCCTATCTCACTCCCTCCCTTTTCCTCTCTCCCTCACTCTCCTTCTATTATCTCCTCCTCCTCTCCATCCCACTCAGTGTCTCCCTTCTCTCTCTCTCTCTTACTTCCTCTCTTTCTCCCTTACTTCCTCTCTCTCTCTCTCTTACTTCTTCTCTCTCTTACTTTCTCTCTCTCCTCCTCCCACTCCCTCCTCTCTCTCTCTCCACTTCACTCCACTTTAACGGCCCAACTCATCCACGCTCACGATTTCGGCGAGACCAGTAGAATGCCATTCCCATGTTGATGGGTTAAGGAGGCGAGGTATGGCAGGAAGAGAGAGGAAGAGTGAGTGAAGGGAGGAAGGGAGATGGAGAACGAGGCGGGGATGATGGAGCTATTGAAGAGGATTGAGGAGGAGATGAGGGGGAGAGGGCGGGATTTTAAAAAGAAGAGCGGGTTAAGGGGCACGTGGGAAGAAGGAGAGCGAGAGGAGGGAATGAGGAGGGGATGCGGAGAATCAAAGCTTTTCTTAGTGATTGAGAGGGAGTGAGGAGTGGAGAGATGGACGGAGGTAATTGAGGGATGCGGTGCTCTCGCGGTTGGTATGGTGTGAGGGAGTTAAGGGTGGAGATAGGAGTTGGAGGAGGTGATGGAAAGGGAGTGAGAGAGTAAAGAAGGAGCTGGAGGAGGGAGGTAGAATGCCTGTGCGTAGGTATTTGAAGGCTTGATGATATTTCGAACGACAAAGAAAAGGGCCGATACAAATGGAGCAGAAAGAAGGCGAATATCCCCAGCATATGAGTATATTCGAATGTGCGCTTTCAATTCAACTGTGTGATGAACGTATTTACGTAAGTATAGAGGCCACCGTCGACTCGATGTCTTACAGCCTTGATATATTCGATTAACAATATAATATAAAACCATAACATCACGACAACATTAATTATGCCTGATAGCCCGTAATAGGATAATCGTTCCATATTTGCGTTTTATGGTAATTAGTAATACTACAAAAAATGATTTTTGTTTGAGTATATTTTGTTAACCTAAAGAGCGTCCATAATATATTAACTAAATATTTCACGTTTTATAAGCGCGCAGATAGAAGAGAATGTGAAAATGTCTGTACATAGTAATGGCAACGTAATGCCAGTTGCTTTCACTGTTTCCATTCAAATTCAATATAAAATTAAAACAAACAAATTATTGTTGTTTTTAGAGTTATTTGATAACTGGGTAATAACTGGAATATATACGTTGAAACAAGTGAGGGAAAATTACAGAGCAAATTACATAAGGCGCTTTTTCCTCCCTCGTTTTAGGATCATGACGTCATCATCAGGGGTGTTTTTAAGACTTCGAAATACTCGGTGCAATTTTCTTAGGGCGGCCCTTTTTACTCATCTGCTGTAAGGTTTCGAATTTTCATTTTCAAAATTTTAATGCGTTATTGATTTTATTTAACATAAAACGCCGAATGTATAAATAGAGGAATAATGACAGCGATTCCGATGGTTATGAACACAAAGGCAAGCGTCTGAGCAAGAGTCGACGTGCATGTCTAGCTATCCGCGAATTGCTTTGGGGCCCGTCGGTGCGACGCACCGACGTTAAAAACGCCCCTGGTCAGATTTATTATGCCCTGCACCGATTTCGTGCTTTTCTTATGTAGGTGAAAATGAATCAAAGCGGTCGAAAAAACCATTATTTCTCAGCAGCTTATTTTAGATCCACCAAACTTGTACCATGTCTCGCCTCATTTAATATGCCCCATCATGAAAATCTGTCTTCTCTAAGTTGTAGTATTCTAGAGATGTTTCCCGAACAGACGGACGGACAGAGAAACCGAATGCATAAGTTTTTCTTTTCAAAAAATGCGCTAAAAATTAAATGGAACGAATTTAAAATTTCGTTGATTTCGTGTCATTTCCGTTCATTAATAACTTCGTGCGGAAAATGTTTAAAATACGTCATATAGAGAAAATTTACCAATTTAACATTTCAATCTGCAGAAATAGAGCAACTCATTACTGCCGTGAAATTTTAATAACGCAGCATAGAATAACATTTCTGGTAACTGTGGGTGTGGTTGCGGAAGATTGTTTCATACATTTGATGCAAATTATGTAATGTGTTGTCTCCTGTCAGATTGAATCAAATTTTCATCATAAAAGTTTCGCCCAAAATGAAAAATCAAGGAAGAGAAATTATTATAAGAAGATTAAATAATACAGCTGTAGACGATCTGTGCCTCCTGCGATAAACGGAATTAGTGTGTTACATTTTTTTTAAACTCGCAATGAGATTCTTGGAGATGGGAAATAATTCCCTAAGATTTTACTTTAAATAGAGAAAGGCGAGTGAAAGCGGGAGAATGAAGGGCTTGGAAGGGAAACGGAAAATGGAGGGCTACATAGCAAGGAGAAGATGTGTAGACGAGTAAGTGAAAATAACGAAAATTAAACATGAATGAGGGAGCTGAGGAAATCCAAGTGAGAGAAGACAAGTTAGGAAAGTGTACGACGTATCACAAATGGGCGCGTTTCGTGCAGTGGAGTATTAGAAAGAAATAAGTATATACCTGTACGTGAGGGAAATAGCGTTTTAAAGTTCTTATATTCTTCAAAAGTAATCCATTTTCTTCCTATTTAATAATATTGCATGCACGCGTAAGGAAATTAAACGTTTGTTTGTGAGATTGTTTATGATAGAAAAAACGAAGAATTAACCATGCAAGGAATTTTCTAAGTTCAACTCGATTTAAGACATTCTCATTTGATTTTCTAGATAACGGCTACTCCTACGATAAAAATGTATAGAAAAGAATATACTCTTCTTTACAAGTTCTACAACTTTTATTCGAAAAGTATTTTGATATGAGCAATACTTTACGAGATATGATGAAAATTTAATTTTTTGTTACCAATAAAGTGGTGCCCCTGATTGGCGTACGTGATTCATTTTTGCGATTTTCTTATTATATTTGATTGAAAGTCCTTAATATCAAATTTCATGAAAATCCGTTCTGTAGAAGCCGAGAACGAACATGCGGACGGACAGACAGAAGGACGATAATAGGCGCTCACGCTGGAAGCGAAACGCGCCTAAAAAAGGTAAAGACTTTTTCTTCTTCGCAGACGTCCATCCTCCTTTCCTTCTAGTTATTAAATTTATTTCCCCATCTCCTAACCTTTCCTCCTTTATTCGGTCCGCTTTATTCAGAGCGGCAACCCATGCAATCCATTCATCGCCCCAAACATCCTCCATCCCTTTCTCTCTCTCTCTCATCTACTTCCCTCCGTCATTCCCTTCTTTCCCTACCCTTCCTCTTATGCTCCTCTTTTTACCCTTAGGTTTTTCTCATCCTTGCATACGCTATTCTCAGCTAACCATTTTAACCTCATTTAAGATTTTTATTCATCAGTCTTTCGCTCTCTTAATATTTCGCGACTCATTTCTCCCTCTCCTAACTTCAAATAATTTACGACATCACTGGTTTCTTTAGTAAAAATAAAATAAATATAAAATAAGTCACATTTTATGAGTTTATGTGTGCTAATTTATTATAACATTAAAAACAAATTGATGAAGATTAAATGTATTGCAGGTTTTATTGCTTGCTAACAAGGCCGGTTTGAGGGGTGTGCAGTCGGTTCCCCCGAACAGAGCCCCGCACAACGTTCAATTCTCATATATTGAGATTTAGACAATTTTTTATTACATACTAATTCATTCCGGACTGAGAGCCCGGTTGGTGGGCTATCTTCAACAAAAATTCCACAACAAAAAGAATCCACCACTGAAGGGGAGGAAGGCACTACAAGCGGAACAATAAAAGAATGTTATAGACTCTTTTGTGAGAAAGTTCGCTACTCTTTTGTGAGAAACTATCATTGTTCGTAAAAACTTAATTGTTTTGCGCGACTGGGTGTGTGTGTATATATATATATATCATAAATAGGCCCCTCAGGCTCACTATCGAACTAGGCCCCGCAAATAATCACTTGCTAAGGGTCAAATATTTTAAGGTATACATTCGAAGATGATAATGCTATGTACAGAATATACAATAAGTCGCTGTGCACTAGATTATTAATTTGTTTATTATTATAAAATGTATTATATGCGAGCCAAGTACACAGAGACTTTTTGTACACCCTCCAAGAATAATGTTTTACGAATTTTAGCTGGCAAAATGTGTGAATTTAAAGCTCCTTGAATATGTTTTCGCCATTTTCTCGTTTGTATCCGCGTGATAGGAATTTTTTGGGCGCTCTAGCTCAAAAACTAATAATCATATCAACAAAAAATTTTGATTCAAGATTTTTATTAAAAACTCAAGACCTGGTTAGATTTTGCCTGAAACTGAGGTTCATTTTCATTTTTCCGTTGTTGCAAAATATCTCTTTTAAGACTTCATTTATTAAAGTATTTGTTGGTATCAAAGTTATTGATGATATATAGTTCTCTCCAAGTTTTGTTTGAAACATTTTTTCACAGACATCTTCGCGAATAGTGCCTACGCAAATTTGTCTACCACTGATTATGTTGCTATTGAAATAAATGGCCAGTATTTTTACTTTCTCATATACGAAGATCTTTTTGCAAAGAGACTCTCGTCAATGGAGAGGAATTAATTGCATAATTGAAATGAAGAGGAATGTTACGCAAAGAGATAGACATCACAGTGCATTTAGAAAGATTGAGTTTTAATTTCCAGAGATTACACCATTCAACAATCTGGTTTAAGGCTTGCTGGAGAACCGAGTAGTCATGTAATGAATCAATTTGAGTAATTATTTTACAATCATCTGCAAAGAGTAGAGAATGAACAGGAGAAGAGTGAAGTAGGAAAGCAAAGGTCATATATAACACTTTGGTATGAGTACAAGGAGTTGATTAGTTTTTGGACAATACCGGTTAAACGGAAGTCGAGGTTTATTCGAAACCCGATTCGGTTTTGGCAAAATATCATTATTTTATGTACAATTCGATACAAAGATTATAGAGAATGTAATTTCCTACAACTTTCATTTGAGACAATTTTCCGTAGCAGTTATTGTTTAGGAATTATTTATAAATAATCGGTTTTTTCGGTTTCCGTCAAATATCTCCTTAAAAACGTAGTTATTGGTAATATTCGTGAGGACCAAAGTTGTAGAGAATAATATTTCTTCCAAGTTTTGTTTGAAACATTGTTGAAGGCGTCCAGCTAAAACTAACCGATTCCGTCAAATACTTAGGCGTTACTTTAACAAGCAACCTCTCGTGGGATATGCACATACGAAATATATGCGGGAAGGCTAAACAGAAACTAGGATTAATCAAACGTATAGTAGGTAAAAGTGAGGAAAAAGTCAAAGAGACATGTTACTTCTCGTTGGTAAGACCGCTATTAGAGTACGCGTCGAGCATATGGGATCCGTACGAGAAAGGATCAATCTCAGAGTTAGAAAGAGTGCAGCGAAAAGCCGCTAGATTCATCAAAAATTGTTACGATAGAAACAATAGTGTTACAGCCTTGATACAGGACTTAGGATGGGAATCACTAGCTGAGCGCCGATCACGCTTTAGGTTAAAACTTCTCGAAAGATTTAGAACGCATATATTCTCCAGCGATGTCGAAGAAATAATAAGAGCGCCAACTTATATTGGTAGAATGGACCATCCTCGTAAAATAAGAGAGATAGCCTTTAGGACTGAGAGGTATAAAGGCTCGTTTTTCCCTAGAACGATAGCTGAGCAGGACAGAAGTTACGAAAAGAAATCAGCCGACGTAGAGTGATACTATACATTATTATGCGCTTTACCTTGGTGCTATTGCACCCCCTGCCACACACCATTGCGGTGGCTTGCAGGGTGAACTATAGATATAGATAGATATAGATAAACAAATTTTCGCATAATCTTCCATTTAGTAGATAATTAATTTATTCGTAAATTTTCAGTATACAGCGCCACCACCATGTAGCGATCAATTCTGTAAACATATTCAAAATATAATTTACGGCAATAAGGACGACTGTATTCTTTTACGATACGAAATAATAATTTTGCCTTATAATGCTATACATAATAATTTAAATATCTATACCCCAGATATGGAGAAAGTCATGTGTTGGACACATCAAATTTTTACTTTCTTATACAAAGTATTAAAAAAGTATTGTTACCGCGAAAAAATTCGACCTCGAGATTTTTACGGAAATATGCGTTTTAGGTGTCGCTGAATCCGAAAAAGTGGTTTTTGCAATGCCGTCTGTCTGTCTGTTACTGGCTCTGGAGCCTAAACGGTAGAGTGAAAATGAATGAATTCTCGTACTTAATCATTTTATCATACTGAGCAGAGTATATGTAGAAATGGTTGACATTGCTCAATAATTAAGAGTAGTTTATTCTACGCATTTTTAACAACAATTCGATTTTCTCAAAAGCGGCTTTAACGATTTTGATCAAATTTCGTATAGTTACTTGAGTTTACGTCTTCAATAATACCAAATAGCTCATATTTCTCATAAAATGAATATAAGGCTAGTTTATTCTAGGCAACTTTACCAATAATTTGATTTTCTCAAAAAAGGCTAGAATGATTTTCATAAAATTTCGAACAGTTACTTGAGAATACTTCTGCAATAATACTACATACTTCATATTTATCAACAAGTTAGGAAGGTGTACATAGTATCACAAATGGGCGCGTTTCGTGCAATGGAGTATTAGAAAGAAATTATATACCTGTACGTGAGGGAAATAGCGTTTTAAAGTTCATATATTCTTCAAAAGTAATCCATTTTCTTCCTATTTAATAATATTGCATGCACGCGTAAGGAAATTAAACGATTGTTTGTGAGATTGTTTATGATAGCAACAACGAAGAAGTAACCATGC
This sequence comes from Uropetala carovei, assembly GCA_036926305.1. Lineage (NCBI taxonomy): Eukaryota > Metazoa > Arthropoda > Insecta > Odonata > Petaluridae > Uropetala > Uropetala carovei. The sequence goes on from JAXCHB010000123.1 coordinate 7,886,438, forward strand.
AAGGAATTTTCAAAGTTCAACTCAATTTAAGACATTCTCATTTGATTTTCTAGATAACGGCTACTCCTACGATAAAAATGTATAGGAAAGAATATACTCTTCTTTACAAATTCTGCAACTTTTATTCGAAAAATATTTTCCCAATATGGACGAATGGGTTTTATTATAGCAAGTAAAATGCGATTCGCCAACTATATCCCCGCACCGAATTAAATAAATCCAACTATACCGGTGATATATAGCAATTATATGCTCATGAAAATTACACTAGTCTTCCTTTTTACAAACTTTTACTTAACTTCCCTTGGTATTTATTTATTTGTCATATAAAACTGCGATTAAATCGAGAAAGTATCGAGATAGTAACTCTAAATTTGGCAGGAATTTTAAGGTGATGAGGAAAATAAATCTCGAAAAAGTCCCGGGTTCGACTCCAAGGAAGACATTTACATTTTCCATAAGGTAACACTTAAAAATGGACTTTTTGACGTGCAGGCTTTCATTCTTTTTTATTTAGATTAGAATTAGAAAGAAACTATGTAGGTACAATCTTCGGATATGAACACATTATAAAGTTTCTTACTCTGTTCATCTTTTTAGGTGCGTTTCGCTTCCAGCGTGAGCGCCTATTGTCGTCGGCCTGTCCGTCCGTCTGTCTGTTTGTCTGTCTGTCCGTCCGCATGTTCGTTCTCGGCTTCTACTCAACGGATTTTCATGAAATTTGATATTACGGGCTTAAAATCAAAGATGATAAGAAAATCGCAAAAATTAATGGCGTAAGACAATCAGGGGTACCACTTTACTGGTGATAAAAATGAACTTTCCGTCATATCTCGTAAAGTATTGCTCACATCAAAATATTTTTCGAATAAAACTTGTAGAGCCATTAAATTAGAGTATTTCTTTCCCTATATATTTTTATCGTAGTAGTTGCCGTTATCAAGAAAATCAAACCAGAATGTCTTAATTCGAGTTGAACTTCGAAAATTTCTTGCATAGTTACTTCTTCATTGTTGCTAACATAAGTATCTTAAATCGCGGTTAACTTGTTGACATGTGACGTCAGCGTAACATATACATGCATACAGTGATACAACGAGAGCTGCCTTTTATTATATCCGATCATCTAGTGTCACATTTTGTGAGTACATTTTCTTGTAAATATTGGCAGCGATGCCAGTGCTGCTAACGGTAATTTCAATCGCAAATATTTTGCGCAATAACTGGACATTAGTAATAAGATACGCATCAATATTTTGTTATCCATAGTAACTTTATGTTTTTTCAGTGTGGAAAGTGAATTTCATTGTGAACCTTATAGTGTTTAAAAATTATGCACGAGCGAAATTGCCGATAGTTATTCTTAAGGACGTTATCGTCGAGAGTATGTACTATTGCAATCATATTCATTAGTCTGTATGAAGAAATTCATGGACACGAGATTTTTTTCAATGACAAGTTTTGTATAGCTATTTCTGTCATTTGAATGACTTTTGTTTTGCGAGGTTTAGCGTGAAGGTTGGCCATATTCAAATTTTATTATACATTATAACTATTTTAAAGTTATTTTAAAACGTCGTTTTAATTCAAACTAAATATTTTCAAACTCTCAATTTTTCTTTCCAGCGACGTTAAATCCATCCTGGCACCTACACCACCCACTTTTCCTATAGCAATATAAAACTTCTATATTTCCAAACCCCTATTGATACGAAAATTTGTTGAGATTTTTCACAACGGATTGCAATCATATTACCATTTTTAACCCTAAAAAATATCCTACGTATTTTAAATTCGCAAAAAAGTCCAATGGGTCAAGATATTAGTATGTCTATAAAGATACCAATTTTATAATCTATGACTTTATAGAAAGGTCGATTTTAACTACGCATTTTAAACTTTTATATAGCGATAAATACCAACAGAACTGAAGAACACAGTTGTTCTACCGCTCTTAAGTTAGCCGCGTTTAAAAGCGAAACGACTTGAAATGGTATTGCTCCCAGGCCGCTTCTTCATAATAATCGGTCTTCGAGCTAATTAACGCCCTTCTAAACGATCTTCTCGGAATGGACGACCCTTATCTATTCTGCGAGTCTCAGGCCGTGGCTCCACGTCTCGAGGCGTCGTCACCATTGTCAATCACCCCGGTCGAGCACCCCACCCCTTCCTTCACACGCGCGTGGGATAGGGAGGCAACCCCGCCGACGTAGAGTCACGACTTCGACAACTCAGAGGGATGGGAGGAGTGCCGCCGGGTGGGAGGGCCAGCGGCGGCGAGCGAGATGGTGCCCCGACATGGAGTCCGTGTTGTGAGGCCGTGGGGTCGGCGGCGGTGCTCAGAGCAGAGCCTCATTAAGGAGGGAGAGCGCCTCTAGTCGGACCGAGCCGCCGCGGAGCGCGCGAGAAGAAAAACAGGATCCGCTGGGGTGGGTGGTCCATGGGGAGAAAGGCACTGACAAGGGATGCTGGGATGGCGGCGAGCGTGGAGGCGAGAGGGGAGATGAGAACGCGGCAGAGGGGCAGGGAGAGACGCGGCTTTGATCTGCAATGCTGCGCAGAAGCATTTAATGGATTACTTATGTCCGCAGAATATCGAATCCTATTAATTACGCTGTAAATAACCATCTACAGTCATATTTGAAGATTGCTGCTAAGTTAATAAGAGACGTGATCAATGGATCATGGATGGGATGAAACTGGTTATTTTTAATTATTTTTCACGCCCAATCAAACTACTTACAATATAACATTGGTAGTTTTTCTGCAGTTACTTGCAGTTAAAGAAATGTATCGGCATACATTTTACCGCGTATAAAGTTTAACAAAGACGTTTTTTTAACCTAACAGGGAAGGATGATAAAGTTGGGGTAATGCACAGCAGATTTATTTTTTGTAGTGACTGCACGGCCTGAACAACCTAAAACAAGTTAGGAAAGTGTACATCGTATATCACAAATGGGCGCGTTTCGTGCAATGGAGTATTAGAAAATAAGGAAAATTGCGTTTTAAAGTACTTTTCTTCATCATAAATAATCCATTTTCTTCCTATTTAATAATATTATATGCACACGTAAGGAAATTAAACGTTTGCTTGTGAGATTGTTCGTGTTAGCAACAATGAAGAAGTAACCATGGATAAAATGTTCTTGGTTCAACTCGAATTAAGACATTCTCATTTGACTTTATCGATATTTTAGTTCAATTAAAAACTGCTATTCGTATTAATTTGTATAAATGGCATTTATCGAATTATGGATTTGATTATCAATCAAAGCCATTCATCACGTTTTCTAGTTTAAAGTTTCGGCCTCAAATTCTTTCTCAAATGAATGAATTTATCGTACGATCGAGGATATGATTGAACTGCATCATTTTTCTTCTATAAGAAGTAGGTTTCCATAAGATTATTAAAAATGCAAGTTAACTTTCCTTTACAATTGTAGTATTTCGGAGTGACTCATGTTTTCAATATAATACTATGTGTAACATCATACATTCGTTAATAAAGTCAAAAGAAGAATTCATCCAGTGACAAATTTATTGAAATCCATTAGCAATCATAAAATTTTAAAAATACTAATTTCATAATAATATAACATAGTGCGATTAAAACTCAACTGCGTAATGCATATTGTGCTCAGGGCTTTGTAGCACTTAGGCAATCTGCTCTTAGATGGTGTTATTAAACTAATGATGCGCTATCGCAGGGCTTTTCAAACTTTCTTAAGTCACGGAACCATTATCTTTAAAATAATTTTTCCCGGAACCCTGACTAACAGAACATCACATATCAGGTGTCACTCTCTCATAAAACTCCAAGTTTTCGCGGAACCTAAGAGTTCCGCGGAACAGTTTGGAAATCCCTGCTCTAATCGCGCTAAATTCTAAAAAATCCAAATGTTACTCATATATTTATCATATTTATTTCAACTACTTCATGAAATATGTAAGAATTTCCTAGGGCATTGTATGTCACTTTGGTAAAAATATTAGCCAATCTGAACACAGTTGATGGTAAATTGATGCTTTTACTTTGATGTTACTCCGGCACTATAATAACCCTATTGCATGCAATGCGTATCAATTATTGGCTAAAGTTATACATATCTAATAATTTCATTGGGTCGTTAATACCTCGAATTGATCGTCAAAGCGTTAGTCATAATACATTATATTTTTATTTATCCTTGACGCTTTTGAAAGTGCTCAGATGAGACGTCTTCATGAATAGTGCCTACGCAAATTTGTTTATTATTGGTACCACTACTTCTTAATAAATGTCCAGTATTTTTCTCAAAGGAAGTCATAAGTATTTGACAAAGAAATTGTGCCAGATTATTGGCCAGATTATTTTACTTCTTTGTAAAACGTGATAAATTTATAGGCACTTTTGCATTTTATAAACCTTCGTCATGCAGTGTCACCGCGCGACACGCTCCCAATAGAAGAGTAAATTTACATTCAATTTTGAATGTGCTAACCAAAATTATACAATCCTATAATTAAGCAAGAAAAAATAAAAAATTAAGTACTTGTCTTATCTACAATAAGCATGATATAAGAAACGTATTTTTAAAAAAACGTAAAAATAAAAATGTAAAAACTACTCCACTCTATTAAGTACATACAAAGATTCACATCGACTTCTTTTCTTACAAAACTTTGTTTTTACGTTTGTTTCATTTAAAATGAAACTCCCCAAAGTAAAGGCTACCCAAATATATTTTAATAGCAGAATTTCCCGTTGAATTTCAACAGATTTAGTGAAGCTACTACAGCACAACATAAAAACTCTTTAAAATATATAGTAGATACTTTTTAAATTACAATTACAAAATGAAACTCCCCAAAGTAAAGGCTACCCAAATATATTTTAATAGCAGAATTTCCCGTTGAATTTCAACAGATTTAGTGAAGCTACTACAGCACAACATAAAAACTCTTTAAAATATATAGTAGATACTTTTTAAATTACAATTAGCTTTTCTTAACAATTAATCATATTTGCTTGTAACAATCCGTTTCCGAGCCTATTGCATTGAAATATAACGATAATTTTATTTCCTATCTTATTACTTTCGTCAAATCCAGCTTCATTTCTTGGGTAATTATGCCTCGCTGAAATATTTACTTTTATGTCTTGTAAGCAAGAAACCCGTGAAAAAGCAACGTACAGTTGTCCATGATTGAATACTGACTCCGGTAAATGTACGCCAGATACGTGAGCTTATTTACGTTAATAAACATTATAATGTAAAATATAATGATTTTACTTACAAAAAATTTAAGATTCCAGTATTCAATAGACGAAAGAAGGTTCAATTACTTTCATCAATAAACGCCTCCTGAATAATAATCAGTATCTATTTACGTTGCTATCCATAAACATCGATCGTTTCCTTGCTTAACAAAAGTTCGAAGCGAATAACGCTAAACTTTCGTCTATTTGTAAACTTCATTGAAGCTAACTGAATCGGGGTAACAATGACGGCCCCCTTGGCAACGGCTGGAAAGACCCCGAAAAATCCACAAAAGTTCGAACAAATTGCGTATTTCTGAAAATTTCGACCGTGTAACATGTAAACTTCGCAGGAATAACATAGTATATATAGTAGATTTACTAAGACATGCACTCATTTAAAAATTTTATACTTAAGTTTATATTCTGTAATTTAACTTCAGACATACGATGGACGCGATCATTCTTATGTGAAAACCGCACATGTTCAAGACTAATATTCGAGTTATGGCCTGAATATGTGCCTTTCCTTTTCATAAATTGGGCGAATCGCAGCAGGATATTATAAAGATTCATTTTTACTAAGGTTGGAAATGAAATAGAACTTTGGCATTTAGACGTTGGCGCGGCCAAAATAATGCTGCAAAAATTCTCTGGAGAGGAAATTTAAATGTTACGAATATACCAAAAACACTGATAGAATCCAAAAAGACAAATACTTTGAACTAATAGAATGAATTAATAAAGACAACGGTCTTAGATTAATGGTATAAATTCAAACTACAAAGTGCTAAAAAAAACCTTTTATCATAAAGCTAATTTTACTGAATGTAGTCACAGCGAGATTATGTCCATTCAATAAATCGCTGATCCTTACAACTCATGTCTTACATAATTTGGAGTGATAATTTCCGAAGAAAATAATAATTTAGTTAAATTCCACAATTTGGAATTTTAAAAAGTTATTATTTTCTTCGGAAATATGAGTTATAATTACCACAACGTTTAGCCAAATTCCATGGATTTTATTGGAGTGATAAGTTTTTATTCAGATGAAACAAAAGCATTTTCTTCAAAGTTTAATTCTAACTTATACCTTTCCATTCACTATTTTGGAAAGATGAAACAAAAGCGATTCTCAATAAATAGAAGAAATACAAAATTTTTACGAAGAGATGAATCAAAAGCAATGTTTGATTGATTTATCGGTCTATATACGCCTGCCCTAGATTTGCACCAGAGTTTTTATAAAAACGTTGGTTAGTTAATCTGCCAATCTGTTTCTCTCTCTTCTATTTTTCTGGATACTTGCCGCAAAAAGCTCTACAAATTGCTATATATATTTGAAATAATATTTCAACGAATGAGAGCGTAATAGCTAGTGAAGTTTAAAATTATTTGTCCAGCAGAAATGATTTAAGATTTTAATGCGGAAAATTTGATACACAATAAGCCGTGAATTTCAACCCTTCAAATAATATTGGATACGAAAAATAGATGGAGGTAGCCGCTAATCAGTTTGAGGTATGCTAGCTATAAAGTTTTATAGAAACACTCATCAATTATGAAAATAACACACAAAATATAATATTCTGTTATTCTTCCCTCTTTAAAACTCGATGATTTTTCTTGTATTTCGAAAAAAAACAATAATTTAGTTGTCATCTCAAAAACTTATTTTTGTAAAATTGTTTTAATAATTTTTCTTCCCATTAAATATATTGTTAATAGACTTAATAGAGATCTTTGAGGAAGTTATGGGAGAACTAAGCTATACAGTTGACTCAAGTAGTGCTTCCCTTTTATCATTAAGTATAGAAATTGCACATGAATATAAGATACACATTTATATCATAAAGAGTTACTTTTCCGCGAAAACTGATAGCGTTTATTGTCGCAACGTTTATCTGAAATAAAATAAAATGCGAATCTTTTAGGAATTCCAATACCTAAGTTTGATTCGTTTCAATTAAGAATGCGAAAATATGTACATTTCCATTAACTTGTAACTTAAATACGATTTTTCTCACTATTCGAAAAAACTTAACAGAAAAAGTTTCTTTCGTGCCCCGCACGAACTATTTGACCTTTTATAAAAGTTGCTAGAACGATACAGACACAACAATAATTTAATTCTTGGAAAATAATTCCCGTAACAATTAATAAGAAAAATTCCTTATAAATTACCAAGTTTACATCTAAAAGATATACGCGAAATTAATTCTATTATTATTTGAATATTAAATATCCAATGGCACGCGCACACACACATCTAAATCTATATATGAATATCTATAAAATAAAGTGTTTCTATGTCATTTTATAGCTCTGCAACTACAGCATGTAGAAACAAGAGTAAGGTATCATTTTAACCGGAATAACGAGTACGGGTGTGTAGTAAGGTTTTTATATCGATTTAATTGACCTGTCTAATTTTAAAAAATATTTTCTTATTTAATTTGAATAACATAGGGACGAGTGTAGCTTATTTTTCATTTGAATTTTAAAATTACATAGAAACATGGTATGAACTTGAGACTTGAATGGTTCTATGAAGAAAACAACAAAGTTTATTTTTATTGAAGACGGAATCCGAATCCTGGTCGAATTAGCATAAAAATGCATTTAGAATCAATAAAATAAGTGATTTCATCAGTTTTATTACAATACCCATTATAAGCTACCTTGACAACTCACATTGTCGCCGAAATTGAGAGTCCAATGCATTTATATGCGAAAATTTTTAACGTAATATCGTTTTTCAAGTTCTGTGTGCGAGTTTGCTTTGTTTACATGACAACTAATATTTTTAGATTATAATTGAAATATTACTAATAAATAGTTTTTAATGATATTTTCGTATGGCGTAGAGTTTTCCAAAGCAAGATGTTTTTAAAACTACGTAAGTAATTTAAATAATTAGACGTAGATTTTCCACCAATTGTGATTGGATAAATCGTTTCATTGTTTCCAAAGTATTGTTGATGTAAACAATTTTCTTGTAACAGAACTCGTGGATGAGAGAATCGAGGTAATGGTCTGAGGGTAATATTCACTCTGTGATTCTTAAACGTTCTCTATTTAGGTACTTACTTGTCTTTCGTTAAATTAAATCATTTCGTAAGTTCCTCTGTTCATTTATTTTTTGTTGATTATTGTGGTCTACCTGGTTTTACTTATAGTTTTGCTTTTGAAGAAATCGTCACGAAACTTTGCATAGGTATATAATTTACCCTGTGGGTAAAATAGGCTATATGGATGGCGATAAAAATTTTGGGGGAGGGAGAGCTTAAATCAATAATTATTTTCCCGTAAGTTTACACGTAATTTTTGATTTTTCACAGTGCAAGATTTTCTTCCTTCATTCATCTAAATAGGTAAATGTGGAGCAGTTTTCTTCATTTTTGCTTTACTGTGTACTATGTTATTGTTGCGATGTTTACATGTTACACGGTCGAAGTTTTAGATCCACTCAATCCGTTGAAATTCAACGGACACTTCAGCTAATATATATATATATATATGTATATATATACAGGGGGTCCCCGAGTTACGAACGGGTTGCGTTCCAAAAGTTCGTTCGTAAGTATTTTGTTCGGAACTCGGAACAAAATTTCCCATAAACACAAACCTATAATTGGTGGTTAGGTTCCCAACCAATACAACGAAAGTGTATTTTACTCTGAAGTTTAATTTTACCCTTAATAAAGTTAAAATGATGAATAACAGTAGAAAACAAAGCTGTTGCAATATGTACCCTTAACAAAACATGAAAATAATTAAATAGAATACAAAATAGTTTTTATTTACCTTGAATGCTGGTGCTGAGTGGCGTATTATAAGTGGTTTTCTTGGGTAGAAGTAGCTTTAAATAGACGAAGTCGAGAAAGTAGAAAGAAACTTTTCTGATGATGGAGACGGCTTATGGGAAATCGTAAGGGCCGTAGAACTGGATGGAATAGGCTCATTCGGAACACTCTTCTTTAAATATGTTTCTATTGAAGTTTGGACAGCTGCTTTCTTGTTCGCAAGATATATTTCCTTGTAACATGTAAGGGAATTTGAGACAGCTCTGGATACTGAGGCAAATCTTGCACAATCTGGGTCTTGCTCCTCAAGCAGTGCCAAGCCGCCTTCAATCATCGTAAAGGTCTCAGCAATTTGTTTCGGTATGAATTTTTTGAGCGTAGGTGTCTCATTGTCAGCCACAACTTCTGCCGTCTCTTTTTCAGACATTTTTATGCCTCCAGTTGCATCAGGTCATCAGAGATTCTCAGCATGTGAATCCAACAACTCCTCAACATCTTCCGCTTCAAGTTCAAGCTGCTTTCCCATGTCAATTATATTTTCAGTGACCTTTTTCAAAGTGCCCAGGTGCGTTGTCTAACAGAAGCAAAATTTTGAACGGAAGATCATTTTTGGCACAATAGAGTCTAACTTCAGGCACAAAATATTGAAAGAACCAGTCTGAAAATTTCACAAGTTATCCAAGCCTTGGGATTACACTTCCAAATAACAGGTAGGGAAGCTTTCGAAACACCCTTCAATGCTATAGGATTCTCAGATTTGTACACCACGAGTGGCTTCAGTTTATAATCTCCGGTAGCGTTCCCCCCAATCAAAAGAGTTTCGCAGCTTTAAACCCAGGCATAGTTTTCTCTTCCTTGGATAAGTACGTTCTCTCTGACATCTTTTTCCAAAAAAGGCCTGTCTCGTCCACATTGAACACTTCACGAGCACTGTATTTTCCCTCGTCAACTATAGCAGCAAATGTCTAACGAAAATTACTGGCTGCTTTTACATCAGCACTAGCAGCTTCCCCACTCACCTTAATGTTGTGTAAATTTATCCTAGCTTTAAACCTATTAAACCATCCACGACTTGCCGTAAATGATCTAGCAGAAGAATCACTGACACCCAATTCCTTGATTAAGTCTTCATACAGACTAAGAGCCTTCTCTTGTATTAACTTAAGGCCAATAGGCACCTTACGCTGATTTTGCTCCTCAAGCCACAAAACCAACAATTTCTCCATGTTACCATTAACATTACTTCTTTTCCTTATTATGGTTGATTGCATGGGTGTAGACGCCTTCACATGTTCCAAAATTCTTGCTTTATCTTTGATTATCGTCCCAATCGTCGAACGATTTAAACCAAGCAAGTCGCCAATCTGTGACGGCGTTTCTCCTTTCTCAGAGCGTTTTATCACATCCAGTTCCATTTTAAGGGTTATGGCTTTCCTTTTCATTAATACAAGTTTGTTATCAGCAACACTCTTACGCTTTCCAGTCATGATAAGGGTATTTTAAATCACAATTTAAATCAATGTACTGTTTTCTTGCTCGAAATTTAACGAACTCAGTAAATGTACAAGATCACCGTGTCTCTGAATATACCACGCACGGTTGATAGGCGCTACTGGATGGGGAATGACGAGGGGGCGCATTCCTCTTGCCTCGAAGGTGATTCCCCTAAACCCGGGCATAGCCCTCTCACACTTAGGAAGCAGAGGAAGAGGGTTTTCTTTATGCTGAGTAAAGTTGGGATTAAAATGTGACGCGGACGATGTTTTCATCAATGAAATGGAGGAATCATTATCTTAGCTACAGAGAATCTTATTCTAAACCCTACTTCACGAAGCCATCCTAAAGGTGGGATCTCACTTATAGAAAATAACGCCATGCCATGCTTCTGCAGATCTCCACTTAACTTGATTTCACTTATACAACCAAAGTCACTCCACTCACTCAGCTATGTACATACGCCAGATCAATCTGCTTATTTAAGCATCTCAACCTTTTATAGCAGTTAATCCGACGATGCCTTGCTAACAATTTCAGATGATTGTATATAATAGATACAATACACATACGCGAAAAATACCTTTTTTTTATCATAACTACCATGATTACACAGCAAGTTATAAATAAATCCCAGAAGAAACCAACATTTTTGTATTTAAATTTTTAAAAATCAACCCAAAATATCCTTAGATGGGCGTTTAAATTTCGCAGTTCCTTCGTTCGTAAATACGGTCTGTTCGTAAGTCGGACGTTGGTAACTCGGGGACCCCCTGTATGTATGTATGTATATATATATATATATATATATATGGAAATTCATATTTTTAATATTTTATTAATGAAGAAATTCTATATTATTTGCTAATTCAATCAACATTAATACTGCTAAAAAAAGTCTGTCATCAGTAGGTTTATACAGTTACACTATATACTGATTATGAATAATTTCTATCTCCTCCGGAATGGCTGTCAAGCCCTGACTCAAATCAGTTAGTTATTAGAAAATTCAGTCGGTAATTGATATATTGACCGAATTTAATTATTCAACATAGCTCAGCAATAACCCTTTCTAAGAACTAATATACAGTTTTAGTACAAAATGTAACTTCATAAGGTGAATAATTGAAATAACGTAATTTTATGGGAATGTATGCTTCATCATCCTTCGTCAAATGAAGAATCTCACGGAAGGTGAGGCCGTGGGAAACTGGACAACATTTTCCCTCTAATTTCCCTCTCTTTATTAAGACCGACCTAAGTATTCCCTGCTTCGCCCCCTTTCATCACCTTGGTTCGGATCACATCCATACCTCACCCCTCTCCCCCCTCGGCTCACGAATCCCTCTTCAAACCCTCGAAGCATCCTCCTCCTTAATCTCCATTCCTCCTCCCTTCCCCGTTATACCTCCCTCAACATAAGCTCCCCCCCCCCCTTTCCGCTCCCCGACCCCATAAAGAGAGGCTGGGGGCCTCGGACGGCGGACCACCCAGCGTCTCGGCGGAGGCAGCGAGGTTAGCTGGCCGCCGAAGCCGCCGACCCCTTTCGACCCGCCCCCGCCGCCTTCCCATCCCCTTCTTCCCCCACCCCATCCCACCTGCCGACCCAAACCAAACAGCCGTTCGCTCTCCCCCCCTCCCACGATGTTCCATATCCTCACCCTTTCCGAATGCCCTGCCTCTGAAGGGAAGAGGGGATTACATGTCATTAACATCATTTGCTTACTATTACATTTTTATTACGCTGTGGAAAGAAAGTTGAGCGGTCGAAATTAATTCTTTTTTTCTAATAAAGGAAGGTCGGATAACTGAAAAAGGGGATTTACATTGATTTGTGGGAAAAACACGAATAAATATAACCTGGACGTTTGCTTGTGACATTTATGCTCTTCTGATTTTTTTATGTAAACAAAGCTTGTTTCCCTGTTTCAGTAATGACAAGTGAAAGTAAAATTATCTTTCCAAGAGAAAAGTTCCTCCAGAAAATTGCATCTGGCATGCGATGGAGGTACGAGAAGCAAAACTAATATTCGTTTCATTAATGGCTTTCGAGAAATAAGATTTGAATATAGGTGTTTCTCCCTTATTTCTATACTACAATTCAAAGATTGAAGCTTTACCATAAGTGTAGTTTCATTAGCGATCTTCACGGATTGATGAAAACTAAAATTTACATCCTAATGATATTGTAAATCTCGCGAAAAGGAAAAAAATATTTTATGTTTGCCTCAATGAAAGAATAATCGAATTAATTCGATCTACCACCATCTTTTAAATATAACAATGATATACTTTATATTTCCATTCTCTTCCAAGGATAACAGAAACACGAAAAGGGCTCGTGTTCTTAAAAGATTCGCGGGAAAGAAATCCACGCGACGAATTAAAAAATGACAGCACGATCAGCGAGAGCGATGGGAAAGGAAAAGGGAAAGATTATTGGGAATGGAAAGGGACAGCGGCTGACTGTAGAAAAAGAATGCAAACGATGATAATTACAATAAGGGATGGATAATGACGTGGGTTTGCTGCTCCATTAGATAAGAGGATAGGGGTGGCTCGGGCGGTGTGGCCATCAGAGAATTGGACCACCTAGAGAGGGTGGAAAGGAGACAACTAGTCAAGAGATACAGCAGGTGAAAGAGCAAAAGAGAAGAGGGGAGAAAGAAAGGCATAAAGAGAGAGAGAGAGAGAAATGGGTGTATTAGAAAAGGATAGGAGGAGGTTCGGAAAGAGTATAGCAAGGAGGAGATAAAAAAGAGAGAGAGAAATAAAGGAGGGGGAAGTGACTAAAGAGATATAAAATGGGAAGAAGGGGATAGGCCGATATAATAGATGAGAGGATAAAGAGAAATTGCGAAGTTGATTAAAAGATTAATGAATAGATAGAGAAAAACGTGAAAAATAAAGAAGGAAGAAAATAAGTCAAAATGTAAGGACATGGTGAGAACGGAAGGGAAATGAGAGGGGAGACAGAATGAGAACGATCGTGAGACGGTTTGGTGTCGTGATGAACGCGGCACGTGTGACGAATGGGAAGAACTTCCTCTCGAAGGGAATAGGAAAGAGATCATATTTTGTTGTTCGGTCATGACAAAAACTCGTGAGTTCAAAGGTATAATTTAATAATTCAGGAAAAATACTAGGTCCACGACTGAGATAGCAATTACACCTGAATTGTGACATTGTCCGTATCAAACAAAACGATCCGCGGAAAATTGCTCGCTGGACTGTTATTTATTGAGCAGATTAGGATTATAAAGTTTCGTCAGAATACTAAACTGAACTTATACGGTTTTTAAACAGCCAATTTTGATTTGTACCGATTAAAAATAAAAGTTAAGCTATGTTTATCTGATAGTTTATAAAGTGATACATTTTAAATTAGCAAAAGATGAGACAATATTCCAACGACAACACCTATTCTATGTCTATGACTATAAATGAGCATAAATTGCGTAAGAGTTGCTTAACGCCACTCGTTGAGAAATGTGGACTCATTTACACAATTTGCATGTACGTCAAAATTAATCGAATGATTTTCTCGTTTCCTCACTTGTTACGTTTGGAAATCTTAATCAGACTGACAACACTCTGGTATTGAAACCCAGTTGGAATATTCGACTCATTTGTTTATAAAGCCGAGAACACCTTCAAATGAGCGATCAGGGGGAAAAACGAACCCGGGTAATGAAACGCTAGAATACAAGCACTAAACTGGAATTTTCTCACTCCTCGAAGATATTCCAAAAATGCAGGCGCCGCTTACTTTTTCCTACTAGCCGGCAATAATTCCAGTTCCCTTTCCATTCCACTCCTTTCCCTTCCATGGAAGTCCGACCCTTGAGTGGGAGTAAAACACGTGAGATACTAAGTCCCAGATAGGCAGAGGGCGCATTCCTAATCTCTTACAATCCAATGCCTCTCCCGAGAAAGTGGACAAACCGCCCTTAAAAACTCCTCTCTCCCTTCTTGGCCTATTCCTTTCCCTGATACGGAATCCCTATTCTGACCACCTATCGATTCTATCTAAGGTTAAGATCCGCAGCAAGCTGAGAGCTGCTTGTCGGCTGGTGGACGAACGGTGCGGATGAGGATGGGGGAAGTAAATTTGGGTAGGGAATGGACAGGGAGAGGATTGGTACTGGGGCGAAGAGGCGAAGGGGGATGATAGAGCGCGGGATCTTTTTTTAAGGAGTTTAGGGAGATGGAAAGAGAACCGAAAAACCTACCTATTCATCCTGGACATCTCCCTTAAACCGTCGTCAACCACCTGCTGGAGGGGTCCTTCTACTTGTCCCTTGTTTTTATCTCTGCCCCTGTGCGTCCCTTGTCCTAAAACCCTTTTTAAAAAAAAACTAGTCGATACTCATCTACCTAGTTAGTGAAGACCATTCGTATAAAGGAGGAGCTCTAAGATGGACCATGAAACCGCCATCTCGCATGATAAAGAATAAAGAAATGACCCGCATCGAGATTTGCAAACCTTAACTTACAAGCACATCCCCCGGTTGGTGTTATTAATTGGTTCCGCAAATACGGAGTGCTAACCGAAAGGGCGCTATTCGAATTAAATTTCTCTTTAAGAAATAATGTAATTCACTATAAAGCGAGCGGCGTTTCTATACCAGTGCTATGAAATTACTTGTTTCTGCCCTGTAGACGATATAAACATCCATGCATTGCGGTTAGCTTTCAAAATGATTGGGAGACGAATCTTAAAATAAACTTTTGAGTGCCCTGGGATTTTCAGAGTGGTTAGCTAGCAAAGGCTTCAACTTGAAATCTCCAGCTGCGTTTCCTCCAAGTAATAAGGTAAGCCGATATTTTGAAACCTTGTAACCGAACATCGACTTTTTGCCCAATGAAATGAAGATGGCCTACTTTTCCGAAATAATCCTATCTCGTCAACATTGAATACTTGCTGAGGCATCCGCTATTTATTAAAGAAGATAATTTATGTACATTACATCTTCACCAACAGCTTCCATGTACAGCAATGCTGTGCAAGTTAGAACTCCAATCCTTCTTCAGGAAATATTGTTTTCAGGTCCCCATAAAAACTCCTTGCCCTCTCTCGAATAAAGAATGAGCTCAAAGACATACGGTGCTGAGTTTAATCTCATATCCAGATTCCAAGCAAGCTCTCCATTTTGATTATTATGGAAGACCTAGTTTTAATCAATTTCACTGAATCTGATAAAGAAGAAAGCTTTTTCAACTTCTTAATTCTGACATTGTTTTTGAAAGTTTTTCAAACCGTAGATCCAGCCAGAACCATGATCTCGCAAATATTCAATTAGCATTGTTATTTTTATATTCGATCCAAAACATCATATTAAAATTCAAGGCTCAAATTTTACCTTGATATTTTCTCGTAATCACTAGCAATAAAATCGCTTCCCACTAATTATATTTTATAATTATACTAGCAGAACTGCCCGTTGAATTTCAACGGATTTTTTGAATCTAAAACTTCGACCGTGTAACATGTAAACATCGTAAGAATATGATAGTACAAAGTTTTAAGCGTCGAATAAAGCAAAAATGAAGAAAACCTGTTCGAAATTACTTATTTGGATGAATGAAAGAAGAAAATCTTGCTCTCCGAAAAATCAAAATTTACATGTAAACTTATGGGAAAATAATTATTAAATTAAGCAGCCCTTCCCTCCCCCCACACCAAATTTTTTATCGCCATACAGCCTATGTTATCCGCATGATAAAATTAGTTACCAATGCGAAGTTTTGTGACGATATCTTCAAAGGTCTGAAAAGCACAATTTGTGGAAAATCTACTTCTAATTATTTAAGTTACTTAATTAGTTTTAAAAACAATTCGCTTTGGAGAACTCTATGCCATACTTTGTGTTTCTCTCTTCGCAATTCTTATCTCCATGTAGTCTGTTACCTGCAGGGTAAAATTATATACCTATGCAAAGTTTCGTGACGATTTCTTCAAAACGAAAACTGTAAGTAAAACCAGTAAGACCACAATAATCAACAAAAAATAAATGAACAGAGGAACTTCAGAGTAAAATACACTTTCGTTGCATTGGTTGGGAACCTAACCACCAATTATAGCTTTGTGTTTATGGGAAATTTTGTTCCGAGTTCCGAACAAAATACTTACGAACGAACTTTTGGAACGCAACCCGTTCGTAACTCGGGGACCCCCTGTATATATATATATGTGTGTGTGTGTGCGCGCGCGCGCGTACGAAATGATTTAATTTAACGAAAGACAAATAAGTACCTAAATAGAGAACGTTTAAGAATCACAGAGTGAATGTTACCCTCAGACCATTACCTCGATTCTCTCATCCACGAGTTCTGTTACAAGAAAATTGTTTACATCAACAATACTTTGGAAACAATGAAACGATTTATCCAATCACAATTGGTGGAAAATCTACGTCTAATTATTTAAATTACTTACGTAGTTTTAAAAACATCTTGCTTTGGAAAACTCTACGCCATACGAAAATATCATTAAAAACTATTTATTAGTAATATTTCAATTATAATCTAAAAATGTTAGTTGTCATGTAAACAAAGCAAACTCGCACACAGAACTTGAAAAACGATATTACGTTAAGAATTTTCGCATATAAATGCATTGGACTCTCAATTTCGGCGACAATGTGAGTTGTCAAGGTAGCTTATAATGGGTATTGTAATAAAACTGATAAAATCACTTACTTTATTGATTCTAAAACCATTTTTATGCTAATTCGACCAGGATTCGGATTCCGTCTTCAATAAAAATAAACTTTGTTCTTTTCTTCATAGAACCATTCAAGTCTCAAGTTCATACCATGTTTCTATGTAATTTTAAAATTCAAATGAAAAATAAGCTACACTCCTCCCTATGTTATTCAAATTAAATAAGAAAATATTTTTTAAAATTAGACAGGTCAATTAAATCGATATAAAAACCTTACTACACACCCGTACTCGTTATTCCGGTTAAAATGATACCTTACTCTTGCTTCTACATGCTGTAGTTGCAGAGCTATAAAATGACATAGAAACACTTTATTTTATAGATATATATAGATAGATAGAGATATAGATAGATAGATATATAGATAAAGATATATAGATAAGATTTTAAAGATTAATTTATTAAACAATTTAGAGAGTACAGTTAGAACCCACTAATTGATAAGCTGGTAGTCTCAAACTTAATCTAAGACTGCTCAACGTGGATCCGCGGAAGTGACGCGGTGTGCCCTCGCATACTTAGGAACGCACGACGAAGATAACTGTGGCAATAAGCGCAAGCGTAAGCGCTACGTGAAGTATTCTAATTATTAAAAAGCTCCTTTGTGGATTCAAACTGTATTCTGTAATTTTTTTAGTAAATTAATTCTTAAAATATTATTATAAAATATAATTAGTTGAAAGTGATTTTATTGCTAGTAAAAACTATAACAAATCAAGTATCTGTCCGGGTGTCCTACCATGAAAGCTAACTGGCGAATTAATGATCCTATTTCTAACAAAAGAATCATTATAATCAAAATAAATAGTTTGTATAGGGAAAAAATAAATGTTGGCATCGTAAAAGAGGTGTTTCGAATTGTAGGTGAAATAAGTGTGAATACGGCAAAGGGTACAAGTGCGAAATTTATATCTAATTGTAAGTAGAGCCGTGTGACGTCTACGTTTTACTGTTTAAAATAAATTCAACAATTTTATGAAAATAACTTCGACTGAATTCTTGATCTACTAGTTTTGTTTAAAACTGTTTTCAAGAACTTACTCATGCATTGCCATTGTGGCATGCATAGACCACAGTACGTTTTAATATTTCTAACCGTACCAAGTACGGATAAGGTGTCTCATTAATCATGCATTGATTCGAACCTGGCATCCCTCTTGGCCTTAAATTACCCAAACCGTTAGTAATCATCGATTACTCTTATGCTGAGTTAATTTTGCAGCCATTTACAAAATATTTATCGCAAAAGTTCTCATAAATTTGATTATGTATTCAAAATTCTTGTAGTTTTCGCAACGGTATTATGTTGTTAATTGCGTGCTTGGTAATCAACTTCTAATTTATCAGAACGTTTGCATGTGCTCAACTAAATAACCTTCTTAAGATGTTAAAACCGGTTTCAGGGGGCAGAATAAGAAGGAAACAGCTAAGATGAATGAATGAGAATAAAAAATAGAAAAAGTCTCAAGTCCAGAATGTCTAGTCAGTTATTCTCACTTTCTCTTTCCACTTTCATCTGTACCCATTCTCTCTCTCTCTCTCGATCTATCTCGGGAAGCGAAAAAGAAAGAAAGGAAATACGAAACAAATGCCCTAGGACGATGCTCTCTCTCATGACGAACAACCGGTTTTGTTTCGCACTCAAAGTCATGTCAACCTCACTCTTATATGCATCGTCCAACCAATCACTGTCCCGCGCTGCCCTTCCCTCTCCTCTCCTCTCTCTCTCCTCTCTCTCCTCTCTCCTCCTCCTACCTCGCTCTCTTTCTCTCAACCTCCACCAAAGCACCAACAACTTAGCCACCTTGTTAACAAGCAAATAACCGTCAAGACGGAGCGATGTGCCGTAGTAAGGTTTCCAAAGCGAAAGGGAGCCGTTACAAGAGTGACGATAAAACTGAAGTCTCCAAAACGCCGAAGAGATTCCGATCGTTCTAACGTTCGACAAACTAAATGGGAGTAAAAGAAAGGAGGAGACGGTTGGGGATAAGGGAATCGCCATCCGAGTCGGGCGGGATAAACACGGGTAAAATATTCTAATGGATGATAATGGAATCTGTTTAATAGTCCTCGATATAAAACATGTCATCCATCGGCGATTATTTTTACGGCCTAACATCGGGTTCCGGAATTCATTATTTTTGCGTATTATTTATTCTGACCCAGTAAAATCGTGGATATATTCTAAAAGTGGCCATTTTAAAATTCGAAATTTTAATGTAAATGTCAACATTTTTACGATGTGAGCATTTTTAATTGAGGCGTTTATTTTTCTGTTGCGAAGGCGATTAAGACCATCTATACCAGTGGTTCTCAGGCGGTTCTACCATGCGACCCCCTCCGTGCAGATGTTCGGTCGCCGCGACCACCCGTGATTTTTTGAGAAGTAATAAAAATAGGTATATAAAAAACTTTTTTCAGTTATACTTTTTTATAAAGCGCACCGAAGATTATAAAATAAATTTTGGGTTCAAGAAAATATCTGGATCTTAAGGAAAATTTTCATTATACATATATGATCATGAATCTCTTTTTTTAAAAGACGTATGTCGTATGTTGATTAAATTATTCACTACATTATAAATAATCTGAAATATGTTTATTGTTGCACACAGATGACTACAGGAGAATTACATTGCTACGGTAGTTCAGTGGTAGCATATCCGCCCGGCAAGTGGAATACCCGGGTTCGATTACCGGTCATAGCAGATTATAAAGATGAGAAATGTGAGGACTAAGAAAATGAGCGAAGCTAGTATAAGTCGCCGTATTAATTACATTTTTATTATTAAATTATATTTCTTATATTAAATATAAATATATTAAAATTAACAAATGCTTAATTTTGAAGATTCCAACCCTCAATCAAACACAAAAATTAGGCTTGTAACCTATAAATTAAAAAATGAAGGATTGATAGAATGAGGAAAAAAATCAGTTGGGGTAGCGAAGACTGACCGCGACCCACCCAAAATTGTCTCGCGAGGTCGCGACCCTACATTTGAGAACCAGTGATCTATACCTATGCGACCCTTGCTAACAGCCCCTTAACTAGGAAGTTCGAAATGGCACAGCGTGGGGCGGCCAGATATGTAAAGGAAGAGAATATGTACGATGAGAGCGTACCAGATTTTTCGAGATAATGTGAAATGGCAGGCAATGAAGAGTAGAAGAATGGAATAGAAACAGAAACTATTTGAAAAGTTTAATGGTTCCGAGTTGTATCCGTCGGTGTCAGTGAGCGTAAGGTTAGATGAGAGCGTACCATAAAATACGTTGAAATAGTTGCTGGAACCGAGAAATAACACAGGTCTTTTTTCCCAGACGCGATAAGACAGGTCAATAGAGGCGTTAAGGCGGTTTTTACACCAAGGCAACAGAGAGCAACGCTGCAGCATGCGGCAATCGTTGCCGTTCTACAGTTGTTGCCATATTTAGCATGCGGTATGCGGAAACTGTTTGTTGCCTGCGTCGACCCTTTTACACCAAGGCAACTACGTTGCTCCTCCCTCTCCTCAGTTCTGAACGAAATGCCACCACCGACAAGTGCGATTGCTGTCGCGGCTTACCTAGTGATTTCGTCGGAAAAGAAGAAGAAATGACGTTTTTGGGAAAGGAAAATGTTTATTAGGGAAAGATCAAGTGCTATAAATCTTTTGAGTTTATGTTGATGCGGTGACACCCCCTACCAAATGTTTCTGGCGGCTTGCAGGTATTAGTGTAAATGTGAATATAACAATGTATCCAGCAAAAAATGCAATTAGAATCAGGATTATCAAAGATTCGTTAAATTTACGGAAATCAAAACTAGCTCTGCCATTCAGGAATAATAACAACACACAATTACAGATTTTCTTAGTATTTCAGAATTCTGAAGCATTTCATCAATTTCACGCCACATATTTCCATAGAGGTCAGGTATCTCGCTGCCTTCGACTACAATAACGTCGATTTGTCCAAATCAAGGTGATCTAATGATACTCACAGCATATGGTTGTTAAGTGTTTAAGCTACGAGAGAGTAAATGTTTTTCGATAGTTCCAGAAAGCTGAACGTTTTATTTACATCATTCGATTGTCGTTTCCAGGATTTGCGAAATTTCTTTCAAAATCACGACAAGCAAAAATTAATCTTCGCTAATTATACACATTTTTACTTTCTCCATATACGTAGTATAGAGAAAGTATCCTTTTCACGAAAGAAATCGAATTCGAGATTTCAACGGAAATACACGTTTTCAGGTCCCGTGAACACCTTTTGAACGTTTTCTCGATGATGTCTGTGTGTATGTGTGTCCGTATGTGTGTGACAGAAATTTTGCGTGTCCTCTAACTCAAAAACTATTCATCAGATCAATATGAAATTCTGTATTTGTGATTTTATATATACTAGCTGATCCCGCGCAATCTTTGTGCGGTGAATTTTCAATTGATTTATAAAAAATGAGGAAGTATGTAAAATAAGTTAATCTCAATAAATCACATTTAACCCTAAAAATGCATTTCCTTACACAGTAATTGATCGCGAACTTATATGTATTTCTTTTTATTCAAATATATGTCCTTTCTTTTTTATATAACAATAAATGCAACCGTTTATGTAGATTATCAATGAAGAGAAGATAACCATGTAATGTGTTTAAAAAAATAACGTGTGTCCCTATTCTCATTTAATTTTTAATTTATGCGTGAGCCTATATGCGTTAATAAACATTATGGATGTACAATATAAAAGTTCTACTTACAAAGAGATAAGATTCCAGCATTCGAACGATGATAGGAAGATTCAACTGCTTTGATTAAATCGTTAGAAACGCTTCCCATACGCATAATTATCCGTAAATATTTATGTTGCTATGTATAAATGTTGACATTGCTACAGCAATAATTTCGATGCTAAAACAAAGTGCGAAGCGAATAACGCTATTCTTTCACCTATTTGAAGGTATAGTTGGCATTAATTGAATCGGAGGCAACAATGACGTTCAACTAGACAACGTTCGGAAAGAGTACGAATTATCCGTGAAATTTCGAAAACAATTGCGCATTTCTGAATCGCAAGAATAACATAGTATAGTTTTTTAGCCTTCGAATAAAGCAAAAACGAAGGAAATTGGTACATATTTACGTGTTTTAATGAATGAAGGAAAAAACCTTGCACTCTGAAAAATCGAAAATCCCGTGTAAACTTATGGGAAAATATAATTGTTTCCTGGATTCGAACCCAGGACTTTATGATAATGAGAATAGTGTTATAGGGGCCTTCCTAGCTTGTAGAAACAAAACGCACTTTACCGCATATCTCTACGACGAACGGCATTTCAGATACAGGTGGGAGGGACGGACATCCGGCTATTATAGATATAGATTCATAAGATCTGAAAAGCTTTTGATAACAATCGGTCAGCCGGAAGTAGCGGTTTACACATGTCAAATTTTAGTTTTTCTTAAATATTTTTCTTGAAACTGAATTTTTGTTAACACACACACACATATATATATATATATATATATATATATATATATATATATATATATATATACATATATATATATATATATATATATATATATACATATATATATATATATATATATATATATATATATATATATTTGGGGCAACAAGGTGTTGAAGGGAACCCAGTGAACACTTACCGGAAGTAGAGCCATGGAGTGTTGGAGAGACACATTTGTAGAGGTTAGAGCTTTCGGGATGATCCCTTCGTCAGCACAAGAGAGACACAACAATATATATATATATATACACTCACTAGCAGAATTTCCCGTTGAATTTCAACGGATTTAGTGAAGTTACTTTTTAAATTACAATTAGCTTTTCTTAACAACTGATCATATTTGCTTGTAATAATCCGTTTCCGAGCCTATTGCATTCAAATATAACGATAATTTTATTTCCTATCATATTACTTTCGCCAAATCCAGCTTCATTTCTTGTGTAATTATGCCTCGCTGAAATATTTACTTTTATGACTTGAAAAAGCAACGTACAGTTGTCTGTCCATGATTGGACACTGACTCCGGTAAATGTACACCAGTTACGTAACCTTATTTACGTTAATAAACATTATCACGTAGAATATAATGATTTTACTTACAAAAAATGTAAGATTCCAGTATTCAATAGACGAAAGAAGGTTCAATTACTTTCATCAATAAACGCCTTCTGAATAATAATCAGTATCTATTTACGTTGCTATCCATAAACATCGATCGTTTCCTTGCTTAAACAAAAGTTCGAAGCGAATAACGTTAAACTTTCGTCTATTTGTAAGCTTCATTGAAGCTAATTGAATTGGGGTAACAATGACGGCCGCCTTGGCAACGCCCGGAAAGACTACGAAAAATCCACAAAATTTCGAAATAAATTGCGTATTTCTGAAAACTTCGACTGTGTAACATGTAAACTTCGCAGGAATAAGATAGTATAGAGTTTTATTCGTCGAATAAAGCAAAAACGAAAAATATCGGTCAATATTTACGTATTTTAATGCTTGAAGGAAGAATACCTTGCAAGACAAGAAATGGAGTCATATGTGTTATCTTATGGAAAAATGTTAATCCCCTATATTGGCAGCACTGATTAATCCCGGTTGACCAAAATTTGACCATTCACAAAGTTAGGATGTAAGGAAGAATCGTACCAAATTTGGTTATTCTAGTTTTTATCGTTTAGGAGGAGTTCCTTGAACAAACCAACAAACACACAAACACACGCTTCAAAATATATTATAGTAGATTAGGGGGGAAGCCCCCAGCTCGCTACCGCTCGCAAATCCCCCTCTCCTTTGCGTGCTGTTTCTTCATTCCTACCATGTATGTACCTATTGGATTTAGATTAGTTTAACGGAAATATGTTTTGAATATGAGTTTATTTAATATATTTTATAAGGGATGTATCTTTGGTTTATGATACCAAATTAAGAAAATTTGTTGAATAACTCGATAAAAAATAAATTTAGAGGGTGAAATTCCTGGAGATTAACAATTGCTGAGGTATATAGCGTTAAAGAGAGGGAGAGAGACAACCAGAAATAGGATTTTAGTAATACAGATAAAAATCTGATGTGGCCAACACATGACTTTCTCCATAATTGGGGTACATATATATTTAAATCATTATGAATAAGGCAAAATTCATATTTCGTATCGTAAAAGAATACATTCGTCCTTATTGCCGTAAATTATATTTTGAATATGTTTACAGAATTCATCGCTACATGGTGGTGGCGCTGTATACTGAAAATTTACGAATAAATTAAATACCTACTAAATGGAAGGTTATAAGAAAATTTGTTTCAAACAAAACTTGGAAGAAATATTATTCTCTACAACTTCGGTCCTCACGAATATTACCAATAACTACGTTTTTAAGGAGATTTGACGGAAACCGAAAAAACCGATTATTGATAAATAATTCCTAAACAATAACTGCTATGGAAAATTGTTTCAAATGAAAGTTGTAGGCAATTACATTCTCTATAATCTTTGTATCGAATTGCATATAAAATAATGATGTTTTAACGGAGATATTTTACCAAAATCGAATCGGGTTTCGAATAAACCTCCACTTCCGGTTAACCTGTATTGTCCAAAAACTAATAAGCTCTTCGTGCTCATACCAAAGTGTTATATATGAAATTTGGTAATGATATGGCAAGTACTTTTCGAGTTAGAGCGTCCAAAATCACATACACACATAGACTAGTTCTAGGGATCAAAATATCTAATAAACTATCGGTTTTTACTAAAAAATTCCTATCCCATACTCACAGACAACATCGAGAAAATGGTCAAAACGTTTTCTAGGGACCTCAAAACATGTATTTCCGTTGAAATCTCGAATCCGATTTTTTTTCATGTATACAATACGTTCTCATTACTATGTATATGGAGAAAGTAAAAAATATAAATAACATGAATACGGCGTTCGATTTATTTGCATTAAATTTATATCTTTGGTCATTTCGAGCAAGTTTTAATCTTATTTTCGAACTTTAAGGCTTTATTTAAGTGCATACTGGTAGGGCAGCCCCAGATCTCCGATCCTCAACGCGATTTAAATAAACTGTAGGTTTAGTGAAATAATTTTTATTGAATAATTAATGAAATAAATGAAATGCAAATAATCAAAATAGTTCGGCCCTAGGTTAGATCTTCTTTGTTCCCTATTCATTTGAGGTGTTTCCCTATTTCTTCGTCTTTCTTCTACTCTCCGCTCCTCATCTTCACGGGCAATCCTGTGAGCTTCCGCATCTCTTTCTCTCTCTTTCCTACAATACTCTTCCTTTGATCTCTGGCTCCTCTTCCTTTCTCTGGCAGCTGTAACTGGGCTAATAGCTCTACCTTACCTTAGTTCCAATGATTATCGTTGCACCCTTATAGACCAACTCACAAACAATTGCTTTACTTCAAGTGTCTATCAAATACTGCTTTTAACTTCTTACAGGACCTACTATAAAGGCGACGTCAATGCAACCGTTTATATAGATCATCAATGAAGAGAAGATAACCATATGTGTTTACAAAGCAACGTGCGTCCCTATTCTCATCTAATTTTTAATTGATGCGTGAGCCTATTTGCGTCAATAAGGACTACAGATGTGTAATATGATGGTTCTACTTACAAAAAGGTAAGATTCCAGCATTCAAACGATGAAACAAAACAAAAAACTAATTAATTGCACAATTTAAAATAAACCTCAATGCGCTGGGAGCTCGTTTGTTATACACATGTTATTGACTGTTACTGAAACAGCCAGAAACGCTTCCCATACGCAGTCAACAGAATAATTATCCGTAAATATTTACGTTGCTATGCTTCATTAATTTTGATGCTCACACAACAGTTCCAAGCGAATAACCTTTTTCTTTCGTCTATTTGAAGGTTTAATTGGCATTAAATGAATCGGAGACAACAATGAGAGTCTCCTTGGCAACGCCCGGAATGAGTACGAAAAATCCTAAAAATTTCAAAAGAGAATGCGTATTTCTGAAAACTTCGACCGTGTAACGTGTAAATTCGCAAGAATAAGATAGTATAGCGCTTTATTCGTCGAATAAAGCAAAAAAAAAGAAAATCGGTCTATATTTACGTATTCTAATGAAAAATCAAAAATCCCGTGTAAACTTATCCGAAAATATAATTGTCTCCTGGAATCGAACCCGGAACACTTTAGAAAACGAAAATATTTTTCCAGGGACCTCATAGCCAGTAGAAACAAAACGCCGTTTACCGCATATCTTTACGACGAACGGTTCATGAGAAATACGCCGATATAAATTGTACACAAATGTCTACAGACGGCAATGTAAAATTAATATATACTTATTGTTAGTTAGATGCACGGAAATTACCGAGGACAGCAATACCGGTAACCATGGAATCTTATCATTGAAATGTTAAAACATTTACCAAAACTCGAGTATAAATTCAAAATATGAGCGAATTCGAATGAGATTGAGTATTAGGCGGTAAGAATAAGAATTTTCATTCATTTTGGCGTGTTTTAGCGTAAATTTGGTATCGATCACTTAATTTTAAGATATTTTAAAAAGTAAAAGAATGAAAGCCTTCAAACCAAAAATGTGATATTGACGTGTTATCGTATGGGAAACAACAGTCATCCTGTGAGGGTCAAACCCGTGGCCTCATTCAAAATTTTTTTTAGTTATAACGTAGAGATTCATTAAAACTTACATCCTGAGAAATTTCAGACACCTCAGTAAATTTCTAACCAAGTTATTCGCAAAATTAGAGCGTTACGCAGCATGATGATTATGACCATTACGATTTTATAATATAGAGAGATGTGTGCGCGTGTGCGTGTGTGTGTGTGTGTATTTAGGGCAACTAAATTTTCATGTGAGGAATATTTCCAGAGATATTCAATTTTCTTCGAAACTGACGGTTAGTGAGCATATCGCGCGCGTGGTAGTGACAACAATTGAATCGCTAGCGCTGAAGCATTTAAGTTGAACTGTTCCTATCGCCGTATTTATTTGATTTTAGTTGACAACATACGTATGGAGAAAGTCATGTGTTGGACACATCAATTTATTCTGTCATGAAATCGAGTGAGTTAAGTAAAATTTCATTTCCCCTTTCATTTGATTTTTTATGTGGCTTACATTTGTATTATATTTTTATTTATTACATGTATAATATTTAAAGAATTATATTACAATTGCACTCAAATATTAGCCTATTATTGTTCTCTACTTCTATAATAGAAGCTCTTGGAGTGGACGGTAATATAATTCATTATATATCTTTGTAATCCTGTGTATCTCAGACATAGCTGAAGAATTTTCATTTAAAGACTTATTACTTGAAATGCTTACAAGATCTTTTGAACTGTAAGATAAATGGCAGAATTCTGGATCTTCATTGCTCCATTTCATCATTTCTTTGTCATCTGGGTTTAACGGCAGAGAGCGAACACAAAACCGACGTGCGTAAGTAATGTTAAATTTCAACGTTATATGCTGCGATTTCAGAAACAGTGATCCATATTTCATGACCTCTGCGACATTGCTGATAAATTCTCCCTTCGAGTGAATCCAGACCTTTTGAATAAGGAAAGCGAAAGTCGCGATGTCAAGGAGATGAGTTGTGGCGAGAGAGAGAGAGAGGGAGGAGGAGAGAGAGAGAGAAAGGGAGGAGGGTAGGTGACATGGGTACAACAGCAGGTGTAGGGAACAAAAGAGTTGCCTTATAAATGATAAAGGGAGTAGGAAGGAGGCGTGGGAGTTATGGGGAGAAGGCAGAGGAGTGAGGGGGGGAAGGGAGCGAGAAGCGGATATGCCAGGGTCTCACAGGAAGGAAGAAGTTGACCGGCTGACGGACCACCTAAGGACCCTATGCTATTTCAAAAAGATTATTACCATTATGGGAGGAAACAGGAGAATCCTACAACCTTCTTCTTCCTCGGAGGAAATATTTAAATATATATGATCTTTTTAAGAGTCCGTTCTCTGAGCAGCAGTTGAGCCACTGTTGCAGTTCACCCGTAAGTTGCTGAAGAAGAGATGTTCTTTTTTATTATTTTTCTTGAAAATCCGTTGGTATGTTACAATATAATGTAACATCATATACACGCGCGCACACATATATTGTATATATATTGGAACCAACAAAATAGAAAAATGGATATAAGAAGAAATATTGATCTGAAAAAACTAATGGTATAGGACTAGCTTTTTACTTTGATGTATCAATAATATCTATCCACCACTAAGTTAAGGTGCATTTACATTAATACCCTGCAAACCGCCATAACCGTTTGGCGGAGAGTATAACTGCAGTAACATAAACTCTAACTCACTCTTGCTTCTTTGTCCTTACGCCCTATATTTCCTCAATTCCTTCCACTGTTCACTACGGCGCTTATATATTCAGCGTTTTTCGACAAAAATGTCGTGAATCTAAGTTATATGTTGGAAATGAAATATGATAGAAGTTTCCAATTGGTATGTAAAACCAATTTCAAACATTTAAAACAGTATTACGTTTCTTGAATGCCGACAAAAAAATCTAAAGCAATTAAATGAATTTCCAAGGAGTGAAATGACGTATTTTTATAGAAGCATCAGCAAAAAAAGAAAGATAGAGCATAAAGTAATGAATGTGAAGAGAAAGAAAATTTATAAAAATAAGAGAGAAAGGGAAAGACAGATGAATGGATAAAAGGACAGAGACAGACAGAAGCGAAGTGGTGTCAGGTTGTATTTCCCACGGCGAAAAAATGAAAAGAGAGGGAGAAAGGGGAGTGGGGAGCGAATGCACACTATTGGAGGAGAAGGGTGAAGATGGCAATGGTCTCCGCAGATAAAAAAGAAGGGGGAGGGCATGTTGTCACGTGATAATGACACGAGAGACGAAAGCATTTGGGCGGAGTTTGCTAAGAGAGCGGCGAGAGAGAGAGAAAGGGAAAGGGAAGACGCGCGAGATGAATCCTCCAGAACAAAAAAAAAAGAAATAAGAAGAGTTTGAGAGAGAAAGGGGGGAGGAGGAGGAGGAGGAATGATGTAGGAAGAGTGGAAATGAAGGGAGCGAGGATCTGGAGGCAGATATGGAAGCCGGAAAGAGAGGAAGGAGAGAGTGAGAGAGAGGAGGGAGGGAGGGAGGAAAGAGAGAATGGGACGATCCTTTGGACGATTGTTTAGGCTGGTACTCGTATCGGGAGTGAGGGAAAAAGGATTGGGGAATGGTGTCGCGAGAGGGGGGACTCGAAGGAGTGGAGAAGAAAGAGCCGGAGGGTTGTTAGAGGGGGATGGTCGTCGTGGCGCGATAGGAATGGATGGAAGGATGGATGAGGCGCGTAGAATGAATGAGCTGTAGTCGAGGCGAGTGGAGATGGCAGGTGCGTATGTAGGATAATGCCGAGATCCGCCGTTTCTAACGAAAATAAACGAAGGGACTTGCAAAACGGCGTAGAGATAAGCGATGAGGCCTTACGTCCTTGCGATCCCTAATTTTCTGCTTGACGTACAACATCGATGGAATAAAATGTGTGGGAAATTCTCGATTTGAATTCAAAAAAGGTTTGCCGATTTTTTTTACTTCAAAGCAATAAATGCAAATATTTGCTTGCACGTTAGCAAATAATATTGGATAATTTGTTTACGAATGGTAATTTATCTTAATTATTATATAAAATATTTTTTAACCAAAGTTATTTCTAACATTAAATTTCTAGAAAGGATAAATTCGTTGTAAATACAATGGCATTTCATTATATTATTCTTATATTTATTTTAATATTTATAAAGCTTCCGACCTGTGTCAAATATTGCACGCTGTACCCGAGATGCGTTACAAATTTTAATCCATAAAATATACTCCACAAACAACAGTATTGATGTTGGGATTAAAAGTAACAAAAATCCACTGTACATCACATATATACCTACATCAAAAAGAGTCTAACAAGGAAAAACCGACTATTGTTGGAAAAGAATGGAGCCACCTTTCATTAAAAGAAAACGGAGGTCGTGGGGGCAATTCGAGAGGGCAGGGTGATTTGAAGAAATTGACCGACAGTGTAATGACAGAATAAAAAACATATTGGTAGCGGTAGATAATTGAGACTCAATATTTAATGGTAACAATTATCGTAAAACACATAAACCGAAATGATTTATTTATTCATAGAACTAATTACAATAATGCCGACGCGCCTATAAACATCAACCAACCAACCAAGTCAAAAAGCAGTGTCGCATTCATGATGGTAAATATTTCCTTTTACAATCTGTAACGCTTGAAATATTTTTAAAGTAAAATTTTTAGAATACAAATATATAAACTAAATTAAAGCTTCCTTCTCTATTCCGATAATCCCTTCAGACACCTTGAATGAATTTATGTCGTAAAATTACGTTTGTAAGATTGTTTCTGTGGCCAACCTAACAACTTCTTTTCACCTTGTTTAAAAGAAAACCATAAATTCTCTGAAAGAACTTCTTTCATAGAACCGTACTATAAAATGATGGAATTAACGGATCATAACTATGCGACAGGCATAAGTTGGAATAATTTCAAATCAGGAAAAGTAATTCCACGACGGGAATCGAACCCGTGTCTTCCAATTGCCGGGCCGTCATTCTACCACAATCATCGTAGCAGTTTTTATAGTTGGGTAAAGCAAGTAGGTAAGTCAAGAAATTGATCTTAAGATTCAGTCATTCCACCAATTTATAGTAAACGCAATCTCACCATTGAGAGGTAGGGGTTTTCTTTGATGTATCTCTTGGAGGATATCCGTTGGGGCTTGGTTAGTCCGGTTAGTCCCAACTAAGAGAACATTTGCGTTCTAAAACGGGTAAAATAAGTCTGCTACGACAGTTCAGTAGTAGAATATTCACCCTGGGTTCGATTCCCCATCATTACAGATTTTTTCTTTTGGTTTCAAATTATTCTCATATAGCCATGCTGTTAAGATTGATACTAATTATCCACTATAGTAACCTATTACCATTCAAATAACCTTTTATAGTTACTGCCCAATTAATGAAAATCATAATACTAGCTCGCATTCTATATTGGACTAAATAAATATATTTATTTGTAGAAATTTTCACTAAAACATGAATAATGGAGTGTTGACAATTTTACAGAATAGGTATAAAGTGACAAATATTCGATATAATGATGGATATGTTAAGCCTAGATTTTATATGGATTTATAAATTCTAAGATGTTTTACAAGATTGCAGCTATAACTTCTGCTAAGGAAAAACTAATATTGGGTCATTGAATCTCTATAATTTCGCTCACCCGACCCACCAAATCTCTCGTGACTTCTAATGCGGTCCTCCGAAGCATTCGCAACTAAGAATGTGGCCCTCCAAGCAGAGAAGGTTGTCGATTCATGATGTAAGAGACCTTTTGACGGATTTATTGTATTATGTAGAGTACCCCCTGTTAATATAAATGCATTCAACCTTTTTTAGTACTTTTAGTATTTTTGCTTCGCAATCATTGATTTTCAGCAGCCTCAGCATACACAATGACGACGAAACAGAAAGAGGGAAAGCGCGTGCGAGAGTGAAAGAGATAGATTGAGGGTGGGGATAGAAGGAGAGAGCTGTCAGTTGGACTCTGTCGGAGGCAATCGACAGATGGGTGGCCTTTTCGAGCGCCTGTGTTAAAGGGTGGGCGGCGAGGAGGGGCGTGGTCCGGGTGGGATCGGAACTCGGGGAGCTATAAGGTATGAAGGAAAGCATATTTGTCCAACCCTTCGGAGTGTAAACAAGGAAACGAGCGTCACAGCACAGATGCTAAGGGGAAAGTGAGGGGAGTAGGGGATCGTGGTGTCTATGGATACAGGATCTGGTCGTTTTCGGTCGTATTTGGATTACGACCGAAGCAGTCATATAGTCCTCAAATCCACCTTGTATCTCTCGCATAGGATTGGAGAAAAATGTCATAAATGTGACGCTTTTGATAAACGACTTCGTCATGATCGAATCGTTGCAGCTTAAAGTGTTAAGTTCACTCGGATCTGTAATAACAGAAAATGCGAACATAATTTACCATATGATTACATAAAAGGA
Source organism: Uropetala carovei (assembly GCA_036926305.1). Taxonomy (NCBI): domain Eukaryota; kingdom Metazoa; phylum Arthropoda; class Insecta; order Odonata; family Petaluridae; genus Uropetala; species Uropetala carovei. The sequence continues at coordinate 7,918,790 of JAXCHB010000123.1, forward strand.
TATCGCTGATGCGTTTGGAAGAGAATCGAAAAGTGCAAACGGATATCATCAAACCTCTACCCTCACCTCTGATGACACTAAACCTACGGACCAATTGCTAGAGAGCTTAAAAATTAATCCATTGGAATAAAAGATTCACTGCAAGAGAGTTGACGGAGAGTAACAAAGGGAATATTAAAAGTGAGTTAGCCTTTCTCGCATTGACCAGAAATTATACGGGAAGCAAGGTATTACACAAAATTAGCATTTAAAGCAGTCGATAATTAAATTAACTGGATGTTGCAGGAAAACGATGAAAAGGTGCAGTTAAGTTTGTAGCTTGTAGTTACAAATTAAATAACAACATGAAAAAGATTGAATTCGACAGAGAAACTACTCGTGATGTTCTTCATTCTTAATAAATATTAGCATAAGATGTGAGAGTTTAAGGCTTTAAAATAACGTTAAAATTCAATACTTCAAATACGATCTCTTTCAAGATGTGCGTGATTATATCAAGGGGACGATGTAAAGTGGACTTTCAGAATAAAAGACCAACATGGTTATTACGTTTCAAATATTAGGTGATTTTTCCTATTTTACCAGAAAATGTGGCGTTACTCATAAGGAATATAGAGAATAACAATGCTGAAAACGTGATTTGGTGCAGCGGTTTCCAACTTTTGCATACTAATTCCATCAAAAACAGAGTCAAGAAACTCTTACAGTGTCGTCGTATAAACATAAAAATACACCCCCTCCCAAAATTTTACTAACGTGGTAGCTCGGGAGATTTTTATGCAAACATCTAATTTTTGAAATTTCGTGTCCCACACAAGTGGCTTTGAAGTCACACAACTTTAGAGTAATCGATGCAAATACGCGACCATGGCTCTGGAAAGCGTATACGCTTCCTTAACAGCCATCAACATCGACAGTATGGGTGATTTTGATGCCCTTGATGTAATGGTTAACATAAAAGAAACGCATTTCTCCGAATGCAGGAGAAAGACGCATTTTCTCGTGGAGCGGAATAGAAAAAAATCTCCGCTAAACATGAGAGGCTAACCGAAGGACAATATGACCGTGACTAGGGAGATATGGGTAAGGATTAAGGGAAGAGCCAATCGCAGCATACAAATACGTAAGGGAAGATATTGCAGAGCGCCCCTTTTCCCTATCTATCGGACACCGTGGAGGGAGAGTAATAGGCATTGTTGGGACCGAGGATTTATATTAGGGGCAGAGGTCAAGGGTGGTGGGTGGGGTGCGCGAGGGCGGGGTCTTAGCTACGGAGAGGGGAGGAAGCAGGGGAGAGAGGATAAAATATTGGTTTCTGGAGATATCGTTCGACCGTTTCGATTGTTGCTATGGGAATTCCAGCTCCGAGGAATCTACCCGAGGCGGGGAGGAGACGCTGAGGAATGGAGAAGAGGAAGAGGTATTTGGGGACAGAAAAATTGACAAGGGTACCAAAAACTGAAATGCGGGGCTCGTCTTCTCCCATTCGTTTGGAAAGTCTAATCTTAAAACTGCCATAAATAAAAAAAATTTTTTTACCTTACGTTTATGCACAAATGCGATACGTCCTACTCGATCGTGTTCTGGAAAGGATCACAACTCGATGGCAATGTGACTTCATTCGATGTATTGCTGCTTTTGCGAAGTTTTTATGCATAACTTTACTAGTTTTCTAATTTAAAAAATATAAATAGGCAATTAAAAAATAAGAAGTAATTAGTGTTTATATGGTAAATTAATTCCGTTTAAAAGTTCATTTTTAAACAACACTTTGGACAGATGACTTTGGCGTAAACCCATCCTCATTTTAATTTTAGCGAAAATGTTACGTTTAGCGATAAAATGCAGCAAATTATTTATATAGCTACGTGTAATCTCTAAGTAAACAATGAACCGTAATCGTATTGACTTGAATAAGGAGGTTGCCGCATATTACTCCAGAACAGGATGAAAGAACCTATTTCTAAGGGGAGTGACACTAATTGTCGTCGACTTTTTTCAATATTTCGGGATTCTGTACATCATGAATCGGGAGGAGGCTTGGAATGAGCTGGAAAGAGAGACGGGTGGGGAGGTATTGGGGGGTGCGCGAAGTGGAGGTGGGGAGAGGGTGAAAAGAGAGCGAAGATGCGTCACCACGGAACGTCTCTCGCACCCCAATATCTTCACTCTTAACTCTTAGCATGGTGTCACCAGTGAGGTCACCCACAATTTTAGGGGTGCCGTTAGAATATCCATTCCCCATACACAAAAATTCTTTGTTCGGAGAGCGCACAGGACAATAGATTCAATACTGAAGCGAAAATTATAATGACTCAAACAATTCCCACTACCCTGTTATTAGACCGGATTGTCATAAGAAAAAAATAAACTCGATTTTCTTCTGTTATTGAAACGATCTCCCGATTTTTAACATCTCTACCGTGCATTATGATATAGGTGAGGTATTTAATTACCACTAATATCTCCTACGGAAATTCTTCCTACTTATACTTCTCCCTTCTCTAGAGTTCAATTGGCGATACCAATTAAAAGCCCTTAATAATTATATAACGCTTTAAGTTCTATATTTTTTTCATGAATCAAGCTGTCCTTCGTCGAACTTTTGTATGTTAACGCATTTAGCCTTTCTCATTTGTGATAAGTTCGTAATTCGTCGTTTTTATTTTCAAGTAGCGCTTTTTAATTTGTAGCAACTTATTTAAAATCAACAAAGAGCTTCACATGCAACATGTAACGCTTACATATTTGCTTTAACTTACCTATGCATCAATATTTTTCACAAAGAAGAAACATTTTATTTATACACTACGCAAGAGACAATGTGAAAGTGAAATTAAAAAACTGAAAATTGTATTTACTCGCATCTAGATTAATTTATCTTCAAGATGAAATAATAAAAATAAAACCTTTGAAGGATTATATTGGTTGGAATGCCATAATCCTTTATGATTTACCAAGAGCGGTGAATCACGGGTTAGTGTTACAGCGAATGGGGAAATGCTGGATCAAGTGAAACATTTTATTTATTTGGGTGTATTCTGATTTAGGATGGAATAAGTACGCAAGAGATCAGGACAAGAACAGCAAGAGTAAAGGAGACGACGAGAGTTGTTGATAGGAAATTTTAATAGAGATATTAAAAGGGAGTGAAAACTTTGCAACGAACGAGAAAATAAAATTTGAGCATATTAGAAGCATATGGCGTAGACTGGAGAAAATTAGATGGACGGAGAGAAAAACGAATAATTTTTTAACGAAGGAGAGGAAGAGAGGAGCTCAATTAGAATAATAACGAAAAGACAGAGGAAATGGGGCGACGGTCTGCTGGAAGAAGTAATAGAAGGGCGGGTGCTATGGAAGAGGCAAAGAGATAGGAAGAGGAAAGATTATTAGATGCATTAAAAGGAGGAGTTGGTCAGAGAGGGCGAAGGGAAAGGCAATGGGTGATACAGATTCGGCTGGGTTAGCCAAAAACTTACTGAAAGATACGATAGCTATGAATGACCAAAATGACGGCTGATCATGAATTAAGTATTCAACTAAAATAAAAATAGTTTAAAATGTAGACTTTATCTGAGCGTTAATTCGAATCAACTTAAACCAATCTATGGCTCAGAGTAAAAAATCAATGCAACTTACCATACATAGAAATTACATCGTAATGTTACACTGTTAAGATTTTAAGGTTGTTTAAACTTGATTGCATAATTTTCCAAGCCGCTTGCTTTGGGACGAAACTGAAATAAACAGTTGAAAATAAAATCAACAACTTGTTTGTTGCTATGTAAGCACTAAAAACTAAATTGCGTATATCATTTAAAAAGGAAATTACGACATAAAACCCCAACATAAATATACAAAATGCTCCATGTGTTCCGATGTGAGTGACAAGTGTTCAGTTGTTTTGATTGTTTTACTTGATCGTCAGAGCAGTGTTATCTTTACTCAGGTAGTGCATTAGCCGTGCTTCGAAAAAAAAACAGGGAAACAAGGTAAGAGGTAAGGTAAGAGATTACACCAAATTATGGAGATGGCACTATGCCCAGAAATCGTGTTTTCGAATAGGTCAAGCACTTTTCTGCGACGACATTCGATCTGGTCATCCAACAACAGCAAGAAAAGATGAAAACGTTGAAAGTCTCTCATTTGCAAAATGGTAGTTAGAAGCAACTGAATATTAACAGAGAGTAAGATTGATGCTGACTGAAAATTTGAGTATGAAGAAAGTTTGTGTAAAGATGGTTTCCAAAAATCTGACTGATGGACAAAGTTTGAGAATAAGAGAAATTTAGGCAGATCTTTTCGAAAAGGATTCATAAACTTCACGATTATAAACATAACCGGTGAGGAAACTTGGATGTTTTAACGCAAACTATAAAGGAAAAGGAAAGCCTTCAATGGAAAACTCCGCCGTTGCTACGACCAACGATTGTTCGGATGCTCAAGACGAATGTGAAGACGATGCTATATTATTTTAATACAAAGGGAATCGCCCGTCGTGAATTTGTTCCTACTGATCAGATGGCGAACTAAAAGATTTATTTGCAGCACGGCAATCCTCTGACAGCACTTTTAGACGAGGAAAAAACAAGTAACAGTCCTGGATCATCCACCCTATTCACCGGATGTAACCCCGAGTGACATATTTCTATTCCCAAATTGAAAAGTAAGCTTAAGTGTTCAAATTTTTTGTCTAGAGGTGATATCCTGGAAAATGCGACAGCCGTTCTTAACAGTTTGGCACAAAGTTTTATCCATAATTATTTCAAAACCTTGAAAAGACAGATTCGTGTATCATTGCAGAAGATCCATTAGAGATCATCTTTCAAGTAAAACTATTTATAAGAGCAGTCCCGTTACTTTACTGTCAGATTTCGTACATTGTGCGAAAATAACGAAAACGAGGACATAAACTTGCACACCGAAGAGGTTTTAGACATTATATCAGAAGAACTAAGGTACATAATCAAGAGTTCGATGAATAAAACAAGTTAGAAAAGTGTACAACGTATCACAAATGGGCGCGTTCCGTGCAATGGAGTATTAGAAAGAAATTATATATCTGTACGTAAGGGAAATTGCGTTTTAAAGTTCTTTTATTCGTCATAAATAATCCATTTTCTTCCTATTTAATGCATGCACACGTAAGGAAATTAAACGTTTGTTTGTGAGATTGTTTATTTTAGCAACAACGAAGAAGGAACCATACAAGAAATTTTCGGTTCAACACGAATTAAGACATTCTTGTTTGATTTTCTTGATAACGGCTACTTCTACGATAAAAATGTATAGGTAAAGAAATACTCTAATTTACTAGTTCTCCAACTTTTATTTGAAGAATATTTTGATATGACTAATACTTTACGAGATCTGACAAAGATTTAATGTTTTGTCACCGGTAAAGAGGTACCCCTGATTGGCGTACGTGATTCATTTTTGCGATTTTCTTATTATATTTGATTGATTGTAAGTCCTTAATATCAAATTTCATGAAAATCCGTTTGGTAGAAGCCGAGAACGAACATGCGGACAGACAGACAGAGAGACAGACAAGACGGACAGACCGATGATAATAGGTGCTCACGCTGGAAGCGAAACGCGCCTAAAAATGACTGAAATTGACTGCATCACAGCACAAATATTCAAGGAAACGGGAATCTTTATGGATAAATCTTAGTCAAGATTTTTACATGGTGCTTAACGTAGAAGAAAATACCTGATTGTGAGTAGCGAAACAAGGCAGAAAATTGGTTGCAAAGAAGCTTTTAGTAATTGCCACCCAATCAGCCTGCTTCCGAAAGTCGGCAAAATGCTTACAGAGATGCTTTTTATGTGCTTTTAAAATTACATTGACTCTGCACTACTAATTGTAAGAGAACAAGACTAATTTCGCAGCAAATATAATACGATGGACCACATTAAGTTGTCTAGAAGATAAACAGCCGCTCCCCTGAGTATGAGTTACCACCTCTTTCTAATAACTTCATAGACCTATCGACTACTAATTCGGAGGGAACGCAATCATCTTATATTCAAATATCCTATGTCTTCCTCAAGAGGAGGTTATTTGTTCAGTGTGCTCTGCCTATTCTGATATAGCTGTGAAACATGAACAATGGATGCAAGATGAATCCAAAACAAACAACGCAGAGGATCACGGAGAGGTGTATCCCAGGTATCATAGGAAGAGACCGCAAAAGAAACAAGTGTTGGAAAAAAGAGAGGGATGAATTGGATAGTGAAGGCGTTGAGTGGGCAGGTCATACAGCAAAAAGGAATGACCTGCGTTGGGTGTTATTTCATCATCGAGTGGATACCAAGAAACATCAAGAGATTGAAAAACAGATGGGAGACATTGTGACGTTTCGCGGACAGATTTAGTAAAGGGAGGATATAAGGGAAATTGGAGGATACTGGGGGAGAACTTCTTCTATCAATGAAAAAGAGTTGATATATACAGCAGATGTCTTCAGAGAGGTGAGGAAATTCACAGCTCTATAATCTCTTATACGTACATTTCCGAAAATTCGTTTGTATGTATGAACGCCCAAATTATAAAACCTAGAACAGCCAAATTTGGTACCGTTCTTATTTACACTTAACTTACATTAGTTAATGGTCAAGGCCAGGTCAACGGGAATTGGTCAGTGCTGCCAACATAGGGGATTAACATTTTCCATAAAATAACATGCAAAAATCGATTGCAGGCTTTTCTTCTTTTGTAATTTTAAAGTACTTAAATTGAAGATATGAACTCGGAACAGAAACATATATTAGGCTGAAAGATTCAACTTTATGTTTTTAAAGACCAATTACGAATCTAAGCCGATTTAGCGTAACCTTTAGTTTCTGATCATGAAAAAATGTATTTTCATATGTTTATAACAATTTCATTCATATCCTAAAGGCCTTGTCGACGCAACCATTCGCTTCTCTCTTCTGCTTTTCATATCCATCACATCCCATTATCACCTCGATGTCCACTAAATAAGTTTTCCTCTGTCTTCCTCTACTTTTCTTTCCTAAAATCTTGCCTTCAAAAATGTTTGAAATCAACTCATTATGCCTTATAACATGGCCAACAAATTTTACTTTCCTTCTTTCCATTTCTTTTAATAACTTCCTTTCCTCATTCACTTCCCTTAATACTTCTACATTTGATTTCCTTTCAGTCCAACTTGTTCTTGTCATTTTCCGCCATATCCACATTTCCACTGCTTCCAAACGGGCTTCCTCATGTTTTCTCAAAGTCCAACTTTCACTTCCATAAAGTAATACACTCCATACAAATGCTTTTGCAAAAGCTTTCCTTATTTCAATGTTAATGCGCGTATTTGTTAATACATTCTTCTTGTTTTGAAATGCTTGTTTTTCCAAGGCTATTCTTCTCTTTACTTCTTCCGTGCACCTGTTATCTTCAGTAATTACACTACCTAGATAAACGAAATGTTTTACCTGCTCAACTTTTTTATTATCTATCCTTATATTCGTTTTTATTTCTTTGTTACTCTTACTTATAACCAACACATTCGTTTTCTTTACGTTTATTCTTAATTCCCAGTGTTTATGTATTTCAAGCATCACTTTTAACTTTCTAGCCATATCTTTTTCCGAATCTGCTATTATGACAATATCATCAGCGAATCTAATACAATGTATTCTTTTCCCATTTATCTTTATTTCTTTAGTCTTTTCCTTCATGACTTCTATAGCTTCCTCAATAAACAATGTAAAATGCTAAATACCATGGCAATGAGACGAATGCTTTTAAATGGGAACTGATCTCACCAATGCTGGATTAACCGGGGCGCAGTGGTGTAGTTGCGCCAAGGCCCCGGGATTAGAGAAGCCCCAGACATTTTGTGTGATGGGGGTTTGTCTTCGATAAACTGTGCGACAGGGCCCCAGTCCTTTTATCCAGCCTTGGATCTCACATGTTATTCAGAGAAACGCAGGGAAATTTTGGCAGATTATTAATAAAACTGATTATTCCAAAAATTGTAGCAAAATACATATACAGGAATCAAATAACTGATCCTAATCATCGATATTTCGTCAAAATTTCGCGATTATGTAAATTTGATACCATATAACTTAATCGATGGAAGTATGGAATCTCCGATTTCAGGATTGCATATATTGTATTATGGTTAATGGTTGATAAATGTCCTCATTCGTTTTAATTCATCGCAGCGACTTTTAACTAAGTTATTGTGGAATGAACTATTTTAAGCATAGGTAGGTATATGACTTGTTAAGGATTTCCAAAAATCCTATCACAATACCAAAATTGAAGTGAATCGATCAAGTTTTCAAAAGACAATGTGTGTCAAAATCCAAAAACATAACATTCGCTTTCAAACTAAAAATAATCCTCAATTACTTCTTCGAATAATTATTACATTAGAGTTAGAGACGAATCGAAAAATACGTTAAAGAAATTGAGATATAATATTACTTGAACGAGTTCCAAACCCTAACTGAAATACAGGCCAGTTCTTAAATACATATATATGCGTAAGAGATGTGAAATCCATAGGGAGAATTACTAAAATTAGCACATAAAATAATAATTCATAATTCTTGCTCCGGAACCATTATAATGCCTAATATGATCATGCTTCGAATTGTTGTTTCAAACTCTTATTTTAGCAGAAGCTACTTCAATGTTATGTGTACCTAAGGCACGGTTATAAATTGGGAAGGGAATGAAGTCGAGTAAAGAAATTAAAACACTTCGCGCGAAACAGAATACTGTTTGGTCATTCTGAGTGCTATGAATGGTGCCCATGCGGAAATTGTTAATGTGTAACAAAACTCTTTCGGTTCTCCTTACAAATAAAATTCCAATATCTCTTGTGGTTTGTGTTGTCCGAATGTTTGTAATGTGGTAAATAAATTACGGCCAGCCTGTACTTTGTCGTAAAACTGATAAGTAGTATATATAGTATATTAATTTCTACTTTCATATTTTGATGATGCGAATAAAACTCGTTTAAATAGTTGATTCTTTGATTGAGTCATTTCACATAAATAGCACACTGCTGCCAGAGTTTTTACTTATAAAATCAGGATTCTTTCTCCCTCTATTATCTTAAAAATGTATTGTAAGAAATCTTCCATTAATATCGCAATGTAAAATGAATTCATTGTGATCGACCGCAATGCCTTCAATTAACACAAACGTTTATTCTATAATTTTTGTGTTTCCAAAAATCAAATGTATAATCCAGGCACAAAATAAAATGAAGGGAAATTTACTTTGGCTCCTAATTACGCGCGAATTTTTTAGTACAAATTTAAAAAATTATATTTGTAACAAATGTGTACAGCAACCCTCGCATACTCCACCCAAGTCGAGTAAATTCGAAATAAAAAACAGAGAGAGAGGAGTTTCCCCCTTCCTTCCGATTGATCCCCATTCCGAGCCCCTCCTTGAGCCCACAACACATTTCATACGCACATCCTCGCCCTTCAATCCGTCAAAATCCAACGGGAGAGGCCGTCAGTCCGCAGCACCGATTCTTTCTCTTCCCTCGGCTTAGAACACACGTCAAAACCCTCCGCCGAAGAAATTTACGCACACCCGAAAATCGTGCTCTCGCAAAAAATATATGAAAACAGAGAATGTAATACAGTCAAATAAGAGAGGAATAGAGAGAGAGAGAGGCAGTATCCTTCCACAGAAATAAAACAAAAACACATAAAAAAAGGCATGCACTATTTTCCCCGAACGACACGACCAAAGAAGGAAACAGCTTTCCTCTTATACGGGCGCCGCAGAAGAATGAAATGAAAGAGAGGAAGAAGGAAAGGATATTTATTTTTAGTGGAGTTCCGCAGTCGGGTAGACGAGCAAAACACCCGTAAAATTATTTCGAGCATTCGTTCCGCCAATAGGCAAAACTTTGGCAGCGAGAGACATCTCGTTCCGGCATCCGGAAGCGTGCTCTCCGTGAAAGTGACTTTAAACTTTTCCTCGGTTGCGATTCCGTGAAAAGGTTCGCACGCAACAATCACTACGCTATCTCTCGACCCGCGGGGATCGAAAAGGGGAAGGTGGACGGAGGCAGATTGGGAAGGGAGAGAGGCGGGGAGAAGAGTGGGACGTCGTGGGAGGGGGTTGCTGGACCCGAGGGAGATGTCCGCAGCAGAGTGACGGTGGACGTGGCAGGGGGCTGCAATAAATCCCACGAGCTACCACTGCGGTCGTGCGGGGGCATTCTTCCGATATGATTCCCTGGCAAACGGGCCCTCCCGTGCCACCCACAGGCACGCAAAAGAGAGGGGAAGGAGAGTAGAGGGAGAAAGGGGAGGAGGGAAAGTACAGGGACGGAGGGACAGGGGAAGCAGCATGGAAGCGCGTCTCTTTCACCTCCCCACTCCACTCCGCAAACTCTCCTTCTAATGGGATTTCCTCCCGGTCTTGGAATTCCCTAAAGGACGAAGATGAAGCACTTGCATGCATGATTTTTCCCCTAGCAATATAACGTGGACGCGTGATTAATATTTGCCCTGAAGCGGGAAAAAAATCGTAGAAGTGGGGGTTGGGGTGGGATTATTGCGCGAGCAAAGGGGCGGGGTTTTTGTGGGTCATGGGTCGTCAACCGCCTGCAAGAATGCTGTTTAGGAGTGGATGGCGGAGGAGGAGAGGGAACGAGGAGAGCATGGTCCAGAGCTATTCTGCAGAAAAAGTGCGACTCCGAAATAAAGGCCTATAGAATATCTGTAGCGAGGGCGAATGGGAAGGAGAAGTAGGGATTGCAATACCGGTAAACCGGTTTACCGATTTACCGGTAAATAGCCCAAAAATCTGGTAAAATTTACCGGTAATTTTGTAATTTTTTACCGGTAATTCGGTAAATGAAAAATGTTTTTAATTCATGTTAAAAAATAATAATATTCCCGTGTTTGAATGTTTCAATGTTTCTCGAGTCCTGATTCTCTCGGCAGACAATTGCGCATGCGCTGAAGGCTGACGCAATAATCAGTAGTCAAGAAAGTACAGGCGACACTCGATTTACGCCATAGATACGTTCTGAGGTTTATGGCATAAATCGAAAATGGCGTAAATCGAAAGTAATTTTCCCGCAGTATATGATCCTACAAAATGATTCATTCCTACATGAACTTTTTAAACCTTAGTAAAATATTTCTTTATTGTGATCAGTAGTTATTTTTCTGTTTTTTAGGCGCGTTTCGCTTCCAGCGTGAGCGCCTATTGTCGTCGGTCTGTCCGTCTGTCCGTCTGTCCGTCCGTCCGTCCGCATGTTCGTTCTCGGCTTCTACCGAACGGGTTTTCATGAAATTTGATATTAAGGACTTTCAATCAAATATAAGAAGAAAATCGCAAAAATGAATCACGTATGCTAATCAGGGGTACCACTTTACTGGTGACAAAAAATTCAATTTTCATCATATCTCGTAAAGTATTGCTCATATCAAAATATATTTCAAATAAAAGTTGTACAACTGGTAAAGAAGAGTATTTCCTTTCCTATACATTTTTATCGCAGAAGTAGCCGTTATCGAGAAAATCAAACAAAAATGTCTTAAATCGAGTTGAACAGAAAATTTCTTCCATGGTTACTTCTTCATTGATGTTATAATAAACAATCTCACAAACAAACGTTTAATTTCCTTAAGCGTGCATGCATTATTATTACATAGGAAGAAAATGGATTATTTTTGAAGAATATAAGAACTTTAAAACGCTATTTCCCTCACGTACAGGTATATAATATTTTTCTAATACTCCATTGCACGAAATGTGCCCATTTGTGATACGTTGTACACTTTCCTAACTTGTTAATATTATTCCTTGAATATGTTTAATGCAGATAATGCGTTATAAACGTTAATATCTTAGCACTAATATCTGTTGATCTTTACAGAAAATGAACTTGAACTGCTCTCTAATACAATATTAGCATTGCAGCCAATAAAAGTTGCTGTAGAAGCATTATGATCCAAAAATGTAAATTTGTATATTGCTGATGTAACATTAAAATTTATGTTTGATGAACTAAGAAATCAAAACACATTTTTAAGCAATGACCTTAAAGAAGCATTGATAGCTCTCATAAAGGAAAGAACCTATTCTGATGTTCTACAGTTTCTTTATGATCCAAAGAAATAAATTGATGAAGATTACGGAATTTTCAATAAAACCAGCAAGGCCACAATAAAAAAGGTAATTGTAGAGTTACTTGAACGCATTTCTGAAACTGAATCAACAGTAGTCAACGATTCCAACTCCCAGTCTGAGGATTCATCTAAAAAACAAAAGACCTAACACAAGTCGTAAGAAAGGAACTAATGTATTTTCAAGAAGAAAAAATAAGAGGAAAATACTTAAAAATGGATTTCGATTTCCTAATGACCAGTCGACCAACAAGTGTTGAATCTGAATGAGTTTTTCAACGGCTTGGTTTATATGTACTAAAATAAGATTGCAGTTATGTGACCATAGTCCCGATAAATTATGTTTTCTGCGAACCTATTTTAACCAAAAATACATCTAATAAGAAAGACTTTCAGTGTTTTGTTTATATTAATATTAAAATTATACTTATGTTTGGAATACAATTTTTTTCAAAGTGGTTTTTGTTTATATTAATATTAAACTTGTAATTATGTTTGGAATACAATTTTGTTCAAAGTGTTTTTGTTTATATTAATATTAAACTTAAAATTACATTTGGAATAAATGTTTTGAATAAAATATTTTTATTTTTATTAGTTTTATAGTTGATTTGAATAAAATTTGTGTTCCGTTAATATTTAGCTATAATTTTTCTTTCAATTTAGCATTTGTTAGAAAATGTATAAATTACCGGTAAACCGGTATTTGTGAACATTTTTACCGAATTACCGGTAAATCAAAAGTCGGTAAATTTGCAATCCCTAAGGAGAAGGGACGGTGAAGACGCGTACAATCTCATTCGCTTATTATAAATACAAAAACATATGTTTGCGTTTATTTTGTATTTTTACGAAACCATAACGTTATAACAAGCACTTATAAACAATTACGCCCACTCAACCATTATCTTCACCGAGTTTTTCAAATGGCCACCTGTACGTTTCCTGAATTCGTAAGCTTTATACTTTATTAGATTCATCGGTCGCTGACAATTTCTTTTCAAATATTCAAATGGATTATCTCTCAATTCCCAATCTCCTCAATATCCTTTATGTATGTGGAATTTAAAAATGTCACTAATAAATTTGCTATTTTTTCTAAAGCAAATATCAACATGTATTTTATATTAACGGTCTTGAGTGTGGCCGATTTAATTTGAAAAAGACAGTTGAAAATGAAAAGAGCCTAAAAACTATAACTGATTTATTATTTTTTATTTGAGTTTTATATGAGTTTGATCACATGACATCGCCTACTGGTGACACGAAAAATCTTCGCTTTCATTATAAGCGGACTGGTCTTCCAACCCTTCTGTTCTCCCTCCAAAGACTCCTTCATCCCCACTCCTTCCCCTCCGGGCATCATCTCACCATTTTCTCCATCTCAGCCCACTCCTTTTTGTTTTCATCTCTCCCCCGCACCCGGATGGGACCGCCACCCTCCTCGCCCCCGGTGCTCCGCCACCCCCTATCCTCATTTCTGTGCTCTCTCCATTGGAGGCGATGTACGGGGCGTTGTCTTTTGAAGGTTCTCGAGGGCCGGAAGGAGGGAATTACACTCTAAGGCCGGAATGGAGTTCCTGCTCTCTTACGCCCCTACGCACACGCCAAACCCTTTCACCAGACAGAAGACTGCTGCGCCAGGCGCCATCTTGGACGCCCTTGCACCGCTTTGTGGTTATTGAGCAAGATTTTCGAAGGCTGAGTGACTTACGGTATTTGCCCCCTCGTTATATCGAGCTGCAACTCACAAGGCACGGATTTTTGGTAGAATGAGAAAATTTAAGAAAATGTCACCATAATGTTAGTTTTCTTATAATAACGATGAAACAGGCGAAGAAATAGCTTAATATTATTAAAATTCCATTTGTATGAACTCGGTATTTTCCAGTTGTTTCTCTCAGAAATTCCAGTATTTTAAGCCACGAGTTTTTCCCGCTTCTGGCGATCGCATCTCATGAATAAGGACGATTATGCCCCTTTGTGGAAGAGTGCGACCAAAAAGGCCAGCTGAATTGGCAAACTTCCATTTGAGCTTTATAAGAGTATTCTATGCCAGCTTCTTCCGAAAATACGGCATTGATTTGAACTAAAATTTAGGAATCACTTTATCCCTAAGTAATTTCTCATTTCATAAAAACCTAATATCCGGTTATAATGGAAGAATGTTTTCTTTAAATCAATTCAATCACCGTAGTACTGTCAATTTCTCATGAAATTCCTTTTAATCCCCAAAATCTTCCTCCGGTGATATAATATATAATTTCATATTTCCTGATATTCTTTATTAGCAGTAGTTTCCATATAGTGCACAATGCTTTTTTGGACGCAAATCGGAAAATGCTAACGAAACACCACTGATTTCTGGTGATTACATGTACGTACATACATAGGAGCCGTGAAATTAATATTTTTATTTTTATATAGTATACCTTATAATCTCAATTTAAAATTAACGTATCAAACAAAATAAATTCAATATATCGGAAATTAATTACACTCACCTGGTCGACAAAAATTTTAAAACCAATTAAATTGTCATCAATCTATTAAAATATTAGGACAATAGCACTTGCTGTAACTATCTACGAGACCAATTCTAGCTAAAAACATTATCAGACCTTGAATTATTAATATCCTATATATAATTTCTGAAGTGTCCGTCCGTCCGTCTGTCCGTCCGTCCGTCCGTCCCCCCTCTATCTCGAAAACCGTTTGCAGTAGAGATTTTCAGTAAACTGCGTTTTGTTTCTACAGGCCAGGAGGTCCCTAGAAAACTATTCTCAATTTCCTAAAGTCCCGGGTTCGATTCCAGGAGATAATTATATGTTCCCATAAGTTTACACGGGATTTTCGAGTTTTCAGAGTGCAAGGTTTTTTCCTTCATTCGTTAAAATACGTAAATATGGACCGATTTTCTCCGTTTTTGATTTATTCGACGACAAAAACTCTAAATTATCTTATTCTTTCAATGTTTATACCCTAAGCGGTCAAAATTTTCGGAAATACACAGTTGTTTTCGAAATTTTGCCGATTTTTTGTTCTCCTTCGGGACGTTGCCAAGTCGACCTTAATTGTTGCCTCTGATTCAATTACCATCGATTAAACGTTCATATTGACGTAAAAATGGAATGCTTAAGTTAGTGAGATCATTATACGCTACATTTTTGCTTTAATTAAAGTTTTATTGTTATAAATATAACAATGGATGAATTCATTAAGATAATGATTTAACTCGAGAACATTCAGTAAGATTATTTTCTGTGACTAGGACGTGTTTATCGCAGATTGTGTTAGAAAAGCATATTTATTTTTTTAAATACTGTATCTGACAATGAGTATTCAACCTTTTGGAAATACCAAATGTTTTTGTTTTCGTGACTGAAGCGACCAAGAATCAGTGGAAATACGCGTAAGACTCTGCCATTTCATTACGAAGGCTTTGTGAGGAGGAATCTTCCTAAACCCCGGAAAGTTTATACTCTGCATTATTCTACAATCAATTGTTTCAGCGCTTACTTTTTTAATACTTTCGCCTGGCTTAAGTGGATAAATAATTATTTTTTGTGGCGTCGCTTTTACAAGAGTTATGTTTTGTGATTGATTAAGTGGATGACATTTCCTGTAAATTACAGAAAGTTCACATCTTCCTTTTCCCAATATTTGCTTTCTTTGAGGTGTTAAGACCCAGTTTGACTCCCGGTCTTAGCAGTTCTATTCTTGTTTCCTCATTTCACATCACTACAGTTTATGCCTGTCGAGTAAGAATCTTCCGATCACTAATCATTTCAATATAATTACTGTGCCGCATCAATTTACTCTCTACCATAACTTATGAAATACAGATTTCTGATTACCTACGGATAACATTTTTTTAAATATGCACACGCTGCCTTTCCCTCAGTGAGATTCTAACACGCAAGCCTTACATTGGGAGTCAAATATCTAAGTATCCTACACTGTGTAAATTCATTGCTAGAGTAAAATATCAATTATTAACCTCAACTTATTTTACATATTTATTATTTTTTTATGAATCAATTTAAAATTAAACGCGCAAATTTTGCGCGGGCTCAGTTAGTAAAGCTTAAATATAGTTTTTCTGGTCATATTATTACGTAGTTTTTGAGTTAAGAGTGCCCACAACATTTCTATCACGCACAAACATCTTCGAGAAAATAGTGAAAACGTACTCAGAAGACCTTAAAACATTGAAATCTCGAATTCTATTTTCTTCAGGAAAATGATTTATACTTTTTCCTATATTATGGAGAAAGTAGTAATGATTGAATTATTCTTCCTAAAAGTATCACAACTATGTTTATAGAGGTTTATAGAGTAATGAAATGTATTTTCGGCGTTTTGATATTCCATTTCTACTTCACGATACAATATGTACTAACATTATGGAACGATGTTTTTCAGGATAATAATCATTTCATTTAAAATCGCCAGTAAATTTTAATATTTGTCCCACGGAAAATCAATGAGCAAAATACTGAGAAAATTGTATGAAGTAATTGTAGTTCATGGAATTTTTATTTAAAACTAATATTATCTATTGCAATGTCTAAACATTACTTATACACTCTAGAAAATTAAAATGTTTATTTCAGAGTAATTCTAAAAATAATTTATTTCTCACTAAATTGCTTATAATATCATTTTCATGGAGACGAAAAATAAGTTATATGGGCCATGCTCAGAATCATTTTGAAAGAATTTAATTTTAATTTGGATATATATGGCAAGTTACTTTAAATACGGTAGTTAACAGACAAGGTATTTGAATTAGATCTAGTGTTTTCTTTTTGCAATTACAGTGATCGTTCATAGCGATTTAAGACAGCTGTCAAATTAATATTCAAATATAGTTAAATTGCTTTACTGGGAAAGCAAGAAATAATGGTGGAAAACAGAGCTAAAAGAGAACGGAGGATTATGAATTGGCTGGGAAGTGGAGAGGGAATGGCAGGGAGAGGGAGGATGAGGGGAAAAGGGAAACGAGGAAGAGGGAGGTAGATGGTTTTCTCAAGAGCAGAAGGCGCACATAAACGCGGTAGAAAAGAAAGGGTTGGTTCGACCCAGTACCTTGTGATAGTTCGGCAGCAACCACATTATTTTGGTAGGCGACCATTTACTCTCCCTCACTTTTTCCTTCCCTTCTTCCTCTCCACTTACTCTCAATGAAAACCATTCGGTTTAATATCCATCTCCCCTCCAGCATCAACCCGCACCCACCTCATTTTTTTAATCATCTCCCGACTCGCCCTCGTAAAAATGGTTAGGAGGATATATTTTCTAATAAATAAAATGCAATTTGTGATTAGCGTTCTGGGCGTCGTCCGGAGGAAGAAAACGGGTAGTAAAAATGATTTTATGGCGGAGGGAGGAGCGGAAGGGGTAACGAGAGGATGACAGAGAGGAAAGCAGCGTGAGAGACGCGGAGAGAATTGCGTCGAAAATTATGGATAATTTGATGAGGAGGAAAACATCGGAAAATGGAAACTCACCAGAAAATAATTCAATCAGGACAAAATAATCTCCATAATTCCATTAATTTTTTAAAATGAATCTAGTTAGGGATATTTTTAAAAATCGGGTTTCAAAAATTGAATCCTTTCAAAATTCATTCCCTTCAAATCAAAATATTTACTGTTATTTAGTACTATTTATGTAATTGGATTTTAATCGTATTTTTAAGAACGGACATAGTGACAACAAACAAAGATGACGAAGGAATTCAACATCAACGTGAATTATCATTTTTTTAAATCGAATAATGTAAATGACAATTGATGATTATGCATTGGAGCTTATCGCTTTTGATAATAACCATTCGGTGTCTCTGGGAGCAAAAGAGAAAAGAAGGGAAGCGTACAACATCACCACACAACTGGATTTTCTTGATTTTTTTAATCACCTATGACGAAGAAGAAAGAAAATTGAGCCTGGCAGGCTAATTAGCCCAGTCGTAACTCTTGAAGGGCGCATAAAACAAAATTTTCTTTGGAAAAAACTCGAGGAATCAAAAAAGAAAAGGAGACCCCTTGGGCCCTTCACCTCGCCCCTTTCCCTTCCACTATCCCTCTCCCCTACTCCCCCACGACAGCACACTTCCACCCGCCCCACCCAATTTGTTTAGCTCGGATAAGCAAAAAGAATAAAAGGGAAAGAAATACCAAGCAACCAACTCCCTCATAAAACATATTAAAGCATTCCTTTTCTTAAACCCCAGGCAAATCGCGAAGATCAGCGTTATATAGATTGTGGATTCGATCCCGTTTTCTTTCATGCGCACGTTTTTCTTAACAAATAACATTTATAGACGGTACTCTAGAGCCATAAAATAATAAACTCGCTTTTTTCGCATCCCAAGAGCGGAGGCAAGTACGTGGTGGAAAACCACTCCGATTATCCCCGCATTCTAATTACGTCCTCTGCAGTGCGATTTCGTTGAAATCCGTTGCACTTTTTGACGGTTTAGCCTATTTCAAATCTTTTGACTGAGTGAATTTCCTTGGAGTCAATTTCTCTCTCCTTCCATCTTTCCAACCCTTTCCCTCGGGGAAAATCCAATCGGCTGAATTTCTAACA
Organism: Uropetala carovei; assembly: GCA_036926305.1. NCBI lineage: Eukaryota > Metazoa > Arthropoda > Insecta > Odonata > Petaluridae > Uropetala > Uropetala carovei. The sequence goes on from JAXCHB010000123.1 coordinate 7,937,534, forward strand.
AAGAGTAAAAAGAAAAGAAAAGCCGTGTGGTGACAAAAGAGGATTCGAGACGCAGCAATAGGGTAACTCCCCCTTATCACCATCCACCTTTCCCCCTCCTTGCCTCCCACTCGTTATTATCAAGCGAAGCCACTCCGCGGATCGCTGAGCTCGTTTCATGGCTTCCGCTGATTTCCCTCGCCATCGAGGGCACTCGTTTTTACGGTTTGACGTGCAGAAAAAACCACTCGGGTGAAAAAAGTTGGGCGTTTTCATTAGCATCATCGCTCACACGCTCGTGCCACTCGAGGGGTTCACTTGCATTGTCTTTCCTTGCTTTGCCACGTGACCATGGCGTTCGAGTCGATTCTCTTTTTTTCCAATTTTTACCTCCGATCCCTCCCTCGCCCTCCACATCTCTTCCGCCTTCCTTTTTCCATCCATACAACTCTTTCTCTCCGTTTCCCTCTTTATGCTTTTCCTCTTTCATTTTTCCTCCCATTTACTCGCTCAAATTCATTTTCCCTCTTCAATTTCTCTCTCTCAACTTTTCCAACGCACGATGCAGTTTAATTATTTCTCGCTGCCTCTCTCTCCTATTCGCATTCCTCGTGTTTGTATTCTCTTTCCTCTTCATCTACCAATTCTCTTTCTACTTGCTCTGCCTTCTCCTACGCCTCATTAAACCCCCCATTTCGAATTAATGAAAGATTTCAGCAACCATACAAATTCAAAAAAAAGTGCTTTATCTAAAATAAATGACAACTATCGCTCATGGGGAATTGTTGCAGGTGCGGCGATTAACCACAGCATGGAAATGGGTGACGGATCTGTTTTTCCACTTACACATATGGTAAGTTAAATCTCGTTGGTCAAGCGTTATCAATGACACTCAGTGGACAAAATTCATACCGATAAATCAATTTATAGTATTAAAAATTATAAGTTTATCTGTCGTGTTCATTAAGTTGATAACAGTCGGAATAAATAGTAAATATTTACGACTTTTGATGTTGCGGAATTTTTGTTGGAAAAACGCGAAAAAATTAATATTACTGTTTTGAAACAATATAATTTTATTTATTATAAATACTGTTGTGTAATGTGCTAATTGATGAATATCACTGCATATGCCATACGCATCCTCTTTTAACGTAAGCGTTTTACAAAAATATTTTTGTTAACACCTCAAATTACTATTTGTGAAAAATAATTACTATTGGGCTTAAACGTAGGGTCAACGACCGCAATAACAAGACAATATTAGGGAATGAGTATAGAAAATCAAGCACTCAAAAGGCCATAAATTCCAAATTTCGCCACGGCTAGAATATCCGCTTGCTCTATTGTTTCCGATCGCCCAATACCTAATTACCGATGCGTTGGTTAACATTCACTAAGGCACGAGAAATGCTCGATGAATATCACCGCACAAATGATTGTAATAACGCGCTCCACGCGGGCGAAAACTTATTCTCCTCTCGTCCTCTCAACCACCGCCAAAAAATTCGCCAATCCGTCCTCCCCGTTCCCCCTCGGCTCTTTCCGCCCCCCTCCCCCTTCAAAATCCCTTCCAAGCTTCCTTCCCATCCATCCCTCTTCTTCCTCTCTCCCCTCCCCCGTCATTTCCTCTCCCCTTCTTTATCATCGGACCCCTTCCATACGTCCTTTGTTCTATCTTCACTCGCGCCGAAAAGAGGAGATGGAGGGGCAACGGTGAAAAAAAGAGGAAGTGTGTGTGTGTGTGTGTGTGTGTGAGGGGAAGAGAGAGAGAGGAGATATTCACGTACGGAGTGAGTGAGAGAGAGGGCATTATGCCCCGCCCACAGACTCAGTCACGCTCCAATGGGAGGCACAGGGCAGAAGGAGAGAAGAGGTGAGCGGATGGAGGAAGGAGAGAGAGAGAGAGGGAATGGGTTGGGAGAGATCGTGTTGCGTGATGAGGGAGGAGAAGGAGAGGGAAGAAGGGGGAGAGGGAGGGGGGATAAAAGACTCTCCGCGTGCGAGTGATCTTATAGAGTGATGGAGAGTCACGATGGAGGATGCTGTAAAAATCTATCGCTCATTTCCACGTTTATGGAGGTGGAGTGCATAAAACATTTCTCGGCCATTATGACGTACCTGCACTTTCTTCGGCTCAGCATCATTCGCCGCATCAGAAAATAAACACCATCTTTTCCGACTCTTTCATCCGAAGTTTGAATGACCTATTTTTTTTGGTTGATGTGAAACTATGTAGTTCACAAAAAATATAATCAAAAGTGGATTTTGTCAACAGTTGTTTTGAGGTGTTTTTTATTAATAAAGAAATATTATTCCATGTGAAAATATATGCTCTTCAAATATGAATTTTTAGTGGGATAAAGCTCGATTATTAGATGATTCGTTTTTATGAAAAGTTATTTTTGATGTGATTTCTTAATGAGCGAGTTACATAAAAAGCCTCCTGTAGGAATCGAATGACTTAACATAATGAATATTGATTTATTTTAAATTCCGTATACAGAAGCAGTGAAAATAATTTTTAACAAATGAAAATGGCTAACTATTGGAAGCTTGTAATTTTAAATTAAATACAATACGAAATTCCATCATTAACGTCGCCAAAATATCATTTTAACTCCGAAAACATTAAAATTGGCTAAAATATTTTTTTGAGAATTCAAAACCTAACATTTATCTGCTAAAACTATGCTAGCCAAGAAACAGATTGACTAAAAAATCTAATAATTGTATGGGGCTGTAATTTGCATTGTCTAAAACTCGTATGTTAAATAATACTGAAGGCACAATATAGCAGTATGAAAATGGCCTGTTCTGGCAATGCTTACATCTTATTACAAAGAAACTTTATATTAAAATCCGTCAATAATTCAAATAGCGGTGAGCAATGTCATATGTAATTTGCAAAACTTAACATTGAGGAATTTTCCGATATTTGAAAAATTAAACCATAGCGATGTTTATACTTGATTCTACGCTAAAATAATTGCGGTTTAGATCACAAGCAGAATTCATTCAAGAACAAGCACTTTAAAAATACTCATCTCCGGTATCTACAACAGCCACAACAAAGTTATAAAATAGCAGATGCGCATTTCGGCTACAAATCAGCCACCATCAGTGGTAATCCATAAAAAATAGATTCTAAATGAACACGGCTGCTAGTATTTCCGATGTTTTTATTTTTAAGTGCTTGTATTTGAATTTTGTAAGTCGTAAGACGAGATAAATAATTCTCTGTTGAATCAGAGGCCTTGATAAAACCTAAAATACATCATTCGTTAAGATTCGCATTGCCGAAATTGGAAGCGACTCCAGTCGTGGGGATGAGGACAACCACACAAGTTGATTTTTGGAATGACAATTGAATACTTATTTTTTTAAATTAGGAGCTAACCCAAATGGTTACTCATAATGAGGTTGTCTCCAAACTTTGTGACCTAATAAGAAAAGATCTTTTTCGCAGATATGTTATCGAAGACTCTAGCAGGATTATCACGAAAATAAATAAATTTTGTAAACCAAAATCGTAGCATACTATGGAAAATAAATAACCATAGGTGACCACGGAAATAAAATCAAACGTCCTTCCATCAGAAAAAATCATGAGAAGATAGTAACGAATTCTAGGTGAGGAAAATTAAGCCTGGATGCTCCAATTAAGAGTCAATGAATGCATAAAGCAAGAGATGTTAGGAGAAAGAAAAGAAGAAACAGTCATTATGGCCGAGTATGGACAAAGGAAAGTTCTCAGGTAAGAGGCATGCCTGTAAGTTCTTCTGACACCTCAAACTATTGTTGTGACGATACAGCATATATCGAAAGATGGTGGATTACATGTCTACCAAAGAGAGAGATTTTTCATCTGAAAAATTCTCTAGAAAAATTATTACTTTCAACTCATTCCAAATCTAATTTAAAGAAGATCTATTTGCAGCAAAGAAAAATATTACTTCGACATATTTGTGAATACTCTTCATAAATTGAGAATTTTAAAATGCGTACTGCGTATATCTTTTAGATTAAACTGGTCAGATAATTAACTAAAACCAAGTTATTTTGTATTTTCTAAGTAAACCAGACCCTAATTTCTACATAACCGAATCCTAAATACACTCCTTAACTTCAATAAAGATCAGAATTAATTAACATTCCTATTCGTAAAATGCTTGAATGTAATACTGTATTAAAAACACAAAAATATATCTATCACATATTTATACAATTTAAACTAAAGAGAATTTTTAATGTTATTAACTTCCACCTTACAGAGCTATTTAACAGACTTGGATTTTGCATCATAAAGTAAGATTAAATATTTAAATATATCAAGATAAAACTATTGATTCGATTCTCTGTAATTATATATTCAATTCATACGTAATTGAGCCAAACATTTAACTCTTATAGAATATTGCAAATAAAATTTATTTGTCGAAACTGCTGCACCATCTGTGAAGTACGAGTTCCATTTTTTATTTATGTAATGCTGAAATTGAAACTATGATAAACGATTTGTCACCCTGTTCGATTTTTCATTCATTCATTACGCCAGTGATTTCCAAACTTCTTCCAGAGGGGTCGCGAAGACGGAATATAATTATTCTATTTTTTAATTTTACTTATATTTTTAGATGTAAGACCATTTTTTGCGCAAATTAAATATATATTTATAATATTTTGGACTTAATATTATATTTTATATTTATTGATACATGAATGTTGTTAAGGGTGTCCTGAAAAGGTTGACTAGTCGATGATGTATGAAATCCCTGTCGAATACACTCGCAACTACCCGCGTGTCTCCACTTATAGCTCTTTATCAGCTTCATTTTCTCTCTTAATTTGGACATTATAACAACAATGTATCGGGCGTCCGTAAAACTTTTCCGATAAAAATCACTGAGGAGTAAATATAACTTGTAATTTTTACATTATCCATAAGGGATTAATCTGGTTTTTTAAATATGGCAAGCAATGAAATCCCATCGGACATTGAGGTCCTATATTATAAATACCATTCATTTAAATGACAACTGAATCAATTCCACAATATTATCCACCCACTCAAAAAACACATTGTCCGCCATCACCATAATTCGAACGTTAGTTAAGTGAAGAAACGGAAAGATATCTCCGCGTTGAACAGCTTTTTCGATACAATAAAAAACACGGTCTAGGAGAGAAAAATGCTAACGAAACCTTCCACGTTGAAATACTGAAAAAAATATGCTGAAACGCCTAAAACGCTTTCAATTCTTCTTCGGTGGCGGACAAGGGGAGAATGAAAAAGAAATGGAAGAATGACGCGGTTGAATTGAGAGAGGGAAATCTTCGCTAGAAAACCATTTACACTTTCGTTTCCGACCTGACATTTAGATATGGGAGTGACATTTCATCCCCAGAGGCCTTGACAGCAACTCTGATGACGCTCGCCCGAATCGGGATCAGCTCGAGCAACCCCTTAAGGATGTCATTGCTGGGAGAAGGAGAGAGAAAGGGAGAGGCCTCGAATGAAAGAGTGAGTGGGAGGGGGTGGAGGGGGGGGAGGAAGAAGGGTGGTCACGGGGAAGGAGCAACAGTGGTGACATGACAAATGTCCCCTAGAGAGCTATACTGCATGGTGGGGTTGGGGGCTGCCGGTGGAACGAACGGGAATTGGAACGGACGGATGGAATGGGTGTGGATGGGCAATGCGACGGCGTAAGCTTGCGGATGAGGAACGCGATGGTCCTTTCGCTGCTCTTGGATTCATAAGACAGGGATTTTTTAGCGTGAAGGGAGGATGGATGGGGAAGGGTACGAAGGGGTCGGTTCGGGGAGGGAGATGGGAGGAGGAAAGGGGAAACGGGGATCCACAGCCCAGGGGCGGAGGGCAGCACCACTCTCTTCCTGTGTTCCATCATATCGCTGCTCCCCGCCACCATTGTGTTTCCGTCCTCATCGGATGCTCTTCATCTTTCCTCCCCTCCAACAGACTCTCGTTCTCTCTGTCTCTCATCCTCCCTCCCTCTCCGCAGATATCCACGTTAAACTCTATGGCCACCGCAGACGCTGCCAACTTTTTAAGCGAGACAAAAGATGAGAGAGAGAGAGAAAGAGGAAAAGAGAGATCTCGGAGCGGTGAAATGTATTTGGAAGAAAGGCGGACAAAAAGTAATGGAGAAAAGAGAGAATACGGGTAAGAAAGGAGAAATGACAGAAGCGGAATGGAGAAAGAAGAGCCGATTGAATAGGGTAGTAGTTAATATCCAGCGAAAGATTTTAGTATGATATTTTCAGAAAAATATCTTTGCTAATGCACTGGAGAACTAATAAGTAAATTTTAAAAGATGAGTTGAATTTCTATTGAAATGTGAAATAATTTAAATAATTATTTAATATTCGCGATAAATACAATAAAAGAATCACGTCAACACTGACATAACTATGAAGATGCAAGAAGTAAAAGGAATAGAAATATATTTCGTAGTTACTCGATGTTGTCTAAAATATAAATGAAAGATTTTCTTCATCAATTAATTAAATAATGAGAATATGCCTTGAGGTGGCAACAGACCTAAAGGATTTTTCTAGATATGTTTTGAAACAGCGTTAAAATTCCTCTTATGAGAAAGAAAAATGAAGAGAGAAAGAGGATAATGACTGTAAAGAAAGAAGGGTACGTAAACAATGAAAAAAGAGCGAGACAGAGAGTGAGAGAGGTCGTGGAGAGTGTAAAATACGGTGCGCTCCTCTGTTTATTATTCCTTCTCATACGAAGTCACGTCGCCCTCTCCTTTTCGTCTCCGACGGGCGAAATTGCGATGAAAACGAGCTTCCACGAGTGAAAGACACAAAAAAAACAGCTTAAAAGGAAGGCCGAGAGTTGGGATGGAGGCGGAATGAAAAAAGAGAACAGTTGAAAGCACAAAAGTGACATGAGGACGCCGAAGTACGACGCTCGCGACAAAGAGGACGGCGCTGCTGCTTCGGGTGCGGCAGTTACAGCAGCCACCGCGATGGGTGCGTGCTCAGGAAGTGTTTGCGAGGAGAGAGGGAGAGAGCGTGACTCCACCCGAAAGAAGGAAAACGGAGTCGCGGAGGTGGAGCATGGACGGAGTGGAGATGGGGAGCGGGGAAACGAGCGGAAGGGCGCGTGGTCTGCGGCGGAAGTGGGTGCCCGGAGGTGGCGCTGGAGGCGGAGGAAGACAAAACAGCAGCGCGGCGCGCGTCAGCCAACGGAAAGAGAGGAGCGGGGGTGGCGCAGCGGTGGTTAAAATCATGGTGGACATAAAGCATCGCGGGACCTTGCCCCGGCGCAGACAAATCAGAAAGGCGTGACAGCACGAGGACTACCGCACGAAGCCACGCCTCTCCCTCCCTTCTCTCTCTCCCCTCCCTCCCCGCCCCCTCTCCGCTCTCCCTCTCCTCTCCTGCCCCTTCATCTCTCCAACCCAAAAAATCATATCTCCCTCCATCTCTTTCTCTGCCTCTCTCTTTACTCGACTTCTTACACGCGTTTTCTGAGGCATTCGATCGGCATGATAATAATAAATCTATTGCTTCAAATCACTTGTAATTAACAATTTTTATTCGTGGCAATGTTTTGCATCCTATATTCCTTGAATTGAAACGTGAGAGCATTGGGAAAAATCAAATACGAATTTTGTGCTATGTTATCAAATTCTCCTAATGCGAAAAAATTTGCAGATAAAACTTGTGTAAAATTGTTAAATTTTCATTACTATATATTTTATTGCATCCAAAAACTGCCAATTTTTAATTCGTATACATCGTCTTTATATTTTAAATCATATTTTCCAGCAGCTTTTTAGAAAATTTTTTGCTAGAAAAAAATTCCGAGATTTACAAGCGTCTCCAACAGTCCAGTTTAAACTACCTTACTCTCCGATTCCATCAACTGTAGTATAATTTTATATTTTAAAACTCGTCAATCTAATACATAAAACTTAGCGAAACTTATGCCTCAGTTCTCGAACACGTTTGATATCCAGGTTTAAGGAGGACGTCACTGGGTTCAACCGTAATCATCCTTTCAAGCAATACTTCATCCAGCTAACCTTAATTGTCAAGAAGCGTTAAAAAAAATAATAGCAAATTGTTTCGATTCCATAGTCTTTCCTTTGCTATTGCGTGCTCTTTCTTTATTTAGATAAAACAAAATAATTTCTTCGTATCATAGTCAAGAATACGTGTAATATAAATATAATATTTATTAGATACTCCTCCAATTATTCAAACGAGAAATACAGTAAAACTCTTTTATAACGATCACGCCTAAAACGAAATCTCGGCTATAACGAAGAAATGTCTCGGTCCCTTGGACTTCTCCATAAGGGCATTGGTTAAATTTCTCAGATGTAAAGAACACACATTTTACGAATTCTCGGCTGTAACGAACAAGTGTTTGGTCCCGTGGCAAAAAATGCCACACATAGGTATAACGAATTTTGGCGAGCGGAGCGATAAGTAATGAATAGTTTCCGCCCGTTTACCGCGCACTTGTTGTTAGAGGTCCCCTTCCTCCTTCCCACCCTTCCATACGAATTTCCACGCTCCCTTTGTTTTGAAATTGATGTTAAAAATGTGAAATTTTGATGTAAATTAGTGACCATTATAATAATATTAATTGGCCATTTAAAAAATCTTATGTAATATCAATCGAACATTTTCCATGCCGCGAAGTTGATAAGCATCTCTTTCCATATGTAAGTACGGCATTGAAGTCTACTCACTGCAAATATAGTAGTGTTATCCGGCTATCTTGGGGATTGTGGATAGCCGATTAGGAGAAATAGCCGGTTAGTGGAGCGTTTTTCGATTTTGACATCGCAAATTTAGCAATAACCAAACAAAATTGGGCTTAGATTCACTAACGTACTCCCCAAACACAACTATGCAAAGGGTTTGCATTTTCCATTTTAATTCTTCCACACGTAGTTAGATCTAGATACTATTTACCCATTCTTATTTCATACATTGCTAGGCTTATATGCAAAACAAAAGACTATTGAAATGTTTAGGGCGTCCGGGAAGTTTGAGGAGTATCACAGTGAACCTGTTCCCAAAATTGAATTTATTGGATTATGTCTTTCTTATTTATCTTTATTTACTCTATTAGAAAAGGACGAAATTATTTAATTCTATTGAACGTTTCCGTGAAAACCAGTCATATAATATTTTATCCAGTTTCTCCACGTTTGGCTTATGAAGCGTATGATGTTTATTAATTGATTTACTCGTCTCAGAAGATGACACAAATTTCATTAATTTAGCCTTATGAGCCTTGATATCGTAGAGCGTGGAAGATCCGATATTGAATTCTTTTGCAATGGGTGCTCTACTTTCTCCTTTTTCCATTCTTTTGATCATCTCCAGCTTTTGTGTTAGCGTTAAAACAACTTTTTCTCTCCTGTCCCATGCTTTTATGTATTTATTTTGATGCCATATTCAATGGATGGTTAATTTTTTAAATAATAAAAAGCGATAAAATTGGAAATTGTAGAAGTACACCAAAACATCTAGACAATGCAAATGGCTTACGTAAACAAAAACGCCATGCTTACTCGGGGTCCCAGAAGTACACGGAGTAAATACGTAATGTATACATCTTATATTTTAAGAAATTTTAAAGTGGAAGTTATGGTATTACACAAATACAATTCACACAAAAATTCATAAAAAAAGAAAAAGAAATACAAAATGAATTTTATTTGTGTAATTGCCGGTATCTAAGTGTGGCCGGTTCTAAATAGCCGGATAGCACAGCTTTAACTGTGTGTGTCTATGTTTTATATGGGATATCGTATATAGGCCAAAAACCATATTTCTCGTATATAACGAAATCCCGCTTATATCGAAGCAATGAGTCGGTCCCCTCAAATACGTAATAAACGAGTTTTACTGTACCTATATTTTATGCCGATTCTTATGTACCTATATTTTATGCCGATTCTTATGTACCTATATTTTATGCCGATTCTTATGTACAAAATTAAATGAGCTCGAATGAGGAAAAATTCTTGTTCGTTGAATCGAAGTCAACTAAACAATTTAAATTAATCGTTATATGAATATTTATAAAACTCATTCCCGAAAACGACTCACTAGACTGACTTCCATGCTTATATGTCCATAACTATATTTGTTATCATTTTCAATGTAATGTATCAGTATCAACTTCTGGCAATATTATTTTTCTGTACAGAACAGAAGGGCGAGTTATATTACCAATTGCAATGTAGAAATCAACCTAATGTGCAGACGGAAGAAGCAGATTGAAGATACCGTAGCTGTAAAATAAAATAAGACGAGTTTTTTCGATAGGAATAACGCAATTAAAACACAAGATATGGTATCAATATGTGCTTTCGTTCCAAAGCGTACAAATAAATTTCTCTACAGAAAGACGAGTCGAAGAAGAAGATAGTAGTACAACTGAACTTCTTTGGACAATTTTCGGGATTTATTGAAAATCGATCGAAAGCTATTTGTAAAATTTGATCAGCTGAAGTGGAAAATTTACGCCTTCGTCAATGGGTACTTTAATGTGCTTCTTATTGAAGAAAAATTAGCTGCGGATTGGATGGATTTTCCTTCGTCTACTGCTAGCTATTCTCTTTTTTCAACTTGCCAACTTCGATGACTTTATGTTCTCTCTCACATTTCATTACATTAAATTACTTTTCGAAACTCCTCCCATCACAATATGTAATACATTCTAACATGCCAATTTCCTTCGACTCTTCATTCAGCATTGCGCAGCCTTGGTGGGATTCTCAGATCTATAAAATACATCATTAGCTCTTTACCAGCACCTCACAATTTCCGTATTTAAACTATTTTAACCATGTTCCATTAATTTTGCATGTTAATCAAGGCTTTGTATACATTTCATTTCATTTTACGTGCGTTTTTCGTATTATGAACAATGAATGGAAACATTAAGTGATCCATATTTTAGGTCTCTCTAATTCTTATACAAACACATACTACGCAGAATTAATTTTCACATTTATTTCCTATTTCTTCCGTCTAAAATTCCACTTTTTCGTACTTATAAATGCGAAATAAGACTGGTTAGGGTGAATACCCTTATAAGCATTTTTAAAAGAAGATCCCAGAAAATTCCGACGCTAGGAGTATGTGGTTTAGGAAAATTTTAACAGAAAGAGGTCTTCGTTGAAATAAAAGTTGGCAATGATACTTATATACTAGAAGGTTGTATTTCTTACGTGACACGATTAACTGTTTAAAATATTGGAGAAAAACTTGTACCATATTTATCCCCTTCTCAGAAGATATTTTAGTTCGCCCAAATCAATCTGTTCCAAATTCGAATAGTCAATTCATCCTTTAAGAAATTCCGTAATCCCTATAGCTTCCTCGTTTCTATTATCCTCCCTTCTAATACCCTTTCCAACAGACTGTTGCCTTTCCACATCTGATCCACTCATTTGTACTACAGCTCCCTTATTACTCTAATTAAGCTCATCTTTTTCCAATTGTACTTCTTCTTATTTCCCTGTAACCAAACCCATTGAATCAACGTTTTCATTGATCTATTTTAATATCATTATTTAAATGCCCTCGTCTCATAAGTGCCACTTTATCTTCTTCCTATACCAGCTCCAATCTCTTTCTCGTTCCAACCAATCAGAGTTAAAATGCTAATTATATAAGTAAAACGATCCACCTCTCATAGTATTTCCCCATCCAATATGAGATTTACTTGTGAATTTCCAATTCTAGAAACTCTACCAATTTATTTTCACACCGATGCCTATGACTTGTCAAATACATAGTTTAACAGTAACTGTGGATCATTTTATGATCTACTTACAAACTCTTTATCATCTGCAAAGTTCATTTTACTTGCCTTTCTCCAGGAAGAGGAAAATCAATTTTTTTCCTTATACCAATTTCCTGAACGAACTTTTTCGGCATATTTCTTGGAAAATTATCAAGAGCATAAAGAATACAATATTCCAGCTTATCTATAGAAAATAGGCTAGCTATTCATTCTGCCAAAGTAGTTTTATTTATATATGAAAAATGCTCAACATGGAAAAATATGTTGCGTTGAATCTCAAATATGTTAAAAATTTCAGAAAAATAAATAAGAAATAAAATCGTCCGAATTACTTTTTACAACTTAGTACAAGAATTTCCATCAAATACAAACAAAATCACACGAAATCGGTCAGTTGATGATGACTTGATAACAACTCTTAAGAGTTCAAACTAAAATCGAGTGATTTTTATTTGTAATTGGTCGATTTTTTTCTATCAAGTTACATTACATTTTTGGAATTAACAATTATAAAAACAATAATGCTGTGTGAACAGGAAATATGTTCATAAAGCGTGCAAATTGAGAGTGAAACAAATTAAGAACTATTATAGCACCAAAAATGACTCAAAAGAATGAGAACGAGTGAAAAGGAAATGCTTTGCGCGAAGACATTAAGGGGAACACATTTAGGTGGTGGTGGGGTTCTGTATAGCCTGAGCCTCACCGTAAGTAACCTTGCATACATAAAAGAGACCTCGGGAAGAGGAGACAGAAAGTGGGCCTTCATTGCAATTGAATGGTCTAGCTGCCATCCACCCACTACGGGCGATCATCTCACGAGACTTCCGATGCGTGCGTCCGGATAAATGACCTGTAACAATCCCTACAGTCACCTACTCTCCCGTACATAATGACCTGCCCTCTCCTCCCTCCTACTCCTACCACCAATACTCCCTCTTACCATTCTATTTCCAGTACCCTTCCGCAGAAAAGTCCAGAGCAACTCTCTCATAAGGGTCCGCCCACCATGACGTCACAACCGGATGCGTCCCACCCGCACCCGCCCTTCGCCTTCGAGACGCCCCTAGTCATTGGCATCAATCACTCCACTGCTTGATATCGCACTTCACGGTTACTCAGCAACAGAAGTGTTTTCTCTTTGCCAACCCACTACACACCGAAGTAAATTTAAGAGTATATCCCTCAAAATTCTATGTATAAAATAAAATCGATATGAAAATGAATAACTAACTAAAGCAGCTCGATCAGATTCTTACATTGTATAGACTGGAATATTTATGTGTTTTTCGGTACGAGCAATGGGATATTTTGTCATCGATATATCGAAAAAGTCTATATTCTTATTAACAGTGATAAAAGTAGCGTATACCGTTATTTCTTAAAGTCCAGCATGATTCAATAAACTTCAAAGACATTCTTATTTAATAAAACCAGTAAAAACCGCAAAACAGTAAAACCATAAAACGGTAGAAACTATAAAAACAATTGTATAAGTTCCACAAGTATGACTAGTCGAAACGTCGTAATTTTTACTTTTATACTTTGTGGAATTTATACCAATTGTTTTTATAGTTTCTACCGTTTTATAGTTTTACTGTTTTACGGTTTTTACTGGTTTTATTAAATATGACGCAGTTCCACCACATGAAAGCTTCTACCATTGATTATATACAAAGACATTCCTTTTTACTTTCTCCATACGTAGTAATGGGAAAGTATTGTGATCACGAAAAAAATCGACTTCGAGATTTCAACGGAAATACACGTTTTGAGGTCCCTAGAACACGTTTAGACTATTTTCGGAATGATGTCTGTGTGTGTGTGTATGTGATTGTGGGGACTCTAACTCAAAAAGCACTTGCCATATATAACACTTTCGCATGAGCACAAAGAACTTATTCGTTTTTGGACAATAGCGGTTAACCGGAAGTCGAGGTTTATTCGAAACCCGATTCGGTTTTTGCGATATTTCTCCGTTAAAACATCATTATTGTATATACAATTCTGTACAAAGGTTATAGAGAATGTAATTTCCTACAACTTCTATTTGAAACAACTTTCCATAGCAGTTATTGTTTAGGAATTATTTATAAAAATAATCGGTTTTTTCGGTTTCCGTCAAATATCTCCTTAAAAACGTCGTAAGTGGTCATCTTCGTGAGGACCAAAATTGTAGAGAATAATATTTCTTCCAAGTTTTGTTTGAAACAAATTTTCGTAGAACCATCCATTTCGGAGATATTTTGCTTTTTCTTAATTTCCTGTGTACAGCGCCAACACCATGTAGCGGTGAATTCTGTAAACATATTCAAAATATACCTAATTTACGGCAATGACGACTGTATTCTTTTACCATAGGAAATAATAATTTTGCCTTATAATGCTATACATAATAATTACGCTAGTGTAATAGATGTTTAACGGTAATTATCTAAAAGATAAAATGTAAGCAATCAAGATAATTCAGAAAATGTTGTTATGTTATTCAGGCATTACAACTTTGTTTTCAGTTGGAATTTAAGTGTACCTATGTAAATATCAACTAAAAATGAATGTTTTTATTATTATTTTATTTCTAATTAGAGTAGGGGTGCAAAACCTGCGGCCCACCGCCAGTGTTTAATAGTCTGCAAAACGTTTTCCATTTATTTTAATTAACTACCAAATATTATTTTTCGTGTATCAAAATCTGTTAAGATATCTAACGTTGAATTGCGACCTCATAGCAAATATTTCTCAATTCAAGTAAGTTCTTTTTAATGCTGTTTTTTTATTTTTTCTCGAATATATTTTATGATTGAATTCCATCATGATTTTTAATATTGAAATGTTAACCCTAAAAAGATAATTCTAACTTGATTTCGACGCATATGGTGCCTAAGAATCTCTAAGTAACTTACGATTTAACTATAATCCATTGGCAATTTCCAATGTGGCCCACCGAAGGGTTTACTGCAAGCAATGCGGCCCACCATGCCACCATGATTTAGAGCTTGGTAAAACAGCGAAATGATTAATATATAGGGAAGGTAATAATTTATTAAGCGTAAAGATACTATAACTTCTTCCCAAAAACGAAGTACCAGCTCAGTAGAAATTCATTTTTAAAATACTAATTACAAAATTGGTAACAGTTGTTACCTTAAACCCTTATGGTGACTGCGTTGAAATCATTATCGAATTTTAATATACTTTTTGGTTGGAATACTGCGAATAAGAATGATAACAATCTGTTCATTAAATTTCATCAAGAGTATTTCACGAAACTTGTAATGATGTGTCCTGTTTCTTCCATTCTCCTCCTCTCCCTCCGTTTCTGTCTTGCTTTCTCTCTCTCTCTCTCTTTATCCGCTACCCCCTACCTCCTTTATCTCTCCACGGCTGAGAGAGATGCCATCCTCACACAGGCCTCCATAGCAACCAAACAACCACCCCCATGGCCAACCTCCTCCGTGCTTCCGTGGAAATTTGCGTAATGAAACAGACCCTCCGCCATAACAGCTCTCCTCCTCCTCCGATACTACTCTCTTCTTCACTGTTTCTCTCCTCCCTCCCACCCGCACCTCCCTCACGACGAGCAAAGGAGAGGAATAGGGAGCACTTTGAAAGAAGAAAGGGTGGAAAAGGAGGTAATTTCAATGTGAAGTGGTATGTAAAATCGGACCGGGGGCTTCCATTGTTATGCTCCGCGCATCAGGATGCAAATGGTATGCATTGCGTGGTCGAGGAGGGAGAGGGGGTCGGAGATGGCTCCTACACATACACACACACACCCACAGCCGCCTCTTCTTCTCCCTCCCCCAGCCTCTCTCCACGCCACCCTACTCTACGCCACCAACAACACCACTCCCCGGAAGAATGGGTGGTGACGTGGGATGGTATGATGGGGTAGGAGGAGGAGGGAGGATGGGGAAGAAAGAGGATGAGGAGGAGAGAGAATGGGGATAAGGGAGGTGTATGAAAGGAAGGAGGATGAGGGAGGAGTGGGTGGCAGAGGAGGAGGTGCGAGAGAGAAACGGAGAAGGAATGGCTGCAGGAGAGAGGACGACAGTGGGACCGCGCGCATGCGTAATCGGAGAAAGGGAAACCACTGTGAATGGAAAATTAAACGGAGGCTCAATCACAATGGGAAGGGGAATGAATGGCCGAACAGGGGATGAGTTAAATCCGCTTACTGAAAGCCCTGTCCTCCTCAAAAAATGCGAAGGCCATGAATGATTACTACGCTTGTTTCGCAAGAAGCTTACATGTATACAATTAAAAACAATTCAGCTACAAAATCCATTAAAAACATTAAATAATTGCACAGGAAGTTATTCCGACTAAATATGAGTTAATAAATAAATCGCCGGAGACTAATCAAGCAATAATATTTTACAATTGGAGCAGTGTAGCTACAAATTAATATTTAGAAATACACTGAGCCTGTGATGGGCAAATGAAATAGTATCAATATTAAAGGACTCTTAAATAGTGCTACACTTATAAAGTGGATAAATTATGCCGTGGAATATTTATTTCTACATTAGGTTGGAGAGTCGGGTGACATTCGTATTTATCATTCAATTTTTGGAACGTTAATTAAAACATTTTGCTTGTTTTCAAATGCGAATTCAAATCTAAAGCCCTGGCAAGCAAAGAGAAAGGATTAAGCATAAAATAACAAATGGATAAACAAAGCAGCCCATGAATTCTTGCCTATTTAATCTGGAGTCCAGAGAGGACCTTCTCCACTTTTCTAATTCCTCCTAACATCCACCTCTTCCACTCATTCCACCACATGACCCAGACCCAGGAGCTCGCCTTCACCTCAGACCACCTCGCCCCCCTCCGCCCACGCGCACGCCCTCTTGGCAACCACTGCATCTCATCCGCAAACTCGAGAATATAAAGTGGTCGTAGAAAAGCCATATAAGAAGCTGGGAGAGAGGAGGGAAAATAAGAGAGCGAGATGGAATATGAGAGAGAATGGAGAAGAGAGAGAGAGAGGGCGATGGAGGGGATATCGAGGGGAAAATCGGCAAGGAGAAGTAAAGCGGGAGTGAGATAGGAAGTGTCGTATTCTTCGTTCTTCGAGGAGGCGCGGGGGTGGTTCCAGGAAGGCATTGGTCTTCCGAAGGGACAAGTGAATAGGAGCGGCTGAGTGTCCCTCTTCAAAGGAGAAACTAAGCGGAGTAGGGGAGGATTCGTGAAGGATGCGAGGGAAGGGGTAGGAGGTCGTGCGACGAAGAGTACGGCTGGGGTTAGAAGAGAGGAAGAGTGAAGGAGGAAGGGATTAGTCGGATGCAAATCGTGTCGAGTTCCAGTTTGGAAGGTAAAAAAGGGAACGAATGCTAGGTAGATAAATGGATCGTGAAAAGTCACATTACTCGCTTTATCTTGGTCCTAAACATTCCCTGTTTTTCCTTTAATGTAAAGCTACGCACGAAAAAACCTGTAGTCTAAAATAAAAATTGATGAAGTCTCAAATATATTCAACTATAACGTACATATTTTTATAAATCAAACATTACCTTTCCTGATGGTGAATTATCACAGAGGGGTGATACTAAGAATCTGGAATGCGCTTCTCTATGAAAGCTTCATATCTGCAAGAAATTTCTGATATCATCAATTATATTCATGCCCCAACTTGAGCAGGACCAGATTTTTTAATTTTTTATTCTAACGGAAAAACCACAATTAACTTGAAATGATCAAATGAAAAATACTACCGCAAATATTTTATGAACGGAATTATTACTGAACCGGAATAATGATTTATAGCAGGGGTCGGCAACCTACGGCCCGCGGGCCACATGCGGCCCCCGAGAGCGCTTTATGCGGCCCGCGAAGCAGTAATTAAAAAGTGATCAGATAATTTTTACGTGGTTATTTTCAAATTTTTCTGTAAAATGATGCCCTCAAAACCTTTCTGGTGAAGTTGTAACGCTAATAAATTATGTAGATTTGATTTTCGTTTATTTGAAACCACAGAAACTATGTAACACCTGATTGTTCATTCATCCGGCCCTCCGAGGTTATCTCGGCTTTTAATGCGGCCCCCCGAAGCATTCACAACTGCGAATGTGGCCCGCCGTGCGGAAAAGGTTGCCGATCCCTGATTTACAGAAAAAGAGAACTCTATCTATATTCAGTTCGAAACACGGTGCTTATTTCTCATGCTACCGACACTGAAAAAAATCATTATTTATAGAATCTACTAAATTAAACTTCTTATTTTATCATGAAAAAAAAACAGGTAAAGTTCGAATGAATCATAAAATGAGCATGTTCTAGCGAATTCTGGGTATTTTTCGCGTAGTACCATAAAAAAAATTTATTTCTCCATAAAAATAAAGCAATAAACGAATAGTAAACATACATCATATATGTTCATAAACGATAAACATCTAAAAATTCGTAACCTTAAGGAAGTTATTGTCATAAGATATATGTCATATCTATTCACGCGCAATTATTCACTATTATTCGCAGATTTCAGCAGCACTAATCTATCATACGTGGTGTGCTTTTTGATTGGAAATGAAATAAGTAAAAAGAGTTCTTAATACATCAAGTCGTTACTTTTTCGGAAGAGCAAATTTTCAAAATGAGTTTATTTGTAAAGCTTTTTTAAGAATAAAATATTCCGAAATGGGCTCCCGCACAAAAGATGAAATGAAAGTGTCACGTCCTCTGCCGAGTCGGACAAAGGCATCGTACGGAGAGAGTGGACGCTCGCTGCGATGTGGAGGAAAAATCCGTGGAGTGTGAGGTGGAGGGATTTTTCCCTTCCTCGGAGGAAGAGTAAGAGAGAGAGAGAAGATGGAGAATGCCGAGGAGATTGCCACGACAACGAGAGAGGAATGACGCCATTCGAGTGCCGCGGGCAATTGTTGGGTAAAGGCGAAGAGCAGAGACAGTGCCATGGAAGTGTCGCTGTCACGAAATCGCCTCTTGGAATGCGACAGATGAAGAACGCATTGCGCCAGACAAAGCTTTTTGGAAAAGAGATTATTTGACAGACTTGTGATTACTTCCCTGAAGGTGAAACATTTTTTCACAGATAGCCTTTTAGCATTTTTTTAAATTAAAACTGCTTTTACCATTGCGGAAGAACGGTCAAATAAATTATAGACACGGATGTAGTAGCAATGCTTTAGCCATAAAACCATAACATAATCATCTCTCTCAAAAAATAAATATGACCGTCAATTTCACATACCTACATACAATCGGCTACAGCACATCAGAAAGCCCTAATTCCGTCCTAGGGGCATTATTCTGCTTCAGCAGCGATGACCAAGAGCGACATCTTTGCAGTTTCAATGAGCGTTTTCTATTTCATATGTGATACATTATTTGAATATATCCAAAATTATTGATAAAATCAGCAATTAGACTGCGGTAACTTTTAAAATGTGTTTTTCCTCTTCTCTTACAAAAAATGACTAAGAAATAAAATTTGGGATATTTCCCAATAAAAAATAGAAAAAGTTGCCATGAAAATGAAGCTTTGATGAATTAATTGTGGCCATAAATTTTGAGTGTTGGATTCAAGTTAGCTTCTTTATTTTATTTACGATTGATCCTTGAATATTTAAAAAATTGAACCAAATGTAACACGTAAGCCATGCATTTAGATAATGAAAATCAGTTGCTATAATTCTCCAAAATAAATTTTCTCAAAATATTATCATCCTGCTTCCATTTTACAACGATGCATACCTCAAATGTACTGTTTTACGATTTCGTTTTACAAATTGTTGTTTTTATCCGCTCTTTTCGCTAATTGGGATATAAGCTTAACAAACAGAAATTTGCCCCCTTCGAAGTATGAATCGCGAAGCCACAATGCATTTTAAATCTCTGATAGTTTACATTCAAGGCGAAAAAATAGAATAATAATAATACGTCACTGATATAAATTGATGGTCTTGACTGATCGACTCCTGCACTCGATCCGCAGAACCATTGACGTCACACCTTCACACGTTTGTTATTTTTTCCTCGCCAACCTTCCTTTCCCCCTCCCCCCCCCTCTATCGTGAAAGCTCTCTCCTACTCCTTCCACTTCCTCTCTTCTTCCTCGAGGGCAAGTTGTAGAGAGTCGAATTGAATTGTGGGTAGAATATAAGGACTCTTTAAGGAGACTGCCTTTTGTCCATCACACGAGCCAAAAGGAGAAGGTGGGGCAGGAAGAAAGAGCAAACGGAGGCGGCGAAGGAGACTGCATTTAATACTCGCATCAAGATCTCTCTCCTCAGTCAACGCCTCCTCCTCCTATTCCTCTCTCTCACCATAACTCCTCCGCTCTCTAACTTCAGTGAGTACCCATTGCTCATTCATTCGTTCGGTTCGTGGACGTCACAGCCTTTCACCAAATGCCACTCCACTCTCTCGCATGCCTATCGAACCAGTCCCAGGGATATATTTTCCTTCTTTTTTCAATGATCGATCGAAAGAATCATCATATTAACATTTTTCGCGATTATTTTGACACGTATTATTGCCAATTTTGTATTATCTAACAATCTTTGGGTGAAAGATCAGGAGAAGTGTTTGAATTGCAAGACAGATTGCAACTAAATTCAAAAATACAATTAAAGCGTAAGTAAATTTGGGCTATTTATGGGGCTGCAGCTTAATATCTATTTGATCTGTCAACTTTGCAAACATTTTTCAAATAATAATAAAGTTAGATATTTTTAATAAAAAGTTTATAAATTTAGTCATTGAAGTTATACTAACCGAGTAATACAACGTATGTTATTTATGATTAAACACCAAAGAAAAATTTAAAATAGGACAAAAATTTCGAAAAATATAAATAAAACCACAATATTTTTTAAAAAGTCGTTCGTCACGATTTTAAAGGAGCAAAACTTCGCATTAATTCCAAAAATATAAGCATTTCAGCTATCTTTTGCTATATTTCTACGACAAAGAGAAAGTATGGTGGCTTTCGCTGAAGTGGATGACGAGGCATTCTGTAACCTCAAGATCAATACTCGGTAACCAAAAGTCGAAAAATATGATCTCTTCGTTACCGAATATTGATACCTATGACTTCTTTCATCCACATTTGATCAAATAAAATAATTGGTAACTGCGATTTTTCGTTACGTAAGTAAATTTGTGTGTTTTTATCACATTAATTGTATTCAGTTTAATACGCATGGTCGCCCTCTTTGTAAAGCTATCAATAAGTAACTGAAAACTTATTGTGAGTCAACTTATGTTCAAAATATAGAGAAACCATGAGATGTACAATAGACGAAAACATGTAGAAACTGTTGTCATTTGATTTATCATAAATGAAATTCTTAAGGACTGAGAGCACTCACTCCTGATACGGAGAAATGCAAAGCGGATTAATGTGTTCGACAAATGAAGAAACTTTAATTATCTCCTAACAAAGTAACATTAAATATCAGGAACATGCTCTAATGAACGGGTAATATCCCTGTAACGTCCCAGAGAACGGAACCTTGAAGCGTACTCTTCAGCGTGGAAGATAAAAATACAAACTGCAGAACCAAAATCGCGGAGTGAGCTATTGGAGACTCGAGAGAAATTAAAAAATAATGACGGAGAAAAGTATTTGGGTTGAGTTGGATAAATTATAAATATTTAACAATTGGTAGAACCAATGGTTACTATATTACGAAAAAGTATCGCGACCAAGAGTCGAAGGTACCTACCAATTATTATTGTACGACGCAAAGTCACAGAAAGTAATTTTCTGTGACGAATTATTAGTAAATCCTATGTATGTATAGCAGGGGTCGGCAACTTTTTCTATATGGCGGGCCACATTCGTTGTTTTGAATGCTTCGGAGGGCCGCATTGGAAATCACGAGAGGTTCGGCGGGCCGGATGGGCGTTTAAATCAGTTTCCTAGAGAGTTTGTGATATTATATTAGTGAAAATCAATTCTAATTAGTTTACTAGCATAAAAATTCCATCAGAAAAGGGTTTGAGACCATAATTTCACTAAAAAATATGGAATTGACTGTGTTAAATTATACCGATTACTTTTCGTCATGGTTTCGCGGGCCATAGGTTGCCGACCCCTGATTGTATAGCAGAGCGAATGAAAATGAAGAGACATGGAGTTTGCGAACAATATAACGAATTATCACCAAGTAAAAAGTTACACAAATGGAATTACATCGCTTTAAAGTGGATTGAAGTAACAAAGCGTAATTATAATTTCCACATTTATTAAATAATTTTTTTATTTCATTTTAAAATTTGTAGCGTAGTAGCCGTTGAATCCTGTCGTGCGATAATCTCAAAGAAAAATCAATAGTTTGATCAGTGGCTTTAATACATTATGAAAGGTCAAGTTTAGGGCTTTTTAGTAATTTTGAGACAATATTTGTTTTAAAAAGTAGCCTTTCTTTTGTGATATTCAACACCAGATAATTTTTTATGGCCAACCATCGTCCGCTTTAAAAACTGTAAAATAGCAATGTATGGCCTCTTAACTTTTTATAAGAGTAATATTGAAAATATACTAACACTAACAATTATTTATAGTATTAATTGATATTTGTACAACAAAATACATTTGCACCGTATTTTTGTGGACTGTCTTAATTAAAAAAGGATGCGATAATCTTGAAGTTATAAATCAGAGTATCTACAACTAATGTAAAATCTACTATTTTCAACAATAAAATAACAAAATATTAACACACAAAGGTTTCCAATTTGCCCATAATCAACAAACCCGAAAGTCTAAAAGAATCTATTTAATTGAAATGCAATTTAGCTCATAAAATAAGGCAAGTTGACAGGACTCAGATCTTCTGTTCGATTTATAAACATAAAAAACATGATGTTAGTGAGTCGCGCATTAAAATTTACTCTTAGCACCACCACCTATTAAGCAAAATTGTTTTATTTTTCAGTTTTTGTAATGATTTTACTGAAAATAATAAATATGGATTTAAAGTATACATGATTTTACTGCAAAAATAAATGAAAATGGTTTTCCTACGTCTCTCAATAAATGTTTAATATAATATGAAATGCTGACACCTTTATAAACCCTGTTCCTTTCAGTAAAAGGTATTTCGTTGATCTGCTAGTAGAAAACGTAGAACGTATTACTTTCCTTCCTTCTTGGAATCGCACAAAATATTTATATCGAACTAATTTAAGACACAGGCCAACATCGTGTCACCTAGCTCTTTTGCATTACTAACAATAAGTGAGAATGGTGAGAATGCAGCATAGGGCGCGCTTCATAGCAGATTGATATTCCCCAGCATTTTGAATATTCCAAGAAAAAACAATGAAACAGAAATATAAGACACGGAGGGACGCGAAGCCCTGCCGGGGGTTTTTGCCGCCTTGATCTAAGTAGACCTAGCCGCCACCAATATTTCTTGCCGATGGATGAGAGGCATGCATGGGAGAAAGGTGATTAAGAAAGGAGAGGCGGGAAAGGAAAACGGGCATTACCCCCGCCGCCCTCGCCCTAAGACTGGAAAGTTGATCAGTGGGAAATATTTTCAAGGGTTCCCAAGATCAAGGACTCTTTGTAACCTGGTCAGATTTTCCAATCCCTTCTCCGCTTGTGTAAGGCTTTCTTTTTCCAAATGGTATCTCCGGAAGTCTTCGCCTCGTTGTTACCCGCCGAACAGTGTTTTGAGGTCGCATTTTTACTTATATTTTCAAGAAGAAAACACTAACTATATCTATCGAAAACAAAATTATGTAGATATTTTCCAAATATTTGTTACTCAAATTTTCCGCCCCAAAAAATTCGGCGCCCCAAGTGGTCGCTTGGTCTGCTTGTATGGTTGAGCCGGCCCTGGGCTTAGAAAGTAAATTAAAAATGAGTCGTACCAGCAAAATGATGGGTATATCGTACGATAGAAAGGAAATGAATCTAAATTACCACCTATGAAGTATAACCAAAGCCCATGTCACAACAAAGTAACACTTAGCAGTAGGTATATAATAAAATCAAGAAATATTTTGGATTGTGTTATATTCTAATCTCGTTTTCAGCTACAGAAGCCACAATTATTTAAATTTCATTTGGTTGGTTATAAAATGACACAAAACTTTCCAGGCAAATTTTTTCCGATCCGTTGCGATACGCGGTCGCGTGACTCAGGGTCGCTAGAACACGCATCAGTGGCGACCGAAAATGGGCTCACCGAAGGAGTCGCCAAGAGGTGGGGGCGCTACTCTGCTAATTTCTATCCCGACCCTAGCGAGGAGCTCCAGCTGAGGCGGCAATCCTTTCGTAAAGTACCATCGACCTTTACCACAAATCCTTTCGCTGGATGAATACCAGGTGCCTACCCTTTTTCTCACACTTACCGAGTCTTGGAAATCCCAAATCTGTTTTGAATCGGCTTGGTATAGCTTTTTCAAAAACTACCTTGTTAATATGTGATTCACTTTGGAATACAAAAGAGAAATTTGCAATAATGGATAGATATATAAAAGTCGTTTAAACTCTAGAACTATATTGACGCCTCGGGCGCGGGCTGGCCTTATGAATTTATTTTGATAGGTTTTCATTTTTGTCAAATTTTGACGCCCCTCTTCGAGAGGCGCCTGAGGCGGTTGCCTCGCCGCCTCACCCATCCCTGCATAGGAGGATATAAAGCCTAAGGTACTTAGACCTCAAAATGGCATGAAGATGGGTTTTTGGGTACAAATACACATCACTCCTTTTATTATTAATCTAAATCAGTAAATGAAAACGAATTTTATATTTAAAATGCTTATTGTATTCATCTCAAAGTAATTTGAAAATAATAGGCGAGCGAATCGAGCCATCAGACGGGGTTGGGGCTCAATGCGCCCTTTCTGTGTCTTAGTCCGGATACGAATATTGTCTCAACTAAATCATTCGAAATTATGTATAAATGCTTTATTTTTGTGAAAAGGAGACAAGATTTTTTCGTAATTATTAAAGTACAATAGAACGCGGTTTCTAAATTATCGTTTTATTTCTGCAAAACAGACGTCCAATCTTCTAGAAAAATCCTATTTTTTCCAACTCCGGCCCTCATTAGACAACTGCAACCCTAATGCGCCCATATCAACCGTTGCATCGATGTAGTCTTGATGCCACTTCGAGTTTGACCAGTCTGTCATAGCACAATGAACCAAGGCCATGGGTTAAATATTTCAGAACAATAAGGAATTTTAAGCCACCTACTATCGCAAAGATAAACCTAATAAAGTATGTACTATCTCTTTCCATCCCGCTCCCCGCAGCTTTTATCTGTCCTTTCTTCTTTTTCACTCTGCGCCACCGCCTACTTGTCACCCCAAAGCTTTCGCCCTCCCATCTTCCAAAACCTTATACCTCCTCGGATATTCCCCTCACCTCCCCCCTCCTACCTAACATTAATCCTTCTCAGTACACCCGATGCCAAATGCTCCCATTCATATTATTTCCCTACCGAGATCGATCGTTCCCTTTTTCACCCGAGCATATCCAAACCCGGCCAGCGGTTGGGTTAATCGCTAAGGTACATCCAAACTCGGCCAGGATGTCTTGAACAACACGTACTTTCACTTCGCACTTTCGCAAATTTTTACTCTGGACAAGCTACGAAAAATCTAATCTCTTACGCACATTTTCTTTATTATAACAGGGAAATTATAATAGGAAATTCGTTGTTTTTTCATTTCTGTTCAAGCTTTTTCCATTTTAAAATCTGTATACTTATTTATTAAGTACATGTTTAAAATGCATTTCAGGAATTTGTGCAAAAATTCCAGCCAATAAGAGACGGTATATTTCTATTGGCTACTAAGCCAATAGTACATTTCTATTGGCTAAGGACACGTGTTTGAAAGGGGCCTAGACCTTCCTCCCCCAAAACCACAAAAATATCTGAAAAGGATAGTAAGTAAATGAATAACTCTGGTTTTCCCTAGAGTGGGAACCACTTTCACATTTAACCAAACTTAGGGGTTCCTCGGAGTGTAACCTCTGGCCGAGTTTGGATGTTCTCTTCCGCTACCTGAAAAGGTCTACCTCTTGCCCACTGACCGCTGGCCGAGTTTGGATATGCCCTTTTGTGGATGTTTTCTTGCAGTGGGGGTTTTCCTAAGGTTTACTATATGATAACTAAACTTAGTTTTTCCCCACAAACAACTCTCTTTATTACTTAACTCGTTTTTGTACATACATACCTATATAATGTTTTTATCATTTGTGAATTTTATTTTATCTAAAAAATTTTGCAAGTTATTAATATGTGTAACTAAAAATGGGTTAGACGGCAGAAGGGACTGTCCAGTCTCAATCTCGCCCAGAAATAAAGACGATATTCTATTCTATTCTGTTCTATTCTCTCTCTGAATCTCTCCTGGTTATAACCCTCGCGGTCAGAAAATTCGACACCACACAATGACGATCATTCGGCGAAACCGGGTACGTAACTTAAATTAGTGGAAATAGCACTAAGTTAACAATACCGTGAGAATTTTTTTAGTTCAAATGGCATCAATTCCCCTATTATGGAGTTCCGGCAAATTATCGGCCTCTTCAGCGATTTATCACATAAATTAACATATATTAATCAATGGCGTCAGAGATGTCCTTCTTCGTCAACGGATTTCGGAAACGCAAAAGAGAAATAAACCACAAAGACATGCGCTACAGGGATTTCAACTGAGGGATAGATTCGGAGAATGAATAATAAATCGAGTCGAAAAAACAATCAGGAAATGATAATCCTCTTGTCTGTCCCAGAGATGTCACCTCTCACCGTCTTTCACGTTTCCGCTCCCTCTCTCCTCCCCTTGCCTCCCGCACGCCCTAGCCACCCCCACCTCACCGCACCCTCTCTCTCGAACGTGTCCATGACACTCCCTGCACACCCGCCGACCACTCCCCGAGTACTGCGCCCAACCGCTTCCTCGCCTACTCACTCGCGTCGTACTGTTTCGATGGCAAAGAGGGCGAAGAACGCTGCCACGGTGACATTTCCTTTTCCGAAGGGTCGCGACCCCTTGGATTTAAATAGTGGTGTGCATGACGTTGTCGTGGTGAGGGGTAGCCCTTTCTAGTAAGAGAAAATAGGGGTCTGCGACGGGGAGGAAGGATCCCTTTGATGACGACGACGCACCGACTAAATCCAAACAAAAGGAAAGTTACACAAGGTTTCCAGTTTCTAATTAACTGTTCTCTCGTGAAACTGAACTCCGGGAAGTCGTCGCTCGGATGCCAACTCCTTTTTTTCCAGCACGTGAAGTAACGCGTGACAGGCGCCGGGATTTATTTTGCGACATCATGCGACGTTTTCTTATAAAAAGAGTAGCTACCGTTTACGGAATAAAGTCTTTTGTGACTGTCACTGTTCTGCTGTCTTTCTGCCAGACCCAATAAATTTTGAGCCCTTGAATAGAATTTAATAGTTTTATAGCTTCTTCCACAGCTAAATTACCAGTATAATCAACCGGGCACTCTACAGGATCGTTGAAATCTAATTTCAATATCATTAGTCCCAAAGGTCTTGATTATGTTATAAAATTCTTCGTTTTCTAATAATATCTAAAAGTATTCATCTGACAAATTTCATAGCAAATTAGGGGTACGGTCAAATAGTAACAAATAGAGTGTTGAAAGTTATCATACAGAATTAATCAAAATAGATTGTTGTAAAGAACAAAGGTTGGAATATTAGACTTGTCAAAATATTAAAATAAAATAAGCATTAAGTCTACTCATACCGCTGAATATAATATTGCCATCAAATATGGAATTTACAATGGAAATACTGTAAATTTTTCACGTCCTTTCATCTCAATAATGTCACAACAGTTCTGTGAGAAAGGCGTGAATGACATTGTAAGAAAACGTAATAACATTCATTTTATTAACTAATTTATTATCTAAATAGAATATTTTAACTTTTAACCCGTGCAGCAGTTATAGAAATGCACGGGGTATTGTGTTTATTATCATCCTCTCGCAAGCGAAGGAAATCAAGATCCCCACTTCGTAGCTTGCGTTAATAAAAATAAAATGAAAATAAACATGTTGAATTTTCTAGGAAGAGAAAAAGAAGGAATGAGAACCTGAAAAATAGACAGCGACTTAGCTTACAAGACATTGGCGAGACCTGTACTAGAATATGTATCAAAGGTTTGGGGCCCATACCAAAATGAACTCGGTAAGAAAACTGGAAAAGTCCAATGGAAGACAGCATGATTGTTAGGTCATTTACGAAGGGAAGACAACGTAACCGAAATGTTGAAGGAGTTAGGGTGGAAATCGCTAGGAAATAGGAAGAAAATAGACTTTTAAGCTTAAATCACGCCTGCACAGGAAACCCGACATGGAAAGGTGTAAGTGACAGGTTATCAAATCCTACTTTTACTGGGGAAAATAATAATGCGTATTAAGTACTAAATTCCAACGAAAGGATGTGGGTAAATATTCTATCACAAATATAATCACTGTGGAATGGAATAAATAACTACTTAATCCCTTACTAATGAGTGAAGGTTTTAGAAATAGATTCAAAGAGTTAAGTGTGAAAGTTTATTTTAACGTTTGTGTATTTGGTGTAAGCGTAGTGGCTGTCAATTATGTGTATATGAATGTTGTGGGAGAAGTAGGTATGGAATATGATGATTGGTGACGGGGACCTCTTCGGTAGCCGTGGAGGCCTTCCATGAACCTTGAGAACACTAACCCTACTTTCTAAATTCCCACTATTTCGGATTCGTAAATTTTTCTATACTTTATATTCTACTCTTTCTGCGTTTAACTGTATCGTTACCACCTGGCCGGTTAGGCCTCCTTGTGACGTTTAATGATAATGATAATATAATTTGACACTCAAAATAAATTTTCCGACCCTCTTTCCGATGTTAATGCACAATAAGTGCCTATTTAATTAACATGAAGTTCATTAGTTATTTGTCCAAGGACAAGTATGTGGCTAGAATTTAAATAGAGTTCTCTAAATCAAGAGTTCTCAAACTATCAACTCTTTTAAAACGTGAATATCCGTATGTCTGCGACGTTAGAAATTATTATTGAAATTTAAAGATATTAAGAATATGCGCATGTGATAACATTGGTTTTTTAACACAGGAGCAAAATGTCCAAAACTAGATCGGAATTTTCGCCCAATCAACAATTTGTGTGAATATATGAGACCTTCTCAGTGATATCTGGAGCTCCTGAGGCGCTTTTAATATGAATTTTAGTGACCCCTGCTCTACATCGCTCTCTCATCCACAGTATTCCCATCTTGACAACTATCTTTTCCCTGCTCATCTAATAGCTTCACCGCACTCTTCCTCTTTTACCTTAGAGTTTACCTCAATCACATTGATAAAATATCAAAATGGCAAACTGCGGCATTATATACGTATGAATATACTAACGAATAATAATAAAAATTTCGTAACTTTTTCTTATTAAAACGAGCAAAATCTATGACCTCACAGGACAGGTATTAATTGTTTCATTCCGTATTAATTGTTACATTCCGCCATCGTGGCTTACTGCGATTAGGTTTGTGAAATATTCATCTATTCATAATTATGAAGATTTTTTCCATGAAGTAAAGCCACGCCTGCTACGTTTTATGGGTCACGTATGTATTGTAGATGTACACGTTGAAACTAATGCGCAAAAAACAAGATTTAACGCGCGCGGACTCTACATGAACTAACTACATTTAGGCAGAAAATTTTTCAAAAACATTCAAGTTGAAAATTCAGTATAAGAATAATGTTTTTGATTGCCTTTTCATAGCAAGATTCAATGAAAAGAATAGTGAAATGGAGAAAAGTCATTAGGTCGAACAGGATACTGAACTGAAACGTAGTTTTGGAAGTTAAATATTCAATGTTTTGTTTATAGTGAATAGATAAAATGCAATAGATAAATTAAATAGCTGTTTTAAAATGTACGTCAAAGATATCAAAATAAAAGTCTTTACTAATAAAAATATCAAAATATTTTCATTAATATTTTAAAATTGTAACAGTATTTAATAATTTTCTGATTATGTTCCAGTATTATAACTACATCAGCAAAAGCTTAGAATAGAGTCAAATATACATTTTTTGCTCATAAAAAGTATCGCTATTTCGATGCAAGTTCACATCCGTTAGGTATATCATAAAAATTCTGTTTTATATTACCGAACTTAGCTAATCTAAATAACCGATCGAAGGTAAGGGACGATACTTATTAGGTATTATTCTATTCACCATAAAATCAGAATGTTGGTACTGGCAGTCCCCGCTTATACGTCAGGTTACGTACCTGAAAACTGCGACGAAAAGCGAATTGACGAAAAGCGGATCACTCTTTTCCATAGACACAACATTAAATTGAGGGATAAAGTTCAATGTTCCTGGGGTAACGATGTGAAATATTTCCATTTAAAAATATATCATGAAATTATAATTGTAATTTTCCGCTTAAAACTTTTAATAATTTGAAAATACGCATATCGATGCAATGCATCATAATCAAACATAAAAAGCAAATTACACATCATTTGTTATGACATCATCATCACATCTTTTCCCTCCACTTGTAGGACCATTCAGTTTGATCTACGTACGTTGCATCACCGCTATCACACTGCTCGATGCATGCCCCATTTTTAAATGAGCATTTCAGTACCTGACCAAGAACACTAGAGTCAAAGATTCCCGGAAATACCCATTTAAAATACTATTGCAGTTTAAGTTAGGATATTAAAAACTGACAGGATAAACTTCCAGAGATAGGCGAAACACGAAATTTTCACTAAAAAGTTCATAATTTGGCCGCTAGACGCTAGATGGTGTCACCACAAATTTGTCCGATAGATAAATCGGAATGACGAAATCTCAAACAATTGAGTAATTTGGGCATACATAGTAAACAGATCCCAGGGATGTTTTCATTTAGGCACTTTCATTTGAATCGTAACAAAAAAAATCGGAATGACGAAAAACATTAATGCGACGAAAAAGCGGAACACAAGGACGGAAGAATGAATTAGTGGTGTCATATTGCACCTGACGTATGAGTGAAACGACGAAAAGCGGACCGACGAAAAACGGGGACTGTCTGTATTATGAAATCCATTTCTTTTGAAACTATATGAATGGCTTTTCCTGAAATACCCAAGTTTGCAGGAATTCCGATACACCATTTTCTTTCTCTGCAAGCATTGTTGCACTTTCTCATTGGCTCAAAAAGTCTGTCTAAATCCCCTATATTTCTCTCCCTTTCTTCTTCATATATATATATATATATATATATATATATATATATATATATATCCCCCTCTCTCCTCCTTTACTGTTTTTCCTTCAGCACTCCCTTTTTCTCTACCTCCCCTATCTCCTTCGTCGCCGTGAGCGTTTCTTTTGTTCCCGCCAATGAGAGACTTCTCCGTCAGCGTTGAGTCGCGGCGCCGATGGGGGCACAGCGGCGACATATGAATGCGGGTGACGCTTATGACGTTGGACGCCTTCACCACAGCGTGACAAGTGAAAACCACATCGAGCACATTTCCATCCCACGAAACCTCACATTCCTATTTTCCCCCTTTTCTTTTCTTCTACCTCCGCCGCCGCCACTCCGATCTCCCTTACTCCCATCAACACATTTTCAAATTTGCAACCGTGTGCAAATCTCTTTGTGCGATTTAGACGTTCCGCACAAGGGAGAAATGTTACACTTTTGGTATAAATCTGCGTTTTAAATCAGAAAAGACGTCACGAAATAAAAATACAATATACGATACTGTTGCAGTGTGTTCTAGAGGCGTATCAACTGCTAAGTTGCAAACAATCATCCCACAGGAATAAACCACACATCATGTTGGCAAAAGATATACCGATGTAGTAAAACTAAAGTGAATTTATTTTTTCATTTAATATGATATTTTATTTCTAGATTCCCGGAAAATATTTCAATTAAAGTCGACTCAATGGAACTTATATTTATTAATACTTGATAAATGGTAATATTGTCTCAGTCAGCGGTGCAGCAAGATACGGGAGGTGGGGCAAATATATTATTATCTGAGTATTTGTTTCTTGATTTAACTGCAATAACCTTCGTGCGATGGCAGGAGCTAATGAATAAAGGTGCTGATTCTGATGTGGACATCATCTAACGTTCGCTTTAATTACGGTTATCTGCGATCTTGGGGGGAGGAGAGGGGGAGGGGGAATTCCCGGTTGCCATACCCCTGGCCGCCTCACTGGTCACCGTGAATGTTTGATTACATGATAATACTGTTTCCACCGAGAAATATGGTAAAATTATAACTTTACTTATAATGCCATGTAAAATGTGAGCTATATTAAAAGATATAATTCTAAATTCATTAATATTTAATTAAATTAATTTAGTTTAAATTGCCGGACAAGCTAGTGGAAAATTACTGAGACGCGAAAATGTATACGCTCGCTTCGATTCTGAACTCAAACGTGAAACCTCCTTCACGCTATTGCAAACAACAAATTAAAAATCAACCTCTCCCCTTGTCATAAAATAACCCAGTGAAAAAACGCACTGATTTAGTCTGATATACAATGAGAAGAGAAAGAAATATAATACTCGAGTAGACTAAAGCACACCACCAAGTCAAACGCAAGATCACCCGCGTTCCCATTAGGACGCTGGGGCGTTACAGGTAACCTTACGGTTTCTTATCATAATTTATCACTTCAATTCCTCTCATCCCATAACTGAACATTTCTATTTCCTGCATAGTTTGCCGTATCTGGATATAGTTTGAGGCTTATTTGTTAATTTATATTCCTCCCGAAGCCTTTCATTTATTCATCAAATGAGGAGTTCCGTGGAGTTACCAGTAGGTTTTTGAGGAGACCATGCAAACAGTGCTAAATGCGTAGCTTCATTTACAGAGCGTATAAAAAATGGGTAAACTATTATTTCCAATTTTTTCATGCTAAAATGCTAGTTTACAACAATGATACACATTGTTAAATGGAGCATACATTATTACACTAATACATTGGCACGAGATATTTCTACATGTTTTACGCAAGAGCAATCATTTAAACCACTTCTTAATATCCCAGAGTGTCTTGTTAAAAAGTATTTGCGAATGTTGCGAGCCTCTCCTGCATAAGATTGAGAATTCATTTTACGATATTTACATTCCATTTGTTTTTTTCAACTCAAACGCCATCCGCCAGAGAAGATAAGGCAGTAAAGCTTTCATACGAAGCTCCCGTATATTTCCCGCAGATTCGCATGACTTTCCTGTGTATCCATCCGCAAACACAACGAACCTTTTGGCTGGAGAGGAAAAGATAGAAATCCTCTTAAGGAGAAAAAAATACATGATTTTTTTTATCAAAGCTTTTCCTGTTTATTTTCATCCCTCGCTATTTTTTTCCGATTCCGACCGCTTGATGCGTCAGTTCAGGGGAAATGTTAACAAAAAAAATTAAACGGAGAAGAGTTTTTTAAAATCTTCCTCAGGAAGTGGGTGGAATGTGTTCCTAGGGGATGGGAGGGGTCTTTATGGTTCGTCCAGCGCTCGCCGTGAGCGGCGGAGGTCAAAAAGAGGATCATCATGGAGAATGACCAAGGGACGTCCAGAGGATCGGTGTTTCAAAAGTCCTCCGCCAGGGGAATTACGGTCGTCCGATGCGAACGCCGCTCTCATCAACTAGCTTCCTCCTGCGGAACCTCATACCAAATGCATGACGCTCCCTGCTTTACAGGTGTACGTGCTTTGAGAGGAAAGGAAAAAAGAATATAATACCGTTTGATGAATTCAAAAAAAAAATTTTAAATGCCTTTTTGATCTTTTTAAAAGGAAGGGTTTTTAAGGTTTTGCGAGCCTAAAATAATGTTTTCCGATGGTCAAAGCGTTAGCATTCAAAGATAAAATTCGTAAGTTAAAGGTGGTACTACAAAGTTCACAAATGTGGCTTAATAGCGATACACGCAGAATATGTGGACTTTTTGGTAAAGAGACGAGTAAGTTTTAACTTTTGTGAGCTCACTCAATCAATTCCGTGATTAAAAGCACAGAAAACATTTTACCGTTAGGGATTAATTTCCTAGAACATGAACGCCTTTATGGTTGGAATGATAAAAATTCTAAGACGTGCAGAAATACGACGATAACTCACTAGAAATACGTGAAGTAATATTTTCTAACGAGAATTCGTGCTTTTTGATAGTTAATTTTATATATATATAGGGCAACCAAGTCTTGAAGGAAACCCAGTGAGTACTTACCAGAGTTGTGCCTCCATCGAGTTGACGAAGGGATCATCCCGAAAGCTCCACCAACATCTACAAATGTCTCTCTCCGACACCCTAGCGGCTCTCCTTCTGGTAAGTGCTCACTGGGTTTCCTTCAACACCTAGTTGTCCTAAATATCTCAGGTGGGGAGGGATGGTGGGGGGGATGGGGGGGGGGGATGCGGGGGTGCCGTGGCGTAGTGGCGAGGGCGTTGGCCTGCTACGCAGAGCATACCCAGTGCGAACCTGGTACAAATCCTGCGAAAGTAGGATTTTTTCATAGATTTAGCGGCCCCCTATTTGCGTGTTTAGAGGAGAGCACACGAATCAGCGCTTCGTCCTTCAGAAGGGATGTAAAGCCATTGGTTCCCTTGGTGTTTCTCGTTAAGATTAGGCTAATGCCGGCACCGGGTTTATCTCCTCTCTTGCTTTCTGATTTAGACTGAGAAGCCTACTAGCGCTGGTAGTCCTTTGAAGTCACAAGGTCCCAAAATAAGAATAAATATCTCAATTTACCCTTCCTCTTCCACAAGTATCTATTATATATAGACGCTTCTTACATAGGAGAGTATAGGAGGGTATAGGAGGATACAAATTATGAGGCACTTCCAGATGTGCTACAAACTTAGTAACAACCGAAGGAAAAAATCCAAATTTGTAGAAATTTCAATTATGAAGAGCCATTTTGGAACCATTATTGCCCCATAAAAAAAGCACGTAAATCGGTGTAGAGATTACATATTTGCTTTTTTAAATTATTTCCCGTCAACATTCGAACACGGAACTTAAACTGTCGGAAAGTATAGAAATTATAGTTCCTTATTTTTGAAGACATAGGTAATTCAAATCCGAGTAGAATTAGCGTAAATTTATAGTTTTATCGGAATAAAGTGAAAACCTTTCGGCTACCGTGGTAACGAGCTCAATGCTTTTATATGGGTAAGCTTTTAATATGGACGCTTATATTATAATGCCAATAATATTAAATTACGACCAATGAAAGAAATCCGATATTGATATACTCCCTATTTTTGGGGTGGTTTTGCCCCATTATTGCCCCATACGATGTTTAAATAATAAGGCGTTTCCAGATGAGCTAGGGCAGGGGTCTCAAACTCACGTCGGTGTGCGGGCCGCATGACGGCTCTCTGACGATCCGCGGGCCGCATTCATTACTTTTCCAGTCTTCACACCCTTTCATATTCTTTGCGCAAGAGGAATCGCTCTATTACGCGTCTTACACGCAGTCATTACAAAAATGCTAGATTTGGCGTAGAGGGTTAAGTCTTTCTGATACACAAGAAACTCGCTGGCAGTGGGATAAACATTCTTCAGTAACTCAACCGTGCAGGCTGATATAAATTGGAATGATTTAATACACTTCTTAGATTAATTAGAAATATTTTGTAAGAAATAGATTTGAGTTCGGGTCGCGTAGTATAAAGTAAATAGCTTCGCGGGCCGCACAAATGCATCGCGCGGGCCGCGAGTTTGAGACACCTGAGCTACGGACTTGAAATTTGGCAAGACTGTATATGTTTGGTCAGAACCAATGAAAAAAATACCATATTATAAAACTTTCAACTATTAAGTGGCTATTTTGCCCCATTTTTACCCCATACGAGGTTAAAAATTAGATGGAAAATGCTTTCTCTTGATAAGAATTATGTCATCTCAAGCAGCATGCTTTTTACCCAATCGTTCGCCACTTATCCGCTGTTCGCTGCATTTACGGTTCACATAATTCTTACTAGCTCCATATGTTATTCTGGAGAAACTAGTTGGATCAATAAGAGTCATTCTTTCCTAAAACGGAAGATTTGGTACATAGCGAACCAGCTCTTCCAAAAGTTATTCGAAAAACGTTAACTTTAACAATTTGTATCATTATTTATTCTTTCTAGTAACTTCGCTGGCTAATCAGAAAACGAAATTCACATGACCGACACGTGATACTTGTCCCATATTTAGATTAACATATCATAATTCACATATAGGAAATTTATCAATCAATTTTGAAAACTAAGGTAATCGATGGGAAATGTAGAAACAAGTGAAAAATCTGCTATGACCGGGAATCTTAGGATCATCCACTCCATCAGTTATAAGAAAGTCGATATTGGTGGATTTTGTAGACAATAGGTACATGTTTTCATCTGGTAATCCACTAATGTAAGATAATCCACGAAGGTATGTCCTTCCCATCCTTCCTAAGACTCAGTTAATGATTTCTAATTTACATTTCTATCACAATTCCAGTCTAAGTAAAGATTCGTAAGAGATGAAAACTAATTGAATTGACGGAATAAGAAGAGAAAAGTAAACGGCGAGTATTCTAAAGAATAATCTCCAGCGGCGACAACTTACAGAGAAGGACCATTGTTATCAAGGTTTGCGGAGAAGAAAAAGCGGAGAAATTTCCTGAGGAAGTCTCACCTCTCTCGGCCATCCCTCCCTTCCCCCGCCAACGACGCCCTCCGTCCCGAAAAGCACCACATTGACCACAGAGATTTCGCACAAATCCTTCCAATGAAACGAAATCTCCTCTCCCTCTGTTACGTTTCCTCTCCATTCCCTCTCATCCTCGAGTTCGGCACCTATCCATTCTTTCACTCACCCCTTCCCTCTCACCCTTCCCTGGCCACTGCTCTCCCCCCCCCCCTCCCTCCCCCTCTCTCTCTCTATTTCCTTCTGACGCACTCTAATTCGACGCCATTTCTTACTCATTCCCCACCCGTTAGCAGCACCGTTCCGCCGCCACTTTTACTTAACCCTAATAAAAACTTTCTGTCAGCCAGATTCGCCACCCTTATCCCACCCTAAACATCTTCAGCAATCGATCCTACTTTCACGTCCACCATCAAACTTAAGTCTTCCATTTCTACCATACACCCAACCAAAACCACCCCCACTCGCGTGAAATTCAACTCATCGCCGCAACAGCAGTGAAATCCCTGCAAGTTGTCATTTCAACTGCACGTCGTAACTCTTCCTATCTCCCTCTCCATTCTTTCCATCTCTCTTTCTCTCCCACACGCACAGACGCCGTCCAAACTCTACACTCGCTCATTTGCCAAATATCTTGGTTAAACAGTCGCCTCTGGCGGACATAGAACCCCCACCCCAGTTCCCCCATTTTTATTTCTCTAGCTCCACATGCCCCGTAAGGGCAACATATCCTACGATCCCTTGTAACCCTTCCTCCCCCTTTTCCTTCTCCCTTTCCCGCAATCTCCGGGCACTATGGAAGTCCGGTCAGATCCCAAACCCCAATCTAATCCTTTTTGGCTTCCCCTGACTCCTCCCGCCGCTCTCCTGTTCCGGCCGCCTCTCTCTCTCTCTCGTCCACCCTCACACTCTCGCCCCGTGACACCCGAATTCGGTCCAGCTAGCACCACCCTCGGTCCCGCCCTCCACTCTCTGATGATCACTCTCCCTCCCACCCCCGGGGCTGAGGACTTGATCGAGTTAACCCTCTGGAACCTCGGCCAGAGCAAATACCACGGATCCGGCTACAGAATCCCAAAACGAAGGACTCGAAAGAGGGAGAGAGAGTGGGTTTAGCGGCAGAGGTAGGAGCTGATGAGGGGAGTGGGAAGAGTAATGAAGGAGAGTGGGAAAGGACTGGGGATGAGGCAGGATGAGTTTGGAAGGGAGCAGAGCGCTAAAGGATTTAGATAAGAGAAGAATGTTATGGAGAGGAGATTGAGGAACGATGGAGGCTTTCCAAAACATTGGATGGTTTTGATTTACATCGCGGCTAAAGATTACATGATTTTTACACTGAGATACACCGACAAGACAGAGCGAGCCCAATCTTGGCGGAAAGATTTTCAAAGAAATTGATTTTCGATACTAAGGAATACTGCCGGTACCTTGTAAGCTCATCTATGTGATTATTAATGTCGTGCAGTTTATTGCAACTCATCCATAATATTTTATTTATAATTTTGCGATTAATTCAAACATCTGCGTCGCGAGTAAATGATTAACCGCAAATTGAGTGCAATAGAATTTAAGAAATCGACATTCAAATACGTTTGCTTAATTTGAAAAGCAAACTTGGGTACAAAATATAAAATTTTGTATCCAGCCTTTCTGAAACTTTGAATTTTCAAATTTTGCCATCTAATTAAAAAAATTCTAAACAACGTACAGAATAACACGAGGATATGACCAGTCATATTAGATTTTATATCATGTTATACTGACTGTTAGTAAGTCTTCTAGGTTGTAAGTCTTCGGATTAGAATACGGTGGAGATGGCGCATAATATAATACTTTTGATAAATAGATAGTGCCCTTAAAAATACATGAAGAATGCCCAAATTGAGATAATTATTAATCTTTAAATATATTGGTAACTGTGGAATGTGTAATTATTTCTTTACAACGTTTTTTCCGCAGCTGTTTTTAAATGATTTGGAAGGTCAAAGGTCAATAGAAAAATAATATTTCCTTTAATAAACTGATTATAGTGTAGTAGCAACAAATGGATGCGTACAGATTCTGTAAATACGCGTAAGTAAAAACATAAAATCTCGTATCAAGGCTCAGGTGTTGCGAGATTCTGTTTATCTTTGAAAGGGTGCCTCGCCAACAAAAACGTTAGCAACCGCTGATTTGTACTATTTATCATAATTACAAATTCCATCAAAATAACAAAAAATGAAAAATTTATTTATTGTAAGACATTGCTAAGAAATAGGAAAATATAGGAACGAGGTCATGTGAATATGTAATCAATAAAAAATTAAATTAAATGAGATGCATAGTACAACAAGAAGCTTCAAATGGATTCTAACCTGGCCGGGTTAGTCTGCCTTCTAACCCAAAGGTCGCGGGTTCGAATCCCGCTTCGGGCATGGATGTTGTGTTTGTCATTATTAAAATACATGTAATTGGGGCTTTCCTATATGTATTAAATAAAATATTATTGTAATGCTACACTACAAAATAAGTCTATAAGAAAGAGTCGAAAATGGCGGTTAATAAAGTTAAAATAAATGCCAATCAAAAATATTTCCCCGAGAAATATGCTACAGCGTAATAGATTTATAATTAAAATGCATAGCATCAGAATGGAAAATAACATAATTCAAAGGAGACACAGTAAAATGGAGTGAAGAGATCCGAAAAATAATAATGGCCAAACATTACCTTTCCATTCCCACATAATCGACGGACATTAAGTTGAAGGTTCTCCACGCATACGAAGAAATATGATTGCCATCTCTCGCCAAATATGAATCTATATAAATAAAATTGTAACCTCTGTCTGTGCATTTGTTTTTTTGCCGGGGTTTTACTTTTTGTGTGTTTTGCATCACAAGAAGACGTTTGAACCGGTTTTCAGAATTGTTGTCTGTCTGTCTGTCTGTTTGTTTGTTACCGCATCACGGAAAACCGGCTGGTCGAATTTTTACGAAACTTGCAGCGTATCTTTAGATTGGTCCAGCTTAAAATATAGGCTATGTGGTGTATCTCAAAAAAAAATTAAGTGGGGGTTTGGGGGGGATCGATTTGGTTTTTCGACGATAACTCTCGAGTAAATTAACTTAGGAAGTTCAAATTTGATATTTGTCACTTTCAATACAAGTATAAGATCAATGTCCTATATATTTATGAAAGTTTGTTTGTTTGTGCATCTATATATTTCCACACTGTTAAAGCTAGAATAATCAAACTTTCAATAAATACTTTCTTCACAAATAGGAAGGTCGAGGGCTACTTTTTAATCCCAAATGTTTTATATTAATTGTACAAAAAGCAAAATAACTTTGTATGCTAATTCATTGCCATCTAGAGATGGGTCAGAAAGAACGGGACAGTTCTTTTCGAACTGTTCTGATGCCCAAACCGTTCAATAAAATAACTGTTCTCATAAACTTCCTATTCTCAAAGAACAGGTAACTCGACATCTTAGACACAGTGAGAAAGGTGGGAAACGACTACTTCCTTACCCGTAATTGGACGGCGGGTACTGATTAATCTACGCGTATTTTCCCAAGTCCTACTATTGATTTGAATCAAATTTGGTACGATTATGGATGGCTCCCAGAAATAATTCATACATGGTTTTTGTTTCTCTTTGCCCGTTTTATTCAAAACGGTGCGGCGACCGAGCGAATTTTAAATACCATGTATCATGTAAAATTCCGATCGGATTCGAACCAAATTTCCCCAGGCAACGGCGGATATTTCTGCTAGTTTTGAAATAAGATTCATTCAGTTGAATAAAAATTGCTAAATTGGAATACTAAATTCATACTGTTACAACTGTTAATGAATACTGAAGTTTGATTTGATCAATTCGTTTATAAAGCTATGAGTAAAAATATTTCCTTTTTCTTCGATAATTGGTGTGCAAATTTTGCATGAGTTGAATACAGAAAGAACTGAAAAAATATACGTGCATAGTGGTCTCTG
The DNA here is from genome assembly GCA_036926305.1 of Uropetala carovei. Taxonomy (NCBI): domain Eukaryota; kingdom Metazoa; phylum Arthropoda; class Insecta; order Odonata; family Petaluridae; genus Uropetala; species Uropetala carovei. Next base: position 7,977,994 of record JAXCHB010000123.1, read on the forward strand.
TTACATTAGAGGCCATCCAGTATTTGGCATTTGAAAGTATCATGAGGATCTCCTGAGGTAACCACAATTAAATTACAAAAACACGAATATCTACAGCTCGAATTTTCAATAGCTTGAAGATATTTTGGCCACCACCATTCTATCAGTAAAAACCGAATTCCATTTACGCAAAAATCCTTTCATTAATACTCAAGTAATCAGATATAAACTATATTTCATGCATACGTTTCCGAAATTCATCCCTAACTATTTCAATTGATTGAATCACGCAACAACCGTTAACTACAAAAATATAAACTTGGAAAGCTGCTTTTATGAGCAGTCTATCAGAAATTGCAACGAGTGTAATTCCAACTAAACCGGCTTCCTTCTAAGAAAAAACTATAGAGGACGGAGAATCGTGCTTCCCCTGTGACTCCATGCAGGGGTGAAAGGGTTGTTTGCAGGAAGCTGTGCATGGGACGTCTCTTCGGAGGGGTGGCGGGCAAGTGAAATACAGAAGGCGCCTCACCGCCTCTCTCTCTCAGCAGGAAGGGGGATGATGAGGGGAAGAAGAAGAGGGCGGCAACGTTTGTATGGAAAAGGGGTCGAAGTGTTTTCTTCGTCAGAAAGGAAAGAAATTCCCATGCCTTTGGCTCCGAACACTGTTCCGCAATGGATTGGAGCCAAAATGCTCTCTTTTTGGTTCGCCTCGGGAATGACGTAGACGTCCATGCGACAGCTCCCCGAGGGCGGTTACCACCCGTAACTCCCGCTACTCCCTCTCGGGCCCCTTCCCCTATTCTCGCAAGCATTCGCCGCGAATGTCCTCTTCAGAATCTCTCTCGGGGGACATTTAAATCGACCCATCTTCTCCCAACGCTGTTTCGTAGATGTTCAATAGATGTTGCAACTCATTTCGTTGTAATAAAAAATATAAAAAGCGTGAGGAAGTAAATTATTCATCATCGTTCTATGGAATAATACACAGTATGCCCAGTGAAACTTAAATAGACGTTATGGCTTGAGATTGTACATTTCTCTAATTAAATAGAAACTTGGGTCTTGTTATACACATTGGTTAGTTTTTCACTAGCCACATGTGACGAATCAGCCACATACTTGTGACGAATCGATGTTCTCCATCTCTTCTAATTGTGAAATATTTTTTTGAAATTCACCTTTCTGTATGGAAAATATTTTCCATGGTAAACAATTTGGTGTCTAATGTGTTAAACATGCTTTGAATTTATCTCCAATGTTTGAGGTATGAGGAATGGAAAAATATTTCTTTTGGATCAACATTCCAAAATACGTCAGTTATTGCTGTTTACCGTGTAGGTACAGTGTCAGATTCGAGTGCTGTTGGTTTACAATATCTAATATACTTTGAAGTATGCTATTTATTAACACTGAACGTATTTTGTACCACATGGCGAATACAATGATCCCATCGCCAAAAGTTTGGCAAGCATCTAAATCCTATTGGATACTCCTGGTTAATTGCTTGTTATTTGAAAAAGCATTATATTTGTAACAACTATAACATCATCATACACAATACCTGTTTTATAAGTTACATTAAATAACTAGATAAATGAATATCGGAGTTCGCACTAGCGAACGCGCTTCCGCAGCTAACCTGAAATTGAAAAGGTCCCAAAATATATTTTCGAAAAATCCCAACCGAGCCTTCAATTACAAAAACGGAAAAAAACCTACTTTTGAAAATATACGTAAAAAAGCTGCTAACTCCAATCACAAATAAGCGAATATAAATCTGGACAATAATACGAATGTAACATTGATATCGCCCGAAGAACAGCTGTAACCATAGCAATATGAAAGAAAAAAATTCAGCTGTGATTCAGAAAAACAGAATAGCATAGCCATAGCGAGGCCAGTAAGGTAGTTATTTCAACATTTTCTATATTTTAACGGATCTGGCGATAATACATACAAAGTGCGTGTTATTGAAGCAGTGTATTTACAAAAGTTGTTTCACCTACAAAGACTCTTAACTTTAATGTGGTTAACAAAGTTGTGAATTTTTTAAAAAAAAGAAACATTTCTGAACTGTTATTTGTAATACTGAGAAGTACGGTATAGGTACTGATCCATAAACACTTTTTCAGTAAAGCGTGAGAATAAAATTAGGAACACCAATTCGAGATACGAGGTATACCCTTTTAATACAATTCCAAATTCTACCAAACACATAAAAAGTATTCGAAATGTCGCAAACGCGTTTCCAACGTACGGTAAGCACTGCAAGAAAAGAGAAAGGGTGTGTGACACATGGTCAAACGGAAGGACTTTATGCAGCCCGCGAAGCTATGAAGAAAAACGGAACGATGAAAATAAATAGCACAATGTCGCATTTGTTTAAATTTAAATTGTTCAATGAAATGTATTATAATAATAGTCCAGGTCTGTTGGTTGGTTGGTCACGCTTTCACGATGGCCGATATAGGGCGTTTTAACAAACTTCCCGAATAGGTAGAAGATTGAAATTTGGCAAGGATGCTTGATTAACATATTTTAAGGTAATGACATAAATAAATCTCCAAAAAAGTCCTGGGTTCGACTCCAAGGAAGACATTTCCACTTTCCGTAAGGTAACATGTAAAAATCAATTTTTTGATGTGCAGGCTTTTATTGTTTTGGAAATTAAAATTAGAAGGAATTCGGATCTGATCCATTTTGAAGAAAAAATTAGTTTCTTATTCGGTTCATCTTTTTCCGCATACAATTCGAAATCGCTCATGTTATACGATTAATTCACATATTTTCTGGAAATATTGCCATTTTTACGGAATGTTGTCTTGGCTACCAATTACATTGTTAGACCTCTATATCATAAATGTCAATTCAATCCTTATGGGTATAAACGTGCTTTGAATGCTTGTAATACGAGAGAGGGGGGGGAGAGAGGTAGAGGGGGGAGCGAGATGGAGCGGGAGAGAGGGAAGTAGAGGGGGAGGGAGGGGGAGGGGGAGAAATGAGGAGGAGGGAGATAGAGGGTGGGAGAGGGAGAGAGGGTGTGAAAGGGGGGAAAGGGAGGGAAAGAGAGGCAACTATTTTAAGTTTAACTAAAGATAGCCCGTCAACAACAGAATACTCACGAGATATGTTGTATATGACAAAATATTTCATATATAAAAGTATGATATTAATTATTTTAAATTAAAATAATAATAATCTATCTATCTATCTATAATTCTTCCGTTGATATTTCAATGGGCATTACACTAGTATAGGCATATTGTTTTCACTTGTTTTTTAGTTTTATGTTTTCGCAGTACTTTTTCAGTCACTTCCAATCTAAATAGTTTTTAGACTCGCTTAGACGCCATTATGAATTCGGACAGCCGCGTAAAAAATTACACACTTCTGAACAGTAGTATAGTTAATATTTATGGATTACAACAAATCGGGGATAGGTTTCGGCTTCCTGTAGTCCACCTCTGGCCTTAAAAAATTATAAAATCTATCATTTTAATAAATGATAAACCAGCATATCTGAATCATATTGGTTGAAATTGTTCTTGGAAATCTAAATAACCCACCTCTCGCTTTGCTTGGGACCTACGTTCCTGGAAAAGACAGCGTGAAATGAAACCGTGCAAACTGAAGTAGATTTTCCCATAGAAATAAGCGAGGTAACATTTGAGCACGGCCTTCATGTAAACGCACCAAACTCAACCATTCTCCATTACTTCTCATAACCTCAGTGTCGAACTAAAACATTTTTGGTCTTTTTTTTTCAAAATCAGCTAAAGCGAAATTGATGGCCGTGTAACTCAAGATGGTTTTCCAAAAAGAGTGATTAACCAAAAACGTGTAAAATAAGCTGTGTAATTCGAGGGATGAATGTATATTTTGTTTTAAACGCAAACGCCGCAAGGTTTCTAAGATATAAACTCATTCCAATATGTTCTCCGTATAGCTCTTTTCCTCATTCCAGGCCACGTGCTCCGTAATATTTAATTTGCATCTCTTATATGTTAAAAAATTAAATATTTTGGCAAGTTATATCTCTAAACATACAAAATATCATAAAAGCGATTATGAAAACTAAATAAACTCACTCGTTTGCGTCATTTACCGATAAAAGATAGAGATAAAATCTCTAGAAAAAGTATTCCATAAATTCTACGCTACCCCTAGAGTTTCGTAAGGAGAAATGATTAAGTCACTGTAAAATCTTTTACAGATTGAATTCAATGTCCTGAATTGATTCTGACCATCATTATTTCCAAGACCACTGGCGTTAGCTGTCATCGAAGTCATATCCTTTCAAATGTAGGTGATGCAGTTTCCCTCATAACCAACTCGACCAACCGCTGTAATATTTTTCATAGGAAAGCTATAAATTTAAATATTCCAAGAATTTAATTTTGCAAAAATGGATGTTCGCATGATTCAATAAAGAATCATTAACAAGTGACAAATGAAAAAAATTCCATTTAAATTACATAGCTGACCAGTGACGGAAAAATGACAACGAATTCGGGCTTTGGGGAAAGAGAGAAACATTCATTCGTTGGACATTTTTGCGAGATATGTATTTAAGCTGGGTAAAGATATGTTACTCACTCAATAAAGGAATGTGATCCGGCCACGTGACCGCCCTCGATCGCAGACAATGCCCTTTGTTGTATCTCTGGGTGTCTCTTTCTCCTGGAATGCCTGAAAAAATGAATAAATTTTAACTAATCTTAAAACTATTATTAAAATAAAACCGCTTAATGTGAGATGTGTGATAATCATCACTTTATGCGATCCTTTAGCACTTAATAGAGGAGCGGTGTTTAGCCATTTTATATTACGTAAGTACAATCGAACTTCTATGAGTCGAACGTCTATAACTCGAATTGTCCATAACTCGAGGCCAACATATTTTTCATGTTATTTTTCTTCTATAACTCAAGTTTTCTATAAGTTGAATATTGTTTTGTTTCCCTTGAGGTTCGACTTATAGAAGTTTCATTGTATTTTCTAATTTCGTCTTATGTTAGTGTTCTGTTGCAGCAAATGATTTTAACGTACAGATTAAGTCTATTTGATGTAACTAAATAACTCTTAATCCTTATGTCCACCATCCACATTATTAATAGCTGTAGCTATTATTTAATTAGCATAGAACTTCTGGACTCAATCTAATTTCCTGACCCATTCGCTAGTATGAAGGCCAAAGCGGCTCGCACGTTGGGTCTCAGCAGATCATATACGGCAGTGTTTCTCAAAGTGTGAGCCGCGGCCCCCGAGAGGGGAGAGGTGCCGATAAATGGTACGATAACAAAGACGCCGAATTAATTTTAATCCTAAATAAACAATACGCTGATAAAATATGCTGTATTAATTAAATATTAATTTAACAAAAAGCCATGTTTAATTAGAAACAATTTAATAGAAAAAGTACATCATAGATATCATTATGACTTATTAGTAATTATTCTTTGAAAATGCTAAATCACATTTAAGTCAATTTTATGACTTGGAGATCCTCGAAATATTTAATTTACACCTAGTAATTCAACATTGTTGTCTATACTACATAGAACGTATTTCTCTCGATCTCTCATAGATGCTTGAAATAAAAATATGCGTCGTCTTTTTGCGGTATTATAATATGTAGAAAATATATCTTGTTTTCCTGAGATTTCGTCGGAGATTCAATGTGATGGTGAGGTAAGCTAAGTTGCGCTCCACAATCAATTTACAACTCCGATACATAGATTATTTCTTTCATAAAAATTCAATTTTAATTTTCACAGCTAGCCTGATTCTAAGTTTTTTAGGGAAACAAATAAAAATTGTTATCCTAATTGTCAATCCAATTTGATTTTCCTAATTTCGTAAAATAACGATGGAAAACTTTCACTTCAAAAAACGTAAAATTTTGTTGTTCAAAACAAATGTGTGAATTTTGGTGTTAAGAAAATTTCATTCTTTGAGTCTTTCTTGGATTCTTGTATGTATATACTATGACTATAAATATCTTCAAATATAAATAAAAATATGCTACATCTATCCCCGTGTTAATCAAATTGAAAAAAGAAATGCTGCTGGAATCGGAACCATGATGTTACTGTAGATGTTGAAGTCTAAAATTTTACAGAGGTAAAGTCGAGTAAATTCTGAAAGTGCGTTAAGAGTGAAGTTCGAACTGCCTTTGTTGAATTAATAGCGTTTATATACACACCCATTTAACTATAATTAATTTATGATTATTATGAGCAAAACAGAAACTACTGCATTTAATGGATAGTGTTTTGTTGAGTAGTGTGAAAACTTGAAGTGCTCTAAAAATGTATCAAAATATATAGTTAGTTTTTAATAAATGAAAAGTGATATGTAACAAATTTTCAGTTGACTATATTGGCGTAATTACACTTTTAATGAAACTATTTGCTCCATTTCCCATCTTTCCGACATCACTCGTTATCATTATTAGCACATTTCAATTTAGGCATGTGATCAAGTGGCGACGACGAAAAGTTTACAGCAAGGGTTGGGAAACTTTTCCACATGGCGCGTGGTGGTGAATCCTTAAGGAGGCGCATTGGAAGTTGCCAATGCTTTGGAGGGCCTGATTGGGGCTTAAATTGAGGTTACCGAGAGATTATAAGTTATCATATAAGTGTAAATCGATTCTAAATTAGAGTAGGTATTTAGGATTAACATTTCAGCGTTAAATGCTTTATTATCATTATTTAGATTTTAAAAATATGAATTTATGTGTTAAATTTAAAGGATCTCTTTTTCATCACTGCTTCGCGGGCCACACAAAACGCTCTCGGGGGCCGGAGGTTCCCCACCCCTGGTTTACAGAAATAGTATCAATATCACAGAATCTGAAAACATTGGAATAAACATAAATTCGTAAATACTGTCTAGCTATGTGAATTCCAGAGTTTCTGTTCGTTGCTATTTCCAAAAGTTTTTTTTATTTAGATCCAAAAATATTTTGTAAGAATATATGGACAGGTCTGTCATTGAAAAATAAACTCTAAGTCTCCTTGAATTTCACAAATATATCATAAACAAACATGCTATGCCATATTGTACTATGTGTCAGATTTTCTCACACTACTTTCTCTCGTCGTTTTAGAGATTAATAATAAATTCACATAACTTGCTGAGTTGCTGTGATAAATAATCGAAACGTTCATGAACTTAGGAACTGCGAAGATAAAGCTTAAACAAAAACTCCAAAATAATGTTCTGTGCCTGTCAATTTTCACTTTCGTGAAAGTAATTATAGTCGACCACTAGAGCAGTTAACATAAAATTGGCCTAAAAAATTCAAACCTTTTGGATGCGATAGAAATTTAAAAGTTGAAAGTATCCTTAATTTTCCACGGTTGGGTGAGGAAGAGAGATGAAAAAGTGAGTCAAAGAACGAGTATAAGGGAACGGGAAACATATGAAAGAGCCCAGCGAGAAAGGAAGCGATAGAGAGAGAGTGGAGAGAGAAAGGGTGGAGAAGAAGGGGAGGAGGAAATGGAGAGGACCACCAAAGATGCAAGGGAAAACAGCGGATAAGATAGTCTCCTTGCCTGAAGGATCAAGGGTGGGCGACATATATTTGGAAGTAAAAAAAACAGAAACATTAAGAAATGACCGAGTGGAGGTAAAAACAAAGGAATGGGAATATTAAGAGGAGGTAAAACAACCGAGGGGAAGGTTAAGGAGTGCGTCGCGAGGAAAGGCGGAGGAGGGAAGAGAGCCGGAGTTAAGAAGGGAAAGGGAGAGAGGTGGGGGGGGGAGAAATAAGGGGGAGGAGGAAGGGGTGTGGGACGAGGCGGGGCACCGGGAAATGATGATAAGTTGGACGGCGGCTCCTTTGAAAGCCAAGTCCTGGGCTCGTTTCTCATGTGAGGAGTGAGTGAGTGAGTGAGAGAGAGAGGGAGGGAGGGAGGTGAGGGAGAGAGAGAGACTGGGGAGGGAGTGAAGGATGAGCGAATGGCGGGAGTGAAGGGGTATATAGTATTTGCGGCGGTGGAAGGAAGAGAAATTTATAGGCAGGAGCGGCGGACTCGGCACCATCGGCGGCGAGCCAAAACACTAAAACAAAAGAAAATATGAAGGCGGGATGTGATAGAAACTTTTGGAGTTGAGGACGAGACGAAAAAAACGCCGTGACTCCACGATCGTTTGAATTCCAACGGATAGATGATGAAGGCGGAAGGGGGGAAAGGAGTGAGAGGAGAGAAGGGGAGGAAAGAGGGAGTTGGGAAGGAAAAGGGGAGTCAGAAATGCAAACATCCTTCAGGGAGGCCTTTTGAATTGAATGAGGTTGTTTAGTTACCGAATAAAAGTGTTATGACAAATTCGTTATGCAGCATTAAGGAATCACCTTGCTGTACCCAAATTTACTGCTTTATAAATATTTTTGTTGCTAGTCTACATTGAAACTTACTTTTTATTTAAATGGTTATATATTGAACAATGGACCACTATTATGTATTATTATATTAAAGGCATAGTTATCTTCATTTAAAATAATTAAATTACTGAATTAAATCTCTTTAAAAAAACAACAACTATTCCGAAATCCTTAGCGATTGCTATGATTTTTCCGCTTTTTTTAAAGGAATAAGATACAGTTAAATTAAAATGAAATTTTTCAAGTTTCAGATAGACAGATATATATATATAGATAGATAGATATATGAATTATCGGGATCGTCATACACATTTTATTAAAATATGGATGTTTCTCCGAAAATATCACATTTAAAGGGGGCTATCACAATAGTTGCTATTAACAGAAAAATATTTACAAAAAATCCTCGACCTTTTTATTGTTCCACGTTTCCGAGCATCGTCGGAGAGCGAGTTCCTGAGAGTAAGGAGAGAACTAGAGAGAGACAGAGAGATCAGTCCTAAGGCGGCCCTACAAAAAGGCATCCTAGCGAAAAATCCTTCGACGGGATAATCTCCTCAAAGGGACACCGACGTCCACAATATCTCTTGCTTTCGGAATCGCAAATGATTGGACGAGAGTGTCGGAGAATAAAAGAGCTGGCTGAATTGAGAGTGGGCGTAAAAGAGGAGCGAGGTTAACAGATGGAGGGAGAGAGGGAGAAATGAAAGTTGGAAAAGAGTCCTGAAATTTGAAAGGTTGTAAATAAACATCTCACCATATGTGTTTTTATATGTAAAGATAATGAAGCAACGAGTTGTAAAAAGAGGTAAAACTAATCGCATTAATTTGATTTGCTAGAGTGATTGGTTTGGTGGCAATGACTACGATGATTGGCGTCCAAAGTCGAGAATTTCGGGAAGCAAGATAAAAATATTGAACGCAAAAGATAATTTATGCAGTATGTAGTAATTAGTAAAGGTAATTACAAATTTTTAAAAAAATTTGTAATGAGAAATGGGATTGTTAAAACCGGTTATCAAAGAATCTATGACAGAAAGAGACAGAAATCAAGGAGATATACTGGATTTGTTGACAGTGTGACGGAAGGAACAGTTACTGAGAACGTTATCCGAATGAGTTTATAGGAAATGTAGGAACTGGAATGCATGTGCTTCTCTACCTCGATCTGTATGATGACGGTATCGATAAATTTAGTGATTCTCCCTCGGAATATTTCGAGAAAAAACGTTTGTTTCAATTTCACATGTGCGATAAGGTATACATATATATATATATATATAAAACAGATACATTTGCATTATGTTTTTCTGTCCATCCCTCGCATTCTTTTAAATCTTCTAAATGTTCCTGTAAATAATTGGCGTGATACTTTAATTTAGAGCTGGCTTTGAATAGGTGACGTACCACTAGCGCCGTAACTGGAAAAAAATGAACTACGTAGCACTTGAATCATAGACGTTCTTTACGCATAGCAGTTTTCAAATGACCGAGTTACCACACAATTGCTTAGCTTCGGCGCCCTGACTGGAACCATCTCTCCCTCCACGTCCCGGATATACGGTGCCCGAAGCAGAGAAAACATAATAAGGGTTGATAATCGGGCAACAGTATTCAGATCGAGTCGTGCTGGGCGCCTTCGGCGCCCTGACAGAATTCATATCTCCCTCTCCATTCCAGTGGAGTAGCTCAACACTGCAGAAACAGATCCTGACTACGTAGTTCTAATTCTGACCAATAGGGGCGTCACAGGTATGTCACTTATACTAAACTTTAACCTTTAATTTTAATAAATTATGATAAAGGAAGAGGGATTTGGGTGAACGTAAAAATACCGAGAAGCTTGCCATGAAAAAACATATTTTTTGATTATACGTAAAGTATAATTCAATTTTTTTTTCTGGAAATTCAATATTTAATTAGAATGCATTTGTTACACTTTGAATTTATTCTCTGAATTTAACAGTAGCTGTGACTACGGCCACGGTGGGAAGGACAGATTAACTCTTTGTGGAGGTTCGTTTAAATTTAGTTGCGTAGCTCCCAGTTAGGAATGTAATCTTTCTTTAAGTTTTCAACGGAGTGAAAAATGAAGTTTTTTCCGGAGTCAACTGCCAAAATTATATTTAAGAACAATAATAACTGGTGTTGATAATTTTTAAGGGCTGTGTATCAACAACAAAAACCAGAATTAGACAAACATAAGAGTAAACGGAAAGATTTTAACCCGCTCCTCCCCTAGAAAAAACACGCAAATAGATAAAGAAAGTGATAGTATTGAGGCTACAGAATATATACAAGTGCTTCAAATAAAATATTAACTTAGAAAATTAGATTTCAGGATAGAAAATAGATTCATTGATCTCTAATAGATCCATGAAATGGATTCTATGTTAAAACCCTTTTATATAAGCATATTTTGTCAAAAAAAAAGCGTATTAAGCTGTTTCATCTGCAAAGTAAAAGACCCAAACACACGGATCGAGACTAAGACAGCGCAGAGATAATTCTTTCAAAGCAATATCACCAAAATGTATGATAGGCAAGCATAAATAATGGAAATCACTCTCTCTAAGTCCAGGTTTTACTTACATTTCAAAAGATGAATTGAATTTAAATCCGATTCATATTCCCAATAATTAAATGAGCTACTGCAATAAAATTGTAACATTAAGTAGACAAATTCCAAATATTTAAACTTCCAAATAACCATGAAATATCATACACCACGATAATAAATGAAGAGAGGATTAATCGTCGAAAAATATGCGAAATATATTCTATGACAAAGAGACGCGTTGTAAAAGTACTCTTGACTAGTACGTTATGATAAATTTGATTCCACAGGCATACATGTAAGTAGAACGTTATTAGAATTAAATTTGTTTTAAATTGACAGAAAGGATTTTAATAAATGGCTACCATTGATTTAGGCTAGAAAAAAATTTTTATCTTCTTACGCGAATAACTTTGAAAAATATACTATTTCACTGAACAAAAAGGTCTGTGGAAAATTCTTTCCCATATTCGTATATTTATGAATTGAAAAAGGCACGAAGAAAAAGGGTTCGTCTGGAAACGCAAAACGCCTTTAAGTTAATTTCGAAGTTCAATTATTTATGAAACCCACGTACACAAAACTGTAATGTCAAAATGCGAGGAAATATTGAGCTGTTATGTTCGAGAATGAATGGTTCAACGAAAACGCGAAGGTGGTCTCCGAAACCTTGAAACCCGAAGCAATCATTTAAACACCCGAATCACCCAATCACAACAAGCCCTCTCTACTCATTGAGCAATTTCCTCACCTCTCTCTGATTGGACCGCACCTTTAAAAAAAAGTTTTTGTCCCTCTCTCTCTTTATCTCTACCGCGGTTTCTCCTTGCCAGCTTCCACGTAATGGCAAAAGGAGAGAGAGAGAGAGAGAGAGGATGAGAGTGTCGGAGAGAAAGAGTTAACGGAGGCACCACTCCAATCTCATTCCAGCCACTTCTCGGTCTCGGGATAGGCGTTGTGAGCGACACCGTGACGGTATGAGACGGTTGCCAAGGGACCAAGGGAATCTCGGGGAGGCGTGTAATTGGCCGTCCATTTACCCTCTCTGAAAGGGGCCTCAATCATTTCAACCCCTTCGGGCGGACACTTTCCCAATCACACTAGGAAGAGGTGAAAGGACGGGAGAGAGAGACAATAAGAGGGAAGAAGATATTGACTCGAGAGAAAGAGAAAAAAGCCTTAAAACGATCGTTTCAGAAACTCGACGAACACAAATGCGGTGGCCGAAGGAAACGGCCGCGTGGAAATCATAACTGCCCGTGAAAATGGAAAACGGAAACAAATTTGATGCGCGGCATCTCTGTAAGCCGACCACGCTTGACCAAACACGTACTATGTGTGTGTGTACGAGTGCGCGCGCGTGTGTGTGTGTGTGTAGTCGATACTAGGAGAAAGAAGGAAAACTCCTTTGGCGGTCCATCGGCGTGGTTGTCAAATTTACCGCAATCCGGTGGTAAGGAGAGGCGGCTGGATCAAAGGGTTCTTGAGGAAGGTGATGAGGGCGTTACTATTGGAAAGAGATGAGGAATGGAAGGGGAAGAACGAGTAGGTGTGGGAAGAAATACACCGATAGTGGCAACACCGAAGATAAATTGAACATCCTGGGAACGTTCCTCGATGTAGAACTATACATAAATTTTGACATCCATATGATATGACGGAGTTCTGCGTGAAAATACAATTGGGAAATGTTATTTTTATTATGGCTTTACCGGATCACTACGAACTAATTTTAACATAGTCGATGCGAAATAAGTTTTCATATATTAGGTACATTTTCGATGGAATATGGACTAATTGTTTTGAGTTTTCAGAAAAACCTTATCTTTGAGAGTTTCAATAACTAGTTGCGATATATCCGTGTATCGTGACTGTTAATCCTGTGAAATTTTACAATTGTGATTCCACAAGTATCAACAGTTATATGTATAGGTTGTTCCAAAAACCCCTTTAGTTGTTCAAATTGACAGGCAAGAATTAAGCACAGAGTCTTTTATATAAAACGAATTCTGGTGTCCCATCTTCATTCTAAAAATCGAGATTTTAAAAATACGCACCAAATCGCAATTGCAGCTCAATGCACCGAGCGGTAAAGGGATTTACGGTACACCTAAACTGAAGTTCTTCGACGGCTATAAATATAACAACAAATACAAAAGAAAAATATGCCATTAAATATAAAAGATAAACATAACATGCTTTATTTTTGCAACTCAACAACCTGAGGAAAAAGGACCTCAAGGGCAACCTACATATAGCACAGCACATAATAAATTCAACTGTCTATAACAAAAAAGATTATTTTTCGGCATATTAAAATTCATTCTATGAAACGAGTGAACTACATTGCGTCAAATTGCTATATCTATTGTTCTTTGCTACCAAGAAAACTTTTGGCTAAGGATACATGGAATTCATAATTAATTTTTAGATCCTCTTACTAGCTTCTCCTCCGATTCTCCGAATACCTATTAAATCTATCAAATTTAGAGATTCACGAACTGCTATATTATTATCATATTAAATATAATCTCGCCTTCTTGCATCAATGTCATAATGGGTAAGAATTCATCGTAGTTTTTCCTGCTAATTTATTTGCGTACATGTAAAGCCGCCCTCCCATCTCGTTTATTCCATTGCCTCTGAGAGTATACGGTATATAGTAAACGTCCTTAAGCGTTCCTGAAAATCACTTTCAAAACCACTTAATCCCAGCACAATATCAGAACTGTAAAAACTTATATGGGCGTCATCAACCACGATAATTTCGTACTGAATTATTTTTAGTTGAAGCGACTACGGTGTAGTTTTAATGCGGAAATTCTCTATTTTATTGTGAATTGGTTGAGGCAAAGGAAGGGTTTTTCGTATTACACTGAACGAGTCGCTTGTGAAAACATTAGCAACAAGTGAGATCCGGAAAAGACGGTTTTTTTATAAATACGTTCGCCGCTTATGATGCATTCTCGACTGAAGCAATCCTTCAATTAACAAAGCTGAGAATACACATTTTTGCCTTATTTAAATATTCGAAATGAAATACAATTTTATAAGCTTGCAACGGCTTATAGGATTCCAAAAAGTATATATGATATAAAAAATATTAAATGCGTATCAATGGAAATATTGACATTTTCCCACCATAGCGATGATCGATATAATGTTAGAAGGTAACCGCTGATGCATCTAAATTTTAATTATCCAGTAGTTATATCTGCCAATTTAACCAACTTTACCCACTCTTTTTATAGACCACATTTTCTACGCAAATCGCTCTTTTAATCGAGATATCATAAAACTTACAACATGACTAAAATTGAAGTGAATTTCAGATTATGAATGAATTTTTAAATAAATATCATAATACGTAATCATAAAACTATGCATCAGAAACTAGTATGAAATTTCTAAACCCAATATCAATTTAGAGACGACAAAAATAATTTGGGATAAAACTCGAAATTAATAAGCGCAGGTGAAAGCGATGCCGTCAGCCGGGTCTTTTTAAGATATTATCGCACAATGTTTTCGATTACGCCCGAGTCGCCTCCATCGTCACCCGAAAACGTTCTTAGGGATAATCAAGGCAAACCCAAAAAACGACATCATCAAAGTTTTTTTTCCTATATATTAAAAACACGTACATGACGCCACCGTACGCATTAATTACAGCGTGAATGGCACTGAATTCGTTCAATCGCGGCTAATATCCTGTAATGGTCCAACCCTTCCCTTAAGGCTAACCGATGCAGGATAGCAAAGGGAAAAAGCCTCTCTCCTGAGAGCCGAAGAGGTAGGAGAGAGGGAGAGGAGAAAGAGTAGGATGAGGGAGGAGGAGGAGGGGGCCCATAGAGAGGCAGGCGGTTGAGATGGAGACGGGATAAGGGGCAGCAGGTTAAGCGTGACCAATAGACGGGGAACCCCCCGCTGAGGACTCGAGAGGTCCGACCGTTTCGCCTCGCCACTCATCCCATCTCCCTCCGCGGCCCCCGACTCACCACTACACTCCCCCCAAAACCCAGATCGACCCAGCCTCCGATTCCAACACCCTTTCCTCGCATCCTCTTTCTCTCCCTCCCTCCCCCGACCTAATCTCCTCCGTACCTCGCCCCCCTCCTACTCCTATCTCTCTCGCGCAAGCACCTCACTCCACGAAAATCATTCGGCGGCCACAATAAAAGCTCCACTCCCTCCTCCTTTGCGGTCCTTAGGAAAATAAAACCTTCCACACAGGTAGCAGGCGGCGCACACCTCTCAGCGCCCCGCTTAGTCCTCTCTCCGTCCCCTCTCGCCCCCATTCTCTGCCTCCTTCCTCGTTACGTCTAACCAAGTCTATCCCCATCCGACAATCTATCTCGATGGGGGCGATCCAGCTCCTCCATTTCTTCTCTCCTTCTTCATTCTCTTCGTCATACTCATTTTCATAAGAACCCACTTTCTCTGTAACCATCCCACTTCCGATCTCCCGAATTTCCATTAAAATTACACAGATATGAAATTTTTACGTCCCCTTCTTTATTTCGTTCTTGATGGCCAAATATGCAATTAAGTCAACTCCAGGGAGATGGATCAATAAAATACCTCGTTTTATTTTTTGCCTCTCACGATTTAAGTTTTATGGCTGCACGCGCGGATATATAAATTGAACAATCGTTAGTTTTTTCAGAAAAAAAATACGTAATAAAATACTCGGATAAACAAGCCACGAAACTATTCGTATTTTAATAGAAATATTGTTTGTATCGCTGATAAAATTGGGATCGTTTACGGATGAAGGATAATTAAAGAATTCAATTAATGATTCATTATTCATTACTGTCAGATTAAAATTGCGGTCATTAAATGATAATTAAGAAATAAGAAACCAAACTTTATAACAAAATATGTAAGTCAACGATTTTAATTCGTCGACATTTAAATTCGTGATGAATTTCAAAATTTCACGTATTTCTCATGAAGGTAACTGCGAAGATCGCCGTACATGGAAGAATCAGTACAACAAAGAAATGCCCGTGCAGTTGGACCACCGCATCCCCAACAGCCGTTTAGTTGCATTTATGCACCCATATGGATCATTATCGCCATTAACTATGCGCGGAGCATAAGGACTTGAACCCTTCATTCCTCTCGTTATCCTCCCCCCCCCCCCCCCCCCCCCCCCCCCTAACCCTCTCTTTAAAAAACCTCAACCCCCACCCTCGGCGTTCTTTCCCACACTCTCTTCCCTCACCTCCGCTCTCCTTCTTCGCCCCCGCCCCTCCTTCTCCCCGTCTCCCCACCCCCGGCCTCCCCTCCTCCGCCTACCTCAGTCGCCTCTCTGTCCGGCTATGCACACAGTCCACAGCGGGAGGCGGAGTGGCTAAGGACCTTCGCTTTCATCTCGCCGCCGCTAAGGAGGCTGAGGAGACGGGGGGTCCAGAAGGGTGAGGAAGGTTGAGGTTAAGGAGGAAGGGGAGCGAGAGGGGAGGGACCGAAATGATGGAGGGGAAGATTTTTTTTTAATAAGGTGTGCTGAAGAAGGGATGGGAAGACGATTCCGGGGCCGGGGAAGGGATGGGAACGTGTTTAAATGAACTGAGACAAAGAGAGCCGATATAAAGCCGAGACGAAGGTATGGCAGGAGAGGAGAGGTGAAAAAAGGATTAGGTGGGAAAGATGGGAGGAATCGTAATGTTCATCAGGAGAAGCGAGGGAGACGTATTCCTTGGGAATGGGGATAAATGATAGCGGGGAAGGGGGATTTTGTCGTATCGCACCCAAACCTATAAATGTAAGGAAAAAAGTGCAAAAGCAGTGAATCTGTTGAGATTGTGTTGCACGTAATCAGCGATTGGATATCGAAGAATATCTGCATATGTTTAATTCATAAAATACTAGATAATGATAATACAAAGCTTTGAGATTTTTTCCGCTAACAATCGCGATTTTCTTTGATTTTTTAGAATATCACTAAAACGTAATTATTTAAAGCATTCTAAAAAAGCAATGAAACATTTTATGGTGCAAGAACAAATGACAGATTTTTACACTGCATGAAAATAATTTTTAAAAAGCAAGGCACGTAATAAGAGTGCTGAAATATACATCCGCATTAAATGCCATCAAATGCAATTTTTTAAAAAGTTGTTCCAACAAAAGATTCAGTAGAAGCAAGATTTTAACGTATAATAATTAATTACTCCATCAAATTCAGATAAGTATTGCTAAGTATTTGTGTTCATTGAGGACATTTCCTTCGGATTTATTGGTCACTGAAATATCTGAAGATATGTGCTTCAAACTGTCTACAGTGAACTCTCATTCTAACGTTTTCGAATCTAAAGTGATTTCTGATTTTGAATGGCTCTATTTATTTTATTACATAAATTTTTGTATTGTGTAATGACTGCAATACATCACACAGTTTTCATGTATTTTCTGTTTATAATATATCAACTATGAAAACTATGATGTGTGCATGTCATTATCTACATTTTCCGCAATAAAAGTTGATTTTACTCGGTTCCTTCAAGAACGTTAGATCGAGAGTTCACTGTATATAACCCACACTAGCGATCTTTTGGCTGCTAAAAACATCTTAAATAGATAAGATGTTCTTTTAGTGAGTAGTGTAATTTGCGAAAAATATTACCAATCTCCCGATCAGAATTGGTCGGGCAGCGTTTCAGCAGTTGGCACGACTGACACTCAACCTCTCGGTTACCGCTGCTCGATTGTTTGAAGGGCGCCAAAGCCGCGCGTTCCGATGGGTATCGCGCCTTCAAGACTCGCCTTAACATCGCCGCAAGGGGTCGCGCCATACCCCCACCACTCTCCCCCATCCTTACCTGCCCTGCCATTCCACCGAGCTGAGAATCGCCCTGAGTCATTCATTTGTTCTATGACGAGGCCTCAACCATCAAATCGGCGATATGCTCGCTCATTCGCTACCCCCCTCCACCCGCTTCGCTTACCGCGTAATTCCATTGAGTTTTATTTTTATCTTTTCCTTTTGTTTTTATTTTATTCCCTTTCAATCTCCCCTATATATATCCATCTTCCTTCGTTTCGTTTCATCGATGCCGCCTTTATACTTCGCCGACTTTCGTTTGTTTTGGTTTTGTTTATTTTTTCATCCTCCTCGTCTCCCACCCCGCTCTCCCGCCTCTTTTTATTCCATTGCGATCTCCCGTCCGCTCCCAAGTCCACTCGTTCAATTATTGATTTACGTGGTATGAGGGATGGGAGAGCGACCCCTCCGACATATCCAGTGGCCTCTGCGACTCTCGGGAACCGCACTAAACGCGTCAACGTTGAGAGGGGTGGGGAAATGAGTGCGGATGTTTGGTGGGGAGAAACGGGAAGAGAATGAAATATGCGGGTCGGATACATTAGGACGATTATGTTAATTGTATTTTTGAAGCAATGGAAGCGATTTATCGCCTTTAGAGCATGCGAAAACCTAGCAATGAATGCGTGAATGCGATATTTGAATAGTAAGCCATGGAAATTTATCTTTGAGGGTTCCATAAAAATCGAAATGCAGTTTTTACCGTAATTTTTTTCCGCAATAAATTAATTTAAAAGTCCATGAAATAAAAATCGGCCACCTTCGAAAGGAATAACTTTCATAAACAATTCCGAAATATTTTCTACTTAGTACTTTTGAGTGTCAAGTGAATATAAAAATCTGAGACATTGCATAATTCCAGCCTAATTAAGAAAAGTTATTTTTTGCCTGAAAGTTGTACTTTTGGAACATTTTAAATCTAAGGAAATTGCATTGTAATAATTAAAATAGAAATTGAATGGTTATCACAAATCCAAAAAATTATAATGTAATTTGTTATTGCATTTATTATTTGCAAATAGTGTGAAAACTATGAACACACGTTATTTAAAACTATATATATAAGTTACTAGCAGAAGTGTCCGTTGAATTTCAATGGATTTAGTGAAACTAGAACTTCGACCGTGTAACATGTAAACATCGCAGTAATCAGATAGTACACAGCTTTAACCGTCGATTAAAGCAAAACTGAAGAAAACCGCTCCGCATTTTACTATTTAGATGAATAAAGGAAGAAAATCTTTCACTGGAAAAATCGAAAATTACGTGTAAACATATGGAAAAATAATTATTGAATTAAACTCTCCCTCACTCCAAATTTTTTATCGCCATATAGCCTACATATGTGACCCGCAGGTTAACATTATATACCTATGCATACTTTCGTGACATCTTCAAAACGAAACTGTAAGTAAAACCAGCAAGAACACAATAATCTACAGAAAATGGATGAACAAAGGAATAAACGAAATTAATTAATTTAACGAAATACAAAAAAGTAAATAGAGAACGTCTAAAAATCACAGAGTGAATATTATCCTCCTACTATTACCTCGATTATCTGTTACGAGACAATTGTTTATATCAAAAATACATTGGAAACAATGAAACGATTTATCCAATCACAATTTGTGGAAAATCTGTCTAATTATTTAAATTACTTACGTAGTTTTAAAAACAGTTTGTTTTGGATAATTCTACGCCACACGAAAATATCATCTAAAACTATTTATTAGTAATATTTCAATTCAAATCAACAAATATTTGGTTGCCATGTAAACAAAGCAAAATCGCGCACACAAAATGAAAAACGATATTACGTTAAAATTTTCCCCATATAAATGCATTGGATACTCAACTTCGGCGGCAATGGGAGTTTTCATGGTGGCTTATAATTTGTATTGTCATAAAACTGATGAAATCACGTATTTTCTACTTCTAAACAAATTTTTACGCCAAATCGATAATGATTCGGATTCTATCTTCAATAAAAATAAACTTTGTTCTTTCCTGCAATGAACCATCTAAGTCTCAGGTTCGTACCATATATCTGAGTAATTTTAAAATTCAAATGAAAAATAAGCTGCACCCATCCCTATGTTATTCAAATGAAGAAAATGAAGAAAAAATATATTTTTTAAAAATTAGAAAGGTCAATCAAATCCGTATAAAAACCTGACTACACCACTTAACTCTTTATTCCGGTTAAAATGATACCTTCCTCTTGTTTCTACGTACTGTAGTTCCTGAGCTATAAAAACATACATACATACATAAGTATAAGGTCTGTGTGTGTGTACATACATACAAACACTTTATTTTATAGATATCGATATAGAAGATATACGATATAGATATATATCTACAGATATCTATAAAGTTAAGTGTTTGTTTGTATGTTTTTTATAACTCGGCAACTACAGCACGTAGAAACAAGAGGAAGGTGTCATTTTATCCGGAATAAAGGGTTAAGTGGTGTAGTCAGGTTTTTAAACCGATTTCATTGACCTTTCTAATTTTTAAAATATTTTCTTTTTTTCATTTTCTCCATTATTATAAGCTACATTGACAACTCCCATTGTCGCCGAAGTTTTGAGTCCATGCATTTTTATTTAACGTAGTATCGGTTTTCAATTTCTGTGCGCGATTTTGATTTGTTTACACGGCAACCAAATATATGTTGATTTTAATTGAAATATTTTATATAATAATAGCCGTCGTCCGTTGGTTGGTTGGTTGGTTGGTCACGCTATGAAAACGCTAATAACTCGAGAAATAATAATGATAGAATCTCGAAATATGGTAGGAATGTTTGATTAACACTTATTCAGAGAATGACAATTTTAAATCGCGAAAACATTCCTTGGTTCGTCTCCAAGAGAGGCATTTCCATTTCCCATTACTTTACATGTAAAACGCGATTTTTCGACCTGCAGGCTTTTATTCATTTGGAAATTAAAATTAGAAGAAATTAACAGACGACCTTCGGATTTGAACCATTTCGAAGAAAAATTTATAAAGTTTCTTATTCCGTTCGTCTTTTTTCGCCCACAGTTCGCAATATTCCATGTTAAACGTTTAAATTTCATATTTTGTGGAAATCTCGCCATTTTAACGTGATGTTGCTATATCGACCATTATCATTGTTACACCTCAAATTACTATTACTGTATACATCCTTCTGGGAATAAGCGTGCCTTGAGTGCTTCAATACGAGAGAGAGAGAGGAAGGAAGGGGAGAGATTGGCGTGTTTTGTGGAAAATAAGTGTACGATATTAACGTAAATATAAAAAATTTTAAGTATCAACAGTGTCGTTTTAGAAAAATTGGAAATAAAAAGCATTCTTCAATTAAATTCTTTGTAAACCATACGTGCTTACGAATTTATATTGTTATTCCTCGAATTAATTTAGTAACAATGGCCGAAGTTTGGAAACGAATATAAATTAAAAGTCAATTAAAATTAAAAGGACATTTAAAACTGTTAACAGGCAATTTTCGAAGAAACAACAGTGAATCTTTTAATGAAATGATTTGTTTTTATAAAAGGAATTGGAATTTACAGTATGTAAAGTGGAAGTTGTACTGAATTGACAAGTATATTTCAAAGCAAAAATCAATTTAAAACTATTTTAACAGCTTCTACGATAAACAATTAGTTTATTTTTTGTTAATATGGATCTCCAATACAACAATCCATTCAATCGTCAAGGGAACAGTTTACAATGTTGAAATAAATTGATTTGTTTTTGTTCAGATAGTATTCAAAGAAATTATTCCGCTGATTGATTAATTAGTTAGTTTTTAATTTAAATATTTTAAAGAGTTTTATTTTAAATATGTAATACATAACGACGGAGTACATTATTGAGGATTCGAGTAAGCTTTCTTTCTTCGTAAGTACAGAGTACAATTTTAAAACAATCATAATGTTAAGTGCACGAAATTTAATTATTTTCCCTACGTTGTATATGTATACATATAATTATTTCCCGATCTTTGCACACCGACATTTATATGCAGCATTGACGAGAACAAGGTGGGAGAAGAATAACAGAATTTTATAGCCGAAAATAAAAACCAAAGGCATTTACTAAACGACAACAGAATATTCACTAGAAATGTAATATATGACGAAATATTTCATATGTAAAAGTGTGCTAATAATTATTTTAAATGCAAATATTAATAATCAATCTATCTATAATTCTTCCGTTGATATTTCAACGGGCATTACACTAGTTACTAATAAATGGTTTTAATGACATTTTCGTGTGGCGTAGAGTACTCCAAAGCAAACAGTTTTTAAACTACGTAACTTAAATAATTAGACGCAGCTTTTCCACAAATTGTGATTGGATAAATCGTTTCATTGTTTCCAAAGTATTATGGATGTAAACAATTTTCTCGTAACATAACTCCAGCATGGGAGAATTGCGTTAATAGTCGGAGGATAATATTCACTCTGTGATTCTAAAACGTTCTCTATTTACTTTTCTGTCTTTCGTTAAATTAATTAATTTCGTTTATTCCTTTGTTATTATTATATTATTATGTTCTTGCTGGTTTTACTTACAGTTTTCGTTTTGAAGATATCGTCACGAAACTTTGCATAGGTATATAATTTTAACCTGCGGCTATATAACGATAAAAAATTTTGGGGAGGGAGAGCTTAATTCAATAATTATTTTCCCATAAGTTTACACGTAATTTTCGATTTTTCCAGTGAAAGATTTTCTTCCTTCATTCATCTAAATAGTAAAATGCGGAGCGATTTTTTTCAGTTTTGCTTTATCCGACGGTTCAAGTTGTGTACTATCTTATTTAGTAAGAACTGCGATGTTTACATGTTAAACGGTCGAAGTTCTAGATTCACTAAATCCGTTGAAATTCAACGGGCACTTCTTCCAGTAGAGTATATATGTAACACTTAATTTTAATTAAGCTTTGTTTGAGTATAAACTGTATAACGATACGATTTATAAAAAATTGAAAATAGAGTCGAGCCATGAAAAACTGCTAAGCCTTTCTTTCGATCTATAACTCGAAAAGGATATATTCCTCGTCTGTATTAACATATATTAAAATTACTGTGCGTGCATTTTTTTTACCTTCATTTCAGTTTCGGAAGCATTAAAATATAATTTATCGCGTAATAAATTTGTGAAAGAAGATTACATTTGAGAGGTGTAACTGTAGATTCTTTTGAATATATCTGTTTTCTGCCTGATGAATGGATCAATAATCTTTACGCTTTAATCCATAACACTCCTATCGATAGATGGAATCGATCAGTGTCCTCGTAGCCTACGCAACGCCGTTCTCATCTCCCTTCGTTTCACTGCTTTTTTATCAACAGATTCATCTACATTGATAAGTTTTGAAATGGAAACCTTTACTATCGAGTATAGCTTACATTCCGCAATCGTATTTTAGAAAGTCTCTTAGTTTTATGCATGAATGCGTAATATCTTTGGATGCGTTATTTTATTCACGTGGTCGTGGAGATGAATCACACGCCTAACGAGATAGTCATACAGGGGATAAGGAAAGAAAGGTTGAGGAGATTATGATGGTAGAAAAGACTGAAATTTCAAGTTCTTTAGACTTACAAGTGAAAACTATTCACTCTATGAATGATATCGTATTTTTCTCCTGTCAAAATTTCCAACGGATAAAGGGTATTAATTGATTATGGATTTTTAAAATGCATTCATGGAATAAAGTGGCGTATCGAACATCTCCGTAACATACGATTGATGGATGCCAAATGCCGAGGAATATTAATCCCTTTAACTTTAACAGTATTTATCGAACGGGACTTTTTTGGTTTATTATGTCCTAATACGGGCGGAAGGAAGCATAACTAAGCCTGTTGGTTGTTGGGGAGGCAGAATGATTTCGGTACGCCACTGATGGAATGTGATACTAAATTAACGTATGAAACCTTTTTAAATAAAAAATAACGGTATTATGCCCTATTCCTCCATGTTCACTAACTCCTTTAACTCCACAGCTTTTCCTGAAATATTATACCATGACACCAGGGGCACCGTCCTTATGTGCGATGTGTGCGACGCGGCCAAACAACTGGGGCGGCCGATTTATCGTAAGGCACGCACAGCATTTTTAACAGTAATGCGGATTGTATTAAAATATGCCGTATATTATTAAATATTTATTGGCTACGGGAATTTATCAAACCATAAGGCGTTTTTTTTTAACTTTTGTAAAGAACGCCTAAAAAGGGCAGCAAATGACAGACTTGCACACGGGCAGCCGTGCCCTTGCATGACACCATTTATGATAATGGATTATAATTGGGAAATAGGTATAAAATCACCGTGTGCAGTTCTATTTTAACTATTTTTGCTGTGTCTGACCTACTTTGGTTTTTGTTGTTGATGTTCTTTGCATGGTAAATTGATATGCTGAAACCATGTCCCGTCGACAGGCTATGTAGCCTGACGGAAATAGAATGTAATTATATATATAAAATAAAATAAAAAATAAATAATTCTCGCAGAATTGAATGAAATCAGGATTCGAAGGGCACACAATATATCCGGTAGTACATACCTGTTCTAGATTAGCAACATAAAATAAAGGAACATTCAGGAATGAAACCTCATGACCAGAAGGTGCACGAAATGAACTGACACCATAGCGAGAAACCTACTACGTCGAAAAATCTTACAGGTTACTTTTAAAGAGAATTGTTATCAAGTGGGAACTATACTAGTTTTTAATTTTTGTGATGATCTAGTAATAAAAATTGTCATACATTTCTACGATTTGGTGCGTGATTTCGAATTTGTTGCTTTATAAGCGCTATATTCTTTTTAAAAAATTCCGCAAAAGAAAAACCGAAGTCTTAAACACTTATACTTGAATCATTACCTCTTTAATTATACGAAACATGCTCCTAAGGTTGTCCTATACTTCAGGGGTGGGCAAAACGGTGATCGCGATCGACCGGTCGATCGTGATCACATTTCGGTAGATCGCGAAAGATAGTCGAAGTAGAGCGTGTCTCAGTGCGGTAGAGCGACACCATATGGCGGCAGCGTCAAGAACAAAGTATTCTGCATGCAGTTAGCCATATATCGCAAGGTGCCAGACGAGTCAAAGCTATAAAATCTGAATGTTTCAGTTGTGCTTATATTACTATTATGAGTTAATTAAACTGTATATTGTCTTGTCGACAGACGTCTACGTCTGACAAGGCTAGATACCTGTATAGCTGTCATAATTTAATATAAAAATATGTATGTATGAGTTTATGTATGTGACGTATAGGTACTAAAATTAAAACAAACAACTTTTATATTCTTTTGACAAGATATCTACCGAGAACAACTAATATATAAATTAATATAAGTAAGTAGATCTTCTAGCTCTGGAAAATACGAAGGTAGATCTTGCCATGCAAAAGTATGCCCAGGCCTGCTATACTTTATTCTACTTCTCGCCTTCCATCTATCCTTCTCTCTCTACTACTCCGTTTAATAACGTCTCCCGCCCTTCTCCTCTCCCATCCCTCGCTCTCGTTCTTGAATAGCCTCATTGCCCCATTAGGCAATAAATTATTTTTTAGGATAATGTAATCATTCTTGTAAAACTAGTAAAATGTTAATCGGAATTCTATCTCTTGTTCTCAGTCATTGATTTTAACAGTATTTTACTCTCTGAATAACATTCTAACATTCCAACAAAACTGCAATTTTCCTTTTTCTCCATCATTTGAAAGTAATTTGAAAAGTATACAACCGATACTCCAGTATAATAATTATATTTTCAAATGGCACATTCGAAACATATCGATTGATTATTGAATAAATTAGGATAATTTAAGGAGATAATATAATTGGTTAGAGTAATCATTCCTAAATATTAATTCGGATTAGTCTGAGGGATGCAGTAAAAAGATGCAAGAAAAAACTCACTCCATGTATATATACTCTCCCCGACTCGTTATTCTTTGTCTTTTTTAATCGGCCTACAGATGATGGAACCGTTGATTGCGAAATACGTATTAAGGCAATTTTTTTAGAAAAGAAGTACTCGTGTGTGTTTTTGTGGTTGGTGTGTATTTGTGTGAGTGTGAACAAAGAAAAAAGGGTCCCTGACGTTGGAGTAATTTCCCCTAAACCCGGAGTGTGTGAGATTGCGTGTGTTTGGTCACTGCCGTGGAGTAAATTTCCCTAAAACTTAAAAAAAATATTTGTATGGTTATTAGGAGGTTCTTCCATTCACCTTTATGCAACCAATTATTAAATAAACCACATATTCTAAAACAAACATTATAAAAAACCTTTGTATAAAATACAGGCTGTGAAATTGCTTCAAAATCTCCAGGGATAGGAATCCCTGATAAATTATCATAGTGCGAATGTTAGTGGTGAATATAAATATAAATTTCAGACTCTAACCGCATTCGTGCAATAATATTCTCACGAGCACGTTTACTACATCAACCTTGTCTAAATCTTAAAACTATTTCATTGAAGCCTTTATAGGGAATTGTAAGTAAAGTTGAAATGAATTTTAGCTTCACTTAGTATTAGTAAATATTCATTTATCTACTAAAAGTCTCATTCTAGACTGTGTTAAGACTATAAATCGACTACATTTACTATCTAAGTTGAAAAAAAAACCAATTTACTTCTTCGGAGTTTAATAATATTTGTGAGATACCGCTATACCATTAGGATTTCTCTCCATAAATTTACGAAAACAAATCACACGCACACAAATATTTGGTAGAATATCGGGCCTTATAATATGTATATACGTTTCAGCCATAATGCCGGTAATTATAACAATTATACACAATTTCGTCTAGTAAATTTAAAGTTATTTATTTTTAAAATGCCCTCCCTTTTCAGGAAATGAATTGAGAGTATTTACGGGCTCTTTGGCCGGTTCAGCCAGCTCAGCTCGACCACGCGAGAATCCTTGAACCGAATCCCAGACGGAGGTATCCAAATAGTTCATTTCACTAAAGACTCGAAAGGGGCGGGTCGCGGGCATTTAAAGTGGCTTGCTGGAAAACGGCGAAACGAGAACAGAATCTCATAAAACAAAGACCTTAAAGGAGTAAGGAAGAGAGAAGAGGATTTGATGAGGAGACAGAGAGGTAGAAGAGGAAAGAGAGAGAGTTGATTGCAGAGCAGGGAGGAAGAGAAGAGTGAGGCGGAAAGATAGGAAGAAGTGGGAAGAGTAAGAAGAGATGAGGTAGGAAAAGAAGGCAGAGAGGAAAGGAAAGACAGTGTCTGGAAGAGTGGAAAGCAGGGGCGGACTGGAAGCAAAAATCGGCCCGGGCAAATACTCGGATATCGGCCCACCTAACGACTAAAATAATGTTGCGGCCCCCCTAGGAGGCCACGGCCCATAGTTTGAGAAACACTACTTTAGGATATGGAAAAACAACAGCTCCTGGCCAAGGCATCAACCACTCAAACAGCCCCGGCCCAGGAGCAACATCGGCCCACCGAGACTTTGCCCGGTGTCCCGGCGGCCCAATCCGCACTGGTGGAAAGTCACAGAGTGACGTAGATTTGGGGAAAGGAAGAGAAGAATCTTAAAACAGAACTTAGAAGAGCTTAGGAAAAAAGCGGCTATTCTGTAGTTGTCCGAAAGATTTAGAAATTTATCATAATAACTGATAGCTAGCTGGAATGATAACAAATGCGACGCTTTTAATAAACAATTTATTCGACGAGTTTTTAACTTTCTACAACTACTTTATGGTAGACCTTAATTTGCGGATCGAATTTGGCGGATTTTATTAATTAATATTCAATTATAACCTACAAATCAAAAGCTTTATTGGTTGCAACACATTATAGTAATACGCAAACAGCCGACGCTAGTATTTAATTCTGGCGCGCAAAAATGTTTTATCCGATTTCATTTGCTGTGGCGTTGATAAAATTAATTAAGTAAAATAATTTCTTAAGCAAAAGAAAAACTATAGTCGATATTTCAAAATTATATCAGTATTTTAAACTATTCTGGGTTAAGAGATGCTTCGATCGTCCTAATTTAATTATTTTAGCGGTGAATTCAATCAACGCGTTTATTTCTTAACCGAAATTCGATTGGAAAAGTATATTACGAAGAAAGGAAAAAGATTGTTAAGAGGGAAAATGTGCGGAAGAAAGGTAGATAACCAGAGAGAGAGATGAAATAATAATTATTTATGCATAAACCGTCTTTACTTAAGACTATACTTATACTGAATCAATTTTACAACTGATATAGAACGGCTAAAGCATATATGGTAGGGCTCGAAGCCGTGAAATCTGCGTGAAATACCAGATACTCTACCAACGTAACAAAAGGAAAGAATTATGGGAAAGAATGCCAAGATGGTATGGCGAGAGGATTGAGAGAAAGAAACAGTGAAAGGAGCAGGCGAACGATAAGACGAGAAGAGGAAGGGAGAGAAAGGATGAAAGTTTAGAGGGGAGCGAGGAAGGAGGATGTGAAGAGGAAGGGAAAGAGCGCGAATTTGGTATGGAGTCGTTTGGGTCGTTGAACAGAGATTCCCGAATCAGACAACAAAAAAATGATAATGAGTCGTTTTGTGGTTCCTAAGACTCACAAAGGACACCGACGGAATCTTCTCCCCACCCTACGCTCACCCCTTCCCTCCTAAGCCACTTTTGTATTTCATTTTCCCGACGTGCGGCGCCATGATAGCAGACCTCCGCTCAGCGTCACCATCATCTCCTCCTCCTTCATTTCCCCTTCCCTCTCCATATCCTCTTCCCACTTACACCTCCTCCTCCCGTACTATCTACCCTTCCTCCTCGCCTCCTTCGACTGTCCAGACGCGAAACTAGAAGCAATACTTTGGTCCCCACAATATCCTCCTCCGCTGCCGAAAAGGCACTATGACTCTGATGTTCTTCTCTCTCTCTCTCTCGAATGTAAAGCGGTGACGGGAACAATCTCTCTCTCTTCCTCTCTTTCTCTCTCTCCCAACCAGAAAGAGAGTGGGAGACGAAGTATACGGTCTAGAGAATTCCGAAGCGGCTGGATTAGATTGGTCGGATGGCTTCATAAGCATGTTATGGAAGACACTGTCCTCCAAGCGATCCTTATCGTTTCATTGGCGGGCTTGAAAAGCCATCCGAGGGCGATAAACGCAAAGAGGTAGGGGACGGCGACTGAGACCCTCTCCTTCCCTATCTCTCTCTGGTGAGGTTCATAGCGTTGTACCGATTTAAACCTACACGAATTCGATTTTTAAAATGCCTTCTGTTGTAACACGCTACCTTTCACAGATCTCGTGTCCAATATTGAAAATAGTCATTATTTGAGGGCTTGAGATATTCAAAACCAGCACTTTCCAAAATATGAGACATGCCTCAGTTATTACAATCCCAGAGTCAATGTGAGGTACAGTGTTGGGAGTTTGTACAGCCAAATCTCCCATAGCGCTGTGGCTGTTTTCTTGTAAAGCGGCGGGTTTTATGAATTTCTTTTTAGGAACTATGAAATAGGGGGTTTAGTCCTTGGGTCTCGTATTCTTTTTTTAAAAATTATTGAAACGTGTATTGTGGTGCCTGGTGTACGCCTACAACAGATTGACGGTTCAATGTGCACCTAAAAATGAAGAATAGCTTTGTCGACTCTATTGCATTGCGTACAGGAGAAGCAGCATCTGCTAAACCATTAGAAAATCTTTTTGGGTCAGATAAGAAAGAAATAAAGTTCTAGGGCCATAAATCTAAAGTTAAGATGAAATATAACGAAAATCTCAGCTGTTTACAATCCATCCGCCATCCAAATTAAACTTCCGGCTCATAATGAAGTAGAATTCGTGAATATTCATGGTTACGCTACTCTAAAAAGAATTGCTGAAAAATAGATTTAAAAAGACTTTTCAAGACTTTAGCAAGGTGCAATTTACTATATCCATTAATTTGCACTTATAATAAATTTATCTCAAAGTTGATTTTAATGGCGAAGAAGAAATCAGAAAATATATTTTTAAGATTCCTTTTCACAGCAGCTGACTTTAAGCATATACGCATAAAAGGCTTAAATTTGAAAAGGCATTTTAAAAACTCCAGTTCAAAGAAACAACGTGGTTGTTCAAGTAAACTATGAAACAAAATTTTATGCACAGGCTAAAAAGTTGTTCATTTGAAAAGTTCATAGCCTGCCTGTTTTTCTGCTTTATATATTCTAGGAAAAATACTGATCAAATCTCATGCATAAAACAAAAATACAGAGATCAATAGATAAGTAGAAAAATCTAGTGTATAAAAACTAATCCAAGTAAATGAAATATTTAATCATAGATTTATATTTAAACACAAATTCAACTGACAAATTATTACTTTTATTTAAGATCAGCCCTATAAATATATGGCAGAAAGTTCCTGGAGTCCTATGATTGTTGCAGAGCAGAAAAATATACACTGTAATTGCAACCCAAGTGTCTATGGTACAATTGTGAAATTTAATGGCAGATGTATTTATCATTTATTCGAAACGTTGCACGAATGTTTAGGGTTATATAACCTCTCATTTTTGTGCACAAAAGTAATGAAAATCAATTTGCGATAAGTGTACTTGCTGATCAGATCAGTAATTACGATAGACTGTTTCGGTAAAAGGTTCGAAAATACGCTTCAACCATAAAATACAGTGAAAGATATTCCGCAGAGAAACAGTGAAATCCCATGTAGTGCCGCTCACCTTCCTTCCG
The DNA here is from genome assembly GCA_036926305.1 of Uropetala carovei. Classification (NCBI taxonomy): domain Eukaryota; kingdom Metazoa; phylum Arthropoda; class Insecta; order Odonata; family Petaluridae; genus Uropetala; species Uropetala carovei. The sequence continues at coordinate 8,008,482 of JAXCHB010000123.1, forward strand.
CTAGTTCCCACAGCTCAGCCTCTTCCCCTTCCTTCCTATCCTCTTTCTTTCTCCCACACTTTTTTCTCTCCCTTTCTCACTCCTTCTTTCCATAGCCATAACTTCCCCCTCCCTCCCTTTCCCACTCCATACCTCCCCAACTCCTTTCCCTCCCTCCTCTCCCCAACTCCTTTCCCTTCCTTCTCTCCTAACCTTCTTCCCCTCTTTTTACGCCTTGAGTTACGGCTAATTAATGAAACGATTCCCAGCTTCCTTTTTGCCTCGCCGACCCGCCGCGGCGTATAACTGCCTTCGTTACGCCGCATCCGGGCGCCAGTCAGTCCCTCCCTTGCACCCTCCTTTTCCCAATAACCTCACTCGGCGCCTCCTTATGCCTGCCCTCCGCCCCTCTCCCAGCCCTTTCTCCTCTGTCTTACCACTCGCCACACCCTCGAACCGTTTTCGTATTTACTTCCCCAACTTCAAAACTTTTTCAGCCCTTTTAATAGTCGATCGAGCCGCCGTTCATCTGAGGAGGATGTTTCCTACGCTTTCTTTATATTCAACAGGATTTTTTTGTTTGCTCGTTTTAGGCGCACTAATGAAGTCCGTGTTTTTCGTGTATAATCGACGATAAATTTGTAAGGGATCAAATAAATTTGAAAAACAAGGCCATGAAATGCATCTTATTACAGTAGTTTTATTTCTTCCGTGTTTGTCACTCACGAGCACCATTAAGATAGCAAAGTAAGAAACTTGATAAGGAAATAACAAAGCAGCTTTTACATTAGGTACTGAGATGTACAAATTACGTAACGGTTATAAAAACGATTGAACTACTTAGATTTACTCGACCTAGATTTGAAACGCGAGGTGAAGTAAGTAAGCCGCTCCATCGACAAATTATGCCATATAAAGAAATAATCAGTATAATTTACAAAATAAATCTGATAATTTGAAATTTCGTTCGTGGATATCATTTTATTATTATAGGTTTGTTAAGTACGGTGAATTATAAAATTTATAAATACAATACTTCGTAATTTTTCAGCGATGAATGACATGGCAAGTTTAACTAAAATGAATCGGACAGAATCAGCGAGTTAAGCAATTACCTGGCGATGTATAAGAATCGCAACTGTACATTATATTTTGTTAGTTACGTTGCCTAAATGTTAGCAAATATAACAACACTTACTGCGAAATGTGCCCCTATTTCTTTCGCGGTTATAACTATTGATTGAAAAATCATATTCCTACGGTGACCAAACATTCATGCCATTTCATCAACTATTCGATTGTTAACCTAAGGTTGTATCGCATTCCGTCATAACTCTATTGAAATTTTATAACCCTTCAGACACATAAAAAAGGTAGAATTTGGATAAAATTCGCTTTCCGTAGTACATTTCTGAAAGCACGGGCATATTTGTAAGCGACGGTGGATATGTAATCTGGAAAGTAAAATCTAAATTGCATACGTTGCTGGGATATGGTTTTGACCTCAGAGGGACCCCTTAAAAAGCGTCTCTCTTAACTGATCAACGCGAGAAGCATAATGAAGAGGGAGTGAATGGTAAGCCTCCTAGCTTAAATCTCCGCATGTGAAAACAGAGAGAGAGAGAGGGGGGGAGAGAAGGGGGAAGGGTGTACAGAGGAGAGGAAGAAAGACGTGGAAAAACGACACTGAAATTCCACACGTTCCCTTCGAAATTCACAATTAAAACATAGAAGCAGCTTCTAATAGAACGTATATGATCATATACGCTTTCATACGGTTTTATGTTGGTTTAGGTTACTTTACGTATTATAATCGCAAGAGTATTTCTGCGAACTTGAATTGATACGAACTAAGTAATAATTTAGAAACAGATTTTCAATTAAAACAATTTCTCATTTAAATGCAACTTTTTATAATGCCCCGTACGGGAATTTTAGTGCGGCGCAGCTAAAGCAAATCAAATACCTTAGGCATAATCAAAAGAGGAGAATAGAATGAGGAAGAAATAACCCAGTTGAATGAGGCCTCTATCAGTTGTAATTGACGAAGATTGAGGTAGACCATGGAAATATCCACTGTCCATAGAATATACAGGCGTTCAATAAGTCTGTGCACTTGGCTCTCATGTAATTATGGGCAATTTAATAATCTAGTGCAGTGGTTCTCAAACTTTCAACTGTCGCCTAAAATAAATTTGCGGCACCCTGGGGGGCCGTGGTCCATAGTTTGAGAAACACTGATCTAGCGCAGGGTGACTTTTTGAACACTCTCCTCGTCACGTGCACTCCTCCGCCTCCTCCATTACACCTACTTTCCGTCGCTTCCCCCGCACCCTCACCCCCTGCCATTCACTTCCCATGCTGGTCACTCGACAGCAGAAAATATTTTCATTCTGCTCTTTCGAATTTGAGATGTAAATTTGATGGGAATAATTCCCTCTTAACAATGAACGCCGTCTTCCTCGCTTCCCTTCAACCCTCCACTCATTCGTTCATTCCTCCCGCGCACGTGCCTATCTCTCCCTAAATCTCTCAATGCAGTACTCCATATCTTTACCAGATCAGAGAAAAAGTTGTCTAGTTTTCCCACCTTTGTTTAAAACCGAACTATAGGTACCGATTCTGACATTTTTCATTTCACGAGCTAAAGCTATTTAATGTAGATATTAGCGTTAGTAATCTACTATTCAGTATCTTCAATGATTCAAGAAAGAATCATCGAGCTCATCTTATGGCTGAAATCTATATTAAACCTTCTTAATAAAAGAAAATTTTCATCATAAAAAATTGGCTCGAATCTCACGATGAGAGTCATTCTCACACTGATGACTCAACCAGGCCATTTATCCTCATAGGACGACCTTATAGGTCAGTTATGCTTTATCCTCTCGCATGCTTTATAATACATAAGTCAATTACGTTTTTCTGGGTACAACTTCCTTTCCTGCACCTCAATGGCGACTATCTTTCATACATTTTTATCGTACTCTTTTCCCACACGAATTTTCATGTCTCAATTCTCAGACCTGATCTGTTTCGCTAATTTCATATCCTATATTCGGTGTGTTATGAGAGTGGTTATGGTTTCACTTTTTCCATCAATCGTGGACTTGCTGAACTTGAAATGATGTTCGAAACACGTCTGAAACTTGATATGCTCAGAGTACGGTACTCTTCTTCGAAAACTAAAATAATTCATAATTTTGTTAAACAATAAATACTTGATCCATTATTTTTACATTCGTCAGTGACAAATTTTTCATTGGTTTTGTGCTTCCACTTCATTCTTGATCTCTATGCAAAATTTTATTTGTCAGAGTTTGTCTTTATTTAACTACACAGAATAATAGGTAATATTTCTTTGCCTCAAAGCATCTCGTACGTTTTTCATCCCACCACCAACGCGTAAAATTCTTTACTTTTTTCCTCGACAGATATAAGAATGCGGCTGAAATTTGTCAGATGACGTGACAAATTCCATTTCCGCGTTTTCATGAACCACAAAATCTACTAAAAACGGAGGCCGAAGGAAGAAGAGCTGCCTTCTGTGGCTCCAACGGCTCCATCATGCGTGCCATCCCTACGTTTAGACCTCTCTTTCCCTGCGTAGACCTTTTCGGGGCGCAGATTGCACACGCACGCCTCGCCATTTGACCCCGCACCGCCTCCGTCCCCTGGGACGCGACGCGCTCTGCGAACTAACATAAGTCCCATTCCTCTCTCTCTTCCCCCTACTCACCCCCTACCCCTTTACCGCGGCATTTTACCGCCTTCCCCCCAGGGAGCGTCTCTCCCTCTTCGTCCCATTCCACCTCATCACCCACCTCCCCCTCTTCCTTCCCCGTGACAACATCGCTGCAGCTCTCATGCGAACTTCGACGCCGAGTCCTAAACCACGTTTTTATTTCCTCCACTCCATGGGTTGTGATTTCGGAGGGAACCGGCGGAAAAACCTTGCGGCCGTGGAGTGAGGCGCAGAAAGACAGGACTGAGGAAGAGGGAACGGGGACAGAAAGGGGTAAAAATGAACCGCGCTTTAATGTCGCCGTCGTCCGTGAGCAATGTGTTCCGACTGCAAATTGGTGCGGCTTTAGAAAACTCTTGCACCTCTGTCGGCAAAAAAAGGACGGCCCAGCCAATTGGCTAGGCGAGTTTTTTTCAGAATTATTTTCTCTTGGAGTCATTCCATTAATGTATACGTTTAACACCGTCTCATTTCCTAACCCTTTATGGCTACATATCGTGTATTCGACACAGAGGTTGGTCAATTAAAATGAGGCGTTTTAGTTATGGCGCCTTCGATTTTTAACATTGGTGAACGTGAATGCAGCATTTTATTTATCGAATAAATTATAACCCCTTAAATTACAAAATTACCTGTATTCTTAACTAAATGTAATGAGCATAAAATAAAACTGAGGTATAAACTCCAATGGGACTGTTGAGATTAAGAAGGCAAGAAATAATTTATGCGCTCAAGTCTATCATAAACTTAATATCTTGTAACCAGTGTTTCAATCGAATTATGAAAGGAATAGGTACAAGTCAAATTAAAATTTCATTAACTACTTCAAACATTAGATTGTATCAAAACTACTCTTGACTATATGAAAAGCTCTGTACATCGTATCTTTCGATTATTAGCAGTTCAGTAACATCGCTTCAAGCTATGAAATTGATTTTTAATTACTAATGTGGACAACAGGTTCAGAACCACTGCTCTAATTAAAGTTATTGATTACGTTGCAGAGATTTTCAAAGTTACTCATACCATTCAAATTCTTAAGTGGCAAAATTAAAGGACTCAAACGTTAATAAAAACTATATGAATGAAATATATCGCCGTGATTGGGAAAAACCTCAAATCACATCGTGTGATTTCTATTGACTGAGACATGTATACGCTAATCAACAATTTCGAACGAGTTATTAACAAACTTCTAGGCAACAAACTTCAAGAATCTGATTCTAAGTTTAACTCGTTACCCAAATTACTATGTCATCATCGAACAATGAAAAATCAGCTATATACTTCGCCAATTTTTTACGGGAAAAGAGAGTGAAGCATAAGGGGAGATAACAGGAGAATATAAGAATGGGAAGGGTGGAGTGCAAATAAAGAGGGATGAAGAGAAACGGAGAGAGTGGGAAGAAGGGTGTGTGCGTGTGAGAGAGAGAGAGAGAGCGGACAGAGAGCTTCTTTTGCGGGCGTGAGGGTGTGGTTAGGCACGTCCACTCGCTCTGTGGACGGCGCACCCTATGTAAATGTGGAAGACGGAAGGGAGAGATGGGGTAGGATGGAGTGGGCGGGCAGGATGGAAAAGCGAGGATGGAAGAAGAGATAAAGAGAGAAAGGCTTGGAATAAAAGGGGTGACGAAAGGAGATGATGGAGAGATAGCCCATCTCTCCTCGTCCTCTCCCCTTCTCTCTTTCTCTTCCTCTCGCCCTCTTTCTTATCCACGAGAATGAATCTGTAGGATAAAAGTCGGTGACCGTGAACACACTCAAATGGCAATATCGCGCTCCGTTATCGTTTATATATTACCTATATTTTTAACTTTAAATTATGCATAATATTAAATAAAGCTCAATACTGCAAAAGAAATCGTATATATGTGCCAAAGATGTTAGATGAAAATTTAAAAAACGAATTCGCCGTTAGAAGTCTTTTTAACACTTCAGAATTAGGATATTAATTGTAACAAAATATATTCATTTACTCTTTTGATGAAGTTTCAATAACAGCAACTGAATTGATATAAAAACAAAGTAACATGATTTCCTGGTTCATGGCATATAAACGCCGAAGAGTATGGAGTTATTCGTGGGAAAAGGCCTACTGCAAGGAAAACTAAAATAAAAAATCTGATGTGGCCAACACATGACTTCTCCATATTTTTGGTATAGATATTTAAATTATTACGAATAGCATTATAAGGCAAAATTATTATTTCCTATCGTAAAAGAATACAGTCGTCCTTATTGCCGTAAATTAGGTATATTTTGAATATGTTTACACAATTCACCGCTACATGGTGGTGGCGCTGTATACTGGAAATTAAGAAAAAGCAAACTATCTCCGAAATGGATGGTTCTACAAGAATTTTTTGTTTCAAACAAAACTTGGAAGAAATATTATTCTCTACAACTTTGGTCCTCACGAAGATGACCCATTACGACGTTTTTACGGAGATATTTCACGGAAACCGAAACCGATTATTTATAAATAATTCCTAAACAATAACTGCTATGGAAAATTGTTTCAAATAGAAGTTGTAGAAATTACATTCTCTATAACATTTGTATAGAATTGCATATACAATAATGAAGTTTTAACGGAGAAATATCGCAAAAACCGAATCGGGTTTCGAATAAACCTCGACTTCCGGTTAACCGTTATTGTCCAAAACATAATCAGTTCTTTGTACCCATACCAAAGTGTTATATATGAAATTTGGTATTGATATGGCAAGTACCTTTTGAGTTAGAGCGTACACAATCACATACACACACGCACAGACATCATTCCGAAAATAGTCTAAACGTGTTCTAGGGACCTCAAAACGTGTATTTCCGTTGAAATCTCGAAGTCGATTTTTTTCGTGATCACAATACTTTCCCATTACTACGTATGGAGAAAGTAAAAAGTATGGAGAGAATATTTCACGAAGAGCAGTGTTAATCCACTAATGACCAAACACCATCGTTTAATTGGTATTCATCTCACAAATTCTAATAAGTTCTCGAATATTAATTGGTAAAAATGCTTCGACATTAATGCAAAGGCATCTTGTCATGATGTGGATACGTACGTATTTAAAAGGTATGGTCTACAGGGAGGTGAATGAATTTAAATTCTCCGTCAGCAGCTTTTTAACCTTCAATCCGATTGTTCGATTATTCGACCTATAGGTATAAGGTCCTATCGGTGTCGGATTGTAGAAGAATTACTGTTTGTAGAACCTCTATAATTTGAACGAATACGCATATAAGAAATTTCGAGATCTCTGTGAGATGTATTTTTATTTTTGGATAATTTAAAAATGAAGAGATTATCTCTAATAAATATGTATCTCTAATAAATAAAATCTCTAATAAATAAAAGACGGTGTCTGTCTGTCTGTGGCAGCCATCACTCATCAGAGAATAAAGTTAGGAGCTTGACATTTTGAAAGCAACTTCAGGTTGATCATGGGAGTTGCAGTGCCGAATATAATTCAAATCGGCCCACAGGATCGTGACCCCGGAGGTCACGGGTCGGTCGGTCAAAATTTCAGTTTCTTGAGGATATCTCAGCAACTATTGGACCGATTTTGATGAATCCTACACCAATATCAATGTTTTGATGATATACATTTTCTAGCTGAAAATGGACAAAATCAGTCCACTGGGTCGAAAGGTCTTAATGTAATGGCCGCACAGTACTGCAGTGGGCGGAATCGTTAAAATAACTGGACAAAAGCGTTTTTTTTTTCACCTCTTCAGAAACAATAATTAACATTCATACTTACTGCCTGACTAACTGAGGGACACTTAGAGGCAAATATTACTTCCGGTAACACGGCGGGGCGATTTGACAACAATGTAAACTTTAGCATACAAGCTCCTTCATCTTGTAAGGGGCGCAGTCACGTTTCAACATTCGACTAGTGAGATGATTTAAAATTGATAGTGTATTTACATTTTGTTTTCAATGGAGACTGTTAATGAAGATATGTTCGATATAATAAAATATATATTTTCATTACAGACATTTATTTTATGTTTCAAACAGTAGACTTACGTTTTGTTGTATAAGTAAAATTTTATTCGTTGTTTAAAGTTTGACGAGAGTTTTAAAAAAATAGTAAAATATAGTAACCGTAATTTATTGCAATTAATTGGCGGATATATTCAGCTTTAATTTCGTGTATAATTCATTTGCACCAAGTTGCACCTTGTAAAAATATTCCATTTTTACAGCTGTCACTCGTAAGGAGTTATTTGAGGTAATGAAGAGAAATGGACAAATACACCCACTGCAAGCACGGTCACGGCTAGTTTTGTGCGAATATATAAAGTCAAAGATGAATTTAGAAGATGCTGCGGAAAATGTGAAAGAAAAATCTCGTCAACAGTATTTACCTACTCTTCTGACCTTCACAAAAAATGGAAAGACTGTAAAAGAAGTTCGACCAAATTACTGACTAAATATTCATCATGGCTTGATACGCGGTTAACTATTCCGATTACACAAGAAGTATGTCACGAACCAGGGTCTAGTGGAGGTAGCAGTATGGGTCGTTCAAGAAAATTTTTTCATGAAAGCAGCGTAAAAACCAAAAAATCTGATGTGGCCAACACATGACTTTCTCCATATTTGGGGTATAGATATTTAAATTATTATGAGTAGCATTATAAGGCAAAATTATTATTTCGTATCGTAAAAGAAGACACGTCGTTGTCGTAAATTACGTATATTTTGAATGTTTACAGAATTCACCGCTACATGGTGTTGGCGCTGTAGGCTGGTATTAAGAAAAAGCGAAATATATCCGAAATGGATGGTTCTACGAAAATTAGTTTCAAACAAAACTTGGAAGAAATATTATTCTCTACAACTTTGGTCCTTACGAAGATTACCAATAACGATGAGATATTTAACGGAAACCGAAAAACCGGTTATTTATAAATAACTCCTAAACAATAACTCCTATAGAAAATTGTTTCAAATGAAAACTGTAGGAAATTACATTCTCTATAACTTTTGTTTAGAATTGTATATACAATAATGATGTTTTAACAAAGAAATATCGCAAAAACCGAATCGGGTTTCGAATAAACCGCGATTTCCGGTTATCCGTTATTGTCCAAAAACTAATCAGTTCTTTGTGCTCATGTTAAAGTGTTATATATGAAGTTTGGTAACGATATGGCATGTACGTTTTGAGTTAGAGCGCCCACAATAACACACACACACACACACACACACACACAGACATCATTCCGAAAATAGTCTAAACGTGTTCTAGGGACCTCAAAACATGTATTTCCGTTGAAATCTCGAAGTCGATTTTTTTCATGAATACAATACTTTCCCATTACTACGTATGGAGAAAGTAAAAACAAGGGTTGAATGTTTACTGCAATCACACAGAACTCCAGAACTTTGTTTTGCTGCGCGCTTGAGTTTACGATCTTCTGGTGTGCGACATTCTGCAACGATTATCAAAGAAGCAGCCGAAACGACGAAATACAGCACGTCGATTTTTAAAAACCCTGTAAATTCTGCAGAAATTACGGGCATAAACGTAGAACTAATATCAAGATTTTCAGTCATATTAGGTGCACTTTCGAGTGGATACGAAATTAACATAAATGAATTTAAGGAATACGCCAATGACAAAGCAAAACCGTATATCCAACATTACAACTGGTATAATATGCCCTTTAGCATTCATCAAGTACTAATACACGGTGTTGATGTAATAAACCTCTTTATGATTCCCATTGGACAACTTGCAGAAAATGCTCAAGAGGCGCGCAATAAAGTTTACAAGTTTTTCCTAGAGCACTTTACGCGAAAATTATCACGAGTCACAACTAATGAAGATCTGCTCTATCGACTACTCATTACTTCTGACCCTATTATATCTTCAATAAGACCACTTCTGTCGAAGAAAGGAAATATATTTTCACCAGAAGTCCACAATTATCAAATTTTGATGTTAACATAATTAGTTTTGACTTGGATTACGACGAATTTATGTACAAATATGTCATTATATAGCTGTAAATAGTTGTAAATTTAACTTATCATGTTATTAAAATACCAAAGAAGCATGGAATATCCATAGAATATTAAGTGTAAAATGACTAGGGATCATTTGGATCCATTTAATGTATGGCAGAATGATGCAGAGAGACCGAAATGGGTAATATGTATGCTGTAAAGTATTTGGATATCAAAAAGTCAATAAATCTCATTAAAGAAATAAATTTCAGCAAACAGTTTCACTGAAGACTTTTGTCCAGTTATTTTCGCGATTCCGCCCACTGTCGGCCGGTTCAAATTTTGATTTTTAGGCGCGTTTCGCTTGCAGCGTGAGCGCCTATTATCGTCGGTCGGTCCGTCCGTCCGTCTGTCTGTCTGTCCGTCCGTCCGCATGTTCGTTCTCGGCTTCTACAGAACGGATTTCTATGAAATTTGATATTAAGGACTTACAATCAAATATAAGAAGAAAATCCAAAAAATGAATCTCGTACGCCAATCAGGGGTACCACTTTAATGGTGACAAAAAATTAAATTTTCGTCATATCTCGTAAAGTATTGCTCATATCAAAATATTTTTCAAATAAAAGTTGTAGAACTGGTAAAGAAGAGTATTTCCTTTCCTATACATTTTTATCGTAGAAGTAGCCGTTATCGAGAAAATCAAACAAAAACGTCTTAAATCGAGTTGAACTTAGAAAATTCCTTGCATGGTTAATTCTTCATTGTTGCCAACATAAAAAATCTCACAAACAAACGTTTAATTTACTTACGTGTGCATGCAATATTTTTAAATAGGAAGAAAATGGATTATTTATGATGAAGAAAAGGACTTTAAAACGCTATTTCCCTTACGTACAGGTATATAATTTCTTTCTAATACTCCACTGCACGAAACGTTGTACACTTTCCTAACTTGTTTGAGTATATCTCAGCAACGAATTGAAATAGGTTTAAAAATATAAATTTTTCATCAGTTATTTCTGTAAAACATAATTTTTGCATTTATGGCATTATTGAAGTATAGAAATTTACTAACATTCCATATCTTACGTAAAAATTGTTGTTGAATTGTTGTTTAAATTGTTGTTTATCTCATTGACATATTTGTTGTATTTAATTGAATTATCTTCTAATCTAACATATAAAGGAGAATGTTTGTAAGTTTGTTCGCTTTGAATGCTTTTAATACGCGATAGGGAGGGAGAGAGAGGGATGGTAACGGAGGGGGGAGACGGAGAGAGGGAATTAGAGGGAAGGGGTGCAGAGAGGGAAGGGGAGGGTGGTAGATGGAGGGGGAAGGGAGGAGAGAGAGGGAGAGAGGGGACGGAGGGGGAGAAGGGAAGGAGAGGATGGAAGGGAGGGGGAGGGAGTTTATACGTTATTTTCCTAAGATTTTCTTCCTTCCTTCATCTAAATAGGAAAATGCGGAGCGGTTTTCTTCATTTTTGCTTTATTCGACGGGTATAACTGTGTACTATCTTATTCTTGCGATGCTTACATGTTACAAGATCGAAGTTTTAGATTCATTAAAACCGTTGAAATTCAACGGGCACTCCTGCTAGTATTATAATAAAGGCGATAAGGATGATAAAAATGAGAAAATTCGTATGGATTGATCACTATTTTACCGGGAAGCAATAAACCATTAATTTTAAAACAGCATGCGCGTTCGTGAAATGGAGATGTTCAGTAACGGCAAAACTTTCTAGAAAGTATTCTAAAAGAAGTTTGAGCCATACTAAATAAATTAAGTGGTTGAGCCAAGTTAATACATAGGAGAATTTTAATAATCCTCACGCGTTTTATCAACACATAAGCGAAATTACAACCAGGAGCGAATAAAGAGTATGTTCCACGTCACTGGCTATCGCGCGTCCGTAAATCTGTGACCACTTCAAGCACTCTTTTGGGATACATCCGAAGACACTATGGGATGACAAGAGAGCGAATAGTGGCGTTAAATACGACGCCGTGTCGTACGGGAGGATGAGTAGTACCTATTTGTTACGCGGCTTTACGCGAGTCGGACATTACGTGACGGAGGCGGCGGAGCAAAGATGGGCCTCTTCCCTTTTTGTTTTTATTTTTAGGAGTGGGGCGAGATGCTAGACGAACGCAACAGGGGGGCGGCGAGGGCCCGAGACAGCAGGGGTCCCGACAACGCGGCTCCAAAGGCCACATATCCCCACGTGCGACGCGCGTCGAGAGGACGGCAGCCACACCGTCATCCCGAAGGCGCCAACTTCATCAAAGAAAGCTCCTCAGAGGCGAGTGTCGTAATAACCTCTCATGCATCTCCCTTCGGAGCCACCTTTTTTATTTAATCGAGTTAAAGACGCTTGTCCAAAATTGGTGAATCGAATAAATATTTTCCCGAAACCGAACGCTTAGTTTAAAAATCACTTTCATCCTTTTTTTATAAAGTAACAATGTATTATTTTGATGGAGGACGTGTTTTTCCAAGGACAATCCTAATTTTGATTATACTCTTCATAATGGCTATATGAACTCATATATTTATACAATAATCTTAAGTGCGATTTTAAAGTAATTTTTCGCTCAAAATAAACTATCATAAAAAGTAAGCCTTGAATTCAAACTTTCTTATTGCGCTCAAGATATAATTGTGATATAGGATTGGCAAATTTCACGTTTTGAGCTGTTTATTGACCTTGGATTCGCGGTGCTTCAAAAATAATTCATTTCGATACATATTCCGGAAATAAACCTTTCACCATATTCTCTGTAGGTATGAAGCATATGGCGTAATTCGTAACGGAAAGGAGGAAGAAGAAAATGATCAATTACGGAATAAACTGAGGGCGAAAGACAAAAAACAGAATTAAACGAAAGCAGCAACTGTTCCCTCTCGCCGGGAAAAAGTGAAACCACAAATCACGCATCGTCCGCAATTTGGGTCAATGGAGAGAAAGAATTAAGTGGCCGACAACAGGAAGCGCGTTTTCTGATCCCAAGTATGACGGAGGAATTACCGCACGCCCTGCGAGCGTCACGTATGCACGATACACGGGAGGCGACGCCGCGTCAAAGACGCTGAGAAACCTTCATTTCTTCTCCTTCCGCTCTTGCGGTCGTAAATTAACAGACGATTTGGAAGGATCACCTTAGCGTGTCCAGAATCGACCCCATCCGTAAAGAGAGAATCACGCAACGCGAGGATGTGAATCGACAAAGGAAGAAGACGCTCTATAAGGGTAATGGATGGGGAAGAGGGAGAGAGTGAGAGGAGGGGTCGCGAAAAGAAACGTGTTTCCCTCCGCGGTCGCAAGTGACGAAACGACACGCGAAGTGACGGCCGTAAGTGCGTTGGCGTGATGCCGCTCCGCGACGCGCTACGTCACCCGCTTGCAACATCCGGTTGGCGCACTCAAATCGAGCGAGTTTTCGGATCGGCGGATGCGAGGCCATTTACCGCCACGCCCCGTCGTTACTCGAAGCAAATGCTAGAGACACGGAACTCGGTTTCATTTCAGAAATGGATGTTATTATGGCGTGAGAAGGATGTTATCGAATCGCTCGCATCCACATAACCTCGCAATTTTTTGGGGTCGTTCGAAAGAAAATAAACTTACCTAATGACGCAATCTTCGAGACAAATAACATGTTCATAAATAGTTGTGAGAATAAATTTTAAAATAGAAAATTTTCAGAAACACAAAATGAATTTACATTTTAATTTAATTACTTCAAACGTGCACAGTTAAAATTAAGGTTTCGTCAACAAAGTAACTACTTTAAATACAAATTTCATCCTTTAATGTATTTTACTTTATATACTCCAAACTAGTGTTAAATAACATGCTGCGGACGATTGAAAGATTAATCCTCTCTAATATAAGCTCTTCTCGAAGAGGTGTAAAAGAGAACGAGAACGGGGGATCGGAATAAATGAGGGAGAATTAAAGGAGTAGGATAGGGGAAGTGGAAACAAACACAAAGGGCAATAAAGATAAGGTCAATTTAATATCCATCAAGAGTCAAACTCATTGAATAAGACGTACGGATTATAACTTAATCGGGTCCATCTCACAAGAACTCGAGCACGATAATCACAACGGCGATAACAATTAAGCAATGAATAAAGTTGCGCCAGTTTATTTTTTTGTCAGATGGAGAGATAGCGCCAAGAGAAAAAAACAGACAAGGCGGACGGGAGAAAGAGAGAGAGAGAGAGACCCCCTCAATCCGCCCTCCCCACATTTCAACCTCTCCCATTCCACGATTGCCCAAAGGGCGAGACACGTCATGTGCCTTTTTACCCCGTTGGGACCCCGTCTGACAGGTGTTGGCCCGCCGACTCGCATCCGGCCGTGAATGACGGAGGTGGCCGTGTCGAAGGCACGGCCGTGATGCACCGATCACGCCAGCGTGGCGGAAATTTCTAAACCTCTCCGATGCCGTGCTCTCCCACTTTCTGATGGCCCTCTTCCTCTTCTCCCGCGGGGCGCGCTCATCGGATGATGGAACTGGGAATGGGCCCTAGGGCGATCGGTGCGTCACGTCTGTGGCGAGAGGGGAAGGATAGTTGATGGGGAGGAGGACACACACACAGTCCATATGCCTGGCGTGATGCAAAGTCATCGAAGTAATGGCTGAAGCTCGCCGTCAGACGGACACATCTCCTAACAAATGGCATTAGAATAATTTCCTCCATACCCGCAGGCTTTTAAACCTTGTTCAGCAACAAGCTCGATTGAGACAGTAACAGCCACCCGTGATAATTGTGGGATTTTCCTTTTATATGTTACGGTATCCATCGAGCTGACATCCATCAATGGCTGTTCTTTAATCAATTGCTTCAAAGGGACGAGAAGGAATATCACTTCTAAGTGCAATCTTAGTCAAACAAAAACAAACGTTATTTTGAAAGCAAAAACTAATATCTCGGAGATTATTAGAAGAGTACGATTTTCTCAAGCAATGGTTTAGTAAAATTAACTCGATTGGCCTTTCATATTTCTACGTTACATTAAGTAAAATCTGGTTACTACGAACTCCAAAAAAGGATATAAAAGTTCATGGTTTTCATAAATGAAATCTGTCACAATAACAAAAATTCAAAATTATCTCACCAGTTAACTTGAACTAAATCTTCGTTTCAAAATAATAATAATGGTTTATTGTTGAAATTTACTAATGTTCATTAAATATAGTAAGATTTAAATGAATATTTTCTCTAGGCACTAAGGTAGGTATACTACGTATAAACGAAAATTTTGTATTGACTGTTTTACTGCCTTGAATTCTGCATTAATATTACCTCCTTCTCCGAGTAAATTCTCCTTTGCGTGTTGTTCCGTTATTTATCATTAGCTTATGCACAGTTCACACTCCCAATTACAATGAGTTCATAGACAAAACGCCCGCATTTACAAAAGTATTTGAAAATTCTATTCCAAGAAGTTGTTTATAACGTTAAAATACTTGGAGAATAATATAGAGCTACGAAAGGTCTTTTATATGTCGAAGTCTAAACTTATGTATCCTAAATAAAATCTGAATAAATTTGTGAAGTGTCTCTTTCAGAAAAACAACAGTTTAGATATATTGAGATAAATTTCTGTATTTGGGAGAGGTTGATGTTTTTCAGCTTCCTCTTACACCAAAAACCATTCGTCACATATTTATACATTACCATTCAGAGTATAAAAATATATATTTACTCGTGCAGACTAAAAATAATATAAATAAATAATAATAATAAATAAATAATTAAAAGATTACTAAAAAAGAAAAAACAGCAAATAAAATTAAAATTTAAAGAGAAGCGAATGATTTAGTTAATTTAAGAGGGAAAAACTTGGTATATTTAGTGAAAACTCACTTGCAGGAAAACACTCACAGCTTCATTGTATGGATCATTAATACTATCTTTTAAAGATTGCGCCAAAGATTCGAGCATCGCAAGTGGCCAACTATAGTGCATCGCATCGCGTCAAAATAAATCGAGAGATAAAAGTATAAATTACCCATTCGTCGTGTTATTCTATTGGTCTTTGCCACCACAAGAGATAAGGTTATAGCAGAGGACCGTTAATCCGTTGGATATCATGTGGGCGATCGGATGATAGTTTGTGTCGGAGTTGAGATTCGTTCGCGTCAGAGACCCTGACGACCCCGGAGGAGACATGTCGAGTTTACTGGTTTGGAATGGGACAAGGGAACGGAGGAGAGGGAGAAAGGAGAAAGAGAGAGAGGAAGGGATGAGGTGGGAAAAATACGGGAAGCCCTCGTCGGCTAGCCACGCGGGATGCCGCTTTTCCGTTTTTGCGACAATCGGAAAAAAAGGGATGGTGACAATAGGGGGTGGTAATGCACCATCCTTCATAAGACACATTTTGGCGAGGAGAAATCGAAGTCGTGGCGAAGGTGTGAGCGGATTTGACGATTGGTGGCGGTCGCTACGCTACCAGAGAACCAGCCGAAAGAACGGTTACGTCGCGTCGCAAAGAAGAAGGGGTTTGGGTGCGAGGGAGTCACCTTGTCCACGGCTTATCGGCCGATGTCGGTTGTCACTGGCGGCCTCTTTGTGGCTCAAGGAGATGTCGCAGCCAATGACGGGGAACCATTTGTAGCCACGGTCACAAGACACACCTCGGGGGAAAGAAAAGTAAAGAGGGATAGGGGTGGTATGGTTGCTCTTGGGAACAGTACGTATATATTGTGTTATGCCTGTGTTATCATACGAATACATATAGTTTTGGTAAGTGTCCATTGGGATTCCTCCGACACCTTGTTGCCACCTTTATATACATATAATTATGTAATAAGATTCTGCATCATTGAGACACACAAATATTATTCCCCTTAATTAAATTCCTGAAACAGTCTCCTCACGCAATAATAATTAATCGCCCAAAATCACGTGGCCGGCAAAAATCAAAACAAATTTTTGTGGACGATATTCTTGTGTCGATATTGAGACGTCTTAAAATGCCTTCATAAGAACTGCATGTCGAAATTTTAAGGAACTTATCGGAAATGAGAGAGAAACAGAGGAGTGAATTCAATCCGATGGCCGCCACAGGATGAAGTCAGGCGGAGGATTCCAGGGAAAAATTGGAAGCGGGTTTTCGTGAAGGTAACGAGGGTGAAAAGGTTCTTTTCAAGATGGAAGATGGTCGTCTGATTGGGGGGGAGGGAGGGGGGAGACGAAAATAGATGAAGATCCCAAAGTACTGATCATCTCAGGAACGATATATTCTACTAAGCGATTCAATTAGGATATGGGTTCCATAGCGCTACCTCCCGTGGTCAATGTTTCGAGAGAACTGCTCCGTGACTGAATTTGGCTCCAAGGAGCGGGAAACGTTACATTTGTATGAGAACAACAGAATGCCGAGGGCCAAAATCATATATACGTACGTATTTTGATAAGAAAGGAAAACAGTTGGAAAAACCAAATTTAAAGGTGGAATTACATAAATTATCGGATTATTGGTCACTTCTCACATAGGTGTTAAAAATAGAGTGAGGATTCGTCTAGATACAATATTCTATAATATATTTCTAATGAATAATATAATAGCAATATTTCATTAAAAAACGATGAACGACCGCACGTTTGATTTTTGATCGACACAAAGGAAACTAACGAGTATCAGTTTCTTCCGCACAGTCAATGAATTCCACAGAGTTCGGAAGTCATGTGCTAAGGAAAGAAATAAAAATGAAGCGACTTAATTGGTTTTTGTCGAAATAATAAAAGATACCTTTTCGTCTATACATAATACAGAGAAAATGATGCAACAAAAATTTATAACTTTATAAAAGAAATATTGCACTTTCCTCAATTTTGTGATAAGTTATCAACAGAAAAAATATATTAAAACTTTTAAACTATGGTAAAAGATTTCGCTATAAAGATATATAATCGCTCCTCTTTGAAATGCCTAACCTCTCATCGAGAATTTGGATATGTAAAAATATATATAAGTTGTGCGTTCAAAATCTTTGAATCCGTGGAATCGGCGTAATTATAGTCACTGCTTCGATTAATTTTCCCCCGTTACGTACTGTCAGTTTCTCTTTCAGTAGATGCCATTCAACGTGAGAAAAACTTTTAAACGTAGACGAAACTTTTCTGAAATATACTGTTAAAGGAGGAAGATATAAAATTGTTTTTATTGTCCCCCTCCCCCGACCTCTGCGGGAGAACTTGTTACAAATATTTTCCATCCCCCACACGTCCTAGGCCAGAGGGGGTGGGGAACCATAAAAAATGTTTACATGATGCCGCACTCATCCCAAGCCACACGGGTTGGGAGGTGTGGCCAATAAGGCCTCGATGTAATAATCATTGCAACTATCTCGGGCCGACGCAGCTGAAGGCCGGCGACCCGACTCGCTCCGCCTCGTCTTAATTCGACAAAGATAGTGCGAGGCGGAGGCTCTTCTTGGATCCCAGGCCCCGTGTACATTCACCAATATTAAATTAGTCAACATAAGCATGGAAACATCTATTCGACAATGATGAATATTATCCTCCGTTGAAACAAATAACGAGACTAAAGATTTCGTGCCTCGGTGCATGAGTTAGCGGCAAATCCTACGAGAGAAGATAAATCCTACTTTGTGTGTTTGCATTCTTGTGAGAGAGAGAGAGGGTGTCGGAGGAGCGAAAGACAAGAAGGGGAGGAAGCGAGAGTCCTCTCTCGGCAGACACATGACATCTCCCGCCGCACACGGTTTTGATCGATTGACGTTGGAGAAGACTTATAAAAAAAGAAGATCGCTAACCAACGTTTTGTCCTTCTCGCCCCGCTCTCCCACTCTCCTCCCCGGAGGGTATAGCCTTCTTCTTCTTCTTCCCACCGAGCTGTCCGTATCCGACACCCTACCTGCCCATCACCTCATCCCATCAGACGTCGATTGTCACCCCCATGCTCCCCTCCTTCCTTCCCCCTCCTCCCCCGCTATCCCCTTATCTCTCTGCCTATCGTTCCGTCATCTCACCACAACCCAATCCTCTCCTCCCCCGCCTCTAGCCACAACGAGAGAATGTATCTTGCTGGTGCCGTCCGCGAACGGTGTGAAGAGGTACCTGACCGACTGTCAGAGATACAAAGTCTCGCGTTTTGTCTTCCACGCACAGAAAGATGGAGATGATGAGAGAGATTGAGAGAGGGGATCTTTGGAATGGATCATCATCAGGTTGAAAGGTTCGCTTCGCCTTCCCTCGACTTCCACCTCAAACTCTTCGCCCCCACCGATTCCCGCCCTACCAGACCGCAAGACTCTGTGGCAACCAAAAGAAATTTTTTCGTACATATGCGAAGTTCCCGCATCAGCCTCCGCCACGGGATGTCGCTTTCTTTCGGCGATCTCGTGCTCTCTTTTCGTGAGGTCTCTCGCTACCGGCTCTATCCATGACGATTCCGTAAATTTTAATGAAACGTGCGGCTTTCGTTTTTACCATTTTTTATATACTTTATGATAAGCTAGAACGTTTGACGATCGTTTTATCTTCACTTATAAAGATTATGATAAGTTATTATGATGTTTTCTGTCTATAAGAGCACGTGTTGATATTCTGCTACATAATGAAAATATTTGATAAGCTAATGCTAATTTGATGCCAGCCATTAAAAGCACAAACAATCCTAAATAAGAAAACAATTCTTTTAAATATGACTGTAACGTAAAGTCAAATAAGTTAAATTATTTTCATGATTTATCAGTACAGTCAGTGGCGTAGGGACCATGGATCCGATGGTTCGGTCGATCCAGGGCCCGGAGTTCGAGGGGGCCCGAAGGCCCGTCGTCGACATACACAAAATTTTACCATTTGTGTCATTTTAAACCACACGAGCTTATAAATACAGTGAAAAGAATCAGAGATCATGAAACTTATTTCATTAAAATGTTCCCCTTAAAAATAAAATACCCAAAAAATATATATTGGAGGAGAGGGGGGGCACGTAAAGAATTCTCGAACCAGGGTCCGGCTTCACCTTGCTAAGCCACTGAGTACAGTTATGTTTCGTGTACTTCATGGTGTTAAACGCATTGCTAAAATCAGTTTCATAATACTTGCTTTGATTCTGAATAATTTTCTATTATCCTCTCCTGGCTAAAATGAAACACATATCCTTTGCATTGCATTTGGGCTGTTAGCGAGAAAACTTTGAATGGCACGTAAGATAGTAATGAATGGAAAAGAACTTTTATTATTTTCTTATTCATTTTAAAATAATGCATCCCAGAGTTTTTGTATATGCTAAACTTTTGTTGATCATTCAATGACAATTTATAGGTTCACGTATATAATATGGATGGACATATGTCGTAATGTCGTAAGTTATTATATTTTCTAGCTATGATAAATTTATGATTCGTCGGTTTTCATACTTGAAATTAGAAGAGTAATGTCCTTAGTCATTCCAAATTCAACTCAAACCAATAGAATATGGTCGATGATCCAACTATAGGCAAGTGGACCCATTTCTAACTCGCCATAGAGTCCCAGAAGAATTGCGTGTCTAAATACAATATACCACCTTCTACCACTAAAAAAAACACTTTCAAGTTGTTCATCTGACGTCACTGGTAAATATATTAATCATACCTCGATTGGTGAAAACTCCCGCGACATCTCTGGCAAACTTAGAATGCCGTGATACATTTTGGAATCCACAGTTGATCGACTGAACGTTGAGACAGGAATTTTTGCCAAAACTTAAAAACAAGCAAATAAGTGCTTTTCTTTAATGTCGGACAAAATCAATACACAAATTGGAATTAGTAAATTTAGTTCATGAAAGCACTATTTCTCGGTAACATTTAAACCATGCTCCTGAAGTATAATTTAAAATATATATTATAGAACACTGCAGTCACTACAGAATAAATTTGATCAATGATCTCGAGGAGACTATGACAAATTTTGTCCATCAGTTTTAAAGCGTCTCATTGCCTTATTGGAAAAGTCAAGAATGGTGTTTCGGTTTTTCTCGAGGCAGGACAATGCGCCACTTCATGACTCGTGAATTACCAACGGCAATGCAGGGGTAAGGAGACATCGGAGCTACTAGTGTTGGGAAGAGTGCGATTCGAAGAGCGATGGGGAGGGGGGCGGGATCGGGGGGAGGCGAGAGGTCATAAGAGGGCAACGCAGAGGGAGGCGGCGGTGTTCTCGTGCCATCGAGAGCACAATCGACCCCGGGAGGTCTTAGGGGGTCACGTGTGTGGAACGGCAGCTGCGGTGTCAACACGCGAACGGGTCAGCCAGTCGACCTCGTTCTCTCCCGGCAACCCCTGCCAAACGCATCCTCCCCCCACACCCCTAAAGCACGCAGACTCCTGCCCATCGACCCGAGACGGCCACTTGAAAGAGGAGGAGGACACGAAGGAGAAGTGACCTCTGTCGCCTATCCCACGCAAACAATATTCACCGAAAGGATACTCGAAAACCAAATCGCTTTAACTCGCTGTCTCCCCCTCGATCCCCTTGTAGTGGAGTGTCATTTTCCTTTCTGTCCCTTAGGATTACGATCTCGCTTATATTATTTCGCGCATATGTTGTGTCGATTATACGGTACGCGACCCATTAGTGTTCCGATTATGAAAAAATTGAGTGGGTCAACATTAGCAGATTCGTTTTATTATATGATTTGTCTCTAGGATAATTCTCATTGATTTATGTGTAGAAGAATTCACTTCCGCAGAAAATAAGGGAATAAATACTTCTCTCTCGAGTAATGACTAGCTTGATGATTATCTGAAAAACTCAGACTAAAATGATCCTCCAAATTATATTTTAAATCAAAGAATTATTGATAAATGAAGTGCAATAGCAAAACAAAATTGCATATCGAAGAAAATAATAACTGCATTAAAATAAATCGGAGCTGAAAATTCTCTACGTTTTAAATACTGCAGAAAAAACTTAATAATTTTAATTATCATAATAGCGATAAATTGATGAATTCTTTCGCAAGTTACAATTACTTAAACATACTGTTGGTGCGTACTTAGATACCAGAACTTGTGCGAAGGATATCTTCTACCGATAGTTGACTTGGAAATAATTTGAAATCGGGAGAAAAATTCTGCCATGACCGGTAAACAAATCCGAGTCTTCCACTTGCCGGGCGGATATTCTACTTCTGAAATATCATAGCGAACCAATGCTTCCGTTTCAGAACGTGGATGTTTTCGTAGTTGGGGCCTGGTAAGCCAAGCTACTATCAATAAGCCCCAAAGGATGTCCTCCAAGAGATACATCGAAGAAAACATTTAAACCTCTTGCTTTAGTTATCAATTAATGGAACGGAGCACGCGATCCCTATAAGACAGGCGTAAGCTGGAATTATGGAATAATTTGAAATCAGAAGAAAAATCCGCGTTCTGCCCTACAGGTGGAAAACCCGGATTCGACTCTCGGTCAAAGTAGAATTTTTCTCCTGATTTCAAATCATTTCCAAAATGACAGCGTATGCCTGTCGCATCTATGACCCATCGTTCCACCGAAAGTTGACTTAATTTGAAAAAGTGCTTGTATATAAACAGCTCTTGGTAAGGGAACAACTAAATGTTGCACCCAGACCGATACTTTTGTGCTGTAACGTATTATGCAATCGTGCGAAATTATTTCCTCCGTCGATCAACATCGAAATAACCCTCGAAAACCTTTCGTTTTCTTCGTCGACACTTGAAATCCTCGAATGAGAGAGGACGCCATCAAATCCCCTCAGTTTCCAAACAGTTTTCGGGGATTGTTTTTCATTGCCACCCAACCGGTTCAAGATAAGTCCGCGCCCTCTTTCCGCTCTTCATTTGGTCCCATCAATGGCTCGCTCATCCTTAACCTCTCTCCTTCCCACACGCAAACACACGCACGGCCGCGGGAGGGAGGGATAGGGAGAGATGAGAGGGAGATCCATCGTGGACCGTAATGGGAATTGCCGGAGCGACAAATCACTTGGCTTCCGGCCACCGCTCTAGCGAGGGAGAGGACGGCGGAAAAGAGGAAGAGGACGGAAACTTATGGAAGAAAAGGGCAGTGCGTTACGACCCTCTAGGCAGACGCCCCAGAAACGGATAGTGAGCCAACTTTAACTGTACGAGCGATGGAGAGGGGGGGGGGGGGAGGGGGGGGGAGGGGGGGGAGAGAAAAGAGGGATTGAATTGGCACGATGATGCGGGTATCCAGCCGTGCGGGAGAAAGAGAGAGACGGTCATTTACCGCTTTTACGTCCTTCCAATTCCGCGGAGAGAGAGAGAGAAAGAAAGAAAAGGAGGATGGGGTGGGTCGCGTCGTGCGACGCCTTTCAGAACTGGATGGCAGAGCGTCGTCCGCACGAAACACGATCCGAAATGGGGCACGCGCGCGCCTCGACAGAGAGAGAGGTTTCCGTGGGCGAGTGCGGGAACGGTTCGATTGGAAGTTATCACGGAAGGACGGGGAATGTGTATCGGAGAAGGAGAAAGAATGGATGGATGGATGGATGGGGAGGAATGGGCGAACTGGGGAGGCGGGGAGAGGCTGATTTTCGTCCAGACGGGAGGGTGGTGTTGCCGACGCAGCTGTGACGCCGACAAGGGTGTTCTACACAAAGAATCGGGAAAGATTTATCGTTTGTTTGCTTTGCTCTGTTTATCCTGAATGAAGCGGTTAAAACGATAGAAGGGAGACGTATATCTGGCGATGAAAGAGCATTAAAATTCCACTTTAGGAAGAGAAAAGGGACTTTTCCATCGCTAAATGACGGCTAACCTGATATTCGCGTCAAATATTTAAAAACTCGTGATCCTTAGTGCGCAATGTAGTGTCGCTAGAAATGTGTGAATTATTAGCACAAACAAGATGTGACGAAAAAAACTTCGAGTCATATGTTTACAACATGAAGTGCTTTTTTGAGATGCATCTCGTTTAGTATCGGTTCGAGTTTATTTATTTTAATCGCAATATTCCTTTAAAATATTACTGATCTCTCATAATGAGTTCCGCATTTCATTACAATGTAATTAATATAAATATTATTCTATCATGAATAATCTTTCATCGATGAAAACGATACATTGTACAGAATTTTAAAGTGATGTTAAGCGAGGCATTGATTGCTGAGGCGCTTCAGCAATGCCAACGTAATTTTCTTCAGAAAAGTCGTATTTCTGGGTCTGTTACTGCGTCTCGCCGTTTGGCGACCGACCGACTGCCACAGGGCGTCATCTACGTAACATAACACTGCGGTGTGATGAGTTCGCATCACTGAGCCATATCCGCATTCCGGGAGCTAAGAAGTAAAATTCTTAAGTGAAGAAAAACCGTTTCAAATTAGGTCGTTGACAAAAAATGGAACAACTCGCATTTCAATCTAATGAATGTGTTGGCAGAAAGGTGGTTTTCGTTTCTGGCATTACAATGCTAGGGTCGCAGGTTCGAATGACATTGTCGTAAATGCTTTTCTATAAATATATCATAACACATATAATTGGGAAAATCTATCCGAGTTAAATAAATTATTATAATTAAGATTTTTAATTTCCGCAGAAGCGAAATCAATAGATTAGACCAGTGATTCCCAAACTTTTTGAAAACTTTCAGAGACAAACAAAATTTCGCGGCACCCCAGCCATGAAACAAGGTTTTTTACCTTTTTGTACATATGAGTGTTACAACCTTTGGACGTATCCTTTTGTGCAACATCATAATCAATTTATCTGAGAAAAATTATTGCCCTATTTACCTACCAAAACATCTAAATAGTTAATTTTTTTAACTAAATAAAAATTTCGCGGCACCTCTAAAAATCAGCTGTGGCATTCCAGTGTGCCGCGGCACACAGTTTGGGAACCACTCGATTATACGATGCAAAAAAATCAAGGAGGCATCCGATTGTAGCTCATGACGAACGAATGAAACAAAGACTAGAAAATTTTAAAGGAAATTGATAGTAAACTCGGTTTTGTTTGTTTGTTTCATTTTCTGTCTAGGCAGCCTCTAGGACTATTATAGTTATAAGTCCTTCCACACCGGGCACAGACAGAAGGGAGGAGATAAATCGGGAGCCGGCTTTAACCTACTCTTCACGAAGAGAACCAAGGGGGTCAACTACTTAACGTCCCTTTCGAAGGACTTTCGCGGTATCTTCAAACCTTGAAAGGGTGACGGGACTATGTCAGAATGAAAAACTCTACCTCTACCCGATTTGAATCTGCGTGAAGGCCAATCCTTGACCCACTCCATCACCGCAACCCCATTGCAAACATGAGGTTTTAAAAAAAATTGTGTTGATGGTGATCATTATATGGATCTAAATCGGAAGTTTAAAAAAACACAAAAAGGCAAATATTTCCGAATTGAAATATGACCCATTACGAGTTCTAGGGAAGCTGTTAAATTAGGGATAAAATATGGCAAACAGATATGATATTTAATTGTAATTGGTTCTATTAGGACAGGAAACGTAACTCCGTCGAGAATAATAAGGAATTGGAAACTGAGTAATGAAGGAATTGGAGGAAGGTTGATACGGAGTGTGAACTTAAGAATTGAAAGGGAAATGAACAGAGAAAGGGAAAATCGTTCAAAACTGAGGAATGTCATTAGGAAAGTTCATGAGTCACAGCGAGGAAAGGTGAGACTCGGTAAAAAAAATCAATGATATGCATAAACGTGCTCCCAGCACCATGCTTTCTGACACAGACTGCAGCATTTCCTGTGAGTTGTTCTCAATAATTCTTGCCGTTAGTTTATCATGAGTATAATAATTTTTCGACTCGCCTTTAATCTCCCTTCGTCAAGAGTAAGGAATGACACTGAGAATATCTTCCAGGCAGTCTTTGCTGGAAAGTATTCAAGCCGTGATCTTCGAAAAGCTGTCGGCAACATTTGTTAGTGGGATTTACACAGAAACCGAGCGATCCGTCATTTTTTATAGGTTGATTAATTTAGAACATCCAAAAGGAGTAAATTATTCTGTTCTGACTCTAAACATGACACAAACGAAATATTTTCCCCACCGAGTGAATTTAGGCGTAGAAGTTACTAGGGTGTTTGAGCGTGTTTATGGGTGCGGACGAAGCCCGTTGGAAAATCAAGGCGTTGGCTCCAATGGTAAGCGGAGAAGATGTGACAAAATGCGAGTCTCACGGTTAAGGTGCGAGTGAGAGGATGCTGCGCCAAGAAGGAGAGAGAGAAAAGGGAGGGAGGGAGGGAGGTAGAGGGCAGGAGGAGGAAACGAAGGTAGAATGTAACGATGACGGATCCGAGATGCAATCTCCGCGTGGGAACAGTTCCACGTGAGGAAGCGAATTCGTAGTGTATGAGGCGAGGAGAAAGAGGGAGAGAGGGATGGAGTTGGAGGCGGTGGAGAAAGTAAGGAGGTGAGGGATATAAGGTGCGAGGAAGAGGAGAGGGAGATACGAATAGAAGATGGGAATAGAGAGAAAAAGAGAGGTAAGGAAGGAGTTCGGGGACGAAGATAGCGATGGAGGGAGGAAGATGGAGATAGGAATGGGAGGAGGTAAGGTTAGGAGATGGGAGGGAGAGAGGGAGGGAGCAGGCGCGCCTTTCTCCTTCCCAGAGTCTTGAACAATATATTTTTCATAAGGTGCACGCCCTCCTTTCCGAGACGTGACTTTTGACGGGAGACCGTCTGAGGTTTCTTCTGAAAAGGAAGGGGGCGAACGAGGGGGCGAACGAGGGGGCGAGAGAGGGCGCGAGCGGATGAAGAAAGGAAGAACAAAAGATGCGCGGACATCGCAAGGATCGCTCCGAAAAGGCGTGCGACGAAACGTGTCGGAAGAACGCAACACGTCTCAATTCCTCCCTCCGAGCGCACGGAGAGAGATTTCCATTATTACTTCGCTCGCATCCTGCCCCAATCTTAAATGAATCGCAATTGACGGAGCAAAAAAACTCTCTAAACTGCTAAAACGAGGAAATAAAATATATTATGAAGCCATAAAAATCATGTGCACTAAATGCACGGAAGAAATGAGTGATAACTTATTAAGACCATTATGTGCCTCTACAATTCTAACTTAATAATCTCGAGAATATTTTTCAACTTATCATTTGTATTTTATTTTGTAATACCAATGATAATTTTAAATAGCAATGGCGACGACATAGTCAATTCGACCGATTTTGTCTAGCTCCAGAATAAATCTTAAATTTTTCCAAATAGCAATTTTAAGAATTAATCAAGCCGCTTATTCAAGTTTTTAATAATCAATTTAAATAATGTCTTTATTGATAATAATAATTAATTTAACAAATATGTTACCCCAATTACATATATTGTATTCAATATAATGTTTGCCCTCGATATGATTCGAGCCCGTGAGAAAGAGACGTATACCAAGGAAGGCAAATTTGCAAATTACAAGAGATCTTTTCTCCTAAATTGCTATCAATCTATTTTCTTTATTTGAAATACACGAACGTTATTTTCTAGTAATAAAATGATATAAATATATTAGACAATTTGCTAAGATTTGAGTCGCTCGTATTTTTAAAACGGGAATTTATGAAGTTTTCAGGAAAATCCATTGGACTCGCTCGTTCTTTTAACGAGTTTAAAAGAAAAAATTCAGAAACGCCGCAAGCTATTCCTACCTAATTAAGGCGCCACCATCCAGGAAAAATACCACCTTCCGAGAAGGACCCTGAGATAAAATAAACCTTCCCGAAAAGCCTCAAGATGACCCAGCACCGAAATAAACGCTCCCCTTATCCTAGGTTGCATCAATTAAAAAGGTAAAAAATATGTGGCAGACACGAAAAAAATAATACATTCTGAAAAACTCGTCGATCTCTAGAAAGGCTCTCTTCGTGCTAGAAGCGGACGCTTAATTAACAAAACAGATAAGAAGAGCGTTTATCGAGCGTGGCGAAGACGTCTTAGGGTGATGAAGACACCACTCGACACCTGGTCGTCATATTAAAATGGGTCCAACGCCGAAGAGGGGTCTTAGAAGAAGGGTGGATGGAGGTGGAGGGGGAGAGGCGGAACGAAACACCAAGGGACAGGTGCCCTTCTGGAACCATGAGTCTTCATTAGCGATGGTGTCGGCGCGGAGGATACAATCGCGTGGGTTCGAATGCGGAACGGTCGCGGGAAGTCGCTCCGGGGAGAGCAAGTTGGCACCGAGACGCGATTCTTGGCGAGGAGGAAGGCCCGCGAGAGGAGGAGCTGAGGCAGACCACCGGCAGCCAAGCAACCGCGTCTCTTCTTAAATGGAACGGCATCAGTGCTTCGTTTCCCGCGCACGGGTGGCGAGAAGGAAGCGATTTGTGAGCGCCCAGGTGACGAGGATATATTTCGGAGAAACGGAGGAGAATATTTCGATCATTTTAATGACACGGGTTTTTTAGCTGGTCTAATTTACCACGAAATGAACTACTAGTTTAATGGCAGCGGAAGCTGTAGGAGATTGTTATGGTAGTTAGTATAAATTTTTCAAGGACATAAGGTGCATCTTTTTAAAGAAATGCTGTTTAAAATGATAAAATCTTATGAAATTATTTTAACCTACTGCAAATAAAAAAAGCCACATCTTTGAATGACTCATATATTGTCTCACATTAAAAATAACAATCATGATACGAGTTTATAACTTAAGATGGAAGACTTTCCTAAGTAAAACAGAAAAAAATCTGATGTGGCCAACACATGACGTTCTCCATATTTAGGGTAGAGATATTGAAATTATTATGCATAGCATTATAAGGCTAAATTATTATTTCGTATCGTCAAAAAATACAGTCGTCCTTATTGCCGTAAATTATATTTTGAATATGTTTACACAATTCACCGCTACATGGTGGTGGTGCTGTATACTGGAAATTTACGAATAAGTTAAATATCTCCGAAACGGACGGTTCTACGAAAAACTGTTTCAAACAAAAGTTGGAAAAAATATTATTCTCTACAATTTTGGTCCTCACGAAGATTACCTATAATGACGTTTTTACTTTCTCCATACGTAGTATAGGGAAAGTATTGTGATCACGAAAAAAATCGACTTCGAGATTTCTACGGAAATACACGTTTTGAGGTCCCTAGAACACTTTTAGACTATTTTCGGACTGTGCGTGTGCGTGAGAGTGCGTGGGTGTGTGCGTGCGTGCGTGTGTGTGTGATTGTGGGCGCTCTAACTCAAAAAGTACCTACTTGCCTTATCGTTACCAAACTTCATATATAACACTTTCGCATGAGCACAAAGAACTTATTCGTTTTTGGACAATAGCGGTTAACCGGAAGTCGAGGTTTATTCGAAACCCGATTCGGTTTTTGCGATATTTCTTCGTTAAAACATCATTATTGTATATACAACTCTATACAAATGTTATAGAGAATGTAATTTCCTACAACTTCTATTTGAAACAATTTTCCATAGCAGTTATTGTTTAGGAATTATTTATAAAAATAATCGGCTTTTTCGGTTTCCGTCAAATATCTCCTTAAAAACGTCGTTATTGGTAATCTTCGTGTTGACCAAAGTTGAAGAGAATAATATTTTTTCCAACTTTTGTTTGAAACAAATTTTCGTAGAACCATCCATTTCGGAGATATTTTGCTTTTTCTTAATTTCCTGTGTACAGCGCCAACACCATGTAGCGGTGAATTCTGTAAACATTCAAAATATACCTAATTTACGGCAATAAGGACGACTGTATTTTTTTACGATACGAAATGATAATTTTGCCTCATAATGCTATTCATAATAATTTAAATATCTATACCCCTAATATGGAGAAAGTCATGCGTTGGCCACATCATATTTTTAAGGCGATATTTGATGGAAACCAAAAAACCGATTATTTATAAACTAGCAGGAGTGCCCGTTGAATTTCAACGGATTTGGTGAATCTAAAACTTCGACCGTGTAACATGTAAGATTCGCAAGAATAACATAGTACAAAGTTATACCTGTCGAATAAAGCAAAAATGAAGAAAACCGCTCCGCATTTTCCTATTTAGATGAAGGAAGGAATAAAATCTTAGGAAAATAACGTATAAACTCCCTCCCTCTCCCTTCCATCCTCTCCTTCCCTTCTCCCCCTCAGTCCCCTCTCTCCCTCTCTCTTCCTCCCTTCCCCTCCATCTCCCACCCTCCCCCTCCCTCTCTTCACCCCTTCCCTCTAATTCCCTCTCTCCATCTCCCCCCTCCGTTACCATCCATCTCTCTCCCTCTCTATCGCGTATTAAAAGCATTCAAAGCGAACAAACTTACAAAAATTCTCCTTTATATGTTAGATTAGAAGATAATTCAGTTAAATACAACAAATATTTCAATGAGATAAACAACAATTTAAACAACAATTCAACAACAATTTTTACGTAAGATATGGAATGTTAGTAAATTTCTATACTTCAATAATGCCATAAATGCAAAAATTATGTTTTACAGAAATAACCGATGAAAAATTTATATTTTTAAACCCATTTCAATTCGTTGCTGAGATATACTCAAAAAACCAAAATTTGAACCGACCATTACATTAAGACCTTTCGACCCAGTGGACTGATTAAGTCCATTTCAAGCTTCTAGCTTTATTCTCTGATGGGTTATCGCTGCCACAAACAGACAGACTGACAGACATCCTCTTTTATTTATTAGATGTTTATCATAAAAACATTTATATTGTTGTAGGATTCATCAAAATCGGTCCAATGGTTGCTGAGATATCCTCAAGAAACTGAAACTTTGACCGACCGATCCGTGACGTCCGGGGTCACGACCCCGTGGGCCGATTATATTCGACACTGCAGCTCCCATGATCAACCTGAAGCTGCTGTCAAAATTTCATGCTCCTAACTTTATTCTCTGATGAGTTATGGCTGCCACAGACAGAGAGACATCCTCTTTTATTTATTAGATAATTCCTAAACAATAACTAATATGGAAAATTGTTTGAAATAAAAGTTGTAGGAAATTACCTTCTCTATAACCTTTGTATAGAATTGTATATACAATAATGATGTTTTAACGGAGAAATATTGTGCTTTGTGCTCATGCTAAAGTGTTATATATGAAGTTTGGTAACGATGTGGCAAGTACTTTTTGGGTTAGAGCGCCCACAATAACATACATCCATCCACACACACGCAGACATCATTCCGACAATAGTCTAAACGTGTTCTAGGGACCTCAAAACGTGTATTTCCGTTGAAATCTCGAAGTCGATTTTTTGGTGATCACAATACTTTCCCTATACTACTTATGGAGAAAGTAAAAATGACCTAAACTTGCACAGGATAGCCCTTTAACTTACTTAGTAAAGTCCAGTTGGTACTATATTAAATATTTTTAACTGAGATGGTCCTGATGATAAAAATAAACAAGAGGTTATATGACCTATTCTAAAACTTTGAATATATCTCCTCTCTGATAAATTTTTTTGGCTTCCACCATTTCGATTTCATTATCACACGCAAATGTTATTTTAGAACAAATACTAAATCCTTGGTAACATAAATGCACAAAGAGTAATCATGTATAGATTCTATTATCCTGAGAAATTCTTCGATAATTTTTTACAAATAAACCATAGAATTGTGCAAAATATTGGTTTAAGTTGTTCGCAAAATGAAATATCACCCGTATAGAATTATCGGAGCCTGTTCCTTATAACTCTTAGTCGCAGAGTTGGGCTTTCTGATATAATTCCTGGAAAATAAACCACTTAGCCGTTCTGTACTGCAATCACATTTCTTCCGATATATAAAGAAATTTCAATAATTCAGGAAACCTTGCTAGCTAATCTATCCGACTTACATTTCTGTAAGACGGATAAAAATTACTCGACGCAGATTTGTTTAATCCTCTGAATTTTTTATTTACGCTAATTAAAGATTTCTAGATATAGTTGCTTTATATTTAATAGAAAAATTGTAATTAAACTCCCCTAATGAAATTTACAAAGTTTAGGATATTACAATTTTCATGGCGTTAGATTATCTGAATAATTGGGAGAACTCTAGACAGTGAGTGCATAATCTGTACAATTAATTTTATTAAATAGTTCTCATTGTAGGTTTAATATAATGTCGTACTAGCAAAGCACAGCCTATTTATACCGAACAACTAAGACGAATATTTACGATACAAATAAATTATGCAAGGTTTCTTTAAAACCTCTGAGAAATACTTTACGCTGCTCAAAAGAAGTGAAGTTTAAAAGAGTCATATAATTTAATTAAGTAATTAATTCGTGATAATTTAAAGGATTTCCTACGCAACGCTCACTGCCTCCTCTCTTTAAAACACTCCCTCAGAATAGCAAAGCAAACACCGCACGTTCAGCGAAGTGAGAATCTGACAAAGGACACACTTTGAGTCACACGAACAGAGAGAGAGAGAACTCGCAGAGAATAGTGATTCGGATTCTGTTTGGAAAAGAGTGTTGATTGGGTGAGAGAGAAGAGAGAGCTTTGACGCCTAGACAAACGCCTGGAGATACCCACCAAGTGTGGAGAGAGGAAAGTGGGTTATGCTCGGCTGACGGGGAGGGAAGGAAGGAAAAATAGAATGAGGGAGTGGGATGATCCGGCGGAGTAGCAATAAGACGGGACAATCTGGGCGAGGTGCGAGGGAAATTGGCGGAACGGATAGAGAAGAGGGAGGCGAGAAACTGGTGAGGGAACACAGAAGAAAGATGGAGGCTGTCGGGGTACGGATTTGGAATAGGAGACGGCGGGGGATAATTATATAGCCACGGCGCATGCGCACTAGACACAATGAGAGGAAGTTCGAGGGTTCTACGAACAAATACGTTAAAAAAGTGTTCATTAAGTAATAATTGCATTATTAGCTATCTGTCTCCATTTTTGTGATTCGTCTTGGAGTTTTCCCCCTACCTGCAGACATGCCTTTGGCTTTACGAGGAAGGCATCATTTAAGAAAATTATACTTTTATTGACTGGAACACGACGATAAAATCGCTAGATGAGTTGCTGACAAATATTCTATATATAGTTTTCCTAAATCTCAATCCGTATGTAAATCGCATTTTATATTTATTGTAATGGAGAGATGGAAAAATAGCCTCCTTAAAGATACAATAGCAATTAAATTGCTCCTGTGACTATAAAAATTTTTGGAAAATACTGCAACCTTTTTATTGTTATTTTAGCGATATGGCTTAATAATGTTATAACGACTAATTAAATACTCGTTTTATGCTATGGAAATCAATGTAAAACATATTGCTTTTCTGGAAATTTACAGAGAAAAATCTACATCTTCACACAATTCATTATCGCATAACTGTTTGTGGCCTAATTTTTTATGGTCTATTTGTTACAGAGATCATATTTGATTACATTATAAAATTTACTATTTTTAAAGCAGATGAAAGAAGCAATACTCATCATAGGCAGGTGGCGTGGTATGAGGAATGGAGGAGATTAAGTAGCAGTGGATTGAAAGAAGAAAGGTAGGCGAATCTTTAGCTGTCCGAGCTTACGAATAATACGATAAATATAATAATAATAATATAATATAAATATTACGATTTTCTAATAATACTCTCACATATTCAGTAGCTTTTCTCAACCAACTGCGTTTTTTAGAGGTTTAAATGAGAAAAGAGACGAAAGTAATGTAAATGCTATTGCTGTCAAAACTTCAACCCAATTGGCCTTTAGAAGATAGCATTCTGTACTCTCGTGGAAAATTGTATTGAGTTTCGAAGCACTTATAACATGCTCGAAATACTTTCCCCACCAAATGGACAGTTTTTAATTTTTTTTTCGGATTATGTCGACTAACTGGGAACATCTTCAAAACTGACGGCGCCACACAGACACCTCAACACTCATTAACTCGGATTAAGAACCCGAACCTCGAAACGCAGGCCCAAATCCGAGCACAGGTACCTCTACCCTCGCAGCAGGGGGACACTAGCCGACCACGACTTAGCAATAAAATTTAAACTATTTTATGTTGTTAACTTAGCGAGATAGTGACTCAAGCATCAAATTCGGGTGAAGGAGCTGAGTAAGAGCGTCTTTTAAACGATGAATAATAAGATATTTACGTTCACATTTAATCTTGACGCCCAGGAATACCAACCTCTTAAGAGTTTTTGAGACGGGATTGTATTCCTACTCGTAGGAACTATTAATATATGTGGCCTCCGTAGCATACTCACAAAATTTATCGAAAATTTTACATAATACGGCAGTGGTTTTCTTCGAGCTTTTACGATACGATATTCATATTTTATTTATAAAAACTAGTTGAGTTATGATTATGACGTTATCAGAAGTTTACGTCGTACTTTAAGACCAATGGCGCAATACCAAGCATATATCTAACTTATTATAATTACGCTGAAGTTGAATGAAAATCATATGAAAATTGAAGTTCTCACCGTTGAGGATGAAGTTTAAAACATTCTTAATGTTCCTGCGTGGTTCGTTATTGATGAGTTAATATTACAGATTTATGAATCTGAATAAATACTCTGCAACCCACCGCAATTGGTGTGTGGCAGGGGGAGATTATCTCCAATTATAATCGTGCTATCCGTATTATTTTCAGAATTTTCTCTCACTCTTTCGCTAAAATTCTACATTATACTTGCATTCAAATTGGGCGGTCTGTAAAATGAACAAATGATGATTTTCTTTATCACACTGCACTATCAGATTCTGGAGAAACACGTCTAACAGTTACATTTCTCGTCCTGTTATAATTTATTATTTTTCAATGAAGTTATATTTTCATTACTTTTAATATCATTCAGTTCAGATTAAAGTTCAACTATACGGTAATTACCCCAACATAAATCACACATTTATGGAATACAGTTTCTTATTGTTGCAGTAATTTAATCATCTATTTGTGCATTTTTCAATCATAGCTTCTCGACTGCAGCAAAGGAGAGGGCACTGTTGATTGCTGAGTAATTGTTTCCTATCAAAAAATGGCCCTTAACTAATAGTCCACAAATTTAAGTAAGAAATAATGGATGTAATTCATAATATAATTGGATCTGTTGTGCGTGAATGTGGTTAAACTCGAAGCTGCAGAACAAATTTTGTGAAAACTCTTAAGAGATTGGTATTCCTGTGAATATTATTACTGATAAATTGTATTTATGCCTTTGTTCATCTTTTCATTTTTACTGTAAATAATGTTTGAAATCGCTTAAAATTACAATATTTTCGATCAAATAAACGTTTTAAATGTAGATTTTGTGTTACTGATACAAAAAATATTCCCATCCCCGGTAGTTCTCCAGATAAATGCTCCACTGTATTGTGGATAGCGAAGTAAAAATCACGCGTCTGGTCGGTGTGGGATAAACCTCGCAACCGAAATGTAAGATATATCAGTTGTAATCATGATAAATACGTTAGCCAATTTCATATCATCTATACGAGGGGCGAACTTAAAGTTTCTAGAATTCCATATTCGAAACACTATAATAACAATGCCGATATTATTTTGTTTATCTCCAATTGTTTGTAGTATAAATACCATTGTTTGTGATAATTCAGCGTCTTTAGTTTATTTTTAATTCGACTTTAAAGTTTGTGAGTCACAAAGAAAAATGGATTTGAACAGGGAGCATTTTCGCGCCATGATTTATTATGATTTTAAATCACTCCTCATTCCAAAGCAATGTGAAGAAAGACTCCTAATTGCTTTTGGTGAGATAGCCCCATCATCTGCCAC
This sequence comes from Uropetala carovei, assembly GCA_036926305.1. NCBI lineage: Eukaryota > Metazoa > Arthropoda > Insecta > Odonata > Petaluridae > Uropetala > Uropetala carovei. Next base: position 8,043,878 of record JAXCHB010000123.1, read on the forward strand.
GATATACAACTGGTTCAATGAATTCAAAAGAGATCTTTGTTATCTGACCGACGAATTTCGTGAAGGTCGTCCAATCTCCGCTGTCACTGATGAAAATGTTGCTGCTGTTCGCGCCATGATAGAAGAAGACAATCGAACAACCTACCAATTTATTCAAGTTAGGTTAGGGATTGGTATGAGTCAGATACAACTAATTTTGCAGGAACATCTAAAGGTCAAAAAAAAATTTTGTCTCTGGGTGCCGCACATTTGAAAGATGAAGAAAAATTCCGTCGTGTTGAATGGTGCAAAGAAAAACTGAAGTTGTATCACCAAGGAGAGTCCAATTCCGTCTGGAATATCGTAACAGGTGACGAAACGTGGATATATGTATTTGAGCCGGAGCGGAAAACCCAGTCGGCTCAGTGGATCTTCTCAGGGGAGAGAAAACCAACCAAAGTTCGGAAAAGTCGCAGTGTTGGGAAAAAATGGTGGCTACTTTCTTTTCTAAAACTCGATATGTAGCAACGATTGAAGTAGATGATAGGCGCACAACTATAGCTGAATGTTATACAACCGCCTGTTTGGCGGAGGTGATTGGTAAAGTAAAAGAAAAACGGCCGAAAGGGAAGATTGTGCTACATCACGACAACGCTCCGGCGCATGCAGCCACAGGAACGATCGAGTTTTTGGAGGCCTCAAAGGTGACCAGTGGTCACTGACCACCATGGATCATTCCCCTTACAGCCCCGACTTGACACCTTGCGATTTCTACTTATTCCCGAAAATCAAGGATAAAATGCGAGGCATCAGATTTCAAACTGCAAATGATGCAGTGGAGGCCTACAAAAATTAAGTTTTTGAAGTCACTCCACGAGAATGGAAACACTGTTTTGATGAATGGTTTATGAGGATGCAAAAGTGTTTCGACTGTAACGGAGACTAATTTGAAAAGCAATAAAAATGTTACCTTGCAATCAGTATGTTTCTTTATCACATTTTCTAAAAAATTTCAGTGCGCCCTATGTATTTACTGTACTCAGAATATAAATAATATGTAAAAAGGTTCAACATCATCACACTGGTAGAATAAAAATGCTGAGTGCGCTAGGTTTCCATGGAAAACATGACAGAAACTAGCAATTGGAGCAACTAATTGTAAGAGTAGGTATTGCATAAAATTACACCGTGCAATGAATTTTGTGATAAATTAGGCGAAGTGGTTTAGAGCAACTGAGTCAGCTGAAATTAGCGTGTGTTTGGTTTGAAAAGAGACTATAAGGAAGCAACTAAAATGACAAGAAAAGAAGAATAAAAGCATTAAAATGCGAAAATACAAGAGGAAGATAAACAAGCGACGGAAATAGAAAAGAGGCCGCGCGTGTCCTGATAAAAATCGCCGCACCCAGAAGGCTCTCTTTGCGCCAAAAATGCGCAAATAAAAGTAGCGCGATGCGAGAACACCTCCACCCGTCATTTACACGCGCCTACGGATTTCTACCCGATGCTTTTGAATGCGTTAGAGATTAACTCATCCGTTTATTTTAGCCTCCGCGGTGGCTGAGAGTCTTATTACGGTATATAGCCTCGCACACTCCTACGTACGCATCTGTACAGACAGAGGAAACTACCGGAATTTAATTATCAGTCGAATGAGAGAAAGGCATCGTTAAAGTCATTCCCAATCATCGCGAGGAAAATATGTCAAAAGAGTAACTCGTGAAGTCACGCGAATGCAATTATAAAATATAACGGTCTCGAATTACGCCAGCAGATTTTGAGCACGGCAAATGATAAACTAGATCGAATTTATACGTTTAAAGCACTAAAAAATAGTATTTTTCTAATTATATGATGGTTGATAGAGGTAAAAATGAATAATTTTTCAGAAAAAATCTACCAAAAGAATTCTACGAATTTTAAATTAACTCCTTATAGTAAAATAGCCTGATTTATAACAGAAATTTACATTTATTTAGAGTGGATTTTTAATTATCAATGTGAAGATTACAGCGAAAAATTGCTTATAATAAAATTGTTGGAAAATACTTTCTCGTTTCGGAATTATATTTGAAAATGGAATGATAATTTCTACCCTTTTTAATTGGGTAAAAACTTCAGCTCAGATGTATGTCTAAGCAAAATTAAAAATTAAAAAATTCACCATTACAAACAACACATAGGATGTGGGATGTCATAAAACGTTTTTATTTATTATTTAGGAAATATAACAGATAACATTCCTTCCTTTGTTTCAGATTGTAGTTCTTGGAGTTTTAAACCAAGACCGCTCCTCAAATGTGGAGGCCTACTTTAAAAATGGATCATTGCAGCACAGAGAGCTTTCTGATATCAAGATTCGTTAGGCCCCATTGAAACATGTCATTAGAAGATACGTGTCCATATTCCGTGCAAATGCCACTGCTGCTGACACAAAACGTTCCAGTAGACCACGATCTGCCAGAATCGATAGAAACATTGAACAAATGCGCTAAAGTTTAAAGGAATAGACAAAAAGACTGCCTTTAGAAATTTAACTGTCGGAAGTATTTTTAGGAATAATTTTAAAAGTTGTTTCCCCTATAAAATTCAATCGTTATAGAATTTGGAACATGACGAAAATGAGCCAACTGCAGTTTTCACTAAAGCTCGCGGAGGAAAATTATGAATTAATTTCTAGCTGATAATGATTTATTAATCCCACTTTAATCCTAATATATTCGTGAGTTGCAGACGCCTAAAGTTTGGGTCCTCTTCGGCTACGAAAAACCCAAGAGAGATTCACTAACGCCCTTTGCGTGGACAACGAGTTACTCTGTGGTGTGGTATTGCAACTAATAGGATAATCGGGCTTTACTTTCTTAAAGTGACACTGGCAATGCGGTTACTGTAAATGGAGAACGATACCAAGAAATGGCAGAGCACTACTAATTACATGCAGCTTTAGAGGAAAAATGGCAAGTGAACTTCTTACTTCAGCAAGACTGAGTCAGCTGTCATACTGCGATACACACGAATTAGATAATGGAAACACTATTTACGAGCATATTGAAAACCAGTTACGGAGACATAAGCTAGCCAGCAAGATTCTCCGATCTACAGTTACCGACTTCATCTTATGGGGTTACCTCAAACATAAAATATACCTTAACAGATTAAGAACAACACAGAACCTGAATACCAAGAGAGAGGAAAAAATCCGGAACGTTAATCATGGAAATTTGATGGATGTAATGGAAAGTGCTCTTCTAACAGCTCAAAAATATATTGCTCACAGTGATGGACAACTAAATGACAGTATTTCACATAAGTATGCAGAAATAAAACTGTTCTTGAGTTGCTAATGCTAATAGTATCTGACAAACTTATAAAAAGGCGTTTTTAATTATTTTTAGTAAAATGGTTTTATGACTTATGCCACGCCCTTTTTGTAACAACAAAAGTTACCTGATATCTACTTCCCTTTTGTGCAGGTTATTTGATTATGGTAATAGAATTTACCGTATATCTTCGAGTATAAGGCGATTTGAGTATAAGTCGAAATGTACTTTTCAGCCTAAAAAAGCGTCTAAAATCCAAGACTCGAATATAAGTGGAAACAAAGAAAACGAAAATAAGATAATTTTGTAATTTACAAAAAAATTAATATATATACAGATGCAAGAAACAAACAATTCGTATTTATGAACATTCCACATACCAATGAATTGCGCCTCGCACTTCATTTACGAACACACCCTCACGCACTTACGAACATCGGTCACAGTAAGAACACGTAAACTTGTCAACACGTCATTTGCCGTTTGTATTCGAAACCATATGTGTTTATATACGTATTGTTTTTTATTACCCTTGAAATATGGAAAACAATTGTAAACGTAGTGTTCGTGAAAGTGCTAAGAGTGGTAAAAAAAACGTCGAGTGCTTTCGATGGAAACTAAAATGGACATAATGCATAGATCAGAAATAGGGGATCATATTCGCAATGAAGGCTCTGTTCAGTCCGTGATTATAAGTAAAAAACAAAATGCTGTCGTTGAAGAAATGGAACGGTGTTTAACAATTTGAATTCAGGATCAAAATAAAAAAACCAACGCTTGAGTACTGAATTGATTCTTCTCTTCAATCCACTCATTTGGGCAGGTTTTTTAAAGATAAAATATAAATTTTAAGTTTTCCTTTCAAACTACGTAAGTACGGTGATGCTGTATAATTCGCCTTCGCATTTTCTGCTAGTTAGCATGAATTTTTCATACTAATGCGCTTCAACTCAGTCAAATGTTATTTTTCGACAGTCATGTTTAATTATTGACCCAGAAAAATGTCCAGCTAGTTTGCGACTCGAATATAAGTCGAAAGTAGTGTTTGACCGGCCTAAAAAGGAAGAAATTTCTCGACTTATACTCGAAGATATACGGTAGTTATTATGTAGTTGAAATGTGTATTTTCGGAGAATTACTAAAACATTAAAATTAAAAGTAAAACAATACTATTTACAATAAAATTTACGAAATTATTAAAGATTAAAATAAAGATTTTGAGCGCAAAAATTTTGCTCAAAAGAGACGGGTTGAAAAAATAATATCCCAATAACCTATGTATTATTATTAAATTATTTATCTTGGAAGATTATTGTAAATGGAATATGCACAATCATACGTCCATGGATTATCCGTTATGAAATTATTATTACGAATGAATATTAGATAAAGACAAGTACATGCTTATAGATTTAAATATCATAAAGCATAAAGTTAATCCCGCCAAACGCGATTTATAGTTCCATTTTATCACGTTATTGTCCTAGTAATAACAATTTCATCAAGAAAAGGCATCACTAAGTTTCATAGAAACTATTTCCAATGTTAAAACATTGTGAGACGTCTTGCCGCAGTAAGTTGATCGAAGATAATAATCGTAAATAAGCTCAGCTTAATAAATTTCTTTAGGAGCATACTTAGATCGGTAACACCTCATTTTAAAAAAGCGATTTGTATGCCATTTATTCGCAATATGTTTACTTCATTATACCAGCGACATTTCTAAATATAAACAATGTTTCATGCAACTCCAATCCAAAAAGTAGATAATACGTAAAAACGTATACGCATGAATTATTAATAACTAGGCGCATTCAGCAGATAATACCACCAATTTAGCAAAAATCACTGCCTCAAAACCTAATAAAATTTCAAAATCCAATGATTTATCTGTTTGATGGTATCCTTCGAAATACCCTAGATATCACCTGCGAAACCCCAGAGTGTCGTAGCTAACCAGTTGGATAATTTAAGTATATAAATATTATCGACAATATGAATTTTATTTTATCTCAAAGATCGAATATATTGCTTCTACTGATATAATCTTTCGCAGAATGATACATTCATAGTGTCATCTATATTTAAGAATTATTCGTCTCTCTATCAACACCTGCTTCTCGCTTCGAATTGATCTCTAGGTCCAAATCTTCGAACGGGTCCATTGCGTCTGAACGGTTACTTTTCCTGTTCATTAACATTCTACCTACTTACTAAGTTCAAATATTTGCATAAGGCTATTTTAGTAAAAGGTGAAAATCTATTAAAATAATTATTTAAATTTTATAGCAATGCTCAGCGATGCGAGAAAGATTTGGTATATGTGCAGGCAATACGCATCCGAGTGTGTCGACCACCGACCACTGAGGGCAGCACCATACGCTGAAGGAAGTTGTGCTAGTAGTGGAAGCGGAGTTTCAGGATGAGTTCCTTCGTCAAGGCAATGTTAGGAAACCTATCAGCTCTTAAACCAGGGCCGTGCAAACTACGGCCCGCGAAAGCATATTATGCGGCCCGCGAAACTTTGGTAAAGATATGGTTTGTGATATTTATTACAGATAAGTTTGTACATTTTAAGTTCGATTGTAGCAATACCGCATTCCCTGGCGAAGTTTTTACGCTAAAAATGGTTAAAAATTTATTTTCAGTTTTAAAATCGCATACAATTCCTTGAATAAATGAGTAAGTTCCGATGTAAACTTAAACTATAAAAAATTAATTCAGTTATACTGTAGTTTATCTTTATATACGTATGTGTGTGCGCGCGCACACACATACATTTATTTATTTATTTTTGGGCAACTAGGTGTTGAAGTAAACCCAGTGAGCACTTACCGGAAGGAGAGCCGCTGGGGTGTCGGAGAGAGACATTTGTAGACATTGGTGGACCTTTCGGGATGATCCACCAAAGTCTACAAAACTGTAGACTGCTAAGTGCTCAATGGGTTTCCTTCAACATCTAGTTGCCATATATATATTGTGTGTGTGTTAGGCTCAGTCACTGATTTCGCGCAATGAGCAAAACAAACGACCAGAACGCGTTTTGGACACAGCAGATTGCCCAGACACCGAAATATCGGGTCGTGGGTCTTTTGAAACGACCACAACGCGTCCTGGACATCTTAGAAATGCCAGAATACGAAATTTAAAATAAATCGGGTTGTGGCTCTTTGAAAAGTCCTAAACGCGTTCTAGCAAAACAAATATTGCCTGAACGCGTTCTGGCAGTCAGAAAATTTCCATATAGCGATCTGAAGTAAGGATGGGTTCCATCAACTTCAGTTTAGTTCAACTGTCGCTTAAAATGATTGTCGTTGTAAATTATTAAATATACAGTTTTAACTACCTAAAGTTAAGAAAATTCGGGCGTACAAAGATTAATCCGCTTTATTAGAAAAGGAAGAAAAACGAAAATACTTGCCTGTTCCTAGGCCAAAGAAATCAAAAAAACATTTATTTTTGCAAGCACCGTTGTTGTGCCATTTGTTGTTACAAGTTACTTCTTTGGCGCGGCAGATGCACTTTTTATCAATGCAACTTCAAGCGTGGTCATATACAAACTGAGTGTTGTCGGTACGAATTCCCAAAGAAACCAAGACAAGTTCATATAAGTTCAGACTTGCATATTTCAGTCTTTGGCTGTTTTAAAACGCCCAGTACGCGTTCTGGCAATTTTCACATTGTTAGAACGCGTTCTGGGCGTTTAAAAATAATTTTCTTTTTGAACTTGTTAAAACAGCCTCAAACCGAAATTATTATTTTATTTCGTGTTCTGGCATTTCTAAGATGTCCAGAACGCGTTGTGCTCGTTTCAAAACACCCACGACCCGATATTTCGGTTTCTGGGTAACCTGTCCAAAACGCGTTCTGGTCTTTTGTTTCACTCATTGCGCGAAATCGATTATTGAGTCTAACATATATGTATAGACGTTCATTCAGCAAAGTCTAAAAGTCGGCCTCCTCGTTCGTTTCTGCCTCCATAGCCCCATTTTCCTAATGCGCTGTCTCCTTCCTTTCCTTCTCCTACTTTGGCGTTAAAATCATCCACCACTTTTATGTATATACTTGGTTAATAAATTGACAAAATCGCTGTTTAGTTATTATAATTTAATAGACAATCATGTCTACGAATAATGAAAAGCTGTAAAAATGCAAAAATTGTAACATTCATAATATAAACGAATGCTTTAAACTCATTTGGATATAAATAATGTTCTTTTGGATCTAAAATGTATTTGTGAGATATAGATTGTGTAACGCGCAAATTACCCCATAAAACGCACAACTTCTATTATTGACAGATATAGGTATATAAAGCTACAGCTGGATAGAATATTTAAATTTAGCGTTTCATTTTATGTTCATAGGTATGTGCAGGAAGAATTTTAAAAGGATAAGAGTTAAATCGTTAGACGTTTCTGGACCTTATTATAACTTGAAGCGATATCTTTCTACGATTAATGACAGACCCGATAAATGTGATTAATAAATATAAAATTGACAAATGAGAGCAAGCAGTAGTATTTTTTTCAAATAATAAATATTATTAATAAAATTCGCACAAATCAAAGTTTTTACAGACATTTACCATTTAAAAGATACTATTATACCCTTATTTCGGCATATTACAAAATTAGATTTTTCAGTCCGTTATCTACAGATTTCCCGTTAAATGTTTAACCCGTAAAAAAATTAACTTTCCATAGCCCAGGTAAACATTTTTATTGTACACTGCCATCAATATATCATTGTTAATTAAATTCGAAGTTAAAATGCTCGAGCTTCTTGGTTTGGATAACATTTTCATATTAAATCAAAAGGGAAGAATCCAGGAATAATAATAATAATATCTGGTAGTAAAAAATCGCTTAATTTAAGACTGTATGCAAAATCACACCCCTATACGGAATATGGAACGCTTTTTTTTATCACTAAAGGTTTGCCTTGATATTTTCCTTTACGCATGATATTTTCTCGAGGATTCTCAATCCCTCTCTCGCATTCAAGAACGAACTTCGGTAAAACACAGAAAAAGGCGTCAGACGCCGGCACCGAAAATGCCGAGACAAAGTTTTACGATAATTCGAAAAAAAAGTCGCAAGATCGTAATTCGTTCAACCTCTTGGATTACGATCCGAGAAAACTAGTCGATCTGTAATTCACTCACTTTTTTTTAATATGGACCGCCCTCATTTTACTTTAAACCGTACATTTGAATTACAGATATAGGAACAGAAAAGGAATAGAGTGGAAGAAAGAGAAAGGGAGGGAGGCAGAGAGAGAGAGAGAGGGAGGTATGCAGTGAGAGAGAGTGAGAGGTAGTGAAAGTATGCGGAGAGAGGAAAGGAGAAAGAGGTGTTGAGAGAGGGAGTGGGAAAAAGAGGGAGAAATATAAAGGAGGAACAGAAAAGGAGAGGCGGGAGATGGTGGGAAAATAGAGGGAGGGAGAGAGAGGATGAGAAGGAAATGGAGATAAAGGAAAGGAGGGGAAAGAGGGGAGAGGATAGAGAGGGGCAGAGATACGTAGATGGCTAGAAGGATGTTGAGGGATGGAGAAAGAGAGAAGAGAATACGTGTGAGGAAGAGGAAGCGAGCAAAAAAAGGAGCGTAGGAGAGGAATAGGAAAAAACCGAAGAAAAAAATGGGAAATGGAGGAGTTGGGGTGGTGGGGGAGTAGTCCTCTCTATCCTTCCTCTCCATCTTTCTCTCTCCCTCCATTCGTGAAAGAGAGGATGTGGCGTAGACTGGGGCTGAGTAATCTGAATCCGCCATCTAACAGGGAGTGGCGTAATCGACGCTCATTACCGGCGTTCGGTTTGGCTGGCGGCGGGAAGGAGTACCAAGAGGATCCTCTTCTCCTCCTCCTCCTCCCTGACTCCTTCTCTCCCTCCTCTTTTGGTGAGGGGAGGCGAAGTGGGGCGGGCGCCAGCTTTAAGGTCCGGTGGAGTCAGTGCCATCTAGGGACGGAATGCGGCCTCGGTGGCGCCGCATACGATTCGGATTGCCTTTCGGGACCCATTAAATAAAATAAAAAATGAGGAAACGGCCCCTTGCGAGAGATGTGGCCTCGCTCCCTCAGGGACGGCCGATCCACAACGTGACCAGACTGTGCTATAGCGCACGTACCGACGGAGCGTCGCATTTTGTGAATCATAATTTCGCGCCAAATGGAATAATTGCGAGCAAATTGTTTAGTAATGTTTCCTTCTTTTTTTCGTTCCGAGTGGTGCCAGCTAGACTGGTCGCTTGGACGAACGGTCGGGTCCCAATCAATTCGTGTTCGTCGAGGGGATATTCAATACTTGAACTGTTTTCGATTTGCGAGATAATTCGTTGAGACACACAACTCGTGAACTCTAACTTTAATGCTGAGGTGACCTGGACTTGTTTAGTGTAAATAGATTAAAAAGGGTTCTGAAACCATTTTGACGAGCGATGCAGAAACAGTTGCGGAAATTTTTACGTCAGTGTGGGGAATTTAACTGAAAATTTCTATTATATATAAAACATTTCTTTTCAAAACCTTAGCGCATTAGATATAAATCTAAAACTCGAAACGTATGATTCGATTTGCTTACCAAACAAAATTATGCATATTCTCGGGTGAGGCTACGAATGAAACGATAAGAATAAGATTTTTTAGCGATAAGCTTAGTTCGCACAATTTTTAATTCGGCATTTTGCAAAGAACCGACCGTTTTCTACAAATGTGACTCGGCTGCGGATCTATTTCTATTTGAATACCATCATGTCAAGGAGTTCATAGGCAAAACTTTTTAAGTAAAAACGTTTGTAATTATGATATTGTGGGATTTAACTACGATAACAGGCTGGTTAGGCCCGTGTTTTACCGCAGGAAAAATTTTTAGCTCTTTTAAAAAATGTCATTACAGTCAATATTCAATTTCTCCGTTTATTTGATAAAAAAGAGGAAAATATTTCAATCACCTGATATACGTATTCCCTCGATTAGTAAATGAAATCATTATTATCGTTTCAAATTAGCGCAGAAAATAATGTGTTTAGGTGTAACGAAGATCGCTGTTGCGATAGTATTGACGAGCATGGTCAGATATCAAACAAAATTGAGCTCAAACAATCCATTGAGAGCGATAGTTACCTGTTGGATTTTGAAATGCTATGTTTAAGAGGACAAATTTATGAATGTAGAAAAGCCCATTAGGAAATTATGAGACGTCTACCTTCGATTCAATGCACACACTAAGAATGGTTTCCTTCTTTATGCAAGAGTTGTAATATTATATCAAAAGAGATTGAAAATGAACACAAATTTGTGATAAAGGCAATACTCAGATTTAAATATATAATATTTAAATGTTATTATATTTTTCGAAAATCATTTACCTTGACAAGTTTTTGGAAAATAATTAACTGTAGCACTAGTACTTTTTCCACTATTTTTATTTGCATTTAATAACAAGAGAAGACCGTGGTTTCGCTACACAGTAGCATCATCGGGTGAATAAGAGAGTAAAGGTGTCGGGAATATATACAAACTGAGGAGTGGGGTTGGTGGAGACGGGGAGGGAGGGGGCGAGGTGGGAGGGGGGGGGAAGGAGTTTCAGGGTATTGAGAGGAAGCCTAGGGGTGAGGTTGGTCGGCTTCGTGTAGGAAAACCCGGGGTTATTGGGGTAGCGGAACCGAGAGTGGATTCCAACTAGGGGAAGGAGGGGGAGAGGGGAGGGGGGAGAGGGGAGGGGGGGGGAGTTTGGTAAATAGTGTGGACGGGGTTATTCCAATGGGTGGGGTAAATCTAAGATAGGGGAGTGGTTAGTGAAAATATGCTCGTTAGTTAACGTAGCATATCTTTTCCGGTGGCATATTATTTCAATCGCTTCCAAGGCGTCCATTTTTTGTCCTTTATCTGCGAGATGGAGTATGGTGAGGGAGAAAGAACTGTTGTGGTTTTCATCTATGAGGTGTTTGGCGAAATGGGATGATGGGTCGTTCTTTAGGTAGCGCTTGCGATGTTCCTCGGCGCGTATTATGAAATTTCTTCCTGTTTGACCTATATACTTGGCACTGCAGTCGTTACATTCCAGTAGCTAGACCCCGGATTTCTTGGAATTTTCTATTTTGTCTTTACTGTTGATGAGACTCTTGCCGATGGTGTGGGGGGTGCAAACTCCCTTTCATTGGGCTCTATCACACAAACTGGCCAATCTTCTCCCGAAGCAAGAATACAAAGCTGGTTTTCCTACATCCCCGCGGTGCCCACGAAGCCGACCAACCTCACCCCTAGGCTTCCTCTCAATACCCTGAAACTCCTTCCCCCCCCCCCCACCTCGCCCCCTCCCTCTCCTTCTCCACCAACCCCACTCCTCAGTTTGTATATATTCCAGACACCTTTACTCTCTTATTCACCTGATGATGCTACTGTGTAGCGAAACCATGGTCGTCTCTTGTTATTAAATGCAAATAAGAATAGTGGAAAAAGTACTAGTGCTACAAGTATTTATTCTCCAAATATGGATATATTCCACAAAGTAACGCCTACAACAACGGTTTTACCCTTGACAGGCTTTTTGAGACCTTGATTTTTAAGCCCAGAGAAAGTAGTTTTTCTGTAATACCTATTGAAACTTATCCTTAATATGCAAATGTAACCGCCCTTTTCAATTTTAAAAACGTTATTCCTTTTTTTCTTTCTGATGAGGTATATATTCCTTTAATTTGCATTAAGATAAAAGGTGATTTCGTAGATACCAACAGGTATTTCATTATTACGCGTCATTCATTGGTGTCTGTGATCGGTAGACAGTGATTTTATGAGAATAAAAAAGAATCTGTCATAACTTATATAACCCTTGATGAATAATACATGAATAAATCAAAATTCACATCGCGGTATACCCTCAACATTTTGTAAGAGCTGTCTGTGATATTCATAATTGTGTATCGTTTTTCTTCATGCCGTTTATGTATCATTTTGTTCTTTATAGGACGATAAAGGCGAATTGGATCTCAATGAATGAGAATAATTGCAAGAAACCATCCTTCAAGAGAGGCATTGGTGAAGGGGGTAAAGGATGACAAAGGAATAGAGGGAGCTTGGAGAGTATAGGAATTCGTCAAAAGTTTATAGTGCCAGGAAACGCCATCGAAGTCGAATTTGTGGAAACTTGAGATCCATGAGTGGAAAAATCAATCACATTTGCAATTTTTCGTCATGTTGAAATCTCATGTGGCCTTTTGTTGAGGAGATATATGGCAAGATTTAACGCGGTGACAAGCTATTTGCTGAGATATTCAGCTGATGAAACAGCCATTTAAAATTTTACTTTTAATTCATTTCCTTACTAAGCGCTACAACATCAATAAAACATTTAAACAGTGATGAAAAAGAAATCACTTCCTCGAGAAAGACACACTTAGCGATAATCGACAGTATTATCTTCTACCTTTTGTTTCACTTAACGGTTTCTCGCAGAGAAAACATATTTACTATAATATTACGAATTCAGAAACCACTGATAGTAATATGCATGCGCTTACCCATTCTGTCGGTCTCGGAAGAGGAGTAATCAATTTGTCTGTCTCTCTCAATGCTGAGTCAACTGATTCAAATCCTACGATAGGTGTGGCTGCGAGTGCTCTTCTTTGTCACTGTTAAAAAAATTATCATTGTACAAGGCCATGCTGTTTCGGCATTACTTTTAAATAGATAAAAACTACTGATTAAGTCAAAATGAATTGCGTATTTTTTAGGATTTTGGCAACTTTATTCCTAAACTTGGAGAAATCTAATCGGGGACCATATTTTGGCGTAAGTAAAATTAATGAAAAATTCAAATTTTAATTTAATAATTTTGTATGTTATGTAAAACACCAACGTTTAGATCTGTAGATTGTTTTGGAACACTTATGTAGAAGTCACACGCTCGTGTTTTTATAGGCTCCGCCACATCACCTTTATAAGGATACTGAGTATAGACAGTCAAAATGACGGGAGTAAAGAAAATTCAAAATTATGTTATCATACCGAAATTTCCAAAGTGAGAACAATTATATATTAAACTTAACATAGTTGCGTACATTATTCCACGAAAGAGAATGAATATATATTCAATACTACCAGGAGTGCCAGTTGAATTTCAACGGATTTACTGAATCTAGAACTTCGACGGTGTAACATGTAAGATTCGCAAGAATAAGATAGTACACAGTTATAACCGTCGAATAAAACAAAACTGAAGAAAACCGCTCCGCATTTTCCTATTTAGATGAATGAAGGAAGAAAATCTAACGAAAATAACGTATAAACTCACTCCCACTCCCTTCCACCCTCTCCTTCCCTTATCCCCCTCCCTCCCTCTCCCTACCACCCTTCCAACTCCCACCCATCCTCTCTCCACCCCTTCCCTCTAATTCCCTCTCTCCATCTCCACCCTCCGTTACCATCCATCTCTCTCCCTCCCCTATCCCATATTAAAAGCATTCAATGCAAACAAACTAACAAACATTCTCCTTTATATGTTAGATTAGAAGATAATTCAATTAAAACCAACAAATATTTGGTTTCCCTGTAAACAAATTAAAATCGTACACAGAAATTGACAAAAGATATTACGTTAAATTTTTCCCCTATAAATGCATTGAACTCTCATTTCGGCGACAATGGGAGTTGACATGGTAGCTTATAATGGATATTGTAATAAACTGGTAAAATCACGCATTTTATTGATTCTAAATGCATTTTTATGCTAATTCGATCAGGATTCTGATTCTGTCTTCAATAAAAATAAACTTTGTTCTTTCCTTCATAGAAACGTCTAAGTCTCAAGTTCGTACCATGTTTCTAAATAATTTTAAAATTCAAATGAAAAATAAGTTCCACTCATCCCTATGCTATTCAAATGGAGAAAATGAAAAAGAGAATATTTTTTAAAAGTAGAAAGGTCAATCAAATCGGTATAAAAACTTTACTATACCACCGTACTCGTTATTCAGGTTAAAATGATACCTTTCTCTTGCTTCTACGATCTGTAGTTTTCGAGTTTTAAAATTATGATACACACATTCATTTTTATATCTATACATATCTATAAAGTAAGGTGTTTGTATGTATGTTCTACTAAGTCTCAGAAACTACAACATGCAGAAAAAAGAGGAAGGTGTCATATTAACCGGAATAATGAGTACGGTGGTGTAGTAAGATTTTTATATCGATTTGATTGACCTTTCTAATTTTTAAAAATATTTTCTTTTTTCATTTGAATAATATAGGGACGAGTGCAGCACATTTTTCATTTGAATTTTAAAATTACTTAGAAATATGGTACGAACTTGAGACTTGAATGGTTCTATGAAGAAAAGAACAAAGTTTATTTTTATGAAGACAGAATCCGAATCCTGATCGAATTAGCATAAAAATGCATTTAGAATCAATAAAATACGTGATTTTATCAGTTTTATTACAATGCACACTATAAGCTACCATGACAGCTCCCATTGTCGCCGAAATTGAGAGTCCAATGCATTTATATTGGAATATTTTTAACGTAATATCGTTTTTCAATTTTTGTGTGCGAGTTTGCTTTGTTTACATGACAACCTAATATTTGTTGATTATAATTGAAATATTACTAATAAATAGTTTTTAATGATATTTTTCGTGTGGCGTAGAGTTCTCCAAAGTAAGATGTTTTTAAAACTACGTAACTTAAATAATTAGACGTAGATTTCCCACAAACTGTGATTGGATAAATCGTTTCATTGTTTCCAAAGTATTGTTGATGTAAACAATAATCGTTTTCCTGTAACAGAACCAAAACAGAACTCGTGGATGAGCATGAACGAGCATCAATGAGCATGGATGAGAGAATCGAGCTAATGGTCTGAGGCTGATATTGACTCAGTGATTCTTAAACGTTCTCTAATTAATTTTTTGTCTTTCGTAAAATTAAATCATTTCGTAAGTTCCTTTGTTCATTTATTTTTTGTTGATTATTGTAGTCTTGCTGGTTTTACTTACAGTTTTCGTTTGCAGAAATCGTCACGAAACTTCGCATAGGTATATAATTTTACCCCTGCAGGTAACATAGGCTATATGGCGATAAAAATTTCAAAGTGTGGCAGAGAGTTCTCCAAATCAAAACAGTTTTTAAAACTACGTAAGTAACTTAAATAATTAGACGTAGATTTTTCACAAATTGTGATTTTCAAACCTTTGAAGATATCGTCACAAAACTTCGCATAAGTAAATAATTTTATAACATAGGCTATATGGCGATAAAAAATAGGGGAGGGAAGGGAAGGGTGCTTAATTCAATAATTATTTTATAATAAGTTTACACGTAATTTTCAATTTTTCAGAGTGGAAGATTTTCTTCTTTCATTCATCTAAAGAAGTAATTGCGAACAGGTTTTCTTCATTTTTGCTTTATTCGACGGTTAAAGCTGTGTATTATTATATTCTTACGATGTTTACATGTTACACGGTCAAAGTTTTAGACTCAATAAATCCGTTGAAATTCAACGGGCAATTCTGCTAGTATTAGATAATAATTTACGAATGTTGTTTACTTTGACAATCTATTCCCTCTCCCTCTCTCCCTCTCTCCCTCTCTCCCTCTCTCCCTCTCTCCCTCTCTCCCTCTCTCCCTCTCTCCCTCTCTCCCTCTCTCCCTCTCTCCCTCTCTCCCTCTCTCCCTCTCTCCCTCTCTCCCTCTCTCCCTCTCTCCCCTCTCTCCCTCTCTCCCTCTCTCCCTCTCTCCCTCTCTCCCTCTCTCCCTCTCTCCCCTCTCTCCCTCTCTCCCTCTCTCCCTCTCTCCCTCTCTCCCTCTCTCCCCTCTCCCCCTCTCCCTCTCTCCCCTCTCCCCTCTCCCCCTCTCCCCTCTCCCCCTCTTC